>CM066032.1:1546373456-1547600515 GCA_033557465.1 Ichthyophis bannanicus | reverse complement strand
CGTGGTATCCACAGTGCAATGTGGATGCAGTCTATACTTGTGGAGTGGAGTAGTAGCCTAGTGGTTATAGCACTGGCTTGGGACATAAGAGACCAAGGTTCAATTCCCACTAGCATGCCTTGGGCAATTCACCTAACCCTCCATTCCCTCAGAAAAATCCAAATTTAAATTACAATGTCAACCACTTGAGGACAGTATCTGAATTCAAAAAAGCATGGGATAAACACAGAGGATCTCTAAAGGAAAAAAGGGGACTATTGTAGTTGTTGATATGGAAGGACAGACTAGATTGACCATGTGGTCATTTTCTGTCATCATTTTTCTATGTTTCAAGAATTGATTGGAATCCAGCCACATTGTAAAATGCCTGCATGGTCTCATGCCGCTCCTGCTGTGTCCAGGGGAAGGCTATGAGGTGGCGCATCCTCCACAGCAGGGCCCTAGTGGTGGAGATGCGGCTCCTCAGGGAGGACATGCGGTCAGCAGCACAGGCAATTAGCATGTGACAGCCAGTTAAATTGTACATAGTTACCCTGTTAGCCCTGTATAGAAACCCCTGTTTATTGTAAGTCCAGTGTAGGCCCTGCCTGCACTGCACAGATTTGTTACCTGTAAACCGCACTGATTCTAAACAGCGCGGTATAAAAGAGACATTAAATAAATAAATAAATAAATAATAAAATGTGCCTGGATACCCTCACTGCTGTATTGACAGGGCACAGGCAGGGCCCCCCTGCACCACAGGCCATCCCCATGCCAGGATGCGGGATTCCAACAGTCACCCCAATCACATGCTGGAAGCTGCCAGTTGCCAGATATCCCAGGGCAGTGGTCAACTTTATAGCCACTGGCAGGGCCTAGCTTCTGGCAGTGGAGGGTTCCAGGTCCCCACTGAGAATGGTGCACAACTCAGTTATCGTTGCCCCATCCAGTCTGTATCTCTGGTAGACCTCCTCCTCTGACAACTGAAGGTAGCTCTCCCTGGGCCTGTATACATATGGGCAAAGTACCTGGGTCTCAGGTGCTGTGTCACTACCTGCTGATGGATCCGCACTGCCTGTCACATCCTCCACTGTGCCCAGGCACTACTGGCACGACTCCACTTCTGGAACACCCTGTGCATGGCCCACATAGTTTCTCAGCCGGTCCAGCAGCGATTTACCTCTGCACGGTTTGGATGCAGACCTAGACACGCTTTCCTCGCTGTACTATGCATTGTAAACCACTACATAGGTTTGCCGCACACCTTTCGCAGTCGTATGAACCAGGAAACATTGGGTAAGCTTACACGGTTTGCGAGGTCCAATGTTGGTGCACACGGCTTTCAAAAATCTGATTTACGTGGGACTCAGGATGACATGCCCCGTTCCGCCCCTGAGCATTGGTGCTTGGCGCTATGCTGGTAGCTGGGATTCTCCAATTCAGCCGCCTTGTAGAAAATATGGCAGTTTTACCTGCGTATGGCCATCTTTTACACGTACAGCACATGCCTAGAGCTTTGAATATAGGGCCCACACAATATAGGCAACAAACAAATATTTAAAGCAAAACTACAACTGCTGCTGTTAGCTAGACTTAAAACTTACTCTTCACTTCCTGTACTCAATCCCCGTGAGTGCATAAAAAAATGTATGCCATTAGCCTTTTCCGAAAATGCAGAAAATTCTGTTCTTCTCTCACTGAGGCTGGCAATATATTCTAGATTCTATGGGCCACAATTGAAAAAACAGTTGCTTGTATCATTGGAAAGCATCCATCACAAATTTATGGTACTAACAATAAATATAAGCCTATCGAAAAAAGGGGATATGCTGGTATACCATGACACCCAGGATGTCTCTAAGATAGCTGGGAGATCTATCACATAAAGTCTTGAAAACTAAACAGCATATTTTTAAATGAATTAGAAATGTAATCAATAGCCAATCAACAAGCATGCTGGTGAGATTTGGGCTAGCCAAACAGCATGCACCACATATGCTCGAAGTGCCAGATTGTTTCCATCAATTACGATATGCATTCTAACACCGGTGATTGGGGACACATTGAAAAGTCTTGCATGGGAAGATATAACACAAATGACAGACAACTACGCCAAAGGCCATAACTACAGATTAAACAAAATGGCTGAAAATGGAAAGCCCTGAGGGACCCCATAGTCCACAAGGTGCCAGGCTAAAACCAAATTGCCAGACCTGACTAACATCTTTCTCTTGGACAAGAAAGATTGAAACTACAAGTATACTGTCCTTGAAATCAAAGAGAAGAGGCTTGGGCAGTGCCAGATTTCCCATTAGGCAATGAAGGTAGAGCGCCCAGCACCTACAACATTTTTAGGGCTTATAAAGGAAGGAAAAAAATAAAAAAGCAGAAAAAAACAAAAACAACTAAAATAAAAATAAGGAAAAAATGTTGTAAGACAGAAATGTAATGAATCTTGGGAGAGGAGAGAGAAGAGGAAGGATTCTTGCTGAGGTCTTGCTAGGTTGGGGGAGTTTTTGATATAAAATGATATAACATGTTTAGCAAGGTCCTGCACGCAAGGCTGCTGCATCCTGTACAAGCAGAGACAGAGTAACAGCAGGCAAGCATCATCCAACACCTCCTGCCCTTAATTTTCATTTTAAGTCTGGATAATTTGCTCTGGGCTTCTATCTCCCTAGGATGAGCCGTGGGTGTACCAATGAGCTGGCGGAGGAAGGGTGGGGGAACATGGCTCCCCAGTAGTGGTGTTGCTACAGAGGGACTTTGTGTATCTCCTTTGCTGGTACCTATTTCCACTACCTCTGCTCAGCAAAGCAACCCCCAGCTGAAAAAAAAAGACAGCAGGTAGCTCCTATACCTCTCTAAACCAATCCTCATTCCTCCAGCATCTCCCTTGCCCATGTACAGCTATTTGAATCATATAGTGCTCCACAGATATCTAAGGAGTACTCTACATTGTGGTTTAAACACCTACACACGGGAGAGGTGCTAGTAGAAGGAGGAGGGGCTTAGAAAAGCACCGGGACCTCCTGCTTATGTCTTCTGCCAACTGGGCCTGGGTTGAACGACCACTGGAAAGAAAGGAAGCAAGCAGGGAGGGAAAAGACTGAAGAAAGCTGCAGGAACTGGGGTAAAACTGGAGGACCTTGACATAAGCTGAGTACATCTCAGGGAAAGAGATGGTTTGGCATGGCAGGAGAGGGGCACTGAACTGACTATTAGCATCTAAAGCATGCCAAGCATCTCACTAGGGGAGTGCATTATGCCTCCAGTAAATACAAACATGTGGCCCTTATCTAGATTTCCATTCAGTCAGATCCATATCGCTGTGCAGCAGTCACTACCAGCATAGGTGGCTGGTGACCCACTACTTAGAGATAAGGACAGAGACTGGTGGGGTTGAAGAGGGGGCTGGAAGAAGGAGAGAGAATAAGAAAGAGAATGATGGGGATGAGAGAGAGGTGAGGAGGTTAAGACAGTTTGTACTTCCCCCTCCATCTTAAAAACCCAAGACTCTCTGATACTGTGTACTGTAAACGCTGGTTCCTTGGCTCTTAGTGCATCAAAGGTTGGCTACTCTTAGATGAATGGAACAATTATAGACTCAGGTCGAGAAACAAACCTTACCCCACCCCCTTCCAGGATTTTTCTTGTTTCAAGGGACCCCCACCCCCATGCTTCAGCCTCCACAAACATGTGAGACAACAGTCACCTATGATTTAGTACAAATTAAGATATTTTTCAATAATTCTATTTAAAGTGAAGTGACATTAAGGGCCATGTTTACTAAACATCAGCACGTACTATCTACCACTGTGCCCACAGGAATAACATGGTACTGTGGCAGACAGCGTGCACTAAATTTTAATAGATAGAAATCCCTCTCTTTAAGCAGATAAACCAAATATCATACTAACATAAGCTGCTCACTTATGCATATAGCAAAAAAACCCCTCCTTCTAGTGTAAAAAACAGTAACGGGAAAAAGTTTTAATATAAATAAGAGAAAAAATACCTCAGTATCCCCATTGTCAGCATACACCAGCGGGACATTATGCCTAGCATAGGTGTCATGGCTGTTCCCAGACCTTGGATTTCAAGCAGCTTTGTTACTCTGGTGATGTCAGTCTCCAAACTTAATGAGGGTAGTTTACAAGATGAGATTAACTCTGACCCCCTGGTGATGTCAGTCTCCGGGCCTGATGAGATTGGTCTGCAGCCCCTCCTTGCTAAATCAAGAATAGCAGACTTCAAAGGGAGGTGCTGGAAACAATAGCAGACCTCAAAGGGAGGTGCTAGAGAAAATTCACTATAAAGGACAGAAATACTTCCTCTTTCTCTCTCTCTTCCTATTTTCATCGGACACACCTTGCCATGAGGCTCTGACAACCACTTCTCTCCCCTCCCCCTTGCTCTCTCTTTCTCTCCCTATTCTTCTTACTATGAGGCTCTGACCCACATTTTCTTACCTCTCTCTCTCTCTCTCTCACACACACACACACACACACACACACACACAGATTCATTGAAGTAAACTGAAGCAGCTTTCTAACAACCTCCTACCTCTCTTTTGTAACTTTGTAATAAGCCTATTTCTATATAAAACCCTTTTTACAAACCACACCTGTTTGGTTATCTTATTTGTGCTGCTTACCCTACTATCTCTGTGAAATGAACCCAGGACCAAACGGAGAGTAGCCCAGAGATGATTACATTTTATGGGGGCCGTCTCAGACTTCACAGCAGATCTCCAGTTGGGTAAGTAATAATTTTGTTTGATACATTAAAGTGGATTTCAGACAGGGTGCGCCAGAAAAATCAAAAGCCCTTGTGACCATGTACAATTGACAATTTTGGTTACAGGCTGGATTTAGTGAAAAGTTCCAGTGATACCTTTGTTTTGTGGGTTAGATAAGGTGAGATTTTTATTGTCAAAAGGCTCTGTAATAATCCAGAATTTTAATATTACTTACACCTAGGGACATTACATAGAGTGGCTTGCAATTTTCTTATTTTTAGGTAGAGGCTTGTTACGGTTTGTTACAAGGCACAGATTTTTCTCTAGTACTTGAGCTGCTAAGAAAAGACAGAGAGATAGTCCAGCTTTAGTTTGGAAGAGGTACACAGGTAAACATTCCCTCATTGAATATAATATACATCTTTCCTGTTAACACTATTACCTCCTGTCTTGCCTTTTATTTCTCAGTCTCCTGTCAGGTATAACTGACAATTCTGTTAATCTCCTAACACCCTTCTTACTATAATTTCATCCTGAACTTCCACCCTGTTAAAAGGTGGTAACCACTTTTTATTCAGGTATAATTTTAAGGCATGGTCTTTATACCAGTACTCTTTACTGAACACCCATAAAATTTATGCCATTCCAACTATAATTCTAAGTCTCACTTCTTCATAAAAGTGAGCATTCCTCCTTCCAAGGTTGCACATTTGAGATAGTCCAACTACAGCCTTTCTGCAGTCTCAAATATGGAAGCCTTTGATTTTAAAGAACTGAAACAAATAGTACTGACATACTGTAAGAGGAAAGGTGGTCCCTTTGAAGGTGAGTTCCTTGAGTCATCATGGTATAATATTCAAAGACAAATGTTAAACCATTATCAAGAATTCAAAAAGAAAACAAATAAAAGAAAATGCCTTTTTATCCAAGGCATGTGCAGGGGGCTCATTAGCATGAAACAGGACAATACTAAACTGACTTCTCATTGTACCCAATTGACCAAAGACCTTGAGGAGGCACAAAGTTGCATTGCCATGCAAAGGACTCAGGTGATACAAGCCACAAATTCTTTTATAACTGTTAGTGAGCAATTAGAAGCACTTAAACTTGAATTGAGGCACGTTAGGGATCAATTGGCCTCTGAAAGACAAAATAAATATACGCCCTGGCCAACACCCATTTCTCCCTCAGCCCCCTATGCCTATGACATACCCTATAAGCCATGCATCCAAGCTATTGAGAAACAAAAGAATGCAAAAGTATGCATAGCTGGACTTAGGAATGGAAAAAATAAAGATGAATCACAGGAAGAAAATCCTAATAGTTTATCTCAGCCAGAACAGAGCATTAATCAGGATCTATGTCAGGAGAATAATTCAGATGACTCAGACATGGCACCCAGTACCGAACTCAGAGCACCAGTTAAAGTGATGCTGCAGAACAATTTAAAAGATAGGGACATGGAAAGGATAGTTGAGAAAACTGGCCCTATGCCTTTTAATGTTAATGACTGGTGCAAATGGGTCACTGATATTCTGATTCACTGGGGTCTAGGGAAATACAGAAGAAAACAATCGGACTTTGATAGACTTATGCATCTGGCTCTGGGGCCACACTATTATAAAGTTGGCTCTCTCACTCACCCATACCAGTTGGTTAAAAGGGGCATTGAGAAACTATTTCACTGTTCCCCAATGCAAGTATTTAAAATTATTTCACCTCTACCAAATGATACACTGGAAGAGTTTGCATATATTGAGCCTGGATTTTAAAAGCAGTTCTTAATGAGCAGGAGTCCTGGCCCAATGCAGAAGATTATGGGGAGAGCACGCATAAGGCATTTTTATTAGAATTGCTATACCCTGAGATTACAAAACACCTTCTGTTATTTTCTGAAGACCTAAAGCAACCCCTTTTGATACTTTAATGCTCAGAATTGGGTCTGTTTGGAAGACCCAGCCCTCGCAGGTCATAACAGTATCAGAAGCACGGAAGTGGCAAGCTGAGGGATCCTCCCAATACACAAAAAACACAGACAAAGGATACCAAGGACAGACACCTTGGAGAGGACAAAGCAGAGGTACTTTTAGAAACTCCTCAGGTTACATTCCCTTTCAGGAGCTCAAAGCACAGAGAGATGGATTAGAAAAGGAGAAAATTAAATGGGAACAGGACAAACACATACTGCAGATAGAACTAGATAAATTAAAACAGGACTTACAAGCAGCTCAGGACAAACACAAGGCTAGTGCATAGGGGTGTCCTGACCTCCTGGGTTCAGATATCATAATGTCTCAAGCCTTCATAGCCCAGCTTGCCTCCGTTCTCTCAGCAGAGGACTCAATTCCTTAGCCTCTGGATGATGAAACAGACACAGGCCCAGAATACAGTTTAAGGCTTGTAACATCCTTGATACTGGACTCTTGTGGATGCCCCAATGTTATCAGTAGAATAGGGGGTCAGGATAAACTAGCTTTGATTGACACAGGGGCTGGAATTAGTTTTACAAACAGAGCTTCTCCCACTGCAGAATTAATGACACAGCTTCCAAATGTGTGGCTATCCCAGTTAAATGAGGTATCCCTGTGAAAACTGTAGTGCATGAAGTCATTCCCATGCAGTTAGCAACTCAGTGCACCAAGGCAGCTCAGCAGTATGATCTGTGTGTAATTCCCTCAGAGGTGGCTGATATTCCAGTCTGGGCTCAAGACAAGTTAGATTGTGGGAAAATGCACACAGAAATACTGTTGGAAGGCGAGGATCCTCCACCACAGAAACAATACCCAGTACCTCATCAGGCTATAGAACCAGTGACTAAAATTGTGAAGATACTGGAGGAGAGGGGTCTGATTAGACCTATTTCTTCCACATGCAATTCACCAGCCTGGCCGATAGTTAAACCGGGGGATTCCTTCAGGCTCACTATGGACTTCCATGCCCTGAATGAAGTTTCAAAATCTGTAGTGCCCGTGGTAGCCTCATACCCTGAAATGATCTCTAAACTGAACCCCAAATCTAAATTTTTCTCTGTTTTAGACATATCCAATGGGTTTTGGAGTCTGCCCCTGGCCCTTGAATGTCAGTACAAAACAGCCTTTCAGTGGCTGAATAAACAATATGCATGGCCTGTGCTTCCACAGGGATATAAGGATTCCCCCTCAATATTTCATAAATACATGCAGGAAGCCCTGTCACTATTGTCTTGCAGAGATAATATAATTCAGTATGTAGATGACTTTCTGATTCAGTCTGAGAATGAAGCTGTACACTGGAATCATGTAAGAGAAGTTTTAAAAGCCCTCTTACAAGCTGGTCTTAAAGTTAATCCTGCCAAGGCTCAACTGTGCAAATCACAGGTTTCCTTTTTAGGGGTTACTATTGGCCAGGATGGTAAATCTGTAGATTCTCAGAGGATAGAGCTGATACAGAAACTTCCACTTCCTACAGATCAGAAATCACTCCAGTCATTTCTAGGGCTCACTGGTTTCTGTCGTGACTTCATGCACAATTATGCTGATGTGGCAGCTCCACTTTACTCCCTGCTAAAAAGTAAAAGTTATGTTTGGGAGGAAGAACATACAGAAGCTGTAACTAAATTAAAGCACATTCTGACTTCTGCTCCTGTTCTTGCACACCCAGATAACACACAACATTTTTTCCTGTACCCTGTAATTGGAGAGAACAATATAGGTGCAGCTCTAACACAATGCCTAGGAGGAGTAGATCGCCCTATTGCCTTCTGTTCCAGAGTTCTTACTTCTCCTGAACTCAAAATGGGAAACTGTGAAAAACATGTACTGGCTTCCTATGCTGCTATGCAGAAATTTACATACATCATTGGTGCTCAAACCACATACATATGCAGCCATCACACCCCCTTCAAATTCATTGTAGAGGGAAAGTTAGCATGTAGCAAGATTAGGACTGAGAGAATAGTCCAGTGGACTCTCATGTTGCAAGCACAGAATGTAAAGTTTGAATTGTTGAAAGAACCTAACGTGCAAGTGGCTGGAATTTTGCTGGGGGGCAACCTCATGACTGTCAGTCCTCACCCAATGCCCCCAATCACATGATCTTTAGGGAACTAGGACTAGACAAAATTTCACCTTTTCTTCCTACAGTATATATTGATGGTAGTAGCCAATGTGAAGGAGGCAGGTGACTAGCAGGTTTTGCAATTGTACAATTGGACCCAAATAACCAAGTGGTACTGCAGAGACAGTACTCCTGTGGGTCAGCATCAGCACAGTACTGTGAGCTGGCTGCTTTTGTAGCTTGTATGCAACAATATCAGGATTCACACCCAGAGATACAAATCATTTTAGATTCTGATTATGTCTTTAAAAGTGCCATTGCCCTGTTACCCTGGTGGCGGGCAAATACATTTAAATCTACAGATGGGTCCACAGTGAAAAATTCATCACTGTGGACTATGGCACAAGAACTGAGTGAGAAGTTTCATAGAGTACATTTAGTTAAAGTAAAGGCACATAGGAAGAAAGGCCTTTTAGTGAAAGGAAACACATTAGCAGACTCACTAGCCAAGGAAGCATGCCATGTAGGCCTCATATGGCCCTGGTATGAGCAGACACGCATGGTTGCTACTGCTACACGTTCCACAGATTATGATCAAATAATACCACCAGATTACTTCATAGCACTGCAGACAAAGGACCCTGAGCTTTCCAATTTGAGGAAGCTTGTGCAGGACACCCCAGATAACCTATATCAGCACACACCCTTTCTCACTCGCTATAGAGAAAGACATTCTATGTGCAAAAAGAGAGGAAGGCTTGGTTACACCCTGGAGCATTCCCAAGACTATTGATTCTGATAATGGTCCTGCATTTGTTTCTCAGCTCATCAAGGAATTGTTTGATTTTCTAGGCATAGAACAACAACTCCACATTCCGTACCATCCACAGGCAGCAGGGCAGGTAGAAAGAATGAATCAAACAATTAAGGCCCACCTCAGCCCTATGCTTACGTGTTTTATCAGTCTTTGTTTTCAGATACCACCTGAAGACAGCACGGACAGCTGCTTTCTGAAGACAGCACGGACAGCTGCTTGCTAACCAAAAGTCGCTTGAGGATGGTAACTATTTACTTCTGCTGTATAGTTGATGTGTCCTATATAATGGACATGTATCTAATAGTTATGTAAATAAGTAGTAAAAATTATTTTTTGTTGTTGCATAGTATAAGTGGGGAGCACTAGTTTACTTCCTAGTAGAGTGAAACAAGTTAGCTTTTATTATGTCTCAGTTTCCTGTTGTTCTTGTACCTGCTCTCTTCTACCCAAGTTTCATTACAGGAACTATCATCCGAATATACACGATTGGCTGGGCTAACTCCACAGGTGGGGCATATTGCTATCAAGAAATACCCCCACCTTTCCCGGAAGGAAAGGATCTGGTCATCCTGAGTTTCTGTTCCGTACAGGACAAGCCAGTATTCTATTCATTAAACATCACTCAAGTACAGTGGGAGCCACCAGTTTCCACTTCTCTAGAAAGGACACAAGAATTGAGGGCACCTCCAGAACATTACTTTCTAGGTCCTCCTGCCTTGATTTTGTACAATATTTCCTGTCAGGACAGAGGTACCTGGAAAATAACTTATACATGGGTTGTGAGTGATCAACAGCACATCACTGAGACTTCATTCCTTTTGGATGTATCTTGTTTACCTACCACCCCTCATCCCATCCCTCCCACCACTTCTGCTCCTCCTGTACTCTACCTTTCTGATATCCACCCATTTCAGGAAGGACATCCCTTTCAGATTAAATATGATGCACCACACGATGTTTTATATGATGTAGAATACCATTTTCTTACTTGGCATCTATTTACCAAATTGTTTCTAGTTACTCACAAATATCCAAATTGCTCTCAGTTTGTTGCCAACCACATACAAATGCTCAATACTTGGTTTGATATGCAGGCAGTAACACCCCGAGCCAAGCAATTTCGACACAAGCGTGAATTAATTGATACAATTTTAGGTGGCACAGGGACTGCACTGGGTGCCCTTAATATAACTGATATAGAGGTGCTCCATAATAAAATGGGATCCACTGCTCAGCATGCTGCTGATGGTTTTACCTCACAACATATTATTAATGAAGCTTCCTCTAAACTGTCCAATGTAGTTGTAGATACCTTTGCTCTTATATCTCCCATTATAGAACAGAAAATTGTTACCTTAGCACATGCAGAATATAGATTGGGAAAGAATATTTCCTGGGCTCTTGCCTGTGATCAAGTACAGATCGAGCTTATTACTATACTAAAGGAAATTCTGATCACTGCTAAGTTAGGACACTGGCCACCATCTCTCGTCCATATGGCTAGTACCAAAATACCTGAATTTGCTATAGCTCACCTTGATAGGTGAACAGTTAGTGTTCCCATTTGTTCACCACAAGGCTGCTCTATCTGTACTTTGATCCCATGGTCAGGACAACACACAGTTATTTATCCTGTTGTTAATATTGGGGTGCAGTTTGATAATATGCTTAGGTATCCTGTGGACCATCTCACATGGGTGCAGCCACTGGACGACACCTGGACTTCATTCAAGCCGATGGACCCCAGTTTGTGTGAGCAGACTACATTTCAGTTCAAGTGTCAACCTCACCAGTTTAAAAAGGCTGACACCTCCTGCTGGAACAATTCCTCCTCTTGCTCCCTGAATGTTAAGCTCTCATATTCCCTGACCACCTCACACAGTTTGTATTACCTTGGAGCTGGACACTTTTGTTTTCATCTGTTCTTTCCCCAGAATGTTGCTCCCAGAAGGCATGACATTCGCCTTCCCAAGAACACTTTGTTGTATAGTTCAAACTATTTACCAAACAATACCTGGTGCAGTCATACACCACTGGTCTCCATCACCATTAACGGGACAACTTATTCCACACCGCTGGTTACTAATGACTCTATGGACATTCCAGACTTTATCTCATATGCTGTGCATCCATTACCACTTGGCATGGGAGAAGAGACACTACATAAACTGCTCAACTTTACAGAACTCCATGCCTATATTGATCACCTTAAAACAACATCCACTGAAGTGAATCACACCATCGCTTATGAGAATGGACACATTCAACAAATTGTTGGACACTTGCTACAAGATGCTCATGTGTCTGTGTGGGAATTGTTATTTGGTTACTCACCTACTGCTGATCATGTCTGTAATGTTTTTATTCACCCTATTATTATTTGAACTGCTGTACAAATATTGCTATGCATTATCATAATTTTCCTGTGTTGTAAAATGAAACAAATGTACATCTCCTTGCAGCGCATGTCCTACAGAACATCAACAACATTTTAAGGTACTTACACTGAATTTCTCCAGCATGTACCCCTACATCCAGGCTAATTTGGCCTGCTAATTTGGCATTTCCTATTACATTGAATACCAGAGTCAGCTGCAGTCTAGTATTGCTTCCTATCCTCACTCATAGCATCATGGTACCTTTCGGCTTTAACCTCCTCAAAAATTCCTGCAGCCCTTATGCACAGTTCACTCTCTCTAAGACGGGCACGGAGGTAGCATATTGGGTCCCCCCCCCCCCCAGTAGTGGCTGCCCTACCTAAGACACGAGGTTTGGACTCATAAGGGGACTTGTTTATCTCTAGAACACTAGAGACAGTACTGTGCAGGACAGGGGACCTGCTAGACATAGTAAGGTATTTAATACAGGAGGTATTAGACATGCTGCCTACTATCATGTAATGGCAGCTGGGACAGGTACCACAGGTTTGCTTCCACCATTTCCAGGCACAAATAATAAATATAAATAAAAAAGGTATGGGAGATGTCAGCATACACCAGCGGGACATTATGCCTAGCATAGGTGTCATGGCTGTTCCCAGACCTTGGATTTCAAGCAGCTTTGTTACTCTGGTGATGTCAGTCTCCAAACTTAATGAGGGTAGTTTACAAGATGAGATTAACTCTGACCCCCTGGTGATGTCAGTCTCCGGGCCTGATGAGATTGGTCTGCAGCCCCTCCTTGCTAAATCAAGAATAGCAGACCTCAAAGGGAGGTGCTAGAGAAAATTCACTATAAAGGACAGAAATACTTCCTCTTTCTCTCTCTCTTCCTATTTTCATCGGACACACCTTGCCATGAGGCTCTGACACCCACTTCTCTCCCCTCCCCCTTGTTCTCTCTTTCCCTATTCTTCTTACTATGAGGCTCTGACCCACATTTTCTTACCTCTCTCTCTCACACACACACATACACACAGATTCATTGAAGTAAACTGAAGCAGCTTTCTAACAACCTCCTACCTCTGTTTTGTAACTTTGTAATAAGCCTATTTCTATATAAAACCCTTTTTCCAAGCCACACCTGTTTGGTTATCTTATTTGTGCTGCTTACCCTACTATCTCTGTGAAATGAACCCAGGACCAAACGGAGAGTAGACCAGAGAAGATTACACCCATGAAGTTAACTTCTGTGGATGCAGCCAACTGGAATAGAAAAACCGGGAAACTGCTAACCATACATCACTAGTCAGAGACAAAAAACTCGTAATTATTCAGCAAAAAATCACTTCATGATAAACATAACCATTAAAATTACAAAAACAACTTTCTGCAGGATTAACAAAGTTGGACAAATGTAGTAAGAACTTAGCTTAGTGTAATAGAAGAGGTAGTAGCAAAGGTTCATATTTCAGCCTGTAACACATTCCAGCCCCAGGTGTTTCGCCGTGAGGCTTCTTCAGTCTAACAGTCCAGCTATAAAAAAAAAAACAACAACAGATGAAAGAGAAAACTACAGACTTAAATGCCAAACTGAGTGGCGTGCAGAGAAAACAACCAGACCGGGTTTTCCTTGCCTATGTTTAGGCACAGCTCGCTAACCGGGCAGCCTCCAATATCACTGCTGCACAGTTACCTAAGGTCTCCACCTCCGCTCTGCCTCAGAACGCCCCCAACATGCCCTGATACTAAGTGAATAGCATTGCGGCGCATAGGGGTCTTAGTAGGGGATATTCAATGGCACTAACCATATAGGTGTCATAAGAACATAAGAACATAACATATGCCATACTGGGTCAGACCAAGGTCCATCAAGCCCAGTATCCTGTTTCCAACAGTGGCCAATCTAGGTCATACGTACCTAGCAGTTTCCCCAAAAGACACAGGTTCCTCAATGTTTGCACTGGGTCAAGCATTGATATCCTGGGTCCCTTCTTAATAATGGTTTATGGACCTTTCCTCCAGGAACTTGTCCAAACCTTTTTTAAACCCAGCTACACTAACAGCCTTTACTACATCCTCCGGTAACAAATTCCAGAGTTTGATTACACGTTGAGTGAAAAAATATTTTCTTTTATTAGTCTTAAATAATTTACCCTGTAGCTTCATTGCATGTCCCCTAGTCTTTCTATAGTCTGATAACATAAACAATCGATCTACATTTACCCGTTCCACTCCGTTCATTAATTTATAGACTTCTATCATGTCTCCCCTCAGCCGTCTCTTTTCCAGGTTAAAGAGCCCTAACCTTTTTAGCCTTTCTTCATAGGAGTATCCTTCCATCCCCTTTACAATTTTGGTGGCTCTTCTCTGAACCTTTTCTAATAACTCTATATCCTTTTTAAGATAGGGTGACCAGAATTGCACACAATATTCAAGGTGCGGTCTCACCATGGAACGATATAGAGGCATTATAATATCTTTTGTTTTATTTTCCATTACTTTCTTTATGATACCTAGCATTCTATTTGCTCTCTTGGCTGCCGCTGCACACTGGGCCGAGGGTTTTAACATGTTATCCGCAGTGACGCTTAAATCTTTTTCCTGGGTGGTGGTTCCTAATGTGGAACCTTGCATTGTGTAACCATAGTTTGGGTTGCTCTTCCCTAGGTACATAACTTTGCACTTGTCCACATTAAATTTCATCTGCCATTTTGATGCCCAGTCTTCCAATTTATCAAGATCCTCTTGCAATTTTTCACAATCCTCTTGGGTTTTAACAACTTTAAATGGTTTTGTGTCATCTGCAAATTTGATAACCTCACTCGTTATTCCACTTTCCAGGTCATTTATGAATATGTCAAAAAGCAGCGGACCCAGCACAGATCCCTGGGGTACACCACTATTCACCTTTCTCCATTGGGAAAATTGGCCATTTAGCCCAACCCTCTGCTTTCTATCTTTTAACCAGTTCTTGATCCACTTTAGTACACTGCCTCCTATCCCATGACTCTTTAGTTTTGCCAAAAGTCTCTGATGAGGGACCTTGTCAAAGGCTTTCTGAAAGTCCAGATACGCTATATCAACCAACTCACCATTGTCCACCTGTTTATTCACACTTTCAAAAAAACATAACAGATTAGTAAGACAAGATCTTCCTTGTCTAAAGCCATGTTGGCTGTCTCTCATTAGGCCATGACTATCTACATGCTGAGTAATTTTATTCCTTATGATGGTTTCTACCATTTTTCCCAGTACTGATGTGAGGCTCACTGGTCTGTAGTTTCCCGGATCACCCCTGGAACCCTTTTTAAAAATTGGTGTTACATTGGCGATCCTCCAAGCTTCTGGTATTAGAGATGATTTTAATGATAGTTCACAGATTACTAATAGCAGGTCTGCAATCTCATATTTCAGTTCTTTCAACACCCTTGGATGTATACCATCCGGCCCAGGTGATTTGCTACTCTTCAGTTTATCTAATAGTTGTAATACATCTTCCCAATGTATCGATATTTCCTTCAATTCTTCCGCACCTTTAAATACCACTTCAGTCATGGGTAACATCCCTACATCTTCCTCAGTAAAGACCGAAGCAAAGAATTCATTCAGTCTCTCCACTATCGCCTTGTCGCCTCTTAGTGCCTCTTTAACTCCTCTATGATCTAATGGACCAACTGACTCTCTCACAGGTTTTTTGCTACGAATGTACTTGAAAAATTCTTTATTTCGTGTTTTTGCTTCCACAGCAAGCTTTTTCTCAAATTCTCCCTTTGCCTGCTTTATCAATGCCTTGCATTTGATTTGCCAGTGCTTGTGCTGTTTCCAGGTTTCGTCATTTGGCTCTTTTTTCCATTTTCTGAAAGATGCTTTTTTGGCAACAACAGCCTCTCTGACCTCCCCTTTGAACCATGCTGGCAGTTTCATTGAATATCCGCTTTTAAGGAAATTCCACGGTTTACTTGCTGTAAACCATGTAAATGCCTTTTGAATATTGGGCCCTAAGTTCTTACTCCTTTTGTAATTTTCATGATTATGTTTTTTATAAATTGATATTTTCCTGAATAATTAAGAGGTTTTTTCTTAGACCGGTGATGTATGGTTAGCAGTTTTCCCTCGTTTTTCTGTTCCAGTTGGCTGCACCATTGAGCTTAACTGCTGTTATTTTACACTTCATGGGGATACTGAAGTCTTTTTCTTCTTATTTATATTAAAACTTTTTCCTGTTACTGGTTTTAACACTAGAGGATTTTTTGCTATATGCCTAAGTGAGCCGTTTTTGTTAGCAGAACACTAAAGTTTAATAAACATGGCCCTAAATATTTATTCCCACAGCTGGCAAGGCAAGGGGAAATGATCATATTCATATAAAAATATTTCTCCTAATAAAATTGAAAAACCCCTAATACTAAAGCCATAAATTGTAAAAACAGATATATGCATAAAAAAGAGAAAAAAGAAGTGGTGAAATGGGAAAAGGGAGAAATAAAACAGACAGTTAAAATCTAAATTTATAAGTGACCATCACTTCAACTATATCCAAACTAAACATGCAAAAATCATGAAATAGTACCTAGAATTTCACCAGGTGAGACTGATAGATTAGAAACAGAAGGTCCTATTTACTAAAGTGCAGTAAGTTTTTTTGCATTTTCTGTGGATTAGGTGTAGATATTAATACACAGTAAGTGCAAAGCCTGCGTGGTAAATGTCAGGGGTGAGGCCAATATCTGCCCTGCTTTTCCACATGGGTCTGCCTTCTGCTTATCTGCCCATGCACATAACACAGGTCCCAGCACAAAATAAAGTAATGTTCATGACCCAAATATCTACTTCCTCCCCAAGCAGCCCCCCAAGACAGGCCCCATCAGATGATACCCTCCTTACAAGAGATCCCTCACCTGATGACACCCCTTGCAAGCCATAATGCTGCATTCCTCCCACCCCCCAACTCCGCCAGAACTTTTTATGTAGCCCTGATAGTCTAGTGGATTGGATGGGAGCAATCTAAATCAACTATCACTCTGTTGCTGCTTGGGTTCATAATAGAAGATGTGATCCCTAGAAGTAGTCTTGTGGTACCACCTCTAGGGGTCAATCTGCCAAATGAGGACATTAAGAACATAAGAACATAAGATATGCCATATTGGGTCAGACCAAGGTCATTCAAGCCCAGCATCCTGTTTCCAACAGTGTCCAATCTAGGTCACAAATATCTAGCAGTTTCCCCAGAAGACACAGATTCCACAATGCTTGCATTGGGATAAGCAGTGGATTTCCTGGGTCCCTTTTAATAATGTTTTATGGATCCTTCCTCCCAGAAATTGTCCAAACCTTTATTAATCACAGCTACACTAACAGCTTTTAATACATCCTCCGGTAACAAATTCCAGAATTTGATTACGCGTTGAGTGAAAAAATATTTTCTCCTATTAGTCTTAAACGGGTTACACTGTAGCTTCATTGCATATTCTCTAATTGTTGTACTTTTTGATGTTATAAACAATCGATCTACATTTACCCATTCTACTCCATTCATTAATTTATAGACTTCTATCATATCTCCCCTCATCAATCTCTTTTCCAGGTTGAAGAGCCCTAACCTTTTTAGTCTCTCCTCATAGGAGTATCCTTCCATCTGCTTTACCATTTTAGTGGCTCTTCTTTGTACCTTTTCTAATTCCATTATATCCTTTTTAAGATATGGCGACCAGAATTGCACACAATATTCAAGGTGCGGTCGCACCATGGAATGATACAGAGGCATTATAATATCCTTTGTTTTATTCTCCATTCTTTTCCTTATGATTCCTAGCATTCTATTTGCTTTCTTGGCCGCTACTGCACATTGGGCAGACAGTTTTAACATGTTATCCACGATGTTGCCTTACGCTTTTTCCTGGGTGGTGATTCCTAATGTGGAACCATGCATTGTGTAGCCATATTTTGGGTTGTTTTTTCCTAGGTGCATAACTTTACACTTCCTCCACATTAAATTTTGTCTGCCATTTGAACGTCCAGTCTTCCAGTTTTTTAAGGTCTTCTTGCAATTTTTCACAATCCTCTTGGATTTTAACAACTTTGAATAATTTTGTGTCATCTGCAAATTTGATTATCTCACTTGTTATTCCCATTTCCTGGTCATTTACAAATGTTAAAAAGCAGCGGACCCAACACAGATCCCTGGGGTACTCCACTATTCAACTTTCTCCATTTGGAAAATTGGCCATTTAGCTCTACCCTCTGCTTTCTATCTTTTAACCAGCTCCTGATCCACAATAGTATGCTGCCTCCTATCCCATGACTTATCTCCTTATTTGGAAGGCTGAACTCTAGTAGTAGAACCATAAGACTACCACTAGGGGTCATAGCCACCATTTTAAACTCAGATGGCAACGAGGCAGGAGAGGAGGAGATCTCTCCTGTCCTGTCCACTATCTATCTGGGCTATCATGGTAAATGGTTCGGGGGGGGGGGGGGGGGATCGGGAGGGGGGATAGAAGGAGGATTGCTTTATATTTTGTGAGGGATGTCATTGGGTGAGGTTCTCTTGTGGGCATGTATCATCAGGTGGGGTTCACTTTCAGAGAGATGTCATTGAGTGTGGGGGGGTCTCTTGCATGGGGGTATGTGATCGGATGTGGGGGTCTCTTGTGACACAGGCATGATATTGGATAAGGGTGGTGGAGGTGGGTATGTATGCAGGTGCCAGGTCTGTCAGATACAGGTATATGATCAGCTGTTGTGTCTTTCTTGTGCTTGGGAGGGGTGGGTATTAGGATTTTGTTCATTGTTCTTTGTTTTTTATTTTGAATGTAGCCAATAGTGCCGATACTTGATGCTGATAATATAGGTGCCAGCTGTCAGTGCTGGACATACCCTCTCTCTGCCAATAACATGCCCTATTCTGCCCCAACCCACACTAGGCAGTCAGCAGTTGTTAGCATGGACCCTCACTAATGATTAGTGCACACTAAAACCCTCAATAACTGCTTACAGCAGTTTAGTAAACATCCCCCTAAGTGTCTATTTAGAAAAAATATATCTAAAGCTTAGAATAAATAATACAAATTATAGTTATATGATGAAATAAAAAGGAAACTACTTTAATAAACTACTTTAAAAAGTCCAGTAATCAAACCTGTCCAATTATAAAGTGTGGAAGAGATGAAAGCAGAAAAAAATCAGTGGATGCTGAGAAAAAATCAGAATGATCAAACTAAACTGTGCCAAATTAAGTCAATCGCTAATGAAATAGCTTTAAAATTTGCTCTGAATAGAATGAATGAGCAAGCAAGAAAGAGATTAAATGGTCTATAATTAGCACCTAATTACTTCTAATTAGACTCATTGCCATTTTATACCATTTTCAAAAAGATGATGAGAATTATCTGAAGCTATTGTTTTGAGAACACAAAGGTCCCCTCTTCCAGTGTGACCTATGTGCTCTGGAGAACTCATGTACCACGATATCTTCGGAAGAATTCAGCTTTCTCATTCTCTACACTTCCTTGAGATCTGAAAAAGACTGCTTCAGAAGGGACAACTCATTTGCAGTAATTGATAAATGCTGTAATCAGGTTTCAAATACTGTACATGCAACAGCTGTCTCCCACTGTAAGTGTAAAGGTGATCATATAAAATCAACCACCCTTTAAAGATGAAATTTATATCTAGGAAATAATCCCTCACCCTTCACTCCCCAGTCAGGGCAATTACTGTGTCTGTATGCTGTCACAGGGCTGGAAAAAAGCTAATGGTGTATCAGTGTTTCTTGGGGTATATACAATACAACCACAATAACAGTGGAACACAATAGAACATACAGCCACATCCTATGAGTGGCAGAAAGCTTACAATAAGATACTTTTCCAACATAACAATAAGACAGTATGCAACAGTAACTCTAATGGTTACTAATGGTCTTCATCTAAAGCATTTAGGCAGCTATCTATGTACTAAAACACAAGCTAGAAATAAGATTAATTTGATGCAGCATGTTTACATGCTAAATGGCACTGAATCTGATCCAAAATCTAAAAGACTGGTTCTATATCCATCTATAATTACTGCAGATTTCTAGTACTCGGATCTTATGACTGGATATTGCTAGTTGGATACTGGATAAATACTTTGTCTCCTTCCTTGTGTCTTTCATCTGCAGCCTCTGCTCTGTCTGCAGTTGCCTCTCTATTCTATGTCTTGTCCAACTATCTATTATCTCTCGTTCCTGTTACCATTGTATTTCTTTTCCTCTTCTGGCCTTGAGCCTACTCTAAGATGATTAACTTTTCAGTGTAAACTGCTTTGATGTAATAAATAGGCGGTATATCAAGTGAAATAAAAAATGAAAAAATAAAATACAGAGTGTAGATGCAAAGGGATTCATATTAATCTCATCACTCCTGCAATTTGACTCAAACGATGACAGGCCAAATGTAACTACTTTCTTCACAGTTTGTAGGTTATCTTTTTTATAATCCATGGATATATACTATGCTTATGATAATCCCTATTGTCTATTTTTAATTTCCCCATTTTGGATGACCGTACTGATTCTCTGAATTGAGCCATAATCTACTTCAACTCATTTAACCATTCTTCAAAATCTTTTGTGGGATTAAGTTGTTTCAACTCTCCTTCCAATTTTTGATTTGATTCCTCTATCTCTGTATCCACTTGAGAGTGGCTTTCTACAATCTGTAACACAAAATTGAGTGTGTATTTGTTCAAGATAGCATTCTATTATACAAAGAAATCTGACCTTGCATCAACATTTTTGGATTGTTTAATATTCATAAATTCCTAGGAAGCATTTTCTATTTAATATACTACACTAGTGTTGCTACATGTAATTCTGCCCTCATGTAATACCAATACAGTTTAGTAAATGCCAACCAACTTTGTTTATATCCTGGGAACTATCCTTACTTTCCAAAAACGATACTGTAAAATCTGAGGCTTGTTCATTTGAGTAGCTAAATTTCTCTGACTATCGAGGATTCACTGAAGCCATGATGGTGGATCCTAATTCTTATAGAATGTCACTACATCTGATCTAAAATCTAAAAACATAGTTGTATAGCCAAGACCACAATCCCATACCAGCTCTTTATTATGTTTGTATACTTCAAAGGCTTATCATTTTTTTATATAAAAGTAGATTGCTCATGCTAAATTTCATACTACCTGTACATCACAAATTTGCTATGTGTATTTTAATTTACCCATGTTTATTCCTGTATGTAGGTCATACAAAAAGATCTTTTAGACTAAGGTAATATGGATATTAGAGCTGGTGGAAAGCTTAAATGATCACAGCCCTTATTGCTGAGCACTGAACTTCCAATAATCACCAGTTCACAGATTTAAGGAGATTGATATAAGAACAAATCCTACTGGCACTCCCTTGTGGCCTTGGGCAAGTCACTTCACCCTCCATTGCCTTAGGTACAAACTTAGGGGTATGTTTACTAAAGTGCGTCAAGGTAACAAACATTAATGGCAGCGATAAAGGGCATTAATCCTTAAAAGGAGTTGGGCAAGTAGGGGGTGTTCTGGTGTAAAGGGTGCTATGGGCCATTTAACATGTGTTAAGGTGCAAGGATGCACCTTAACATGTGAAAACAGCTTACTAAAGGGCATTAAGATAACAAGCATTAATGGCAGCAATAAGGAGTGTTACATGTGTAAAGGGCGCTGGGCAGGTAGGGGGCATTCCGGCATAAAGGGCACTATGGGCCATTTAACGGGCATTAACAGAACATTGAGTGTCAAAAGGTGGCAAACATGCACCTTAAAGTCCGAAAAAGGCTGTAACCGTAATGCTGGATAAAGGTACACCAAGGAAAGTCAATGTAAAGGTGATGGATGGAAGGACAGGTAGGAGCTGATGGACTTGCCATATCTGTGGGCACCCTACGTGGAAGTCAGTAAAGTGGATGAGCATGTGGGAGGCAGCTGTATCGATGCAGAGGGTGGTGCCATAGTAAACTGGTGCAATGTCAGTGTGTGGCATAGGATGGGGAAGACATGCCTCCCAGAGGAGCCATAAGCGGCAGGATGTATGTAGCGACAGAAGAACAGAGTAGGAGTGGTGATGTGTAGATCAGGCACAGAAGAGCCTTGGCTGTTACAGGCAAGAAAATGATCTGAGTAGCACACAGTCACAGAAAGAACAAGCAGGAATCAAACCCCTCCCCCCTGCTTATGGAGACCTTACACTAACCAGTAGGCTACATCTCACATAGCGCTGAATAGCAATGACTGGATACAAAGAGACTGCAGATCATTTTCTTCCATGTTCAATTCCCTGTTCTCTGTAAAACTCGATGTTGTTTGTATACATTGTAGTATCTTTGTTCGATGTACACCGCGCTGATTTTAATAGCGCGGTATAGAAGAATTGTTAAATAAAATAATAAAATAAATTGCTTAAAATGTCTGCTGTGTGCGCCAGTATAGGGTAGTCCCAATAGTACCCATGATGCAGTGCACATGCAGAACAGCAGTCTACAGCTGATCACCAAATGGAGAATGCACCTATCCATCACCTCAGTTCAGCAAGATGCACTGACAGTGCATACAAGCACAGAGCAACTACAAACCATGCTACTGAGCAGTATCTGCAGTCACCTGAGGGTGAGGATTGGCGCCCAGCACCTGGTCTCCAGAACTTGCAGTGCTAGAGATGGTCTCTGCTGCAGATTTCCATCACTGCCAGCGTGTGGTAGGTATTGTCTGCAATGTGATTATGCTAGTCACCTTGCTTCCTGTAGAACTGCAGCATGCTGTATGCACCAGTCACATCTGGCCCTGTGACCTGTCCCTGTTGGACAGGGATCCTCCTAGAACAGTGCATGTCAATACCCAGTGTTAAACTGCAGATGCCAACTAGCAAAGGGGGGGGGGGCGTGTCTAGGCTTGCATGGGGTTGTCACTAGAGTCCTGCCGACCCTACCACTACCACAGGGAGTAGGCCTAGAACACCTCTTGTCCCAACCACCTAGGTCTAATATTCACCCTCAGCAAGCACAGTTAGACTGCACCTGCTGCCCACCACTGAGTTTTCCAGCCATGCACATTCCAACTGCAGACAGTCCGCTGGTCAGCACACATTTCATGTGCACAGAGCAACCATGTGCATGCAGGCTTGGGATAAACAGCATGGACACCCAGCATGCAGTTCAGTGACTGGGCCCCCGGGACAGGAAGTGCATCCACATCACTGGAACCAGACACTATAGAGCACTATGTGGATACATAGCCGTGTCATGGTCACTGTTCGGTCAGAGTGAGAGTGCCCTCTCAGTATGACATGCAGTGGCCACTCAGGACTGGCACATGGCAGATGGGCACTGCAAAGTCACAGCCATTGACTCTATCACCAAGCAGACACATCCTGGCCAGCCAGCTCTGTGTCAGGCTATACACACAATCCTCTGTTCCTCGCCATGAACATTTGCAGACTAATGCTGGAAACAGCTTAGGCAATGTGAGACTCAGTAAGGTGCTGAAAGCCATAAAACAATGGATAGACATACATATATACACACACACACACACACACACACACACACACACACACACACACACACTCATCTTGCCGTACTGTCCAAAAATGGGGACGGTTGGTATTCCTGCCAGCCACTTTGGTCCCAATATCAGTTCAAGCATCAGCCTGACTCTCCATCCAGCTGTGGATAGTGGAGCCTGTCTATGTGACTGATGGGTGTTTGTACCCTTGCTGGCTGATTCATTGGGGGTTGCATATGCTGGTGTTGTACCTGCACTGTAGGCTAAGGTTTAGCCAAAGGGACATGCAATAGTATGACCTACAGCGAGGACCTGAGCCCATGACCCTCTGCTCATATACACACCAATGGTGTGCATTGAGCCACATGGCTATAGCAGTCCCTGGGGCTGATATACTTCCCATCAGACAGACCTTGGCACATGTTGCAATGCATACAATGCACAAGACTAGGACATGGCTTTGGTCTGCTGCAGGCGAGTGTCACTGCCCCCCTCTGCCAATGCCCCCACACCATGCTGGGATGCCCGTGTGCTGTCAGTGTTGGTGGTATACGGTCCCAGCCCATCCAACATGTGGGTTGGCAGGTGCCTAAGGCGCAATGTCCAGATGGATGGCCACAAAGCCCTTCACCCTTATAACTGTTTCTTTTTTGTGTTGGAACCTGCACTGCAGGGCAATGATAAATGTTTGAAGCTACTAAGCTGTTTATGCTACAGAGTGAAAACCCAGACTAGATTAACTGTTTTCTTTGACTCAAGGCTACATTGCAGCTGTGCTGGGACTTATGTCACACTGTATCACCGAGCTATAAGAAAGATTTATATGTACTGTGGCAGGGGAGCTGAATTAAAGGGACTGACTTCTGTGCACACCAAGAGGAGGGAGAATTCCTTCTCTGGAGAGGGAACTTCTGATAATGCAAAGGCAGAGCCTGCCGGAGGGAAGCAGGCCTGTAGGCCACTCAAGGCTGGATAATAAGGGAAAGGACTCTTAAGTTTTGGTTTTGGCTTTCTTTTCTTTTCTTTTTTTTTTTTTTGAGTACACCTTTTGGAGGTGCTTACAAAGACTGGAAGAGACATCCAGCCTAGTTTGTATATTGAATGCAGGAACCAAAGGTTGCAAGGGACCAGACTAACTGTGCCCCAAGGCGTCCCCTGCTGGTCACAGATGATTAGATATGTAGATAGCTGGGTGGCTGACTAGCATAAGGATGGCTGACCTTCAACATCACCTAGATAGGATTCTAGGCAGTGCTGGGGAGAGGTTGTCTGTCTTGGTACATGTGGGTTATACTGACATAGGAAAGTATGAGAGGGAGGTTCTGGAAGCCAAATTTAGACTTTTACATAGAAAGTTGAAATCCAAGACCTCTAGGATAGCATTTTCATACATGCTCCCTATTCCATGCGCAGGACCCAAGAGGCAGGCAGAGCCCCAGAGAATCAATGCATGGAAGAGATGATGGAACAGGGAAGAGGTCTTTAGATCTGTTGAGAAATGGGCAAAATTCAGGGGAAGAGGGGGCCTTTCCAGAAGGATGGGCTCCAACTTAACCAGGGTGCTGGCATTAAACTTTAAAAAGAAGAGAGAGCAGCTTCCAAAATAGATAATGGAGAAAAGTTGACAGTTGCCAAGAGCACATGGTTTGGAATGATGTATCTTTGAAGGATACTAGCAAAACAATAGATGGATAGAGAGCTTGCGATAAAGTTTAAAGTAGTCCAGGTGCCTTTAAATTAAAAGAAGAGTTGAATAATTTCTAATTAACCCTGTCAACTCATAAGCAGGTTGTCAATATGAACAGAAAGTATACTTTGACTTGCCAATATAAAAATGCTAGAAGTCTAAAAAATAAGATGGGGAAATTAGAAAATATAGCACTGAATAAAGAGTAGATATCACTGACATTTTAGAGACAGTGGAAGGAGGATAAACAATGGGACACTGATGCTAGGGTACAAATTATATTGCAATAATAGGGTAGATCAAATTGGTGGATGGGTGGTGCTATATGTTAAAGAGAGCACCAAGTCAAACGGGATAAAGGTTTTGCAGAACAAAAAATCCACTGTACAATATTTATCAATAGAAACTGCAAGGTTTACGAGGGAAGGTGGTTGAATTGTAGTTTAAATTGGAAAGAGGGAATGGAGCATTTTATTTACACTGCTGCAGTATACAGACTTCTTTCACAGGTAAAAGAAGTGGTCAGAGATTTAAATGAAGACAATCACAGTATTGCTATGAAAGGAGAAGCGCTGCTGATAGGTGATTTCAATATGCCAGATGTTGATTGGGGCATCCCTACTATGGTATTGTCTAGAAGTAAGGAGATTCTGGATTCTCTACACATACTGGACTTAGTTCTTACAAATGGGGAGAATGTTTTTGATGTTATAGTGGGTGATCACCTTGCATCCAGTGATCACCAGATGGTGTGGTTCAGTATTAGGACAAGTGGCAAGATAATTCATTCAAAAATGAGGGTCCTAGATTTTAGGAAAACTAACTTTGCCAAGATAGGACAATACCTCAAGGAGCTGTTAGCAAGATGAGAACAGCTGGGGGATGTAGAAAAGCAGTGGGCAAATCTGAAAGGGGATATTTTAAGGGCAAAAACATTTTTGTTAGGAAAGCAAATAAATGTAAAAGGAAAAGGAGGCCACTATGGTTCTCAAAAGAAGTAGCAGAAAAGGTGAAGAAAAAGAGGGAGGTCTTCAGGAAATACAAGAGATCACAGTAAAAGGACGATGAGCATCAATATTTGGAAAACGTAAGAGAAGCTAAGGAAGTAGTCGGGAAAGCAAAGATACAAATGGAAGAAAAAAATAGCCAATGCAGTAAAATGGGGGAGGAGTGGACAAAACATTGTTCTGATATGTTACTAAGAGGAGGAAGTGTAAGCGTGATATTGTCAGATTCAAGGGTGAAGGGGAGGAATATGATGAAACTGATGAGCATAAAGCAGAATTACTTAAATATTTTTGTTCTGGGTTCACAGATGAAGGGCCAGGAGCAGGATCTCAGAAAATACCCACAAATAAGAACAGAATGAAGATGGTTCTTGAACAATTGTCAAATGACTGTGTTCATGAAAAAGCTAACTACTGTAAATTAAAAGTAGACAAAGTGATGGGGCCACATGGGATAAATCTGAGAGCACTGAAGAATTTTTAGAGTTGGGGGTGGTCTCAGAGGACTGGAGAAGGGTGCATGTGGTCCCTTTACACAAAAATGCAAGTAAGGATGAGGTTGGGAATTACTGGCCAGTTAGTCTGACCTCTATGGTGAGTAAATTAATGGAAACACTGCTAAAACAGGATAGTGAGGTTTCAGAAGTCCAATGGATTGCAGGATCTGAGGCAGCATGTACTTGGGCTGGGGAAGAGCCATGGATGTGGTGTACTTTGATTCCTGTAAAGCCTTTGAAACTGATCCAGACAGGTGACTTATAAATAAATTAGGTTCTCTAGGAATGGATCCTAAAGTGACTGCCTGAGTTAGAAATTGGTTGAGTAGCAAGCAACCTAGCATATGATGTAAATGGAGTGCACTCTCAGGAGAAGGATGTTACCAGTGGTGTGCCACAGAGATCTGTCCTTGGTCCAATTCTTTTTAACATTTTTTGTAAGTGATATTGCAGAAGGGCTGTCGGTGAAGGTTTGCCTCTTTGCAGAAGATACCAAAATCTGCAATAGAGTAGATACCCAGGAAGGAATAGCATTATGGAACTTGAGTTAGGAGGGATCCAACTAAGTTGAAGAATGGTCAATAATTTTGCAGTCGAGATTTAACACTAAAAAATGCAGGGTCATGCATTTGGGCTGCAAAAATCCAAGGGAGCAGTACAGAATAAGAAGCGAAGTACTTCTGTCAATGAAAGAAGAGTGGACCTGGGGTGATTATTTGTGATGATCTTAAGGTGGCTAAACAGGTAGAAAAATCAATGACAAAACCCAGAAGGATGTTTGGGTGCATAAGGAGAGGAATGGCCGCAGGAAGGGGGAGATAATAGTACCTCTGTATAAGTCTTTGGTGAGACCTCATTTGGAATACTGTGTGCAATTCTTGAGACCACATGTTCAAAAGGCTATACAGTAAACTGGATGGAGTCGGTGCAGTGAGCGGCTACCATAGTGATCAGTGGTCTTTGTCATAAGGCATATGGAGACAGACTTAAAGATCTCAATATGTATACTTTGGAAGAAAGGTGGGAGAGGTGAGATATGATAGATTTAAATACTTCCATGGCATAAATGTACAGTAGGAGAACCTCTTTCAATTAAAAGAAAACTCTGCAATGAGAGGGCATAGGATGAAGGTGAAAGGGGATACACTGTGGAATAATTTGTGGAAATACTGTATTTATTTATAGAAAGAGTGGCAGATGGATAGAATAGTCTCTCAGTGGAAGTAGTAGGAACGAGGATTGTATCTGAATTCAAGAAAGCTTGGGGCAAACACAGAAGATCTCTAAAGGCAAGAAAGGGACTATAGTGGTTGGTATGGAAGGACAGACTAGATAGGCCATATGGTCTTTATCTGCTGTCTTGTTTCTATGTGAAATGTGGAAGGGAATAGCAGTGGCAGTATACTACGTTCATCTTGCCAGAATGAACAAATGATAAAATGCCAAGAGAAAGTGGAGAAGCTAATAATGAGTTAGCAGTAGAAGAGAAGGGCACAGATAGAAGTGATTTGCCAGAAGAGCGGAGTTCCCGAGGAGGGGTGTAGGGAGAGATACACCCCTGTGCCTTTCTCTTCTATTGCTAACTCCAGACTTTGCTCCTTTCACCTTGCTGCTCCTTATGCCTGGAACAAACTACCTGAGTCTGTATATCAGGCACCTTCTCTGACTTTTTTCAATTCCAGGCTGAAAACTCACCTCTTTGCTGCCGCTTTCGGATCTTGATTCACCTGTTCTCCTTTGTGTTTCCTTACCATTCCCCCTAGCTGTATCCCATGTCTACAGCTACTGAGTTGTCTGTCATGACTAGACTGTAAGCTCTGATGATCAGGGACCGTCTCTACATGTGTCTGTGCAGCGCTGTGTACGTCTTGTAGTGCTACTGTATACAAATGTTCAGTAGTAGTAGTAGTGACTGGGTCAATGTCACATCAGGACATGCTAGAGAGATAAGGTTTCTAGATAAAATAAATGACTGCTTCATGGCATAGCTGGTTCAGAAACTGACATGTGGGGGAGAAATGTTAATCCTAGTTGTTAATGGAACATAGGATCTGGTGCAAATGGTAACAATGTTGGGGGACACTTGGCAATAGCAAACATAACATGATCAAATTTGATTTAATAAGTAGAGTGAGGACAGAAAGGAAATCTATTGTGCTAGCATTTAACTTTAAAAAGAGAATGTGTAAAAGCGGTTAGTGTAGCTGGGTTTAAAAAAGGTTTGGATAAGTACCTGGAGGAAAGGTCCATAAACCATTATTAAAGAGGACCCAGGTAATCCACTGCTTGGTGTCTTTTTTGGGAAAGTGCTAGGTCCTTGTGACTTCGATTGGCCACTGTTAGAAACAGGATACAGGGCTTGATGGACCTTGGTCTGACCCAGTATGGCATTTCTTATGTACTATCTAAATTTGCAGAGGAGGTATTGGAGAATTAAGTGACTTGGCCGAGGCCAAAAGAAATACCAATGGGATTTGAACCCTGCTGTCTTTTATTAATAGGTGATTGCTCTAACCACCAGGCTACTCTTCTATTCCAAAAAGATTAGGGACTTGAGGGAGGGGGAATACAAAGGAAAAATTTCATAACTGTAGAAGAAAGCACACAATCAGATTGGATGACAGCATGGGAATGTGGATAGAGTGGGAGGCAGAGCGAAGAACCAGAGATGGGAACTCAAGCAATTGAGTAGGAATTTGGAGAGGACAGTATTTACTAACTGATAGATATGAGGGAGAGTATGGGATGGAGATAAGAGAATAGGGAAGAGAGGCTGTGGAAGGTTGAGACCAGATGTGAATAATTTTGGAGGACAAGAGAAGGGATGAGAGCTATGAAAAGGGATGGATCTCTGAAGGAGGAGGGAGAGGGTAGAAATGTGGCTGGGGAAATGGTGAAAGAGGGTAATAGGATGTTGAGCAGGAGGTGAGAGACTGAAGAATAAGCTGGGTCCAGGGAGGGAGGGATGCATGACAGGGAAAGGACTAGAACTAGTGATGGGATCAGAGGTAGACAATGGCAGATGAAGGTTGAGGGGGTGAGAATAGATGATAGAAATAGGGAGCCAGGGAGTGTGTGAAAGGCAAAGAAGGTATAGGAAGCAGGGAAAGAAGAGACAGTGAGGGTAATAGGAGCATTGGAGAGGGGGTAAGATAAAAAGCTGGTAGATAGGAATTAAAAACATTTTTTGTTCATTCAATATTTCAATACCCCCAACCATATTCTAATCTCCTACACAAACCAGATCAACCAACGTACCCCGGACTACCACCATCTCACTAACCAACCTTCACACACACACCCCCCTCATTCAATCCATATACACACACCCTCTACATACAAGATACTGCTCCTTTTCACACCCACCACAACCCCATATACTTCTCAAATGTGGTAGAGCTCTTTGTATCTAGTTACTGCATCATACTGTTTATTGTAAATAGTTAATTGTTTCAATTATGTTCATTGTATTATGTTCTGTTTCATTGTAAACCGCCCCTGATCTCTGGAAGGGGTAGAAAAACATTCCAAATAAAAATATAAAATAAAACAACACAGTACAAAGGGTTTTCTTTAAGGACTAAGATTACTCTGCCAGTTGAAGACATTATCAACGGCCCTTGGGTAGATGAACCCAAAAGTGTTTAAAAGTAAATGAGAAAGTGTAAATAATCACATAAAACCATAAAACCTAATGAAACATAGGGCACCCATTCATAAATCTTCAACCATCAGTTGAGGGCTGACGATTTACAAATGGGTGTCCTATGTGTTGTTAGGGTTTTATCACTTATAGTTCATCACTTAAAGTTTTTCATCTTTTTTAATCCATGATGACAGTTTCCTCCAGTACGCTGAAACTGATGACTGAAGATGGCATGCATATAAATAAAGAGTACTTGTGAATATTAATTTGTAGCTTAATTAATTAAATTAAGTCAAACAGGAAGTATGTTATTATAATATCTTAGAGTCAAATTATGGTTATAGTATATGAATGCTGATCCAGTATGAATTACTTTTGATTGTCTATACGATCTATGTTATAATTACTTTTATATACCCTTTATTTCCAACCTTTCTTTTCCTTTTCCACCTTTCCCTTCTTATCCCTCTCCCCCTCCTCTTCCTCCCCTCTCTTTTCTTTCTTCTGTTACAATTGAAGAAATGTATTATTCTACAAGTTTTTCAGTCTATGTTTTCCTGCATTTTTTAATAATTGTTTTTAAATGTATAATTCAAGTAATTCATATTTAATGAAATGGTTTGTATATGTGTATTTCCATAGGCCCCTGATGAAGCCTATTCAGCCGAAACTTGGCCCTAGAATAAAGCTTCTCTTTATGCATGGTTGCCTTCCGCCTCTTGTTTATGTGTTTCTGTGCTATTTTACGGAAGTTGCCTCCTCTTCTTTTTGGATTGTCTTTGATATAGCAAGGCAAAAAGACTGCAGGCATAAATCAGGCTTAAAGTTCTTTGTGTTTTCTCAGCTTTAAATTCCTCCTTTGCCCGGACACAGCCCTATGCTAGTAGCATCAGTGCTGCTAGTGAAGCTGGTATGTTTTGTTTATTTTCTTTACAATCCTGCCCCTGCCCAAGGCCATGCCAAAGGCTGCACAAGTGGTGCAGCCACACAGGGCGCAAGCACACTAAGGGCACTGGATCCAGGAAGCTCAAAAAGAATGTATTATTACATGTGGCTGGGGCGGAGGGGAGTACCAGATTCGTTAGTCACACAGGGCACATTTATAGCTTGGTACGATCCTGCTTCTGCCTCAGCCAAACTCTTCTCCTTAGAATCCTAAAGCCTGCACCAGGACTCCTTCCCCACCCTCTGAAAAATCAGAGCTAAAATGCTTGTCTACCCTTGTGCTAGATGTGTGTTGCAGCCCTGCTATGACATTAGCAATAAGATTTGCAGAAGTCAGACAAAGATAGGTTTCACTGGCTGCCTATCCTGCATTTGAAGCAGGATTAGCTGAAGTGCCTCATTATGGCTGTTGGTGACCGCCACTCGGTCTCCTCTCCCTCACACATTGGTTTCAGTGAATCTGGGTACATGCACACGCAAGACAAAAACTAAGTTCATGAATTCGTGAAAGTTTTCTAAGCACGTGTATTTGGCTAGTTGATGCTGGGGTGAACTGAAAATCACAACTTTTGTCAATTTTACTCTTTGTACGAAAACAAATGTGCACGCCTATTAGATACCACAAGGCAGACCAAGGTGACACTTCTATGGGAAAACATTTTTTAGGATTAGAACACTGCATTATTGACTTTATGGTTAAAATCCTAAGAGGAAATTTCAAGAAAATGCAGGAATGTAAGGCTTTTGAAATTAAAATGAAAGACATTTCCAGCCTGAAAAGAAAGGACTTAACAAAGATCTGAGTTTCTTATCACATTATAAACTTTAAGGGCCTGATATTCCAAAGCAGTTACATGGTTTACAGACATGTAAACTGTTAACTGCCTCTAAGCGGGATAGTTAGCAGCACTGACAGTTACTGTTGCTGAATATTCCCGGATAATATCACTACATAAGAACATAAGATATGCCAGGGTCAGACCAAGGTCCATCAAGCCCAGTATCCTGTTTCCAACAGTGGCCAATCTAGGTCATACACAATGCTTCTACTGGGTCAAGCATTGATATCCTGGGTCCCTTCTTAATAATGGTTTATGGACCTTTCCTCCAGGAACTTGTCCAAACCTTTTTTAAACCCAGCTACACTAACAGCCTTTACTACATCCTCCGGAAACAAATTCCAGAGTTTGATTACACGTTTTCTTTTATTAGTCTTAAATAGTTTACACTGTAGCTTCATTGCATGTCCCCTAGTCTTTCTATATTCTGATAACGTAAACAATCTAAGTTTACCCGTTCCACTCCGTTCATTAATTTATAGACTTCTATCATATCTCCCCTCAGCCATCTCTTTTCCAGGTCAAAGATCCCTAACCTTTTTAGCCTTTCTTCATAGGAGTATCCTTCCATCCCCTTTACCACTTTGGTGGCTCTTCTCTGAACCTTTTCTAATAACGTTATACCCTTTTTAAGATACGGTGACCAGAATTGCACACAATATTCAAGGTGCGGTCTCACCATGGAACAATATAGAGGCATTATAATATCTTTTGTTTTATTTCCCATTCCTTTCCTTACGATACCTAGCATTCTATTTGCTCTCTTGGCCGCCGCTGCACACTGGGCCGAGGGTTTTAACATGTTATCCACAATGACGCCGAAATCTTTTTCCTGGGTGGTGGTTCCTAATGTGGAACCTTGCATCGTGTAACCATAGTTTGGGTTGTTCTTCCCTAGGTGCATAAGTTTGCACTTGTCCACATTAAATTTCATCTGCCATCTTGATGCCCAGTCTTCCAATTTGTCAAGATCCTCTTGCAATTTTCCACAATCCTCTTGGGTTTTAACAACTTTAAATAGTTTTGTGTCATCTGCAAATTTGATAAACTCACTCGTTATTCCACTTTCCAGGTCATTTATGAATATGTCAAAAAGCAGCGGACCCAGCACACATCCCTGGGGTACACCACTATTCACCTTTCTCCAATGGGAAAATTGGCCACTTAGCCCTACCCTCTGCTTTCTATCTTTTAACCAGTTCCTGATACACAGTAGTACACTGCCTCCTAGCCCATCACTCTTTGGTTTTGCCAAAGGTCTCTGATGAGGGACCTTGTTAAAGGCTTTCTGAAAGTCCAGATACACTATATCAACCAACTCACCTTTGTCCACCTGTTTATTCACACCTTCAAAAAAACATAACAGATTAGTAAGACAAGATCATCCTTGTCTAAAACCATGTTGGCTCTCTCCCATTAGGCCATGACTATCTACATGCTGAGTAATTTTATTCTTTATGATGCTTTCTACCATTTTTCCCGGTACTGACGTCAGGCTCACTGGTCTGTAATTTCCCAGATCACCCCTGGAACCCTTTTTAAAAATTGGTGTTACATTGGCGATCCTCCAAGCTTCAGGTATTAGAGATGATTTTAATGATAGTTCACAGATTACTAATAGCAGGTCTGCAGTCTCATATTTCAGTTCTTTCGACACCCTTGGATGTATACCATCTGGTCCAGGTGATTTGCTACTCTTCAGTTTATCTAATAGAAACATAGAAACATGATGACAGAAAAAGACCACATGGCCTATCTAGTCTGTCCTTCCATAACAACAACTACAACAGTCCACTTTTTACCTTTAGAAATCCTCTGTGTTGGTCCCATGCTTTTTTGAATTCAGTTACTGTCCTCATCTCTACCACCTCCACTGGGAGACTATTCCACGGATCCACTACACTTTCCGTAAAGAAATATTTCCACATATCACTCCTGAATCTATCTCCCTTCACCCTCATCCCATGTCCCCTCGTAGCAGAACTTGCTTTCAATTGAAAGAGGCTCTCTCCCTGAACATTTATGCCACGGAGGTATTTAAACATCTCAATCATATCACCTCTATCCCGCCTTTCCTCTAAGGTGTACATATTAAGATCCTTAAGTCTGTCCTCATATGCTTTATAATGAAGCCCACTAATCATTTTAGTAGCCACCCTCTGCACCGACTCCATCCTGTTCACATTCTTTTGAAGGTGCGGTCTCCAGAATTGCACACCATACTCCAAATGAGGTTGCACCAAAGACTTATACAGAGGCATTATCACCTCCTTTTTTCTGCTAGCCATTCCTCTCCGTATGCACTCAAGCATCCTTCTAGCTTTTGCTGTCACCTTTTCTACCTGTTTAGCTACTTTAAGATCATCAGACACAACCACGCCTAGGTCCCGCTCTTCTTTAGTGGACAAAAGTACTTCACCTCCTATACTGTATTGCTCCCTTGGATTGCTGCAGCCCAAATGCATGACCTTACATTTTTTAACATTAAATCCCAGCTGCCAAATTCTAGACCATTCTTCAAGCTTAGCTAGATCCCTCCTCATGTTATCTACACCTTCCTGGGTGTCTACTCTATTGCAGATTTTGGTATCATCGGCAAAGAGGCAAACCTTACCCGACAGCCCTTCCGCTATATCACTAACAAAGATGTTAAAAAGAATCGGACCAAGGACAGATCCCTGGGGCACACCACTGGTAACATCCTTCTCCTCAGAGTGAGCTCCATTTACTTGTACTCTCTGTCGCCTCCAACCCAACCAATTTCTAACCCAAGCAGTAACTTTAAGGTCTATCCCTAGGGTGCTCAGTTTGTTTATAAGTCGCCTGTGAGGAACAGTGTCAAAGGCTTTACTGAAATCTAAATACACCACATCTAGAGCTCTCCCTCGGTCCAACTCCCTGGTAATAGTTGTAATACATCTTCCCAATGTATCGATATTTCCTTCAATTCTTCCGCAACTTTAAATACCACTTCAGTCATGGGTAACATCCCTACATCTTCCTCAGTAAAGACTGAAACAAAGAATTCATTCAGTCTCTCCACTATCGCCTTGCCACCTCTTAGTGCCCCTTTAACCCTTCTACCACCTAATGGACCAACTGACTCTCTCACAGGGTTTTTGCTATGAATGTACTTGAAAAAGTCTTTATTTCACGTTTTTGCTTCCGCAGCAACCTTCTTCTCAAATTCTCCCTTTGCCTGCCTTATCAATGCCTTGCATTTGACTTGCCATTGCTTGTGCTGTTTCCAGGTTTCGTCGTTTGGCTCTTTTTTCCATTTCCAAAAAGATGCTTTTTTGGCAACAATAGCCTCTCTGACCTCACCTTTAAACCATGCTGGCAGTTTTTTGGACTTCCTTCCACTTTTCTTAAAGCATAGAATACAGCTGGTCTGGGCTTCTAAGATAGTATTTTTCAACAACACCCAAGCTCTTTAATCTTTGCAACTGCTCCTTTTAGTTTTTTCTTAACTAATTTCCTCATTTTATCATAGTCTCCCTTTCGAAAGTTAAAAGGTAGTACTGTGGATTTCCTCACTATCCCTCCTCCACTAAATAAATCAAATGCGATCATGCTATGATCACTATTGCCAAGTGGCCCCAACACCCTTATCTCTTGCACTAGATATGGTGTTCCACTAAGGACTAGGTCTAATATGGCTTCCCCTCTGGTCGGTTCATGAACCAGCTGCTCCAAGAAGCAGTCATTAATTTCATCTAGGAGCTTTATCTCCCTAGCATGTCCTGCCGTGAAACTGACCCAGTCGATACCGGGGTAATTGAAATCACCCATTATTATTACTGTGCTGTAACTTTTGTTAGCTTCCTTGATTTCTTTGAGTATTTGATCATCCATTTGTTCATTCTGGCCAGGCGGTCGATAATACACCCTCACTGCCATCGCCTTCCCCTTTTTACATGGAATTTCAATCCATAGAGATTCTACAGCAAATTTTGTTTCTTGCAAAATTGTAATCCTTTCTGACTCAATGCCCTCTCTAACATACAGCGCAACCCCTCCACCAATTTGATCAGCTCTATCATTACGATATAGTTCGTACCCAGGTATCACAGTGTCCCACTGGTTGTCCTCCTTCCACCATGTCTCTGATATTCCAATCATATCTAACCTCTCATTTAGTGCTATATATTCTAACTCTCCCATCTTATTTTTTAGACTTCTAGCATTTGCATACAAGCATTTAGAGACTGTATTTTATTCATATTAATTTGGCTATTGGTAGACATGGGTAATTTGGGATCTTTAAGGTCTGTCTGCTCCATACTCGAGGGCTTTTGGGCTACTTTACTCTTTTTTGGAACCTCTCTGCTTTTGGTAGTATCCTTCAAGGATACATTCTTCCGAACCATCCGCTTTTGGGCGACTGTCAGCTTTCCCCTATTATCTAGTTTAAAAGCTGCTCTATCTCCTTTTTAAAGGTTAATGCCAGCAGCCTGGTTCCATCCTGGTTAAGGTGAAGCCCATCCCTTCAGAAGAGCCCCTCCTTTCCCCAGAATGTTCCCCAGTTCCTAACAAATCCAAAACCCTCATCTCTGCACCATTGTCTCATCCACGCATTGAGACTCCGGAGCTCTGCCTGCCTTTTGGGTCCTGCGTGTGGAACGGGAAGCATTTCGGAGAACACTGGATTTCAACTTCCTACCTAAAAGCCTAAATTTAGCCTCCAGAATCTCCCTATCACATTTTCCTATGTCATTGGTACCGACATGTACCAAGACAGCAGACTCTTCCCCAGCACTATCTAAGACCTTATCTAGGTGGCGCGTGAGGTCCACTACCTTCGCACCAGGCAGGCATGTTACCAGGCGATCCTCACGTCCACCAGCCACCCAGCTATCTACATGCCTAATGATCGAATCACCAACTATGATGGCTGTCCTAACCCTTCCCTCATGGGCACATGGCCCTGGAGAAACTTCCTAGGTGCGAGAGGGTTTTACATCATCTGGAGGACAGGTCCTAGTTACAGGATCACTTCCTGCCACACCAGGGTGATGATCTCTTGTCACGTGACCTCTCTCCTCCATGGCAACAGGGATGCTGCCAGACTGGAGGTGGGACTTCAGGACTATATCCCTGTAGGTCTTGTCGATGTACCTCTCTGTCTTTCTTATGTTTTCCAAGTCTGCTACTCTAGTCTCTAGCCCTGAGAGCAAAGAGCTCCTTGCACCTAGTGCACACGTAAGACCTCTCACCAACTGGGAGAAAATCATACATGTGACACTCAATGCAAAAGACTGGAAAGCCCCCATCTCGCTGCTGGACTGCTGTCTGCATCTTAGTTTTAAGCTTGTGTTTAGATCTTTAAGTTCTTTACTTACTAAGGGTTGCTATGGATATTTATACTAATAAAACTGTACCTAATACTATATACACCAGTGCTACACAGTTAGCGTCAGGGTGTTCCAGGGTAGGTGCCTGGAGATAACTGGTCAGCGGCGATATTCAGCCGCTGCCTGATTATCCCTCAGCAGCAAAAGTTAAGCACAGCAAAAGCTGTCCTAACGTTTGCCACCAAAGCTAACTGGGCAGTGGCTGAATATTGCTGCTGCCCGGTTAGCTTCCATGGGGTGCGGTGCTGTGCAGGGGACTCAGATATTGGAAGGAGTGGCCTAGTGGTTGGGACAAGTTACCTCAGGCTGGAAGGTCAGGGGTTCAAATCCCACTAGAAGACAGCAACCTTGGGCAGGAAAGACTGGGGTTTCTAGTCTCACAGGTGCTCCTTGTGATCTTGGGCAAGCCACTTAACCCTCCATTGCCCATGTTCCCTGTAAGTATTAGTGTATGTGTCTCATATCCCCTCATGTTAAATGTATCCCCCAATTGTGTTGTGACTACTTTGATTGAAGGATAAGGTGGTATACAAAACTGTCTAAATAAATAAATGCTGATGGCCAGATATGGCCCCAGCATTGGTTAACTCTTCAGCAGCAAAGGCTAGCCCTACATCTTTACTGTTTCATCACTTTCTGATCATCTATCCATCTTTCCCACTGTTCCCCCTCCCACCTTCTTCCCCTGAGACTATCACGGGAATGCTTTTGTGATTCACTTATATATTCTGGTACTGTCATCATTTGCTCGTACTGTCCTGATCTGAGGAAGAAGGTTTTAACCTTCAAAAGCTAGTCAAAAATATATTAGGTTAGTCCAATAAAAAAGTGTACCCTTTTTCTATTTAGGAACCATTGAAGTGGACTAACATGGCAACTGCACTACTTTGTACTATGAAAATGGATGTGTCTACTAGAATCTTGGCATATGCAGCCATACAGTCAAAGAATGCCTTTTTTGTTTTAACTGTTCTCATTTAAGGTCTAAAAATATTTCCCTTGGATTTCCTTTTCCTTGCTTCTGTCATTTCCAGTACTCACTTCAGCTCACCGTGGGCACATCTGCCTTTCTGGGGGATTTTTTTTTTCCTTTTTATACTCTGAATGGTTGATAACATTAGCATACTAACTCACTAACTGATGGCTGCTCTATCTGTCCTCTCATGCTGCTCAACCAGGGGCAGGCAGCAACGTCCCCATGGAAAACAATTTTACTGAATTAAATCTCTGTCCTTCTGCAGCTTTTGGAAATAGACCGGAACCTGCTACCTGGCGTAGGTTGATATGGTCATTGTTTTATTTCACTGCATCTTTGGGCTCATAGCCCTGCTTTTCAAAGATAATTTGGAATTGACAACAGATAGATGCAATGCGACAAAAGTAGTACTTGTTTATACAATCTGGCTCGAATTGAATCAAGTGGCAATCGTTACTAACAATTGTTTCCATGCAGGTAAGCCTGGAAGAAGACCCACTCTGTAAATGATCCAGTCAAGGGTTTTCATTTGTGCATCAAATTCCTTTTCCAGAGCATTTCTGGATCATGGTCTCAACCCACCAAATTGAATAGGTTCAAATTAAATATAATTTTGCCCAGCTCTAACTTACCTATAGTTTAATATATTGAGGACTTTAAACTTATATAGGTTTTTTTCATGAAATCTTTAATAAGATTTATGCTTTATATTGCTTTGAATGACAATTTAATATGTTCCCTTAATTGATGAATTAGACTAATTATGCTAATTCACAAAGATATCTTTTGTCATTAAAATATGTTATATAGTATAGTACCTGAACATTAATTTAAATTCCTACTGTCTATTTCTTGATCCTGTTCTTTGTTACACTTGAGATGTGCTCTATTCTTAGATATTTGATTGCCCTCCTGAAATTAATGGGCAAGAAGAATGTAATGGAAATAGTGGGGTTCTGAAAGTGGAACTGATCTACCCAGATATGGGAAAATCCCGTTTTGGAGGCTCTCACAAATTCCCATCCTACTCGTGTATTCCATATTTGTGAATTATTTGGATAGAAAATGCAATGCATGCTTTCAATTAATGTACAGTCTGCATAGAATCAATAATATTACTTCAATGTTATTAAGTCGTGCTGCAGCAGGATAGAGTGGAATTGCACGTGCAGCCTGATCCTGCTGCAGTAGGACAGAGAGGAACCAAGCGTGCAACTGCTGTTGCACTGCAGCAGGAGAGAGGGAACTACATGTGCAACATGGTCCAGCTGCAGCAGGACAGAGGAACTATGCATGCAACTGCCGTAGAGCTGCAGCAGTACAGAGTGGGGCTATGCGTGGTGTTTCAGTCATGGATCCAGTTCAGAGCGCTGGAATCGCAGAGAGCAGCTTTGGGAGTTTAATCTTACTTTGGAGATGCAGCGATACTACTGCAGCAAGCAAGGTGCACAGAAGTAAGCTCCTCCCTACCCCCAGCAGACTTGACCAATCAGGCCAGCACTCTGATCTGCTCCCAGCCGGCCTGCATACTCAAAAGCAAAGCCATGCTTTGGCATGCCCACGCATGGCGGGCCTGTGCCTGAGGGCCTCGCCAGAGGGCTCTTTGGCATGGCCCTTAGGCGTGGTCGTTAAGCACCCAGAGTCCGTCAACAAGAATCAAGTAAGGAAATAGAATATTATTTTGTTCTGATTAGATCAGCTGAAGTATCAATGTTTGCTCATAAGATGCCATATTATATTGTATAAAGCCTTTATATAAACTACATTTTCATTAAATCCACTGCATCCTATGATAGTCAGGCCGGGCTACAATTTTATTTTATTTATTTATTTAGCAAGCATTTGTAGCCCGCTCCTTCCAGCGATCAGAAGCGGGTAGGATTACTATTGTGAAACTGCCGAATCAAGGCAGGTACAAATTTTGTTTACATACAGATTGTCAGAAAAGCACATCATACAGAGTTAACACTTCTTAGCTATGGGGGAGTTCATTTACATATATACATAAATACATATATACAGGATAAGCTTTTTGGCCTATCCTTTCTTAGGGCTGCCCGTAATATACTGTGGCTTAATCTACCATCCATCCTAAACTGTATTGCTACAACTGTAGTCTCTACTTAAAAGAAAAGTGCATACGTTGTTAACCATTGTAGTTACAGTGGTGTGCAAAAGTCTGGAATCACTTGTAAATTTGACATTTTTTTCAACTTTGTGACCTTACGTCTTAATTTCATTTTCCTCCCAGTGGCTTTTTCTGTGCAGCTCATGATAAGTGATAGATTTAGCTATTGGGGCCAACTTTTAGTATTGGTTTGGCCCTTATTTTCTGAGTTTGTTCCCATAGTTATCCTGTTGATAGATTTTCTGTGAAAATCGCGTGATGTACATCGTCGGCCAACAATATATTATTGTAAGTATGCTTTAAAATATTATGGATACACATCAGGTTCCTTCAAATTAATGTATGTGGCCTTGAAAAAGGCTGTTTTTATGTGTCAGTGATGGCTCAGTATTTGATGGGCCACCCTTTGTTCTTGATCACCTGACTGCACCTTGTTGGCATTGAATGAACCAGTCTGACAAGGTGATCATTGGTGACAACGCGGTTCCAAGCTGCAATGAGTGACTCAGTCAGCTCATGCTTTGATGTCGGATGCCTCTTGGATATTTCCAAGGCCACCTTGTGCCACAGGTTCTCGATTGGATTCAGATCTGGAGACTGGGCAGGCTAGTCCATTGACTTGATGTTGTTCCGCTGCTTCCAGCTGATCACCTGTCTGGAGCGATGGCAGAGTGCATTGTCATCTTGGAACAGGAACTGGCACCATGCACTTTTGCAGTATGGTGATGTAGTTGGCCCCGTTGACCATTCCATCAACGATGTGAAGACATCCAATGCCACTGGCAGCCATGCAACCCCAGACCATGACCTTCTAAGGATGCTTCACAGTGAGGTTGAGACACTCAGGCTTGAATTCTTCTCCAGAAAATCTCCTCACATAGGTATGGGCCTGGTTACCAAACAGGAAGAAGGTGCTTTCATCGCTGAATAGCACCTTTTCCCACATTTCAGTCGACCAGATTGAGTGTTTTCTCGCCCACATGATCTGGTTGCGCCTTTGTATGTCAGTCATCAGTGGCTTATTCCATGCTTTGCAGCCCCGGAGACCAAACTGCAGGCACCGGCGACAAACTGTTGATGAGCTGACACTGACCTCACTCTTGTCTGACCACTCTCGAAATAACTGAGGAGAGGTCAACTTGCAATTAGTCAGTGAAATGCGTCGTAGTGCGCGGTCCTGACATGATGTTGATGCACGTGGACGACCTGAACGAGGCTTGTCCACCACTGAACCCATTTCTTTCTTTTTCTGTACAATCTTAACAACAGTGCTCTGACTGCAGCCAACTTTCCTGACTATCTGATGGCTTGAAAATCCTTCCTCGCTCATAAAGGACACACAAACACGCTCCTCCAACGTCAGGGTCCGAGTCATCTTCATGGTCGATCCAGAAAGCGTATGAAATTTAAAAATTCCGCGCGTTTTTAAAGCTGCACCATTGGCTAGATTTCTGCTTTGTGATTGGTTATTGAAACCGGCCTCCTGATTGGTCAGAAATAACATGTGCATATTGGATAATCTCGATCCAGTTTTGACGCAAGATCCACAAAAATCGCAGTAGCTATCTCCCAGTGTCTGTAAAGTATTTAAATTGGAAGCAAGGAACGCAAAAAAGTCAACTCTAATAGCCAAATGTATCCCTTTTAACGTGGTAGAAAGATGAATATGCTAGGCTAATGCAAAATTTAAAAAAAAAACATTAGAAAGTATGAAAAACTCAAAACTCACAAGTGATTCCAGACTTTTGCACACCACTGCACATATACATTGTATATATATTGCCTACAGCAGAGATGAATCAGCAAATTACATTAAGCGTAATATTCTGCATGCTGTTACTATCCTGCCTGACCAACAAACTTAATGCACAATTATCTACCCATGTCCATAAACAGCCCATACCAGTAATACATTTACATAATGGCCAACACAAAGTATCATCTCTATTTAAACCAATCTACAGAACCCATAATAACACTATCTTCCACAGATTAATCCATATCTCTCCCATAGGCTCCACTAAACCTAATATACAGCAAAACAATCTCAAATACATAGTCCTAAAATGCTCATATGTAAATGCAAGATGCAGGAGCGCCAATGGGCACGCCCGCGCCTGAGGGCCTCGCCAGAGGGCCCTTTGGCGTGGCCCTTAGGCGGGGTCCTACAATGAAGCAGCCTACACCCCATACCGGTGACTCCATGGAACCTCCACCATATCACGAGGATATGAGGACAGACCATATAACCGCCACTGCGGGGGCGCGCCCGAGCCTTGCGGGCCCACGCCTGAGGGCCAGAGCGGGACTGAGGAAACAGCTGCTATATGGTTGGTTCTGTTTGCCGGTATGCTTATTGTAATTGAAATGTAATGCTATGTATGTACTGTACTGTATTCCCCATGTTATGTACTCCCATTTGTTATGTACTCCCATTTGCTACTGCTTTGATGCAATGATAGAGTGGTGCATGTTTCCCTTACCTTTGTATAACCTTGTATAGTATTGTGACTGCTTTGATTGAAGGAAAAAGCGGGATACAAAACTTGTTTAAAGAAAGAAAGAAGAAAATCCCAATCATATTGGACCATCCTGATATAATTTTTATTACTGAAACCTGGCTCTTGGAAGTAGATAATGTCCTCCTGAATCAACTCAGAGTAGCCAACTATGAGATATATCACACACCCCAAACAAATAAACGAGGCGGAGGAGTCCTTACCATTATAAAGAAGTCCCTAAATACTACGCTAACCCTTTCCAACACAGTAGCAGAAATAGATCAACTGATCATTGAAAATAAACACATGACATTCTACCTGCTTTAGAGACCACCAACTGCTGATCATAAGGGCCTCACTAATATTCTGAAAAAAATAATAATATTGGGGGACTTTAACCTAACCTCTCTGCAACAGTCTCAAACAGCAGCATTTTTTAATGCTATGGAAGACCTACACTTTAGACAAATAATAAAGGTCCCCACCCATAACAAAGGGAATATTCTCGACCTTATATTCCGCCCAAAAGACACTGATATGCAGTCCAATAACTACCCTCAAATTAATACTGTCCCTTGGTTGGACCATCATCTAACTGAATTTACCACTGAGGTAAAAAATCACCATGACCAAACAAATAAACACTTAACAAAACATTATCCAAAATTTAGACCTTTTGAAAAAGAAGCATTCACAAAAGACCTACTAGATCACCTTGACACAAACACAAATGACATAGATGAACTACAGTACTATAAAATTGGAACACCACTATTTCTAAAATAGCAACTAAACAACAGTCTCAAAACAATACAAGAAAGAATATGTCAAAACAATGGTACACACAAGACACTCAACTATTAAAGAGACAACTGAGAAAACAGGAACACATCTGGCGATCAACAAAAACAACAGAAAATAGGGAAAAATACTTAGCAGTTCTATCAAATTACCGACAACACATAAACAATTAAAAAAAAGAATACAACACTAATCTCCTGATGAAATCCTAAACAAACCAAGGGAACTATTTGCTATAGTCAAATCCCTAACTAACCAGCCAAAATACATCAACGAGTCACAAGTCATTGCCCCGCAGACTTTAGCAGATCATTATATGATGAAGCTAAACTTCCCGAATGACCCCACGCTGCAGCCTTCACTCTACATGACCACTAACACCAGAAAATAGTCAGAGTTCCATCAGGGCTCCCTAGAACCCCTCAAAAAAGATTATCTCAAGCATAAACACAATGAAATCCTGCATCGATCCTTGCCCTGAGGCCTGGATCAAAGCTACTTGTGATGAACTAGCTCCCATCATATCAATGATGATAAACTTATCCCTTACCCATGGTCATATGCCTAGAGACCTCAAAAAAGCAATAATCCACCCCACTTTAAAACAAACAACACTGGACAAAAAATGCCCCTTATCCTGTAGACCAATCTCCAACTTACCATTCCTGTTCAAAATTATAGAGAAAAACATACATAACCAACTCCAAGATCAAATTGAACAGCATGCCCCACTAGATAACCTCATATTGCTTTAGGCCATACCACATTGTAGAAACACCGCTGATATACACTCTGGAGGAGAGGAGGGACAGGGGAGATATGATTCAGACCTTTAAATACTTAAAGAATATTAATGGACAAACAAACCTCTTCCAAAGACGGGAAAGCTGTAAAACTAGAGGGCATAACATGAAGCTTGCAAGGGGGTAAACTGAAAGGCAATGCCAGGAAATACTTTTTTCACTGAAAGTGTGGTGTATGCTTGGAACGCCCTCCTGATGGACGTGGTGGGGGCAAACACAGTGACAGAATTCAAAATGACATGGGACAGACACAGTGGATCCCTTTATAGCAACAGGATAAAATAAAAATAAGCATAACTATCTCTTATATCTGAACAAATAGGGGTGACCTACACGGAGCGGTGGGTACACCCCTAAACAAAGGCATGGGGAGAGGTGACCTGCACTGAGCAGCAAGTGCACATACTCTTGAGGCCTTGCTGGGCAGACTAGATGGACCATACTGGTGTTTATCTGCATTCATATACTATGTTACTATGATCTTACTCAATAACATCATAAAAGGAATTGACAATGCAAATCAGGCATTCATATTAATATTTCTCTATATCGCCGCTGCCTTTGATTCAGTAAACCATATCTTATTACTTCAAAGACTAAAACAAATTGGTTTATATGGCACTACAGTAAACTGGTTCACCCTGTCTGATATTATGGCAAATTAATTAGTTACCATGATTTAGCACATATCATTCAACTTTGTTTTATGACAAATAAATGCCTTATTAATCTGTATTAGTGAAACGGATAAATGCCTATGAGATCTTTTTTTAGTTTTATTTCTGCTGCAGTTTATAAATACTGTATATACGTTTAGAAAGCAAAGAACATATTATAGAAATATCAGATCCAATCATGTAATAAAGTAAATATCAATATATGTTATATGTCCCTTTTCCAGAATGCTCAAGGCAGAGAACAAAATAACTAAGTAGAACAGCAATAATCATAATCATAAGCTGAGCAGACTAGATGGACCAGACTGGTCTTTATCTTTTGTCATATACTATGTTACCAAATACAGAATTAAGGGTTACAAATTAGAAAATGAAGCACAGATACAAAAACTGAAATGGAATACCCAAGAACCTAGAATCTTTCAGCAGTGGAACATTGAAGAGAAAAGGAAATGCATATTGTCCTGTACTGAGCAAAATACAAAGGCATAAGAAGTGTGCATTCCCAATAATCCAATCAATCAATAAAAACTTAACAAAAATGTGTTTTGCACTTTTCTTGTCTAATCCTTTTCTTTTTAATGGTCTTCTTGATTTCTTTTTCTGTTTCTCCTTGTTGATCTTTTCCTAAGTCCTTTTCCTGGGTCTCTTTCCCATTTTCTCCCTCTGTCTTCTTTCCTTACTCCCCTCCATTTCTCTCTGACAATGATCTTTTTTTTGTTCATTCCTCTAGTTTGCCTGTTTTCCCATAGCTAGATTTTGATCCTCCTTCCTCCATTCTTTTTATACTCTAGCCTTCAGTTCCCCTCTTTTTTACTTCTTAATCTATGCATCAGCTTTCCAACTCCCACTCTCAGTTCCTCTATTCTCCCTTTTGGTTTTTCACTCTTTTCCCAGTTTCAATTAACCCTTTTTAACTTACTCTTGTCCCCAATTTCTACTCATTGTACTCACTCTCATCTACCTTTCACTATCTCTCATCATCTTATCAGCTGGATACATTGGATGAATATCTGGTTAAAGTTAGATGGGTAATACAGTATATCTAGCTAACTTTAACCTGATATTATGGAATATTGGCCCCCACTGTTAACGTCAACTAAAAAGCAAAATTCTTATATGATTTAAAACTTATGAGAATATTTTTATTACCTTTGTCTTTTTCTCATTGTGCTTTTTTCTGTCTCTTCTCTGCCTTCATGCCATCAATTGTTTTCTGATTCCTCTTGTTTGGTTTCCTTTCTTCCCTAATGGTCCTTCTGCTTTGTCCCTCCCTCACCTCCATTTTTGTCTTTGACACCTGTACTATTTATTTTATGTCACTTCTGGTCATCTTCTTCCCTTCTGTTTCTCTGGCCTACTCTACCCACTATCACCACCTCTTCACTTTTCTCCTTCCTCTGCATACTTCACATCCCACTATTCCTCCATCACTCAACCTTCCCATTTCTCACTCATGTTGACCTTCCAAATGTTTGTCTTTCCCACCTCTAATCTTTTTCTACCATGATCACAATCCCGGTGTTCCCCTCCACCAAATATCCTCTCATATTCTTCCAAGGCCTCTCATACCATCCATTTCCTAGTGCTCCTTCCCTCCCACTTCTCCAAATGCCATCTCATTCCTCCATTCCTAGGACTCCTATTCTCCTTCTTCCCCTCATCACTCCCTCTCCCCTTCTATACTCCTTGTGGCCTTGGGCAAGCCACTTAATCCTCCATTGCCTCAGGTACCAAAACATAGAATGTACACTACTTTGACTTGTAGAAAAGCGATATATAAGCCTAGTTAAATAATAAATAAATAATAATTTCCTTTTCTCCTCCAACCAGTGCACCCATTTTTCTTTCTTCAGTGACCTCATTCTGCCATTACTCTAAGTTCTTCTCTCTCCTCCTTCTAGCCCTCTTTCCAGTGATCTGATCTCTTCTTTTACTTCTCTCCCCACCCCAAATAAATATAGTTCTGCTTTCCAGTGCTCCATCTCTGTTTCTGTCTTTCAAAACCCAACATCTTTCTCCTCAGGTCCTTCTTCATTCCTCAGCTTTTCCTTTCTACCCTCCCCCAGCCCTATCATTTCTCATCGTCCTCTGCCCAGAGAACATATTGTGCAAGCTTAGCAAGCCCAGTACTTCTCCCAATACCTGGCTTGACCTCTCTGACTCCCTCCTTACACAAACTAATAATGTGGCTCCAGAGGCACCAGCAATGACAAACCCCAGCCCAACCACCAGCAGAGCAAAACAAGCCTCTAATGTTCCTGCTTTAAGTACAATGCTGTCACCACAGGATTGCTCCTCTCAATTGCATCTCGCCCTCTGCCGCTGTTGATCCATCTGTGCTGTGGCCCTTTCAATTGAATGGGGCTGTAGTGGCACTCTATCTTAGGCCTGACCTGTGTAAAACAAAGCTACTAGAGCTAGCATTCCTTCCAGCTCTTACCACATGCAGTTTCAAACCCTGTGGCCCAATAGTCAGTGATAATCTTGCGAGATTGTTGGGCTGCGAGGTTTGAACTGCTCACGGAACAGCCAGCAGGAACGCTAGCGCTAGCAGTCCTGTTTTGCACAGATAAGGCCAGAGCGGGCCTAATGTTCTTTCCTTGCTTTCCCCCCCCCCATTCCTTACTGCCAGTGTCCTGCAGTGCTGATCCCATCCTTTCTCTACTCTCACCTAGCCGCAGCACTCCCTTCCCAAGTTTCTGCTTTTGCCATCTCAAATCTCTATGATTTTCTCTCTCTGCGCCCTTCCAGTCCCAGTACTATCCTCAGGGTCAGTTCCTTTCAGTACCATCCCCTGTGTCAGCTCCTTTCAGGCCCCCTCACTGATTCATCCCCTTCCAGTCCCCAACATTGACTACTACTACTACTGCTGATCATTTGTAAAGTGCTACCAGATGTCTGTAGTGCTGCACAGACATATGTCAAAGACAGTCCCTGCTCATCAGAGCTTACAATCTAGTCAAGACAGACAACACAGTAGCTGTAGACACAGGATACATCTAGGGGAATGGTAAGGAAACACAAAGGAGACCAGGTGAGTCAAGATCCAAAAGCGGCAGCGAAGAGATGAGTTTTCAGTCTGGATTTGAAAAGGGCCAGAGAAGGCGCCTGACGTACAGACTCAGGTAGTTTGTTCCAAACATAAGGAGCAGCAAGATGAAAGGAACAAAGTCTGGAGTTAGCAATAGAAGAGAAGAGCACAGATAGAAGTGATTTGCCAGAAGAGCGGAGCTCCCAAGGAAGAGTGTAGGGAGAGATAAGAGAGGAAAGATGGTGAGGAGCTGCAGAGTAAATGTACTTATAGGTTAGCAGAAGAAGTTTGAACTGGATACAGAAACAGATAGGGAGCCAATGAAGTGACTTGAGAAGAGGGGTAATATGAGCATGACGAGGCTGGCGGAAGATTAGCCATGCAGCAGAGTATTGAATAGATTGAAGGGGAGAGAAATGATTCAGAGGAGACCAGGAAGGAGTAGGTTACAATAGTCTAGATGGGAAGTGACTAAATAGTGGATTAGCATCTTAGCAGTATATTCAGAAAGGAATGGATGGATTCTGTTGATGTTGTAAAGAAAGAAATGGCAGGTTTTAGCTATCAGTTGGATGTGTGTGGAGAAAGAGAGAGAGGAGTCAAAGACGACCCCAAGGTTGCGAGCTGAGGAAATAGGGAGGAGTAGAGAGTTATCCGCAGAGACTGAGAAAGGCAGGGGAAAGGAGAGTTTAGGGGGAAAAATAAGAAGCTCAGTGCCCAAACTGCAACCTCTTTGATTTTGATACCATAGGTAGAGACCACAAAAACATTGAAAATAGGCTCCTTGCACTCCAGAAAATAACCGTGCTGAATAATGTTGAGCACCCAGCAATTGGCAATGACACGGGCCCATTCCTGGTGAAAAAGATGTAGAAGGCTGCTCACTAGAGGCACCATGGAATGAGCCCCCTGCCCATCACTGTGCTAGGTGGGAGGGGATGATCCTCGAGGAGGAAGAGTCACTGAGCCTGGGGATTCCACGAAAGGGCTGAGTCCTGGCTCAGGAACTGAAGAAACACAGGATGAATTTCCTTGGCCACTACTGCCAAGAAATATGAGAATCATGAGAGTCCTGGAACTGAGAGTGAGGAAACCATGATGAGGAAGAAGGTGTATGCCTTCAGGGTTCCCCAGGCCTATTCTCTGGGAGGTGCTGAGGCTCAGAATCTGTCAAGTCCTTTACACTCTTCTCGAGGTCCTTGCCGAAGAAGAACCTTCTCCAGAAGGCGAGCCTGACTAGATGGCACCCAGCAGGGTACCCTTAGATATGCTCTGAAGACATTTGCTGTTGAGTTCTATTGGGTCCATGGAGCCCCTTAGGATGACTGCCCAGGATTTAATCCACTTTCAAAACTGAACTGCACTAGTCCTGCATCCACTATCTGCTGGAAACAGGGAAATACTGAAGTATGTCCCTAGCTGCACTAGCTCAAGTAGCAGGATGATGTCACTAGGAGTTTCTAATTCTCTGTCTCCACCTTTGCTGGTAGGGGTACACAACCCACTTATCTGGACTATTCTAGCAAGACATTGGGTGTGCCACCATGCTGGATATAAATAGGGCAAAAGAGAGACAGAAGGTGAGCTGCTGATCATAAAGACAGTGGCCAACTCTGCTGGAGGAAAAGGGACAGAAAACCTACCCTTCTTTTTTTTTTTTAAGTAGACAAGGAGGCAATAGGACACACTCTATGGATGGGATGTGACCCACAGTGGGCGCCCATGGTGGTGTGAGGGCCCTGCATGTGGATCTGGTACTAAGAGCAAGTGATCTGTGTCTGGTACAATGGGAGAACAGGCCTTGGGCAGACCTAGCATAAGAAAGCCCTCCCTGTACAATGGAAGGAAGAACTGCAGCGGCAAACAAATGCAGAGGTAGGTGGTACCAGACTAAGTGATCCATTAAGGCACGAGTTCTTGAAGACAAGAGCCCACTTCAAGAACTCCTATCCCAAAGGCCCACGCCTCATCGAACTGGGCAATCCCATTCAGAAGCTGAGAGACAACACAGCCACTGCACAGAAGCCATGGGCTCTTATGCAATTAGAGAACCAGACTCATCTGATAGTCCCAGAAACTGGGACTATCGGACGAGCCTGAGACCAGATTTTACAGTTTATATTTATTTAATGTCCTTTCTATACCGCGCTCCTTAGAATCAGTGCGGTTTACATTCAACAATAATTTGTACAGTATGGTCAAATCTGCACTGTACTTACAATGAACAGGCGTTGCAACTTGGGACTAACTAGGGTAACTATGTACAGGGTGAGCAGCAGGTCGTGGACTAATGTACAGCTAACTATATACAGGCTAAGCAATCAGATCACAATGTATGGTATAACTATTTTCTTCCACAACTATTTCTTCCACAACTTTTGTGTAAGTCTATATATTAACATTTTGAAGAGAAAAATGGTGACTTTGCCCTTGCAATAACTGCACAGCATGGAACCTGAGCAGACTGGTATTAGGTGGGGTTCGTTATGACCCGGTCTTAACCAGCAAAGGTCTGAAAGAGAAGACTAGTAAGCCACTGCTTATGCTGGATCCATTAGGTCTCTCCTGCAATTTTTTGTAAGTATTGATTTTGCAGCATATCTGGTCTAGACTGCAGAATCCTAGTCCAAGTATCAAACTCAGGTCCTCAGCATGCCAACACAGAGCATGTGTCACTGAGCCAGATGTCCCAAACTGGAAGGACATTGAGGGCTGAAAAGACTCCCAGCTGCTGCCGCAGAGCAATACGGAAGCTGGAGCTAATTCACCATGAATTTAACAGAAAGAGCAGGGGTCAGTCAGCACTTTTGCTCATGGAATGCATCTGCCTTGGGATCTGTGGCAGCAGCAGTTATGGAGCAACCTGCTGTCCTGGCACCAAAAACCCTCTGTGCTGAGGGCTGTGCCTGCGTGGAGGAACTTTGATTTGACCAGTGCTGGCTGTCAGTGCTGTAGGCATTAATTGCCAGTTTTCTAATATCAGCGCAGAGGGAAACATCGTCTGGAACAGGCAGTGGGTGCAATGCTGCACCAGAGCTCGAGGCAGCCAGGTCAAGCTCCTTTGTCAGGGCCAGTGAAAGAGGACACTCCCTCATGTTCATATTGGGCAGTGCATGTAACTGATGACACTATGATGCTTTACCGCAGTACTGGGGACCTTTGCGTGCTACCTCTCTGTGTCAAAAGGGCCAAAATAACTTGAACACACTCTTCTGTAGCGCTCATTTCTATGCAATGAGGCTGTTGTTTGCACTGTTGCCTCTTACTATATTGTTTTGTGCTGCCTTCACAACATAGAAAGGGACAAAAAGGTGCAAGTTGGTACCATATCCCAGGAGTGGAGGTTAGGTCACTGCAGTTCGAGGTGGTGCAAGGTGCAATGCTGGAACAGAGGCCCAGAAACCGAGGTGGAGTATTCCTGAAGAGGTCAGCATGGACTTTCAGAGGGGATGCTTTGCACTATGGGTATTGAGTGGCAGCCCATCTTATTGCTGAGGGCTCTGTGTCACTCATCCATATTTGGTAGTCCCCGGACCCGTGTAGAGAAGCTCCACAAAGGGGAACTTAGCTACTAGCACTCCTGCATTTCTGCAGGCCTACCAGGAGAGCACATGGAGAGGATCACAATGAGCTGGGTCTTATAAGGCAGCGCTGGTTAGGCAAGATTTGGGTCAGAATCGGCACACTCTCTTAGCTAGAAGACCCAGCTTTCTACTCCTCCTGCTCAAAGCTGGTCCAATCTTCTGGGATGTAGAATGCAGAAGGACTGTACCAGCTGGCCAATGAGGGACGAGGATGGGTAAGCTTAGCTCGTCATCGACCATGTTGAGATCACAAGCCAGATTAGAGAAAAAAAACACAGAAGAAAAGGAAAACTAACAGAAAACAACAAAATCAAATAAAAACAAGGAGGCGAGCAGGAACATCTATCTGCATAGCCGGGAGGATAAAACAGACTGGAAAGGCAAGGGGCGGGTACAGTGCTGGGACATGCCCAGAAAGGCCTTTTTAGATCTTTTTGTGCTCTAGGAGTGCGATCTGTCAGTAGTGCTGTTGGATGGCATCAGCAGTGTGTGGCTGACTCATCCTGTTTGTCCGTGGAGAAAGGAGTTTTGTGCACGAACTAACTGTGCACAGCCTTGGGAAGACAGCAGCACACATTTAAGTTTCATGGTAATGAAGCAATTAGTTATTCATCAGAAATGCAGGGAAGTGTGCCGACTGCATCGTGGAGGCCAGGAACTCCCTGAGAGCACGACCTCTGCTCTTGCGAGCTCTGGGCGACATGCCGGAGCACTTAGAGCAATCCTGTACCTGGTGATCTGGCCCAAGGCATCTAACGCAGCAGTCATGGGTGTCCATAGCGTTCATCTTCTTCCCACATCGTGGGCACTTTTTGAAGCCAGGTTTGGGCATCTTCAGGTAAGATTGTGAAGAGGTGAGAGAGGATCCGTCTTGATGGCAAGGCGGAAGAAATTAGACTGGCTGGGCTAGGGGCGGGCCGGGGAGGTGGTGTCTCCTACCTGCTCAGAAATCTGAGCTCTTGAGAGCACTTCCGTAGATGGCGCCACCCGGAGGACAACACCTGGTGTGGCTGACGCTTCCTGCTTGTCCATGGAGAACCTCCGTTACAGGTAAGTAACCCCGCTATTTTGGAGGTTTTGATGGAGTACTGAAAAAAATGGGGGGGGGGGGGAGTGTGTGCTGGAGCATAAACATCATTATTATTTTATGCCAGCAGTGTAAATTCCACCCAAGCAGCCCCCGCAATGCAGAGGAGGCCCAGGCAGGAAAGGGGCCAAACACGGCAGCATGGCAAACTTACATCTGTTTGTCACGGTACCTCCATTTCGGGCAAGGCTGGCCTCACCGCCCCCCTGCTAACACAGCCCCACCTCCAACAGCTGCCACCACCCCCTCCCCAGCTGCCACTGATTCTGTCTAGGGAGGGAGAGGCAGACAGCGGCCATATTTCCAAAAGCGGTGGCAGCTGGGTGGGGTGCAGGCAGCTGCTGGAGGGGGGGGGGGGGGCTGTGAGGCCTGCCCTGCCCGAAACAGAGGTACCGTGACAAACCACTGGGTGGGGCTGTCTAGCTTGCCTAGTGGATGAGCCAGCTCTGGTTCTGGGCCCGGCTGTTAGCTTATGGGCTGAAGTCTCACGATAACAGCCTTACTGCAAGACTTTGTCCAGGGAGGAACATCTCCAGGCCAGCATTATGGCAAATAAATGTAAGCAAGTTTGCTATGCGAGGCCTCAAAGAGGTAAGCCTCCCCCTCTCCAGCGGTGGGCTGGAGAGGGGGAGGCTTACCTCTGAGGCCTCATTTGGATCCTACGCCCTTGTTCTCCTTTCCTATTTGAACCTCCCTTGTTTCTCTTGTATTGTTCTGTCCGTGTTAATTAGACTGTAAGCTCTAGGAGCAGGGACTGTCTTCTTTATGTTTCTGCAGAGCTGTGTACACTTTGTAGCGCAGTATCAATTAATTGCAGTAGTAGTATCAAGCTGCGGGAGCAGGGGACACCCACAAGAACTTTCACTAGTTTTACACAGAATTTCTGTGCATAATCATATTATTTTTATGTACTATTCCAGCACAAACGCCAGGATGTTTTTGTGTACGAGATAGCTGCTTACACAGATCCATGTGTGCATGCATCTGGCTTGCTCTCCGTGTTAAGTGCTGACTCTTTGCGCACGTCTTATTAGCACACTGTTTACTTTATAGTATCGGAAAGCAAAACTACCCAGCATTGAAGTAGAGCACAAGTATCTAAGGAAGGATTTCTGCACAAGCCCCAGAGTGGGACAGTGACACTTCGTTTCCCTTCCTTCTTATCACACAAAGGCACCATTTTTGTGGATACAGCTGAAGCTTGAGCACCCCCAAAAGGTATATTGCCCAAGAAGGTATATTGTGTTTAGAAACGCTAGTCTAGCACACAATTGCTCCCCAGCTCCCGCCTCCCGGAACAAAACGCACCCAACCAGCCCCAGTACCCCTCCGCCCCTTCTCGCCTGCCTGTGACGTCATATCTACCGAACCTCCCACCTGGAGTGGGAAGAGCTTTTCGTGGTCCTGCGCGTGCGCGCTCTGGCCTGCGAAGTCTCGCGGTGCTTCCTCTGGCCTGCTGTTGCTGTAGTTTCGGCGCCGGTGAGGTGGGAGGGGCGGGCGATGAGGTGCTGGTGGAGGAGGTTTTTTGCCGGTTTTTGCTTTTGTTTTATGTTGAGTGGTATGAAGATGGCAGAAGCGGTTGCAGCTCTGCCCCTTTTCTCCTTTTCTTTATAGCCCTCCTTTACCCCCCTCCCCTACACCTAGGAGAAGGCAGCGGCCGGGGGTCAACCCAGGCACCAGCCATTTGCGTCTCCTTCCGTAAAGGTTGTCAGGGACTGGTGAGGTGGGCGAGGAGGATGGCGAATTTCGACGAGATCTACGAGGAGGAAGAGGAAGAAGACGAGGAGCGAGCCTTGGAGGAGCAATTGCTCAAGTTCTCGCCGGACCCGGTGGTGGTGCGCGGCTCCGGGCACGTCACAGTGTAAGAGCCGAGCAGGAGATTGGGGGTAGGCGGCGGCTGGAAGTACAAGGGATGTCCTGGTGGTATCTTTATCTTTTGGGCCTGTAGCTTTATTTCGGCGACGGGACGGGACGGGGTAGGTAATGAGCCTATGCCCACCGGGACATACCTCACTTTAGGCGGCCTTAAGCATCGGTGCCTAGATAAAGATCGGTTTGTGAATATATATCAAGTGGATAATCCCTGATTCAGGAAATTATAACTATTTGTAGAAGCTAGTAAGGACTTGGGACGGGGGTCTGAGCTACCGTGTGCTGATTTTGCCTTTGCCTTTGAAAGAGCGTATGATCGTTTGAGACTTTACTGTTAACTGTCATGTGTTTAATCATACTAATCATCATCTTGAGCTACTGAGATGATCAAGTTCAGCGATTCTGTTGGCTGGGAGCATATTGGTCCAGTTTGTTGCAACTGCCTCTGTTACGACTGCAGCCACATAGTTTGACAACTTTCTTGATGGATATCAACAAAGTCCATTCTTGTCTTATCCATTATTAAGTGTAATAGTATGGTTGGAAGCATGTGTTGCCTGACCCCTTTTTTTCTCCTTCATTACTGTTTTTAGATTATTATGTAACAACCCCATGCCACATCTAACTGACCATTTTCGGTGATCTTATTTATTTATTTATTTATTTACATTCTCTTATATACCGCGCTATTCTGCATCAGTGCGGTTTACATTGAACAAACTGAAATTACATTGAACAGGGCATTATAACTTGGAGATAACTATTTTACAGGGAACATGGGCTATGGAGGGTTAAGTGGCTTGCCCAAGACCAAAAGGAGCACCTGTGGGACTAGAAACCCCAGTCCTTCCGGCCCATGGTTGCTGTCCTCTAGTGGGATTTGAACCCCCGGCCTGAAGTACCTTGCCCCAACCACTAGGCCACTCCTCCACTATGTATGTGAAGCTTGGTCAGTTCCAGGGGCCATCAGTAATTACTGTTGCGGTTTCCCAGTAAACAAACACACACAACAGCAAAAAAAAAAAAAAAAAAAGAAGCTTAGCTACTTTAAAGAGGGCTTTCTGGCTTAAGTAATGGGTTATTTATCTATCTTTTGGGGTCTGATTTGCCAAAGCTTACTATCTGTTAAGTTAAAGAGTGATTTGCTAAGGCTTTACTCCCATTCTGTGCCTGTCTGAGAAGGCTGTGATTGCATTATTTTTCTGGCATAACAGTATTATAGTGTAGTTTCAGAATCCAACATCAAATTTAGCAACAAAACTTGGATGTTGCTGAGCATCTCTAAGGGGACAAGATAAAATTACTCTCTTCAAGTCTTTCTGAGTACCTTCACATGCTGTGACCCCCTTATATATAATCTATACCAAACTTCAGCATAGTAACTATTACAGTTTTACTGCGACAAGAAGAAAAAAATAGTTATACTGGCTGTAGGGGCCTTGGGATGTAAAAGGTGCCTGCTCTTAGCTTAAACCCTAGGACAAATGCTAGATACTTGAAAGGGTTTGAAACACAAGCATGGACCTTTCTCTTTCTCATGTTGTAGACCCCCTTGAGTAGCGGGCAAGGAGAACAGAGGCACAAGCTCCAGGTGTCTCAAAAGGGCACAGGCCAACTCTGATGATGTCATTTGGCCATGGTGGCAATTACTGGATGACATCATTAGACCCCCACTAGGGAGTATGGTTTCTGAGGTTTTTCAGTTATAATCAAAAACCCTAGTTTCCCCATTGGCTGCAGTGTAAGAAGCCTTAAATAGAAGTGGACCCCTGCAAGTAAAGAAGGTAATGTTTGCTGCTTTTATGCTACAAATCTTTAACGTTATTCTGAAGGATATTGGTGTTTAAGAGTTCCTCCTCCTTCATTATATTCACTATCCTGAATCAGGGCCCTGATCAGATCCCAATGATATAAGTCATCAAGCTATGAAACTTGGCATCTAAATGGCAGATGAAATTTCATTTTGAAAAATGCAAAGTAATATGCACAGTAGAAACTGAATCCCATCTGTAAAAGCAATCCCAACTACAAGGACAGAATGCATTCCCAAATCAAGGGGAAGGAGATACTGGAAGCAGGCAACAAGAGGGGGAGCACACTTCTTTTCTTAAAGTAAAACGAGCTACAAAATATACTCAGCAAAAGACCTAGAAGCAAATTTGTCATGAACAAATAGTTTTTGCCAGGTAACCTTTCAGTAGACTTAAAACCTGCCCTAACCCTGCAAATTTTCATTAATGATAAGGATAGCTGAGGTTATGGTGCAATGAGCTTTTATTCTGAGGTATGTGATAATGTTTCCAGTTGTGGTTATTTTGGATTTAGCTTATAGAAACATAACGGCAGATGAAGATCATATAGCCTATCCAGTCTACCCTTCCATTCCAATTACCAAGCTCTACAGTCCATATTTTTCTTTTAGAGATCTTCTGTATTTGCCTCATGCTTTCATGAATTCAGATATAGTCTTTATCTTCTACCTCCACTGGGAGACTGTTCACGCATCTACCACTCTTTTGTAAAGAAATTTCCTTTATTACCCCTCCAGTCCAATTCAATACCTGTGGGTTATCTCCCTCCATCAGCAGCTGGAGACTGAGCATGTCAGAATTCTGATGTCACAGTAGATGAGCTCCCTCCTTAGGCTCCAAAAATCAGTGTATCAGTCTCCAGCAGCTGGATGAGGAGCTTCTGCGTGGCTGGACTCCACTGAAAGGACATTTTGGTCTAGGCCTCCTTAAAAAAACAGGAATAATAACCTCAAGGCCATGTAAGACAGATTTCCCTTGTTTTCTGGGCTGGGTGTCACTTTAATTCAGGGCTATCTACAAGTGGAGGCTAGCAGGTGGCAGGGTCTGCTTCTCTTGCACCGGAAACGTTCAGTTCGTCAGGTGCTGACTAGGGGTCAAAAACCCAGTGTTCCAGGTCCCTTTCTCCCCCAGCTGGACAGCCTAGTATCCTTGGTTTGAATTTTGACTGGCTTCCCTTATTTCATGTGCTGAATGGTTTGTCATTCACTGTGTCTTTAAAAAACAAAAGAAAAAAGAGAGAGAAACCGTGGCTTCAACGAACGGCAGTCGGCAGTACCTGTGCTCTGCCTTCAATAGCGACAGTGTGATTTTGTTGGAGAGCTACCCTTTCAGTTTACTTCAGGGCTGTGTAGTGCGGTGAGTACTTCAATTTCCTCTATCTTTGCGGGCTGTCAGAGTCTTTTCTTCCCACCCTTGACTGGTTTGTGAATGCTGCCGATTCCCTCCTCCTGTGTCGCATATGGGGGAGCTTGCATTTTAGTTTTAGAAGGACTTTGCAAGGCTTGTGTGAGACAGGGAAAGTCCGCGAAGCTTCTTTTGGCTGCTCGGGATATAGAATGGGATTCGGGGCCTTCAGAGCAGGAATTCCCTCTGTTGGCGGTTCCCATGGTTTTGACGGAAACTATGGCCATTTCCCCTCTGGCTGCCATTTCTTCAGATAAGGAGAAACAGAAAAAGCAGCAATCTTATCAGATTTCAGAACCTGGGATAGCAATTTTAGATATTTCGGACCTACCAGACCCTTCCTTTTCACCTAATTTTGTTTTATTAATTTATTTTATTTATTTATTTAGCAAGCATTTGTAGCCTGCTCCTTCCAGCGATCAGAAGCGGGTAGGATTACTATTGTGAAACTGCCGAATCAAGGCAGGTACAAATTTTGTTTACATACAGATTGTCAGAAAAGCACATCATACAGAGTTAACACTTCTTAGCTATGGGGGAGTTCATTTACATATATACATAAATACATATATACAGGATAAGCTTTTTGGCCACAGTGGTCAGGGGCTGCTCCATCTGTGTATTTAGTTCAGGTTGAAATGAGATTGGAAAATGTGCGTTTTGAGTTTCTTTCTGAAGTCTAGAAGGTCATTGCTAGCTCGTAGTTCTGCTGGGAGTTGGTTCCACAGTGTTGGTGCCACATATGAGAAAGCCCTGTGGCTGGTGTTAGCTTTGGCAGATCTTATATCTGTTGGAGTGTGAAGGATGTTGGAATTGTGGGTTCTTCTGTTTCGGGTAGGAGGTTGCGATCTTACTAGGTTGTTGAGGAAGGAAGGTGCTAAGTTGTGGATGAGTTTGAAGGTGGTTGTTAGTATTTTGTATTCTGTTCGAGCTGTTATGGGTAGCCAGTGTAATTGAATTAGCACTGGTGTGATGTGGTCACTTAGATTTTTCTTCATTATGACCCTGGCAGCTACATTTTGTGCCATTTGTAATATGTTTAGGGTTTTTTTAGGTAAACCTTGTAGGATGGCGTTGCAGTAGTCAAAATGTGGCATGAGTGCTTGGGCCACTGTTCTGAAGTCTTGGGGATCAATAATATTCCGAATGGGTTGGAGCACTCTAAGCTTGTGGAAAACTGCTCTGTTGGTCTTTCGGAGGTGTTTTTCCATCTTTAGGTCACAGTCAAATGTGACTCCTAGATACTTTATTTCTTTTTTTGTTTGGTAAGTGTTGTTACATAGTGTTATTGATGTGGGTGGGTCAAAATTCGGTTCTTTGGAGATATACATTACTTCGGTTTTTTTGTGATTAATTGACATACTACTTTGTTGCAACCAGTCTTGCATCTCTCTGATACATGTCTCTAGTGGGTTGTAGTCTGGGTTTTTAGTGTCTAGTTGTGAGTATAGCATGATATCATCGGCATAGATGTGGTAATTAATTTCGTGTCGTGAGAAAATTTTGCATAGTGGCTGCATATATATGTTAAACAGAAGTGCTGAGAGAGCAGAGCCTTGGGGGATTCCCTGCGTTTGGGAGAAAGATTCTGCTTTTTCTCCGTTGAATTGAACCTGTTGTGTTCGATTTGAGATGTAGGATGAGAACCATTTTAGTGGTGTTCCTGTTATTCCTATTGATTTTATCCTATTTATGAGGGTCCCATGATTGATTGTATCAAAAGCAGCGGAGATGTCAATGAATACAAGAATGTACATTTTCTTTTTGTTTTCAAGGCCCTTTAGGAGGTTGTTAAGTAGGACTAGTAACAGGGTTTCAACTCCATGATGTTGCCTGAAGCCATATTGCTGGTCATCAAGAGGAGCATTGTCAGTCAGATGGTCTTGGAGCTGTAGAAGGACCGTTTTTTCTATGATCTTTGCCAGGAATGAGATACTTGATATGGGACGGTAGGACGCTGGGTCTTCTCCGTTGAGTGTAGTGTTTTTTAGGATCGGTCTAATGACTGATTTCTTTAATTCTGAGGGCATGATTCCTTGTTGTAGGGATAGGTTAACTATGTATGCTATGTGAGGTGCTATGTCTTGTTTCACTGCCTTGATCCAGGATGCAGGACAGGGGTCTAGTGGGGAGGTGGTGCTTTTTAGGCTTGTGACAATGGTTGTGATTTGCTGGGTTCCTATTTTGTGGAAGTGCTCCCATAACTGGTTTTGCGTCGTGTTATTCTCACTTCTGATTTGTGGTGTTGGTGGGGGGGTGGGGGACTAGGGGCCGTAAGTTTGGTCGCGTAGTGGTTTGCCAGTGTTTGGACCTTGATGGAGGAGTTGAGGTTGGCATTTTGGTCGGTTTTGGTTAGTGATTTGACTAGTTCAAATAACTCTCGCGGGCGATTGATCGCCTTGTTTAGGATGTTGGTGTGATGTAATTTTTTTGCATTGTTCACGTCGTCTTTGTACTTTGCGAGATGGGCCATGTATTTAGTTTTGAGATCGGAGGATTTGGTTTGTCTCCATTTTCTCTCTATTTTACGGAGCTCCCTTTTTGATTTTATTAGAGTTCCTGTGTACCAGGGTTCCGAGTTGATCTTATGTGGGTTTGTTGTGTGTTTCAATGTTGGGTTAGATGTATTTTGGATGTGTGTGTTCCATCTGTTAGTTCGTCGAGGTCTGTGGAATCTAGGTTTATGTGGGATGCAATGGTGCTTATGAGGTGTTCCTCGTTGAGTTTGCTGAATTTCCTAATGGGGTTGGTCATTCTCATCTCCTTTGAGTTTTTGGGTTGGCACTGTAGTTTAAGTTTACAGTTGATTTGGTGGTGGTCTGACCATGGTACTTGAGTTATGTTTATTATAGGTGGTTCATTGCTTTGTTGTGGATTTCTGGGTATGAAAATCATATCTAGGATGTTGCCTCTATCGTGTGTGGGGTTGCTTACTATTTGTTGGAAACCCAATTGGTCGATGGCTTCATAGAAGGAGTCCGTGTGGGACGGAGGAATTGATGCTAGGTTCAAATCTCCGAGGATGATTTGGAATTTTTTGCTTTGTGTGGATGTGATGGTTTCTAGTGCTGTGGCTAGTGTTTCATGCTGTGGTGAGGGAGGTCGATAGATTAGGCAGATGGATAATGCCATGCTCTCGACTTTGAGTAGGTCAAGATCGGGATTTGTGACTGTAGATGTGGTTGTGAGTTGAAGGCTGGTTTTGGCTGCTATAAGGACTCCGCCTCCTCTTCTGTTGATGCGTGGGCAGTTGTATAGTTGGTATCCGGGCTTCTGTATTTGGTTCATTGTTGCAGGGTCTGAGTCAGTGAGCCATGTTTCTGTTATGCATAGGATATCTGGTTGTTCGTCAGTTAGAATGTTGTGGATAATATGCGTTTTATTCCTTATTGACCTAGCATTAATAAGGATAATGTTACATGTGTGATGTTCTGGTGCAAAGCTTACTGTTTGAAACAGAAGCTAGGCAGCAGTTCTGAGATTCAGACTCCTGTTAAAACTCTATTGGGAAGTCCTGTTTTGTATACCACCTTATCCTTCAATCAAAGTGGTTGACAAGACAACAAAGGCTTACATATTGAGGGTATGGGAAAACAAAAAGGATACATTACAATATAAATACAAACCAAAACAGTATGTTGTTATCCTATATCATAGTGAAATTAAATATACATAATGGTTAATTTTAAGTTTATTTCACCAAATGATTCTATAAGTAAGTCTTTAAAGATTTGCGAAAGTCCTTAAGGTCTTCCTGAGTTCTTAAGTCTTCAGGAATAGAATTCCATAACTCTGGTGCCATAAAGGAAAATGCTCTTTTAGAGGTCATTTGTTTTGATTTGTTGAAGTTCAAAGGAGTATTAAGTTTGATAGTTTGAGATCGTCTTGGTCTTATGCTCTTGTCTTTTGAAATAATAGATTGTAGAATATCCGCTGAGGATTGGTGAAAATTTTTGAAAATAGTCATTAGGTTTTTATATTTTTCCCTTGCAATAACTGGAAGGAAATGTAACTGTTTGAGGACAGGAGTTATGTGTTCAAATTTTGTAGAGCCAGTTATAATACGCGCAGTGGTGTTCTGAACTAATTGGAGAGGATGGATAGAGTGTTTAGGAAGACCTTGATACAAGATGTTTCCAAAATCAAGTAGAGGTGTTATGACTGGTTGACATACCGTGCAAAAGTGATTTGTATTTAGTATTGGTTTTAGTCGTCTTATAATCTTTAAACGATGGTATGCTTTTGACGCAATTTTGTTTATATGAGATTTTAAATGTAAATATTTATCTAATGTTACACCTAAATATCTTCATCTTTAATTTTTATTTCTCTATTTAATACATTAATTTCAATTGGTAGTTTTAAGGACTGGCATTTAGATATGAACATTGCTTCTGTTTTGTCAGAATTTATTTTTAAGTTGTTATTAAGCCAATCATTCATATCAGCCAGACAGTTATTAATTTTTGTTGTATCAAAGGTATTTTGGTCAATTATAGTATCTGGACTTGTCTAGCAGGATGATATGGAAAACAATAGTTTACTTAGCAGATAAAGTCCTGTCCTTGAGTTTTGCTAGATCAGTCCAGCCCCTGTGACCTGATATAGCCTACTGTGTTTATTTTTTACAGTTGGCCCTTCTGCTTGAGAATATTCCTGTGCATAATTGTGGTTCCTTGTGCAGTGGACCTTGTTACCCTCACTGAGGTTGTGTGCTGTCAGGGATTCTTGACTATCTGCTTAAGTACAAATACTGAAGTGTACCCTTAGCTGCATCTGTGGTTAAAGCAGGATGAGGTCATAAGAAACCTGGAAGATTTTTTTTCTGCCTCCACCTCTGCTGGTAGGGGGACACAATCCACTTAGGAAGACACGATCCACTTGTCTGTACTGGTTGAGCAAGAATCAAGGAAAGGATATTCCTTAGCGTCCCTCTAGTCCAGTCCCGGAACCATAGAGTTGTGAACCTCCACCAGCAGCTTTGGAGACTGAACATCTTCATCTCTTTGATCATCCAGCTATATGCAGCCCCAAGGACCGCCCACACATCAGTATCTCAGTCTCCAAGCAGCTTGGAAGTCAGAGCCCAGAACTGGGCTCCTTAGGAACAAATAAGCAGAGCTTTAGTGTTTTATTATTTTCTAGATTTACGTGCTGGGCTGCTGCTGTGGAGGAAATCTTTGACTGTGTCCCTTCTGTCTTTCTCTAATCTGTTTTTTTCTCTCTCTGTCAGTCTCCCCATAGGTCAAACAAGCAGGGGAGCTGCACAGGACACAGGTCTCCTTTCTACCGAACCCCCTTGGTGGGTGAGGAGAAGGTTGAAGACAATTACAGGCAGCAATTGAATACAGCAGTAGGCTTTGAGGGTCCCCTGACTGATTTAGGGGTGCCCTGAGCGGTTATTACTCTGTTATTGACTCTGATAACTGCTACTCAGAGCTTGTGACAGGCACGCTGGACAGCACTCTGTGTTTTGACCCCCCCTCCACTCCTGTGTGTGGGTGAGTAGAGTTTGAAGCTTTTTCTTTCTAAAGGCAGTGGTGGAGGCCTTGGGGTGGCCTGGAATAAGCTCTGGGGAGTGTTTTAGACCTTTTGGGTATTTTTTCTGGTCCTTTTTTTGGCGGGATCGGGTCCGACGGCCATTTTGGATTTTTTTCAAAGTTGTTTTTCTTCATGTTTTTTTTAGGGATAGGAGCTTCGTTTTTGCATTTCTTGGTCAGATATCAGCTAATTGACTCCAGCTCTATCTAATCCTGCAATTTGGAGCGTTTTTGAGCACTTTTAAAATCGCGGGAAGGGTTAGGACAGCAGTTATAGTTGGTGATTCGATCATTAGGCATGTAGATAGCTGGGTGGCTGATGGACGTGAGGATCGCCTGGTAACATGCCTGCCTGGTGCGAAGGTAGCGGACCTCACACGCCACCTAGATAAGGTCTTAGATAGTGCTGGGGAGGAGTCTGCTGTCTTGGTACATGTTGGTACCAATGACATAGGAAAATGTGGTAGGGAGGTTCTGGAAGCTAAATTTAGGCTTTTAGGTAGGAAGTTGAAATCCAGAACTTCCAGGGTAGCGTTCTCCGAAATGCTTCCCGTTCCACGCGCAGGACCCAATAGGCAGGCAGAGCTCCGGAGTCTCAATGCGTGGATGAGACAATGGTGCAGAGATGAGGGGTTCGGATTTGTTAGGAACTGGGGAACATTCTGGGGAAAGGAGGGGCTCTTCCGAAGGGATGGGCTTCACCTTAACCGGGATGGAACTAGGCTGCTGGCATTAACCTTTAAAAAGGAGATAGAGCAGCTTTTAAACTAGATAATAGGGGAAAGCCGACAGTCGCCCAAGAGCGCATGGTTCGGAAGAATGTATCCTTGAAGGATACTACAAAAAGCAGAGAGGTTCCAAAAAAGAGTAAAGTAGCCCAAATGCCCTCGAGTATGGAGCAGACAGAACTTAAAGATCCCAAATTACCCATGTCTACCAATAGCCAAATTAATATGAATAAAATACAGTCTCTAAAATGCTTGTATGCAAATGCTAGAAGTCTACAAAACAAGATGGGAGAGTGAGAATATATAGCACTAAACGAGAGGTTAGATATGATTGGAATATCAGAGACATGGTGGAAGGAGGACAACCAGTGGGACACTGTGATACCTGGGTACAAACTATATCGAAATGATAGAGCTGATCAAATTGGTGGAGGGGTTGCGCTCTATGTTAGAGAGGGCATTGAGTCAGAAAGGATTAAAGTTTTGCAAGAAACAAAATTTGCTGTAGAATCTCTATGGATTGAAATTCCATGTAAAAAGGGGAAGGCGATGGCAGTGGGGGTGTACTATCGTCCGCCTGGCCAGAATGAAATGGATGATGAAATGCTCAAAGAAATCAAGGAAGCTAGCAAAAGTTACAGTGCAGTAATAATAATGGGTGATTTCAATTACCCCGGCATCGACTGGGTCAGTGTCACAACAGGACATGCTAGGGAGATAAAGTTCCTAGATGAAATAAATGACTGCTTCTTGGAGCAGCTGGTTCATGAACCGACCAGAGGGGAAGCAATATTAGACCTAGTCCTTAGTGGAACACCAGATGTAGTGCAAGAGATAAGGGTGTTGGGGCCACTTGGCAATAGTGATCATAGCATGATCGCCTTTGATTTAATTAGTGGAGGAGGGATAGTAAGGAAATCCACAGTACTACCCTTTAACTTTCGAAAGGGAGACTATGATAGAATGAGGAAAACAGTTAAGAAAAAACTAAAAGGAGCAGTTGCAAAGGTTAAAGACGTACATCAAGCTTGGGTGTTGTTGAAAAATACTATCTTGGAAGCCCAGACCAGCTGTATTCCACGCATTAAGAAAAGTGGAAGGAAGTCCAAAAAATTGCCAGCATGGTTTAAAGCTGAGGTCAGAGAGGCTGTTGTTGCCAAAAAAGCATCTTTCAAGAAATGGAAAAAAGAGCCAAATGATGAAAGCTGGAAACAGCACAAGCACTGGCAAGTCAAATGCAAGGCATTGATAAGGCAGGCAAAGAGAGAGAATTTGAGAAGAAGCTTGCTGTGGAAGCAAAAACGCGAAATAAAGACCTTTTCAAGTACATTCGTAGCAAAAAACCCGTGAGAGAGTCAGTTGGTCCATTAGATGATAAAGGGGTTAAAGGAGCACTAAGAGGCGACAAGGCGATAGCGGAGAGACTGAATGAATTCTTTGCTTCGGTCTTTACTGAGGAAGATGTAGGGATGTTACCCACGACTGAAGTGGTATTTAAAGGTGTGGAAGAATTGAAGGAAATATCGATACATCGGGAAGATGTCTTACAACTATTAGATAAACTGAAGAGTAGCAAATCACCTGGGCCGGATGGTATACATCCAAGGGTGTTGAAAGAACTGAAATTTGAGATTGCAGACCTGCTATCAGTAATCTGTGAACTATCATTAAAATCATCTCTAATACCTGAGGATTGGAGGATCGCCAATGTAACACCAATTTTTAAAAAGGGTTCGAGGGGTGATCCGGGAAACTACAGACCGGTGAGCCTGACATCATTACCGGGAAAAATGGTAGAAACCATCATAAAGAATAAAATTACTCAGCATATAGATAGTCATGACCTAATGGGAGACAGCCAACATGGCTTTAGACAAGGAAGATCTTGTCTTACTAATCTGTTATGTTTTTTTGAAGGAGTGAATAAACAGGTGGACAAAGGTGAGTCGGTTGATATTGTGTATCTGGACTTTCAGAAAGCCTTTGACAAGGTCCCTCATGAGAGACTTTTGGCAAAACTAAAGAATCATGGGATAGGAGGCAGTGTACTACTGTGGATCAGGAACTGGTTAAAAGATAGAAAGCAGAGGGTAGGGCTAAATGGCCAATTTTCCCAATGGAGAAAGGTGAATAGTGGTGTACCCCAGGGATCTGTGCTGGGTCCGCTGCTTTTTGACATATTCATAAATGACCTGGAAAGTGGAATAACGAGTGAGGTTATCAAATTTGCTGATGACACAAAACTATTTAAAGTTGTTAAAACCCAGGAGGATTGTGGAAAATTGCAAGAGGATCTTGATAAATTGGAAGACTGGGCATCAAAATGGCAGATGAAATTTAATGTGGAGAAGTGCAAGGTTATGCACCTAGGGAAGAACAACCCAAACTATGGTTACACGATGCAAGGTTCCACATTAGGAACCACCACCCAAGAAAAAGATTTAGGCGTCCTTGTGGATACCATGTTAAAACCCTCGGCCCAGTGTGCAGCGGCGGCCAAGAGAGCAAATAGAATGCTAGGTATGATAAGGAAAGGAATGGAAAATAAAACAAAAGATATTATAATGCCTCTATATCGTTCCATGGTGAGACCGCACCTTGAATATTGTGTGCAATTCTGGTCGCCATATCTTAAAAAGGATATAGCAATTTTAGAAAAGGTTCAGAGAAGAGCCACCAAAATGGTAAAGGGGATGGAAGGCTACTCCTATGAAGAAAGGCTAAAAAGGTTGGGGCTCTTTAACCTGGAAAAGAGACGGCTGAGGGGAGATATGATAGAAGTCTATAAATTAATGAACGGAGTGGAACGGGTAAACGTAGATCGATTGTTTACCTTATCAGAATATAGAAAGACTAGGGGACATGTAATGAAGCTACAGGGTAAACTATTTAAGACTAATAAAAGAAAATATTTTTTCACTCAACGTGTAATCAAACTCTGGAATTTGTTACCGGAGGATGTAGTAAAGGCTGTTAGTGTAGCTGGGTTTAAAAAAGGTTTGGACAAGTTCCTGGAGGAAAGGTCCATAAACCATTATTAAGAAGGGACCCAGGATATCAATGCTTGAACCAATACAAGCATTGTGGAACCTGTGTCCCTTGGGGAAACTGCTAGGTACGTATGACCTAGATTGGCCACTGTTGGAAACAGAATACTGGGCTTGATGGACCTTGGTCTGACCCAGTATGGCATATCTTATGTTCTTATGTTCTTATGATTTTTTTCTGCTCTGTTTGCTTCAGCAAGGTGTTCCTGCTTTGCTGGCAAAGGGCTGTGTGCATAGCCATGCCTCCTAGTCCTCGGAGTCTGGTCTGTGGCATTCGTAGAAGTAGTAATTTGGAAGCCCGAGTCTGTGCCACTTGTTCTGCTGTGGGTGCTGGCATGGAGGACCCTCTGGAGGGCTCCAGTGCAGATCTCCCACCTGTATCTACAGAAGGGACATCAGAGCAGGCAGGAGACGGTCCTTGGTCCGGGGATTTCTGCAGTGCCGGAGCGCCTGTTGGCGGGGGGCGTCCAGGAGGGATCCCTGGGAGTTCCGCCCGCCTTTTTTCTCTCATGCAGGAGGCTCTGGCTCTCTTGCAGCCGGCGGGGGGAGGCTCGGTCCTGCCCCGCCGTGGGCTAAAGCGTCCACTTTCAGTAGAGGGAGACACTGGTCCACAAAAGCAGAGCCGGCCCCCGAGTGTTGCGGATTCTGCGCCTCCTGGGGACGAGTTCCACGAGGGGCTGGGGGAGGCTCTCGAGCTGGAGTCTGCGGAGGATTTAGAAGACGGTGAGTTGTTGGACGACGAGCAGAGTAGTAGAATAGTGCGTGTATTTCGTAAAGAGGAACTTCCGGCACTGATTGCCGAAATCCTCAAGGTATTGAACATACCCGTGGAAGATGCCACTGCGGAGGACAAGTTGGAGGATCCCTTGATGCAGGCGGTGCGCACTTCCCACAGAGTCTTTCCGCTCCATAGGGTTTTTAAAGCTATGATCCAGGAGGAGTGGAACAGTCCAGAGTCCACTTTGCGCGGGGCTAGACTGTTGCCTAAATTGTATCCTCTGTCGGAGGCTGATAGAGAGCCCTTTCGTTCGCCGAAGGTGGACGCGGCAGTTTCCGCGGTTACTTAACGGACTACTATCCCGGTGGAAGGTGCTGCGGCGTTGAAGGACCCACAGGATCGGAAAGTTTATAGCTTGTTGAGACAGGCGTTTGATGTTGCTGCCCTGTCAATGCAGGTGGCCGGGGCCTGGGTGGTGCGCGTCTGCCTCCGCTGGTCTCAACAGTTCCAGGGGCCCCAGTCGGTGGAACAAGAGGCCGCGGCGTCCAGATTGGAGTCGGGTACCGCTTATTTGGCGGATATCCACTATGACCTCATTAGGGGGTTAGCTAACGGCATGGCGTCGGTGGTAGTGGCGCGTCATTCTCTTTGGTTTCGCAATTGGGCGGCTGATGGCTCTTCTAAAGCTCGCCTTAGTAAGCTGCTGTTTAAGGGCAGGCAGTTATTTGGAGTTGACTTGGATAGGTTGGTAAAAGATCTCGGGGATTCTAAGGGGGGTCGGCTTCCGGAGGATAAGCCCAAGCAGGGGAAGCCGACCTTCACCTTCTGGGGGTCTCAGCAGTCCTTTCGGAGGTTTCGTGCCTCCCGCTTTGGTCAGTCCCAGCGTTCCAGATATCTGGGGCGCGGACAGAGTTTCCGTGGATTTCGGGGGACAGGTAGAGGTTTTGGCTCCTTCCAGGCGCAGGTCCCCAAAAAGTCACAATGAAGCGAGGCCGGCTCTGGTGGCGGTGATTCCTGTAGGGGGTAGACTGCGGGATTTCTACCCTGCCTGGGCCGCTATCACATCCGACCCCGGACTGGCCTCGTCGGCCTTGGTATGCAGATCTGGTGCGGTTGAGTGTGGCCGATCCGTGGCTCCTTCCTCCTCGGCCGGATCTCCTTCGGCAGGGGCTGCTGCAGATGCCTCAGGTGGCTCGATTCTCGCTTACGGCAGGGCTATTGAGAGGGCGCGAATGAGAGCCAAAGGTTATTCTCCGGAGGTCATTGCTACCTTGTTGCGGGCGCGGCGTCGGTCAACGTCGCTAGCGTATGTCCGGGTCTGGCGTATTTTTGAGAGCTGTTGTGCGGCTTGCGAGTTGCGGCCTTTGCGGACCTCCGTTCCTCAGATCCTCTCCTTCTTGCAAGCAGGGGTGGACAAAGGCCTGGCGGCCAGTTCATTGAGGGTCCAACTTGCAGCTCTTGCGTGTTTTCGAGGCAAGGTTCAGGGCCAGTTATTGGGGTCCCATGCGGACGTGAAGCGCTTCTTGCGAGCGGTGTTGCTTATGCGTCCTCCGTGCAGGGCTTTAGTGCCCTCGTGGGACTTGAATTTGGTGTTGAGGTCTCTGGTGGCTTCGCCGTTTGAACCCTTGGCACAAGCTTCGTTGAAGGACTTGACGTTGAAAACGGTGTTTCTGGTGGCGATCTCGTCAGCTCGCAGGATCTCAGAGTTGCAGGCTCTTTCATGTAGGGAACCCTATCTGTCTTTCGCTGCCGACAAGGTGGTATTGCGACCGGTTCCCGCGTTTTTGCCTAAGGTAGTTTCGGCGTTTCACATGAATCAGGTGGTGTCTCTCCCGGTGTTTGCCAAGGAACGGGGCAAGTACACAGATAACTCCTTGCACGCGTTGGATGTCCGTCGAGCTCTTCGTCGGTATTTGAGGGAAACGGCGGCCTTCCGTAAGTCCGATCGCCTATTTGTCGCATTTGGTGGTGTGTGCAAGGGGGAAGCGGCATCTAAGTTTTCCATTTCCCGCTGGTTGAAAGAGGCGATTTCGTCGGCATACCTTTTACACGGCAGGATGGTTCCTGCCGGGCTTCGGGCTCACTCGACTAGGACGCAGGCGGCGTCTTGGGCAGAAGTGAGCTTGGTACCGGCGGTGGATATTTGTCGGGCAGCGACGTGGTCGTCCTTGCACACCTTTGCTAAGCACTATCGTCTGGATGTGCAGGCGGCGTCGGATGCGCGGTTTGGGTCTCGGGTGCTTCAGGCTGGACTAGCGAGGCCCTCCCGTTGAGATTTACTGCTCTGTTACATCCTCTATGGTTCCGGGACTGGACTAGAGGGACGCTAAGGAAGAGTAAATTAGACTTACCTGCTAATTGTTGTTCCTTGCGGAACTCTAGTCCAGTCCCGGATCCCTCCCTGTCTATCTGTTCTTGCTGCCAGTCAAGAAGGTTAATTCATTATAGGAGTCTGCCAGGGTTTTTGTTCTCTATACTTTCGGTCAGAGCTCCTCTGCTTGCAGCACGCCTTAGTTTCCTTTCGGGGTCAAATCTTGGGGGTGAGCGGTGGCGCCTCTTGTTGCATGCGTTTTGCACAAGGGTCGCCACGGCCGTTCTTGTCCGCCTTCCGGTAGGCGGGAGGTTGTTCTTACGCAATTGGAAAAAAAAAAAAAGAGAGAATTTTTGCTCGTAGTGGGAACTTTAGGGTCAGGATCCTTTTTTTCCACTGTATTGTTATATCTACTTATTTGTTGCTCTGCTTAGTATGCTTTGTCAATAGGTACTGATGTGTGGGCGGTCCTTGGGGCTGCATATAGCTGGATGATCAAAGAGATGAAGATGTTCAGTCTCCAAAACTGCTGGTGGAGGTTCACAACTCCATGGTTCCGGGACTGGACTAGAGTTCCGCAAGGAACAACAATTAGCAGGTAAGTCTAATTTACTCTTATCTGGTAAGTAAAATGTCGCCGTCATGTGTGTACGTCCATGAAAATAGGGACTTAGTGTGCGCCCATATAGGATCGATTTCATAAAGTGTATCAATCCTAATGAGTTTCATTGATGTGTTAAATGCCAACTCATAGTGACCCTCTGGATAGTTGTCTTAAACTGTGTTTGGCCTTCAGTTAGGTGGCCAGTTGTTGATAGAGTGGCATATATAGCTGCTATTATTGTATTGATCCATCTCGTTGCTGGCCTTCCTCTTTTGTGTTGACTTCCAACTTTGACAAGCATGATGTCTTTCTCTAATCTGTCTTCGCATGATGGGTCCGTAGTATGAAAGTCAAAGTATTGTCATCTGCCTCATGTACTGACTAGATTGGTCTTTGGACAGTCCATGGTATACACAGTATTCTTCACCAGCACCATAATTCAAAGACAGGAAGAAAAACATTGCCTATCTTTTTCAGTGTCCAAATTTTGCATCCATATGACATTATTGAAAATACCATGACTTGGACAAGTCGAATCTTTGTATGGAGAGAGGCATCTCTGTTCTTGAAAATCTGGTCTAGTCCTTCATAGCCGCTGTGCCAAGAGCATTGCATTGTTTGGATACCCCATTGATAAATTCATGATTCATTTGTGTTTGTGATTATGAATATTGGTTACAGATTAACTGCAGCATACAAATCCAATTAAATTTATTAATTTGCCCTCTTTAAGGGGCATGTTTACTAAAATGTACTACGTTAGCACATGATAAGCTGCCAGAATTAGTGCGGGAGGTGGCATAAACCCATGCTAACTGTTGGGGATGTGCTTGGCATTTTGCCTTGCAGTTATTGTGGAGAGATGCACCTCACATAATAACTGACCAGCTTTTTTTAGTACCATCAAATCGGTGTTGACTCATAGTGATCCAGCTACCTCTGGGTTTTCTTGGCAATGTATCACTGGAAATAGATTGCCAGCCTTTTCTTCCAAGGCAATGGAGGGTAAAGTGACTTGCCCAAGGTCACAAGGAGTACCAGTAGGAATCAAACCCTTGATCTTCTGGGTACTAGGCAGTTGCTCTTACCACTAGGCTACTCCTCCACTCCACTGACGAGCTTAACTGGCTTTAAAAAAGGTTTGGACAAGTTCCTGGAGGACAAGTCCATAAACCATTACTAAAGAGGACCAGGGGAATCCACTGTTTACCCATGGAACAAGCAGCATGGAATCTGGGAACCTGACAGGTACTTGTGACCTGGATAGGCCACTTTTGGAAACAGGATACTGGGCTTGATGGACCCTTGGTCTGACCCATTCTTTTATCTAATGTGGCTGCATTTACTGCCAGCTATTGAGGGGGCAGTAAGTGCACTTGCACTAACAGCTACTAGTGCAGTTGGCACCTAACAATGATGGCTGCATTGAACTGTGCCTGCACTCTGCCATAAACCTGCCCAGTCATTACCCCTTTCCATGTTAACATTTAACATGGTTCTTCTATCACGCTGCCCTTCACTGTCATCGCAGAGCGCATGGGAAACCCTGCACTGTTAAGCGATTTAGTAAATTTGTACCAAAATTATTTTTTCTAAATTATTCTGCAATCAAATATCAGTTCTTAATACTAACATCCAATAGTTGTAGACACAAAAGGATAAATGATTCAAAATATCTAATTTGTAATTACAGATGTTATGTTTATTAACTTTAGATCAAGCCTTGACAAATTTTCTTGGAACCTAGGAGCTATCCTAAAGATTTAGGAGCAGGCCACCAAGGCTTACGTCACAGTGCATGTTTGTTTATTAAAACTTTATATACCGCCCAATACAATTAGCATCTGGGCGGTTCACAATACATGTTGCCCCCCCCCCCCCCTCCGTCTGTCAACAGAAGGCAGTGGTCCCACTCCTCCTTCCCTTTGCCATCCCCTAATAACCTCTTATAGCTGCACCTGAGGCAACTTCCTTTTTTTCTTCATATATCCCTCCTACCAAGGTCTCTCTCTCACACATATACCCTCCCCCTTCATCCAGTCTCCCACCTCTTGCTCATCTGATTCTTGTGCATGGTTGCAGCTGTTGTAAAATGTGCTGTTGACATGTTCCTAACCATAAATGGCTCTCTGCATGGTGAGGAAGTTAGAGTGGATCTTGTGGTTTCAAATCTTGTGAGACGTGACACTCCAAGATCAGCCTGAAGGTCTTGCACTGCACAGCTCCACTATGCAGAGCCTGTCGTGTTGAGGGAAGTGTGAAACACCACATTTTCAGCTGTGTTTTTCAGCAGCAATAATGGGGGCATGAAATTCTGGGTCCCAGGGTGCAATTTCTAGGGGCCATAGCGACCTGGCACCAGGATTTGTCGAGCCTTGCTTTAGACATGTTTTTCAATATCTATTACTAAATAAAGGGCCATGTTTACTGAAAGTTAGCCTGTAGTATATGCTACGTCACCCATACTATTCCTGTGGGCATGGTGGCACATAGTGTGTGAACGTTTAGTAAACATGGCCCAAACTGCCAAAAAATTACAAAAGAGAATTTTTAAATGTAAAGATAGAAATAAAGTAGAATAAAAATAACAAACATTCAGAGGAGATTATACAACTCTCACAAATATACATAAAGAAATGCTTTAGGTGACATGTTTACTAAATTGTGTTATGCATTTATAGCTAACCTGTTTTTATAGAGCCAGTAGTGTGCTGTGTTGGTGCACTGCATTTGCAGTTGTCTGAGGTGTGCACAGCATTTCCCCAGCAGTTAAGGCACTGAAATTGCAAAGAATGTGGCCCAGCAGCACCGTGGATGTACGTAACGCCACCCATTGAGGTGCTGTTATCTGCATCTACACTGTCTGCAGCTTTGACAGTGACTGCATGCTGTTTGCGCCTGCAGTAACTGCATTGCAGACACACTCACTCTTGCATGTACTGCGCTTTCTGCAGATGACGCAGTTATTTTCTGTACTATTTGTTAACTTGGGCCAGTATTACGCATTCTCGGGCATATTAACAGGTAGCGTAGCTTAGTAAATATACCTCTAAGGTTAACTTCTGATTCAACTGCTTAGGTATCGGTCTCCATTTTGAAAATGAATCTCTGTTTATATCTCAGTAATTTCTTATCGATATTTCCAGCAGAGGTTTATCTTCAGTTCTCCTAATGCTGCAACTGTGTTCAAGTTCCCTAGTTTTAAAATATTACTTCCCCCCCCCCCCAAATAGAGCAGCTTTCTGGGACAGATGGCCATACAAAGGATGATTTCTAGTGTCACAGTTGTAGAAAACATTTAGAAAATTATTTCTTTCCTCTATGTGGGTATGAAAAGAATTCTTTAATTTCTAAAATAACTTGACAAACACTGCACTTCCCACATTAATAGTGGCTGACTAAGAACATAAGATATGCCATACTGGGTCAGACCAAGGTCCATCAAGCCAAGTATCCTGTTTCCAACAGTGGCCAATCTAGATCACAAGTATCTAGCGGTTTCCCCAAAAGACACAGGTTCCACGATGCTTGTAATGGGGCAAGCTAATTTAGTTTTTAAGCTGGATGTTGGTAAAGCAGAAGATACCAGTATGTCTTTTTAATATTGTGTCTCCTTTTATATGCAATGGACAACTTGTGCTTTCTAAAATGTTCTAAATTTTGAATAATGTACATTTCATCCCTTAGAATCTAGATTTTCCCAGCCAGAAGAATAAAGGACAGTGGACATATTAATTTTGAATATTTTCTTTCAAAAGATCATTCCTATTCAGCATTTTTTACCTGTGTATATCCCCTAATGATACATCTCGTAGGGTAACCCCTTTCACATATCTTTTGGCTGCTTTTCAAATTCATCATCTATACAGTCTCTGCAACCTCAAAAATTGACTTTTGGGGAGATTATCCCTTAGAGATCTTGTATGAAAACTCTGGTAGTCTAAAAGTTGGATATCTATTGACCTCTGATAAATGGTGGTAGTCAAACCTCTCATTCTTCCTAGTATTTAACCAGCTATAGAACTGATATGACATATCAATATTGTGTTTTCAAAGACCTATTTCTTACAAACGGATGGTCATTTAAAAACTATTCCTCAAATTCATGCAGAGAAAGATTGGCTATATCAGGGGCCATAGTGGCCCCAATTGCTGTACCTGTGTGTTAGGATTTACTGTTTAAAAAAAAAATAATCCTCTGTTAATGCAATGCTCACTAATTCAACTATGTATGCTCAGTATCCTAAGGTTAGCCATTCTCTCATTCAATGCCTTACTAATTATTTCAGTTGCTTCCATTTGTGGGTATTAGTATATAGGGCAAACCTTGGTAAGTTCTCTTTGGATTTTAGAGCCAGCTCAAAAATATAGGAGCCAGTGGCTGAAACCTCATCCCTTAGATGTGGGGGTAATTTCTTCTGGGGTCTTCCACAGCTCCTTTTAGAGTCTGATTTACTAAGGTTTTTTTCCTATCCCATATTCAAGCAAAAAGAAAGCTTAGTAAATCAAGCCTTAATCCACTACTGTAGGCCATTGGCAGAAATACACAGCTAGGAGTCCCACCCAGTCTCTTACCCCCTCCCTCCTGCCCATCATCACTTGGTCTGCCTCTCCCTCCCCACCTTAACCTGTTGTCACTTGCTCTTGCGCTTATCCTGTTCCTCCCCACTAACCTCCTTCTGTATCCCACAGTCTTCCTTAAACTGGGTTCCCCCTGCTCCTTCCTCCCAGTTAGTCCTCACCACCCAGCAAGCCAATCGGTCAATCCCTAGTTCCAGTTCCACCACCACCACTCAGCAAGCCAGTCAACTTCCCAGTCCCTAACTTCCACCCCAGTCAGCAACTGCCCCAAGCTTAGCTGCCTTTGCTCCAGTAAACCAGACAACCCCCAGCCCCTCCCTCTGCAAGCCATTCAGTCACCCTCCTTTCACTACCCACCTAGAAACATCTCAGAGTCGCTGATAACTTTGCTGTCTGTGGCCAGTGAAGATAGCAGGAACTTCTCATCTATGTGCTGCGGTCGCCACTGACAGAGCACAAACCTCTCTGCCATATGAGTTATCTTCTTTCATTTTCATTTTATTTATTTGCTTTTACAACTACTCTGAGCCATTCTGTAGAGATCCACAGTGCCTAAAAACTAGGATAATCAGCCAGGTGGAGAGGCTGTCATTTGCCTCTTGTATAAGATTCAAGGATATTTACCTGATTCTGGATGGGTCTGACCTTGGTTCTCATGGTCCCAACTAGGTGATTGTGATAACTGTGGTAGGGGCATTGCATCAAGACATACGGAATGCTCTGCTGCCTACCCCTTATCTGTACTTACTTTTTCTTCACCTCCCACCCCCTTGACTGGCCTCTGCGCAGGAGTGGTTCCAGATGGAAGGTCAGAGACAGTTGACAGGTTAAACAGAGTCTTTTATTTAGCTCTGATCATTTGGTGGCGCTTTTTCTCAATATCTGTGCAAGTTTGACCAAGGCAGCTGGCGTTGCAGAGGAACCTGCTTGGCAGAGTTTCAAGTGCTGCTACTGAGGGAGTGGCTAGGGTGGCTCAATGTGGATGTTCCAACCTCGGTGTTGACATCAGGTGACCAGAAATCTGCATTTAAAGAACACCTCCACGGTGACACGTACGCATGGATCAGGTCCTGCTCCTTGGAATGGCTCAATGTGGATGTTCCAGCCTCTGTCCACCTCATTCTGCTCTCCTCTTCCTCCCTTGGACCACGATGCCTTCAGTCTGCTCAAAGTATTTTTTATTTTCAGTTTATTTCTTCTCGTGTCCGTTTGCATCCCTTCATTCTGGGGATAACCAGCCTCTTGGTCTGCCTAGGTTCCATCTTCATCTAAGACCCAGGATACTAGTACCATGTAGCTTTGTCATCTGTCGGTCCTCTAGACCTTTCACTGACTTCATCCTATCCCCTAATAAACGTCTGCTGTGCACTTCTCAATTCCCACTCTATTCGGGCCAAAACGAGATTGTTATCAATTTCATTGCACAACACTGTATTCCTCACTGAGACCTGGCTCAGGAAGGAGGAAAAAGACTATCTTTACCGCTGTCCACCTCCCGTTCTTCCAGATTGGGTGGTGGGCATTGTAGTCGTCTTTCGGAATTCCTTAAAACTTACTGAGGTCGCTTCTTCCTCTCTGCACTATTCTGAGCTGCTCCTTGTATCTCTCCTCTCACCATTATGCCCTTCATATTCTACTACTCTATGTCCCCCTTCCCCATCCCTTATAGCTTCTCTCTGGGATTCCCTCCTAACTACTCTGACTGAAATAGCCACTGCTTTCCCTGATTTACCTATCCTAGGTGACTTTAATATTCATGTTGACCAGCCTATTTAACACCAGGATAAATGTTTCCTCTCACATTTCAAATCTATCCCTTTTGTCAACACATCTTTTTCCCTACCCATGTAGCTGGCCATATCCTCGACCTTATCCTCATGCCTGTCATATCCTTTCTTCAGCTTTCCATTTGCTCATGCTTAACGCTGCCTTAGATGGACCATTTTGGTGTCTCTTTCTGCCTTTCGCACCCCCCCTCCGCTCAATTGTCCTCTACTTTCTGTCTTCATAGGGCCTACTTCCCTTTGGTGCCCAATCACAGACTCCACCCTCTCAACCTTCCTCCCCCCTCCCCTCCATACTCTGTTCCCCTCAGACTTTGAATCTGTCAGTTGACTCACAGGCCCACACCTGGAACACAGTCCTTCATGAGGCTTTAGACTTACATGCCCCCCTTTTCCCTAGACCTGCCCCCCCAGAAACCTTGTCACCATCCCTGGTACCACCCAGCCTTTTTCTCACTTGCCGTCAGCTTGGACGGCACCTGGCGCCGTCTCCATATCCCTTCCAACTTCATTACGTTTCAGAACCTCTATGCCTATTACAGGTCTGCAGTATCATTCGCTAAAAAAACTGTATTTCACTACACTCATCTCTAATGCTGAGAACCAGCCTAAGAAACTTTACTCAGTTGTCTCTTACTTCTGGTTCCCCTCCCCCCCTCCCCGGCCTCTTTGACGATTGCCCCCACAGCAGAGCAGCTTGACCAGTATTTCTGAGATAAGATTCTTCTTCAATGTGATTTCAAAGCTGTTAATCTCCCTTTTACCCCCTAGCCAGGATCTCTCTATCTTCACTGTGGGGGGACATCCCTCTGGTGACTGCACTCTTGCCCACACCTGGTCCCAGTTCAATCCTATTCACATGATCTTCCTCACTAAAACCATTGGTGCCTTGTCAATAATTACCTTGCATCTGACCCAATACCCTTTTCCTGGATTCCAGCTGCCTCCCTGGCCCTTCTTCTCCAAATCCTCACTCTCTTTAACAACAGTCTGTCATCTGGCATTTTTCTGCAATGCTGGAAAACCGCATTAGTTTGGCCCCTCCTAAAGAAATCCCTCTTACAGTCCTGTGATCTCACTCGCTGTCATCCTGTCTCCAACATTCCTTTCCTTTCCAAAGTCTTGGAAAAACCTTTCAACCATCTTGTGGACCATCTTGAAAAGACCAATTTCCTGCATCCCAGACAATCCAGCTTCCAGCACGGAAACCATTCTCTTATCGGCTCTCTGTGAAACTCGGGAATTACTGGATAAGAGCAAAATTTCTTTGGCTATTTCTCTTGATCTCTCTTCTGCATTCGATCTCATCAATAACTCTCCTCTTGTTTGCACATTTCTGGCCTACATGGTTTTGTTCTATGGTGGTTTGTCTTTTTTTTTTTTTTTTTCCTCCAGTCTGTCTTATTACTCCTTTCGGTCCCTCACATCCACCCACTTCCCTCTCTGCTGTGGTGTCCCTCTGGTTCAGTTCTGACCTCCTTTTTAACATTTTCCTTGCCCCACTAGCCACTCTTATTCAACAACATGGAGTCTCAGCATATTATTATGCTGATGACAACCTGTTGCTTTGCCACACACACACCCAACAGCACCAGATCTCACCACAGTTAATTCTTGCCTTTCCTTGGTTGCCTCCTTGCTGCATTCTAATTGCCTAAAATTAAATCCATCCAAAACATCTGCTATTTGGCTACCAGGCTCCTCCGCCTTCCCTTCTCACTTGATGGATTCCCTATTCTCTTGGTTTCTTCTCTTTAGGTATCCTGGAGTTATTCTCGCACCAGTCTCACCTTTCAGGATCAGATTAGTGCTGTGGTAAAACGCTCCTTCCCTGCCTTCCATCTCTATCTGGTTACGCCTGCCTGATTTCTTCTGTCATCGCCTTGTTTTTAGCTTTTTGGTTATTTCTCACTTGGACTGTTGTAATATCATTTACTCCTCCAAACTCCAAAATACAGTCATCCGCATACTTCATCATGCCACTAAATTTGATCATGTCACTCCTTTTGCTTATCAAATCTCATTGACTGCCTCTTACATACCAGTATCAATTCAAACTTCACTTTAGTACATAAGACTTTGCACACAGGCACCCTGGCTTACTTATCCTCCCGTATGATCTCACATGCCCCAATCTGATTTCTTCGATCCATTCATGCTAATCGCCTTTATCTCCCTTCACCTTCACAGGCCCACTACAAATCCACATGACACTCTTCTTTCTATTTCCTAGGACCCAATTTATGGAACAGTCTCCCTGCAGACCTCTGCCTTGAACTATTGTATCCAAAGTTTTAATCCCTGTGAAAATCCATCTGTTTCAACTGGCCTTCAATCTCCCAACACAAGATGCTTAGATCTCTGCTCCCTATGTCTCTCTCTCCTCCCCTTCCCTCATTTCACCTTACTGTCTCTCCTCTTTTTATGCTTTACCTTGATTTTACTGGCGTTCTTTTCTGTTTCTCCTATTTGTTTTTAATTTTATTTATGTATACTGCTCTGCTGCTGCTGCTGCTACTACGAAGGGCAGTATATCAAATTATCTCCAGGAACAAGCAGGAATGTAGTCTTCACATATGGGTACCGTGGGCACCAACGGAGCCTGCGCAGGAAGCTCTCCAGCGTCCCAAAAAAATCTTTTGGGAGCATCCAACACACATGCATGCTGCCTTCCCGCCCAACTACCTCTCTCACTTCAGTTCTTCGTTTTCCGTGGAGCCGACGGGACATGTCCCCTGTCACCGCAGAAAATCTTCTTTTATTTTTATATTTTTTGTGGTTGCGTCTGCCTTCCATTGACGCCTACCGGTACCACCGCTGCTTTTCTTTCTTTTCTTCTAAAACTTTTTCAATTTTAGTGCTTTTTCTCTGGGATTTCTTCCCTGTTCTGGTGCTTGGCGCCAATTTGGGCATTAGGACCTCTTTTTCCTTACCATGGAAAAACCAGTCACTGGATTTAAAAAATGTTCAAAATGTGGCGGTACAATTTCTATTACTGACACCCATGACTGGTGTCTTAAATGTTTAGGTCCTGACCATTGCCCGGCGGAGTGTCTCTCCTGCAGGAAATTGACTAAAAGAAGTCTTCAAAATTGAGCAAATCAACTCTGTGCCCTATTTGCTTCAGACACAGCGTCTGTAGCATCAATGTCTTCCAGGGCTTCGACTTCTTCCCAGGGATCTCATGTAACTAAACACAAGTCTTCTAAGACTAACCAGTCCTCAAAGGGTAGATCTCCCTCTAAATATCGAGATGCCATTGGCGTTGCCCTCGAGGACAATTTACTGGCAAAACAGCCCCAGCGGGAGTCTTTGGGGTCCAAAGCTTTATTGGGGCTCCAGGATGTTCCAGAGGCCTCAACCTCGATGGAACTACTGGTGCCATGCTTGGGGGTTGTGGCCGCTCCCACTGGTATCGACACCCCGGCTTCAGCAGTAGCGGTGGACAAAAGACTCCTCGCTATCGAATGCAGTCTAGCGACTCTTTTAACTACTTCGGTACTGCTAAGGTCACTGCAGACAGTTCCGCAGGCACCGGTACCGACGCCAGTACCAGTGCCAATACCCCTCGGTACCTGTTTCAACAGGCATGCTTCCTCCGATGCAGAGCTTGGAATCTCTCTCTAGCATGGGGGATCAGGTACCAACATCGAGCGGTACTGACGCCATCTGCTTCGGGAGAATCTGGTGCTTCCTCCTTTTGAGTCTTCCGATTCCGATGACTCAGATGATTCCACCGGTACCAGAGCTGAACTTTTGCAAGATTGAACTCTTTCTCCTCAACGCAGAATGTCCCCTCCTGAGGACATGTCTTTTCATGATTTTGTACGTGATATGGCAAAGGGCCTTGCCATTACAGTAGTACCTGAAAAGGAGCCTAGGGCAGAAGAATTGAGAATTCTTCAATATCCTTTGGCTCCAAAGGAGGCAGCTATGCTTCCTATACATCATATCTTACATGATCTAATGTTAAGGATGTGGGAAGCTCCTTTAACAGTATCTCCACATTCTAGATGTCTTGACACTATATATCAAGTACCACCTTGTCCAGGGTTTCAAAAGACTCAGTTACCGCATCATTCTATGGTGGTAGAGTCCGCCATGAGATGGATTAAGAGTGCTAAGAGACACTCTTCCAATCCACCAGGTCATGAGTCTAGAACACTGGATGCCTTTGGTCGTCGATGCTTTCAGTCCTCCATGCTGTCAGCAAGAATCAGTTCCTATATATTATACATGGGAATGTTTCTTGAAGAGGTTACAAAAGACTTAGAACGTTTGAACCCTTTTTCTTGAAGAGGATAAACGGACAGATCATTTGACTTTGGTCAAACATGCTCAGAATGTCTCTAAATTTATGAATCGTGCTACCTTTAACTGTTTTGAATGTATTAGCAGAACCTCTGCTATATCCATAGGAGCACATCGTATTGTTTGGCTTCAGACTTGGAGGAATGGGTGCAAGATAAGCTGGGAAACATTCCTTGCACAAGAGAAAATGTCTTTGGCAAGGATTGGCAGCTCAAGGCTAACGAAATTGACACTGATAATACTACTTTAGACAGGTTGTCAAAATCTACAGCTAACCCAGCCAAGAAAAAGTTTTACAAAAACTTTTCTCTAAGAAGAAAACATTCTATCCATCTTCCACCCAGCAAACTCATGTTCCCCAGAAGGGGCAACAACAAACTAGACAAAGAAAGGCACAACCTCAGAAGGCCCAGCAAGTTCAGCCTCCTCAGGGTCTTTGACTGTTGTCTAGAGCAGTGTTTTTCAACCTTTTTTGTGCAAAGGCACACTTTTTTCATGAAAAAAATCACGAGGCACACTACCATTAGAAAATGTTAAAAAAATTTACCTCTGTGCCTATATTGACTATATATAAAGTAATTCTCTTGAATAGGAATCAAACACTCACACCAACCCCCCTCCCCTGCTGGTTCACACCAACCCCCCTCTCCTGCTGGTTCACTCACACCACCCCCCCCCCCCTCCACTGCTGGTTCACTCACCCACCCCCCTGTCACTTACTCACCCCTCCTGCTGGGTCACTCACTCACTTACCCCCCCTCCCCTGCTGGTTCACTCACACCATCGCCCCCCCTTGCTGGTTCACTCACACCACCCCCCCCCCCTCCACTGCTGGTTCACTCACACTCCCCCCCCCCCACTCCCCTGCTGGTTAACTCCACCACCCCCCCCCCCCCCTTGCTGGTTCACTCACACACACACACACACACACACCCTCTGCCCAAGCCGCTGCTTCTGCTTTGTACAGAGCAGCGGCTGCACTACACTTACATTGAAAAGTAAAGAGAAACTGTGTCAGGAGCCCTCCGGTCATCGCAGAGCCCGAGGAAGTGATGTCATGGGGGCGGGCTCCTCACAGGCTGTCTTTCCTTTTCAATTTAACTTTATTGCAGCTAAAGTTAATTTGAAAAGGAAAGACAGCCTGTGAGGAGCCCGCCCCCATGACATCACTTCCTCGGGCTCTGCATGATCGGAGGGCTCCTGACACAGTTTCTCTTTACTTTTCAATGTAAGTGTAGTGCAGCCGCTGCTCTGTACAAAGCAGAACCAGCGGCTGCACTGCTATAGGGAATCGCGATCGCGTTCGCGCCGCGGACTTCGGCACAAAAGCCGGTTTTTTTGCTCTGGCCGCTCCTGATCTTGCGGCCAGAGCAAAAAACCGGCTTTTCAATGGCCGGTTTTACAACTGTGCCGGCAGCCGGCCTGGCCATGGAATAACCGGCCAGGCCGGCTGAAAACCGGCCGGTTGGCAACCCTAATTTGTGAGCCGAGGCCACATGTTACGGATGAAATTGGAATTTTTCCCACGGCACACCAGACAATATCTCACGGCACACTAGTGTGCCGCGGCACAGTGGTTGAAAAACGCTGGTCTAGAGAACTTAGCCATTCTTCCTGTTCTAAGCCCAGAACCTTTAAATATTCCGGGCCGTATCTGCTATTTTGCCAAAAGATGGCAACAAATCACATCATAAAATTGGACTCTATCGTGAGTCTGGGATACAAGCTTCATTTCCTCAGCTTTCCCCCATCCACCTTAATAAAGCAGTTCAGATCTCAACCACCGATCTCAGACCTGTTGTGGCAAGAGGTCACCACTCTTCTGGCTCAAGGAGCTATAGAAGAGGTTCCTATGTCCCAGCAGGGCACAGGATTCCATTCCCCCTATTTTCTCATTCCAAAGAAATCAGGGGGGCTAAGACCAATCCTGGACCTCAGAGAACTGAACAAATATCTAGTCCGAGAAAGATTCAAGATGATCTCCCTCGGCACACTTCTTCCAAAGTCCCAGCTCACCCCATTTCAATCCCTCGAGTTTATAGGGGCTCGCTTGGACACACAGCAGTCAAAGGCTTTCCTGCCTCAGCCTCGATGTCTGCGCATCATCGAGCTAGCATCTCAAGCAGTGCTACAGACCTTCCTCGCTGCTCGACAGATGCTTCGGCTTCTAGGACACATGGCATCTACAGTCCATGTGATTCCTTATGCACGCCTCCGCATGCGAGCGGCCCAGTGGACCTTGGCATCCCAATGATCCCAGGCATCAGGATGCATGTCAGACAAGATCAGGGTTAGCACACGCCTGATTGCCACCAATGCAGAGATGCAATCTCTGGAAAACCTTACAGTAGGCTCTCCTTTTCAGCAACCCCTACCTCAGGCTATCCTAACGACAGATGCATCCAAGTTGGGTTGGGGAGCCCACTTGGGCAATCTGTCTACCCAGGGTCTCTGGACCCCACAGGAGGCTTCTCTACAAATAAACCTCTTAGAACTAAGGGCCATCTCCAATGCTATTCAAGTTTTTTGCTCCCATCTCATAAACAAAACAGTTCTGGTGCAAACCGACAATCAAGTAGCCATGTTTTACCTAAACAAATAAGGCGGAACAGGCTCTCCGCAATTATGCAACAAAGCTTTGCAACTGTGGGCCTTTGCAGAGAGCATCACATTCATTTGTTGGCAGTATACCTTCCAGGCATTCAAAACACTTGGACAGGCTCAACTGAGTCCTGTTACCACACGAGTGGTCTCTCCACTCATATCAACTTGCTCAAGTGTTTCAAGTCTGGGAAACTCCAGACATAGACCTCTTTGCCAGTCCACAGAATGCCAAACTTCCCCGGTTCCCCAGTCCACAGAATGCCAGACTTCCAGCTCGAAATTGTCAGGCGAGGGATGCATTCCTGCCCCATTGGGGCCAGGATTTGCTCTATGCCTTCCCTCCAATTCCCCTAATCCCCAAAACACTATTCAAACTCCAGAGAGACAGAGGTTGCATGATACTCATAGCTCCCTGTTGGCCAAGGCAAACATGGTATCCTCTTCTCTTAGGTCTCTCTGGAGCCACTCCTCTGGAGTTGGGGAGTGCTCCGGATCTTCTGTCCCAGGAAAACGGATCCCTCCTGCACCCCAATCCTCAGTCCCTTCATCTCAAGGCCTGGCTTCTCAAGGCATAGAGTTTTAAGATCTAGGCCTTTCACGGGGAGTGGCTATTTTTCAAGATGGCGGTCGAGAGGATCTGAGCTCATGCCGAAGCGCAAGGTAAAGCCCAAAGCTCTCCCCGCGGAGCCGACGGCTGTTGCTGTGGGTCCGATGGATAAATTTGTAAAGCTCAGTGCGGATCAGATAGGGGAGATTAGAGCGGGCTTGGTCGCGCCGCTTGAGGAAAGTGCGGCGTCTTCCGCCCATGATTTGTCTCTCTCCCCAGATGGCCGTTCACCTCCGGTGGCTCCTGGATCTTCGGGGATCTCTTTAGCGCGTGGTACCTCTCTTCTCCCGGTGTTGGATGTGGCGAAGGACCAGACGCGGGACGCGCAGAGTAGAAGCTCCGGAGTGCAGCTGTCGGCTTCCGAGGCGGCTGTTTGTATACCTGGAGCCACAGTTTCTACCGAGGTGAGCAAGGAAGCCGGTCTGGTAAATGACGTTGTATCATCGCAGGAAAGTTCTACTCCAACTGGGCCCCCATTCTCTTTTGCACTTGTTCGACCGACTGTGGTGACTTTGGACAATATTTGGGAAGCGATTAGTCAGCTTTCACAGGCTGTGTCTCAACAATTGACTTTCTCGTCTTCTACTGTTTCCAAACTTGAGGGAGATGTGCTTCTTTTGACTACTGATCTTTTGGAGCTTAAGAACATTGCTGTTATTTCGGATCAGAAGCTCTCACAGGTTTCTGACTTAACTTTTTCCCTAATGAAGGATAATTTAATGATGAAAACGAAATTGGAGACTTTGGAGAATGCTACTAGGGCTTCTAACCTTAGGTTGCTAAATTTTCCTATGGTTCCAGATGTAGCACCTTTGGATTTATTTAAGAAGTATCTTCATGAAACCTTAATGGTTCCCACAGATTTAATTCCTCCTGTGCAGAGAATTTTCTATTTACCTTCGGGTAAAAAAGAGGGCCAGGCTGTACAAAGAACTGTGGAGTTTGATTTTCTTAATGTCTCCGCTATGCTTAGTTCTTCTGGGGAGGGTGAAATTAGAACTTCCACATTGTTGGTTTCTTTAGCCCTCTTGTCAGATAGGGATTGGCTCCTTAAATGGTTTTACAAGAAGAGAGTCAATTTGTTTATGGGGAAAAAGATATCTATTTTCCCAGATATTTCAAAGGAAACCCAGAAACGTCGTAAAGCCTTTCTTTTGTTAAAACCCGGTGTTGCTCAATTGGGAGCCTCTTTCGCGCTCAGATTTCCATGCAAATGTATAGTACTTTTTAAGTCTCAGAAATATGTCTTTTTTCAGCCTGGAGATCTGTCGTCATTTATCAGTTCACATATTACAACGATTGTGTCTTCTTAAGGGCTTACCATCTGAAGATAAGTACTGATCCTAATCTCTCGTCACCAACTTAATTTTTGAATTTTTCTTGTTAAACTGTGGGTTTTTCCTGCCTCCAGTAATATTCTGTATCTACTCCCCCTGTTTTTTGGGGACTAAAGATGTCTCTTGTTGTTTGCTTTAAGTTTAATGTGAAATGTTTCCTTGTATTTTACTCGTGAGAGTTCATCTTTTCTGTAAACATTATTGATTGATGTTTAAATTTGTAAAATTGCATAAATAGAAAATTAAAAAAAAAAAAAAAAAGATCTAGGCCTTTCACAACAAGTGAAGGATATTCTTCTAGCTTCCAGAAAACCTTCCACAAGGCGTTCTTACGCTTTTAAGTGGAAGAAGTTCTCAGTATGGTGTTCCCAGAGGGGACTTAATCTGCTCTTGGTACCAGTAGAGTCCCTTCTGGACTATCTCCTTAGCTTATCAGCTTCTGGTCTTAAGACCAATTCTTTTAGAGTCCATCTTAGTGCTATTGCTGTTTCTCTTAAACCCTTCGATGGACAACCAATTTCCTCTCATCCTCTTGTTTCAAGGTTTATAAGAGGTCTACTTTTAACAAAACCTCCCATCAAACCACCTCCGGTGGCATGGGATCTTAATCTTGTTCTGGGTCAACTCATGAAGCCACCCTTTGAATCTTTAGCTACTTCGGAGCTAAAGTTTCTTTCATGGAAAGTCATTTTCCTAATTGCTATCACTTCTGCAAGACGCATTAGTGAACTGCAGGCTTTAGTGGCTGACCCGCCTTATACAAAGTTTCATCATGACAGAGTAGTCTTGAGGACTCATCCTCATTTTATGCCAAAGGTGGTATCACCTTTTCATTTAAACCAATCGGTTTATCTTCCAGTCTTCTTTCCTAGGCCTCATGTCTCCAGTGCGGAAAGAAATCTTCATACCTTGGATTGTAAACGAGCTCTGGCTTTTTATCTTCACAGAACTCAGCCATTTAGAAAGTCTTCTCAGCTTTTTCTGACTTTTGACTCTAGTCATTTAGGACTCGCAATCACTAAAAGAACACTCTCTTATAATATAGTGGATTGCAGACTGTTTCCTTTACCTATCAGAGTAAAGGAATCCTCCTGGAAGGCCATGTCACGGCTCACAATGTTAGAGCCATGGCAGCCTGAACAGCTAATCTTCGGTCAGTTGCTATTGATGAGATCTGCCAAGCAGCAACTTGGGTTTCTGTTCATACTTTCACTGCCCACTATTGTTTGGACAAGTACTCCCGTCGGGATGCCTTGTTCAGTCAGGCTGTCCTACAGCATCTCTTCCATTCCTAGATCAACTCCTTCCCACCATCCACTCTTGGATGCCTGAGGTCCCTGGGAGGCAGCATGGCCCATCTTACTTAGATCTGCAACATGCTGGGGTCATCCCTAGGCATTTTTAGCTGGGGAGTGCCCATATGTGAAGACTACATTCCTGCTTGTTCCTGGAGATAGCATAGTTACTCACCTGTAACAGGTGATCTCCGGGAACAGCAGGAATAAGTCTTCACAACCCACCCACCTCCCCTAGGAGTTATCTTTCTCTATCCTCTATTTTTCTTCTACTTCTCTCCTTTGGTCTCGGCTTTCAACTCAACTGAAGTGAGAGAGTTAGTTGGGCAGGAAGGGAGCACGCATGCGTGGTGGATACTCCCAAAAGCTTTCTTTTTGGGACGCTGGGGAGCGTTCCCGCGCAGGCTCCGTTGGTGCCGACGGTACCCATATGTGAAGACTTATTCCTGCTGTTCCCGGAGATCACCTGTTACAGGTGAGTAACAACGCTTTAATAGTGGTGTGTGAGATGGCCCCAAAGGAGGAACATGCCATGGAATAGATCCTACAGTACATTTTATATCTGTCTGGTTGGTTGGTGTGCTGGCAGGACCAGAAAGGTCTACACTGCTGAAAAAAGCACTGGAATTTATCATGCAGCTGAATATGTTTTTGAGCTGTGCAGTGGAGGATCTAAAGCAGAACTAGCATGAGAGTCCCTGCACCACGCGGTTCAGACAAAAAAAGTTTGTTTTAACAACAGGGTTGTGCTGATAAAAAAAAAAAAAAAGGAAACCCAGAGGCACTCAAATCTCAGGCACCAGATGAAAATGGCTAGTTTCCATGGTGACCTGGCATCTGGAATTTGTCGAGCCCTGATACAGGGACTCCATATCCATCGTAGCAACTATTGCTTTATCCTTTTATTCTACCAAACTCATTAAGAATGTTGTTAATATGAGTCTTGTACATATGAAGGGATAAGTGGAATGCAAAGATGAAGAAAACAGTCAATAAACCTTGATAAAAGTTCCATAAGCGACCCAATTGCAGATACATTTGGTCTCCCTGAAGGTTTTTCTGGGAATTCATATAGTGCAGGGCTCGACAAATCTCAGGTGCCAGGTCGCCATGGCGACTAGAAATTTTCATCTGGTCCCTGAGATTTGAGTGTCTTTTTTTTTTTTTTTTTTGTCCAATGAACATGACCTGCAATCCCTGTTGCTGGAGCACAAACATTTCTTCTCTTCCCCACATGACCTTGTGTTTGTCAGGAACTCTGATGCTCGTCTCAGGAGAGTTCCTGCACTCCACAACTGAAACACACACAGAGCTACACAACAAATTCCAGCAGCTGTGTCAACAGTGCAGACTTTTCTAGTTCTCCTGTTGCATTAACCAACTAGAGGGATGTAAATTTACTGTCTGTTCCTTTGCATGCTCCGTCATGCAGGCTCCTCTGCCATGCCAGAGTCCTTTGCTCAGACACATACAGATGCCAAGCAAAAGTTCCACTATATGATCACAGCCAGATAAAACTCTACTTAGCCCTATTTCAGCTGTCTCTGACCCTCCATCTGGAACTACTCCTGCATTGAGGCCAGTTGGTCTTTGTGTTTGTAGGGGGGGGAAGGTGGTGGTGGTGGCAAGGAGAAACAAACCAATGCAGACAAGGGATAGGCAGCAGAACATTCTGCATTTCTTGGTACAGTGCTTCCACCACAATGATTACAGGCACCTAGTCAGGAACATGAGAGCTGAGGCCAGACCCATGCAGAGTCAGGTCAATATTGTTGAACTTCTATGTAAGAGGCAAATGACAGCCTCTCCAGTGTCAAGCTGGCTGATGATCCTAGTTTTCAGGAACTATTCTGCAAAGATCTATGTCATGCCAAAATCTCGTAACCCTTTATCTGCTTAGTAAAGTAGGTGCTGAGTGATCTGTAAATGCAAATAAATGAAAGACAAATTGTGCAACACAGATAAGTTTGTGCTCTTTCAGTATTGATTATGGTGCAGAGATGGAGAAGTTCCTGCTCCATTGGCCACAGACAGCAAAGTGATCAGTGGCTCTGAGGTGTCACCAGCTGTGGGGGAGGAAAGGCGAGGCTGAATGGCTTGTGAAGGGACTGGGGGTTGTCTGGCTTACAGAGATAGGGAAGGCTAGCTGGGGAAATTTACTGACTGACTTGCAGAGTGATGTGGTCTAGCTTAAGGATAGTGTTTGGGATGGCCAATTTAAGGGAGGAGGGAGACTAGGGGGAAGGAAGTGGTAAGAGACTGGTTGACAACAGGTTTAGGTAGGGTGTTGTGGTGTCCAATGCCGTATTGATCTGTTCCCCAGAAAGTTTTTCCTGGCATCTATGGTACCATGTTTTCTGAGCAGGGGCCTTGTCAACACCGCAAGAAGGTAAACTTAAAAACAACATCGGGAAATGCTTTTTCACTGAAAGGTGGTGGATGCTTGGAATGCCCTCCTGATGGAGGTAGTGGGGCGGATATAGTGAAGGAATTCAAAATGGCATGAGGCAGACACAGTGGATCCCTCTCATATCAAGAGAATAAAATAAAATTAAACGTAATTCCTTATCGTTCCTCCAGTTTAGTCCTCTACTTCTGGGTTGTGCACCTCTTCCTGCAGCTAGGAGACTGGGCATGTCAAAGTTGTGACATCACTGGATATAGCCTGCTGGTATCTCCCATCAGCCTCCAGTGTGTCCAGTCTCCTTGCAGCAGGAGGACATAGTGAGCCTAGCTTCTGGGCTCACTTGAGGGGGAACAGATAGGAGCATTTAGTGTGACAAATTCTGATTTTACTTTTGATTTTTACCTTTCATTTACTTTTAATTCAGTTACCTTTGGTTAATTGACAGTCGGGGAGCAAATTTCCTTATTTACAGTAATTTTAAATTTGAGCCTGGTTCTTTAAATTAGTAGCAGTTCTCGTCTTCCCTCCTTGTCAGTGATTTTCACTTGCTGCAGGCATTTGCCGGTGCGGATCTCTCTCCCTGGACTGTACGGGAGAAAGCTCCGGGACCCGTACAGCCACACTGAAGCTGTGTGAGACGGAGCCTCTCCGTTGCTGCGGGATTTTAATTTTACTCTGTGGAACCGGCTGAGCGATTCTCGCCGCGGCTGCCAGGCGCATCAGCGCAGCTTGAGGATCGGAGGAATTCAAGGAGGTAGGAGCAGGCTGTGTGGCTTTTGGCCCTGCAGGTAAGGCCTTCGGGCTCTGTTGGTCTGCTGAGGCCTCATTTTTGCAGCGGCGGCTTTTCTTGGCGCCAAAATTCATTGGCGAAGGGGCGGACATTTCCTCTCTAGGTATTTGGACCGCATTGCGAAAGTTGCCTGCGTGAGGAAAACAGGCAGAATAGCTAAATTTTTGGGCCTAGTGTTTGTTTCTTTCTTTTGTTTGTAGTTTTTTTTTTTTTTAGGCCAGGGGGTTCCTCAGCATTAAGGGGAACTGTTGTCAATCCTCTTTATAGAATAAATAAGAATAAACTTAAAAACAGGACAGCAGTTTTGGCATTGATCCCTGATACCACATGTTCTTTCCCTCCTAATCATGTCTCTGAGGAGCATCTGTTCAGGCCCAGGATATTAGGCAAATTGCCAGCTTTTAGTTTCAGGGGCAGAGCCCTAACTTGTAGTTTGCAGGAGGGAAAGCCTAGAAGTGTGCCTTTATGTAGTCTATAGTGAAAGTTGCCCAAAATTCACAGGGACAGGTTTAGCAAACCTTAGAATGTACAAAAATAGACTGGCAGTTAAACTGCCAACCGGGAAGTGCCTGTGCTACGGTCTATGGCCACCAGAGGGCAGCTGGTACACTCAATAGTGCCTTTCTATGACTGTGCAGGCAGCCATTATCTGCAGATCAGGAAAGAAATCACCACAGAGCCTCGGTGATGTGATGTAAGGTCTGAGAATCCAGTTTATATGACCAAAATTTAAAGCTCTTAATTTCTGTATCATTGGTCGGGCTCTGCTGCCCTAAAGGCCACCGAATGACAGCGCTGCTCATGAATCACATAAAGTATTCAGTGCCCCCATCCCTGGGGGGTGAGTGGTACCATACAATATCATATTACTCATCAGGTTCACACAGGCAACAACCTCTCAGACCTCCATTTGCAAGGTGGTCGGTGTATCCCACTGCTATTTCTCTGACTGCAGGGAGGCCTGGTGAGGTGCTTGTGGGTTTCATAGCAACACTTAGCAGGCCCTTCCCAAGAAATTCTCATCTATTACTAGAGCAGGGTTTCATCTCATTTCTCTGGTTGCGGTTAATGCACAGCGTCAGGGGCTGTGTTCGAAAGCTTGGGTCCCATGGACTTCGGTGGGATTTCAAAAAGAAAAAGAAACTCGCTTTAGTGAGAGATAGCCTTGTTCATTTTTAGCTAACACTGTTGATTTTACTTTTGATTTTTACCTTTTGCGCCTGGATCCCAAGGATGGGACATTGTTTGCTTCCAGGGGTGCTTTCTATTTTGCTCTTCAGCTCCCTGGCGGATGCAGTAGGCTGGCAGGGGGTGGGCAACGCCTTCTGCAATGCAGAATCTCCCAGGATAAGGGGGGGGAGGGACCACTGGGTGCAGCGGGGGCTGGTAGCTTCTTGCAAAGCTATAGTAGCAGTTTGGGTAATTTTAGCAGATCTGCTTTGATTTCATTGGAGTTGGCGGAAACTTGGTTTTTGGAGTCCTATCTTGAAAAAAAAAAAAGGCATAGCTATGTTGATTTACCAGAATCTCCTTCCGCTATCCATAGAAGATCCTATACAGCGTTAAAGTCGATTTATATGGTAGGATAATATTTTGGCTTAGCTGCTGTGATATAGCGCTGTGTTCCGCTGTAAACCTATTCAGGTCAAAAGGAATTATGGTGATAACTCTCTTGGACAGTTCTAACAGGTGCTTGGGTGAGCGCCATGGCCAGTCCACAGATGTGGAATGCTCTGCCATAAGCATTATGTCATGGGAAGAATTTTATAGTTGTGTGGTTTCTTAATGGAAAATGTTCCCGTTTAGTTTGACTTTGCCAAATTATAAGATTTTACGGTAGATTTGTAATGTCTTAATTTTGGCTATATGGGGTTTAATTTTACATATGGAAAAGGTAGCTCAGCGGAGAGGGATTGCGAAATAGAACTCTGGCCTTTGGAGCTATCTATGCTCCCATTCCATTTATCAGAGGTTCTCCAGTACGGAGAGTCTCTGCTAGTGTTCAGTAAATGCCTTATTGGGGGGCCAGAACAGCTAGGCTAGTTCTCTAGCAGCAATGGCAGCGGCTCAGACTCTAGTAGGCATACTTCATATGCTGGGCTTACAGGATGGCTTCTGCGCTGATCGGCATCAGCCAAGGTGACTGCCGGTTTAGACTGTGAATGTGGAGTCAGCCTAGAGGAGGGGCCTTGCGTTCTCTGGACAATGCCCTGCATACACTGAATCCCTTCAATTTGATCAGCTGCTGGCAGGACACAAGGCACGCTCGCATGCTTTTTTTGCTTCAGTGGTCTAAAAGTGGGGTCTGGTAAGGGGGGAGACTGGTAAGGGGGACTGTTGCTTCTGGAGGGAGATCTGCAACTGTGAGTATTTACTTCTGGTAATTTTCTAAAAGGAATTCTTTGTATTAAAGCTAATTAATCTGTGATCCACTATTTTTGTTAAATCAGTCAGGGCCTAGTAGCAGCAGTTTAAGTTTACATTTAAAACACAGAGGAGAACTCTCTGGTTACATTTCATACCCAGCAGAGAGCTTGTACTTTAAATTTAATAGTCACTCAGGGCCTAGTAACAGCAAAGTAGTTTTAGTTTAAATTTAAAACACAGAAGAGAGCTTTCTGGTTACATTTGGAACCCAGCAGAGAGCTTGTAGTTTAAATTTCATAAGAAGTTAGAGCCTAGCAGCAGCTAAGAGCTATAATTTAAATCAAATCAGAATATAGCTTACCTCAGCAGCACAAGACAGGGTACTGTGTAGCAGCCCTCTTTTAATAAGTGTTAATTCCCTCCCACCCCTGGGATAATCGTAGCTTTATAGGTACTTACACATCTTAAAAGACAGGAGGTGCTCTCAGGTGAAGCTCATTACCCAAATCAGTCATACACTAAGGACCTGAGATTAGTTAAGCTTCAGGTGAACAAGGTATATTACACGTATTAGGTTCAGTTTTATTAGTATAAATATCCATAGCAATGCTTAGTAAGTAAAGAACTTAGATCTAAACACAAACTTAAAACTAAGATGCAGACAACAGTCCAGCAGTGGGATGGGGGCTTTCCAGTCTTTTGCATTGAGTGTCACATGTATGATTTTCTCCCAGTTGGTGAGAGGTCTTACGTGTGCACTAGGTGCAAGGAGCTCTTTGCTCTCAGGGAACGAGTCCATTCTCTAGAGGCTAAAGTAGCAGACTTGGAAAGCATAAGACAGACAGAGAGGTACATAGACGAGACCTACAGGGATATAGTCCTGAAGTCCCACCTCCAGTCTGGCAGCATCCCTGTTGCCATGGAAGAGAGAGGTCACGTGACAGGAGAGCATTACCCTGGTGTGGCAGGAAGTGATCCTGTAACTAGGACCTGTCCTCCAGGTGATGTAAAACCCTCTCACACCGAGGACGTTTCTCCAGGGCCATGTGCCCATGAGGGAAGGGTTAGGACAGCCGTTATAGTTGGTGATTCGATCATTAGGCATGTAGATAGCTGGGTGGCTGGTGGACGTGAGGATCGCCTGGTAACATGCCTGCCTGGTGCGAAGGTAGCGGACCTCACGCGCCACCTAGATAAGGTCTTCGATAGTGCTGGGGAGGAGTCTGCTGTCTTGGTAGATGTTGGTACCAATGACATAGGAAAATGTGGTAGGGAGGTTCTGGAGGCTAAATTTAGGCTTTTAGGTAGGAAGTTGAAATCCAGAACTTCCAGGGTAGCATTCTCCGAAATGCTTCCTGTTCCATGCGCAGGACCCAAAAGGCAGACAGAGCTCCGGAGTCTCAATGCGTGGATGAGACAATGGTGCAGAGATGAGGGGTTTGGATTTGTTAGGAACTGGGGAACATTCTGGGGAAATGAGGGGCTCTTACGAAGGGATGGGCTTCACCTTAACCGGGATGGAACCAGGCTGCTGGCATTAACCTTTTAAACTAGATATTAGGGGAAAGCCGACAGTCGCCCAAGAGCAGATGGTTCGGAAGAATGTATCTTTGAAGGATACTACCAAAAGCAGAGAGGTTCCACAAAAGGGTAAAGTAGCCCAAATGCCCTCAAGTATGGAGCAGACAGAGCTTAAAGATCCCAAATTACTCATGTCTAACAGACAAATTAATATGGATAAAATACATTCTCTAAAATGCTTGTATGCAAATGCTAGAAGTCTAAAAAATAAGATGGGAGAGTTAGAATATATAGCACTAAATGAAAGGTTAGATATGATTGGAATATCAGAGACATGGTGGAAGGACGACAACCAGTGGGACACTGTGATACCTGGGTACAAACTATATCGTAATGATAGAGCTGATCAAATTGGTGGAGGGGTTGCTCTCTATGTTAGAGAGGGCATTGAGTCAGAAAGGATTAAAGTTTTGCAGGAAACAAAATCTGCTGTAGAATCTATATGGATTGAAATTCCATGTAAAAGGGGGAAGGCAATGGCAGTGGGGGTGTACTATCGAGCGCCTGGCCAGAATGATCAAATGGATGATGAAATGCTCAAAGAAATCAAGGAAGCTAACAAAAGTTACAGCACAGTAATAATAATGGGTGATTTCAACTACCCCGGTATCGACTGGGTCAGTGTCACGTCAGGACATGCTAGGGAGATAAAGTTCCTAGATGAAATAAATGACTGCTTCTTGGAGCAGCTGGTTCATGAACCGACCAGAGGGGAAGCCATATTAGACCTAATCCTTAGTGGAACACCAGATCTAGTGCAGGAGATAAGGTTGTTGGGGCCAGTTGGCAATAGTGATCATAGCATGATCGCCTTTGATTTAATTAGTGGAGGAGGGATAGTAAGGAAATCCACAGTACTACCTTTTAACTTTCGAAAGGGAGACTATGATAAAATGAGGAAAACAGTCAAGAAAAAACTAAAAGGAGCAGTTGCAAAGGTTAAAGACGTACATCAGGCTTGGCTGTTGTTGAAAAATACTATCTTGGAAGCCCAGACCAGCTGTATTCCACACTTTAAGAAAAGTGGAAAGAAGTCCAAAAAACTGCCAGCATGGTTTAAAGGTGAGGTCAGAGAGGCTGTTGTTGCCAAGAAAGCATCTTTCAGGAAATGGAAAAAAGAGCCAAACGATGAAACCTGGAAACAGCACAAGCACTGGCAGGTCAAATGCAAGGCATTGATAAAGAAGGCAAAGAGAGAATTTGAGAAGAAGCTTGCTGCGGAAACAAAAACGCGAAATAAAGATTTTTTCAAGTACATTCGTAGCAAAAAACCTGTGAGAGTGTTAGTTGGACCATTAGATGATAGAGGAGTTAAAGGGGCACTAAGAGGCGACAAGGCGATAGCGGAGAGACTGAATGAATTCTTTGCTTCGGTCTTTACTGAGGAAGATGTAGGAATGTTACCCATGACTGAAGTGGTATTTAAAGGTGCGGAAGAATTAAAGGAAATATCGATACATCAGGAAGATGTATTACAGCTATTAGATAAACTGAAGAGTAGCAAATCACCAGGGCCGGATGGTATACATCCAAGGGTGTTGAAAGAACTGAAATATGAGATTGCAGACCTGCTATTAGTAATCTGTGAACTATCATTAAAATCATCTCTAATACCTGAAGATTGGAGGATCGCCAATGTAACACCAATTTTTAAAAAGGGTTCCAGGGGTGATCCGGTAAACTACAGACCGGTGAGCCTCATGTCAGTACCGGGAAAAATGGTAGAAACCATCATAAAGAATAAAATTACTCAGCATGTAGTCATGGCCTAATGGGAGACAGCCAACATGGCTTTAGACAAGGAAGATCTTGTCTTACTAATCTGTTATGTTTTTTTGAAAGTGTGAATAAACAGGTGGACAAAGGTGAGTCGGTTGATGTAGTGTATCTGGACTTTCAGAAAGCCTTTGACAAGGTCCCTCGTCAGAGACTTTTGGCAAAACTAAAGAGTCATGGGATAGGAGGCAGTGTACTACTGTGGATCAGGAACTGGTTAAAAGATAGAAAGCAGAGGGTAGGGCTAAATGGCCAATTTTCCCAATGGAGAAAGGTGAATAGTGGTATACCTCAGGGATCTGTGCTGGGTCTGCTGCTTTTTGCCATATTCATAAATGACCTGGAAAGTGGAATAACGAGTGAGGTTATCAAATTTGCAGATGACACAAAACTATTTAAAGTTGTTAAAACGCAAGAGGATTGTGGAAAATTGCAAGAGGATCTTGATAAATTGGAAGACTGGGCATCAAAATGGCAGATGAAATTTAATGTGGACAAGTGCAAAGTTATGCACCTAGGGAAGAAAAACCCAAACTATGGTTACACAATACAAAGTTCCACATTAGGAACCACCGCCCAGGAAAAAGATTTAGGCGTCATTGTGGATAACATGTTAAAACCCTCAGCCCAGTGTGCAGCAGCAGCCAAGAGAGCAAATAGAATGCTAAGTATCACAAGGAAAGGAATGGAAAATAAAACAAAAGATATTATAATGCCTCTATACCGTTCCATGGTGAGACCGCACCTTGAATATTGTGTGCAATTCTGGTCGCCGTATCTTAAAAAGGATATAGCGTTATTAGAAAAGGTTCAGAGAAGAGCCACCAATATGGTAACGGGGATGGAAGGATACTTCTATGAAGAAAGGCTAAAAAGGTTAGGGCTCTTTAACCTGGAAAAGAGACGGCTGAGGGGAGATATGATAGAAGTCTATAAAAATTAATGAACGGAGTGGAACGGGTAAACGTAGATCGACTGTTTACGTTATCAGAATATAGGAAGACTAGGGGACATGCAATGAAGCTACAGGGTAAACTATTTAAGACTAATAAAAGAAAATATTTTTTCACTCAACGTGTAATCAAACTCTGGAATTTGTTACCGGAGGACGACGTAAAGGCTGTTAGTGTAGCTGGGTTTAAAAAAGGTTTGGACAAGTTCCTGGAGGAAAGGTCCATAAACCATTATTAAAAAGGGACCCAGGATATCAATGCTTGACCTAGTACAAGCATTGCAGAACCTGTGTCTTTTGGGGAAACTGCTAGGTACGTATGACTTAGATTGGCCACTGTTGGAAACAGGATACTGGGCTTGATGGACCTTGGTCTGACCCAGTATGGCATATCTTATGTTCTTATGAAAAAATACAATAAAAACCCATGTACTATTACCCACATTGAGTATGTAAATTATCATAATTAAAAACCTAAAACTACCGTACCCATATAAACATTCAAACTGATGCTGCAGACGCTATCAACTTTCACCAAAACCGGATATTTCCAAAAGACGCCGCGCATGCGGAATACCTAGGGTATCCACGACTTATACTTTCTTCCATTGACGTCACTGATGACAGTCAGTATTCCGCACAAACCACTATAATTCCGCACGTTAAACCCAAGACTCCAAGCCAATTCTTTAGACCTGCCCGATAACAAAACGGCTTCTCCCAGTTCCTATTTAATGGTATTACTTGAAGGGCGTTGTTACCCCCTGTTTGGTCCTATTGTTCCATTAGTTCAAACAGGCCCCCCAATCAATATAAGTGTTTAAACCCCCAGGCGTTAAAGATTGAAGTGTGAATATCCATCTTTGTTCGCGTAACAATAATGTCTGCTCTCGTGATTTTCCATTCATTGCCAAAGGGACCTTGTCAATGCAAAAACAGTGTAAATCTTCAAACTTATGTTGCTATGTTAAGCAATGCTGGACTATGGGTGCCATTACGATTTCACCTTTCAAACGGCATTTATGTTCAGTTATCCGTGTCTTAAAAGATCGTGTGGTCATCCCAATATAGAACAGTTTGCATGGACAGCTGATCACATACACTACAAATGAGGTATCACAAGTCGTACTATGCTGCAAGATGTATTTCCTTCCATGATAGACAAATTTTTGAACCTCACTGGTGATACTACATATTCCGCAATGGCCACATTTGCTATGACCTTTCCTCAAAGTGCCGCCTTCCACTGTTACCTCAGGCCGTAAACTGGCTGGATTTAATTTCTCCTTTAAATTTTTATATCTTTGCCAAACACAACGTATTGTTTTATCCTGGAGACCCGGAATGTTGCTTAAAATATTAATATGCCTCAATGATTTTCTGGATTTTAAAACTTAAAGGAGAGTATTTAGTAATAAAATTAATGTCGTCCATGTCAATTGACTTTCTGCCTCTGTTGCTGGCCCCAACAAGCCAGGATCTGTCATTATACAATGCTCGATGATATGCACATTTAATTATCTTCGGGGGATAACCCCTTTCACTAAAAGTTTCGACAAAATTTGTTACTGTTTTTTAAACTCTTGCACATCAGAACAATTCCTACGAAAACGTAAAAATTGCGAAAATGGTAAACTGTCCTTTAGGCGTGAAGGGTGCGCACTAGTGTAATGGAGAAAAGTGTTGCGATCAATGGACTTCCTAAAAATCGACGTCCTCCAACCTGCTTGTCCCTTCTCCACCAGAACATCCAAAAAGATTATACTATTTATTACTCATGGTGTATGTAAATCGGATATGCTGATCTAGTCCATTGATCCACTCCAAAAAAGATAATAAAGATTCTTGAGAGCCCCTCCACAACATGAAGACATCATCAATAAAACGGCACCACATCTTAATGTGGGCCGCATACGGTGAAGAAATAATCCATTTTCGTTCAAAAATCCCCATGAAGGGAGGCGGAGCCAGCTAGACTTCAACATGGCCGCATAAGAGTTTTCTCCCGAGGACCCCGATAACTCAATCCTGTGCATCTTTTCTGTAATCGCTCCGTTTCGAGCGCACGGTCGAACTGGAGTTACCGACTATGGCTGGGAGCAAGCAAACTCGCTTGGAGTTTGGGAATCCTCCGGTCTCCGGCTCAAAACGAGCTAAGCCCGACATGCCTTCTCCGCAAAAGCAGGCGCCTGCACACGATGCTCCGGGAGGCCTACAAGAACTGCTACAGGAAGTACGGGCTATCCGCAAACGTGTGGATTCTAATGGGGATGCTCTCACCGAAATGCAAACAGATATAAAAGATCTCCACACGCAAATAAAGTCCCTGACCCTCCGGTTAGAAAAAGCGGAGGCGGCCGTGACTAAGTGTGAGGAGGGAGTTGCACGCTGTCGGCAGACGTCCCGTAAAGTGGATCATCTTGAGAGATTCCTGGAAGACATGAATAATAGAGCCCGCCGCAATAATATTAGAATAGTAGGGCTCCCGGAGGGCATGGAAGGGAATGACCCGATTCCATACCTGGAGGGTTGGCTGCCTCAATTCCTGAAGGAAGACTTCTCGCGACCCTTGGAGATTGAGAGGGCACATCGGATTCCATTTTCTGCTAGCCCGCAAAGCACGAGGCCGCGCCCAATGATTTTCTGTGTGCTACGGCATCAACACGCAATTCAAATATTTGCTGCTGCTAAGGGAAAACAGCTCCTCTTGCCTGATGGGCGGAAAATATCTTTTTTCCCTGACTACAGTAAACCTACAGTGGAGAAGAGGAAATTGTTTCTTGCATTAAGGCCTAGGCTACAACACCTTCAGGCCAGCTATGGGCTTTTCAATTCTGCAAGATTTAAAGTCACCTTGAACAACTCGACTAAGACTTTTGACGATCCTGAGATCCTTAAGAAGTTCATTGAAGAGCAGGAATCCCTACAGATGCATCAGTCTTAATTGCACAAGTGTTTGGGTTATGTCTCTTTCCATCTCCGGGGAACTGTGAGAGACTTTTATGGATATGTGACTGTCTCCTATTTTCGGACTGTCTTCTTTCTTTATTGATGCCAGTCCTAATACTAACCCTGTAAAATGGGTTATAGGGTGTGGTCTCTCCAGTTCCTACCCAGTCGTGGGTATGCTCTTTCAATCCCTTCATTGGGCTGTTTCTAATAATATGTTTGCTGTTTGCTGTTTTCCTTATCTATGATTAGATGCTAGTGCTATTCATATTGTATTCTCAGACAGTACAGTTGTACTGGTCTGTCGGGTCCCGGTTGCGCCATGTTTAATTAGTTGCGCTGTCTCACCCATATTCATGGTTAAGGGACTGGGGTACGAATGTCGGTTCTCAGGGGGATCATACAGAAGTTTGTTATGTATATAAGGACAGTAAGTGCTGGCAAGAGGTAGATGTCATTGCTTTCCCTTCTTATAGCCTCCAATGGCCTCTGGTTTAAAGGTACTGTCCTTAAACGTTAAGGGCATCAAGTCCCCAGCTAAAAGGAAGAAAATTCTTTCTTATTGTAGCAGGCAGAAAGCTGATTTGATTCTTTTACAAGAAACGCATCTTACCCTTATAGAGACGTGCAAGTTGGAAAATAAACACTTTAAGGTAATTGGCTCTTCTCCTGCCTCACATAAGAAGAATGGGGTTGTAACTTTAATCAGGAAGACACTGCCGGCAGTAGTCAAAAGTTCTAGTAATGATGACCTGGGAAGGTGGGTCAATTCTCTAATTCAGATGGGGGGGAATTCGCTGCTCATTTCAAATGTATATGGGCCCAATTCTGATGACCCTCTTTTCTTTCGCTCTCTTTCGGGTGAGGTACAGATGGAGCAACCATCCCCTATCATAATGGGCGGGGATTTCAATATAGTGGGCGATGCTCTGGTTGATCGCAACCCGGGGAGGATCGAGAAACCTTCTCGGTCAGCCATGGCAATTAAAGCCATGTGCGAGGCTAATGGCTTGGTTGATGTCTGGAGAATTTTACATCCGAAGGATATGGGCTTTACTTTTTTCTCCCCTATGCATAAATCTTCTTCCCGTATTGATTATTTCTTAGTGTCCAAATCATTGGTGGCCCAGAGCTGTGAGGCGGATATTGAGGGCATATGTATTTCGGACCACGCCGCCATTACTCTAAAATTAGATCTGCCTGGAATTGAACGGCCTACCATGCTCTGGACGTTTAACAGAGCTTGGTTGGCTGAGCCCTCCTTCCAGGTGGAGATTCGGGAGACTATTCGCTCCTACTTTGACTCCAACAAAATCGGAGAGACAGCAAACTGGGCTTGGTGGGAGGCCTTTAAGGCCACTCTACGGGCCGTAATTACCAGTTACGCGATTAGAGAGAATAGGAAGAATAAAGCTCAGTTAGTAGCCCTAGAAACTCAGATTAAGGCGGGTGAAAAATTATGGGCCAAGCGACCCGACCCCAGCATATTATTAAGACTTCAGAGATCTCTAGTCCTATTAGTGAACCACATTACAACATCCAAACGAGTTTCATATTACTGTATATAACATTAAGTTAATCTGTACATAGTACATTAAGTTAATCTGTACATAGTTCCCCCGGTTGTCCTATTGTTGAAGTTCCCTGTTTAATGTAAAACTCAATGTTACTTGTATGCATTGTAGTATGTTCTTGTTCATTGTACACCGCACTGATTGTAATAGCGCGGTATAAAAGAATTGTTAAATAAATAAATAAAATAAATAAATAAATTACGATATCAATACAATGATATAGTTTCCTCCGAGGTTGATCATCTCCTTCTACAGCAATCTGCCAGATATCATGTGGAGCGGAACAAGGCCAGTAAATCTCTTGCAGCGGCTCTGCGGGGGAATCAGGAAAGGAAAAGAATTGTCACTCTCCTAGATGGTAATCTAATTCCCCAAACCAATAGCGAGCGCATCCTGGAAGAGTTTTCAAACTATTATGCTCAGCTCTATACTTCGGATGTCAATCCGGCTCAGGACACTTTTACGGAGTTTGTGAGAGAACTCCGGCACCCTACTGCGACGATGCAGCAAGCCAAGACCTTGGGTAGTCCAATATCCAGTAAGGAAATACGGTCGGCCATTGGTGCAATGGCCGGGGGCAAGGCCACTGGTCCGGATGGTATCCCAGTTGAATTTTACAAGGTTTTTTGTGCAGACTTGCTCCCCCATATGTTAGTGTATTATGCTGAATTGATTAATGGCCAGAAAGATACTGGGCATTTCTCAGAAGCTACAATTGTGGTCTTGGAGAAGCCGGGTAAGAGCCCCGAACTCGTGACAAATTATAGGCCAATTTCTCTCTTAAATGCAGACTACAAGATATATGCCAGTATCTTGGCGCAGAGGCTTACTACAGTCATAGAGGATCTTGTTCATCCGGATCAATGTGGCTTTGTCCCCGGGAGATCTACTTCTGATAATGCACGGTTGTTCTGTAATCTAATGGAGAGAGCTGCATGTAGCCCTCTGCCTTATATCGGCCTCTCGCTTGACGCAGAGAAGGCCTTTGATAGGGTAGAATGGCCTTTTCTCTTCCTGGTGTTACAATGGTTTGGCCTTGGCGAGGGGTTTGTTAATATGGTGAAAGTTCTATATGCCAATACTAGCGCTCGCATATTTGCCAATGGGATCCTTTCTCCTTCCTTTTCGCTTCATAGGGGTACGCGGCAAGGATGTCCTCTCTCTCCCCTTCTGTTTAATTTAGCCTTGGAGCCATTAGCTATTGCTATTAGACAGAATAAAGAGATTTCAGGCTTCAGAATGGGGGACTTGCAGGTGAAATTATCGGCCTATGCCGATGATCTTCTCCTATTTACTCAGCCAGAGGAATTGCCGGCAATATTATCCTTGTTTGACTGCTACTCCTCTATCTCTGGGTATAAAATTAACTGGGCCAAATCTGTAGCGTTTCCAATGAACAATCTCTCTCACTCGGGCCTGGTGGTTGATTTTTCCCTCAGATGGGAGTCAAAAACCTTCACATATTTAGGCACTCATTATTGTGCTTCCTGGGAGGATACCATTGCTGCTAATTTAGCAGGGCTCCTATTGTTGATTCGCAAGAAAGCCCTTACCTGGTCTCCTCTTTTTCTCTCCTGGTGGGGCAGACTAGAGACCATAAAAATAGCAAAAGTAATCAGCTTGATCCAACCTCTATGCCCCCTACTTCAGCCAACACTCCCATCACTGTCCATCTACCCTCACCTAGCCAATTCTCAGGTGAGACTCAACACACTCTTTCATCCTTCGCCACCCCAAATGACAGAGTCATTCAAGACACCATCTTAAAAATAAACTCCACAACATCACCTTCCGACCCCTGTCCAGCTTCCTGGATAAAGTCACTACGGGCTGATCTCAGCCCATTTCTATCTAAAATGATAGATATATCGTTCTCTACAGGGACATTCCCTCACACTCTGAAGCAGACCTCCATCAGACCTCTCCTAAAAAACAGCAGGTTGGACCCCTCCTTGATGGAATCCTATAGACCCATCTCCAGCATTCCTCTCCTTTCGAAAATCATTGAAAAGATTACTCAACGTCAGCTACAAGATTATCTTGACTCCAATGCACCTTTGCACCCATGTCAGCACGGATTTCGTGAATCACATGGTGTAGAAACCCTACTGACTTCCCTGTTCAATACTCTAACCATAGGCCTAAACAACGTCAGACAAGGTTTTGCTTTAATCTTCATGGACATTGCCGCGGCGTTTGACACTGTTGATCATGAAGTTCTCCTGTCACGTCTTAGAGAGAAGGGAGTTCACGGATCAGCCCTCTCTTGGTGTTCCTCATACCTCAGAGACCGTTGGCAACATGTTCGCTCTGGATCTTCAACCTCTGACCCCTTCCAGCAAACCAAAGGTGTGCCACAAGGTTCCTCCCTGTCCGCCTTACTTTTCAACGTTTATATGCAGCCTATCTGTGACCTCATCCACTCTTTTAACATCAACTGCCTGGTCTATGCTGATGATGTCCTTATGTATATGCCATTCTCAACAGAACTCCTTGACCTCTCCCCACTAATCAAGTGCTTTGACGCGGTCACTGACTGGTTAAAATCACAAATGCTTAAGATAAATTTTAAAAAGACAGAAGTCCTCTTCGTGACCAGAAACCCTTCATTCACCTCACCAAGGTCCATCAAGGTGCGTGACGCCGAGCTACTCTGCAAGACTACAGTTAGATACCTAGGGGTTACGCTTGATCAACATCTCAATATGAAGGCTCATATCAGCAATGTAGTGAAATCTGTCTATCATAAAATCCGGACCCTTCGTCATCTGCGTCAGCTGCTAGAACCAGATGACTTTCGATCAGTCTTTCAGGCCTTAATAATGCCCCATCTGGACTACGCCAATGCTATCCTGCATGGCCTACCAAAGAGCACGATCAACCCCCTACAATTGGCCATGAACTCAGCTGCAAGAATCCTTTATGGAGCCTCTAAGAGAACCCACATCACTCCAATACTGAAACAGCTACATTGGCTTCCTATGCAGTCCAGGATCTCTTTCAAGATCCTAACTATGACTCACAAAGCGATCTATAACAACTCCGCATCTTCTATCACCGACCTGATATCAATTACACCCCCTAATCGAGCAAGGAGATCGACTGCCTCCAACTCTCTTGTACTACCTAAGGCAATCACGAAGTGCTCTCAAGTCACCAGATCCAGAGCCTTCTCTTACTTTGCACCTTCATGTTGGAATGCCCTACCAACAGGCATCAGAACCATCAGTGACCTCTCCCAGTTTAGGAAGGCACTGAAGCATCATCTGTTCTTGCAGCACTACGATGTTTCAGACACCCCCTCACACCAACCCACTTCTACACCTCAGACCAACACATTAAACTCATGCACTCCATAGTCTTAACGCGCAGAGCTGCAATCTCACCTTACTTCTCCTCTCATCAAGAAACATTTAGCTGCATTTAGTTGCTTTGTACATAGTTGCTTCTGTACATAGTTTATTATGTTCTCTGTTTATGAAACCTGTTTTATGTATACCCAGCTTATTTTCCTGTTCTTTGTAAGCACTGATCAATTTTTGTGACGTGTAGTTTCTGTTCATTGTAAACCGCACTGATGTCAAATAGCGCGGTATAAAAGAAACTGTAAATAAATAAATAAATAAATAAAAATGACCTTAACTCCCAAAATTAATTATATATTGGGTATGTTGCCTTTTGAACTCCCAAAGGGGGCTTACACTGACTTGGAAAGGGCATTATTAGATTTCCTTTGGAATGGGAAGCCTCCGAGAATTGCCGTCAAACTCAAGGCTTCCAAAGATGACGGGGGGGGGGGGGGGGGGGGGTGCAATTTCCTGATTTTCAAAGATACCATTTGGCCCTTCTTTTAAGGCAAGGGGCTTTGTGGGCAGATGAAGCAGGCTTAGAGTCTAGACCGACATGGTTGGCAGTCGAGGAGAGATTAGTGGCTCCACTCCCCTTACGGTACCTGCTGGGTATGCAACTCCCAAGATCTGCTGAGGCGGGGGGGGTTGTCTCGGCCACTCAAACAGCTTTCTGTCAGCTAGTAAGGCTAATGGGCGAGGTAAATTCCTTCTCGCGGCAAACCCCATTGTGGTGGAATCCATTGTTCAAGATTCGAGGCCGCGTGTTTGCCTGGCGCAAGTGGATGGAATGCGACATCTGGTCGCTGGGACAATTACTTGGGGAGACGGACTGGAAAGATTTTCTTGTTTTACAGAAGGAATTTTCCCTCCCGCCCTCCTGTCATTACCAATGGTTACAACTTCGGCATTGTTTAGCTGCCAGGGGGGTGAGAGGTGCATCTATTACCGCTTCCCCGGTCGGTGTTTCTTATAGGTTGCTTCAGGGGGTGGTGGGTCGAAAGGGTGCTATGTCTTTTCTCTACAAGTCTATTAGAGATTTTGTCCCACAGGCCCTAACAGGTTTGGTTAAAACCTGGGAGTCTGACTTGACAGTCGAGTTTCAGCCTAATGTCTGGAAAGTGCTATGGGGTCCCGTTACACGGGCCTCGAGATCAGCTGCTCTGACTCAATCTATGTATTTCTTTTTACATAGGGCTTACATTACCCTTGTTAAGACCTCTAAGTGGGACAAACTGTCAACTGGCAAATGCTGGTCCTGTCAAATGGCAGTGAGTACATATAGACATATGTTTTTCGATTGTCCTTTATTACAGGGCTTTTGGCAAAGTGTTGGGATTCGGATCCAAAGTATCCTGGATATTTCATTTACTTTCTCTCTGACCACGATACTAATGAGATCCACTGAACCCTCACTCTGTCTACCTAAAGCAAAAACATTTTTGTTTAATTTTATGGTTGCTATAGCGCTTAAGCTTATACTTTCCTACTGGAAACATTTCCAGTCCTTACATCTAGATTCCTGGTGGAACTCAGTTTGTTACTATGCTAAACTGAAGAAAGTTTATAATAAGTTCCATCATCCTGGTAATCATGATTTAAATGCGCACAGATGGTCCCTCTTAGATCAATATTGTGCCCGATCCTCTTTTACTTGAAGGGGAGGCGCTTGGTTCACTCTGCCATTGCTTCTGTCCTCTCTTTTCATTCAGTGTGTAGATTTTTGAAGTAAATTGGTAATTAGTAGTTCCCCTGAGAACCGGGGAGGGTGGGGGTTGGGGGGGAGGGGAGGGGGGTAAGAGGGACTGTGTTGATTTTGGTTGGGTTTTTTTTTTTTGTTTTGTTTTTTAGTGATTGGTAAGTTTTCTGTCATGATCAAGGTTTCGTGTTTTGTATCTTTTCTTTTTTTTAAATAAATTTTAAATAAAGATTTAAAAAAAAAAAAATCCCCATGAAAAGGTTAGCAATGGAAGGGGCACACGTAGCCCCCATTGCCACTCCTGAGATTTGATGATAGACTACGTTTTCAAACATGAAATAATTTTGAAAGATAACCAGCTTAGTTAATCGCAATAAAAAAACAACTGCTCACCAGACAAATCTCCCCGGTCTCTCAAAGCATTTTCCACTGTTTCATAAGCCCCTTCCTGGGGAATACTTGTGTATAAAGCTATGACATCTAAAGTCACCAAAAGAATATCTACATCTTTAGCCCATGAAAAATGTTTCACCAATAACTCCAAAAAATGTGAAGTATCACGTATATAGGAAGGTATATCAATCAACAATGGACAAAGATAAGAATCAATAAAAATTGATAGAGGTTCCAGCAAGGTCCCTCTAGTTGAAACTATAGGCCTTCCAGGAGGTCGATGTAGATTTTTATGAATTTTAGGGACCTAATAAAATCGAACCATTGTGGGATAAGGGGCATTCAGGAATTTTCATTCTTTTCTCGAAATGAGTTTAGTATTCAAAGCCAGCAAAGTTAGTTCACGAATTTGCATTTTAAGAAGTTGTGTGGGATCTTCCTTTAAAATATGGTAAATCATTTGATCCGACAGTTGTCTCTGCGCTTCTGCAATGTAATAGTCCCGACTTAAAACTACCACTGCCCCTCCCTTGTCAGCCCGACGAATGACAATGTCCGTCCTGTTTATCAACTCCTTTAAGGCTAGCTGTTCTTGTGGTGGCAAAACATTATGGGAGTGGCGGTGTTGTCTTTCCATATTAGTCACATCTCTTAAAATGAAATCCTTAAAAATTGTGATAGCTGGGTGTGCCTGACCCGGAGGGGACCAGGTTGATCTGTGAGGCAACGGTATCCTTCGCTCATTCTGTTCTTCCATTATCCTTTTCAGTCTGCCAGGATGTGGAGGCAAAAAACACTTTTAAATTAAGTTTCCGCACAAGCCCTTCTAGATCTATATGAAATTGAAATGGATCAAAAGTGATGGTGGGTATATAAGAGAGGCCTCTGTTAAGTAGTATAACTTGATCAGAAGTTAGAGATTTCCCTGACACATTTATTACCAGATCTTCCTCTTCAATATTAGCCAATGTTCTCACTTCCGATGCGCCTGATGTCTCCCTCTCAATCCTTCCTTTTTCTTCTTCTTTTTCTTTTCTTTGTTGTCTAAAAAACCTTCCTTGGACGACTTACTGGAATCTGTAACACTACCATCTTCAGACGTCAACTCAAAATTGACCTGCTTATGAAATGTTTTACTTTTTCGTTTCAGGTCCATCCACGGGTAAACGTATCCAGTGGTGTAATCTTCTGATTCGTTTTCCTTCAACTTAGTGAGCGTGGACTCTACCTCTGTATGGAGCTCCTCCAGAGCAGCCTTTGTTGTATCTATAATTAATACCATTAAATCAAGAGAACATTTATTTAGGATTCGATTCCAGTTGGCCATGAAATCCGGATCCTGGGTAAACATGCTTGGTTCCTTATATATTCTTAATCCTCTTGGGATGTGCTGTCTATTCACATACTCTATCAACGAAAGACGATGTAATTCAGATCGCACAATCTGCTTTTGTTTTTTCAGCAAAACGTCCCAGGTGGTACTCATGTCTTCATCTTGAAAGTCATCCGTCGTGAAAGGCGTTTTCTCTGTACACAATTCAAAAATATGAGCTTGCGTAAAGCTTAAAAGTATCTTTCCAAACCACTTGACCATCCATTTCTGTAGTTCTACAATAACGTAAGGTCAATTCTTAGAGTAATACAGGCTAAGCCCAATTGATACAAATTACTCTATTGGAACGTTAACTTTAATGTGGTGATCAGCTTACTGTGAGAATTGTACTGTTTTCAAATCATCCCAAAATGCTTGGAAAGTCTGACTTGTCGGCACAACAAACAATGATACTAAGTATCTTTTAGTAGTGCCTAATAGCAGCAATGACAATTTCCGGCATATACTTAATATCTCGCAGACAACGCTTTCAAACTGCACGTATGTATATGTATATCTCATTCAGCTTCAAAGATTTTTCACTTAGCTTCATGTGCTCCCCCAACGCCATCCACCGGCGCCATCCCTTGCGTTTCACTCAATTATGAGTTTCATCAGGGGGGTGTATCACTGCAACTGAATGGAAAAAATGCAATAAAAACCCATGTGGATCTGCCTGAAAACAGATAACAGCGTAAATACAATGTATATAGTTCCCCCAGTTACTTCCAAGTTGATCTCCCTGTTTATTGTAAATACAACTCAGAGTGCCTGTGTTGTATAGTTGATGTTAAATGTAAACCGCTCTGATCTAAAATAGAGCGGTATAGAAGAACTGTTAAATAAATAAATAAATAAATAAATGTGCTATTACCCACATTAAGTATGTAAATTATCATAATTAAAAACCTAAACCTACCGTACCCTGTCAATGGAAGAAAGTATAAGTCGTGGATACCCTAGATATTCCGCATGCGTGGCATCTTCTAGAAATATCCGGTTTTGGTGAAAGTTGATGGCGTTTGCAGCATCAGTTTGAATGTTTATATGGGTACGGTAGATTTAGGTTTTTAATTATGATAATTTACATATTTTCAATCAGTGCAGTTTACAAGTAACGCATTTGCCTAGTGTAGGCAAGGGCCTTACTGGACTTACAATAAACAGGTTCATTATACAGGGTTCAACAGGGTAACTATATACACTCGGCAATGGTAGTGTTTTCTGTAGGCTGTGTGCGCATAAAATATCAGCTGTGTGCAGCTTTTGAAGGAAGGTTAAATTTTTGTGCGCCACATAACAACACTCGGAGTTATATACTTTAAAATCTGACTACATGTCAGAATACAGTATGTACACCACATTGATTTTAATCAAATTAAATGAAAATAGACGATTACTAAATGAAGCGGGAAATTTCTAGTAATTACAATCATAACTTTTAAATTTTGAGACGGCTGTGTTTTCTATCAGAATCAGAGCCGTAATTTTTGTGCGCTCTGTTGTAAAGTATGTGTGCTTGCTCGGCGAGGTGTGTGCGTGCGCACAGGCACACAGCTTAGAGGGAATAGTGACACTCGGGTATAGCAGTTCTTTATACAGGGTTAAATGGGGTAACTATGTACATTCTTGGGTGTCGCGGAATGTGGTCGCTGAAAATTATTTCCATGTTAGCACCGTCAACATTTACATTCTCTCTGGTAATAGATCTTCTTGTCTACACGTGGGATTGGCTGCACACGGGGGGGGGGGGGGGAGGGTGCACACAGGAGGAGGGTTTGAGCAGGAGTATCAAGAGCAGGGGATGGAGGTGGGTACTGGGTTGTGCTGGAGGTGTTGGGCTGGTAGCAGCTCTTGCCTTCCCTCCTTGTCAGTTATTTTCACTTGCTGCAGGCATTCGCCGGTGCGGATCTCTCTCCCTGGACAGTATGGGAGAGAGCTCCGGGACCCGTACAACCACACTGAAGCTGTGTGAGATGGAGCCTCTCCGTTGCTGCGGGATTTTAATTTTACTCCGTGGAACCAGCTGAGCGGTCCTTGCCACGGCTGACAGGCGCATCAGCGCGACTTGAGGATCGGATGAATTCAAGGCGGTAGGAGCAGGCTGCGTGGCTTTTGGCCCTGCAGGTAAGGCCTTCGGGCTCTGTCAGTCTGCTGAGGCTTCCTTTTTGTAGCAGCTGTTCTTGGCGCCAAAATTCATTGGCGAAGGGGTGGCCATTTTCTCTCTAGGTATTTGGACCACATGGTGAGAGTTGCAGGGAGCTGCCTGTGTGAGGAAGACGACAGGCAGAATAGCTAGATTTTTGGGCCTAGTGTTTCTTTCTTTTGTTTGTAGGTTTTTTGAGGCTCGGGGGGGTTCCTCAGCCTTAAGGGGGCTGTTGTCAGCCCTCTTTATTTTTAAGTTTATTCTTAGTTTTATAGGACAGCAGTTTTGGTATTGATCTCTGATACCACATGTTCTTTCCCTCCTAATCATGTCTCTGAGGAGCATCTGTTAAGTCCCGGGATATTAGGCAAATTGCCAGCTTTTAGGTTCAAGAGCAGAGCCCTAACTTGTAGTTGGAAGGAGGGACAGGCTGGAAGTGTGCCTTTGTGTATTCTATAATGAAAGTTGCCCAAATGCCTGTGGTTTCACAGGGACAGGTTTAGGAAACCTTAGGATATAAAAAAGTATGTAACAGTTAACTGTCAACCAAGAAGTGCCTGTGCTACAGTCTATTGCCACCAGAGGGCAGCTGGTACACTCAATAGTGCCTTTCTGTGACCGTGTGTATGCAGCCATATCAGATTGATCATTCTCTGCAAGTCAGGGAAGAAATAACCACAGGGCCACCTCAAGGGTTAGTGACTAGACAATTACCAGGTAAGTGTAATTTCTATTTTTTTTGTATTAGTTCAAATTTGAGAGAGTGACATCAAACCTTATTTGCTGACTTGATAATAAAAAATAAAAATTACCACTTTTTAATTCATTTTTTATTATACATTATTGGAAGATGCATCGTTGTTAAGTGCCGTCGAGTCGGTGTCGATTCATGGCGACCCTCTGGATAGTTGTCCTAAATTGTGTTCAGTCTTCAGTCAGGCGGCTCATTGTTGACAGACTGGTACCCATAGCTGCTGTTTTTATATTGATCCATCTCATGGCTGGCCTTCCTCTTTTGCGTTGACCTTCTATTTTGCCAAGCATGATGTCTTTAATGATCTCTCTCTTCGCATGATGTGTCCAAAGTATGAAAGTCGAAGTCTTGTCATCTGAGCTTCCAGAGAAAGCTTAGGTTTGATGTCCTCTAGTACTGACTGGTTTGTTCTTCAAGCAGTCCATGGTATACACAGTATTCGCCGCCAGCACCGTAATTCAAAGGCATCATTCCAGTTCATACTGCTAGATCAGTCCAGACAAGCGGGTTATGTCCCCCTGCCAGCAGATGTTGGAGACAGAGAAACAAGCACTCCAGAGCTGTGATTGGTTGGGCTCTGGGTGACATAGGAGTGCCCCTAGAGGACCTAGTCAGTATTTTCTCTGTCTCTAGCAGATGAAGGTCTTAGACAAGTTTGTCTACTTATTTTATTTTCTTCATTTTTATTTCCTGGATGCACCCAGAGCACACAAGAGGTGTTTCTCTGGGTTTCCCAGGCTTCTCTCCTTAATAGCTGTTTCCTTATCATACCTCCAGTCTAGTCCCGAACTTCTGGGTTCTGTACGTCCTCCCGCAGCTTGGAGACTGAGCATGTCACTCTTTTGATGACACCAGGATAAGTAGTCCAGGGACTGCTCCCTTGTTCCAGTTCTCAGTCTCCAAGCAGCGGAAGGAGGTGTGAGTCCAGAGGTCCTTGACTCACTGGAGGAATTATTAAGCAGTTTAGAGTAGCTGGTTAGGTTGGAAGTTTAAAAAAAAAAAAAAAAAAAAGTTTCTGTCTCTTTAAATTGGCGGTAATTTGGGCTGGAGAGAGAATTTGTAAAGTTTCAAGGGATGCTTTCCCCCCTTCTTCCCCCTCTCTGAAGGGAGCTGGTACCTCAGGAAAGAGTGCGGGAGCTGTGCAGGGGACCTCCGGACTTCATCCTGACAGAGCGGGTGAAGGGCCGTTGAGGTAAGCCGCTTGGGCCGCGCTGCGGGGGAGCGTGCAGTACGGGGAGGCGGAGACTCGGAGGCCCGTTGGCAGCCGGCGGTGTTCAGTTCTCGGCTGTGTAGAGCGGGGATCTTAAGTGCTGAGGTATGGCAGTGGTTTCTTTTGCGTAGTTGGTTGTCGGCTTTAGCCCCATGTCGTTTTTGATGGTCCAGACCACGTGGCTTTTGCACGGGAACCGGGGGGGCACTTGTTTTTGGGCGCTTCAGGAGTTCCTAGGGAGATTTTGGGCCACGGGAAGAGTCTGACTGTCGAAGCAGTGTAGGAGGGCTGTTTCAGGGATTGCAGGGCACTGTCAATCAGCTCTTTTTATGCCGGCTAGACCCCACTGCCTCCTGTGTGGAGTCCGTAGAGGCTCCGTTTCGGAGACTGGTGTGTGTAAAGGCTGTACACACGAGGCCACTCTGGCGGACATGGCGGGGCAAAGTGGGGCTGAGGCGGCAGAGGAGGCCCTTTTTCCTCCGGTGTTGCCGCTAGAGCCGGTACCAGGGCCTTCTGCGGGACCGGAAGGGCTTTTGTCACCAGCGGCCATGGCTATATTTTCACAGCAGATGGTGGCGCTGCTGCAACAGGATCTTGGCGGGGCAGGTAGCGGTGTAGTGCCGCCGGCAGAAGCAGTTAGGGCAGCCAAGTGACCGGGGGCTTCATCAAACCTGGGTGCTGCTGGAGGATCGGTTAAAAAGGCTAAGCTCCTGGCAGAAAAGGCAGAGCTGGACTTGCTCTTGGATGAACAGTCGGAGAATTTAGAGGACTCGGACATGGAGCTGCAGTTGGAGGAAGGAGAATTACTGGAGCCGGAGGACCAGGCGAGGGTGGTCAGAGTGCTCCGAAGGGAGGAGCTACCAGCGTTGATTGCAGAGACGCTGAAGGTCTTGAATATGCCAGCGGCGGATCAGGGGGAGGATGCCTCTTTGGAGGATCCTTTATTGCAGGCGATTAGAAAGTCTCAGAGGGCATTCCCGGTTCACAGAGTATTTAAGGAGATGATTCAGGAGGAGTGGGATACACCGGAGGCTAGTCTAAAGGGATCCCGGGTGATCAATCAATTGTACCCGTTGCAAGAGCCGGATAAGGAGCTGTTTAAATCTCCTAGAGTGGATGCGGCGGTCTCAGCGGTTACTAAAAGACTGCGATCCCGGTCGAAGACGGTGCGGCGCTTAAGGATGCACAGGACGCGGGAGGTTAGACTCGCTTTTGAAGCAGTTTTTTGAGGCTAATGCTCTTTCCATGCACGCATCAATTTGTGGAGCGTGGGTGGCAAGGGGCATGTCTTAGGTGGTCCCAAAGGCTGAGAGGCTTATAGGTAGATGAGGTGGTAGAAGAGGCGGCTCGGATGGAATCTGGAGCGGCGTACTTAGCGGACAGTCAGTATGACCTGATTCATGGTCTGGCAAGAAGTATGGCGTCAGTGGTGGCCTCATGAAGATACCTCTGGCTGCGTAATTGGGCGGCAGATGCGGCCTCTAAGGCTAGGTTAGGAAAACGTCCGTTTAGGTATAAGATTCTCTTTGGGGAGGATCTGGAGAAGTTAACATAAGAACATAAGAACATAAGATATGCCATACTGGGTCAGACTAAGGTCCATCATGCCCAGTATCCTGTTTCCAACAGTGGCCAATCTAGGTCATACGTTGGTGAAGGACTTAAGAGAGTCAAAAGGGGGAAGGTTGCCAGAGGACAAGCAAAAGCAGGGATGCCCGATGGCGCCTTCTATGAGTCAGCAGAGGGAATTTTGTCGGTTCCGGCAAGGGCGATTTGGTACATTTCAGAGAGAACGGTTGCAGTATAGGTCCTCGGGGTTTCGAGGTTTCCGTGGAGCGGGCAGAGGGTTTGCGGCCTCTTCCTCCCCGAACATTAAGAAGGCACAATAAGGCGAGGGGGGGGGGGGTCCAGGCAGGAATAGTACCCGTGGGGGTCGTTTAAGGGAGTTCTTTCCTGCCTGGGCCCAATTGACCTCGGATCGGTGGGTGTTGGAAGTCGTGCAGAGGGGTGTTGGAAGCCATGCAGAGGGGTTATGCACTCGAATTCTAGCGTCCTGTGAAAGAAGCTTTTGTGGCCTCTCCCTGCAGAACGCGAGCAAAGCGGAGAGCAGTACAAGCAACGTTGGACAGATTGCTAGCACTCAAAGCAGTGGTGCCGGTGCCAGCAGACCAATGCGGATGAGGTCGGTACTCCATTTATTTTGTGGTGCCAAAAAAGGAGGGCACCTGGTGGCCGATTCTGGATCTCAAAAGACTAAACCGAAGTCTCAAGGTATCACACTTTCGCATGGAGATGTTGCGATCAGTTATTGTGGCGGTAAAGCAAGGAGAGTATCTTACGTCTCTGGACCGCACGGAAGCGTATTTACACATACCGATCAGAGGCGAACATCAAAAGTTCCTTCGTTTTGCGGTGCCCATGGGTCATTTTCAATTCCAGGCAATGCCGTTTGGGTTGGCAACGGTGCCAAGGGCCTTCACCAAGGTCATGGTGGTGGTGGTGGTGGTGGTGGTGGTGGTGGTGGTGGTGGCGGCGGCGCTGCGAAAGGAAGGAGTATTGGTTCACCCTTATCTAGACGATTGGTTGATTCGCGTGAAGTCAAAGGAGGAAAGCGAGATTGCGACCTGCTGGGTAGTGCAGTTGTTTCAGACCCTAGGATGGGTGGTAAATGTCGCAAAGAGCTGCTTGCAGCCATCTCAAGAGTTGGAGTATTTGGGGGCCAGATTCGACACGGGCAAGGGCAGAGTATTCTTGCCACAGCTCAGGATCCAAAGACTCCGGCAGTTGGTGCAGGACTTTTTGGAGGACAGGGCCCCCTCAGTGTGGCAGTACTTGCAGCTGTTGGGGACGATGGTGGCTACTCTCGATGTGGTGCCATGGGCCAGGGCTCACATGCGTCCGCTGCAGAGAGCTTTGCTCAGACGATGGTCACATCAAAACGATCAGTTGTCCCAGAGGATGACTTGTCCGCAGGAGGCGCGGCATTCGCTGCAGTGGTGGATGGCGCCAGGGTATCTAGAGAGAGGGATGCTGCTGGAACCACCGGATTGGTGTCCGTTGACGACGGATGCGAGTCTGTTTGGCTGGGGAGCGCACTTCGAAGGGCGGTATGCTCAGGGCCAGTGGAGAGATCGGGAAAGGATGTGGTCGATCAACCGGTTGGAGTTGAGAGCCGTCATGCTCGACCTGAGGGCTTTTCAGCGAAGTCTGCAGGGAAGGGCAATCCGGGTATTATCGGACAACGTCACGGTGGTATCTTACATCAATCGTCAGGACGGTACAGGCAGCGTGGCTCTCGAAGAGGAAGCGGAAGAGCTGCTTGGTTGGGCGGAGGAGCATCTGGAAGCCTTGTCGGCAGCGCATGTGGCAGGAGTCAACAATGTGACAGCAGATTTTTTGAGTCGAGTCCGAGTGGACCACGGGGAATGGACCCTCAATCAGGAAGTGTTCGACATGCTGGTGCAGCGCTGGGGTCTTCCGTGCATGGACCTTATGGCGACGTTTGCATCTGCAAAAGTAGACCGTTTCTTCAGCAGAAGAAGAGAAAGAAGGTGTTTCCTCCGTGGGTCCTCATCGGTCGAGTGCTGCAGAGGATAGAGAGGCACAAGGGCTGAGTTGTCCTAGTGGCTCCGGATTGGCCAAGGAAGCCTTGGTATGCCGACTTAATGCGTCTTCTGGTAGAGCCTCCGTGGAGACCTCCGATCAGCGGGGATCTGCTTGTGCAGGGTCCGTTGACTATGCCACACGTGGATTGATTCTCGCTTACGGCTAGGCTCTTGAAAGGGCAAGGTTGAGAGCCAAGGGGTACTCGGCAGCAGTGATTTCTACGTTGCTGAGGTCCCGGCGGAGATCAACTTCAATTGCATACATCAGAGTTTGGCGTGCGTTTGAAGCGTGGTGCAAGTACAAGCGTACGGAGGCATTGAGAGTGTCAGTTCCACAGGTTTTGTCCTTCTTGCAAGATGGATTTGTTTAAAGGTTTGGCGGCATCTTCTCTGCGTGTGCAGCTAGCGGCGCTGTTGTGTTAGAGGAAAGGTGCAGGGTTGGACGCTAGGGTCGCACCCGGATGTCAAACGGTTTTTGCAGGTGGCTTCGCTCTTGAGACCGCCCTGCAGGAGTTTGTTTCCGATCTGGGATCTGAACATTGTGCTACAGGCCCTGATAGGAGGGCCCTTCGAGCCTTTGGCTAAAGCGATGTTGAAGAATCTTACCCTTAAAGTGGTATTTTTGGTGGCTATCACTTTGGCAAGGAGAATTTTGGAATTGCAGGCGTTATCCTGTAGAGAGCATTTTTTTGTTTTTTGATTCCAAGAGGGTAGTGTTAAGGAAGGTTCCTTCTTTCTTGCCAAAGGTGGTGTCGGCATTTCATGTAAATCAGGCAGTATCTTTGCCTGTGTTTGAGAAGTCAGAGAAGGATCAGGTTAAGGACCGACTGCATAGGTTGGATGTCGGCAGGGCCTTAAGGAAGTATTTGCAGAGAATGGCTTCTCTCCGGAAATCAGACAGACTGTTCGTGTTTGGTGGATCAAAGCGAGGGAATCCATTGCTAGGTGGATTAAGGAAGCTATTGCGGCAGCCTATATCTTGAAGGGTAAGGTGGTGCCGAAGGGTTTAAGAGCTCATTCGACTAGGGTGCAGGCGGCTTCCTGGGCGGAGGTTAGTAGGGTGCCAGCGGTCGAGATTTGTAGAGCGGCGACTTGGGCATCCTTGCATACATTTGTCAAGCATTACAAGATTGATGTCCAGGCGGAAGGGGATGCTAGGTTTGGATCAGCAGTGCTTCAGGCAGGTCTGGCAGGCCCCTCCCGTTAAAGTGGTTACTGCTCTGTTACATTCCCAGAAGTTTGGGACTAGACTGGAGGTACGATAAGGAAGGTTAAATTAGACTTGCCTGCTAATTGTAGCTCCTGGAGTAACTCCAGTCTAGTCCCGCATCCCTCCCTGATGTGGCCTGCCGGAGGTCAGCCTGAATCTGAAGAGGAGATATTGTTGGGCTGTAACAGCGGTTGGTAGGGCTGCGCTTCATTGAGGAAGAGAGGAGGGGAAGTGAAAAGCGTTTTTTACTTCAAGAAGGTCTCTATATTTAAAAAAAAAAAAAAAAAAAAAAAAAAAAGGAAGAAAGGTAGAGCATTTCTAGTCACTGTACAGTTCGGGGTTACCGTCAGAGGTAATGTGTGCAGTGTACATAATTCAAGTTCAAGGTCAGTTAGTTGGGTTTATTATCTACTTATTGCTCTGGTGAGTCTGCTTTGTCAATAGGTTACTGGAACAAGGGGGCAGTCCCTGGACTACTTATCCTGGTGTCATCAAAAGAGTGACATGCTCAGTCTCGAAACTGCGGGAGGACGTACAGAACCCAGAAGTTCGGGACTAGACTGGAGTTACTCCAGGAACTACAATTAGCAGGTAAGTCTAATTTAACCATTTTCTGTAATCAGCAATACAGCAGGGTTTGAGCTCCTGATTTCACTCTGTGCTGCTCCCCTTCTCCCCAGAAACACCTTCCAGCCCCTGCCATGAGGGTCTAAGTAGCTGCAGAGGGATCAAACTCTAATTTCCCTACCTTTCAGTCACTGTAATTACTTTACACTGATTTAGAAAGTTTCTCTTCTCCTCCGTGGGAACTCAGCTCGTCTGTACCAGCACAGTGAGTAACTGACAATTTCCTTCTCACCTCCGTTTTTGGCGATTCGGGGTTCGTCAGGATTTGACTTTTTAAGTTGCTGGCAGCACTTCTTGCCTCTCCCCCAGCAATTTCGCTGCATTTTTAAGGTTTTTAGAGCTTAGGAAACTTTTATTTTGCAGTTTTTCTGTGCCGGCGGCCATTTTGAAAATCGGGAGAGATTTCTCTTCAGTGTTTTTTTAGCAGCAGCAGCTCTGGGCAGCCATTTCAAAGCATTTAAACATGCTGTGAAAGCACAGGGAGTTTCAAAATTCCTTTTCTTTGAAGAGTCTTCTGTTTCCCTAAGCCTACCTTGATTTTTGTTCAAAAAAAAAAAAAGAGGTTTAAGCCTCTGCAATGCCTGTTTCTCTGCACAGGTGCATTGTATGTCACAAGAAGCAGGAGTTAATAGATCACTTGTGTTCCACCTGTATGCTGCATCCAGGAGAATCTTCTTCCTTCATACCCACTGCGCTGCCAGCTGGGGACATCGGCGCCTTAACTCCTCCCTCCTTAGAGCCCCTGCAGCCGGGTCTACCTGTAGAAAGGACTCAATCAGCTCCCATTTTGCTTACACAGCTGCTGGAAGCCACAGCAGCTTCGGCGGACAGTGAGTTCCTGATGCTCTTCTGCCAGGCATGGCACCTGTGGTGTTCGGAGTCTTTTGGTATACCTCCAGCACCCACCCTGGTAGCAGACAAGGATATGGCGGGGTTTCTCAAGTGGTCCCAAAAGACCTCAGACCTTAAATCAGTGCATCCTCCCAGGACCGTTGCATGTGGCTTGCAGGACACTACAGATATTCAAGAAGACTTTTTCTCCAGGACCAAGCAGGAAGTCGGTCCTCACATGTGGGTGACGTCGGCGCCAATGGAGCCCCCGTGCGGAGCATTTCCCCAGCTTTCAAAGAAAGCCTTTGGGAATGCAGCGCGTATGCGCGGTCCCCTTCCCGCCCAAGGGTGCCATCTTGCTCAGTCTTCTTTTTTCCGCGGAGCCCGACGGACGTGTTTCGTCTTCACCCGAGGAAAAAGTGGATTTTGTTCTGTTTTTGACCTGTTCTTCGGTTCGACGCCGGTTTCCCTTTCCCGCCTAGACCCGATACGCCAGTATCGAGCCCAGTCTTCTTTTTTTTGGTTTTTGTCCTTAGTGACTAACGTTCGCGCCATCTTTCTTTTTTCACTGGCAGCCCTGTCTTTTGACCTCGCAGGGGCCCTTTTTCCCCCCGATGGCTGCCAGCGGGTTTAAAAAGTGTGATCGGTGCAAGAAGCTTATGTCTCTCACCGACACCCATGACTGCTGCCTCCGCTGCCTTGGACCCGATCATGACCCGATGATCTGTGGTCTGTGTGGGAAAATGTCCTCAAAGGCGTTGAGGAGTCGGCAGCACCAAAAGGAAAGAATCTTCTGACTCTGCGTCCGGACGGGCCCGGACTTCGTCCGAGGCCTCGACGTCTCGGGACTCCGGCCCCGAGCAGCGTTGAGGTTCCTCTGAGAGGGGGTCTCCCTCGCGGGAGCATTGCAGGAAGAAGAAACCTGCGAGGACGTCGTCGGTGGACGCACTTGGCTCCTCGAGGGCCAAGTCGCATAGCCCCAAGTGCCGTCCCGGGTCTTCGGAGTCGGAGAGGCCTGCAAAACAGCCTCGTGTGGAGATGGAGTCCCCGGGTCACGTGAGTACTGTAGTCCTCATGGACTCTCCTCCAGGGGAGCCGACGTCGGGCCCGACGCCCTCGGGGCCCGAGTCGGGGGGGGGGGGGCTGCTGAGTCTCCTGAGCTTGGACTCAGGTTGACGGCCTTGGAGAGCAGCTTGGTTGCCTTAATGGAACAGCAGCGGGCACTGATCACCATTCTCACCGGTGCATCTGCCCCAACCACTGGGACATCGACGTCCAAGTTGACCCTGGAGGCCGAGCCGATCCTTGATTCCATGCGCGCTCGAGTCGATCCTCGGCCAAGGTCCCCGTTCGGGACCGAGATCGACGCCGCCGGTACCCTCGGCATCGGGACGAATGGCATTGGTGCCTGCCAAACCGGAGCCGCTTGATTCCTCTTCTGAGCAGTCTGGCTGGAAAACGGAGGATGAGGAGTCGCCCGACACCTTTCGGACTCGGTGTGTCCCATCGGACTCACCAGAGTCCGAGCCTGGGAGAAGGTCCCCACCGGAGGATACCTGGTTCTCGGATTTCGTGTGGGATATAGCCAAGGCCTTGGCATTCCCCGCAGATCCCGAGGAGGAGCCGCTAGCCGAGGAGCTCGAGGCCCTGCAGTATGATTCTCCCCCAAAGGAGGCCTTTACTGTACCGGTTCCTCCGATGCTGGAACGGCTGCTCTTCTGCATGTCGGAGGCGCCGGCCTCTATGCCGGTTTTGAGCAAGCGGGTCGATTCCATCTATCGAGTCCACAAGAGCCCCAGGTTCCAAAAGGCACAATTATTGCACCACTCCATGGTTGTGGAATCAGCCATGCATCGTCTGAAGAGTCAGAAGATGCACTCCTCGGTGCCTCCCAGCTGGGAGGCCCGGAACCTGGATGCCCTCGGTAAGAAGTGCTTCCAGGGCTCTATGCTTGCTTGCCGTGTCCAGACCTACCAGCTGTACATGGGCATGTACCTTCGAGACCTGGCAAAGGAGATTGCCGGGTTCTCTGCTGGCCTCTCCGAGGAACCTTTGCAGAGGTTCACTGCTCTGTCCTCGGGTATTCATGAGTGCTCGAAGTTTATCTCTCGAGCAGCCTATGATGGCTTCGAGGCTTTGGCCCGAGTAGCCGCGGCCGGCATCGGTACACACCGTCAGGCCTGGCTGCAGTCATCGGACCTCGAGCCATGGGTGCAGGACAAGTTGGTCGATGTCCCCTGCCGAGGTGAAAACCTCTTTGGCAAGCCCATGGCTGACAAGGCTGCAGAACTCGAGACCGAGACTCTTACCCGGACAAGGCTGTCCAGGAAAACCTCTACCCCTTCTCAGAAGAAGAAGGGCTCGGGGAAAAAGACCTTTTACCCGAGGAAATCATCTGCCTATAAACAATACCCTCATTTTCAGGCCTCTGCAGCTCCCCAACAGGGTCAGCAGGCCAAGGGGCAGGGACATGGGCCCCGTAGGCAGAAAGCCCCCAAGCCACCACCTCCTGCTCCTGCACAGCAGAGAGCAGAGTTTTGACTCCAGTGGCATAGCCTCTCCTCCTCAGCTGGGCCCTATCAGCACTTCAGGCCGGCTGGCCCTGTACGCCCACAGGTGGTCAGCCATCACAAGGGATACCTGGGTACTAAGTATAGTCCAGAAGGGCTATCTTCTCCACCTCCACCAGGTACCCCCCTCCTATTTTCCAGGGGAGCCTCCAAGACTTCCTCTGCACAGGGACTTACTCCTGCAGGAGTTAGCAAGTCTTGTAAAGGAACAGGCAGTGGAACCGGTGCCCCACCACCTGAGAGGTCAAGGCTTCTATTCCAGGTACTTCCTGGTACCAAAAAGAACAGGAGGCCTCAGACCCATCCTAGACTTGCGGAATCTGAACAAGTTCCTGGAGAAGGAAAAGTTCAAGATGCTTACCCTTGGAATCCTGCTGCCCTACCTCCAGCAGGGAGATTGGCTATGCTCCTTAGACCTAAAGGATGCTTATACTCACATCCTCATTCATCTAGAACACAGACAATATCTCAGATTTGTAGTGGGAGGAAACCACTATCAGTACAGAGTACTGCCTTTTGGCCTTACATCCGCCCCCAGGGTATTCACCAAGTGCCTGGCGGTGGTAGCGGCCTACTTCAGGGTTCAAGGCCTCTTTGTCTTTCCATACCTGGACGATTGGCTCATCAGGGGTCAATCCCCGCAAGAGGCCAATCAAGCCACTTTTCGCACTGTCGCTCTGCTTCAGCACCTGGGATTTGTTATAAACTTCGCAAAGTCCACCTTGCACCCCTCCCAGAACATGGAGTTCATGGGAGCTCGACTGGACACCTTTCAGGCAAAGGCCTTTCTACCAGTGGACAGGGCCCACAGATTCATGGATCCAGCCAGGCAGTTCCACAGTAATTCTCTGGTCTCCGCCAGACAATTCCTGAGGCTCTTGGGCCATGTAACTCCAAATACCCGTCTACACATGAGGCCTGCTCAATGGGGCCTCAGGACTCAGTGGCACCAAGCCCCACAGGAAGCCTCACAGACAAAATGAGGGTGTCCAACCTACTAGAAACAGAGAAATATGATGACAGAAGAAGACCACATGGCCTATCTAGTCTGTCCTTCCATATCAACAACTACAACAGTCCCCTTTTTACCTTTAGAGATCCACTGTGTTTGTCCCATGCTTTTTTGAATTCAGTTACTGTCCTCATCTCTACCACCCCCACTTGGGAGACTATTCCATGGATCCACTACTCTTTCCGTAAAGAAATATTTCCTCATATCACTCCTGAATCTATCTCCCTTCACCCTCATCCCATGTCCCCTCGTAGCAGAACTTGCTTTCAATTGAAAGAGGCTCGCTCCCTGAACATTTATGCCACGGAGGTATTTAAACATCTCAATCATATCACCTCTATCCCGCCTTTCCTCTAAGGCGTACATATTAAGATCCTTCAGTCTGTCCTCATATACTTTATAATGAAGACCACTAATCATTTTAGTAGCCACCCTCTGCACCTACTCCATTCTGTTCACATTCTTTTGAAGGTGCAGTCTCCAGAATTTCACACTATACTCCAAATGAGGTCGCACCAAAGACTTATAGAGAGGCATTATCACCTCCTTTTTTCTGCTAGCCATTCCTCTCCCTATACACCCAAGCATCCTTTTAGCTTTTGCCATCACCTTTTCTACCTGTTTAGCTACTTTAAGATCATCAGACACAACCACGCCTAGGTCCCACTCTTCTTTAGTGGACAAAAGTACTTCACCCCCTATACTATATTGCTCCCTTGGATTGCTGCAGCCCAAATGCATGACCTTACATTTTTTAACATTAAATCCCATCTGCCAAATTCTAGACCATTCTTCAAGCTTAGCTAGATCCCTCCTCATGTTATCTACACCTTCCTGGGTGTCTACTCTATTGCAGATTTTTGTATCATCCACAAAGAGGCAAACCTTACCCGATAGCCCTTCCGCTATATCACTAACAAAGATGTTAAAAAGAATCGGACCAAGGACAGATCCCTGGGGCACACTACTGGTAACATCCTTCTCCTCAGAGTGAGCTCCATTTACTTGTACTCTTTGTCGCCTCCCACCCAAGCAGTAACTTTAGGGTCCATCCCTAGGGTGCTCAGTTTGTTTATAATTCGCCTATGAGGAACAGTGTCAAAGGCTTTACTGAAATCTAAATACACCACATCTAGAGCTCTCCCTCGGTCCAACTCCCTGGTCACCCAGTCAAAGAAATCAATCAGATTTGTCTGACAAGACCTGCCTCTGGTGAACCCATGCTGCCTCAGATCCTGTAATCCGCTGGACTCCAGAAACCTCACTATTTTCTCTTTCAGCAGCGTTTCCAATAATTTACTCACCACCGAAGTTAAACTAGTTTTCAACCACATCCTTACTTCCGCTTTTGTGTAAAGGCACCACATGAGCCTCTCTCCAGTCCTTCATCACCACTCCCGACTCCAACGAGACATTGAAAAGGTCAGTCAGTGGAGTTGCTAGGACGTCCCCAAGTTCCCTCAGTATTCTAGGGTGTATCCCATCCGGTCCCATCGTTTTGTCTACTTTAAGCTGAGCTAGTTTCTCACGAACACAGTCTTCTGAAAATTGTTCAATATGTCCCTCACTTCTGTTCCTATTTGTGTTTTTTTTCTGAGGTCCTGCTCCTGGTTCTTCATCTCTGAACACAGAACAAAAATATTTGTTAAGCAATTCCGCTTTATCCTTATCAGCTTCTACATATTCCTCCCCTGCACCCTTGAGTCTGACAATACCACTTTTGCCCTTTCTCTTCTCACTAATATATCTGAAAAATGTCTTATCCCCCCATTTTATTGCATTGGCTATTTCTTCCTCCTTTTGAATCTTTGCCTTCTTGACTACTTTGCTAGATTCTCTAAGTTTTCCAAATACAGATGCCTGTCTTCCTCTCTCTGTGATCTCTTGTATTTCATGAAGGCCTCCCTCTTTTTCTTCACTTTTTCAGCTACTTCTTTCGAAAACCATAGCAGTCTCCTTTTCCTTTTACCTTTATTTACCATTTTAACAAAAAGGTTGGTTGCCCTTAAAATATCCCCTTTCAGTTTTACCCACTGTTTTTCTACATCCCCCAGCTGTTCCCATCCCACTAACGACTCCCTGAGGTATTGGCCCATCTTCGCAAAGTTAGTCTTCCTAAAGTCTAAGATCCTCCTCACCTTTGAATGGATTCTAACAACCCTAATCCTAATACTGAACCACACCATCTGGTGATCACTGGATGCAAAATGATCTCCCACTACAACATCAGAAACACTTTCACCATTGGTAAGCACCAAGTCCAGTATGGCCCCTTCACGTGTAGGGTCTGTTACCAATTGCCTGTAGAGAATTCAGGATCTCCTTCTAGATGATACTGCAGCAGGAATGTGCCAATCAACATCTGGCATATTGAAATCTCCTATCAGTAGCACTTCCCCTTTCCTAGCAATGCTGCGTATGTCTTCAATTAACTCTCTGTCCACCTCTTCCTCTTATGAGGGAGGTCTGTATATCACACCAATGCAAATAGATTTCTCTTTCCCTCTTTCTAGTTTAACCCACAATGCCTCCTCTCTCCCTTTTAAGCTCTAATTCCAAAGCTTTAATAGTAGTTTTTACATATAGTGTCACTCCTCCTCCCCTTCTTCCTACCCTGTCCTTTCTGAATAAAGTATAGCCTGGTATAATTACATCCCAATCATGGTTTTCTGTGAATCATGTTTCTGTAACTGCCACTAAATCCAAGTCAGCCACTCCCACCAAAGCTTCAACCTCAGGGATCTTATTTCCCATGCTACGGGCATTTATACACACTGCTTTCCATATGTTACCCCTGTTACCCATTTCCATCAAGGTATTTAATGTATCACTTACCTGGGGGCTTTCACTTACCTAGGGGCTTTCTTCACCCATCCCCAACGAATCTAGTTTAAAGCCCTCTTCAGTAGATTAGCCAGTCTACTACCGAAGATGCATTGACCTTTCTTGGACTAGCATCTGCTCTGCAGTGGTGGCTTCATCTTCCAAATCTGGTGCAAGGGGTGCCTTTTCAAGCACCTCCACGCTCTCAAGTGCTGGCAACCAATGCTTCTCTGCAGGATTGGGGTGCACATTGCCAAGGAGCATGTACTCAAGGCCTGTGGTCTCCTTGGGAGGCTGCACAGCAGATAAATCTCTTAGAACTGAGAGCTATTCACTTAGCCCTGAGAACTTTCTCCCATCTCATCTCTCACCAGTCCGTCTTGGTTCAGACAGACAATCAAGTTGCTATGTTCTATGTGAACAAACAAGGGGGAACAGGGTCCTGTCTTCTATGTCAGGAGGCACAGAGACTGTGCTCCTGGGCAGTCGGTCAAGGCATTCTTCTCAAAGCGGTCTATCTCCCAGGTCAGGAGAATTACCTGGCGGACAGATTGAGCAGGATCCTGCAGCCGCAAGAATGGCAGTTGAATCCGCTAGTGGTTCAAAAGATCTTCCCGCGATGGGGTCTTCCAACCATAGATCTCTTTGCCAGTCCTCTGAACCATCAATTTCTGCTCCCGGCAACCGCATCCTCTCAGAGTAGCAGGGGATGCGTTTCTCATTCCATGGTCTACGGGCCTTCTGTATGCGTTTCCTCCCACGCGTCTAGTGTCCAAGACACTGTTCAAAGTGATCCGGGACAAGGCCTCGGTGATACTGGTAGCCACCAGGTGGCTAAGGCAACCCTGGTTCCATCTTCTGCAACTAGCGGTGGACACCCCTCTTCCTCTGGGGATGTCTCAGGAGCAGGGATCTCTCTTACACCCCAATCTCCAGTCCCTCGATTTGATGGCCTGGCTGCTGAAAGGGTAGTCCTAGCGCCCTTGCTACTGCCTAGGGAAGTAGAGGACGTGGTCTTGGCTTCTAGGAGGCAGTCCACCCGAAAGTCTTATGCCCTTAAGTGGCGTAGATTCTCTTCCTGGTGTACTCAACACAACGAGAATCCTTTCTCATGCCTAGTACCAGTGGTGCTGCAATATTTGCTTCATCTGTCCAACCTAGGACTTAAGTCCAATTCTGTGAGAGTTCATCTCAGTGCTCTTTCAGCACAGCACTCCCCTGTGGAGGGTCAGTCCCTCTCAAGCCATCCTTTGGTGGCTCGCTTCCTCAGAGACCTGCTTTTGCTTAAGCCTCCAGTGCGTCCACCTGCCCCTGACTGGGATTTAAATGTGGTCTTGCAACGACTTGCCCACCATTTGAGCCTATGGCTACTTGCCCTCTGCGTTTTCTCTCAAGGCGAGTGAGTGAGCTTCAGGCCCTAGTATCAGATGCACCTTGTACTAGGTTTATAGGAACAGAGTAGTCTTACGGACTCACCCTAAGTTCCTTCCTAAGGTTGTCTCCTCCTTCCACCTCAATCAGGAGGTGGTTCTTCTAACTTTCTTTCCCATGCTGCATGCCAGCTGGGCTGAGATGGTCCTGCATACCCTGGACTGTAGGAGGACGTTGTCCTTCTACCTTGACCGTTCGCGGGAGCACTGGAGGGCTGTTCAGCTCTTCATCTCTTTTGACCCCAATAAGTTGGGGTTGCCTGTCTCCAAGCGTACTTTGTCCTTTTGGGTAGCAGACTGTATCGCCTGGGCTTACAGGGCAGCCGGCCTCTCGTTGCAGGATCGAGTTACGGCTCACCGTGTCAGGGCGAAGGCTGCGTCAGTGGCTCATCTCCGCTCTGTTCCGTTGGCAGACATCTGCCCGGCTGCTACTTGGTCTTCAAGCCAGACATTTGTGGCCCACCTACTGCCTTGAGAGGGAGTCCCGCAGGGACAGTGCTTTCGGGCAGGCGGTACTCCATAATCTCTTTGGGGTTTAGGCAACTCCTACCCTCCGGCCCTGGTGTTGGGCTACCGTTCGGGGGCGTTACCAGAGAAGATTCTGTTCTTGCATGCTGAGGCTCTAGAGGGAGCTCATTTTTCAGCTTTGGGTCTCCGGTAGCCTTAAGCTGGGGAGTCCCATATGTGAGGACTGACTTCCTGCTTGGTCCTGGAAAGAGTAGTTACTCAGCTGTAACAGGTGTTCTCCAGGAGCAGCAGGAATCAGTCCTCACAACCCTCCCTCCTCCTCTTGGAGTTGCAGTCATATGATTTATTTTGTTATTTTTGCTGTCTTTTAGCTATGTCATGAGTCTGAGCAAGATGGCACCCTTGGGCGGGAAGGGGACCGCGCATGCGCTGCATTCCCAAAGGCTTTCATTGAAAGCTGGGGAAATGCTCCACACTGGGGCTCCGTCGGCGCCGACGTCACCTATATGTGAGGACTGATTCCTGCTGCTCCTGGAGAACACCTGTTAGAGGTGAGTAACTACTCTAAATCTTTGGAGGTGAGCCCTGATTCGTCAGATGAAGATGATGGAGAATATTCTCCGTCTGATTCTTCGCTGACAGTTCAAGAGGACTCTTAAAAGATATCAGACTTTTTCAGAAAGAGGAGTTACTGGCCCTAATCACACAGGTGATGGAGTCGCTGCGCCTAGCCGACCCGCTTGATCCTCAAGAGTTCTCAAACCTTTTTGCAGCCGGATCCCATTTTACAGGGCATTCGTAAGTGTTCCAAAGCTTTTTCCTTTCCAGCCGACTTACAGCAAATGGTATCTTGAGAGTGGGACTCTCCAGAGTCCTCTCTACGTATGGCACACCGTATTGGTCAGTTATACCCTTGGTCTCCCTCTGACTTGGACCGTTGGCTGACATACCCAAAAGTTGATGCATTAGTGACCGGGGTCACCAAGCATACCACAATTCCAGTTGAGGGCGGAGCGGCACTCTGCGACCAGCAAGACCGGAAAGTCAAGAGTCTGCCAAAGACAGGTTTTTAGTCTTCCGCTCTTTCCCTTCAAGCAGCCGTGCGGAGGTATAGCAGCGCGGGCCTCCCTTCGATGGATTCAGCAGCTTCCAGATGATCCCGAGTTGGCTTGTTTAGAATCCATTGCTGCATTCCTGGCAGATGCCTTCTATGATCTCTTGCGGTTGTCAGCTTGCTCCGTAGCAGCAGTGACAGTGGCTCGGAGATAGCTCTGGCTGCGTCAAAGGGCAGCGGTTGTTGCTTCTAAGACGCGGCTGTCAAAACTTCCTTTTAAAGGGAGACTCCTTTTTGGCCTAGATCTCGATAAACTGGTAAAAGATCTGGGGGAGGTGAAACTGCAACGCTTGCCGGAGGACAAGCCAAAGGTATTCTCCCGTCGCGGTTCTCGGTTCCAAGGCTTTCGACAATTTTCTAGAACTCGTGACTCTCGGAGATACAGATCCTTTAAGCCAAGTACTTCATCCACTCTTACTAATCGCTTCGGACAAAGATCGCAGTCCTTTAAGGGAGCCCACAAAGGAACTGACTCCTATTCAGGCCCAGCGAAGTTTACGGGAATCTCCTGTCCTTCCTGCTAACGGGACGAGACACCCACTCGAGATGCCTCCGCCTGTCGGGGCAGTTGGCTCCTTTTTCTCGGCAGTGGGCACACATAACTTCAGATCAATGGGTCCTCGACATAGTTTCTCACGGCTATTCTCACAAATGTTGCCGACCCATTCACGATGCCTTCCTGGTCTCTCCAGTACACTCGGCGGAAAAACGAGTGGCCATTTAAACTACCATTCAGAAGCTCCTCTCCTTAAAAGCCATTTGTCCAGTCCCTCTGTTAGAAAGAGGGCTAAGCCGGAAAATATCCTGAAATAGGTCAATATGTAAATAGTTACCCATGTTCTCCAAGTTCTATTCCCTGTTATAATGTAAACTCAGTCAGTCTTCTCTGATCTGAGTATTCTTTGTTAAATGTAAACCGCACTGATAACAAATAGTGCGGTATATAAGAATTGTTAAATAAATAAAATAAATAAATAAGCCATTATTCCATCTATTTCGTGGTGCCCAAGAAAGATGGCTCTCTTGGTCCAATTTTAGACCTCAAAGGCGTAAATCGCAACCTTCGAGTACCAAACTTCCGGATGGAGACCCTACGGTCAGTCCTTCACTCAGTACGCTGGGGAGAGTTTCTAGCATCCTTGGATCTAGCGGAAGCATATTTTCATATTCCCATTCGAGAAGACCACCAGCGCTTCCTGCGTTTTTCAGTCCTCGGCCAGCATTTGCAGTTTCGGGCAATGCCCTTTGGCCTAGCCTCGGCCCCTCGAACCTTCTCAGAGGTGATGGTGGTTGTGGTGGCAGCCTTACGCAAGCAGGGAATCGGAGTACACCCGTACTTGGACAATTGGCTCATTTGTGCGGACTCCCTTCCAGAGGCTCGCAAAACTGTTTCCACAGTAGTGGCCTTCCCTTGGTTGGGTGATCAACCGCACCAATACTTGCCTCCATCTGTCTCAAGAGATCGAATTTCTCGCAGCACGCTTAAATGATAGTTCACAGATTACTAATAGCAGGTCTGCAATCTCATATTTCAGTTATTTCAACACCCCTGGATGTATACCATCAGGCCCAGGTGATTTTCTACTCTTCAGTTTATCTAATAGTTGTAATACATCTTCCCGATGTATCAATATTTCTTTCAGTTCTTCCGCACCTTTAAATACCACTTCAGTCATGGGTAACATCCCTACATCTTCCTCGGTAAAGACCGACGCAAAGAATTCATTCAGTCTCTCCGCTATCGCCTTGTCGCCTCTTAGTGCCACTTTAACCCCTCTATCATCTAATGGACCAACTGACTCTCTCACAGGTTTTTTGCTACGAATGTACTTGAAAAAGTATTTATTTCACGTTTTTGCTTCCGCAGAAAGCTTCTTCTCAAATTCTCCCTTTGCCTGCCTTATCAATGCCTTGCATTTGACTTGCCAGTGCTTGTGCTGTTTCCAGGTTTCGTCGTTTGGCTCTTGTTTTCCATTTCCTGAAAGATGCTTTTTTGGCAACAGCCTCTCTGACCTCCCCTTTAAACCATGCTGGCAGTTTTTTGGACTTCCTTCCACTTTTCTTAAAGCGTGGAATACAGCTGGTCTGGGCTTCCAAGATAGTATTTTTCAACAGCACCCAAGCTTGATGTAGGTCCTTAACCTTTGCAACTGCTCCTTTTAGTTTTTTTCTTAACTATTTTCATCATTTTATCATAGTCTCCCTTTCGAAAGTTAAAAGGTAGTACTGTGGATTTCCTTACTATCCCTTCTCCACTAATTAAATCAAAGGCGATCATGCTATGATCACTATTGCCAAGTGGCCCCAACACTCTTATCTCTTGCACTATATTTGGTGTTCCACTAAGGACTAGGTCTAATATGGCTTCCCCTCTGGTCAGTTCATGAACCAGCTGCTCCAAATAAGCAGTCATTTATTTCATCTAGGAACTTTATCTCCCTAGCATGTCCTGCCGTGAAACTTACCCAGTCGATACCAGGGTATTTGAAATCACCCATTATTATTACTGTGCTATAACGTTTGCTAGCTTCCTTGATTTCTTTGAGCATTTCATCATCCATTTGTTCATTCTGGCCAGGCGGTCGATAGTACACCCCCACTGCCATTGCCTTCCCCTTTTTACATGGAATTTCAATCCATAGAGATTCTACAGCAAATTTTATTTCCTGCAAAACTTTAATCCTTTCTGACTCAATGCCCTCTCTAACATAGAGCGCAACCCCTCCAAAAATTTGATCAGCTTTATCATTATGATATAGTTTGTACCCAGGTATCAGTGTCCCACTGGTTGTCCTCCTTCCACCATGTCTCTGATATTCCAATCATATCTAACCTCTCATTTAGTGCTAAGTCTCCCATCTTATTTTTTAGCCTTCTAGCATTTGCATACAAGCATTTTAGAGACTGTATTTTATTCATATTAATTTGGCTATTGGTAGACATGGGTAAATTGGGATCTTTAAGCTCTATCTCCTCCATACTCGAGGGCATTTGGGCTACTTTACTCTTTTTTGGAACCTCTCTGCTTTTGGTAGTATCCTTCAAGGATACATTCTTCCGAACCATCCGCTCTTGGGCGACTGTTGGCTTTCCCCTATTATCTAGTTTAAAAGCTGCTCTATCTCCTTTTTAAAGGTTAATGCCAGCAGCCTGGTTCCATCCCGGTTAAGGTGAAGCTCATACCTTCGGAAGAGCCCCTCTTTTCCCCAAAATGTTCCCCAGTTCCTAACAAATCCAAAACTCTCATCTCTGCACCATTGTCTCATCCACGCATTGAGACTCCGGAGCTCTGCCTGCCTTTTCGGTCCTGCGCGTGGATCGGGAAGCATTTCGGAGAACGCTATCCTGGAAGTTCTGGATTTCAACTTCCTACCTAAAAGCCTAAATTTAGCCTCCAGAACCTCCCTACCACATTTTCCCATGTCATTGGTACCAACATGTACCAAGACAGCAGACTCCTCCCCAGCAGTATCTAAGACCTTATCTAGGTGGCGCGTGAGGTCCGCTACCTTCGCACCAGGCAGGCATGTTACCAGGCGATCCTCACATCCACCAGCCACCCAGCTTTCTATATGCCTAATGATCAAATCACGAACTATAACGGCTGTCCTAACCCTTCCCTCATGGGCACATGGCCCTGGAGAAACTTCCTCGGTGCGAGAGGGTTTTACATCACCTGGAGGACAGGTCCTAGTTACAGGATCACTTCCTGCCACACCAGGGTGATGCTCTCCTGTCACGTGACCTTTCTCCTCCATGGCAACAGGGATGCTGCCAGTCTGGAGGTGGGACTTCAGGACTATATCCCTGTAGGTCTCGTCTATGAACCTCTCTGTCTTTCTTATGTTTTCCAAGTCTGCTACTCCTAGCCTCTAGAGAACGGACTCGTTCCCTGAGAGCAAAGAACTCCTTGCACCTAGTGCACACGTAAGACCTTTCACCAACTGGGAGAAAATCCTCTGGAAAATCCTGTGCCTATAAAGGTAGTTTCCTTAACGGATTTGACACTTAAGACTGTTTTCTTAGTGGCTACAACTTTGGCTCGTCGCATTTCAGAACTGCAGGCCCTCTCTTTCAGGGATCCGTATGTCATTCTCCGCAGAGGGAGTATCCCTTTGCACTGTTCCCTCATTCTTGCCTAAGGTGATTGACAAGAAAAGGAGTAATCAGCCTCTTTTGTTGCCTGCCTTTTCTAAGGAACAATGTTCCGGGTGGTAGATCTCAAAAGGATTCTCCTTCGCTATCTCAGTCACCAATTCTTTTCGCAAGACCGACCATCTTTTTGTGCTTTATGCGGGACTGCGCTGAGGTATGGCAGCTTCAAAATCTACTATCGCCAGATGGATACGCCATACCATTGAATTAGCCTATATTCTGCAAGGCAAGCCAGTGCCTGCCGGTCTTCGCACATACTCGACTCGAGCTCAAGCTACGTCTTGGGCCGAGAGATCACACGTAGTCCCTCTTGATATTTGTCAAGCAGAAACCTGGTCTTCCTTGTCTACTTTTATCCAGCATTATCACCTGGACATTCAGGCACGTGAGGACAGTCGTTTTGGGGCTAGTGTGCTGTCAGCAGCTCTCTCTGCCCACCCTGGGGTTCATTAGCTTGAGTACATCCCGCTTGTCTGGACTGGTCTAGCAGTATGAACTGGAAGGAGAAATTTCACTTACCATTAATTTCTTTTCCTGGAATACTGCTAGACCAGTCCAGAACCCATCTCATTGTCAGTGTCACGACTGCTGGTGCAGAGGAGCCGACGTTCTTACTTCAGACACAAATAATAAATATTCTGGAGAAAGTCCACAACAGTGGATTCAGAGTTTTTTTCCAAGGAATGATGTTTGATCCTTCCTTCTCCAGCCCTTCCTGGTTCGAGTTGAGTGTTTTAATTGAATTAGTTGTTACCTGTACATAGTTGAGTTGGTTAGTCAAGTTTTCTCCTTATGTTGGTGCTTGTCAAAAGAATACTGACTAGGTCCTCTAGGGGCACTCCTATGTCACCTAGAGTCCAACCAATCACAGCTGTGGAGTGTTTTTTCTCTTTCTCCAACATCTGCTGGCAGGGGGACATAACCCGCGTGTTTGGACTGGTCTAGCAGTATTCCAGGAAAGGAAATTAACGTTAAGTGAAAGTTCTCCATTTTCTTCCGGTCTATCTTTTTCACTGTCCAGCTTTCGCATCCATATGATATTGCAAATACCATGGCTTGAACGAGTCAAATCTTTATATGGAGAGAGACATCTCTGCTCTTGAGAATCTTGTCTAGGTCTTTCAATCATAGCCATTCTGCCAAGAGCAATGCGTCATCGGATTTCTTGACTGCTTGTTGCCTCTTTATTGAAAGTTGATCCAAGTAGGTTAAAGTTGTCCACGATTTCAATTTCTTATCCTTCAACGATGAACTTATTGATTTTGCCAGTTGTCATGATGTTTGTCATCTTTACATTAAGATGCAGGCCCATTTTAAGACTGTTCTTTGATCGTGAGAAGCAAATGTTTCAGATCATCTTCGCTTTCAGCCAGTAATGTGGTGGTATCAGCATAGTGAAGGTTGTTGAGTCTTCCACCAATCTTCACACCTCTGTCTTCATACAATCCTGCTTCTTTGATGATTTGTTCTGCATATAAATTAAACAGGTAGGGGGAAAATATGCAGCCTTGTCTTAACACCTTTGCTTATTTTAAACCATTCTGTTTCTCCTTGTTCGATTCAAACTGTTGCTTCTTAATCAATGTACAGATTGTTCAAGAGAACGATTAGATGTTCTGGGTATACCCATGCTGCTTAATGTGGCCCACAGTTTCTCATGGTTTACACAGTCAAAAGCCTTGCTATAGTCGATAAAGCACAAATAGATATCCTTTGGGTGTTCTTTTGTCTTTTCAAGGATCTATCTCGCATCCACGATGATTTCTCTCGTTCCTCGCCCTTTCCTGAAATCTGCTTGCACTTCAGGTAGTTCTTGTTCCAGATATGGTTGTAATCTCTGTTGAATAATCTTCAGTAGAATCTTGCTGGCATGTGGGATCAGAGCGATTGTGCTATAATTTCCACAGTCAGTTGGATCACCTTTCTTTAGTATTGGTATAAACACAGATCTTTTCCAGTCAGTTGGCCATGATGTTGTCTTCCACATTTCTTGGCAGATGTAAGTATGGTAACAGCTGCATCAGATTGCTGTAATACTTCTATGGGAATGCCATCAATGCCTGGTGCTTTGTTCTTTGGTAAGACTTTCAATGCTGCTTCAAATTCTTCTTTCATCACCAATAGTTCTGGATCATAAGGTACAGGTTGAAATGGCTGTTGGTCCACTTGATCTTTATCATATAGAAATTCTGTATATTCTTGCCACCTTTTCTTGATCTTCTCTGCATCATTCAACATAGAACCTTGAGCATCTTGTAATATTCCAATTCGAGGCTGTAATTTTTTCTTTAACTCTGGTACCTTTAGGAAAGCCGATCTTGTTCTTCCTCTAATAGTTTCTGCTTCTATTTCTTTGCATGTGTCATTGTAGTACTTTTCCTTGTCCTGTCTTGCTGCACGTTGGAAATCTGAGTTCTGCGATTCATTCTTTCTCCTCTGGCTGTAGCTTCTCTGTGTTTCTGGCCAATTTTCAGAGTTTTTTCCGTCATTCATTTTGGCTGTTTTTACTTTTTCACCTTTTGTAGAGACTTCTTGCTTTCTTCCAACACAATCTTCTTTGTCATTCCATAACTCTTCTGGAGCTTTGTCATTTGTATCTAAAGCAGCAAATCGATTTTGCAGGCAGTCTTTAAATTCCAGTGATATATTCTCAAGGTCATATTTTGCTGCATTCATGAGTGTTTTACTCTTTTTCAACTTTAGCTTGAGTTTGCATACTAGTAGTTGAAGATCTGTACCACAGTCAACTCCAGGTTTTGTCTTTGTTGACTTCCACAGATGTAGTCAATTTTGATTTTTGTACAATCCATTTGGTGAAGTCCATGTATACAGTCACCGCTTGTGTTGCTGGAAGAAGGTGTTCGTTGGTCTTGCAGAATTCTATTCATCTCAATCTATCAGTCTTTCTCCAGCTTCATTTCTGTTGCCAAGTCCATATTTTCCAACCTCTTTGCCTTCTTCTTTGTTGGCAACGTTTCCGTTCCAGTCACCCATGACTATGAGGATATCCTGTTTGCATGTTCTGTCAATTTCAGCTTCAACTTGTTCAAAGAACTCATCAATTTCATCCTCTTCTGCAGCTGTTGTTGGGGTATATACTTGAATTATAGTTGTCGATAGGCATTCCTCGTAGACGAATAGAGATTAAGCGCTTATTTCACTGACTGCATTGTATTTCATTACAGCTCTTGCAAGTTTCTTCTTTATTATAAATGCAACACTGTTTCTTCTTTGTCTTTTGTTTCCAGCATAGTAGACCATGTGATCATCTGATGCAAAGTGCCCAATGCCCGTCCATTTCAGTTCGCTGACACCCAACAGATCAAGTTGTACACGTTCCATTTCATTCTTGACCACCTCCAACTTCCCTTGGTTCATGCTTCGTATGTTCCATGTCCCAATATGTAAGACATCTTTATAAGAACATAAGATATGCCATACTAGGTCAGACCAAGGTCCATCAAGCCCAGTGTTCTGTTTCCAACAGTGGCCAATCTAGGTCATATGTACCTAGCAGTTTCCCCAAGAGACACAAGTTCCACAATGCTTGTACTGGGTCAAGCATTGATATCTTCGGTCACTTCTTAATAATGGTTTATGGACCTTTCCTCCAGGAGCTTGTCCAAACCTTTTTTAAACCCAGCTACACTAACAGCCTTTACTACATCCTCCGGTAACAAATTCCAGAGTTTGATTACACATTGAGTGAAAAAATATTTTCTTTTATTAGTCTTAAATAGTTTACCCTGTAGCTTCATTGCATGTCCCCTAGTCTTTCAATATTCTTATAAGGTAAACAATCGATCTACGTTTACCCGTTCCACTCCGTTCATTAATTTATAGACTTCTATCATATCTCCCCTCAGCCGTCTCTTTTCCAGGTTAAAGAGCCCTAACCTTTTTAGCCTTTCTTCATAGGAGTATCCTTCCATCCCCTTTACTATTTTGTTGGCTCTCCCCGGTACCTTTTCTAAAATCACTATATCCTTTTTAAGATACGGTGACCAGAATTGCACACAATATTCAAGGTGCGGTCTCACTAGGGAACGATATAGAGACATTATAATATCTTTTCTTTTCTTTTCCATTCCTTTCCTTATCATACCTAGCATTCTATTTGCTCTCTTGGTCGCCGCTGCACACTGGGCGGATTGTGAGTCCTCCTCCATGATGTCTAAAAGAGGGTTACAGAATCGGGCAGCCAAGCTCAGTACCCTGTTTCCCTCCTATGCAGCTTCTGTGGCATCGACATCTTCCAGAGCTTCTTCTTCATCCCATGGATCTCAGGTAACAAAACTTAAGTCCGGTCGATCCTCAAAGGGTACATCTCCCTCTAAGTATCGAGATGTACCCGAACTTATTATTGAGGAATCCACACCGGCAAAATTATCCCGGCGGGAGGCTCCGGCTTCCAAAGCATTATCTATGGGGTCACAGGTTGACATCGATGGCACGGCCTCGACTGATCACCTGTTACAATGTTCTGGGGTACCGGCGGTTCCCGGTACCGACATCCAGACATTGGTGGCGTCGATGGATCAGAATATACTGACCATGCAGCGGGCTATTACGGCCTTCATACAAGCTACGACGCCCTCGGTACAACAACCACCTCCGTTGTCGATACCGATTCCGGTTACGGATCCAGCTCCGGTTCCGCTACCAGTACCGCTTGCATCAGCATCGAAAGCAGCGATACGTTATCCAGTGATGCCTGTTAGTACCGATTCGGTACCAATGACTCCCGATGTCGATACCCCTCGGTACTCGTATCGGGCTCTGCGAGAGCATCCAGACAGTCAATACTTCGATTCCTCTGAAGAATCTGATGCATCAGAGGTTTCCATCGAAGCATCGGAGATCCGTCCTCAGGAACCCTCTTCTCCAAAAGGAGAATGTCTCCTCCTGAGGACTTGTCTTTCCAGGACTTCATCAGGGAGGTGGCCAGAAGCCTGTCCATTGCAGTAGCCTCTGAAACTGAGCCCAGAGCCAAAAAATTGGATATTCTTCAATATCCTAAGGCTCCTAAAGAGGCAGCCATTTTACCAATACATGAGATTCTTTATGACCACATGTTAGATATATGGGAAACTCCTCTTACCACCTCTCCTTTTTCTCGAAGGTTGGACACTATGTATCGTGTTCCTCCTTGCCCTGGATTTCATAAGACTCAGCTTCCTCACCACTCTATTGTGGTAGAGTCTGCTATGAAAAAAATCAAGAGTACAAAAAGACACTCCTCTGCTCCTCCAGGAAGAGAATGCAGAACCTTAGATGCTTTTGGCAGGAAAATCTTCCAGGCCAGTATGCTTGTAGCCAGAATCAACTCCTATAGTCTCTATATGGGGATGTTTCTAAAAGAGGTTACAGATCATCTACACACCTTATCTCATTTTATGTCAGAAGATAAGAGAGAAGAATATATTACCTGGCTTAAACATGCTCAGGATGTATCCATGTTTTCCAACCGTGCAGCCTTTGACTCCTTTGAGGGTGCCAGTAGAGCTTCGGCTATTGCCATAGGTGCACGCAGAGTAGCTTGGTTACAAGCCTCTGATTTGGAATCCTGGGTACAGGATGGTCTGGGCAACCTTCCCTGTACAGGGGAAAACCTGTTTGGCAAAGATTGGCAAGCAAAAGCCACCCAGATGGATGCTGAAAATTCTGCTTTAGATAGACTCTCAAAGTCTACTACTACTCCTTTCAAAAAGAGGTTATTCAAGAAAGGATCTTTCCCAAAAAAAGGGAAATTTTCTTCTGGTTATGGTCAGGCCTCTTCTCAGGGTCGTTTTGCTACAAAGAGGCAGCAGCAACAACCAAAACAGGCCAAGCCTCAGGCTGCGAGGACTGCTACGGCCCAACAGCCTCAGCCTCCTCAGGGCCTTTGACTTTCCACTAGAGAACTTAGCTTTTCTGGCTCTAGAACATCCAGAGCCTCGCACCATCCCAGGAAGGTTAGCTCACTTTGCTCCCAGATGGGAACAAATCACAGCAGAGCACTGGACCCTCTCCATTATAAGGGAGGGATACAAACTACATTTCTTGAACCTTCCTCCCTACACCATGGTGAAACAGTTCAGCTCTCCAACTTCTCTTCTCGACCTTCTAGGTCAAGAGATTGCTACCCTTCTTGCCCAAGGTGCAATAGAAGAAGTACCCCTTCTTCAACATGGTTCAGGGTTCTACTCCCCCTATTTTCTCATCCCAAAGAAAACAGGAGGCTACAGACCCATCCTAGATCTCAGAGAATTGAACAAGTTTCTATACAAGGAGAAATTCAAGATGATTTCTCTGGGTACTCTCCTTCCATACCTCCAGAGTCAGGACTGGCTTTGTTCTCTAGACCTCAAGGATGCGTACACCCATGTCCTCATCCATCCAACACACAGAAGGTTCCTTCGGTTCTTTTACCAATGAAAGCACTACCAATACAGAGTGCTTCCTTTCGGTCTGGCCTCTGCTCCAAGAGTGTTCACAAAATGCATGGCAGTGGTAGCTACATTTTTACGCACTCTGGGGATATTCGTATTCCCATATCTGGACGACTGGCTCATCCGAGCTCCATCCCAGTCAGAGGCCCAGACCTCCCTGTCCTGCACAAAGCATCTTCTTCAGTATCTGGGACTGGTGATCAATATTCCCAAATCCCATCTCACCCCTACTCAGTCTCTAGAGTTCATAGGGGCCTTACTGGATACTACAGCTGCAAGAGCCTATCTTCCCCAGGCCCGTTGCCTACGCTTGGTGCAGTTAGCCTCCAGATTCAGTTAAAATCCCATTTAACTGCTCGAGAGATGCTACAACCCTTAGGCCACATGGCATCCACAGTGCATGTGGTTCCTTATGCTCGCCTTCACATGAGGGCAGCTCAGTGGACTCTATCCACCCAATGGACCCAGGCATCAGGTTGCCTGTCAGACAAAATAGCAACCTCCAGTCGCCTTTTTTGGTCCCTTCACTGGTGGAAATCCACTCAAAATCTGTTGTTGGGGTCCCCCTTTCAACAGGTGCTACCCCAAGTAACCCTTACAACAGATGCCTCTCCAAAGGGTTGGGGAGCTCACCTTCAAGATCTCTCCACTCAGGGCATCTGGTCTCCACAGGAGACATCTCTCCATATCAACCTTAGAGCTCAGAGCAATCTTCTTAGCTCTCAGAGTATTTCACACCTTGCTCAGCTACAGGACAGTCCTCATCCATACGGACAATCAAGTAGCCATGTTCTATGTGAACAAGCAGGGGGGGACGGGCTCTCTGTCGCTTTGCAACGAAGCTCTGAGATTGTGGGCCTTCGCCAGAGAGCATCAAATTCATCTCATGGCAGTGTATCTTCCAGGGGTTCAAAACTCTTGGGCAGACAGACTCAGTCGTGTTCTGCTTCCAAACGAATGGTCCCTCCATAGGGACCAGATAGCCAGGATTTTCCGGATTTGGGGTACCCCAGACATAGACCTATTTGCAAGTCTGTGGAATGCCAAACTTCCCCGGTTTTGTTCCAGGATTCCGTGTCAGGGAGTTCAGGCCAGGGATGCCTTCCTCCTTCACTGGGGGCAAGACTTCCTCTATGCCTTTCCACCTATTCCCCTCATCCCCAAGACTCTGTTCAAGCTTCAGAGAGACAAGGGATCTATGATCCTCATAGCACCACATTGGCCACGCCAAGTGTGGTACCCTCTACTTCTGCATCTCTCTCAAGCTCCCTCCCTGGACCTGGGGTCTGCTTCAGATCTCCTCTCCCAAGAAGAGGGAACCCTGTGGCATCCAAATCCTCAGTCTCTTCATCTCAAAGCCTGGTTGCTGAAGGTCTAGACCTTCAAGATTTACACCTTTCTCAGCAAGTGAAGGATATCCTACATGCTTCCAGAAAGCCTTCCACCAGACGCTCTTATGCTTTTAAATGGAAAAGGTTTTCCATTTGGTGTGCAGAAAATGGTCTTAACCCTTCTGCAATACCTTTGAATTCGTTACTAGACTATTTGCTGCATTTATCCCATGCAGGCCTTAAAACAAATTCAATCAGAGTCCATTTGAGTGCTATTGCAGCATCCCTGAAGCCTCTTAATGGACAACCTATTTCCTCTCAGCCTTCTTTTAACTAAACCTCCCATTAGACCACCTCCAGTGGCATGGGACTTAAATCTGGTTCTTGGCCAGCTTATGAAGCCACCCTTTGAACCCTTAGCCACTACCTCCTTGAAATTCCTTTCCTGGAAGGTTATTTTTCTCATTGCACTCACCTCAGCTCGCCGTATCAGTGAGTTACAAGCTCTAGTGGCTAATCCTCCTTATACAAGGTTCCATCATGACAAGGTAGTTCTCAGAACTAATCCACACTTTATGCCTAAAGTGGTCTCACCTTTTCATCTGAACCAGGAGGTATATTTACCTGTTTTCTTTCCAGGGCCTCATGCATCAAGTGCAGAGAGGAGTCTTCATACCCTGGATTGCAAAAGAGCACTTGCTTTCTATTTACAAAGAACACAGCAACATAGAAAGTCCTCTCAACTTTTTGTTGCTTTTGATCCTTCCCATTTAGGACTTCCAGTCTCTAAGAGAACCCTGTCCAATTGGATTGCTCAGTGTATTTCCTTCGCCTACCAGAGTAAGAACCTTTCTCTGGAAGGCCATGTCACAGCTCACAATGTGAGGGCCATGGCAGCTTCTATGGCTCATCTAAACTCTGTGTCCATCGACCAAATCTGTCGAGCAGCCACCTGGGCCTCGGTTCATACCTTCGCAGCTCATTACTGCTTGGACAAGGATTCCCACCGGGATGCCTTGTTTGGTCAGGCTGTTCTCAAACACCTGTTACATACCTAATCAACTCCTGCCCTCCATACCTGACTGGATGCCTGAGATTCATAGGTGGAGATGGAGCCCTCCAGGGACTTACAATCTGGGTGATCTCCCAGGCATCTCTAGCTGGGGAGTTCCCATATGTGAAGACTCATTCCTGCTTGTTCCTGGAGATAGCACAGTTACTTACCTGTAACAGGTGATCTCTGGGAACAGCAGGAATTAGTCTTCACAACCCTCCCACCTCCCCTAGGAGTTGTATCTCTATCTATCTTTCCTTTCCTCTCTCTCTCTCTCTCTTTGTCGCAGCTTTAAAACTCGAACTGGAGAGAGATGGTTGGGAAAGGCGGGAAGGCAGCGCGCAGGCGCTGTGGGATGCTCCCAAAAGCTTTTCTTTTGGACGCTGGGGAGCGTTCCCGCGCAGGCTCCGTTGGTACCGACAATACCCCATATGTGAAGACTAATTCCTGCTGTTCCCAGAGATCACCTGTTACAGGTAAGTAACTGTGCTTTTCCGGTGTATCGATATTTTTTTTAGTTCTTCTGCAGCATTGCCTTTAAATACCATTTCAGTCATGGGTATCATCCCTACATCTTCCTCAGTAAAAACCAAAGCAAAGAATTCATTCAGTCTCTCCACTATGGCCTTGTCCCCTCTTAGTGCCCCTTTTACTCCTCTATCATTTAAGGTCGAACTGACTCTGTCAGAGGTTTTTTGCTACAAGTGTACTTGAAAAATCTTTATTATGTGTTTTTGCTTCCACACAAGCTTTTTCTCAAATTCTGTCTTTGCCTGCCTTATCAATGCCTGCATCTAACTTGCCAGTGTTTGCGGTGTTTCCAGTTTTCGCCATTTGGCTCCTTTTTCCATTTCCTGAAAGATGCATTTTTGTCAACAGCTGCCTCTCTGACCTCACCTTTAAACCATGCTGGCAGTTTTTTGGACTTCCTTCCACTTTTCTTAAAGCGTGGAATATAGCTGGTCTTGGCTTCCAAGATAGTGTTTTTAAACAACACCCATGTTTGATGCAAATCTTTAACCTTTGCAACTGCTCTTAGTTTTTCATAACTATTTTCCTCATTTTGTCATACTCTCCCTTTTGAAAGTTAAAAGGTAGTACTGTGGATTTCCTTACCGTCCCTCCTCCAGTTATTATATCAAACACAATCATGCTATGATTGCTACTGCCAAGTGGCACCCAACACCCTTATCTCTTGCACCAGATCTTGTGTTCCACTAAGGACTAGGTCCAAAATGGCTTCCCCTTCATTCGGTTCACAAACCAGCTGCTCCAAGAAGCAGTCTTTTATTTCATCTAGAAATGTATCTCCCTAGCATGTCCTGCTGTGACACTGACCTAGTCGATACCAGGGTAATTAAAATCACCCAGTACTATTACTGTGCTGTAATTTTTGTTAGCTTCCCAGATTTCTTTGAGCATGTCATCATCCATTTGTTCATTCTGGCCAGGTGGTCGATAGTACACCCCCACCCCCACTGCCATTGTCTTCCCCTTCCACTTTTTACATGGAATTTCGATCCATAGAGATTCTACAGTGACTTTTGTTTCCTGCAATACTTTAATCCTTTGTGACATAATGCCCTCTCTAACATAGAGTGCAACCCTTCCACCAATTTGATCTGCTCTATCATTACGATATAGTTTGTACCCAGGTATCACAGTGTGTCCCACTGGTTGTCTTCCTTCCACCATATCTCTGAGATATCAATCATATCTAACCTCTCATTTAGTGCTATATATTCTAACTCTCCCATCTTATTTTTTAGACTTCTAGCATTTGTATACTAACATTTTAGAGGTTGTATTTTATTCATATTAATCTGGCTATCGGTAGGCAGGGGTAATTTGTCTGCTCTGTACTTAAGGGCATTTGGTTTACTTTTGTCCCTTTTGGGACCTCTCTGCTGATATGCTCTAACTTCAATCTTTTGCTAGTATCCTTCAAGGATACATTGTTCCGAACCATGTGCTCTTGGGCGACTGTCAGCTGTCCCGTTATGTAGTTTAAAAGCTGCTCTATCTCCTTTTTGAAGGTTAATGCCTGCAGCTTGGTTCCATCTCTGTTAAGGTCCCCTGCTCGACACAACCCAAGCGAGAGCTTTCCTCCAGCATAATCATTTCTAGAGGCTAACAGCATTATTGCGGGAAATGCAACTGAGTCAACAAATCACTGCTAGCAAGATGCTGACCGTTCTCGGTCATATGGTCTTTGCAATACATGCCATACCCTTGGCATGCCTCCAGGTGAGCCAGGCTCAGTGGACTCTGCAGACGCCGTGGACCCGGGCCACCGGTTGCCTCCTGGATCAGCTGTATGTTGCCAATCTACTGGTCCAGTCTATGCATTGGTGGATAGTTCATCAGAACTTGCTCAAGGTCTACCCTTTCAAAAAAGCTTCATCCCAAAAGATTTGCATAAGAACATAAGAAATGCCATACTGGGTCAGACTAAGGTCCATCATGCCCAGCATCCTGTTTCAACAGTGGCCAATCCAGGTCACAAGTAACGGGCAGGTTTCCAAAAAGGTAAATAGGTTCCACAGTGCTTGTCCCAGGGTAAGCAGTAGATTTTGAGGGTCCTCTTAAACAGCGGTTTATGGACCTTTCTTCCAGGAATTTGTCCAAATCTTTTTTTAAAACCAGCTACACTAACAGCTTTTACTACATTCTCTGGTAACGAATTCTAGAGTTTGATTACACGTTAAGTGAAAAAGTATTTTCTCTTATTACTCTTAAATGGGTTACATTGTAGCTTCATTGATTGTCCCCTAAGTCTTTCTATTTTTTTTAAGGAGTAAACAACTGATCTACGTTTAACCATTCTAGTCCATTCATTAATTTATAGACCTCTATCATATCTCCCCCCGGCCATCTCTTTTCCAGGTTGAAGAGCCCTAATCTTTTAAACCTTTCCTTATAGGGGTATCCTTCCATCCCTTTATCATTTTGGTGGTTCTTCTCTGTACCTTTTCTAATTCTGTATCCTTTTTAAGATATGGTGACCAGAATTCAGGGCTGTGGAGTCGGTACACAAAACCTTTGACTCTGACTTCTTAATTTTATGATGATTCAGACTCCTCTATGTGCAATTAGACTAATTATAGATTGCCTATACTGATCGAAAGCACACAAAATTCAAGGCATTTCATCACTGCCAACATGAATCATCATGCTACTTTGCAGCGCCCTAACCTGTTAGTTTGGGTTTAAAGACTATAGCTGTGCCATTATGGCTTTTTTATATTTATTAAATAAGTTACAAACATGATTGAGCAACATTAAACATAAGACAAAACTTACAAAATTAAAAAAGAGGCTAAGCATTCTTACAGGAAGGTCACAAAATCCCCATTTTAAAAGAAACTCAAGTACATAACCCTTCCTTTTTGATATCAAAACATTGTTTGAATATAAAATTTAAATGAATGGAACTGAAAGATTACATTAAATGAAATAAAAATTATATTGTAAAAGCTAGAAGAGTTTATCTCTATAAAATTTATTAAAGAAACATTGTATCTATAGAAATTACGTTAAATCAAAAATACAAATCCAAAATTTACAAACAACTTGTTAAAAACAGAATTGCTTCTGCCAGATCCTCCTTCATAGAAGCCCTTAAATCTGATTTCGGCACTGAAAATAATCAAAACAGTCAACACTGACTTGGGTGGGTGGCATTGCTGCTACAGTTAGCTACATCATTAATAATCTCCCTGGAAAAGCAGGGATGACTTCTATGATCAGTTTCGAGCAGTCATACTTTTCCACTTATTTTAATCAATTTTACATTTAGTCAGAATCAGATTCTGATGCCAGTAACAATAATTGCTTCTAACTCCATGACTCAGTTTCATACTCTACAGTCCTGCCAGAATTGCATGCAATATTCAAGGTGCTGTTTCACTATGGAATGATAGCGGCATAATATCCTTGGTTTTATTCTCCATTCCTTTCCTTATAATTCTTAGCATTCTGTTTGCTTTCTTGACCACCGCTGAATACTGGGCAGAGGGTATCAACGTCTAAATCTTTCCTGGGTGGTGATTCCTTTTGTGAAACTTTGCTCGTGTAACCGTAGCTTGGGTTACACAAGCAAGGTTTCCTAGGTGCATAACCTTGCACTTGTCCACATTGAATTTCATCTGCCATTTGGACGTCTAGTCTCCCAGTTTATCAAGGTCCTCTTGCAATTTTTCACAATCCTCTTGTGTTTTAACAACTTTAAATAATTGTCTCATCTGCAAATTTGATCACTTCACTCATTATTCCCATTTCCAAGACATTTATGAAGATGTTAAAAATCAGCAGGCCCAGCACAGATCCATGTTGTACTCCACTATTCACCTTTTCTCCATTGCGAAAATTGGTCATTTAGTCCTGCTGTCTGCTTTCTGTCTTTTTACTAGTTCCTGATCCACAATAGTAAACTGTCATCTATCCTATGACTTTTTAATTTTGCCAAAAGGGCTCTCATGAGGAACCTTGTCGAGGGCTTTCAAAAATCCAGATACACTGTATTGACCAACTCACCTATGTCTACCTGTTTATTCACACCTTCAAAAAATATAACAGATTAGTAAGACAAGACCTTCTTTGACTAAATCAATGATGACTTTCTCCCATTAAACTATGACTATGTCTACATGCTCAGTAATTTTATTCTTTATAATGGTTTCTACCATTTTGACTGGTACTGACGTGAGGCTCACCGGTCTGTAGTTTCCCGGATCTCCCCTGGAACCCTTTTTAAAAATTGGTATTACATTGGCCATTCTTCAATTTTCAGATACTACAGATGATTTTAAAGATCGACAGATTACTAATAGTAGGTCTGCAATCTCTTATTTCAATTCTTTCAATACCTTCAGATGTATACCATCTAGTCCAGGTGATTTGCAGATATATTATAAATAGTTATAATAGATCTTCTTGGTTTATCGATATTACTTTTTATTTTTCCAATACACCACTTTTGAATACCATTTCAGGCATGGGTCACTTCCCTACATCATCTTCAGTAAAGACCGAAGCAAAGAATTCATTCAGTCTCTCCACTATGGCCTTATCCTTCCTTAGTGCCCCCTTTACCCCTCTGTCATCTAATGGTCCAACTGACACTCTCATAGGGTTTTTGTCATGAATGTACTGAAAAAGGTTTTTTCGTTTTTGCTTCCATGGCAAGTTTTTTTTTTGTTTTGTTTTTTTTTCAAATTCTCTCTTTGCCTGCCTTATTAGTGCCTTGTATCTAATTTGCCATTGCTTATGTTTCCCGTTTTCATCATTTGGTTCCTTTTTCTGTTTCCTAAAAGATGCTTTTTTTTTGGCTACAACAGCCTCTCTGACCTCACCTTTGAACCATGCTGGCAGTTTTTTTGCCTTCCCTCCACTTTTCTTAAAGCGTGAACTACATCTAGTCAGAGCTTCCAAGATCTTATTTTCAAACAGGGTCCAAGCTTGAGGTAAATCTTTAACCTGTACTGCTGCTTCTAGTTTTTCCTCGACTGTTTTCCTCATTTTATCATAGTCTCCCTTTTGAAAGTTAAAAGGTAGTAGTGTGGATTTCCTTGCCACCCTTCCTCCGTTTATTGAATCATGCAATTATCACTATTGCCAAGTGGACCAACACCCTGTGTTCACTAAGGACTAGTTCCAAAATAGCTTCCCCTCTTGACGGTTCATAAACTAAATGACTGCTTCTTGAAGCAGCTGGTTCATCTAGAAACTTTATCTCCCTAGCTTGTCCTGCTGTGACACTGATCTAGTTAATACTGAACTCGCCCATTATTACCATTGTAATTTTTGTTAGCATCTCTGATTTCTTTCTTTTAGCATTTCATCATCCATTTGTTCATTCTAGCCAGGCAGTCGGTAGTACACCCCCACTGCCATCGCCTTCCCCTTTTTACATGGAAATTCTATCCATAGAGTTTCTACAGTGTATGTTTGTTTCCTGCAAAATTTTTATCCTGAAGAAATCTCCCCTGGAAGAGAGAGAACTCAAGATGGCCGCTGAGTTTGCTTTCTTGCTAAATGCCTAAGCGCAAAGGGAAGCCGAGGGTTTCCCCCTTGGAGCCCCGGCCTCCAATCAGCGGTCAGATGGATCGTTTCGTTCTGCTTACCCAGGCGCAGAAACAGGAGATCCATTCCGGCTTAGTGGCGATGATGGAGGAGAGTTCTTCGCTGCTCTCTGAACTTGAGATCTCGCTGTCTCCTATGGAGAGAACACAGCCGCAGTGCCCTGCTGCTCTGAACCTGACCCCTGCAGTTTTGGTGCTTCCTCCCTCGGCAGAGGGGAGGGAAGACATCGATTGTGGGAGAGTGCTACGGTCTCAGCTCAGGTGTCCCCTGGGGTCTCCGGGGAGGTTTCAGGATCACCGTAGCTGGCAGAAGCTCTGATGGTCAGTCGTCTGAACGATGAAGGTATTTCCCTCAGTCTTCTACTTCGTTGACCTCCACTCCTGTGCCTACTTCTCTTCTTAGACCCAAAATCTTCACTTTGGAGGTAATTTGGGAGGCAATTGTTTCTCTTTCGGATGCAGTGAATAGACAGACCATGGCTCTTTCCTCTAGGATCCAGGAAAACTCAGCCCAAATTGATTCCGTTGTGTCTAACTTTGAACATCTTAAATTGCAAGTAGAAGATCATGAAAGTCAATTGGTAACATTGTCTGAATCTACTTCATCTTTGCTTAAAGATAATGTGGTCTCTCCGGTATAAAATGGAGGTTCTGGAAAATGCAGCTGGGCTGTGAACCTGAGGGTTTTGAATTTCCCCAAGATGAGGGGTGTCACGGCCCTAGATATGTTTAAGAGATACTTGCAAGAGGTATTAAAAGTGCCTCCAGATTTAATTCCACCTTTGACAGAGGTTTACTATCTTCCACGAGGAAAGAAAGAACAAGTGGCTTTGGGAGAAGATTCTAACATAGAGGTTTTAAATATGTCTGAGTTTCTTGAGGACTCTGGTGGCAGGACATGTCTCATCTACATTATTGGTCTCATGTGCATTGGTTACCAATAAAGAATGGTTGCTGAAAATGTTCTGTAAAAAAAGACTGGAGACTTTTTGTGGTCTTTCAATTTCCATGTTTCCTGATATAGCCAAAGAGACGCAGAAGAGGAGGAAACAATTTCTCTTACATAAACCTGGAGTTATACAGATTGGGGAGTCCTTTTTCCTAATATTTCCTTGTAAATGCTTGGTGTTATATAACTCTTTGAGAGATGTTTTCTTTCAACCTACTGATCTTGCTACCTTTATTAATGCCAAATTATTGACGGATAAGTGTCAGAGTAATATAGTTAACATCTCTCCTACTATTTAGCCTGTGTTCTCAGGGACCATCTTGAATTTTTGAATTTATTGAATTTATGTTCTTTTGCCTCTTAATTTGCCTGAGGTTCTCCTGCCTTGGGCTTTGTTAGGCCTCTCTACCCTTCAACATGTGGACTACAAGAGATCATTTGGGACTTTGTTTCCTTTGCCTTAATATCTATTAGTGGTAGTGTATTTCTCCTTTGTATTTCTTTTCTGTCAAGATTTGTCTTGATGATTATATATAAACTTAATAAATATTAAATTAAAAAAAAAATTATCCTGTGTGACTCAATGCCCCCTCTAGCATAGAGCGCAACCTCTTCACCAATTTGATCTACCCTGTCATTGTGATATAGTTTATAACCAGGTGTCACGACGTCCCATTGGTGGTTGTCCTTCCACCAGATCTCAGAGATACCAATTATATCTAACCTTTCATTCAGTGCTATATATTTTTTATTTTATTTTATATTTGAGTTTTAACATAATCAAGCAACACAGCTTGTACAGAAAAGATACAAACTTGCAAAACAATATTAAGAAACATACAAAAAGGTAATAGTTAGCAAGAGTATCATTATTCCTCAATGAGAGGGAAGAAGCATTATCATAAACACTGAGGGCAGGAGCCCCCCCAGTGATATCTCAAGGAAAAAATTTAAGCAGAAAAACAAGTGGAAACGGAGGTTGAAGAAACATCTTGCATACAAATGAGGAACCACTCATGAGGGTGAGGATGTAACCAAATGAGTGCTAACAAAGGAAGACAAATCTTCAGGCTGAAAGTAAACATTTCTGCATTTGGAAAACCACAATACATTTGCAGAGAAATCTTAACACAAAAGAAGCTCCCATCTGAATCACACCAGGACGTAACAGAAGAAAAGATTTACATCTTCTCTGGGTTTCTCTGACAACATCTCGAAAGATCGATATTTTTTGCCCATAAACAAGCCAGTCTCTGTCCGATGGCAAAGCAAATGATACTAACAAGGTAGAAACTAACAGTTCATCTTCCTTGGGAGATTGGAGAAGAGCTGAGACATTCAGAAAGTCCATCTCTAGGGTCCCTGCAGCCATATTCCCTTCTTTTTTACCAACAGGTAAGTAATAAACTTTCGACACTGGGGGGATCAAGTCATATGGTACCAGTAGTGACTCTTGAAGATATTTTTTAAAGAGATCTAACAGAGCTACCGCAGGGACAACTGGGAAATTCAAAAGGCGAATGTTTGAAGACCTGGCAGCATTTTCCAATGACTCTAGCTTTGTTCTTAAAGCCAAATTATCTTTAACCAAGGATGTAGTTATATCAGAAACCTGTGAGAGCTTCTGTTCAGAAACAACTACTTTCCCTTTTATCTCCACCATATCATTATCCAATTTTGAGACAGCTTCCTCAAGTTTAGTAATCTTAGAAGTAGATAAAGTCAATTGCTGCGTTACTACTTGAGAGAGTTGAACTATTGCCTCCCAGATATTGTCCAGGGTCACCGAGGCAGGACGAGCAATGGTAAAGGAAAATGGAGATTCAAACTTTGCCGCTCCTAGTAAAGCCTTCACTCCATCAGCACTACTCACTCCGCATGCGGAATCAGCAACCTCCACAGAGTGGAAATCATCCGGGTCAGTAGCCTCGATCTCGGTCAACTGAACTTCAGGAACCACCACCGGCATGTCCCGCTCCAGATTCACAACTGCTACCTCAACAGGAAAAGTTGCAGAACCGCCAGTTGGGGTGGTCTCCGAAGAGCCCGGAGCAACAGGAGGAGCACGCCCACTGGGGGAGAGAGACACCTTAAAGGCGGAAGACGCCGCGGACTCCTCAGCCGGCGCTAGCAAGCCTGCTAGAATCTCCCCAATTTGATTCTTGGTGAGCCTGACAAACTGATCCATAGGTCCCACATTAGCAAGCGTAGGCTCCGTGAGAAAAGCTCTGGGCTTGCCTTTCCATTTAGGCATTCTGGCTCAATCCCTCACTGCCGCCACCTTGGAAATTAGCCACTCCCCTATCTGGGGCCAAAATTCAGTGCTATATATTCTAACTCTCCCATCTTAATTTTTTAGATTTCTAGAATTTGCATACAGGCATTCTAAAAGTTGTATTTTGTTTATATTAATAATCTGGTTATCAGTTGACAGGGGTAATTTGGAATCTTTCTTCTGGGTACTTAAAGGCATCTGGATTACTTTAATTGTTATTGGAACCACTCTGTCACGATGCCCTAACTTCCCTCCTTTGCTAGTATCCTTCAAACAGGATACTGGGCTTGATGGACTTTGGTCTCACCCTGTATGGCATTTCTTATGTTCTTAAACCTTTTTTATATGTAAAACTACTATTAAAGCTTTGGAATTACAAAGCTTAAAAGGGAGAGAGGAGGCATTGTGGGTTAAACTAGAAAGAGGGAAAGAGAAATCTATTTGCATTGGTGTGATATACAGACCTCCCTCACAAGAGGAAGAGGTGGACAGAGTTAATTGAAGACATACGCAGCATTGCTAGGAAAGGGGAAGTGCTACTGATAGGAGATTTCAATATGCCAGATGTTGATTGGCACATTCCTGCTGCATCATCTAGAAGTAAGGAGATTCTGGATTCTCTACAGGGAGAACTATTCAGGCAATTGGTAACAGACCCCACACGTGAAGGAGCCATACTGGACTTGGTGCTTACCAATGGTGAAAGTGTTTCTGATGTTGTAGTGGGAGATCATTTTGCATCCAGTGATCACCAGATGGTGTGGTTCAGTATTAGGACTAGGACTGTTAGAATCCATTCAAAGGTGAGGATCTTAGACTTTAGGAAGACTAACTTTGCGAAGATGGACCAATACCTCAGGGAGTCGTTAGTGGGATGGGAACAGCTGGGGGATGTAGAAAAACAGTGGGCAAAACTGAAAGGGGATATTTTAAGGGCAACCAACCTTTTTGTTAAAATGGTAAATAAAGGTAAAAGGAAAGGGAGACCGCTATGGTTTTCGAAAGAAGTAGCTGAAAAAGTGAAGAAAAAGAGGGAGACCTTCATGAAATACAAGAGATCACAGAGAGAGGAAGACAGGCATCTGTATTTGGAAAAACTTAGAGAATCTAGCAAAGTAGTCAAGAAGGCAAAGATTCAAAAGGAGGAGGAAATAGCCAATGCAATAAAATGGGGGGATAAGACATTTTTCAGATATATTAGTGAGAAGAGGAAGGGCAAAAGTGGTATTATCAGACTCAAGGGTGCAGGGGAGGAATATGTAGAAGCTGATAAGGATAAAGCAGAATTGCTTAACACATATTTTTGTTCTGTGTTCACAGATGAAGAACCAGGAGCAGGACCTCAGAAAACACCCACAAATAGGAACAGTAGCAAGGGACATCTTGAACAATTTTCAGAAGTGTCGTCAACCCCCCCTGGTGGCCTGTGGCTGCAAGGGCAGGTTGAGCATTTTATTATTGATGGAGGTAAAAGACACTTTAAGCCAGATGCACCCTGGGTATTGTAGTCCTCCTCCTTATGATAATAAGTTGTGTGAGCCAAAATGGAGGGTAAATAAGACTTTTATTTCCCTTTTATGCACTGAGGTTCGCTAGGTAACAGAGAAATGAAAGTATTTCTTTCTTGGGTTCTACCAAAGCATAAGGTGAACAAATAAACTGTTACAAACTTTCACAGCTTCTTCGTAAAAACAACACAGGCTTTCCAACTTTGGAGCAAAAATAACTTGGTGAGCTTTTCTCTTTCGCTCAGCACAAACAAAACAATATTAGAGCTTGTCCATATACAATTACAGCTCAGGGAGTGACTCAAGGCTTCCTGCCATACACAGAGCAATCCATTAAATCTTCGTGGGACGATATAACTGAATCCCCATATTCCACCTGCATGGGCTCTGGGTCATTTGTGCTTCCCTCAGCAATTGACCTTTCCCTGACTGCAGTGGTTTGAAAGTCAATATTCCTTCTCCCTAGCCTCCAGCCTGGTTGTTCTAGGGCTTTCAAGTAAACAGCAGGGTTTGTCCCCACACCTCTAGGAAATGGCTTGTAAAACTCCTGCCTGTTTTCTTTTCTTTCAGACTGCTTATCTGCTCTCACAGACGCTCTATGAACTGGGTTTCTCTTTAGACAAAAAGAGTCACTGTACCTTGGCTTTGTAATGTCCGTGTGACCGGTACTTACCCAACCAGGCACCTCTCTCTGGTCACGGTCTCTTTTGTAGACTCCCTCTGGCATCCTCCTGGATAGTGCTTGTCTTCTCTTCAGATTGGGAAGACCAGATAAAGCCTCCAGGCTTCTTGGCTTTCTAGCACAAGTAATCCTATCAGGACTTTCTCTTCCAGTACCTTTAAACCTTGTTACAGACCCTTCTGGTGAGCATAGACCTCTCTCTAGGCTAGGCTCTCTGCTCCTGAGCTCACTGCCTCTGGGATTTCTTCTTACCGAGTCTCTTTCCAGTATGGCTCTCCCAGGTCTCACTCCAGCACTTCTTGGTCTGTACCTTTCTCTCTCTCCTTCTGAGCTCTCCTCTGAGCTCTCTTCCGAGGTTCCTTCCTCTCTCCAGGCCGGGCTCTCCTCTGAGGTTCCTTCCTCCCTCCCTCCAGGCCTGGCTCTCTTCTTCTGAGCTGCCTCTCTGCTTATAAAGCCGTTTTACTTCTGAGTTCCTCGAGCTACTCTTCAGGTGGAGCTGATCAGCTCCTGCACAATCAGTCCCCGGGTGTGTTAGCTCAGCCTCTGTAGAACATAAGAACATAAGATATGCCATACTGGGTCAGACCAAGGTCCATCAAGCCCAGTATTCTGTTTCCAACAGTGGCCAATCTAGGTCATACGTACCTAGCAGTTTCCCCAAGGGACACAGGTTCCACAATGCTTGTATTGGTTCAAGCATTGATATCCTGGGTTCCTTCTTAATAATGGTTTATGGACCTTTCCTCCAGGAACTTGTCCAAACCTTTTTTAAACCCAGCTACACTAACAGCCTTTACTACATCCTCCGGTAACAAATTCCAGAGTTTGATTACACGTTGAGTGAAAAAATATTTTCTTTTATTAGTCTTAAATAGTTTACCCTGTGCCTTCATTGCATGTCCCCTAGTCTTTCTATATTCTGATAAGGTAAACAATCGATCTACGTTTACCCGTTCCACTCTGTTCATTAATTTATAGACTTCTATCATATCTCCCCTCAGCCGTCTCTTTTCCAGGTTAAAGAGCCCCAACCTTTTTAGCCTTTCTTCATAGGAGTATCCTTCCATCCCCTTTACCATTTTGGTGGCTCTTCTCTGAACCTTTTCTAAAATCGCTATATCCTTTTTAAGATACGGCGACCAGAATTGCACACAATATTCAAGGTGCGGTCTCACCATGGAACGATATAGAGGCATTATAATATCTTTTGTTTTATTTTCCATTCCTTTCCTTATCATACCTAGCATTCTATTTGCTCTCTTGGCCGCTGCTGCACACTGGGCCGAGGGTTTTAACATAGTATCCACAATGGCGCCTAAATCTTTTTCCTGGGTGGTGGTTCCTAATGTGGAACCTTGCATCGTGTAACCATAGTTTGGGTTGTTCTTCCCTAGGTGCATAACCTTGCACTTGTCCACATTAAATTTCATCTGCCATTTTGATGCCCAGTCTTCCAATTTATCAAGATCCTCTTGCAATTTTCCACAATCCTCTTGGGTTTTAACAACTTTAAATAGTTTTGTGTCATCTGCAAATTTGATAACCTCACTCGTTATTCCACTTTCCAGGTCATTTATGAATATGTCAAAAAGCAGCGGACCCAGCACAGATCCCTGGGGTACACCACTATTCACCTTTCTCCATTGGGAAAATTGGCCATTTAGCCCTACCCTCTGCTTTCTATCTTTTAACCAGTTCCTGATCCACAATAGTACACTGCCTCCTATCCCATGACTCTTTAGTTTTGCCAAAAGTCTCTCATGAGGGACCTTGTCAAAGGCTTTCTGAAAGTCCAGATACACAATATCAACCGACTCACCTTTGTCCACCTGATTATTCACTCCTTCAAAAAAACATAACAGATTAGTAAGACAAGATCTTCCTTGTCTAAAGCGATGTTGTCTGTCTCCCATTAGGTCATGACTATCTACATGATGAGTAATTTTATTCTTTGATGGTTTCTACCATTTTTCCCGGTACTGATGTCAGGCTCACCGATCTGTAGTTTCCAGGATCACCCCTTGAACCCTTTTTAAAAATTGGTGTTACATTGGCGATCCTCCAATCTTCAGGTATTAGAGATGATTTTAATGATAGTTCACAGATTACTAATAGCAGGTCTGCAATCTCGTATTTCAGTTCTTTCAACACCCTTAGATGTATACCATCCGGCCCAGGTGGTTTGCTACTCTTCATTTTATCTAATAGTTGTAATACATCTTCCCGATGTATCTATATTTCCTTCAATTCTTCCGCACCTTTAAATACCACTTCAGTCATGGGTAACATCCCTACATCTTCCTCAGTAAAGACTGAAGCAAAGAATTCATTCAATCTCTCCGCTATCGCCTTGTCGCCTCTTAGTGCTCCTTTAACCCCTTTATCATCTAATGAACCAACTGACTCTCTCACAGGTTTTTTGCTACGAATGTACTTGAAAAGGTCTTTACTTCTCGTTTTTGCTTCCGCAGCAAGCTTCTTCTCAAATTCTCCCTTTGCCTGCCTTATCAATGCCTTGCATTTGACTTGCCAGTGCTTGTGCTGTTTCCAGGTTTCGTCGTTTGGCTCTTTTTTCCATTTCCTGAAAGATGCTTTTTTGGCAACTACAGCCTCTCTGACCTCACCTTTAAACCATGCTGGCAATTTTTTGTACTTCCTTCCACTTTTCTTAAAGCATGGAATACAGTTGGTCTGGGCTTCCAAGATAGTATTTTTCAACAACAGCCAAGCTTGATGTACATCTTTAATCTTTGCAACTGCTCCTTTTAGTTTTTTGTTAACTGTTTTCCTCATTTTATCATAGTTTCCCTTTCGAAAGTTAAAAGGTAGTACTGTGGATTTCCTTACTATCCCTCCTCCACTAATTAAATCAAAGGCGATCATGCTATGATCACTATTGCCAAGTGGCCCCAACAACCTTATCTCTTGCACTAGATCTGGTGTTCCACTAAGGACTAGGTCTAATATCGTTTCCCCTCTGGTCGGTTCATGAACCAGCTGCTCCAAGAAGCAGTCATTTATTTCATCTAGGAACTTTATCTCCCTAGCATGTCCTGACGTGACACTGACCCAGTCGATACCGGGGTAGTTGAAATCACCCATTATTATTACTGCACTGTAACTTTTGTTAGCTTCCTTGATTTCTTTGAGCATTTCATCATCCATTTGGTCATTCTGGCAAGGCGCTCGATAGTACACCCCCACTGCCATTGCCTTCCCCCTTTTACATGGAATTTCAATCCATATAGATTCTACAGCAGATTTTGTTTCCTGCAAAACTTTAATCCTTTCTGACTCAATGCCCCCTCTAACATAGAGAGCAACCCCTCCACCAATTTGATCAGCTCTATCATTACGATATAGTTTGTACCCAGGTATCAGTGTCCCACTGGTTGTCCTCCTTCCACCATGTCTCTGATATTCCAATCATATCTTGCCTTTCATTTAGTGCTATATATTCTAACTCTCCCATCTTATTTTTTAGACTTCTAGCATTTGCATACAAGCATTTTAGAGAATGTACTTTACTCATATTAATTTGGCTATTGTTAGACATGGGTAATTTGGGATCTTTAAGCTCAGTCTGCTCCATACTTGAGGGCATTTGGGCTACTTTACTCTTTTGTGGAACCTCTCTGCTTTTGGTATTATCCTTCAAAGATACATTCTTCCGAACCATCCGCTCTTGGATGACTGTCGGCTTTCCCCTAATATCTAGTTTAAAAGCTGCTCTAAACTAGCAGGTTCATTCACGCTCCCTCTAGCTGCTTTGCAAGGGAACTGCATATTTGTTTTGTAAGAAACAGCTTTTTTTTTCTAAGTTTCTGCTTTCAGTGGCTTCTGCCTTTATCACAGAAGACTGTGTTCGTGAGAAACTAGCTCAATTTAAAGTAGACAAAGTGATGGGACTGGATGGGATACACCCTAGTATACTGAGGGAACTTGGGGACATTCTTGCAACTCCACTGACTGACCTTTTCAATGCCTTGTTGGAGTCGGAAGTGGTGCCAAAGGACTGGAGAGAGGCTCATGTGGTGCCTTTACACAAAAGCGGAAGTAAGGATGTGGTTGAAAACTACAGGCCAGTTAGTTTAACTTCGGTGGTGAGTAAATTATTGGAAACACTGCTGAAAGAGGAAATAGTGCGGTTTCTGGAGTCCAGCGGATTACAGGATCCGAGGCAGCATGGATTCACCAGAGGCAGGTCTTGTCAGACAAATCTGATTTCTTTGACTGGGTGACCAGGGAGTTGGACCGAGGGAGAGCTCTAGATGTCCTGTATTTAGATTTCAGTAAAGCCTTTGACACTGTTCCTCACAGGCGACTTATAAACAAACTGAGCACCCTAGGGATGGACCCTAAAGTTACTGCTTGGGTTAGAAATTGGTTGGGTGGGAGGCGACAAAGAGTACAAGTAAATGGAGCTCACTCTGAGGAGAAGGATGTTACCAGTGGTGTGCCCCAGGGATCTGTCCTTGGTCTGACTCTTTTTAACGTCTTTGTTAGTGATATAGCGGAAGGTGTAGATAACATGAGGAGGGTTCTAGCTAAGCTTGAAGAATGGTCTAGAATTTGGCAACTGGGATTTAATGTTAAAAAATGTAAGGTCATGCATTTGGGCTGCAGCAATCCAAGGGAGCAATATAGTATAGGGGGTGAAGTACTTTTGTCCACTAAAGAAGAGTGGGACCTAGGCGTGGTTATGTCTGATGATCTTAAAGTAGCTAAAAAGTAGAAAAGACGATGGCAAAAGCTAGAAGGATGCTTGGGTGCATTCGGAGAGGAATGGCTAGCAGAAAAAAGGAGGTGATAATGCCTCTGTATAAGTCTTTGGTGCGACCTCATTTGGAGTATAGTGTGCAATTCTGGAGACCGCACCTTCAAAAGGATGTGAACAGGATGGAGTCGGTGCAGAGGGTGGCTACTAAAATTATTAGTGGGCTTCATTATAAAGCATATGAGGACAGACTGAAGGATCTTAATATGTATACCTTAGAGGAAAGGCGGGATAGAGATGATATGATTGAGATGTTTAAAGACCTCCGTGGCATAAATGTTCAGGGAGCGAGCTTCTTTCAATTGAAAGCAAGTTCTGCTACGAGGGGACATGGGATGAAGGTGAAGGGAGATAGATTCAGGCGCGATATGCAGAAATATTTCTTTACGGAAAGAGTTCTGGATCCATGGAATAGTCTCCCAGTGGAGGTGGTAGAGATGAGGACAGTAACTGAATTCAAAAAAGCATATGACAAACACAGAGGATCTAAAAAGGTAAAAAGGGGACTGTTGTAGTTGTTGATATGGAAGGACAGACTAGTTAGGGCATGTGGTCTCTTTCTGTCGTCATATTTCTATGTTTCTATGTTTAAAACCAGATACCGGTGAATGTAGAAAAAGCTGTTAGTGTAACGAATTCCAGAGTTTGATTAACCATTGAGCGGAAACAATATTTTCTCGTATTAGTCTTAAATGGGTTACATTGTAGCATCATTGCATGTCCCTCTAGACTTTCTACTTTCTACTTTTTGATGGTGTAAACAACCAATCTATATTTACCTGTTCTGCTCCATTCATTAATTTATAGACCTCTATCATATCTCTCCTCAGTTGTCTCGTTTCCAAGTTGAAGAGCCCTAACCTTTTTAAGCATGTCCTCATAGGGATATCCTGTTTACTTGTTCCATGTAAACCGCCCCTGATCTCTGGAAGGGGCGGTATAGAAGAAATAGATAAATAAATAAATAAAATAAAAAATATCCTTCCATTCCCTTTACCATTTTGGTGGCTCTTCTCTCCACTTTTTCTAATTCTTCTATATCATTTTTAAGATATAATGACCAGAACTGCACATAATATTCAAGATGTTGTTACACCATAGAGCGATACAAAGGCATTATAATATCCTTGGTTTCCTTTTCGTCCCTCCAGTTCAGTCCCACACCGCTTGGTAGTGCACCTCTTCTTGCAGCATGGAGACCTGGTATGTCAGAAGTCTGGCACATATACCGGTGGCACCTCCCACCAGCTTCCAGTGTGCTCAGTGTCCATGCGGCAGGAGGTTGTGAGCCTAGGGATTTATTTATTTGTTATTTATTACATGCACTTATATACCGCGCTATTTTCCATCAGTGCGGTTTACATAGAACCAGTTAAATACACATCTCAAAACTTTTGATTTGTGTTTACAATTAACAGGCAACAGAACTTGGATAGATAACAAGGGGGTAACTATTTACAACTGTATAGAAAGAGCGGGCTGAACGTCTGTTTGAAGTGATTAGTTTACTGATGAGGCATTTGAGGTGCTGTCATCCGGATAATGCTCGAGGAAAAGGTGGTATTTCAGAGCTCAGCACGAGGAGCATATTTATTTATTTACATTCTCTTATATACCGCACTATTCTGCATCAGTGCGATTACATTGAACAAACTGAAATTACATTGAACAGGGCATTATAACTTGGAGATAACTATTTTACAGGGAACATGGGCTATGGAGGGTTAAGTAGCTTGCCCATATAAGTAGTAGTAGGTTTTTCTATTTGGGATTTTTGTTTTGGGTACACTGCACCTTTAATTTTGGTAGTGTGGTTTAAAAAAAAAAGAAAGGTTTATTCAGAGCCGATCAGGGCAGGGAAGGGGGCAGTTAGAAGATTTCTGCTCTCCCTTCCCTCTAGTCTTCTTTTCTGGTGCCCTGCTGAACTCCCTGCCTTGTCGGCATGGTGGGGAGATGCTGTTCCTCGGTGCTCTGCCTGCCGATTGTTTCTGTGCCGGGTGCTAGACGGCAGAAATGTCGGCAGTGTTCATTTAGCCTCAATAGTCTGCCTGCACGTTTGCCGGGAGCTGGGCTGACAGAAAACTGGGTAATTTGCGGCGAATTTGCTCCGGATCGCTTTGGGAACATCTGTGGAGCAGGTGAGTGAGAGTGACCAGCATTCGGTTTCTCCTTTGCGAGGCCTGTCCCCTCGTGTGAAGCCAGCGGCTGAGTTTTCAAGCGCCGTTTTGCTGGCTCTGCCGTTTTTCCCGCTTTTTTTTTTGTGACGTTATTTTCCTTCATAGGAGGTTCCTAGACGTTTTAGCAGGGTAAGTTGGGGAAGATACCATCTTTTTTTCTCATGCTGGGTAGAAGGAGAGGACTTGAAGATGGAGTTGGAAGGTCCGGCAGAGGAGCTGGAAGAGGGTGTGAGATCCAAGAGCCAGAGGATCAGGCCCGGATTATGTGTGTGTTTAGGAGAGAGGAGCTGACAGCCCTGATCACGGAATTGCTGCAAGCGCTTAACCTAGCAGTGGCCTCATCGGTAGAGGACAAGAGTGTAGAAGATCCTCTCATCCAGGCGGTGCGGAAGTCTCAGATGGTCTTTCCAGTTCACAAGGTGGTTAAACAAATGATTCAGGATGCGTGGGACTTGCCAAAGGCAGCTCTCAGGGGTGTGAGGTCCATGTCTTGTCTTTATCCATTAGCTGATCAGGAACGGGAGATGTTTCGCTCTCCTCGGATAGATGCGGCCGTGTCAGCGGTCACAAAAAAGACTACGATCCCAGTGGAAGGTAGCGCAGCCCTAAAGGATGCTCAAGACAGAAAGGTGGATTCATTGGTGAGGCAGGCCTTCGATGCCAATGCGCTTTCGTTGCAAGCATCTATTTGTGGCGCATGGGTAGCGAGGGCTTGTCTTCGTTGGTCTCAATGTTTGCAACAGACTGCAGAACCCTCCCAGGAGCAAGTACAGGACTTGTCAAGACTGGAGTCTGGGGCGGCCTACTTGGCAGATGTGCATTATGACTTGATCAGGAGTTTGGCAAATAGTATGTCTTCTTTGGTGGCGGCGCATCGCTACATTTGGCTGCAGAATTGGGCGGCGGATAACTGCTCCAAATCTAGACTCAGTAAACTTCTTTTTAAGGGAAAGCTGCTGTTTGGTGAAGATCTTGACAAGCTTGTAAAGGACTTGTGGGAGTCCAAGGGTGGCCGGTTGCCAGAAGACAAGCCAAGACCGGGAAAGTCTGGAACGGTGCTGAGGGGCCAGTCTCAGGACTTTCGGCATTTTCAGGCTTCGTGTTTGGGGTCCTTTCAGAGGGGAAGGTATCCCTTTCGGGGTCAAGGCTTTTGAGGGTTCAGAGGAGCATGCAGGGGGGTTCGTAAACCCTCCGCCAGCTGGTTTCAAAAAGGCGCAATGAAGCACGAGGGGCTCAGGCAGGGCTTCAACACGTAGGGGGTCGGCTTTGGGAATTTTGGCCTGCCTGGGCTCAGATAGCATCCGATCAGTGGCTGTTGGAGGTTATTCGAAAAGGCTACGCTCTCGAGTTTGCCCGACCGGTTCAAGACTCCTTTGTTCTTTCCCCCTGCAGGGGACGGAGCAAGGAGTTGGCGGTTCGGACGACGTTGTTACTCCTAGAGCAGCTAGGGGCCGTGGTTCTGGTGCCGTTAGATCAATGCGGTTCCGGATGATACTCGATTTATTTCATGGTTCCAAAGAAGGATGGGGCCTTTCGCCCATTTCTAGACCTCAAAGGCATGAACCGCTGTCTTCGAGTGGCCCATTTCCGTATGGAAACGTTAAGGTCAGTGATGGTGGCGGTGCGACAGGGGGAGTTCCTGACGTCGCTCAATCTCACCGAGGCTTATTTGCATATTCCCATCAGGCTGAATCACTAAAGGTTCTTAAAGTTTGCAGTACCGTAGGGTCATTTTCAGTTCCAAGCCTTGCTGTTCGGGTTGGCAACGGCTCCACGGATGTTCACCAAAGTAATGGTGGTAGTAGCAGAATTTTTGCACAAAGAGGGGGTGCTAGTTCCACCCTTACCTCAATGATTGGTTGATTTGTGTGAAGTCCCAGGCCGAGAGTGTAAGGGCAGCGGCCAGGGTGTTGCAGTTCTTGCAGAGTCTTGGCTGGGTGGTCAATGCCGCCAAGAGTCTGTTGGTACCGTCACAGACCTTAGAGTATCTCGGAGTTCGTTTTGACATGCAAGTCGGGCAGTTTTTCTCCCGGAACCTCGAGTGCAAGGCCTTCAGTCTTTGGTACGCGACCTTTGGAAATGGCTGGCTCCGGCTGGCATTATCTTCGGGTGCTGGGTACCTTGGCCGCTACCTTGGAAGTGGTACCTTGTGCCAGGGCGCACATGCAGCCCTTGCAAAGGTCTCTGCTCCGGCGCTGGTCGCACCAGAGGGATTCTCTGAGCAAACGCTTGCCCTGTATGGGGCGGGTCCGAGCGCATCTCCTTTGGTGGCTACATCCGGAGAAGCTGACGGCAGGGATGCCACTGGAACAGCCGCAGTGGGTTCCAGTGTTGACAGACGCCAGCCTGGCGGGCTCATTGCGAGGGGCTTTTCGCGCAGGGAGTTTGGAGCATGCAGGAAACTCAGTGGTCTATCAACCGTCTGGAATTACGGGCAGTAGCTCTAGCTCTGAGGGCGTTCGAGTCTGTATTGCAAGGACACTCAGTTCGAGTGTTATCAGACAGCGCTTCAGCGGTAGCGTACCTCAATCGGCAAGGTGGCATGGGTAGCATGGTGCTGGAAAAGGGGGCGGAAGTTCTGTTTGAGTGGGTAGAGCTTCAGCTGTGGTAGCGCTGTCAGTGGTGCACGTGGGAGTACACAACATGATGGCGGATTATCTCAGCTGGGTTCGGGTGGCAGCCAGTTCGTTGAGGGTACAACGGTGGCAATTGCCTGTTGTGGTAAAATTCAAGGTTCGGTGGGAGCTCATCCAGATGTCTTACGTTTTTATGAGAGCAGTATCTCGCTTGCGGCCTCCACGCAGATTGGTGGTTCCTCCTTGGGATCTCAATTTGGTATTGGGAGCTCTGACGAGGCAGCCTTTCGAGCCGCTTCATACAGCCTCTATGAAGGATCTGACGTTGAAGACAGTATTTCTGGTGGCCATTTGTTCGGTGCGCAGCGTTTCGGAGTTACAAACGTTATCCTGCCGAGAGCATTTTTTGTTGTTTTTCAAGGAAAAGGTGGTGTTGCGGACGGTACTGTCCTTCCGAAGGTGGTCTCGCCATTTTCATGTGAATCAGTCCTTGTCCTTGCCAATGTTGAAGTCAGCGGATGACAGCGTGGCTGGTCGTAGTTTGCAGTTGCCTGATGTGAAAAGAGTTCTCTGATATTATTTGAAGGCGCTTGTTTGTTCGTTTTGGAGGTCCACGGAAAGGGGAAGCGGCGTCCAAGGCTTCTATTTCTAGGTGGGTTAGAGAAGCGATCGCATCGGCATATATTTTGCTAGGCCGGCGGGTACCTTTTGGGTTTGCAAGCTCATTCCACTAGGGCTCAGGCAACTTCTTGGGCGGAACATGGTTTGGTTCCGTCAGTGGAAATTTGTAAGGCGGCTATGTGGTACTCCTTGCACACCTTCAGTAGGCATTATCGTCTCGATGTTCAGGCGGCAGGGGATGCCTGTTTCGGTTCGGCGGCTTTGCAGTCCGGTTTGGCGGGTCCCTCCTATTAGTGTATTGCGGTGAGGGACTGAACTGGAGGGACGAAAAGGAAAGTGAAATTAGACTTACCTGCTAATTGTTCCTTGGGAATCAGTCTCGTTTCCCACCCGAATTCTGTTGGGGGTCAGGGGCTGATGGATGTTAGAAGCCGGCCGGATGAAGAAACACATTTTAGTAAGTTTTACTCTTCATGTAGGGTAAGTGGCTGGTTTATCTCTATACTCGTTTCTGTATTCTTTCCTGTCTCGCATCTTTTTGATGTTTTTTCCTTGGAGGGGAGGTAGAGAAGTTATCCTCTTTTTTTCAGGGGGCTCAGTTGAGTGGCTATAGAACCTTAAGTTTATATTTCAAGTGTGTTATTGCTACTTGTGTTGCTCCTTAGAGTCTGCTTTGTCAATAGGTCACTGGAAGCTGGTGGGAGGTGCCACCGGTATATGTGCCAGACTTCTGACATGCCCTGTCTCCATGCTGCAGGAAGATGTGCACTACCCAGCAGTGTGGGACTGAACTGGAGTTCCTCAAGGAACAACAAAGCAGGTAAGTCTGATTTCACTTTTATTCTCTATTCCTTTCCTTATGATTCCTAACATTCTATTTGCTTTATTGGCTGCTGCTCTACATTGGGCGAAGGGTTTTAACGTAATCTCCAGGAACAAGCAGGACTCAACCTTCACATATGGGTAAATGTCACTGACGGAGCTCGCGCGGGAACGCTCCCCAGTGTCCAATAGGAAAGCCTTTGGGTGCACTCCATTGTGCCTGCGTGTCTGCCTTCCCATCTTTCCACCTCCTCTCCTCAATTCTTTGTTTTCCATGGAGCCAACAGGTCATTCCTGTCACCACTGAAAAACACTTATTTTTAATAGTTGTGCTTCTGCCTTCCTGTCGAAGCTGCTACCAGTCCCGAATATACTTTTCTTTTCTTTTTTTTTCCTTTTTTCTTTTTTGTTTATCATCACAATTTTACTGCCAGTTTACGTCTACAGGCCTCCATTGCCATTTCTTCTCACCAGAAGTCCACCAGTGGCACATGGATAAACCACATAGTGGGTTTAAGAAATATACAAAGTGCTCATCCATAATTTCAGTCCCAGACAAACATGACTGGTGCCTCAAATGTTTGGGCCCCGAGCATCAGCCCACTACCTGCCTCCTCTGTCAACAAATGACAGAGGCCTGCAAAACAGAGCCAGACAATTTTGAACTTTGTTTGCCTTGGACTGTGTTTCAGTGGCTTCCACGTCATTGAAGGCCTCCACTTCTTTGCGTGGGTCGCAGGACCTTGAAGTCCAAACACAAGAAGTCCAAAACATTGTTATTGGCATCCAAGACCGATACCTGTAGAAATGGACAGGTAAAAGGGATACCAGAATCCCCAATATGTAATTGAAGATGGATGAATTCCTTGATTCAGAATGCGTTTAGAAGTTTGGTTTTTCACCTACTTCCTCTTAAATAGAATAGGATGTCATGATCATGAGTTCTGTGTAACTGTCTTTAAAATAGGTGAGAACATTAACGCAAGCATAAAAAGTAAACATAGGCTATGAACTGCTCAACCATAATTCATTGTACAGTCAACTATAGGTCCCTGCTGGCACAGCATAATTTTTTGCAACTCTGCAATTATAAATAATTTTGTCATAATCAAGTAATTTCATCTAATACATTCATAATCAACTCTGACTCTGTAAAAAGAACTCTAGCGACACCTTGTGTTATATCACGTTTATAATGATGACTGTGTTACTTCCCCTTTTCTCTTCAATAAAAAGGGCCTCAAGAGAGGAAGAAATTGAATCTAACAGAGGTGCAACTGTGCTAAGTCCATTGACGCTCTGTTATTTTCCCTCTGAGCTCAAAGAAAGTAGCACTTTGTGTGTGATTGTGTTCTGTGTTACTCTGCTTATTTCTCACTGCTTAAGGGACCAGAGACCGAAAGAGCTGTGGTATTGTGGCCAGATCACGGGTTTTCTTCAATACCAATTATAGAGAAAAGTCCCCTAAGCACAGAGATGCCCCTAGTGGTGCCTCAAATGCTGATCGGCCAGCCAAACAGCCCTGGTGGGAGAATCCTTCCTCAGTAGTCCAGGTGGGGCTCCAGGATACTCCCGAGGCATCAACCTCTGGAGAGCTACTGGTGCCATTCTCTGGGACAGTGGCCCAAAGCCCTGTTGCTGAATCCACCCAGGCATTGACAGTTTCTTTAGATCAGTGCATGCTGACTATCTAAAGAAGTTTGGCAGTACTCTTGGCAGCCTCAATACCAATATAATTGAGGCCACCGGGAGTGCATATGTCTGCACCCAATCTTCAACCAGAGACACAAGCACCGGTACATGTACCGGAACCCTCAGCATTGATATTGATGCCTTCTCTGGTACTGATCAATGCCGATGATGCTCAGCAGCCTCAAGCTGACAAACTGCCTTGTTCTGATGTCTCGGAGTACTGATGTCAGCATCGACCTTCCACATCCAAAGGCCATTAATACTTTGACTTCCTCCCAGACTCAGACTGCACTTCCTCTGGGTTGGAACAGGAATTGCTTGATTCCAGGGACCTCCCTGATATTCCATCAGACCCATCACTGCCTCATGAACAACAGTGCTGGTCCCCTCCAGAAGTCATGTCCTTCCAGGTCTTACCATCATTGTGGTATCTGAGAAAAAACAGAGGGCAGAGGAATTGGAAATTCTCCAATACCCTCTGGCCCCCAAAGAAAAAGCTACTCTGCCAGTGCATCGCATCCTCCATGATCTACAGCTCTGCATGTGGGAGGTCCCACTCAGTGTCCCCATCCAGTAAAAGGCTTGATACAGTATATCGAGTACCGGAGAATCCAGGTTTCCAGAAACCTCAACTCCCACATCACTCAATGATAGTTGAATCGGTGATGCGCCGAATAAAGAGTTCCAAGAACCACTCTTCGGTTCCACCAGGATGAGAGTTTAGAACACTCGATGCTTTTCCAAGACGCTGCTTCCAGGCGTGCATGTTGGCATCCAGGATTAACTCCCACATGCTCTATATGGGCATGTTCCTAAAAGACATCTACAGGTATTTGGACGCCTTTACTCTTGATTCCAGACAACAAACGGAGTGCTTATCAAAGCACTCATCCAACATAGCCAAAATACATACATATTCCTCACAGGGGAGTCTCTTTTGATGCCTTTGAGTTGACCAGTAGAGGATTCTCTTTCTGCATTGGAGATCACAAGATGGCTTGGATAAAGACCTCAGACCTAGAACAATGGGTACAGGATAAATTTAACCAGCATTCCCTATACCAGTGATAATCTATTCAGTAAGGGTTGGAGAGAAAAGCAGGAGAAAGAGAGACGGATTATCTCACTCTGAAATGTCTCTCCAGAAAAACTGCTGATCCCCTCCAAGATGAAATCGTTTACCAAAAAGCCTTTCTACCCCAAAAAGAAGTACTATCCTTCTTATATACCTTCTACTCCCTACCATCCACAGCAGCTTCAACCAAAGCAATGGGCTCCTCACAACAGAAGAAGCCTAAGACCGCAAAATCTCAGCCACCGGCGCAGACTCAACTGCATATGGATTTTGACTCTTTAATGCAGAGCATTGCCTATCTGCCTTTGGTGTGACCCCAGCCTATCCACATAACAGGCAGACTTTGCCATTTTGCCCACAGGTGGCACCTCATCACAAAAGTACAATGGATACTCCAAATTGTCCAAAGGGTGTACCAGCTTCACTTCCAAACCTAACCCCCACCAGCTTCACAGAGGAATACCATTTTCAACTCCTTCAAAGTGCTCTACTAAAAGAAGAGGCAACCATCTTGTTGGCACAGGGTGCCATAGAAAAAGTTCCTCCTTAAGAAGAACTAATGGGCTTCTACTCCCTTTACTTTTTCATCCCAAAGAAAGCAAGGGGATTCACACCCATCTTAGATCTCATGGACCTAAACAAATTCATGGTCTGAGAAGAATTAAAGATTATTTCTCTGGGAACTCTTCTATCGTACCTCCAGCAACACGATTGGCTCTGCTGTCTGGACTTAAAGGAGGCATACACATACATGTTGATCTATCCATCTCACAGACAGTATCTGCGCTTCATATATTAGAGAGACCACTATCAATATCATGTTCTACCCTTCGGCCTTTCCTGTGCCCCAAGGGAATTTACTAAATGTATGGCAGTGGTCACTGCCTACCTGCGCACCTTGAGGATATTCATTTTCCCTTACTTAATTGACTGATAAGGGGAGAATCCCCCTCAAGAAGTAACAAACGCCCTTCACTGTACTATAACAGTGCTCCAACACCTGGGCTTCATCATAAACTTTCAGAAGTCTCACTTCACTCCAGCTCAAAAGTTAAGAGTTCATTGGAGCACTTCTTGATACCCTACAAGCCAAGATCTTCCTTCCCCAGGATCGTTGTTCCTGCCTTGTCGAGCTAGCAAGAGGCATGCAACAAAAGCCACAAATAACAGGTCAAAAAATGCGCTATGCCTCTTGGGTCACATGGCCTCCACAGTCCATGTCGTCCCAAATGCTCGCTGGCACATGTGTCCGGCATAGTAGATACTCTTCTCAGTGGACGCAGGTAAACGGCCTCTCGGAGACAAAATCCTCATCACCCCTCACTTGATCAGATCACTGCAGTGAAGGTGTCTCCCCCCCACAACCTACTCTTCAGGTCTCCTTTTTTGGATGCCTTCACCTCAGTGCACACTGACAGATGGGTCCAAACTGGGTTGGGGTGCCCATCTGAACAATCTGACCACTCAGGGGTAGTGGACACCACAAATTGACTCTGCAGATCAATCTCCTAGAGCTATAATCTCTTACAAGTGCTCTGTGGGTTTTTCAACACCAACTTTCGGGCTAGCCTTTCCTAATCAGAATGGACACCCAGATTGTCATATTCTATATGAACAAGCAGGGGGGGATGGATTCACATCCCCTCTGCGAGAAGCAATTTGCCTCTAGACATTTTGCCATTTACACCGCATTCATCTCACAGTGCTATACCTCCTAGGCAAGCTCAATGTGCTTGTGGATAAGCTAAGCCATATCCTCTGTCCTCACGAATGGACATTGCATCGGGGAACTGCTACACACATATTCCAGATGTGAGGAACTCCACTCATAGATCTCTTTGCCACTCTGTAGAACATACAGCTTCCACTCTTCTGTTCCAGGACACTGTCAATACACCGGTAGGCTCCAGATGCCTGCCTTCTCCATTGGGGGTAAGGATTACTCTGCGCTTTCCCACCCACACTCCTGATACCCCAAACCCTTTTCAAGCTACAGGCCGAAAGGGTCTCGATGATCCTCATAGCCTCCTTTTGGCCTAGTCAACCATGGTTTCCTCTGCTTCTTTGTCTCGTACAGGCTAAACCACTCAACCTGGGATGTGCACCTGACCTCTTCTTCCAGGACAACGGGACACTTTTCCATCCCAATCCTCACTTCCTATGACTGATGGCTTGGCTCCTGAAAGGGTAGTACTTGCTGACCTCGACCTTCCACAGGAGGTCAAGGATATTCTTGTATCCCGCAAAGATTCAACTCTGTGATCTTATGCCTTCAAATTGTGCAGGTTTGCATTATGGTGCTCCACAAAGGACATTACTCCTTTTGCTTGCCCAGTGGAGCCAATATCTTTTGCTTCAATATCTCCTCTACCTATCCCTGATAGGATTAAAAACTCTGTCAAAGTGCATCTTAGTCCTATAGCGGCATCTCGCAAGACTCTGGATGGACAATCTATTTCCTCACACCCTTTAGTGGCAGGCTTCATGAGGAATCTTATTCAAACCCCCCCTCCTCCCTACCCCCCCCCCACCCCATTAAGCCACCTCCGGTGGCCTGGGATCTCAACATGGTTTTAGCTCGACTTCTCCAGGAACAAGCAGGAAGTCGGTCCTCACATATGGGTGACGTCGGCACCGATGGAGCTCGCGCGGAGCATTTCCCCAGCTTTCAAAAAAATCCTTTGGGAATGCTACCATGCATGTGTTGTCCCCTTCCCACTGAAGAGTGCCATCTTGTTCAGTCACCTTTTAGCCGCAGAGCTACCAGGGCGCCATGCTCGGGTGCCATATACAAGCCTACGAGCTGTATTTGGGGATGTATTTGAAGAGGCTGGTCCAGGAACACTCGGGTTTCTCAGTGGGCCTTGCTGGGAAACCCCTCCAGCACTTCTTGTCCCTGACCAGGGCTGTCCAGGACTGCTCTAAGTTTTTCTCTCTAGAGCTGCCTACGATGGGTTTGAGGCCTCAGCCCGCAGGCATCGGTGCCTGGCATCAGGCATGCCTGCAGACCTCAGACCTGGAACACTGGGTGCAGGAGAAGCGCCTGGACATGTCTTCCAATTGGGAGAATCTTTATGGGAAGTTGATGTCGGATAAGGCCACTAAGATCGAGGCCGAGGTAGTTACCTGGCAGAGACTTTCCAAAAAGACCTCGGCTCTCCTCAGGAAGAAGTCCTTGGGAAAGAAGACCCTTTTCCTGAGGAAAGAGAGTTACCCTTCAGCCAGCCATTGCCAGTCTTACCAGGGTCAACATCATCAACCTGCATAGCCAGAGGGCCAAGGGTGTGGGGCCCTGGTGGCGGATCCTCCCTACACCCAGTTCTACACGAACAGAGTGGTGCTGCGTGCGCATCTCAAGTTCTCCAGGACCAAGCAGGAAGTCGGTCCTCACATATGGGTGACATCGACGTCGATGGAGCCCCTGTGGAGCATTTCCCCAGCTTTCTATGAAAGCTTTTGGGAATACTGCACGCATGCGCGGTCCCCTTCCCGCCTAAAGGTGCCATCTTGCCCAGTCTCTCTTTTTCCGTGGAGCCCTTCGGATGTGTGTCCTAGTTCACCCGGAAAATAGTTAGATTTTTTCGTCTATTCCTTGCGATTTCTTCGAGGTTTTTGTCCGGTTCGACGCCGGTTCCCCTTTTCGCCGGGTTCGGTACACCGGTATTGAGCCCGATCTTATTTTTTCAGTTTTTGCCCTTCGTGGCTGGCATTCGCGCCCTTTTTTTCCTTTTCCCTGGAAGGCCAGTCCTTTGACCTCGCGGGAACTCTTTTTTTTTCCCTGATGGCTTCCAGTGGTTTTAAAAAGTGTGATCGGTGCAAGAAACGAATGTCTCTCACCGACACACACGATTGCTGCCTTCGGTGCCTCGGTCCTGATCATGATCCTAAGATCTGTGGACCGTGTGGGAAAATGTCCACTAAGGCACTGCGAAGTCGTCAGCACCAGAAGGAAAGGCTTTTCTCCGACTCGGCCTCCGGCCGGGCCCGGACCTCGTCTGAGGCCTCGACGTCTCGGGAGTCTGACCCCGAGCATCATCGGGGTTCCTCGGAAAGGGGGTCCCCCGAGCGGGAGCGAAAGAGGAAGAAGCGGCTCGCGAGGGCGGCATCGGAGGAGGTCCCTGGCTCCTCGAGGGCTAGGTCTCGGACCCCCGACCGCCGTCCCGGGCCCCTGGAACAGGAGAAGCCGTCAAAAGTTACTCCAGGTACTTCCTAGTACCAAAGAGAACAGGGGATCTCAGGCCTATTCTCGACCTCAGAAATCTCAACAAGTTCTTACAGAAGGAAAGGTTCAAGATGCTTACTCTTGGAACACTTCTGCCCTACCTCCAGCAGGGAGATTGGCTATGCTCTTTAGATCTAAAGGATGCGTACACTCACATCCTTATTCATCCAGACCACAGAAAGTACCTCAGGTTCATTGTGGGAGGAAACCATTATCAGTACAGGGTGCTGCCATTTGGCCTCACCTCCGCCCCCAGAGTCTTTACCAAATGCCTAGCAGTGGTGGCGGCCTACTTGAGAAATCAGGGTATCTTTGTCTTCCCCTATCTGGACGACTGGATCATCAGGGGTCAGACGTGCCAGGAGGCCAGGCAAGCCACCCTCCGAACGATTTCTCTGCTACAACATCTGGGGTTTGTCATAAACTTTGCAAAGTCCACTTTGCTCACCTCCCAAAACTTAGAGTTCATAGGGGGAAGACTAGACTCTCTGCAGGCAAAAGCTTTCTTGCCAGTAGACAGAGCCCAAAGACTGATGACCTTGGCAAACCAATTTCTCAGCAGGTCACTGGTCTCCGCCAGGCTCTGCTGAGGCTTCTGGGCCACATGGCTTCGACAGTGCATGTCACACCCCATGCCAGGCTTCATATGAGGCCTGCGCAATGGTGCCTCAGAACTCAGTGGTCGCAGGCCACAGGGAGCCTCAGAGACAGAGTAAGGGTGTCCAGACCATTCCTGCACTCCCTACGTTGGTGGCTGCATCCCCCCAACTTACTGGAAGGGATGCCTTTTCAGCCACCTGGGTTCACAGTGGTATTGACCACCGATGCCTCTCTACAGGGCTGGGGAGCACACTGTCTGGACAAGTGCACTCAGGGCTTGTGGTCTCCCTGGGAGGCCCAGCAGCAGATCAATCTACTAGAACTTCGGGCTATTCGCTTAGCCCTCAAGACTTTCTCTCAGACCCTGGCTCACCAGTCTGTTTTAGTGCAGACAGACAATCAGGTAGCCATGTTTTATGTGAACAAACAGGGAGGCACTGGGTTCAGGCTCCTTTGTCAGGAGGTGCAGGACCTTTGCTTGTTTGCTCTCCGGCACAACATGTTGCTCAAGGCGGTTTATCTCCCTGGCCAGGACAATTACCTAGCAGACAGGTTGTGCAGAAATCTGCAGCCACAAGAGTGGCAGCTCCATCCCTTGGTAGTGCAGAAGATCTTCCTGAGATGGGGACTTCCATCCATAGATCTCTTTGCAAGTCCCCTGAACAGACAGCTGCCCCAGTTTTGCTCCAGGCAACCGCATCCTCTGAGACTAGCAGTAGATGTTTTTCAGAAATCCTGGTCCCAAGGCCTCCTATATACGTCTCCTCCCACGCCTCTGGTGGCCCGAACCCTGTTCAAAGTTCTGAAGGACCAGGCCTCGGTCCTTCTGGTAGTCCCCAGGTGGCTGAGACAATCTTGGTTCCCACTTCTGCTTCAGCTAGCAGTGGAAACTCCACTACCTCTAGGGTTGCAGCCCGACCTTCTGTCTCAGGACCAGGGATCTCTTCTTCACCCCAATCTCAAATCTCTCAATTTGATGGCCTGGAAGCTGCAAGGGTAGTTTTGGCTCCTTGGGGCCTACCTCCTGAAGTTGAGGAGGTCGTCCTGGCCTCTCGGAAGCAGTCCACTAGAAAAACCTATGCCCTGAAGTGGAAGAGGTTTTCTGTGTGGTGTCAGCTGCGTACAGAAGATCCTTTCTCCTGTACTGTACCAGTGGTGCTTCTGTACCTGCTACATTTATCCAATCAGGGCCTTAAGTCCAATTCTGTTTGGGTCCACTTCTCAGCTCTAGCAGCTCACCACTCACTGGTGGAGGGAAACTCTATATCGGTTCACCCCTTGGTGTCCCAGTTTCTCAGACGTTTGCTCTTGCTCAAGCCTCCTGTCCGTCCTCCAGCCCCTGAGTGGAAGCTGAATGTGGTCTTGCAGCAACTGACTCGCCCACCTTTTGAGCCGATGGCTACTTGTCCTTTCCGCTTCCTTTCCTGGAAGACACTCTTCCTAGTAGCCTTAACCTCGGCCAGACGGGTGAGTGAGCTTCAGGCCCTAGTCTGTGACAGGCCTTACACCCGCTTCTATAGGAACAGGGTAGTCCTTAGGACTCATCCAAAGTTCCTCCCTAAGTTTGTCTCCTCTTTCCACCTCAACCAGGAGGTGGTTCTTCCAACATTCTTCCCTAGGCCTCATGAAAGCCAGGCTGAAGCAGTCCTGCATACCCTGGACTGTAGGAGGGCCTTATCCTTCTACCTTGACCGTACGCAACGACATAGAAGGGCTACTCAGCTCTTCATCTCTTTTGACCCTAATAATTTGGGGTTAGCTGTGTCCAAGCGTACCTTGTCCATATGGGTGGCTGACTGTATCACCTGGGCTTACAGGGCGGCTGACCTTCCCTTGCAGGGTCGGGTCACGGCCCATCGTGTCAGGGCAGTGGCTGCCTCAGTAGCTCATCTCCGCTCTGTACCATTGGCAGACATCTGCAGGGCTGCAACTTGGTCCTCAAACCAGACGTTTGCAGCTCATTACTGCCTGGAGAGGGAGTCCCGTAGGGACAGTGCTTTTGGCCAGGCAGTACTCCTGAATCTCTTTGAGGTTTAGGCAACTCCTGCCCTCCAGCCCTCCGTTGGGCTACCGGTGGAGGTTCTTTCAGTGAAAAGCCTTTCTTTGATGCTGGGACTAGAGGGAGTTCTCTTGTTCAGCCTGGGTTCCTTGGTAGCCCAGAGCTTTGGAGTCACCCATATGTGAGGACTGACTTCCTGCTTGGTCCTGGAGAAAGAGTAGTTACTCACCTGTAACAGGTGTAATCCAGGAGCAGCAGGAATCAGTCCTTACAACCCTCCCTCCTCCCCTGGGAGTTGCAGTTGTACATAGTTTATTTTACATTTTTGTGTGCTGTTTTTTAGCTGTCATTTGACTGGGCAAGATGGCACCTTTAGGCGGGAAGGGGACCACGCATGCGTGCAGTATTCCCAAAGGCTTTCATAGAAAGCTGAGGAAATGCTCCGCAGGGGCTCCATCGACGTCGATGTCACCCATATGTGAGGACTGATTCCTGCTGCTCCTGGAGAACACCTGTTACAGGTGAGTAACTACTCTTTCCTTCCTAAGGTGGTGTCTGCTTTTCATCTCAACCATGAGATGGTTCTCCCTACCTTCTTTCCACGGCCTCACTCTGGCAAGGTAGAGCTGGTCTTGCAGACCTTGGATTGCAAGAGGGCCCTGTCCTATCTTCATAGGACCAGGGACCATCGCAAATCGCCCCAACTCTTTGTCTCGTTCTACCCCAGCAAGCTGGGGTTGCCGGTAACCAAAAGGGCTTTGTTTTCTTGGGTGGCAGACTGCATTGTCTTTTCATACGAGCAGGCGGGCCTTTCCTTGGAGCACTGGATCACTGCTCATCACTTCAGAGACAAGGCCTCTTCAGTGGCGAACCTGCACTCAATACCGGTGATGGAAATACGCAAGGCCATCACATGGTCTTCAGTGCATACCTTTGCAGCACATTACTGTCTAGAGATCGAGTTCTGCAGGGATAGTGCCTTCGGCCAGGTGGTAATCCATAGCATACTCGGTGTATAGGCAACTCCAGCCCATTGATGTTCAGGCTTCTGAACTAAGAGCGATGAGGGTAGCTGGGTATTGCAGAGTCTCTGGGTAGGGACTCATCTTCTGCAACTGGCGGCCTCCCCTGGTAGTTGCCATTGGTGTTGGGTCCCGGCAGCCTGGCGCCAGGGCGTCCCATATATGAGGACTGACTTCCTATTTGTTCCTGGAGAAAGCGTAGTTACTCACCTGTAACAAGTGTTCTCCGGGAACAGCAGGAATCAGTCCTCACAACCCTCCCTCTTTCCCTGGGAGTTGCCTCCTCTATCTGTTTTTGTCTCTTCGCCTAAGCTATGTCATCTGACTAAACAAGATGACACCCTTGGGCGGGAAGGGAGCCACACATATGTGGTAATATTCCCAAAGGCTTTCTTTGAAAGCTGGGGAAATGCTCTGCACAGGCTCTGTCTGCGCCGACATCACCCATATGTGAGGACTGATTCCTGCTGTTCCTGGAGAACAACTGTTACAGGTGAGTAACTATGCTTTCTCAAACCACCCTTTAAGCCTTTAGCCACCACTTTGCTAAAGTTTCTCTTGGAAGGTCATCTTCCTCATTGCTCTCCCTTCGGCTCACCGAATTAGTGAGCTGCAAGCCCTTGTAGCAGATCCTCCCTATACTCGTTTCCACCATGACAATGTAGTTCTCCGTACTCAGCCACACTTCCTTCCAAAGATGGTTTCTCTGTTTCGTCTGAACCAATTGATTATCATGCCGATTTTATTTCCCAGACCACATGCATCTCTGGCTGAAGCAACGCTGCACGCTCTCGATTGTAAGCGAGTGCTTGCTTATTTGAACAGAACCAAGAATCACAAATCTTCTCAACTGTTCATTTCCTTCGATCCTAGTCACCTCTGTCTCCCAGTGACCAAATGTACCCTCTCTACACATGGATAGCAAATTGCATCTCTTTTGCCTGTGCACAGGCAGGACTTTCTTTATAGGGTCATGTAATGTGTGGGCTATGGCAACATTGGTAACCAATCTTCATTCAGTGGGCATTGAGGAGATCTGTTGGGCAGCCACCTGGTCCTCAGTACTCGCCTTTATGGCCCATTTATTTTCTGGACAGAGACTCCCACCGGGATGCTGTCTTTGGCCAACCTGTTCTCCAACATCATTTTGGGACTTAAACTTAACTCCTACACTCTGTCCCAAACTTCTCAGGATACCAGACTGCCATTGAAACACAGTCAGATGGCCCTCAGATGTTTCATGTTCTTTAGCTGTAGCTTTTTGATTAGGGGATCATTCTCCTTTCCCCCATACCAATCTGGTATCTGGGAGCTAGTGAGTCCCATATGTGAAGACCGCATTCCTACTTGATCCTGGAGATAGCATAGTTTCTCACCTGTAACAGTTGATCTCCGGAAACAGCAGGAATCAGTCTTCACAACCCCCCTCCTCCCCTAGGAGTTGCAGGGTTTCTTGTTTTTTCTTCTCTCAGCTACAAACTCAAATGAGACTAGGAGATTGGAAGGCAGGAAGGCAAATACAGAGGCGCGAAGGAGTGCTCCCAAAGACTTTCCTATTGGACTCTGGGAGCGTTCCAGCATGGGCTCTGTCAGTGACGTATAGCCATATGTGAAGACTGATTCCTGCTGTTCCTGGAGATCACCTGTTATAGGTGAGTAACTATGCTTTATCCACAATGATGCCTAAATCTCTCTTTCCTGGGTGGCAGTTCCTAATGTGGAACTTTGCATCGTGAAACCATAGTTTGAGTTGTTCTTTCCTAGGTTCATAACTTTGCACTTATCCACATTAAATTTCATCTGCCATTTGGATGTCCAGTCTTGCAATTTATCAAGGTCCTCTTGCAATTTTTTACAATCCTCTTGAGTTTTAACAAGTTTGAATAATTTTGTGTCATCTGAAAATTTGATCATCTCTCTCATTATTCCATTTTCCAGGTCATTTATGAATATGTTAAAAATCAGCGGGCCCAGCACAGATCCCTGGTTCATGAAATGGAAAGAGTGGTGCTCTGATCTAGATGGACCACTTTTTAGTTTTTGGTCAGTCAGGATCAGAGTTATTTGAGAATGGCTAGCTGAACTTAGAAGCAAAGTTCTGCAGTAGAGGATTGATAAGATTAATGATCTTGAACAGGATCTGTTAGAAGCAATGGATACAGTGGGGGATTCAGTGTATATGTGGGATGAGGGTTTGTGTGATATTTGGTGTGTGGGCACCAAAGAGAAGTAATTATGTCCATTGGGAACAGTGTCATCTTAGTTTCAAAAGGAACTAATAATTGTGAAAAGGCAAGTGTGTCAGTTTGGCATATAGGTGGTGTGAAAATAGGAAAACTGTTTCCTAGTGAATAGAAATGGAAAATTTTTGGGAAGTGAAAATGTGATTTGATCAGTTAGAGATTAGGTAGAGCAGATAATCATCTTCTTTAACATCTCAGAGTTATAACTTTCCTAGCAGTGTGCAACCTAACAAAAGGATGAAAGAGTTGACTCTGACTTGTGAAAATTTGCAGAGGAGTTTGATTAAAAAGTTAAAGCAATAGTGAATAGCTTCCATGATGACAATGGGATTGATTGCCTTAGTGGCAGTTGTTAAAGCAGGGCACAGTATCAGTGTCTCAAATGCATATGGTGACTTGTGTAACTGATCCCATATCATCAAGCTATACAAGGAAAATGAATTGCTGGTTTCAGCAATGCTTGATTACCATTTTGAGTTGGTCCTCTGAGTACCTTGCATTGCTTCTTTGAAAAAGTCTATTTTGTGGCCACTTATCAAGGATGACGGTGAAAAATTTTTTGTTGCATAGAATTTCGATGTTACTTCCATTTCTAAGTAAGGTAATTGAATGTGCTATGTTCTGTCAGCTAAGGGATTTTCCTTATCGTCCCTCCAGTCCAGCCCCGCACTTCTGGGGTAGTGCATCTCCGCCTTCAGTAGCTTGGAGACTGAGCATGTCAAATCTTGATGTCACCAGTACTAGTACAGCTGGCACCACCCACCAGCTCCCAGTATACTCAGTCTCCAAGCAGCTGGAGGAGGTAGTGAGCCAGAGTGCTGGGCTCACTGAAGGAGCAAATAAGGAGTCAGGGTTTTTATTCTGGTTGGTTTCTTTTCCCTTTGGCTTTATTTTCTTAGGTTTTTTTTTTTTTTTAACCAACACTAAGCAAACTGCAGGTTCTGGCCCCGAGGAGCAGAACTTTGTTTTCACTGAGGATTTCCCCCCCCCCCCCCTTGAGAGCCTGGGGGAGTGTTGGGGCGGCTGACTCTGATCTGGGGCTGGAGGGCGGCTCCCGATCCCGCGAATGGGTGAGGAGCTGCCGTTTCTGTGCTGCAGCTTGGGAGTGCTCCTGCTTCTCCTCCTCTATGCCGAAGCTGCATGCAGGCTGAGCGCAAGGAGGGGTAGTCTGTCAAGCAGAGGTACAGTGGACTGCCTGGTGGCGATACGAGGAAAGATCCAGTGCATTCTGAGGAGGCTCTTCTCCCTTCCACCACAGGAACAGTAGTATTGGCAGTGTTGGACTTGGTGACATTTATGCTTATCAGGGAATTCACTGATAATTGTATTAGATCCGACACATGCCTGTGATGCTGTTCCTCCATGGGAGGTTGATTCAGAGAGTAGAAACCTTTGGATGTGCAGGAACAGGTCCAGTCATGGGTACATTCCTTTTTGGAGAAATTTACTCAAGCAGTATTATGGAAAGATCAGTATGCCAATCCAAGATTTTTGGATTGTGGGATTCTCTGTGCTATTTCCACTTTTATTCAATATTTACATGGCACCTTGGGTTGACTATTAGACTGGCGAGGGATAAAATATCATCTTTATGCTGATGATGTAACTTATTCCATTTGACCCCAGCCAGGATCCAGCAATAGGTGGCTGTTTTATTGAACAACAATTTGCTGGAGGTTGCTATATGGATGCGCAGTGGTAGATTGAAATGGCATAGTGAATAGAGGAGATTGAATTTAGAAGGTGTTGTGGTTTGAACCTAAGGCATATATTTGACTATGTGATATTCAAGTAGATTAATTGAGTATGGATGGGTAGGTGTCAAGGGCTGTGCGTAAAGCATTGTCATCGCAGCAAATCCAAAAATTGCATCCTTTTGTTGATAGGAAGGATCATTTAACAGTTACACAGCATTGCAGTAATGTATCAAAGTATGGTTATCGGGATTTACCAGGATACCAGCTGAAAAGACTTCAGCTAGTGCTGAACACAGATGCTAAGGTGATCTTTGTAAAATGCAAATATGATCATGTGACGCCCCTTTTAAAGGAGTTACATTGTTGCTGTTAAGTGCCGTCGAGTCGGAGTCGACTCATGGCGACCCTCTGGATAGCTATCCTAAATTGTGTTCGGTCTTGAGTCAGGAGGCTCATTGTTGACAGACTGGTACCCGTAGCTGCTGTTGTTGTATCAATCCATCTCATTGCTGGCCTTCCTCTTTTGCGTTGACCTTCTATCTTGCCATTTGGCTGCTGTTAAATCAGTGTGTCAAACTTAAGGCTCTAGGCTTGGTCTTTCCTGGAGGAAAAGTCCATAAACCACTACACTGGTCAACAAAGTTTTACAAAAGTCATGTTACTGAAATAAAAATAGTCATTTCTTATCAATTTTTATATGCTGAACACGAATATGACAGTGAAATTGCAAAGTTGGCAATAGTTTTTTTTTGTAATCTACAACAATTAATGTTTACATCACGAAATGCATGTCGGTATTAAATATATAATAGGCCTTCGGTTAATACCTGTAAAAAACCAAGTCATAGACTACTACTTAGATTTTTTCGCCTGTCTCTTGTACAGCTGTTCGGGAGCTTCGCTGAGGAGTGTCCAGCAGTAGTCAGCCAGCACTGTAGTGGACCATTTTCCCTGGTTATCGTTGCTCCATCGTTGCGATATCCTGGTGAAAACGTTCGCCCTGTTCATCACTAACCATACCACAGTTGTCAGGAAAGAAATCGAGATGGGAATCAAGGAAATGGATCTTTAGAGACATATTGCAGCCAGGTTTCTGATACTGCATCAACATGTCTTCTACTAGTTCCTTGTAGTTTTCTGCCCTAACATTCCCGAGAGTTTGTTGACACTAGGCGAAAAGCATTCCATGCTTGTTTTGCATCACCCTGCAGCAAGTTGTTGAACCGGTCATCTTTGAAGAGTTCTCGAATCTGAGGACCCACAAAAACTCCCTCTTTAATCTTTGCTTCGCTGAGTCGAGGGAATTTTTCATGCAGGTATCGGAAAGCTGGCGAAGTGCGGTCCATGGCTTTCACAAAGTTTTTTATCAAACCTAGTTTGATGTGAAGGGATGGTAGCAGGATTTTGTGAGCCTCAACCAGAGCTGGGTGCTGGATATTCTTCTCTCCAACTGTTACATTTTGTCTGCGATTCTATTCCTTCCGCAAGTAGTGCCAATCCCTTGCTCGACAATCCCACTCACATAAGAAACACATGTATTTTATATATCCCTGCTGCAGTCCCATTAAAAGGGCAACTACCTTCATTTCACCACAGAGGTGCCAGCTGTACTTGTTATAGTTAATGGAAGTCAGTAGATGCTTTAAGTTATTGTATGTCTCTTTTATGTGGACGGCATGCGCTGCTGGAATAGATGGATGATGGTTTCCATTGTTCAAAAGCACAGCCTTCAGACTCAGTTTCGAAGAGTCTATAAATAGTCTCCAGTCTTGTGGGTCATGAGTGATTTTTAAGGCATTCATGAGGCTTTCAATATCGGAACAGAATACCAGATTACTTTCCTTTCCGACTGCGTATAGTACACTGCTGACGTCAGATGGCTTCAGCAGCCGTCTGGCAGTAGTATTGCATTGCATCAGAAAATGATAAACTCTGGATGATGTGTGCATGCTGGTATTATGCAATATGATGCAATATTACATCATTCAAGGCTTATTTGGGATGTTGTTGATGTCCTACTGGATAGATTTACACGGTGAAACGTCAAAAATGAACTACATGCAATATCTTCAAAACGAGAGCCAATAAAATGTTTTCTAATGTTATATTCGTGTTCAGCTCACCAAGATACTACAGATTAGGGCCTTTTAAAGTCAGTAACGATTTCAATGTTGACTAGTGTTATTAAAGAGGACCAGGAAAATCCACTGCTTACCCTGGAATAAACATCAAATCTGTCTACTTTCTGGGAACTTGACAGGTTCTGGGCTTGATGGACCATTGGTCTTGACCCAGCATGGCATATAATGTTCTTATAATCTGAGCTCAGGGCTAAAGTCACCAACAATGAAGCAGAGGTAGTAAGGTCAGAGTGAGAAGTTTCCAACATTGCAGAAACATCCATTGGAGATCCCCGAGTCTGCATTTCAACCTGTGTTTTTTTTTCCCTATGGGTAAATAATATATTCTAGATATTGGAGGAATTGTCTCAGAAGAGATCAACATTTCTATGAGATATCTCTTAAACATATCCTTGGGCCATTAATGGTAATTTAGAAAAAATTGCTGGAAGATTATCCGGTCTTGTAACATTAAAGCTTGCATTTTATTTATTTTAATCTTAGGAACCAGTGACTGTGACCTCTTTGTGCCCCCTCCCCCCATTGTCTCCATTCTCCACTGATGTTCAGGAGCCGGGGGGGGGGGGGGGCAAAACTCCTCTGGGGAGGTCTATTACAGCTCCTTTAGGGCAAGATTTGCTTAGGCTGTTTTTCTGTTCTAGGTCCAAGGAGGAGGGAGGGGGCAGAACAGTAAATTAGGTCCTCGGTGCACTGCTGCAAGCTGCTGGCAGTCCCTTTTCCCTACCCTGTTGTCACCCAGTTTTGCAGTCTCCCTCTCTTTGCATCCTCTCGTCACCCAGTCTCATGCCTCCCTTAAAATCAGCTACTCCCAGTTCCTACCTCCTGAAATCCATTCAACATCTGTCCTACTAGCAAACCATTCGGTCCCCCCAGTCTGTCTCTTCCCTATCTCTGAAGTCAGTCAGTCTGTCTTCCCTAGCCCCTGCCCCTGCAAGGCAGTCAGCCCCCCAAGTCTCCCCTCCCAGTCTTCTTGTTATGGTAGCAGGACTGTATGAGGCATCTTTTTTAGATAAAAACATGGTATCTGAGGCTATAACTGATATTAAGTGTCCATGGCGCAAGGGTTTTCCTATTTGTGCATGGCCAACTCTTTGCAAGGAAGAAGAATAATCGCTTAACTCATTTTTTGAAATATACCCCTGATACAGTCTATTATTGATGAAACTCGAGTTGGCTGACAGGAGTGTTTCAGAGCGATATACAGCAAGACTGTGTTAGTGCAGTGTTTTTAAGCCAACAGTTTTAAAAAATATTAAATTGTTCATTAGTGTTTTAAAAAAGTCTTTGGGATTAATTTATTTGTCAAGCTTAGCAGTGATTATATTTGTGATCTACAATTTGTTGTGACTGTGAACCCTTTTAAAACCTATTTTCTTTGCCTTAGTAATTTGGGTTTAAATAAGGAGTATATTTTTTGAGGTGTTCATGTTAATAATTTGCACTTCCTTATAAGGTATTTTTAATTTAGTAGTGTGCAATAAATTAATCAGCATAAAACTTATAGGGTTCATTTTCAAATTGTGAATGGCTGAGAGAACTGGTTGGTTAGTTTTAATTGCTTATCTTTAGCAGAGTTTTCAGCTGAAGATCTGGCTAAATTAGTCTGGATTTTGAAAGTTCTTAGTGAAGGAATTTTCTAGTTTAAAAAGTGTAAAAACAGGAGAGGTTTTGGAAAAGTTAACACTAGCACAAATCTACAGTAGTCTTTTCATTATCCAGCTCTATGCACCTGTATTGAATTGTATGTGCTTGATTGAATGAATGGTTTGTTTTCTTATCTGTTTTTCAGTCAAAAGTAATATATGTAATATTTTCTTCCTTTTAGGTTTGGACTTAGCAACAGATTTGAAGCAGAATTTCCTTCATCCCTAACTGGAAAGGTGAGTGCTTGTATTATTGATTTAGAATGCTTAACTGTTTCATTTGTAATTAACACACCACTTTTTGGTAGTTTGGCTACACTTAATGATATACTTCACATTACCTACACTGCAGATTTATTGTGCGATGCACATGCTTGCCATGTTGTAGAAACAGTTTACATAGTAGATTAACAAGGTAATCAGATCATCACTTTTCATCTGTCCACATTTAAATTTCATATATCATTCAGATGCCAAGTCTCCTACTCTCTCAAGATCCTTCTGCAGTTCTTCACTATTGTTTGCTCTCTTCTCCAGATCATTCACTATTCTGTTAAACAATAGTGGTCTCAGTACAGTCCCATAGGACCACTCCATTGACCATTTTGTCATAATGTGTTTCCTATCTATTAGTTTCCAGTCCACAGTAGTGTTGCCTTCTATCCTGTGACTTTTAATTTTTTGAGAAGCCTCTCATGAGGAACTTATTCTCTATTTTACACAAACCACCTGGGACACATTATTTAACAGTTTTCTTTTATACTGCTTTATCATTTCAGTCAAAGCGGTTTACATTGTAACTTAAACTTGGTAGTGTGCATTGAATAGGGACATTGATAACTTGGAATTTTCTGAGGCAATTGAGGGTTAAGTGACTTGCCCAAGGCCACAAGGAGTGCTAGTGGGAATCAAACGCTGGTCTCTTGGTTCCCAAGCCAGTGCTCTAACCATTAGACTACTTAACTACCTATCCAAGGAAAAGATCCAAACTACCCCTTGATAACCCCAGGCCACGGATTAATGACAACACTTTAACATCATAGACCTGCATTGTACGTAGTTTATGCCATATATCTTGCATTGTACATAAGTTAACTTGTTTCCAGTCTACCCTTCCCCTGTTTGAGCACTCTTTGTACACAGTTAAGTTATAATGTAAACCGCTTTGATTGAAGGATAAAGCAGTATAAAAAAAAGGTTAGTTAAATAAATTAATAAATGCAGTCTGAAAATCCAAATACAATATATCAGCCAGCTCAGCTTTGAGATATTTGTTTACACATTCAAGAAGCTCCAATAAATATTCTCCAGCAACAAGCAGGAAGTCAGTCCTCGCATATGAGTGACATCTGTGCCGATGGAGACCTCGAGGAATCATCTGAGCTTTCAAAGAAAGACTTTGGGAGATGCCACCATGCATGTGTGGTATCCTTCCTGCCCAAGGGTGTCATCTTACTCTGTCTCCTTTTTTCCGCTGAGCCCAACAGACGTCTGGAAAAAGTTGATTAAATTGTGTGAAAAACTCCTTTTCCTCTATCCAGTTGCGACCGGTCCTTTTCTCGCTTCCGAGCACGCTGCCTGGCATCGCGTCCTAGAAACCGTGCTAGGATTTTTTCCCCAGTGCAATTCGTGCCTTTTTCCGTCCGTGGCCGCTCTGAAAGTCTTCGACCTCACCTCCCTCTTTCTCAGGTACTCCAATGGCCAGTAGATTCAAAAAATGTGATTGATGCGCTAAAGACTTCCATTCCCTTACATCTCCGGAACTTCTGAAGCTTCTTTCTACCACTCACAAAACTACTTGCCCATCAGACCCTATACCATCTGCCTGGTTATCCGAACCTTCTCTTGGTCTATTCATGCCAATACTCACCATCATTAATTCCAGTCTTGCCTCCAGGTCTTTCCTTCACCTATGGAAGCATGCCCTGGTTCGCCCCCTCCTGAAGAATCCCGCCTTAGACTCATCCATTCCAGCAAACTATCGTCCTGTGTCAAACTTACCATTTGCCTCAAAACTCCTAGAGAAAGCAGTTTTCACTCAACTCTCCCATCATCTCGATTCAACGCATTTCCTTCACCTCCGTCAGTCCGGTTTTCAGCCAGGCTATAGTGTCGAATCCATTATCATTATGAATGAAATACACTCTTCACACAATCGTGGTGAATTCTCGGTGGCGGTGTCTTTAGATCTCTCTGCTGCCTTTGATCTGGTTGATCACTCTCTTCTTCTATCTAGATTGCGGGATGCGAGTGTTCGGGGTACTGTCTATCACTGGTTCCACTCTTTTCTATACTCTTGATCTTTTGCTGTGACTTCTGCCTCTTCCACCACAGACCATTTCCCCCTTACCTGTGCTGTCCCACAGGGCTCAGTATTAGCTCCATTATTGTTTAATGTATTCTTGGCCCCTCTGGCATTGCTAATTCAACAATCAGGTATTTCGGGATATTACTATGCCGATGACATTTTTCTCTTACACCACACCTCTTCTTCCCATCCAGACATCACTCCTCTCAACAAATGCTTATCTTCGATCTCCACTTGGCTCTCCTCAAATTGTCTTGTCCTTAACATCTCTAAAACCGCCGCTATTTGGCTTGCCCATCACTTACTCCCTCTTTCTCAGGTACTCCAATTTCCCTGGTATCTAAGCTTCGCTATCTAGGTGTCCTTCCTGACAGCACCCTCACATTTAATGACCACATTTCCCAAGTCTCTCGGTGCTCTTTTTTCTGTCTCCGGCGCATTCGCGCCATTAGACCATTTTTATCCCCTCGGGTCCTGATCACTCTCACTGGTCATCACTAGATTAGATTTCTGTAACTCTATATTTGCCGGTATCCCTCAATATCAGCATCGTTGATTACAACTATTATAAAACACTGCAGCCCGGATGGTTACTCATGCTTCCCCTCGTGATCACATTACTCCAATTTTACAACACCTTCATTGGCACCCATTGAACTTCCGAATACAATTCAAGATTCTCATTTTAGTGCACCAGGCTATTTACTCTCACAGACCCCAGTACCTAGCTGATTTACTAACTTTTCATACACCCACTCGTAGCCTCCGTTCTATTCATATCAACCGCTTCCTGATCGTATCTCCAGTCTAGTTCCGGACCTCTGGGTTGTCTACCTTAATCAGCAGTTTGGAGACTGAGGAACCACCTTCTTTTCATGATGTCACCCATATATCTTCCCAGGATCTGCCTCCACTTCCCAGTTACCTCAGTCTCCAAGCAGCTGAAGGGAGTGAGCCCGGGGGTCCGGGCTCCCTGGAGGAACAATTAAGGATAGTGTTAGGCAAATTTTAAGGGTTAATTTTAATTACAAAAAAAAAAGAGAGGATTTTACCTTAAGCCAAGCCAGAAGCTCTGTGCCTTTGGGGTGTGCAAGAGCCTTCCCCCCTCCTGCTTAGGGCTTACCGGCTAGTGCTGGAGTATGAGAAGTGCATGGTTTAGAGGCTGAAGAGATCCGGGTCTGTAATGGACAAGCGACTTCTCAGACCGGAGCCCTCTGCATTTGAAGCCGGCGCTTTACAGACACTCTGCCTGTCAGCGTGCCTGGCTTCTTGCGGCCATGGTCGAGCCTGCTGAGCACGGGGATAATTTTTTTTATTTTCTTATTTTCAACGCCGAAGAGCCCAATGCTAGTCCCGGTGCAGCACCGGCACGGAGTGAGGCAGCTCGTTTGGGGGAGCATCCGGTGCATGTGAGTAGGCCTAAACCCTGTGCCCAGCACACGCAGTTTTCTCTCAGCGCGTTTGAGCGTGAAATCGGAGGAGAGACAGACCGCGTGGCAACAACGGCGTCGGGCCGTGCAGGAGCCCCTTTGCTTGCGTTTTAGCTAATTTTGGGGAGATTTCACCAGGCTAGCACGGGGGGGGGGGGGTGTACTGGATTTAATGGTGTAGCTGAGTGATTTGATTGATTTTATTGAGTTGTTTTGGTCGATTGTCGGTGTTTGTTAAAAAAAAAAAAAAAAGAGAACAGCACGGAACAGGCGCGGTTTCTAGGCTGTTGGCCTTTTCCTCCGAGCGGACGTGCCTGCCTAGGGAACTCGGGGACGGCTGATTGAGTACCTGTGGCAGTTGTTTGACTGCAGAATGCCATTTAGACCCCAATGTTTTGTATGTGGGGCTAGAAGAGGTTTTGTGACCGAATCTGGGGTGTGCAAGAGCTGCACAAAGGAAGTCTCAGTGATGGAGCAGGTAAGGCAGATCAAGGAGGGGTCTCTGGAAGCGGAGGCAGAGGTATCTACGGAACAGGCTTCCGTCCTGCCTCTGGAGGAGCCGGTGGCAGGGTCTTCCTCTGCCCCGGACTTGTCCCCTTCTCCAGTGTTTTGGCCTAAAGGTCTAGGGTCTATCTTTTCTAAGAATTTTGTTGCTCTGCTGCAGCAGGCCGTGGGAGGCGCCTCGCAAGCTCAACGAAAGGGTGCTCGAGAAAGGCAAGGTGTGAAGAGGCTCTCATCTGACAGTAATTCGGAAGAGTGCTGGGAGAAGAGATTGCGGATGGAGGAAGACCTTAAAGATCAATCGGTTACATCGGACGGGCGTGTTTCAGATGAGGAATGCCACAGTGTGGATCTGGAGGAAGACTTGGAGGAAGGGGAGCTCGCAGAAAAAGAAGATCAAGTGAGAGTAGTGTGTGTGTTTCGCAGGGATGAGCTCCCAGCGCTGATTGTGGAAACACTAGGTGCGTTGAACATGCCGGTCCCAGGGACGGTGGAAGAGGAGACCCTGGAGGATCTGTTGTTGCGGGTCTTTAGGAAGACTCAAAAGGCTTTTCCGGTGCACAGAGTCTTTCAAGAGATGATTCAGGAAGAGTGGAATGTCCCAGAAGCCCCGCTGAAAGGAGCCAGAGTGATGCGCCGTCTCTATCCACTGGTGGATCGGGATAAGGACGTTTTTCAGTCACCTAGAGTAGATGCAGCGGTGGCGGCGGTCACAAAAAAGACCACAATCCCGGTGGAGGGTGGTGCAGCCCTCAAGGATGCTCAGGACAAAAAATTGGATGCCCTGCTGCGCCAGATTTTCGATGTGAATGCTTTGGCGCTCCAAGCGGCTATCTGTGGAGCATGGGTGGCCAGGGCCTGTCTGCGCTGGTCGCAGCAGGTTCAAGGAGATCAAGGCAGCGATAGTGCCGGGGAGGCATCCAGGTTGGAGTCTGGCGCAGCCTATCTGGCAGATATGCATTACGACCTGATGAGAGGTTTGTCAAAAAGCATGGCATCAGCGGTAGCGGCTAGGCGCTATCTTTGGCTTCGTAATTGGGCGGCAGATAATTCGTCTAAGTCAAGGATCAGTAAGCTGCCCTTTAAGGGGTGGCTCCTGTTTGGTAAAGAGCTGGAGAAGTTGGTTAAGGACCTGGGCGAGTCTAAGGGTGGAAGATTCCCGGAGGACAAGCCTAAGCAGGGCCGGACGGCTCCCGGGGGCAAGGGCCCATTGAGAGATTTTCGCAGGTATCGCTTTCAGAGGTTTAATGGCCCTCAGAGAGGCAGATTTCCCAGTAGAACCCAGGGCTTCTGAGGGTTTTGGGGGGCAGGGAGAGGTTTTGGAGCCTCTTCCGCGTCGTCCTCCTCTAGCCTGCGGAAGTCGCAATGATGCCAGAGGGACCCAGGCGCCCCTATTTCCCGTAGGAGGGCGACTTCAAGAGTTTTATGCCGCCTGGGTCCGGGTCACGTCAGATCAGTGGGTGCTAGAAGTAATTTGAGAAGGGTATGCCTTGGAATTGCGGGTCCCGGTGCGGGACGCCTTCGTGATGTCCCCCTGCAAGTCGCCAAGCAAACGCGAAGCGGTGAGGGGGACAGTACGGAGGCTCCTGGACCTCGGGGCAATAGCGCCGGTTCCGCAAGACCAACTCGGCTGCGGTTGATACTCGATTTATTTCGTGGTGCCAAAGGACGGAGGTTGGCGCCCAATTCTGGACCTCAAGGGAGTGAAACGGTATCTTCGCGTGTCTCGTTTTCACATGGAAACGCTTCGTTCCGTGATAGTGGTGGTTCGGAAGGGCAAATTCCTCGCGTCGCTAGACCTTTCAGAAGCGTATCTTCACATCCCCATCCGACCGGATCATCAGCGATATCTCCGCTTTGCAGTTCCTTTCGGGCAGTTTCAATTCCAGGCGTTGCCTTTTGGTCTAGCAACGGCTCCCCGCACATTCACCAAGATCATGGTGGTCGGGGCGGCGGCATTGCGAAAGGAAGGGATTCTTGTCCACCCATACTTGGACGATTGGTTAATTCGGGCGAAGTCGAGGGCCGAGTGCGAAAAAGCTACTGCCAGAGTAGTGGCCTTTCTGGAAAGTCTGGGTTGTGTGGTCAATGTGGGAAAAAGCCACCTACTTCCCTCGCAGAATTTGGAATACCTGGGTGCTCGATTTGACACAGAAACGGGGCATGTGTTTCTTTCTCGTCGAAGGGCCACCGGCTTGCGCACGCTAGTACGGAGATTCTTGGGCAGCTCGGCGCCCTCGGCTTGGAGGTACCTTCAACTGCTAGGCACAATGGCGGCAACGATCGAGTTGGTGCCATGGGCAAGAGCACACATGAGACCGTTGCAGAGGGTGCTGCTCAGGCGCTGGTCGCACCAGTGGGATCCATTGTCTCGGAGGCTTCCAGTGGAGACATGTATAGCTCTGCGTTGGTGGTTGATTCGTCGGAACAGGGGAGACCGTTGGAATCGCCCGACTGGGTGCCGGTGACGACGGACGCCAGTCTCATGGACTGGGGCGCACATTGCTGGGGCAGATTCACCCAAGGACAGTGGAATGCGCAGGAGAGGACCTGGGCGATCAACAGGCTGGAATTGCGAGCTGTAACACTGGCTTTGCAGAGTTTTCAGGGATCTCTAGCGGGGGCGGCGGTTCGAGTGTTCTCCGACAACGCTACAGCAGTGGTATACGTAAATTGTCAAGGGGGAACCAGCAGCGTGGTGCTGGAGGAAGAGGCCGAGACCCTGTGCAGTTGGGCTGAGGAAAATCTGGTAGCTCTCTCGGCAGCACCTGTGGCAGGAGTGGACAACGTGCAGGCGGATTTTCTGAGCCGTGTGAAGGTGGATCCGGGGGAGTGGGTTCTTCACCTGGAAGTGTTCGCAATGCTAGAGCGTCGCTGGGGTTCGCTGGTCATGGACCTCATGGCAACATTCCAGTCGGCGAAGGTCAGTCGATTTTACAGCAGAAGAGAATGTCCGAGGGTCTGGATGCCCTCATTCAGAGGTGGCCAGAACAGCAACTTCTGTACGTCTTCCTTCCGTGGGCCCTAATCGGCAGAGTTATCCAGTGCATAGAGGTTTACAGCGGGCAGGTAATTCTGATAGCTCCAGACTGGCCTCTCAGGCCCTGGTACGCGGATCTGGTGAGGTGGTTGGTGGAGAGGCCTTGGCGTCTCCCGACCCGAGCGTATCTGTTGTCGCAGGGCCCTCTTCTGATGCCCCATCTGGATCGGTTCTCACTTACGGCTTGGCTATTGAAAGGGTGCGGTTAAAGGCGAGAGGCTATTCTGCGGCGGTTATTAGCACCTTGTTAAAGGCCAGAAAGAGATCTACGTCGCTGGCGTACGTTCGCGTATGGAGAGTAGTTGAAGCTTGGTGTGCCGACAGAGCGGCCGTAGCGTTAGCGGCGACAGTTCCCCAGATATTGCAATTCCTGCAGGATGGTTTTGACAAAGGGTTGGCGGCTGCTTCGTTAAAGGTGCAGGTAGCAGCCCTGGCCTGTTACAGAGGTAAGATAGGTGGGCGGCCGCTTGGGGGACAGGGAGACATTAAGCGGTTTCTTCGAGCGGTGTCGCTGTTAAGGCTTCCTGGAAGGCACTTTGTGCCCAAGTGGAGTCTTCCGTTCGTGCTGGAAGCGTTGGAGCGCGAGCCTTTGAGTCGAGCATCGTTGAAGGATCTTACCTTGAAGGTTGTGTTTTTGGTGGCAATTTGTTCAGCGCGAAGGGTCTCTGAGTTACAGGCGTTATCCTGTAAAGAGCCGTACCTGTCGTTCTTTGAGTCAAAGGTAGTGTTGAGGCCTGTGCCGGCCTTTTTGCCCAAGGTAGTGTCCTCTTTTCATTTGAGTCAAGTCATCTCCTTGACAGTGTTTAGGAGGGAGTCGGGGAATCAGGGCTCGAAGGGTCGGAGTCTCTTGGATGTCAAGCGGGCGTTGAAGAGGTATCTGTGCCGAACGGCAGAATTCCGTAGGTCGGAGAGACTTTTTGTGCTTTTCGCGGGCCCGCAAAGAGGCGAGGCTGCCTCGAAAGCCTCCATATCTAGATGGATTAAGCAAGCTATTTCTTCCGCCTACGTGCTGAAGGGTAGGGCTGTGCCTGAAGGCCTGAGAGCCCATTCTACGAGAGCGCACACTGCGTCTTGGGCTGAGTCTCGATTGGTACCGCCTCTGGAAATTTGTAAGGCGGCAACATGGTCCTCATTGAATTCCTTTGTGAAGCATTACCGTCTAGATGTCCAGGCACAGCAGGACGTGTGTTTTGGAGCGGCGCTTATTCAGGCTGCCAAGGGGTGTCCCTCCCGTTGAGTACTGCTCTGGTACATTCCCAGAGGTCTGGGACTAGACTGGAGATACGATCAGTAAGGTGAAATTAGACTTACCTGCTAATTGTTGTTCCTGGAGTAGATACAGTCTAGTCCCGTATCCCACCCCAGTGGTGTTACTGTTCAAAGGCAGCAGCCTGAAGGAGGGGCCAATTATCACAGGTAAGAAACTTGGTCCTTCTTGGGAATGACTTTTCAAAGGGAGGGGGTGTATCGAGAATGCAATCCCTGCGGGCGGAGAACGGGGGGTAGGTTCTTCGCATGTGTTAAAGGTTACATGTTCCTGTTTGCAGTTAATTGTTGGAGAGACTCTCCTTCTATTAGTGTACTATCTTGGGTAGGATAGCCCATCATAAGAATGTTTTAGATTGCATATATACTTGTTGCTCCGGTGAGTCTGCTTTGTCAATAGGTAACTGGGAAGTGGAGGCGGATCCCGGGAAGATATATGGGTGACATCATGAAAAGAAGGTGGTTCCTCAGTCTCCAAGCTGCTGATTAAGGTAGACAACCCAGAGGTCCGGGACTAGACTGTATCTACTCCAGGAACAACAATTAGCAGGTAAGTCTAATTTCACCTTACACCTCCCTTCCCCCTCACAGGCACATCTTTAGTCAACTTTCTTTTATCTTGGTCCCTCCCTGTGGAACTTCTTATCTACTGCCCTTCGACTAGAAGAGTCTTACCCTAAATTCCGCTCTCTCCTAAAAACCCACCTCTTCTCCTGTGCTTTCAATCTTCCCCACCCCTTTTCACTACTGACTTTTACTATTACTTTCTTTTCTCTTCTTTCCTTTTTCTTATATTGATTGTAATTTCTTTTCCTTTCTGCTATATTTTTTTTTTATTATATTGTAAACCGCCCCGATGTAACGGGGGAGGGGGGTCGCGGCATATATCAAATGTTTTAATAAACATAAACATGTCTCTTACTAACATACACGATTACTGCCTCCAGTGTCTAGGGACCAACCACAACCTGGAGTTCTGCTCCCTCTGTAAAAAGATGTCCACAAAGGCCATCCAGCAGTATCAGCAGAAGCAGGACGACATCTTCCACAGGTCAGACTCTACCCTGGTATCCCTGGTAGCCAAGGATGCGCATGGGTCCTCCGAGTTATGTAATGTCCCTACACCCAACCGGGACCACGGACATTCTGGGTTCTCCGGAGCAGGAACACAAAAAAAAAGAAAAAATCCTTGAGGACCTCATCCTGGGTCTTGGACACACCGGGCAAGTCCCACACCAAGTCCTGCAGCCCATGGAGGGAACTCGAGGTGTCGAGGCACTTTGGCTAGCTGCTCCTGCTCTGAATGGACACGGAGACGTCCGGCAACAGGTTCCGGATCCCTGAGGTCTGTCTCATTGAGGACTCCGTCTTCTCACCGATGCTGGACCCGGTGACCTCGGTGCCCCCATCGAAGGCGGCACTTCCTGAGTGAGAAACCAGGATGATGGCGCTGGAGCAGTGTCTCATTGCCTTCCTCACCACACAGCAGGTGCCGATGCCCAGCACCGTCTGTGTGTCTGGAGCGACAACGGGGACCTAGTCACTGAGGACTCCCTCAATCGCCAAGCTGATCCTCGTGAGCCCGAAACATCAAGTCTATCCTTGATGAGGTTCTCAGTATTGGTCCTGCTCCTCTGGAGCGAGATCCTTCCGGCGAGTGCTTATGGCTCTGACCACATAGCCACCGTGGGCCACCGGGTCCCTGACCACTGTTCCCTCTAAGCTGTGCGCTTGTGCGCGCGCGCACACCTCGCCGAGTGAGCGCACATACTTTATAACAGAGCGCACAAAAATTACAGTTCTGATTCTGATAGAAAACAACACAGACGTCTTAAAATTTAAAAGAAGTTCTGTATTTATGGTTTTCACAAGTTCTACAATATTTTGTAGTGCAATCAATGTGGTGTACATACTGTATTCTGATGTGTAGTCAAATTTTAAAGTGTATAACTCAGATTGTCGTTATGTGGCGCACAAAAACTTTAACCTTCCTTCAAAAGCCGCACAGCTGATATTTTATGCGCACACAGCCTACAGAAAATTAGAGGGAACATTGTCCCTGACCCGGGTCCTGCAACGCAGGCCCGGTCGGCCGCCGAGTTCTCCACTGACTACTCTGACTGGGAGTCAGAGGATGAGGCATCCCCGGAGATGCGGAAGCACTGTGACCTCCCATCGGACGTCGTGGTTTGGTCCCTGCCCGTGGGCACATCGTTCCTCAAGTTTGTCCGGGATATGTTGAAGGCTTTGTCCTTCAACACAGAGTTTGAAGAAGAAGCTTGTATGGAGTAACTTGAAATCCTCCAGTACAAGGCCCCACCCATGGAGAACTTGATGGTTCGTATCCTCGCCATCCTGTGGCGGCTCCTCCTTCACATGTGGGGGAGACACCGGCATCAGTACCCTTAGTTAGCTGATGCTTGGACACCATGTACCAAGTTCAGCGGGGCTCCAGCTTCTGAAAGTTGCAACTACTACATACCTCCATGGTTGTGGAGTTGACCATGTGCTGGCAGAAGATCCAGAAGACACACTCCTTGGTATCCCTGGGTAGGACGTCCCGTGCCGTCGATGCTCTTGGCCCCAAATACTACCAGGGCTCAATGCTGGCCTATTGAATATAAGCTTACCAGTTGTATATCGGCATGTCTCTTCTTGACGAGCCTTTGAGGGGATCACCTCCAGTGGTTCCAAACCTTCACGGAGTGCATCGGGGAGTGCTCGAAGTATATGTCTTGAGCTGCCTATGGCTGCTTCGAGTCAACTTGAGGGTAGCCGCTGCGGGCATCGGAGTTCGACATCAGACCTGGCTCCAGGCATCGGTCCTCGAGCAATGGTGTCCCCTGCCTTGTTGAAAATCTGTTCGGCAAACCGATGGAGGAGAAGGTGGTGGAGATCAAGACTGTGTACCTCACGAGGACTCGACTCTCCAGGAAGACCACCATCTTCCCTAAGAAGACACCACTAGGGAAGAGGCCCCTATTCCGGAGGAAGGGCCAACCCTACCGAGACTACTTTCACTATCAGGCTCCCCAGACCACACAGCAGGGTCACCAGAGCAAGGGAGCGGGCCAGGGCCCTTGCAAGTCTAAGGGCCCCAAACCCCAGCTCACACCCAGCTGGGGATGGGTTTTTGATTCCCTGAGCATAGCCTCTCCATCTGTGGGAGAGCAACTACCCATAGGTAGCCTGCTATTACCACCAATGCCTGGGCACCAAGTAGTCATAGAAGGCTATTTCCTTCACCTGGACCAAACGCTGCCTCCTTTCTTTCCAGGGGAGCCCTCTCGGACTCCCCTGCACCATAAGAACATAAGATATGCCATACTGGGTCAGACCAAGGTCCATCAAGCCCAGTATCCTGTTTCCAACAGTGGCCAATCTAGGTCGTACGTACCTAGCAGTTTCCCCAAAAGACACAGGTTCCGCAATGCTTGTACTGGGTCAAGCATTGATATCCTGTGTCCCTTCTTAATAATGGTTTATGGACCTTTCCTCCAGGAACTTGTCCAAACCTTTTTTAAACCCAGCTACACTAACAGCCTTTACTACATCCTCCGGTAACAAATTCCAGAGTTTGATTACACGTTGGGGTCAGTATCTAGTTAGCGGTTTGGTGCTTTGAACTCTTTGATCAACATGATGTGTGAAGCTTACTTGCGTCTGATCATGGTGGGTTGGTGGTTTCATTTCTAGTCGCTCCGGTATCTTCGGTGGCAGTGTGTGGCCTCAGGGTTTTGGCCTCCGCATAAGGGCCCTCAGGCGCGGTTGCGCCCAATGGCGCTCTTTTTAAATGTGTTGCGGCTGCCCCGATTGGGCCGATGTGACGCTGGCTTGCTCTGGTTCCCAGCAGCTCGATCCTGCTCAGGAAAGCTGTGGCAGGCCCGGAGGAAGAAGAAAGTGGGAGTCCTCTGTTCGCGCGCCCGATGGCGCTCTTTTTAAATGTGCTGCATCTGCCCCTATTGGGCTGATGCAACGCTGGCTTGCTCCTGTTCCCAGCAGCTCGATCCTGCTAAGGAGAGCTGTGGCAGGGCCGGAGGAAGAAGAAAGCGGGAGTCCTCTGTTGTAGACGCTTAACCTTTGCAGTTGCTTCTTTTAGTTTTCAAGCAGGAAGTCAGCCCTCACATATGGATGACATCTGTGCCAATGCAGCCTGCATGGTAACCTCTCCCCAGCTTTCAAAGAAAGCCTTTGGGAGATGTACCACACAAGCATTGTCCCCTTCCCGCTCAAGGGTGCCATCTTGCCTCGGTCTCCTTTGCTCTGCAGAGCTCATCGGATGTGTGTCTGTTCCGCTGGAAAAAGTTGGTGATTTTTTTGTGGTCTTTTTTTGCTTTCTCAGGTAGCGTACCAGTCCTTTTTCCCACCCCCAAGCCCACTTGCCTTGGCATTGCATCCTAGGGTTCTTTTTTCTTTTCTTTTTCTTATTTTCCTGCCGGGCCCAGTGAATTTTACCTTGTGGGGGCCGTCTTCCCTGCCATGTCCTCAGCCAATGGCTTCAAGCCATGTGACTGTTGTGCTCATATGTCACACATCGATCTGCATGACTACTGCCTCCGTTGCCTCGGGTCTGTGGTTTCTGCCCTCAGGAAATGTCGTCAGCAGTGTGAGTCGATTTTTCAGAAGACTGACTCGGCCTCTGAATCCTCCGTGAGAGCCCAGTCTGAGACCGTGTGGTCTCAGAGCCCGGGACCACAGAATCTCCGTCTGGAGCTCCCACATTGAGGATTGCGCCAAGAAGAGCCGGAAGACCTCTAGGACCCCATCTGGCGACGAGTTGGAGAAAGTGGTGAAATCCCATGGACCCTGGTCCCGCAGCCCTCGACGGGAGGTCAAGGGTGACTGCAAAGAGCGTCCGTCCAAGTTGCCTCATTGGGAACCATCTATGGCCTGGGACCAGTCACCGATCCCCCGAGGCCATCCTGGTTGAAGGACTCCCTCTCGATAGAACCGGCACCAGGCCTAACGTCGTCAGTGCCTGTGCAAAAGGCTGCTAAGCCATCTGGTCTTGAGGCCAGTATGGTGGCCCTGGAGCACAGTTTGTCTGCCTTCATGGCCCAGCAGTGGGCTCTGGTGCCAATTCCTCTGGGTCATCACTCCCAACCACTGGGTCCTCCACTGTGAGGGATTCCCCGGAGGTTGAGCCAATCCTCGAGCACCACCAGCCTTGAGAGATGCCTCTGCTGCGGTCCCACTCCTCAGGCCCATGGTCCCGCTCTTCAGGACTGCGGCCCCATTCTTCAGGGCTACAGTCCTTACCGCTCAGCGCCCTTGGCTCCGAGCGCCGGGCCACCACAGCCCCAAGGTCTTGGGGTCAAGCCAGCACTCTGTCACAGAGGTCTCCCGACTCCTCCGAGCTGTATTCAGATTTGGAGACTGAGAACGATGAGTCCCCAGATACCCGCTGTCATTGCCATGTGCCTCAGACCTGTGCCCTCCAGAAGCAAGTCGCCGGTCCCCACCCAAGGACATGACCTTCCTCAACTTTGTGCGGGACATGGCCAAGACTCTTGCCTTTGCCACAGAGTTGGAAGAGGACCCACACATGGAGAATCTCGAGATCCTACAGTAGGGGAGGCCTCCTGAAACAGGTGCTCACGATGCCCGTTCTCCCCCATCCTGGACTCAATGTACCAGGTCCACTGGAGCCCTGGATTCCAAAATTCCTAACTACTACTTAACTCCATGGTGGTAGAGTCTGCCATGTGGAGGCTTAAGAACCAGAAGATACACTCCTGGTGCCCTGGGCAGGGAGGTCCGCACCATGGATGCCATGGGCAAAAAGTGCTTCCAGGACTTGATGCTTGTTGGCCAGATCCAGGCTTACCAGTTGTACATGGGTGTGTACCTTTGAGATCTGGTGAAGGAGCTTGCCAGGTTCTCGAAGGAAACCCTCCAGTGGTTCCGGACCCTGGCCTCAGCAGTCAGGGAGTGCTTCAAGTTTATCACTCAAGCGGCCTATGATGGCTTCGAGTCGGCAGCTAGAGTAGCTACGGTGGGTATTAGTGCCCAGCGCCAGACTTGGCTACAGTCATCTGACCTTCAGTGGGTCCAGGACAAATTGATCAATGTCCCTTGCCGCGAAGAGAACCTCTTCGGGAAAACCGATGGCAGACAAGGCCACTGAGCTGGAGTCTGAGTTCCTGATTAGGACCAGGCTCTCCAAGAAGACTTCTGACCCTTCCCGGAGGCAGGCTTCAGATAGAAAGCTGTCCTACTCAAAGAAGAGGAAGGCTTACGGAAACTACCCTCAATATCAGGCCTTCCCAGCTCCTCAGCAGAGCCAGTAGGCCAAGGGACAAGGGCATGGCCCACGTAAGCCTAAGACCCCCAAACCCCAGCCTGCACCCCTGGCGCAACCTGGAGGGGGCTTTTGACTCCTTGGGCATAGCCTCTTCCCCCAGGAGACTCCTTGGTACAAGAGGATAAATGCATCACCTCTAGAGTATAGGTCCTAGCTATAGGATTACGTCCAACCACACCAAGGTGATACTCTTCTTCCAGGTGACCCCTCTACTATATCCCCAAACGTCTCATCTGTATAGTTGCCTATCTCCCTCAGCTTTCGCAAGCCTCCAGAGATTGGACTCGTTCTCTGAAAGCTCAGGAGCACCTTGTACTGAATGCACACATACAACCTCTCATAGACTAGGATATAATCATATATGTAGCACTTCGTGCAGAACACTGGATAGCTCCATCTTGCTGCTAGACTGCTGTCAGCATCTTAGTATTGTTGTTTAAAGTTGGTAAATGGAGTAGGGGTGCTTAAACTAAAAGCCCTTTAAATTTGTAGGTCACTGACAAACAAAATATATCAAAACAAAGGAGCTGCAGTGAATGTTTGGTGAAGGTCAGGGTTTAATCACTTGTTGATTAAAATTCCTAATTAACTCATGTGGGGAAAAAAACTCCTATCTTTTTTATTGGGGTAACAACCTATAAATTAAAGAATATGCCAGGGTAGCTGGAAATGAGGGAGAGAGAGAGGGAATCAAACAGACTTTTACAATTAAGCTACTTCCTACCTTTTAAGCACACACAATTTATCAATCTAACCCAAGGTTTAAGATAAACTATCCCAGCAATCCAGTATTCGCAAATGCAGACTCCACCAGCAGAGGCAAATCCTGTCCTAGCACTCTTGATATGTTTGCTTATAAGTAGGGGTTTTTGAAGTGTTAAGAGATCAAATGGTCAAGTAATTTTTAGGAAGATGTAGGCTATGGCTGTTTTTTGTATATTATAATTAAGCATTTTTTTATATGATTATTTTCTTTGTCTTTCTGGAGAAACGTGTATGGGATATATTGCTTTTTTTGAAGGGCTTATTTTTACTTCTGTCATAGTATTTAAATTTCTGGAACACATTTGTATAAATCAACATTCATTTCAGATGTTGCTGCTGGGGAACTGTCTCCTATATTGGTGCTAAATTCTTGTTTGTTTGGTGACTAGCTTGGACAGAATCATGTGAATCCTTGTGTCAGGGAGCAGATCCCAAATTTGAGCTAGTCTCTGTATTGGAGAACAGTGTTCTCCCCAGGACCTTTTGAATGGATTCATCACCTGGTTAACTTAGCTGAAGAAATGATATGCCGAAATAATGAAAAAGAATGGAAAAATGATCTAAATGTGATTTTGTAATTAATACTTAAACTAACAGTATATGTAAATCAGGCTTCAACAAATTTTCTTGGCATCTAGGAGCCGGTCGCCAAGACCTCTGTCACAGTGGGCCCCCATCCCCCAGAAGGTATATTGCAGCTCCCTTTTTAAGGGCCTGATTACTGTTTTCCCATTTTCTATGGGGAAAGAAATCTAAAATCAGGTCTTTAACCTGACACTAGACAGTGCCAATAGAAGGCAACAATCCCTTTTCCCCCTCCCACCAACACCAGTGAGTATGATGTCAGCTGTACCCAAGGCAACTTCTTTTTTGTTTCAAATATCATCATACCCTGGTAGTATGTAAAGCAAAAAAATTCTCCCATAGCTCCTGCACCCTGACTTCACACACTTTCTTTCTCTCATTGCCCCCCTCCTCCCAGCCATCCAGTCTCTCTCATAGCCCCCCACCCCAACTGTCACCCAGTCTCTCTCACACAGTCCCCGCCCATCATTACCCCAGTCTTTCTCTTTCTCTCTCTCTCTCTCTCTCTCTGTCCCACACATTCCCCCCTGCCATCATCCAGTCTCTATCTGTCCTTGCTACCCTCCCCCAGCCATCTTCCAAAGTGTTTCTCTCACTGCCGTCACCCAATATATCTTATCCTCCTGCCATATTGTTTGCTGCTCCACCGCGATTAGTTCTGCATGTAGTCTGTTGCGCAGTGCAGGAAGTTTGCTGAAACCCTGAGATCAGCAAATGTCCTCCATCCAAGGCTCAAGCAGGTGGCTCAAGCTGCCTGCAGAGCCAATCGTGGTGGAGCAGCAAACAACTCTGCAGGAAGAGTAAGAAATATTGGAGGATTGCTGGGGGAGGGGCAATGAAATCCCAGGAGCCATGGTTCAATTTATAGTCGCTATGGTGACCTGGCACCTGGGATTTGTCGAGCCCTAATGTAAATATAATATGAAGAAATTAGACATTTAAATGAATTTGAAGCAGTAACAAACACATCGTATATAGGACTTCCTGAAAGACTACTAGTTACATTGTGTACTGCCAGCTGGCTTATAATGTGGCTTACTCGGCTACTCCTTCATGCCACCCAGCTGGCAGAAATTTCTGGAGAGTCAGCCTTGCACTAGGGGAGGGACATTGGAAAGAAATGGACCTCATGGAAAGGACTAAATGAGGAAATTCAGCATAAATAGGGTGATTGGGCGTTAAAGATGAGCTTATCCAAAGGGGAAATTAAATGGCAGACTAATAGACTTTTTTAAAGAATGATCTACCTAAATGATTAATTTTTAAAAGGATTGATGTATGAATTTGTATGTAAAATCTAGGCAAGAACATTATGGTTTTCTGCATGATCTCACTTGGGTTTCTTTGATAAGAAGCATTTAAGGGAACCTGGCATAATTCTCAAATATATTTGAAGTGTTGGGGGTAGGGCAGCAGGACATTTGTTACACACCTGCAAGGCTTTGCTCTTTTTCTTCCCCAGCATTCAGCTGTGAACTCGGGAACTTTTCAATGATTACTTCTAGAAGAAATAAAATAACCTCTGTCAAAGTGATAACAGCAGCACTTAAACGGATGAAGGCATATAGTTCACTTCCAAAATTGTGTTAAAGATCTTTAATTCTAAATGACTGTTTTGATTTTCCTTAGGTTGCACCAGAAGAATTTAAGGCCAGCATCAACCGAGTTAATAGCTGTCTTAAGAAGAACCTTCCAGTTAATGTTCGGTGGCTGCTTTGTGGTTGCCTTTGTTGTTGTTGTACATTAGGTTGCAGCATGTGGCCTGTTATTTGCCTCAGTAAAAGAGTAAGTTATTGTCCTTAAGCATATTAACAGATTCTAATTGTATATGATAATTACCTCAGCGATATTAAATTGTAGACATGTGTTTGCTGAATTATTTACATAAGCCAATCATATTTTCTTGTGACCTGGATTGGCCACTGTTGGAAACAGGATACTGGGCTTGTTGGACTTTGGTCTAACTCAGTATGGCATTTCTTATGTTGTTTTTCAGCTTTTGTGATGATGTTTCATATATATTTAAGTTGCCTCTCACTCTCTCCATCCCTGGAAAATCATATTTTCACATTTTTTTAGTATTTCCTACTTTTCAGCAATTCTACAGTTTCTCCTGAGAGTGGTTGTGAACTGAAGCTGTGATCAGACAGACCCATCCTGCATATTGAACTAGGAAGAATACTGCCTCTTCATTTTAGCTATTGAAGTTGCTGTGGTTTATTCTGATTGGATATATAAAATTGAAGATTAATAAACAAATAAGTTGTAGATGATGATTTTTTATTGGGTTAACTAAATGCATTTCTGACTAGTTTTTTGAGAGCTGTTTCCTTTTGTAAAGCTCTGAAACACTAGTCAAAAATAAATTTAGTCAACTAAAAAGTTATTACATATACAGACAGTACTTTACTTATGAACTTTTGAGTTAAGAACTTTCGCTGCTATGAACAAACATCCGCAACTCTGGAAGGCGGGAAAAGGTTAGTTTAAGGCGTGCAATATATATGCGCTTGGCAGCACCGTCATGCGTATTACTGCACACCTGCCAATTGCTTCTAGCCAGTCTCTTCTTGTTGTTGACATCCCCAAATAGCCTATTGCTGACAACCCACTATCTCCACTGGCTCTACTCTGTAATACATCCTGCCTCGCCACTTCAAGCCAGCCCCAGTAAGCCACCTGTGCCACTTGTGTAAGGTAAGAATATCAATCTTAATTTCGCAATAAGCTGCTTTAGGTCATGTTTACTCTGTATAAAATGCATATTATAATACCATGCACACTTAAAATACATTTGCTGATAGGTTACACATTGTTTGCCCATACGTGTACTAGACTGTAACCTGCTCATAAGTAGAGGACTGTCTGTAACCTGTTCATAAGTAGAGGACTGTCTTTTCACAGAAATCAGTGTTGAAGTAACATAGTGACGGAGTATATAATGGCAGATAAAGACCAGTATGGTCCAACTAATCTGGACCAGTATGATCCATCTAGTCTAGAATGGAGTCTTGAGTTGGTAGTGGAGGAGACAGGCGCAGATCAGAGTGATGAGTGAGTGGAGTTCCTGAGGAGGGGTGTGGGAAGAAATGAAGAGCTGCAAAATGAATGCACTTGTAGGTCAGTAAGAGGAAGTCTGAACCATATGTAGAAACGTATAAGGAGCCAATGAAGCGACATGAGGAGTTATGTCAGTAATGATACTGGTGAAAGATTAGTCATGCAGCTGGATTTCAGGGGAAAGAGCAGTCAGAAACCAGCAAGGAGCAGACTGCAGGTCTTAAGTGGGAGCTGATGAGAGTATGGATGAGAGTTTTGGTAGCATCTTCAGAATAACAGGTTTTAGCTCTGTGTCAAATTTGTGCATAGGCAAAAGATGACCCCCTGATTACAAGCTGTTGGGGAGAGAGCTGTCTGCTGTGGGAGCTGCCGCGGTTTGCCTTGCACCGCGGAGCAAGTGGTCGTCTCGGAGCCCGGTGCCTGCTGTGACCAGCGCAGGCAGAGAGTGGCCGCCCTCGGACGTGGAGAACCCCCTACGAGCCCTACAAAGCCCAGCTGGTGTGGTGACTTTCGGGTCAGAATCACTTAAATTGAGAATTATTCGTGCTTATTTCAAGTACAAACATGTGGTATTTTGTGGATATAAACTTCAGGTTTTTCCTGATGTGGGCAAGGTTACCCAGGCTCGCCGGAAAACAGTTTCTTGAGCTTAGAGCTCGAGTGATTGCATTGGGGGCTTCCTTTTTTTTGAAGTTCCCTTGCCGTTGTTTGATAACTTATGAAGGTCATGATTATGTCTATGTTGATGTGGCTTCACTTAATCAGTTTCTTGTTGATAAGGAGGGCGCTGATAGACAGGAGGATGTTTAGGTGGGATGGTTTGTGTATTTTCGGCTCCCTGATTGGAGTTTTCATTAACTCCCATTTACTTCTATTTGTATTGTAATCCTTATGGGATTTAGTGCAGTTTTCTCTCCTTGATGTGTATTGTATGGATATGAAGTTTGTTCTTGAATGTCTTATTTATTGTGAGCAAGTAGTTTTGTACTTTTCCTGCATTTGAGAAAATTTAAATAAATAATTTAAAAAAAAAAAAAAAAAAACAAGCTGTTGAGGCGAGGATGACTGTGATCTCCAGGAACAAGCAGGAATGAGTCTTCACATATGGGTACGTCGGTACCGACGGAGCCTGCGCAGGAACGCTCCCCAGCGTCCCAAAAGGAAAGCTTTTGGGAGCATCCCACAGCACCTGCGTGCTGCCTTCCCGCCTTTCCTAACCGCCTCTCTCCAGTTCTTCTTTTCCGCGGAGCCAGCAGGTCGTGTTCCTGTCACCGCTGAAGAAGTTCTTTATTTTATTTCTTTGGTCGCGTGTCTGCCTTCTTCGACGCCGGACCGGTACCGCCGGTCTTTTCTTTCTTTTCTTAAAAAAATATAATTCTTCCGTTCCACTTCAGTGTATATTTTTTTGTCTCTCTGGGCCTTAGGCCTAAGGGAAATTTCCTCATGGAAAAGCCCGCCTCCGGGTTTAAAAAATGCACTAAGTGCAGCGGTACCATTTCTGTTACCGACACCCATGACTGGTGTCTTAAATGTTTGGGTCCTGACCATTCCATCACGGATTGTGCGTCCTGCTCCATGATGTCTAAGAGGTTTACAGAACCGAGCAGCTAAGCTCAATACCCTGTTTCCCTCTGATGCAGCTTCGGTGGCATCGACGTCGTCCAGGGCTGCTTCTTCCTCCTATGGATCTCAGGTAATCAAACATAAATCCAGCCGGTCCTCGAAGGGTAGATCCCCCTCTAAGCATCGGGATGCCTCCGGGCTTGCCCTCGAGGATCTTGCACCGGCAAAAGTACCCCGGCGGGAAGCTCCGGCTTCCAAAGCTCCTCCTATGGGGTCACAGGTTGACATCGATGGCACGGCCTCGACCGATCACCTGTTACAATGTTCTGGGGTACCAGTGGAATCTGCTAGTACCGATGTCCAGACATTGATGGCGTCGATGGATCAGAATATTCTGACCATGCAGCAGGCCATCACGGCATTCATTCGAGCTGCGACGCTGCTGGTACCGCAACAGGCTCTGTTACCGGTACCGGCACCGATCTCGGTTCTGGTGCCGGTACCGATTGCATCGACATTGGCTTCGGTGTCGACTGCAATGGTACCCTGTCCGATGATGCCCATCGGTACCGAACCGGTACCGATCACTCCCGATGTCGATACCACTCGGTACATGTATCGGGCTCTACAGGAGCATCCAGACAGGCGATACTTCGATTCCTCCGAAGACTCTGATGCATCGGAGGTTTCTGTCGAAGCATCGGTACTCCTTCCTCAAGAGCCTTCTTCTCCAAAAAGAAGAATGTCTCCTCCAGAGGACTTGTTTTTTCAGGACTTTATAAGAGAAGTGGCCAAGGGGCTCTCTATCTCAGTAGCCCCTGAGTCAGAGCCTAGAGCCAAGAAGTTGGATATTTTGCAATATCCCAAGGCTCCTAAAGAGGCTGCCACTTTGCAAGTTCATGAGATCCTTTATGATCACATGTTGGGCATATGGGAGACCCCTCTTACTATCTCTTCCCACTCTCGTAGGCTAGACACCATGTACCGTGTCCCGCCTTGTCCTGGATTTCATAAGACTCAGCTTCCTCACCACTCTATTGTGGTGGTGGTCTGCCATGAAAAAGTTAGAGTGCAAAAAGGCACTCTTCTACCCCTCCAGGGAGAGAATGTAGAACCTTAGATGCTTTTGGCAGAAAAATCTTTCAAGCCAGCATGCTTGTTGCTAGAATCAACTCCTATAGTCTCTATATGGGGATGTTTCTAAAAGAAGTTACAGATTATCTGCAAACTTTCCTCCCTTTTCTTCCAGAAGATAAGAGGGAAGAGTTTCTCACTTGGCTTAAGCATGCCCAAGATGTTTCCAAATTTTCCAACCGTGCAGCCTTTGACTCTTTTGAGGGTGCCAGCAGAGCTTCGGCTATTGCCATAGGTGCACGCAGAATTGCTTGGTTACAAGCTTCTGATCTGGAACCTTGGGTCCAAGATGGATTGGGAAATCTTCCTTGTACAGGTGAAAACCTTTTTGGCAAGGATTGGCAGGCAAAGGCCACACAGATGGATGCAGAAAATTCTGCTTTGGATAGGCTTTCAAAGTCTTCCTCTAATTCTGTCAAGAAGAGGTTGTTCAAAAAGCCATATTTTCCCAAGAAGGGAAGATATTATCCTGTTTATGGTCAACAGACATCTTCTGCAGGTCGTTTTGCTGCAAAGCGTCAACAACCTAAACAGGCCAAGCCTAAGGCTGTAAGGACTCCTGTAGCCCAACAGCCTCAGCCTCCTCCGGGCCTTTGACTTGCATCTAGAGAACTTAGCCTTTCTGGCTCTAGCAGAACCAGAGCCTCTCACCATTCCAGGAAGGTTAGCTTACTTTGCTCCCAGATGGGAACAAATCACAGCAGAGCAATGGACCCTCTCCATCATAAGGGAAGGGTACAAACTTCATTTCTCAAACCTTCCTCCTCACACCATGGTGAGACAGTTCAATTCTCAAACATCTCTCCTCGACCTTCTCGGTCAAGAGATTGCTACCCTTCTTGCCCAAGGGGCAATAGAAGAAGTACCCCTTCTTCAACAGGGCTCAGGGTTCTACTCCCCCTACTTTCTTATCCCAAAGAAAACGGGGGTTTACAGACCCATATTAGATCTCAGAGAATTGAACAAGTTTCTATGCAGGGAGAAATTCAAAATGATTTCTCTAGGTACTCTCCTTCCATACCTTCAGAGTCAGGATTGGCTTTGTTCTCTAGATCTCAAGGATGCGTATACCCATATACTCATCCATCCAGCACACAGAAGGTTCCTTCGGTTCCTTTATCAAGGGAAGCACTACCAATACAGGGTACTTCCTTTTGGTCTGGCCTCTGCTCCAAGAGTGTTCACAAAATGCATGGCAGTAGTAGCTGCATTCCTACGCACTCTAGGAATATTCGTATTCCCATATCTGGACGACTGGCTCATCCGAGCTCCATCCCAGTCAGAGGCCCAGACTTCACTAACCTGCACAATGCGTGTTCTGCAGTGTCTGGGACTGGTGATAAACATTTCAAAGTCCCACTCACCCCTATTCAGTCTCTAGAGTTCATAGGGGCCTTGCTGGATACCACAACTGCAAGGGCCTATCTTCCCCAGGCCCGTTGCCTACGCTTAGTGCAGTTAGCCTCCCAGATTCAGTTAAAAACCCATTTAACTGCTCGAGAGATGTTACAACTGCTAGGCCACATGGCATCCACTGTGCATGTGGTCCCTTATGCTCGCCTTCACATGAGGGCAGCTCAATGGACTTTGTCCACCCAATGGACCCAGGCATCAGAGGGTCTGTCAGACAAAATAGCAACCTCCAGGCGCCTCTTTTGGTCTCTCCAGTGGTGGAAGTCCACTCAAAATCTGTTGCAGGGGTCCCCCTTCCAACAGTTGTTACCCCAAGCAACCCTTACAACCGATGCCTCTCCAAAGGGTTGGGAGGCTCATCTTCACGACCTCTCCACCCAGGGCATTTGGTTCCCACAGGAGACCTCTCTACATATCAACATCTTAGAGCTCAGAGCAATCTTCCTGGCTCTGAGTCTTCCATACACTGCTCAGCTACAAGACAGTCCTCATTCACACGGACAACCAAGTAGCCATGTTCTATGTGAACAAGCAGGGAGGGACTGGCTCTCTGTCGCTTTGCAACGAAGCTCTGAGATTGTGGGCCTTCGCCAGAGAGCATCAAATTCATCTTCTGGCAGTATACCTTCCAGGAGTTCAAAACTCTTGGGCAGACAGACTCAGTCGAGTTCTGCTTCCACACGAGTGGTCCCTTCATATGGACCAGATAGAATCTTTCGAATTTGGGGAACCCCGGACATAGACCTCTTTGCAAGTCCGTGGAATGCCATACTTCCCCGATTCTGTTCCAGAATTCCGTGCCAGGGAGTTCAGGCCAAGGATGCCTTCCTCCTTCATTGGGGTCAAGACTTCCTATAGCCTTTCCACCCATTCCCCTAATTCGCAAGACCCTGTTCAAGATTCAGAGAGATTGAGGGACTGTGATCCTCATAGCTCCACGATGGCCACGCCAAGTGTGGTTCCCTCTACTTCTGCATCTCTCTCAAGCTCCCTCCCTGGACTTGGGATCTGCTCCAGATCTCCTGTCTCAGGAGGGGGGAACGTTGTGGCACCCAAACTCCCAATCTCTCCATCTCAGCGCTTGGTTGCTGAAGGCTTAGACCTTCAAGATTGGCATCTGTCTCAGCAAGTGAGGGATATCCTTCATGCTTCCAGAAAGCCGCCTACTAGGCGTTCCTATGCTTTTGAATGGAAAAGATTTACCATTTGGTCTGCTGAGAGGGGTTTTAACCCTCTAGCAATACCTTTGAATTCTTTACTAGAGTTTCTCCTGCATCTTTCCCATGCAGGCCTCAAAACGAATTCAGTACGGGTCCATTTGAGTGCTATTGCAGCATCTCTCAAGCCTCTCAATGGACAACCTATTTCCTCTCATCCTCTTATTGCAAGATTCATGAGAGGCCTTCTTTTAACTAAACCTCCCATTAGACCGCCTCCAGTGGCATGGGACTTGAATCTGGTTCTTGGTCAGCTCATGAAGCCTCCCTTTGAACCCTTAGCCACTACCTCCTTGAAATTTCTTTCCTGGAAAGTTATCTTTCTTATTGCAGTCACCTCAGCTCGCCGCATCAGTGAGCTGCAGGTCTTAGTGGCTAATGCACCTTATACAAGGTTCCATCATGATAAGGTAGTCCTTAGGACCAATCCACACTTTATGCCTAAAGTGGTCTCACCTTTTCATCTTAACCAAGAGGTGTACTTACCTGTCTTCTTTCCTGGTCCTCATGCATCAAGTGCAGAGAGGAATCTTCATACCCTGGATTGTAAGAGGGCTCTTGCCTTTTATTTACAAAGGACACAGCAACATAGAAAGTCTTCTCAGCTCTTTGTTGCTTTTGATCCCTCTCATTTGGGACTTCCAGTCTCTAAGAGAACACTGTCCAATTGGATTGCTCAGTGTATTTCTTTCGCCTATCAGAGCAAGAATCTCTCTCTGGAGGGCCATGTCACAGCTCACAATGTGAGGGCCATGGCAACCTCTATGGCTCATCTAAATTCTGTGTCCATCGACCAGATCTGTCGAGCGGCCACCTGGGCCTCGGTTCATACCTTCACAGCCCATTACTGCTTGGACAAGGACTCCCGCCGGTATGCCTTGTTTGGTCAGGCTGTTCTCAAATACCTGTTCCATGCTTAATCAACTCCTGCCCTCCATCCCTGGTTGGATGCCTGAGATCCATGGGAGGAGGTAGAGCCCTTCTCAGGGTCTCACAACCTTGGGGATCTCCCAGGCATCTCTAGCTGGGGAGTCCCCATATGTGAAGACTCATTCCTGCTTGTTCCTGGAGATAGCACAGTTACTTACCTGTAACAGGTGATCTCTGGGAACAGCAGGAATAAGTCTTCACAACCCACCCACCTCCCCTAGGAGTTGTATCTCTCTATCTATCTTTCCTTTCCTCTCTCTCTCTTTGTCTCAGCTTTAAAACTCGAACTGGAGAGAGGCGGTTAGGAAAGGCGGGAAGGCAGCGCGCAGGCGCTGTGGGATGCTCCCAAAAGCTTTCCTTTTGGGATGCTGGGGAGCGTTCCCGCGCAGGCTCTGTCGGTACCGACATACCCATATGTGAAGACTTATTCCTGCTGTTCCCAGAGATCACCTGTTACAGGTAAGTAACTGTGCTTTATCCACAGAAATAAAGAAAGGAGGAAGGGGAGAAACCGTTTTAGAGGAAAGACAAGATCAGTCTTGACAATGTTCGGTTTCAGATGGCAGTGGGACACTCTGGCATCTGGTCAGACAAGCAGGATGAGATTTGGACTTGTATTCCTGGTGAGATTTCTGTTCAGAGAGGTATATCTTGGGGGAGTCAGCATAAAAGTGGTACTGAAAGCCATTGGAAGAGATCAGAGCACCAAGAGAACAAGTATAGAGAGAAAAGGAAAGGTTCCAAGACAGCCCACAGATGCACTGACTGGTAATGGGATAGCAATAGAAAAGGATCTACCAGAGTATACATTAAAAGTGTGATGGGAGAGATGATAAGAAAACCAAGACAGAATGAAGCTTGGCAATCCAAGTGAGAGCAGCATATCAAGGAGAAGGTGGTGATCAACAGTATCAACAGCGGCAAATGGGTCAAGAAAAATGATGATCAAGTAAAAACCTATGGATTTTGTCAGGAATAGGCCATTGGAGACTTTGGCAAGGACTGTTATGTAATATAGAGGACGAAAGCAAGATTTCAGTGATCAAGAATAGCTTGAAATGAAATAAATCAAGACAATGTTGAAGAACAGCACATTTGAGTAGTGTCATTGTACCATGCCAATGTGTGATGGTACAATAATTGGAAGGGCAGGTGGGGTCCAGTGAAGTTTTTTTGAGGAGTTGTGTAAGCTCAACATGTTCTGAAGGCAGCAGGAACAGTTGCAGTAGAAAGTGATAGAATGAGGCATGACAGATGGAAGGGATGACATGTATATAGTGCCGAGTAGCTGGTTGGGGATGGGATCACATTCTACTTCTTCTGCACAGAAATTCTTATCTTGAAATGCAGCAAGCAAAACTCCATTGCCACTCACTCTTGCCATCCCTGCAAAAAACATCTTTTCACGGGTTTAGTATGTCCTACTGTTCAGCAATTCTGCATTTTCCTCCTGAGAGTGGTTGTGAACTGAAGCAGTGATCAGACAGAGACCCATCCTGCAAATTGAACTAGGAAGAATGCTGTCTCCATTTTAACCAATGAAGCGAGTGCTTTATTCTTTTTGCTGAAATAGTTGGAAATTAAGACTGTGCCTTTGCCTTGGATGTTAAATGTGATTAACTAGATGTTGACGGCGGCACTGATGTACGCTTTCTATGGAGCATCAAAACACAGATAGATATAATAATATAATAATTGCCATATTGGGTCAGACCAAAGGTCCTTCAAGCCAGCATCCCATTTCCAACGGTGGACAAGCCAGATCACAATCCTGGCATTCAGACTCCATGCTGCTTATTGCTAGGGATAAGCAGTGACTTTCCCCAGGTCTGCCTCAATAACTGTTTATGGCTGTTTCTTCCAGCAATTTGTCCAAACCTTTTTTAAACTTAGCCTCCTAACTGCTTTTACCACTTCCTCCAGCAATGAGTTTCAAACCTTAATTCCTTATCGCCTCTCCAGTCCAGTCCCGAACCTCTGGAGTTTTGCTGCTCCTCTAGCAGCTTGGAGACTGAGAAATGTCACTCTTGTGATGTCACTGGTGGCTCCCCATCACTCCAGTTATCTCAGTCTCCAAGCAGCTGGAGGACCAGTGATCCGAGAGGTTTAGGGCTCACTTGAGGAACCATTAAGGAAGAGATAGGATAGGAGAGGTAGATTGATTTACATTTGGCTATTTAAAAAAAAAAAAAAAAACAGGTACTCTCTCCCCTCCTCCTCGCCCCCCCCCCCCCCCTCCGGGCTCACCTGCATCTTCGGGGACTTCTCTGCCCTCTGAGGGAGCAGCATTGATCGGCAGTTGGGCTCTGATTGCAGGAGGCAGCCTCCGGTTGTAGCTCCAAGTCTGTGGGGCAAAGACTGGCTGCATCAGCACTCAAGCGCGTGCAGAGGGTTTGCCTGCTAGCGCGCTGAGGCCGAGTGCAGAGAGAGATAGAGAGAGAGATCAGGGCTTCTCCACGGCGGCAGCAGTCTGTGCTTCTCAGCCGCAGTCCGATGCTGTAGCCGGTGTAGTGAGCAGCCGCGCAGACATGGCAGAGCGAGGAGGCACTCCTGACGGTAAGGAGGCATTACTGTCACGGGAGGTTGGGGGAAAAACGTTCAGAGGCGCCGCACGGGAAACAGCCCGTGCTGCAGAGTTGACTTCCAGAGTGGCTGTAGCAGGAATTAGGCTTCGTTTTGAGGTCCTTTCTTCACAGTTTGCCTGGGGACCTCTTGGGAAGGCTTCTTCACTGTTTTAAAGCAGAGGAAAAAAAACAGAGGTGCCTGCAGTAAGGGACTCGGACCTTTTGGATTTATTTGGACTGTCCTTGCCTTGAGCCCTGTGTGTGGGGGGCTCCAGCGGAATGCCTGCTAAACAGCACTGCATAGTCTGTGGTGCTCGCAGGGGGTCAGTCTCAGAAACGGGTCTGCAGAGGCTGCACGCAGGAGGCTGTAGCAATGGAGCAGACCTTAGAAACCGGCGGGGAAAGTCACGACGATGTTCCGGGGGCTTCAGTGGAGCCGGTTTCTCCCAGGGGGACAAGTCATGAGCTGGTGGCAGGGACGTAGTCCTCTCAAGTTCCTCCGCTCTCCCAGTCAGCTTTGCCAAGGGAGCTGGCGGCGATATTTTCCCTAGAATTTGTGTCCTTTATACAGCAGGCGTTCGGGGGTCCTCAGGGAAATGCTGTTGGGCCTGCGACAGCGGTGGACCTTGGGGCAAAGAGGCCCGGGACTCCGTTGGTCACGGGGGTGACAGGTGTGGTGGCTAAGAAGCTTAGAGCTGATAAAGAGTTCTCAGCGCCTTCGGTGGCCTCAGAAGGTCCTCACTCTGAAGGTGGAGATCCGGACTTGGACTTTGACGAGGAGTTAGAGGAAGGCGAGATAGCGTAACATGAGGAGCAAGCGAGGGTGGTTCTGGTGTTTCACAGAGAAGAATTGCCTGCCCTGCTATCGGAGACCCTCAAGGCCCTCAATATGCCGGCAATGGGGCCGGCAGAGGATGCGTCCTTGGAGGATCCTTTATTACATGCTTTTAGAAAAACAAAGAGAGCCTTTCCAGTTAAGAGTCTTCCGAGAAATGATTCAGGAGGAATGGGATATGCCGGAGGCAGTCCTCAAGGGGGGGCCAGAGTTATGAACCTGCTTTATCTGTTAATAGATCAGGATCGTGAGGAGTTTAAGTCTCTGAAAGTAGATGCAGCCGTCTCGGCGGTGACCAAAAAGACCACCATTCCGGTTGAGAGAAGTGCGGCCCTTAAAGATACCCAGGATTGGAAGTTAGACACCTTGTTGAAACAGGTATTTGAGGTGAATGCGCTCTCATTACAAGCTTCCATTTGTGGCGCATGGGTAGCGAGAGCCTCCCTTCGCTGGTCGCAACGGCTCCAAGGTGAACAGGGGGAAGGGGCGACCGATGAAGCCTCAAGATTGGAGTCGAGTCCAGTTTATTTGGCCGATATTCATTTATGATCTTATCCGAGGATTGGCGAAGAGCATGGCCTCGGTGACAGCGGCCAGGGGCTACCTGTGGCTGCGCAATTGGGCAGCGGATGGAGTAAGCTTCCGTTTAGAGGGAAGTTACTTTTTGGAGAAGCTGGTAAAGGATTTGGGAGAGTCCAAGGGCGGTAGGTTGCCAGAGGACAAGCAGAAGCAGAGTTGAATAACTCCGCTGCCAAAGGGCCAGCAGAGAGATTTTCGTCGTTTTCATTCTTCCAGGTTCGGACAAGGACAGAGAGGGCGTTTTCCTTACAGGAGCCAGAGCTTTCGAGAATTCAGGGGAGCGGGAAGAGGTTTTCAAGCCTCTTCCGCCACGAACCCTAGAAAGTCCCAATGAAGTCAGGAGGACCCAAGTTGGGCGGGTGCCTGATGGAGGCCGGTTGCGGGAGTTTTACCCAGCTTGGGTCAAAATTACTTCAGATCAGTGGGTACTGGAGGTAATTTGGGAAGGCTATGCACTGGAGTTTCAGCGTCCCGTGCTGGATTCCTTTGTGCAGTCTCCCTGCAGAGCGCAGGTCAAGTGTGCGGCAGTTCGGGAGACGGTACAAAGGTTGCTGGACCTCAGGGCAATAGTCCCGGTACCAGTAGACCAGTGCGGCTCCGGTCGATACTCCATATATTTCATTGTTCCAAAGAAGGAAGGCACCTTTCGACCAATTCTAGATCTCAAACGAGTAAATCGCTGTCTCCGCGTTTCTCACTTTCGGATGGAGACGCTGAGGTCGGTCATTGTGGTGGTAAGCACTGTTCCCTCTAAGCTGTGCGCGTGTGCGCGCGCACACACCTCTCCGAGCGAGCGCACATACTTTACAACAGAGCCCACAAAAATTATGGTTCTGATTCTGATAGAAAACAACACAGATGTCTTAAAATTTAAAAGTTGTGATTGTAAGTACTAGAAATTTTCCTCTTCGTTTAGTAATCGTCTATTTTCATTTAATTTGATTAAAATCAATGTGGTGTACATACTGTATTCTGATGTGTAGTCAAATTTTAAAGTATATAACTCCGAGCGTCGTTATGTGGAGCACAAAAACTTAACCTTCCTTCAAAAGCTGCACAGCTGATATTTTATGCGCACACAGCCTACAGAAAATTAGAACATTGGTGGTAAGAGGAGAGTTTCTTACCTCGCTAGACCTTTCCGAAATGTTATCTACACATTCCAATTCGGAAAGAGCATCGGAAATTCCTCATGTTTGCCGTGCCGATGGGACATTACCAGTTTCGGGCATTACCATTTAGTCTGGCCACAGCGCCTCGGAGGTTCACCCAGGTGATGGTGGTGGTAGCAGCGCCTTGCGCAGAGAAGGGGTTCTGGTGCATCCTTATCTAGACGATTGGTTAATCAGAGCAAAATCGAAGCAAGAGAGCAAGTCGGCTACAGCTCGTGTGGTCGCACTCCTTCAAAGTCTCAGTTGGGTGGTCAATCGGGAGAAAAGCCAGTTGATTCCATCGCAGAGTCTAGAATACCTGGGGGCCCGTTTCAATACGAAAGCGGGAAGGATCTTTCTTCCACAACACCGAGCAGAGGGGTTGAGGAAGCTCGTGCTCGAATTTCTCGACAGGTCCCACCCGAGAGCGTGGCATTATCTACAGTTACTCGGGACAATGGCAGTGACGATCGAACTGGTTCCTTGGGCGAGAGCCCATATGAGGCTATTGCAGAGGGTGTTGCTCAGACGCTGGTCACATCAAAGGGATCAGTTGTCTCAGAGGCTGCCCTGTCCGCCGGAGGTGCGTCAGGCGTTGAGCTGGGGTTGCGTCCAGAATGCCTGGAGAAGGGGGGATGCAATTGGAAGCCCCGGTGTGGATATCCCTGATAACAGATGCCAGTCTTTTTGGCTGGGGAGCCCATTGTCAAGGTCGGTTCACGCAGGGACAATGGACGGAGATGGAAAGGGGTTGTTCGATCAACAGACTGGAACTACAGGCAGTGACGTTAGCGCTTCAAGTATTTCGACCTCATCTCCAAGGGAAAGCAATTTGGGTGTTTTCCAACAATGCGACGGCGGTGGCTTACATCAACCGACAAGGGGGTACCAGCAGTGTCGCGTTGAAGTAAGAGGCTGAGGGGCTACTAGACTGGGCCGAAGGACATCTAGTGGCGCTGTTAGCAGAGCATGTGGCAGGAGTGGACAGTGTGGAAGCAGATTTCTTGAGTCGTACAAAGGTAGATCCGGGGGAATGGATTCTTCATCCGGAAGTGTTCAGGCTGTTGGTACAGCACTGGGGGACACCGGTGATGGATCTGATGGTGGCATTTCAGTCCGCAAAAGTCGAATGCTTCTTCAGCAGAAGACACAAAAGAATGTCTGAAGGTCTAGATGCTCTCATCCAGGCATGGCCCGAAGATCAACTCCTGTACGTGTTTCCACCGTGGGTGTTGATAGGTCGAGTAGTGCAGCGAAGAGAATGTCACAGAGGTCTGGTAGTGTTGATCGCCCCGGATTGGCCAAGAAGGCCATGGTATGCGGATTTGATTAGACTCGTGGTGGAGAAACCCTGGCGTCTTCCCGATCGGAGGGACCTGTTATCTCAGGGTCCTCTGCTAATGCCTCAGGTGGATCGATTCTCACTTACGGCTTGGCTATTGAAAGGGCAAGGTTGAAAGCGTGAGGCTATTCTGCGGAGGTGATTTCAACCTTGTTGAAAGCTCGGCGACGATCTACCTCCTTAGCATATGTCCGAGTGTGGCATATTTTTGAGGCTTGGTGTCTGGACAGAGATTTGGAGGCATTAAGAGCTACGGTGCCTCAAATTTTGTTGTTCTTGCAGGATGGTTTTCAGAAGGGTCTGGCGGCGGTGGCATTAAAGGTGCATATGGCAGTGCTCTCCTGCTATAGGGGTAAGATAAGAGGGGAGGCGCTGGGGAGCCATACAGATGCTAAGCGTTTTTTACGGGCCGTGTCCCTCTTAAGGCCTCCTACTAGGCGGCTAGTTCCAACGTGGGATCTCTCAGTGGTTTTGGAGGCGCTGAGCCTCAAGCCTTTTGAGCCTTTGTCTAGGGCGACGCTAAAGGATCTCTCTCTCAAAGTCATGTTCCTGGTGACTATTTGTTCGGCCCGAAGAATTTCAGAATTGCAAGCGCTTTCCTTTAGGGAACCCTTTCTATCTTTTCAGGACTCAAAGGTAGTTTTATGGACAGTACCGTCCTTTTTGCCCAAAGTGGTTTCAGCGTTTCATATGAGTCAAGTGGTCTCCTTGCCGGTTTTCCATGAGGGCAAGGAGGGAACCTCGTCAGAAAGGTTACGTCAGTTGGATGTTCGTCGAGCTTTAAAGAAGTATATGGGTCGAACGGCAGCGTTCCGCAAATCGGAAAGGTTGTTTGTGTTTGGAGGTGCTCGGAAGGGTGCGATGACATTGAAAGCATCCATTGCCAGATGGCTTAGAGAAGCGATAGCGTCAGCTTATCTGTTGAAGGGCAGAACGGTCCTGGAAGGACTACGAGCGCATTCCACTAGAGCACAAGCAGCATCTTGGGCGGAACTTGGGCTGGTGTCAGTGGAAGACAGTTGTAAAGCGGCGACCTGGTCGTGTCTGAATTTGTTTGTCAAGCATTACTGGCTGGATGTCCAAGCGGGAAGGGATACCTGTTTTGGATCGGCGGTGCTTCAGGCTGGTATAGCGGGTCCCTCCCAGTGAATTAGTTTGTACTGCTCTGTTACATCCCCAGAGGTTCGGGACTGGACTGGAGAGACGATAAGGAAGGTTAAATTAGACTTACCTGCTAATTGTTGTTCCTTGAGGAACTCCAGTCCAGTTCCGTATCCCACCTGGTTTTTTTGTCTAATGGGTGCCGGCCGGAAGCATGAGAATTGCAGACAGGTAAGATAACAGATTGGCAATGAGGGGTCAGATCCATATGGGTGGTATCTCTAAGGGGGAGGTTTGTCGTAAAGTCCACATTCTCCATACAGAGGGGAGGTAGGACCTGAGCAATTCTGAGTTACTTTAGTCAGAAGAGTGCAACACTGATATTGATGGTTCTTCATGTATTGTTTAGTTAATTGTTCAGTCAGTTACATGTTCAAGAGGTTGTTTAATTAGGTAGAGTCAGTTACTACTTAATTGTTGCTCCGGTGAGTCTGCTTTGTCAATAGGTTACTGGAGTGAAGGGGAGCCTCCTGTGGATATATACCAGTGACATCACAAGAGTGACGTTTCTCAGTCTCCAAGCTGCTGGAGGAGGAGCAAAACCCCAGAGGTTCGGGACTGGACTGGAGTTCCTCAAGGAACAACAATTAGCAGGTAAGTCTAATTTAACCTTATGCATTGAAATGAAAAAAACTATTCTTCTGTTTTGTTTTAAATGTACTACTTTGTAACTTCATGTACGCTAATCTTTGTACCTTTTTTAAAGAGTAATCAATTTGTGTTTACCAGTTCCACTCTATATTTGCCCCTTCAGCTATCTCTTCTCCAAGCTTAAGAGCCCTACTCCTTTTAGCCTATCCTCATAAGAGTTGTTCCATTCCCTTTCATTTTGATTGCACTTTTCTGTACCTTTCCTAATTCACTGTATATTTTTTGATATACGAAGACCAGACTTGCATAGAGTTCTCAGGGTGCTGTTGCACCATAGAGTAATGTGGAGGTACTATGATATCTTTTGTTTTATTCTCTGTTCCTTTCTAATAATGCCTAGCATTCTGTTTGCTTTTTTGTCTGCTACCACAGACTATAGAAGATTTCAATGTATTGTCTATGATCACATCCATATCCTTTTCTTGGGTGGTGACTTCTAATGTGGAACCCATCGTCATGTATCTGTAATTGGGTTATTCTTCCCTACGTTCATTACTTTGCACTTGTCCACATTAAATTTCATATGCCATTTGAATTCCCGGTTTACCAAGGTCCTCCAACAATTTCTCACAATCTGCATTGAATTTAACAACTTCTAATAATTTGTCATCTGCAGATTTAATGACCTTGCTCATTGTTGCCATTTCCAGATCCTTCAATAATATATTAAAAAGCACTGCGCCCCCCCCCCCCCCAGTACAGATCCCCAGGGTACTCTACTGTTCACCTTCCTCCACTGAGAAAATGGGTTGTTTAACTACTGTTTTCTCTCTTAATTAGTTCCTTATTCACAATAGGACAGTTCCATGTTTTTTTTATTTCCTCAGTAGCCTTTAATGAGGTACCTTGTCAAAGACTTTCTGAAAATTCAGATATGCTATATGAACTGTCATAAACAATGGAGCAGATTGGTGGTGCAAGACTTCCCTTGGCTAAATCCATGTTGAATTTGTCTCATTAACCCATATATAGGCTCAATAATTTGTTATAGTAGTTTCTACTGTTTTGCCCAGCACTGACATCTGGCGCACAGGTCTGTAGTTTTCTGGATCATTCCTAGATCCCTTTTTAAAAACTGACATTATGTTGGCCACTCTTCAATCTTCAAGTACCATAGAAGGCTTTAATTAAAGATCAAGATAACTCAAAAAATGCAATTGCAGATATACTATTAGTATTCAGCACTCTGGAGCATATGCCATCTACTCCAGATGATTTACTCCTCTTAAGTTTGTTGATTTGGCCTCTCCTCTTCCTGGTTCACTGAGATTTGTTTCAGTTCTTCTGAATCACCACTGTTAAATACCATTTCTGGCATGGGTAGTTACCTTACATGTTTCTTAGTAAGACGGAAACAAAGCATTCATTTAATCTCTCCACTATGGCCTTGTCCTCTGTGAGTTCCCCTTTCACTCTATTATCATCTAGTGGTCCAACAGGCTTCTTGATGGAATGAAGCTGAAATTGAAATGACTGCCATAAGTAAACACCGAGTTCTGTTTGATAAACTGCTTTCCAATTCATACTGCTAGACCAGTCCAGACAAACGGGTTGTGTACCCCTGCCAGCAGATCCTGGAGACAGAGAACTCTACCAGAGCTGTAATAGGCTGAACCCTGGTGATGCTGCTAAGGTGATGAGACTGTACCCCAAGGGGTCTCCCTCAGTATTTCTCTGTCTCCAGCAGATCTGGTAGCTTTTTTGTTTTGCTCCTTTTGGAGGAAGTAATAATATCCCTATTTCGGGGCACGGCTTGGGGGCTCCTCTCCTGTGGGAGTGATTCCCTCTATTGGCAGGGTGTTTCAGCTGAGCTCCTGTACAGAAACAGTGATGCTCGCTGACTGAAGGCATTCCCAGCAGCTAGCCATGAGGGCAGCCTTGGCTGGAAGAAGGGCTCACTAACACTCTGGAATTCCCTCTGAGTTAGTGTTCTTTTGGCATCAGATGTTGTTTTCCTGATCCTGCCCTTGGAATCCCTGCACTGGCCGGCATCTGTGAGTACAGCTTTTGTTTGTCTATGCATGCTGAAGCTCCTGAGGGGTCCAAATCTGCCAAATTTTTATGGTCTCAGAATTGCCCCATTTTTGGCAGAGGGGTCAATCCTTGCCTGGGGGGGCTCGATTCTGCCCTTTATTTTAGCAAAATCGCTGCTTTTTTGAGTGTTTATTTAACTTTTATTTTTCCGGCGGCCATTTTGTTTTTCCCCGGAGCTCCGATTTTTGGAGGGAAGCCCAGCTCTGCTCTGCTGTGTGTGCTTCTGTCTCTTCCACCTCCTTAAAGGGGATTTTCCCTGGGATTGAGACCTATAATGAGGAGTGATCAGGAAAAGAAAAAAAATTTAAATTCACTGTTTTGAACACACAATGCCTTCTGCTGGTCCTAGGTGCATTGTGTGCAACAGGAAGCAGAAGGAGCTGACAATTCAACAATGCGCATCCTGTCTGGCGCACCCAGGGGAGTCTTCAGTGTTTTTGTCAGCTCAGGAAGCCACGGCTCCTGAATTGCCTGCGTTGGAGGGTCCGCTAACTTCTTTTTCGGTGCCCACATTGCAGGGAGCCTCTACGGGGGTCTCTCCGGCTGCCATGAGCTCCTTGGCACCTGGCTCACCCTCCGAGGACCAACTTCTCCTGCTTTTCCGCCAGGCATGGGCCTTATGGCGAGCTGAATCCTCGGCTCCTTCGATGGGACAGCAGCCAGCGGCACCTGAGCGCTTGGCTGCTTCCTCTGGCCATAAGCGTTCTAAGAGTACGGTAGCTCGCAAACGTACATCTAAGTTATTGCATTTGCTTATGGAGGATGATCGCGACCCTGGCAAGGATGGGTTTTCCGAGGGAGAGTCCGAGGATCTCTCTGGGCGCGAAGATGGGGAGTATTCTGCATTGGATTCTTCTGTTCCCGGGCCGGAGGAGTCACAGGATACCTGGCTGTTCCGAAAAGAGGAGTGGTCCGCCCTCATCGGTCAGGTGTCGGAAGTACTTCGTCTTTCCGCGCCAGCGGAACCTCAAGCCTCTCAAGCTCAGTCTCAGGCAGACCCCATCTTGCAGGGCATTCGAAAGCCCTCTAAGACTTTTCCTTCCCTACCGAATTGCAGCAAATGGTGTCCCGGGAATGGGATTCTCCGGACACGCCATTGCGAAACGCTCGTCGCCTAGGGCAGCTATATATTTGGCCGCCGGAGCTTCTGGAGCAGTGGCTCGTGTATCTTAGGGTAGATGCCTTGGTTTCCGGAGTTACTAAGCATACCACCATCCCTGTGGAGGGAGGAGTGGCACTCAAGGATCTGCAGGACCGGAAGGCGGAAAACCTATTGAAAATGGCTTTCTCCATGTCCTCCATGGCTCTGCAGGCGACGGTATGCGGGGGGCTCACAGCCTGAGCGCTGTTGCGCTGGATCCAGCGTTTGCCAGAAGATTCCTCGGTCGGCTGGAGTCTGCCACGGCCTTCTTGGCCGATACCTTTTATGATCTGTTGCGCCTCTCGGCTCGATCAGTGGCAGCCGTGACGGTGGCAAAGCATTGGCTGTGGCTTCGTCAATGGGCGGCGGATGTCAGCTCCAAGTCCAGACTCTCTAAGTTGCCTTTCAAGGGTAAGCTTCTGTTCGACGAGGAGCTGGACAAGCTTGTGAAGGATCTTGGGGAGGTTAAGCCCCAACGGTTACCGGAGGATAGGCCGTGGGCTTCGTCTCGCAGGTCTTCTCGAGCACAATCTTTTCGCCATTTCTCCAGAAGTAGGGACTCCAGGAGGTATCGTTCCTTCAAACCTTCCTTGCCGCCTGCTCAGCCTAATCTCTCTGGAAGAGGAAACCAGTCCTTTTGGGGGGCCCGGAAAGGTTCCAACTCCTACTCTGCAGGGGGAAAGTTCTCAGGGACCGCGAGGTCCTCCCGCTGATGGGGCGCTAGGTCCACTCCGGTCTGTGCCACCAGTAGGAGGTTGGCTGGCATTGTTTTCTCAGGAGTGGGCGCAAATTATCTCCGATCTATGGGTTCTCGACAGCATCTCTCGAGTGCTCTCGCCCGATCCTAATGCCTTTCTAATCTCTCCAGCAGGTTCTCCCGAGAAGCGCCGGGTCATCCAGGCCACTCTCGAGCACCTGCTTCTCTTGAACGCCATTTGTCCCGTCCCGCCCCACGAAGCAGGGACAGGTCGGTACTCCATTTATTTCGTGGTGCCCAATAAAGATGGCTCTCTTCGTCCTATTCTAGACCTCAAGGAAGTAAACCGCAACCTTCGGGTTCCTCATTTTCGGATGGAGACGTTGCGTTCCGTAATCCAGGCGGTGCGCAAGGGCGAATTTCTGGCATCGCTCGATCTCGCAGAAGCTTATTTTCATATTCCCATACAGATGGAGCATCAGCGATTCCTCAGATTTGCGGTTCTAGGCCGACATTTTCAGTTCCAAGCCATGCCTTTCAGGTTAGTCTCAGCGCCACGGACGTTCTCCAAGGTAATGGTGGTGGTGGCAACGGCCTTAAGCAAACAGGGGGTCCGAGTGCATCCTTACTTGGATGATTGGCTAATTCGGGCAGACTCTCTGTCAGAAGCTCACGAGACGGTAGCCCGTGTAGTGGCTTTCCTGGAGAGCCTGGGGTGTGTGATCAATCACTCCAAGAGCTGCCTCCAGCCGTCTCAGGACCTCGAATTTCTGGGTACTCGGTTCGACACTCGCCACGGGCGGGTGATGCTTACACAAGGTCGCTTCAGAAAGATTGTGGATCAGCTCCAGCGATTCTTGCGGCGAGAGGCGCCTCGAGCTTGGGACTACCTCCAGCTTTTGGGGTCCATGGCGGCGACCATCGATGTTGTGCCCTGGGCGAGGGCGCATATGCGCGAGTTGCAGAGGGCGCTCCTATCGCGATGGTCGCCAGTATCGGAGGACTATCAGGTTCGACTTCCACTTTTGCTGGCGGTACGGCTAGACCTTCGTTGGTGGCTCCGGGCACGCAACCTTCTCCAGGGGGTTCCCTTGGAGACTCCGCGCTGGCTGCTTCTCAAGACGGACGCCAGTCTCTCCGGGTGGGGAGCGCTTTGTGGCACGCACGTAGCACAGGGGGTCTGGGCGCCTCCGGAGGCCCGCTGGTCCATCACTCGCCTCGAGGCGAGAGCGGTTTGCTTAGCCTTACGGAGATTCCTACCTGTCCTACACCATCAGGCAGTTCATGTTCTCTCCGACAATGCCACGACGGTGGCATATCTCAACCGCCAAGGGGGCACAAAAAGTCCGGGGGTCTCGAGAGAAATGAGGCTCCTCCTCCCGTGGGCAGAGCGGCATCTCCTCGCCATTTCAGCGCAACACATTGCGGGGAAAAGCAACATCGAAGCGGACTTCCTCAGCCGCCATACGCTGGATCCCGGAGAAAGGGCTCTGTCGTCGGCTCCTTTTCGGCTGATTGTTCAGCAATGGGGTCAGCCGGCGATGGATCTCATGGCAACGTACGTGGGAGAATGCCAAAGCACCGATCTTCTTCAGCCGATGGAAGGACAGCGGGTCGCACGGGATAGATGCATTGTCGCAGCCGTGGCCACCTCCGACTCCTTCTGTATGTCTTTCCTCCGTGGTCCATGGTCTGCAAGATTCTTCAACGGATCAGAGAGCATCACGGGCCGGTGATTCTGGTAGCTCCAGATTGGCCTCGCAGGCTGTGGTATGCGGATCTCGTCCGACTTTCGCGAGCAGCGTCTCTGCCGCTGCAGGGCTTTCCGGTGCTTCTGCAACAGGGGCCAATTGCCATGGAAGACCCGGCTCCTTAATCGCTTACGGCTTGGCTCTTGAACGCCGCAGGCTAGCTCGCAAGGGATATTCGACTAGCGTGGTATGCACCTTGCTTAGGGCGCGGCGTTCTTCCACCTCCTTAACCTATGCTCGGGTGTGGCGTCTTTTCGAATCATGGTGTTCACAGCGCAGGGTGTCTCCCTGGCGTAGCGGCATTCCGGACACTCTGGCATTTCTCCAGGCCAGCCTTGACAAGGGCCTGGCTCTCAGAACTCTTCGGGTTCCGGTAGCGGCTATCACATGTTTCCGTGATCCGGTTTTGGGGCGTTCTATCGCCTCGCATGCCATCGTCTCGCGTTTTCTCAGAGAGGTTAAGTCCGTGCGGCCTCCGTGCCGTCCAGTATTGCTGTCCTGGGACCTCGCCCCTGTCCTCCGGGCCTTAGTGGCTTCGCCGTTTGAGCCCTTACGTGCCTCTTCGCTCAAAGACTTAACCTTACAGACAGTGTTCCTGGTGGCCATAACCTCGGTGCGGCGCATTTCTGAGCTCCAAGCGCTCTTGTCGAGATCCCTATCTTCTTTCTCGTCGGAGGGTGTAACTCTTCGGACAGTTCCGTCCTCTTTTGCCCAAAGTGGTTACTCCATTTCATGTCAATCAGCCTCTCTTCTTGCCGTCATTCTCTCAAGAGCAGTGTGTGGGTCGTCAGCGTCACCTACATGCGTTAGACCTCAAACGAGTCCTCTGTCGGTATCTTAAAGTCACCAGTTCTTTGCGGCAGACGGATCATCTCTCTGTCCTCTTTGCAGGCTCCCGTCGGGGGTTCGCAGCCTCTAAGGCTACTATCGCCAGGTGGTTAAGAGGAGCTATTGAGGCAGCCTGTATTCTTTGGCGAAAGTCGGTGCCTGTAGGGCTCCGAGCACACTCCACGCGGGCTCAGGCAACGTCTTGGGCCGAGCGTTCCCATGTGGCACCTCTGGACATCTGCCGGGCGGCGACTTGGTCTTCTTTATCGACTTTTGTCCGTCACTATCAATTGGATGTCCAGGCTCGACGGGAAATGAGTTTTGGCACGGCAGTGCTTTCGACGGCTTTGGACCCACCCTAGAGGTCGGTAGCTTGGGTACTGCCCGTTTGTCTGGACTGGTCTAGCAATATGAATTGGAAGGTGAAATTTCACTTACCGTTAATTTCCTTTCCTAGAATACTGCTAGACCAGTCCAGGACCCACCCTGTTGTTAGTCACAGTCCTGCTGGTGCAGCGGAGCCGCCGTTATTTCCTGCCTTTTTGTTTTTCATTCCGGAGGCCTGACAAGTGAGCCTCTGGTCCCTTCCTCCTCCTGGGCAGCATTCGGTTTCTGGGAGTGCTTTCAGCACCTTGTATATAGTTGAAGCCGGTTCGGCTTGACTGGCTGTATTTAGTTGTTCAGTTATAATGAAGTTCAGCTTGTATACGATACTGAGGGAGACCCCTTCTGATACAGTCTCATCACCTCAGCAGCATCATAAGAACATAAGAACATAAGAAATGCCATACTGGGTCAGACCGAGGTCCATCAAGCCCAGTATCCTGTTTCCAACAGTGGCCAATCTAGGTCATACGTACCTAGCAGTTTCCCCAAAAGACACAGGTTCTGCAGTGCTTGTACTAGGTCAAGCATTGATATCCTGGGTCCCTTTTTAATAGTGGTTTATGGACCTTTCCTCCAGGAACTTGTCCAAACCTTTTTTAAAACCCAGCTATACTAACAGCCCTTACTACATCCTCCGGTAACAGATTCCAGAGTTTGATTACACGTTGAGTGAAGAAATATTTTCTCTTATTTGTCTTAAATAGTTTACCCCGTAGCTTCATTACATGTCCCCTAGTCCTTCTATATTCTGATAGCGTAAACAATTGATCCACGTTTATCCGTTCCACTCCATTCATTAATTTATAGACCTCTATCATATCTCCCCTCAGCCGTCTCTTTTCCAGGTTAAAGAGCCCTAACCTTTTTAGCCTCTCTTCATAGGAGTAGCCTTCCATCCCCTTCACCAATTTGGTGGCTCTTCTCTGTACTTTTTCTAATAACTCTATGTCCTTTTTAAGATACGGTGACCAGAATTGCACACAATATTCAAGGTGCGGTCGTACCATGGAGCGATACAGAGGCATTATAATATCCTTTGTTTTATTCTCCATCCCTTTCCTTATGATACCTAGCATTCTATTTGCTTTCTTGGCCGCCGCTGCACACTGGGCGGAGGGTTTTAACATGTTATCCACGATGACTCCTAAATCTTTTTCCTGGGTGGTGGTTTCTAATGTGGAGCCTTGCATCGTGTAACTATAGTGTGGGTTGTTCTTTCCTAGGTGCATAACTTTGCACTTGTCCACATTAAATTTCATCTGCCATTTGGATGCCCAGTCTTCCAAATTATCCAGATCCTCCTGCAGTTTTCCACAATCCTCTTGGGTTTTAACAACTTTAAACAGTTTTGTGTCATCTGCAAATTTGATAACCTCACTAGTTATTCCCTTTTCCAGGTCATTTATGAATATGTCAAAAAGTAGCGGACCCAGTACAGATCCCTGGGGTACTCCACTATTCACCTTTTTCCATTGGGAATATTGGCCATTTAGCCCTACCCTCTGCTTTCTATCTTTTAACCAGTTCCCGATCCACAATAGTACACTGCCTCCTATCCCATGACTTTTTAGCTTTGCCAAAAGTCTCTGATGGGGGACCTTGTCAAAAGCTTTCTGAAAGTCCAGATACACTATATCAACCGACTCACCTTTGTCTACCTGTTTATGCACACCTTCAAAAAAACAGATCAGATTAGTAAGACAAGATCTTCCTTGTCTAAAGCCATGTTGGCTGTCTCCCATTAGGCCCTGACTATCTACATGCTGTGTAATTTTGTTCTTTATGATGGTTTCTACCATTTTCCCTGGTACTGACGTCAGGCTCACCGGTCTGTAATTTCCCGGGTCACCCCTGGAACCCTTTTTAAAAATTGGTGTTACGTTGGCGACCCTCCAATCTTCACGTATTACAGATGATTTTAATGAAAGTTCACAGATTACCAATAGCAGGTCTGCAATCTCATATTTCAGTTCTTTCAACACTCTGGGATGTATACCATCTGGTCCAGGTGATTTGCTACTATTCAGTTTATCAAATAGTTGTAATATATTTTTCCGGTGTAGCGATATTTCTCTCAATTCCTCTGCAGTATCACCTTTAAATACCACTTCAGTCTTGGGTAACATCCCTACATCTTCCTCAGTAAAGACCGAAGCAAAGAATTCATTCAGTCTCTCCGCTATAGCCTTGTCTCCTCTTACTGCCCCTTTTACCCCTCTATCATCTAATGGTCCAATTGACTCTCTCACAGGCCTTTTGCTACGAATGTACTTGAAAAAGTATTTATTTCGTGTTTTTGCTTCCGTAGCAAGTTTCTTCTCAAATTCCCGCTTTGCCTGCCTTATCAATGCTTTGCATTTAACTTGCCAGTGCTTGTGCTGTTTCCAGTTTTCATCATTTGGCTCTTTTTTCCATTTCCTGAAGGTTGCTCTTTTGGCAGCAACAGCCTCTCTGACCTCACCTTTAAACCATGCTGGCAGTTTTTTGGACTTTTTTCCACTTTTCTTAATGCTTGGAATACAGCTGGTCTGGGCTTCGAGGATAGTATTTTTAAATAACACCCAAGCTTGCTGTAAGTCTTTAACCTTTGGAACCGCTCCTTTTAGTTTTTTCCGAACTATATTCCTCATTCTATCATAGTCTCCCTTTTGAAAGTTAAAAGGTAGTACTGTGGATTCCTTTACTATCTGTCCTCCACTGATTAAATCAAACATGATCATACTATGATCACTATTGCCAAGTGGTCCCAACACCCTTATTTCTTGCACCAGATCTGGCATTCCACTAAGGACTAGGTCCAGTATGGCTTCCCCTCTGGTCAGTTCATGAATCAGCTGCTCCAAGAAGCAGTCATTTATTTCATCTAGAAACTTTATCTCTTTAGCTTGTCCTGCTGTGACACTGTCCCAGTCGATACCGGGGTAATTGAAATCACCCATTATTACTACTCTGTTGTGGCTTTTGTTAGCTTCCTTGATTTCTTTGAGCATTTCATCATCCATTTGTTCATTCTGGCCAGGCGGTCGATAGTATACTCCCACTGCCATCACCTTCCCCTTCATAAATGGAATTTCAATCCATAGAGATTCTACAGCAAATTTTGTTCCCTGCAAAACTTTAATCCTTTCTGACTCAATGCCCTCTCTAACATAGAGCGCAACCCCTCCACCAATTTGTTCAGCTCTATCATTACGATATAGTTTGTATCCAGGTATCACAGTGTCCCACTGGTTATCCTCCTTCCACCATGTCTCTGAGAGTGCAATCATATCTAACCTCTCATTTAGTGCTATATATTCTAATTCTCCCATCTTATTGTTTAGACTTCTAGCATTGGCATACAAGCATTTTAGAGACTGTATTTTATTAATATTAATCTGGCTATTGGTAGGCATGGGTAATTGGGAATCTTTATGCTCTGTCTGCTCCTTACTCAAGGGCATTTGGGCTACTATACTCCCTTTTGGAACCTCACTGCTTTTGGTAGTATCCTTCAAGGATACCTTTGTCCGAACCATGCGCTCTTGGGTGACTGTCGGCTTTCCCCTATTTTCTAGTTTAAAAGCTTCTCTATCTCTTTTTTAAAGGTTAATGCCAGCAGTCTGGTCCCATCCTGATTAAGGTGAAGCCCATCCCTTCGGGAGAGCCCCCCCTTTCCCCAGAATGTTCCCCAGTTCCTAACAAATCCAAAACCCTCATCCTTGCACCATTGTCTCATCCACGCATTGAGACTCCGGAGCTCTGCCTGTCTTTTGGGTCCTGCACGTGGAACAGGAAGCATTTCGGAGAACGCTATCCTGGAAGTTCTGGATTTCAACTTCCTACCTAAAAGCTTAAATTTAGCCTCCAGAACTTCCCTACCACATTTTACTATGTCATTGGTACCAACATGTACCAAGACAGCAGACTCCCCCCCAGCACTATCTATGTTCCTATCTAGGCGGTGCGTGAGATCTGCTACCTTCGCACCAGGCAGGCATGTTACCAGGCGATCCTCACGTCCACCAGCCACCCAGCTATCTACATTCCTAATGATTGAATCACCAACTATAACAGCTGTCCTGACCCTCCCCTCATGGGGACATGGCCCTGGAGAAACGTCCTCGGTGCGAGAGGGTTTTACATCACCTGGAGGACAGGTCCTAGTTACAGGATCACTTCCTGCCACACCAGGGTGATGCTCTCCTGTCACGTGACCTCTCTCCTCCATGGCAACAGGGATGCTGCCAGACTGGAGGTGGGACTTCAGGACTATATCCCTGTAGGTCTCGTCCATGTACTTCTCTGTCTTTCTTATGTCTTCCAGGTCTGCTACTCTAGCCTCTAGAGAACGGACTCGTTCCCTGAGAGCAAAGAGCTCCCTGCACTTAGTGCATATGTAGGACCTCTCACCAACTGGGAGAAAATCATACATGTGACACTCAATGCAAAAGACCGGAGAACCCCCATCTCGTTGCTGGACATCTGTCTGCATTTTAGTTTAAAGCTTGTGTTTAGGTCTTTTAAATTCGGTATATAATAAGGATTGGTGTAGATGCTTATACTAATAAAAGTGTATCTAATACCCCTAATACACCCTGTGTACCTGAAGCTTAATTAATCTCAGGTCCTCTGTGTATGACTGATTTGGATTAAGAGCTGCACCTGAGAGCAGCCCCTTTCCTCTAAGATGTGCAAGTACCTATAAAACTACAATTACCCCAGGGGTGGGTGGGTGCTGGGGAGGGAGGGAGGGAGATAAGTCCTATTAAAGAGGGCAGTTACAAGGTACCCTGTCCTGAACCCTCAGCAGGGGGATGGGGGTACCACACAAAGCCCAGTTAGTTGAGAGAGGCAAATTAAGTACAGCTGAGAAGGCTGAACTAGCACACCACTAAGACAAACAATAAATAATTAAACAAACAGTTAGACAAACAGTAAATAATTAAATAAACAGCTAGAACTCACAGTAAGATGTCCCAGGAGGCAAATATCCACTCACTAGCAGAGCTCTGTAAAAGTACAGCCCTTCTCTGATCAGAGAAAAGCAAACTAAAACAGACTATGCACACGTGGAGAAAACAGGAAGAAGGCTACACAATACCTCAGGGGGAGGGGGGGAGGGGGAGGATTCACTCAGGCAGGCAAGGACAGGAAAAAAGTTTAACAAACAGCAGGTTCTGGGGAGAGAGATTTAATTCAAAATGGCTACCACACAAAGCCCAGTTAGTTGAGAGAGGCAAGGTAAGTACAGCTGAGAAGGCTGAACTAGCACACCACTAAGACAAACAATAAATAATTAAACAAACAGTTAGACAAACAGTAAATAATTAAATAAACAGCTAGAACTCACAGTAAGATGTCCCAGGAGGCAAATATCCACTCACTAGCAGAGCTCTGTAAAAGTACAGCCCTTCTCTGATCAGAGAAAAGCAAACTAAAACAGACTATGCACACGTGGAGAAAACAGGAAGAAGGCTACACAATACCTCAGGGGGAGGGGGGGGGAGGGCAGGATTCACTCAGGCAGGCAAGGACAGGAAAAAAGTTTAACAAACAGCAGGTTCTGGGGAGAGAGATTTAATTCAAAATGGCTACCACACAAAGCCCAGTTAGTTGAGAGAGGCAAGGTAAGTACAGCTGAGAAGGCTGAACTAGCACACCACTAAGACAAACAATAAATAATTAAACAAACAGTTAGACAAACAGTAAATAATTAAATAAACAGCTAGAACTCACAGTAAGATGTCCCAGGAGGCAAATATCCACTCACTAGCAGAGCTCTGTAAAAGTACAGCCCTTTTCTAATCAGAGAAAAGCAAACTCAAAAATATGGGGACTGGGTTGGCAGGAGCCCCAGCTGGGATTTGAACTGGTGACCTTTGGTTCCTGAACACACTGGCTGTGTTCACTGCACCACACTGTGGCCACAGAGTTCAGGGTTCAGCCTATTAGAGCTCTGGTAGAGTTCTCTGTCTCCAGGATCTGCTGGCAGGGGTACACAACCCGTTTGTCTGGACTGGTCTAGCAGTATTCTAGGAAAGGAAATTAACGGTAAGTGAAATTTCACCTTATTGTTTAACACATACTAAAGCAGCATTAATAACGTGCATTAATATCAACAAGGTTTTTGCATTAATATTTAAATGAGCTGCAGGATATTGAAATCTAAAATGTTCATTGAATGTTCCTTCAGGTCTGTTAAAGTTCATTCTTAAAAGATTTTGAACGTTTATGGCAGTTTACTTTGTAGAATTTCATTGATTCATGCTATTTTTGTCTGATGAAACATCTCTGGTTTTGCCGAATCTTACATCCTATTTGCTTTATCTCTGCGGCTTAGAATTATTGGATTGAGGAAGGCAACCACTAGGTTAGATTGTTTCAATAAGTTTGAGCTTTAATGTTTAGAGTGGGGACTATAGATTTTAATTTAGGGCAGAATGTGTTTAGGATGGTATCTTGAGTATCCCTGTTTTACAGGGGTTATTTGGAGAAGAGGGACCTGTATCCCAGTATAGAGGGTGTGAAGTCCCAGGTGCAAAGTCGCAATGATGAATAGGAATTTGCACCTGGCACTTGGAATTTTCTTGCTCTCTTTTTGCAGTGCTGTTGCTGGAGCAAGAAGCTCCTTCTTTGCACCATCCAGCTCTGTGAGTCTGAGACACGCAGTTCATGAGATTTAACTTGCTACCAGCGCGGGAGTTCCCGCATCGCGTGGCTCACACTCACACAGAGCCATGCGGTATAGGGCAAAAGGAAAGAAATGGAATAGCAGCTGTCAGTGGCAAGATGAGTTTTCAGTGCTGGTAATATACACATTACAGTGAAAGCAGAACGACTCATTGAAACTGTGGCATGCTGGGAATGAAACGTTTGGGTAATAGGAGGAGAAACTAGATACCTAGCAGACCTTCAGATACCTAGAGTATAGATGAGGGCATGTGGCTTTATCCTCTGTATTATCACCTTTCAGAACTTTGAATAAAGAAAACGAATTGGATTACATTTAAAATACAAGCGGTAAAAATATCTAAATTAGTTGGTATGTCTGGTTTTCTTTGATTGTCTAAAGCAGCGTTTTTCAACCACTGTGCCGCGGCACACTAGTGTGCCGTGAGATATTGTCTGGTGTGCCGTGGGAAAAATTCCAATTTCATTCGTAACATGTGGCCTCGGCTCACAAATTAGGGTTGCCAACCGGCCGGTTTTCAGCCGGCCTGGCCGGTTTTTCCATGGCCAGGCCGGCTGCCGGTTTTTTGCTCTGGCCGCAAGATCGGGAGCGGCCAGAGCAAAAAACCGGCTTTTGTGCCGAAGTCCGCAGCGCGAACGCGATCGCGATTCCCTATAGCAGTGCAGCCGCTGGTTCTGCTTTGTGTACAGAGCAGCGGCTGCACTACACTTACATTGAAAAGTAAAGAGAAACTGTGTCAGGAGCCCTCCGATCATGCAGAGCCCGAGGAAGTGATGTCATGGGAGCGGGCTCCTCACAGGCTGTCTTTCCTTTTCAAATTAACTTTAGCTGCAATACAGTTAATTTGAAAAGGAAAGACAGCCTGTGAGGAGCCCGCCCCCATGACATCACTTCCTCGGCTCTGCGATGACCGGAGGGCTCCTGACACAGTTTCTCTTTACTTTTCAATGTAAGTGTAGTGCAGCCGCTGCTCTGTACAAAGCAGAAGCAGCGGCTTGGGTGGGTGTGTGTGTGTGTGAGTGAACCAGCAAGGGGGGGGGAGTGTGAGTGAACCAGCAGTGGAGGGGGGGGGGGTGGTGTGAGTGAACCAGCAAGGGGGGGGGGCTATGGTGTGAGTGAACCAGCAGGGGAGGGGGGGTAAGTGAGTGAGTTACCCAACAGGAGGGGTGAGTAAGTGACACAGCAGGAGCGGTGAGTAAGTGACAGGGGGGTGGGTGAGTGAACCAGCAGTGGAGGGGGGGTGGTGTGAGTGAACCAGCAGGGGAGGGGGGTTGGTGTGAACCAGCAGGGGAGGGGGGTTGGTGTGAGTGTTTGATTCCTATTCAAGAGAATTACTTTATATATAGTCAATATAGGCACAGAGGTAAATTTTTTTAACATTTTCTAATGGTGGTGTGCCTCGTGATTTTTTTCATGAAAAAAGTGTGCCTTTGCACAAAAAAGGTTGAAAAGCACTGGTCTAAAGAATACAATGCAATTAGGCTCAGTTAGTTTGCGTCTGATGGGGTGGTATGAAAGCCATGGTAGTTATGTGGTGGTAAAAGTCCAAGATGGGAACACATTAATATTCACCAAGCAGTGTGCTTGTGGAAAGTTAGATATATTTCAAAATGCATGGAGTATCAAATCTGCAAAAAAGGGGATTACTGATATCTCCAGGAACAAACAGGAATGTAGTCTTCACATATGGGTATCGTCGGTACCGATGGAACCTGCGTGGGAACGCTCCCCAGCATCCAATAGGAACGCATTTGGGAGCATTCCTCAGCACATGCGCACTGCCTTCCCGCCTTTCCAACTGTCCCTCTTCAGTTCTTCGTTTTCCGCGGAGCCAACAGGATCCATTCCCTGTCACCGCAGAAAATTCCGTCTTTAAAATTGTTTTCTTGTGGTCGCGTTTGCCTGCCGCACGACGCTTACTGGTACCGCCGGTTCTTTTATTTTCTTTTCCAAAAAACAAACAAACAAAAACCCTTATACTTTAAGCTGTTTCTCTTCAGAAACTTTTCTTTTTTGGTGCTAGGCGCCATTTTGGGCACTAGGCCCCATATTCCTAAAACATGGAAAAACCAACTAGTGGTTTTAAAAAATGTACTAAGTGTGGTGGTACTATTTCTGTCACTGACACCCATGATTGGTGTCTTAAATGTTTAGGGCCTGAACATTCTCCATCTGAATGTCTCTCTTGTATGGGGATGACTAAAAGAGGAAGACAGAACCGGGCTGCAAAGCTCGGTACCCTCTTTTCTTCGGATGCCAGATCCATTGCATCGACATCTTCAAGGGCCTCCTTTTCCTCCCATGGATCTCAGGTAACTAAACATAAAAGCCGGTCCTCAAAGGGTAGCTCTCCTGCTAAGCATCGAGAGGCCATTGGCATTGCCCTTTAGGGAACCACACCGGCAAAGCAGCCCCGGCGGGAGGCTTTGGCTTCCAAAGCATCAATGGGGCTCCAGGATGTTCTCGAGGCCCCGACCTCGCAAGAAACTACCTGTGCCATGCTCAGGGGTTCCGGCTGTTTTCACCGGTACCGATACCCAGGCATCGGCAGCGTCGATAGACCAGAGGTTCCTCGCTATTGAACGCAGCATCGCAGCTCTTCTCTCAGTTTCAGTACCGTTGGTCCAACGGGCACTGGTACCTACACCGGTACCGACCAGTACCGGTCCTGGTGGGAATCCTTCCCATGCCATCTTTGGCTGGAATCGACAGATCGGTACAGGATCAACTCGGTACTGACTTTGATCGATACCGGGACCATGCTTTGCATGAGCATCGTGGTCAGGAATACTTAGAATCCTCCGATTCCGAAGACTCTGACAATTCTGCTGGTACTAGAGGGTTTCTCCCAGAGGATCCCTCTTCTCCCCAACGCAGAATGTCACCTCCAGAGGACATGTCTCTTCAGGATTTTATTTGTGATATGGCCAAGGGCCTTTCAATCACGGTGGCTCCTGAGGAGGAACACAGAGCAAAGGAATTGGAAATTCTCCAATATCCTAAAGCTCCAAAGGAGGCAGCCACTCTGCCCATCCATGAAATTCTGCATAACTTGATGCTCAGAATGTGGGAGACACCTCTGACTACATCTCCTCACTCTAGGAGACTTGATATTATGTATCGAGTTCCGCCATGTCTTGGCTTTCAAAAGACTCAGCTGCCACACCATTCAGTGGTGGTGGAGTCAGCCATGTGTAGGATGAAAAGTGCAAAGAGGCATGCATCCAATCCTCCAGGTAGTGAATGTAGGACTCTGGACGCTTTTGGGCGCCGAACCTTTCAGGCTTCCATGCTTTCAGCTAGGATCAGTTCATATATACTGTATATGGGAATGTTCCTCAAGGAAGTTACAGGAGATTTGGAGCTTATGAGCTCATTTCTCCCAGATGACAAGAGACAAGACTTTCTTGCTCTAGTTAAGCATGCTCAAGATGTCTCCAAGTTTGTAAATTGTGCAGCCTTTGACTGCTTTGAATGCATCAGCAGAACCTCTGCTATTGCCGTTGGTGCACGGCGGATTGCCTGGCTTCAGGCATCAGACTTGGAGACTTGGGTACAGGACAAGTTAGGCAACATTTCTTGCACGGGAGAGAATCTCTTCGGCAAGAACTGGCAGGAAAAGGTTAATGAGTTAGATGCTGACAATACTACTTTTGATAGATTGTCAAAATCTACAGCCTCTACAGCCACTCCAGCCAAAAAGAAGTCTTATAAAAAACCCTCTTTCAGCAAAAGAGGAAATTTTATCCTTCCCATACCCAGCAGAGTCAATCTCAGAGTCAGGTTGCCCAAAAGGGACAAACTAGACAGCAAAAGAAGCCAAAAGGCCCCAGAGCCCAACCAGCTCTGCAGGTTCAGCCCCCTCAAGGGCTTTGACTCCTTCCTGGAGAGCTTAGCCTTCCTGCCTCTGAGGGGTCCCCAACCCCCCAATATCCCAGGCAGGTTATGCCACTTTGCCAACAGATGGCATCAGATAACAGCAGAAGATTGGACTTTGTCCATTGTAGGAGAAGGGTACAAGTTTCATTTTCACAGCATGCCCCCTCCTACAATTCTAAAGCAATTCAATTCTCAAACCTCCGCAAACAATCTGTTAGATCACGAGGTCTCAACACTTCTTGCCCGAGGGGCAATAGAGGTGGTACCCATTCTTCAACAGGGTGCAGGGTTCTACTCCCCCTATTTTCTTATTCCAAAGAAAACAGGAGGACACAGACCCATTTTAGACCTCAGAGAATTGAACAAATACTTGTTTCGAGAGAAGTTCAAAATGATTTCTCTAGGAACTCTTCTGCCATACCTTCAAAGCCAGGATTGGCTTTGCTCTCTAGACTTAAAGGATGCATATACTCACATTCTGATCCATCCAGATCACAGGAAATTCTTACGATTCCTTTTCAGGGGAAAACATTTCCAGTACAGGGTTCTTCCTTTTGGCCTAGCTTCAGCACCAAGGGTATTCACGAAATGCATGGCAGTAGTAGCTGCATTTCTATGAACCCTGGGGATATTCGTCTTCCCTTACTTAGACGACAGGCTCATTTGAGCCCCTACAGTTGCAGAGGCCAGCACTGCACTGTCTCGCACAATGCGAATCCTCCAATACTTGGGGTTGGCAATAAACTTCCCAAAATCACAACTTGTTCCTTCCCAATGCCTGGAATTCATAGGAGCCTGTCTAGATACCAGACAGGCAAGGGTTTTCCTTCCACAGGCCCGGTGTCTTCGCATAATGCAACTAGCTTCTCAAGCAGCAGGGAAATCCTCCCTAACTGCTCAAGAGCTACTACAGTTGCTGGGACATGTGGCATCTACGGTTCATGTGGTCCTTGTGGTCTTGGGCAAGCCACTTAACCCTCCACTGCCCATGTTCCCTGTAAGTATTAGCGTATGTGTGTCATATCCCCTCGTGTTAAATGTATCTCCCAATTGACCGCTTTGACCCGGTGAAAAGCGGGATATAAATACAGCTAAATAAAATAAATAAATAATGTAGTCCCATATGCTCGCCTCCACATGCGAGCAGCTCAGTGGACCCTTTCCACACAGTGGACACAGGCCACAGGTCATTTATTGGACAAAATAATAAACTCTCAATGACTAATTTTGTCCCTCCAATGGTGGCAATCCCTAGAAAATCTGACAATGGGGTTTCCTTTTCATCAACCCCTTTTTCAGGCCACCCTAACAGATGCATCGCAGGTGGGTTGGGGAGCACACCTGAATCATCTCTCTACCCAGGGAACCTGGACTCCACAGGAGGCTGTTCTGCACATAAACCACCTGGAATTAAGAGCAATCTATTTAGCTCTTTGAGTATTCCACGCCCAGCTCAGCTACAAGACAGTCCTAGTCCAGACGGGCAATCAAGTAGCAATGTTCTATGTGAACAAGCAAGGCGCGACAGGCTCTCTGTCGTTATGCAACAAAGCTTTATGCCTGTGGGCCCTCGCCAGAGAGTATCAAATTCACCTTCTAGTGGTATATCTTCCAGGCATTCAAAACCTTTGGGCAGACAAACTCAGTCAAGTACTGCTGCCTCACGAGTGGTCCCTCCACTTGGACCAGTTGGCAAAGATTTTTCATCTCTGGGGCACTCCAGACATAGACCTCTTTGCAAGTCCACTGAATGCCAAACTTCCCCTGTTCTGTTCCAGGATTCCAGCTCACAATTGTCAAACAAGGGATGCCTTCCTCCTTCACTGTGGTTAGGGCTTCCTTTATGCCTTCCCACCCATTCCCCTCATCCCCAAAACACTCAAGCTTCAGAGAGACAGGGGTCACATGATTCTCATAGTGCCACGATGGCCACGCCAAGCGTGGTATCCCCTGCTTCTACATCTCTCTCTAGCTGCACCTGTGGAGTTAGGGCATGCTCCAAATCTCCTTTCCCAAGAGAAGAGGATGCTATGGCACCCGAATCTCCAGTCCCTGCATCTCACGGCCTGGTTGTTGAAGGCTTAGACCTCCATGATTTCAACCGGTCCCAACAGGTAAAGGATATCCTTCAGGCTTCTAGGAAACTTTCCACAAGAAGATCTTTTCTCCAGGACCAAGCAGGAAGCAGTCCTCACATATGGGTGTCATCGGCGCCGATGAAGCCCCAGCGGAGCATTTCCCCAGCTTTCTATGAAAGCCTTTGGGAATGCAGGCACGCATGCGCGGTTCTCTTCCCGCCTAAAGGTGCCATCTTACCTCAGTCTCTTTTTTTCCGTGAAGCCCACCGGACGTGTGTCCTGTTCTCCCGGTTAAAATTAGATTTTTTCGTCGATTTTCGCTATTTTTTTCTCCCGGTTCGACGCCGGTTCCCCTCCCGCCGGGTTTGGTACACCGGTATCGAGACCAATTCTTCTTTTTCGGTTTTTGCCCTTCGTGGCTGGCGTTCGCGCCCTTTTTTTCCTGGAAGGCCGGTCCTTTGACCTCGCGGGAACTCTTTTTTCCCCGATGGCTTCCAGCAGCTTTAAAAAGTGTGATCGGTGTAAGAAACTGATGTCTCTCACCGACACACACGACTGCTGCCTTCGGTGCCTCGGCCCCGACCCCGACCACGACCCTAAGTCATGCGGGCCATGTGGAAAGATGTCTTCCAAGGCACTCCGAAGTCGCCAGCAGCAAAAAGAAAGGCTTTTCTCGGAGTCAGCCTCCGGCCGGGCACGAACCTTGTCTGAGGCCTCGACATATCGGGATTCCGATCCCGAGCGCCGTCAAAGCTCCTCGGACAGGGGGTCCCCCGACCGGGAATGCAAGAGGAAGAAGCGGCTCGCGAGGGCGTCGTCGGAGGAGGTCCCTGGCTCCTCGAGGGCCAGGTCTAAGACCCCCGACCGTCGCCCCGGGCCCGTGGAACTCGAGAAGCCTGCAAAAGTTCCTCGCGTGGAGCCGGAGTCTGCTGGACACGTAAGCCCTGTAGTCCTCGAGGACTCTCCTCCCAGGGAGCCGACGTCGGGCCCGGCGGCGCCGCCGCCGCGGCCCGAATCGGTGGCTGCTCCGTCTCCCGAGCTGAGTCTCAGGATGACAGCCTTGGAGAGCAGATTGTCTGCCTTCATGGAGCAGCAGCGGGCACTGATGGCCAGCCTGTCTGGCGCATCTGCCCCGACCACCCGGACATCGACTTCGAAGTCGACCCCGGAGACCGAGCCGATACTCGAGTCCATCGTGGCTCGGAGTCGACCTCGGTCGCAGTCTCCCTTGACCTCCCGTTTGGGACCGAGGGCGTCGACGCCGGTGCCAGCGTCGGGGCGGGTGCTCCAGGGCCCCGCGGGGTCAGACCCTGACTCCTCAGACGAGTCAGCTTGGGAGACGGAGGACGAGGAATCTCCTGATACCTTCAAGACTCGGTGCGTCCCTTCGGACTCACCGCAGTCTGAGCCCCGGAGTAGGTCCCCCCCGGAGGATACTCGGTTCTCGGAGTTCATCCGAGATATGGTCGCTGCCTTGGCTATCCTGACGGACCCCGAGGAGGAGCCTCGAGCTGAAGAGCTCGAGGCCCTACAGTATGACTCTCCTCCAAAGGAGGCCTTTACTGTTCCGGTTCCTCCGATGCTGGAACGGTTCCTCTCCTGTATGTGGGAGGCACCGGCCTCGGCGCAGGTTCTCAGCAAGCGAGTCGATTCGATCTATCGACTCCGGAAGAGCCCTGGCTTTCAAAAGGCACAGCTACCACACCATTCTATGGTTGTGGAATCGGCCATGCATCGTCTGAAGAGCCAGAAGATGCACTCCGCGGTGCCCCCTGGCAGGGAGGCCCGGAACCTCGATGGCGTCGGTAGAAAGTGCTTCCAGAGCTCGATGCTTGCTTGCCGTGTTCAGTCCTACCAGCTGTACATGGGCATGTACTTGCGGGATCTGGCCAAGGAATTGGCCGGGTTCTCTGCTGGTCTCTCCGGGGAACCCTTGCAGAGATTTAAGTCCTTGTCCTCGGGGATTCGGGACTGCTCGAAGTTCATGTCCCGCGCCGCCTACGATGGCTTCGAGGCTTCGGCCCGAGTTGCGGCAGCCGGCATCACGGCTCGACGCCAGGCATTACTGCAGTCATCGGACCTCGAGCCATGGGTTCAGGACAAGTTGGTCAATGTCCCTTGCCGAGGTGAAAACCTTTTTGGCAAGCCCATGACCGAGAAGACCGCTCAGCTCAAAACTGAGCACCTCACACGGACAAGGCTGTCGAGGAAGACCTCTGCCCCTTCTCATAAAAAGAAGGGCTCGGGTAATAAGCCCTTTTACCCGAGGAAGGGCACTGCCTACAAACAGTACCCGCAATATCAGGCTGCCCAAGCTGCCCCCCAGGGTCAGCAAGCCAAGGGCCAGGGTAATGGGCCCCGTAGGCAGAGGACCCCGAAGCCTCAGGCCCTGCTACCACTCAGCAGGGTGGGGGTTTTTGACTCCTTGAGCGTAGCCTCTCCTCCACTGCTCTCCCAACCCTGCACAGGATGTCGTCTCGCCCTCTTTGCCCACCAGTGGCCTCTTGTCACCGGGGACAGTTGGGTGCTGGAGATAGTCCACAAGGGCTATGCCCTCCATTTTCACCAACTGCCTCCACCATATTTTCCAGGGGAGCCTCCAAGGCCTCCCCTGCACACAGACCTTCTTCTACAAGAGCTTCATGGTCTGTTGGTGGACAAGGCGGTGGAGCCTGTGCCTCCCCACTTATAAGGTCAAGGGTTCTACTCCAGGTATTTCCTGGTGCCCAAGAGAACCGGTGGCCTTCGACCCATTCTGGACCTCAGGAACCTCAACAAGTTCCTAGTGAAGGAAAAGTTCAAGATGCTTACTCTTGGGACTCTTCTGCCCTACCTCCAGCAGGGAGATTGGCTATGCTCCTTAGATCTAAAGGATGCGTACACTCACATCCTCATTCATCCAGACCACAGAAAATACCTCCGGTTCATTGTGGGAGGAAACCATTCTCAGTACAGAGTGCTGCCTTTCGGCCTCACCTCCGCCCCCAGAGTCTTTACAAAGTGCCTAGCAGTGGTGGCGGCCTACCTGAGAAATCCGGGAATCTTTGTCTTCCCCTATCTAGAGGACTGGCTCATCAGGGGTCAGACGTGCCAAGAGGCCAATCAAGCCACCCTCAGGACTCTTGTTCTTCTACAAAGCCTGGGGTTTGTCATAAACTTCGCAAAGTCCACTTTGCTCCCCTCCCAGAACTTAGAGTTCATAGGAGCAAGGCTGGACTCTCTGCTGGCAAAGGCTGTCTTGCCAGCAGACAGGGCCCAAAGGTTGATGGCCTTGGCAAATCAGTTTCTCAGCAAGTCCCTGGTCTCCGCCAGACTCTGCCTGAGGCTTCTAGGCCACATGGCTTCAACAGTACATGTGACCTCCAATGCCAGGCTCCATATGAGGCCTGCACAGTGGTGCCTTCGGGCTCAGTGGTCACAGGCCACAGGCAGCCTCAGAGACAGGATAAGGGTGTCCAGACCATTTCTGCACTCCCTCAACTGGTGGCTGCACCCACCCAATCTACTGAAAGGGATGCCTTTTCAGATTCCAAGGTACACAGTAGTGATGACAACAGATGCCTCCCTGCAAGGCTGGGGAGCTCATTGTCTGGGCAAGTGCACCCAGGGCCTCTGGTCTCCCTGGGAAGCTGCACAGCAGATCAGTCTCCTTGAACTCAGAGCTATTCGATTAGCACTCAAAGCTTTCACTCCTACCCTGGCTCACCAGTCTGTCCTGGTTCAGGCAGACAATCAAGTTGCCATGTTTTATGTGAACAAACAGGGCAGAACTGGGTCCAGGATCCTTTGTTGGGAGGCTCAGGACCTTTGTTCTTTTGCCCTCAAGCACAACATGCTCCTCAAGGCGGTGTACCTTCCAGGCCAGGATAACTACCTGGCAGACAGATTAAGCAGAATACTGCAGCCCCACGAGTGGCAGCTGCATCCTTCAGTAGTTCAGAAGATCTTCCTGAAATGGGATCTCCCTTTGATAGATCTCTTTGCCAGCCCAACGAACAAGCAACTGCCAAAGTTTTGCTCTAGGCAACCGCATCCTCTGCGGATAGCAGCGGATGCTTTTCTGATATCTTGGTCTCAGGGCCTCCTCTATGCGTTTCCTCCCACGTCCTTGGTGGCCCGAACTCTCTTCAAGATTCTTCAGGACAAGGCCTCGGTCCTGCTGGTGGCCCCCAGGTGGCCGAGACAGCCTTGGTTTCCCCTTCTGCTTCAACTGGCGGTGGATCCTCCACTCCCTCTGGGGTTGCAACCCAACCTTCTCTCTCAGGAGCAGGGTTCCCTTCTGCACCCCAATCTCAAGGCTCTCAATTTGATGGCCTGGAGACTGCAAGGGTAGTCTTGGCTCCCTGGGGCCTGCCTCACGAGGTTGAGGAGGGTTGTCCTAGCCTCTAGGAAACAGTCCACTATGAAAAGCTATGCTCTCAAATGGAAGAGGTTTTCTGTGTGGTGTCAGCTACGTACAGAAGATCCTTTCTCCTGTACTGTGCCAGTAGTCCTTCAGTACTTGCTGCACTTGTCAAATCAAGGTCTTAAATCCAGTTCTGTTCGGGTCCACCTCTCAGCTCTAGCAGCTCACCACTCTCTGGTGGAGGGACATTTTTTTCTCTCGCTTCCTTAGGGGCTTGCTTTTGCTCAAGCCTCCTATCCGTCATCCTGCCCCTGAGTGGGAGCTGAATGTGGTCTTGCAGCAACTGACTTGCCCACCTTTTGAGCCGATGGCTACTTGCCCACTGCGCTTCCTCTCCTGGAAGACACTCTTCCTGATAGCCCTTACCTTGGTTAGGCGAGTAAGTGAGCTTCAGGCCCTGGTCTGTGTTAGGCCTTACACCAGGATTTATAGGAACAGGGTAGTCCTTAGGACTCATCCAAAGTTCCTCCCTAAGGTTGTGTCCTCTTTCCACCTCAACCAGGAGGTGGTTCTTCCAACATTCTTCCCTAGGCCTCATACAAGCCAGGCTGAAGCAGTCCTGCATACCCTGGACTGTAGGAGGGCCTTATCCTTCTACCTTGACCGTACGCAGGGGCATAGAAGGGCTACCCAGCGCTTCGTCTCCTTTGACCCCAATAAGTTGGGGTTGGCTGTGTCCAAGCGTACCTTGTCCATCTGAGTGGCTGACTGTATCACCTGGGCTTACAAGGCAGCTGACCTTCCTTTGCAGGGTAGGGTTACGGCCCACCGAGTCAGGGCAATGGCTGCCTCAGTGGCTCATCTCCGCTCTGTGCCCTTGGTAGACATCTGCAGGGCTGCAACTTGGTCTTCAAGCCAGACGTTTGCGGCCCATTACTGCCTGGAGAGGGAGTCCCGTAGGGACAGTGCTTTTGGCCAAGCAGTACTCCGGAATCTCTTTGAGGTTTAGGCAACTCCTGCCCTCCTGCCCTCTGTTGGGCTACCGGTGGAGGTTGTGTCCTTGAAAAGTCTTTCTTTGCAGCTGGGACTAGAGGGAGTCCTCTTGTTCAGCCGGGGTTTCTTGGTAGCCCAGAGCTAGGGAGTCGCCCATATGTGAGGACTGCTTCCTGCTTGGTCCTGGAGAAAGAGTAGTTACTCACCTGTAACAGGTGTTCTCCAGGAGCAGCAGGAATCAGTCCTCACAACCCTCCCTCCTCCCCTTGGAGTTGCAGTTGTACATAGTTTATTTTTCATTTTTGTGTGCTATTCTTAGCTATGTCATTTGACTGAGGTAAGATGGCATCTTTAGGCGGGAAGGGAACCGCGCATGCGTGCCTGCATTCCCAAAGGCTTTCATAGAAAGCTGGGGAAATGCTCTGCTGGGGCTTCATCGGCGCCGATGACACCCATATGTGAGGACTGATTCCTGCTGCTCCTGGAGAACACCTGTTACAGGTGAGTAACTACTCTATGCCTTCAAGTGGAAACGCTTTACTATATGGTGCTCCAAGAAGGGATTAAACCTCCTTGGCCTATCCTTAGAATCAATACTAGAGTATCTCCTTCACTTATCGAATTCTGGTCTAAAGACCAATTCGGTAAGAGTCCATCTTAGTGCAATTGCAGCTTCTTATAAGCCTCTGAATGGACAACCAATTTCCTCTCATTCACTCATATCCAGATTTATGAGAGGTCTTCTATTAACCAAACCTCCCATTAAGCCACCACCAGTGGCATGGGATCTAAATCTAGTTCTCAGGCAGGTCATGAAGCCGCCTTTTGAACCTTTAGCCACTACAACCCTTAAGCTTTTGACCTGGAAGGTCATCTTCCTAATCACCTCTGCACGTCGCATTAGTGAACTGCAAGCTTTTAGTGGCTAATCCTCCTTATACTAGTTTTCACCATGATAAGGTTGTTCTTAGAACTCATCCACACTTTATGCCAAAGGTGGTTTTGCCTTTTCATTTAAATCAATCAATTTATCTTCCTGTATTTTTTCCGAGGCCTCATGCCTCTAATGCAGAAAGAAACCTTCATACTTTGGATTGTAAAAGAGCCTTAGCCTTTTACCTACAGAGAACACAGCAACATAGAAAGTCCTCGCAACTTTTTATTATCTTTTGACCCTAGTCATTTGGGACAACCAGTCTCCAAACGAACTTTATCTAAATGGATTGCCCAATGCATATCCTTTACTTATGAGAGTAAGGGTCTTCCTCTTCAGGGCCATGTCACAGCTCATAACGTGAGAGCCATGGCAACTTCCATGGCTAATCTCCACTCTGTGTCTATCGATGACATTTGTCAAGCAGCCACCTGGGCTTCAGTACACACCTTCACAGCCTACTACTGTCTGGATAAAGCCTCCCGTCGGGATGCCTTCTTTGGCCAAGCTGTACTTCAAAATCTCTTTCAGATCTAATTCAACTCCTACCCACCAACCCTGGTGGAATGCCAGAGATCCATGGGAGGAAGGATTCCCACCTTTCTAGGGTGGCACCTTCCTGGGGCTATCTCCCTGGCATCTTCAGCTAGGGAGTCCCCATATGTGAAGACTACATTCCTGCTTGTTCCTGGAGATAGCGTAGTTACTCACCTGTAACAGGTGATTTCCGGGAACAGCAGGAATTTAGTCTTCACAACCCACCCACCTCCCCTAGGAGTTGTCTATCTCTTTCTGTCTCTTTCCTCTCTCCCTCTATCCTTTCACTCAGCTACAAACTTAACTGAAGAGGGACAGTTGGAAAGGCGGGAAGGCAGTGCGAATGTGCTTAGGGATGCTCCCAAAACCGTTCCTATTGGACGCTGGGTAGCGTTCCCGCGCAGGCTCCCTTGGTACCGACGATACCCATATGTGAAGACTAAATTCCTGCTGTTCCCGGAGATCACCTGCTACAGGTGAGTAACTACGCTTTTACTGGTCTGCAATTGTTTAAAAGTCGTCTGCTTCAGAGACAAAATCTGCTAATTCTTATGGATTTTGATGCACTGAATTTAAAAATGACAAAACGCTGGTTGGCTACTGTTTCCAAGATATCTAAGCTTTTCCATTTTACTCATGTATATATATAGTAATAGAGTTTTATTCACAAATTATAAACCTAGGTCTTTTCATGTTTATGGTTGCCATATATATTTTATCTTGATAATATTTCACCTGTTTTTGTTTAAAAGTTTAAAAATCAGCCAAAGGGTTATTTAAATGCAATTTATTTAAAAAAGTTAGTATGAAAGCAAGAAAGCAAGAGATGACTATGTATGCATTGGTATTCATTTCAGACCTTATTCAGTGTCTACTCTGCATTTCTTGGCTTATTATATTCTGTAAATGGAGTATCTCTTATCACTGTCTAGCAGTAGTCTGCAAGCATTGATGGACTCCATTTGCCTTGATATCTTTTCTCCATTGCTGCAATGCCCTGATGAAATCGCTCACCATGCTCATAGCTCACTGTTCCAAAGTTCGGTGGAAAAATAAGAGTGCAAAAAATGTATCTTCAGTGACATGTTGCAGCCAAGGCTTTTGTATGCATTGAGGAATTTTTCCACCAACTCTCTGTAATTGCCTTGTTTCCGAGAAAACTTGTTGCCACTAACTGGAAGGCTTTCCATGCCGTCCTTTCTTTGCCACATTGTGCACAGTTAGGTGCATCATCTTGAAGAAATTCATGAATCTGAGGACCAACAAAGATACTTTCCTTTATCTTAGCTTCACTTAATCTTGAAAACTAGTTTTGATTTGTGCCTGGCTTTGACTCAGTTTTTCATTAGACCCAGCTTAATATGTAAGGGTAGTAACAAAAATCTTCCTTGATTAAACAAGTGGTGGGTGCTGCACACTTTTCCTTCCAGGATCTAGTGACTGAGTGACCAGTCCTCTTGATGTAGTGGGAATCTTTCACACAACTATCCCCATTCACAGAGAAAGCAGCAGTACTTTTTGTTTCTCCAGGAACAAGCAGAAAGTCGGCCCTCACTTATGGGTGACATCAGCACCGACGGAGCCCACACGGAGCAATTCTCCAGCTTTCAAAGAAAGCCTTTGGATTGCTGCCACGCATGCCTGATCCTCTTTCTGCCCAAGGGTGCCACCTTGCTCAGTCTCCCTTTTTCCGTGGAGCCCTTCAGACGCAGGTCTTCATCCCTCGGAATAAGGCTTTGTGTTTTGGCCTACTGGCCTTCTATTTTCCGGTTGCACCAGTCTTCTACCCGTCCTTCCCCTGCTCTACCTTCTTAGAGCTGTTTGGGGACAGGTTTTTTTTTCTTCACCTTTTTTGTCAATGGGCTTCGTGCCCTTTTTCTTTCCCTAATCGCTGACCGTGTGGGTCTTCGACAGGGGCCATTTTTGCCCCCATAACCACCGGCTTCAAAATATGCAATAGATGCTCTAGGAACATGCCGCTTACAGATACTCATGACTGTTGTCTGTGGTGCCTTGGAGCTGACCATGATCTGGAGCTCTGTTCGCTCTGTAAGAAAATGTCCTCTAAGACCCTGCTCAGTTGTAAGCAGAAGTCCGAAGACATTTTTCAAAAGGCCGCCTCTGAATCCCCGGTGGGGTCCCCCTCTTTGGCCCTGCGCTCTTGGCGGCACTCTGACCAGGGATCCCCTGAGGTGGAGCAGCGCAAAAAGAAGGCGGCCTCAAAGTTGCTGTCGGGGGTGCCCAATAAGCGTGAGCGCTCCCATGCTCGGTCGCTCAGCCTCCTTTGGTGTTCCCGAGAGTGGGATAAGGAGCAGCACCGCAAGGTACCCCGTATGGATACGGAGGCCTCCGGCAAAGGCGCCTGGTCTCCTTAGGGCCATCCCGCTCACATGTGTCCCCCTGTCTTCTTGCCCTGCACTGGCTTCCAATTAAATTTCGTTTTATCTTTAAAGTCCTCATTCTAACACACAAGGCCCTCCACTCTAGCACTCCTTGATACTTATCAGATGCTATCCATCTCCAGCCCTCTCCCCGTCTTCTTCGCTCTGCTTTCGGTAACCGCCTTTTCCTCCCCTCCCCTTCCCAGGCTCACCTAGAATTAACCCGTCACTCTGCTTTCTTTTTCCTGAGCCCCGCCCTTTGGAATTCACTCCCGTTGTCCCTGCGCTTAGAACTCTCCTACCCCCGCTTCAAGACCCTTCTTAAGACACACCTTTTCTGTCAAGCCTTCGACCTTCCCCCTCCAGCTAACGGTGTTCTGTCCCCTGGTCGTGCTCTCCCTCCATGATTACTCCCCTGACAGGCCCTTCCCCGTTTCCTTCCTTTCTGCCCCCCCCCCTCTCTATGCCGCTGCCCTACTGGGCTCTTTGCTTATTCTGCCTTTATTCTATCCCCTTCTATCCTATCTACTTTGGCGTTCCTTTCTGACTTTGTTTTCGGTAGCCTATGATTATATTGTACACCGCCCTGACGCTTCGGCCTGGGCGGTTAATCAAATGTTACGAATAAAGATAAAGATAAAGATCCCGGTGAGGACCCCCCTCTCCTCCTTGATGCCTGACCCAGTGACTCCGGGGTCAGCGTCGCAGGGCCCCACGCCCGCGTAGGAGTCCTGCATGCTGGCGCTAGAACTCGACATTTCTGCGTTCATTGCTTCCAACAAGCACTCACAGCCAGCTTCACTGACTCGCGTGGGACACTAAAATCCGTCCAGGAAACCCCGAGAGCCGTGGGTCTCGCTCACCCTCCCGTTTCTTGGAGGCGAGATCTTCCAGGGCCTCCAGCTCCAAACAGGCCCCGGCCGCTGGACAGGGCGATCTGCCCTGCTTGGACTCCTCCACCAAGTTCTCGGAGTGGGAGTCCGATGGGGACACCTTCCTGGAAACCCTTACTCACCGGGACCTTCTATTGGACCCCTCCCCACCTGTGTTCCAGCGGCACTCGCCACCTGAGAATACCTCTTTCCTGGTGTTCGTTTGGGATATGGCACGGGTTCTTAACCTGGCCACTCAGGCCGAGGAGGACCCTTGTGCTGAAGAACTCGATAATCTCCAGGAACAAGCAGGAATGAGTCTTCACATGTGGGTACGTCGGCGCCGACGGAGCCCGCACGGGAATGCTCCCCAGCATCCAATCAGAAGGCTTTTGGGAGCATCCCTCGTGCCTGCGCGGTGGCTTCCCGCCTTTCCCCCTGCCTCTCCCCCTGCCTCTCCCCAGTTTTCGTTTTTCCGCGGAGCCGGCAGGACGTACCTCCTGTCACCGCAGAAACGTTTTTTCTCAAATATCCTTTTGTTTTTGTTTTCTTGTGGTCGCGGCTTTTTCCCGCCGATACCGGCGTCGCCGGTGTTCTATTTTCTTTGTCCTTTCTTTTTTCTTTCAAAAAAAAAAGAAACTAGTTTCGGTTTCTCTTTAGAGGCCTACGGGTCCTTCCAACATGGAGCCTTCTTCCCCTAAGAAGTGCCTCCACTGTGGAAACTTAGTTTTCGTTTTAGACTCCAACGCCTGGTGTCTAACCTGTTTGGGGCCTAACCCTTGTTCCCCCAATTCATTGGGCTTTAGTGTCGGGAGAAGACCCTCTCTCTTTCGGGTGTCCCTCGACGCCGTCTTTCCTCCTGAGGTGCGGATACCAGTTTCTTCTCCTCTCCGTGATCAGGTAACCCACAAACAGTCTGTTAAGACTAGCCAATCCTTGAGGGGTAAGTCTCATGCCCGGCATGATGACGGCTCCGGCCTTCCCCTCAAGATCCCATTGGCAAGAAAACCCCGGCGGGAGTCTTCGGGCTCCAAAGCATTCACGGGGTTTCAGGTTGTTCCTGGGGTTCACTCCTCACAGAACATACCTGAGCCATGCTCGGGGGTGGTATCCGCTTCGAGCGGTACCGATTCCCCGGCATCGGCGTCGAGTGCTCCACTCTTCGCCGAGGATCGTCAACTGGTGTCCTTGGTGCCTTCGGGGCCGATCGACTCTACCCAGACTGGCTTTCCTGCATCCCGGCCATGCACGGGGTTGGTACCGGCTTCGAGCAGTGCCGATTCCCCGGCATCGGCGTCGGTGTCGAGTGACTTGCTCGTCACCGGGGATCGGCGTCGGGTGTCCTCGGTTCCTTCGGGGCCGATCGATCCGACCCAAACGGCCTCTCCTGCAACCCACCCAGCCGTGGGGTTGGTGCCTGCTTCGGGCGGTGCCGATTCCCCGGCGTCGAGGCCAGTGTCGAGCGCTCCGCTCGTCACTAGGGGCCGTCATCCGGGGTCCTCGGGGCCCTCGGCCGATATGACCCAAACTGGGTTCCCGCTGTCCGGACCAACCGCAGGGTGGGTTCCGGCTTCGAGCGGCACCGATGCCCTGGCATCGGCGTCGGTGTCGAGTGTCCCATTCTCCACCGGGGCTCGTCGCCGGGTGTCCTGGGCCTCGGGGCCGATTGATACGCCTCGGATGGGTTTCCCCCCATGCTCGGAGGGGGTACCGACCTCGGGCGGTACCAATACCTCGGCATCGGTGTCAAGAATTCCTCTCTTCACCGGGCGTCATCTGCAGACGTCCTCGACGCCTTCGGCGCCGATTGATGCGATTCCGCTTGACCTTCAGGGGCAGGCATCGCCGGCGCCCCCTCCGGCGCCAGTGCACTCCAGGCGGGCATCGGTAACCTCGCTCGGTTCGATGCCCAGTCTAGAATCGTTGTCCAGTCTGGATGACTGGGTTCCGATGCGCTTCGGATCCGACCCATGTCCCTTCCGGCTACACAGCGCCAAGGATAATCACCGAAGCTCCCTGGTGGCCTCGGTACCGCCTCGGCAATCCCCGCTGCCTGCTACGAGGGCCTTACCATCCCCGGCGCCGGTATCGAGGTCGACTCCCGCTGTTCCATCGGTGACGTCGATCCATTCTATGCCTAGCTTGGAATCGATACCGGGAACCAACGATGTGGTACTCAATGCCTCGAACCGGAGCGGTCGGTATCTCTCTCCCTCTAGCGGGCTTCCTTCTGGCGCTCAAGCTGCTGCAGCCACATCTGCATGCCCAGGAATGGTTCAGCTGGGAGACCCTTCCTTTCAGGAATTTCTCCTTGCCATGGCAGCCTTTCTGGCCATTCCTATCCCTGGTCCTACTCTTACCCAGGGTCCTGCAGAAAAAGAAAGCATTATGCTTCCTTTGCATCCTTACTTGCAGGATATTCTTCTAGGGATTTGGCAGTCACCCCTGAGGGTTCCAGCGCCTTCTACAGCCATGCATGCTCTGTATCAGGTGCCCTCCTCTCTGGGGTTTCAGAAAAACCAACTCCCACATCATTCTATTGTAGTGGAGTCAGTGATGAGGAAAGTCAGGAGTAAGAAGAAGCATTCTTCCTACCCTCCAGGTCGTGCATCCAAGACACTGGATGCCTTTGGACGTCAAACCTTCCAGACTTCGATGCTGGCTTCAAGGATTATCTCATATATTTTTTATATGAGTCTAACGCTTCGGGAGGTCACGGAGAAGTTATCTCTTATGTCTCCCTTTTTGTCAGAACCAATGGCCTCTGACTATTCCTTGCTTCTCAATCATAGCAGAAGTATCGCTTGGTTTCTCTCCCGTGCTGCTCTAGACTCTTTCGAGTCTGTTAGCAGGTCCTCGGCTATTGCCATTGGAGCACGTCGTACAGCCTGGCTGCAGGCTTCAGACTTGAACAGATGGGCGCAACATACACTGGGTAACTCCCCGTGTACCGGGGAAAATCTTTTCAATAGAGAGGATTTACGTCAGGTTGCTCAGAGCTCCACTGACTTTCCTAAGTCTGGAAACCGTCCTAAGCCGCCTTCTTCCCCAGGATGGAGGAGATGTCCTACCAAACCTTCTTTCCCTAAGACAAGAAAGTGTCATCCTACTTGGGCCCATCCTCCAGCTGTGCCCCAGCCTGGGTCATCCTGTCCTGGTCTGAAGTTCCCAGGCTCCCACCAGGCTACTCAGACCAAGCAACCATAGGCTCCTGTATGCTGCAGGCTACAACTTCACTTTTTATTACCGGAAGTTTGCTCTTCCAACTCTGCGCTGTGGTGTTTCTTTCAGTATGCCCAGGATACTTTGCCCATGGGCTACAGTACCCTCCCTTTCTTATTACTCGAAGGGAGATCGCCACTGCGGACATTCTTCCTTCAGCTGACTTACCTAGTGGTACGTCACCCCCAACCCCTATCTCTCAGGGTTCCCCTGCTGGAGCTGGTACAGTACTGGAACATCTCCCTCTCTTCCAGGGTGGATTTCCTGTTATCCTTTAACGCATGTTCTGGACACCTGACAGGGTCGGAGTATCCCCACTCCCTTGTCGGTGTTCTCCCTGTTTAATACGGGGGAATCCCCTCGGCCATTGGTTCAGTGGCTGGGCGTGCAGGAGTCCGGTGAGTACCTTCTGCTCTGCAAGCACTCACTGCAGGCTATCTTCTTCGGGCCATGTCCCTTTTCGGATGTGGCGTCATGCCTGACTTCTGACAGTTTTATCCCATGTTTCTCCTCTATGATCTCTGCACCGTCAGAGAAGCTTCTCACTATGGGGGGACTTCGTCTCTGAGGGTCCTCTTCATAGAAGCGGCTTGTATAGTCCTTCCAGGGCTATGTAGCTCACTATGCCCTCTGGTCTCTCCTTGGGATACCGAGGTCAAGTTTTTCTGCGTGAATGTCCAAGGAGCTCCCAATCTGCCAGGGATCTACCCCCTTTTTTCCTTGCAGCTTGGCGTTCTGTTTCTGCCCCACTTGGGCAGCACATGATACCTCTGAGTCCCTTGGCTGGGCCTTCCCGGTATCTTGGTCGGTGCGCTTTCTTGTCCTTGGACACATCAGAAGCCTATAGTATTCCTGATGTGCTCTTACCAGATTGATGTCATCTGTTCTTCACGCAAACATGCTGCTCTTTCCACTGCTTTGCCTCCTGCACCGCGGAAATAGATTTGCGATAATCCTTCTGGTGGGTTTCACCCCCCCCCCCTCCCGATTAGGCGAATCTTTCTCCATCACATCCCCCGTGAGGGTGTTTTTTCTGTGGCCCAGTGGCAGGCCTGGATTCTCAGTATTATTTTTCATGTACCGATGCATACATGTTTTGTACCCTGGGTGGGCATAAGCCCTGCCCATCTATACTATCTGTCTATGTATACATCTCCGTATATATATATATATATATATATATAGATAGATAGATAGATAGAGATAGATAATATATGCCGGACTTGACTGGACATATCTACTCAGGCCTGTATAGATATGTCTGCAGTTCTATGTCCATATGGTTATATGTATGCCGCATGGTATGCGCATATTGGAAGAAGTCAAAGCACACTGTGTTTTGCCTCTATCTCCCCGACTGTCGGAATTAAAGTTTTTACTATCTTAAGGGGTCCAGACAGTCCGCTTACCTAGTTTATACGACTCGGTAACGGGGTCGGGTTATACTCCCTACCGCTTTTTTTTTTTTTTTTGGAGTATACATCTCCCTACCTAGGAGGTGTCTACTTCCATGTCTTCCTATCTCTTACCAGCTAGGAATGACAGTGTACTACTTCAGTAGGACGGAGCACACTGCTGTTCTCCCTGGGGAAGGGGTTTCCTTCTACACCCTCTCTTCCCTTCAGGACTGGGCTAAACTCCGGTTCGGTCAGTCTTCCTCTTTTAGTCTTCAGTGTTGCTAGCGCTGTACCTGAAAGAGTTCTCAGCTTTTCCACATAAAAGCTTTCCATTGAAGACCTGCCGTTCTTCTCCAGCACCAGGTGTCACCTGGGTCACCTGCCCGTCCCGGCTTTGGGGCTTCACCCTCACTGTTGTGAAGTTCCCTTGGAGGTTCCGCTACTGCGTCTACAGTTACCTCCGTCACAGCTCTACTCCTGCAATCCAGTAGGTAAGCTCTCTCTTGTACTACTGCATTGAGTACTTAATGATAACTGGCATGCATTCTAAAGACTCGCATCTCCTGTAGTCTTTAGTTCTTGCTGTTCCTCTTCTCTTCTCAACTCCTACCCCCCGTCCCTCATGGGATGCCGGGGATCCAGGTTGGGGAAATGCGTCTTCCCAGGGGCGTGCTTTTCAGGGGATATCCTCTGGCACCCTCAGCTAGGGAGTCCCCACATGTGAAGACTCATTCCTGCTTGTTCCTGGAGATAGCACAGTTACTTACCTGTAACAGGTGATCTCCGGAACAGCAGGAATTAGTCTTCACAACCCTCCCACCTCCCCTGGGAGTTGAATCTACCTATCTCCTTTCCTCTCCTCTCCTTCTGTCTCAGCTATGAAACCCAACTGGGGAGAGGCAGGGGGAAAGGCGGGAAGCCACCGCGCAGGCGCGAGGGATGCTTCCAAAAGCCTTCTGATTGGATGCTGGGAAGCATTCCCGTGCGGGCTCCGTCAGCGCCGACGTACCCACATGTGAAGACTAATTCCTGCTGTTCCGGAGATCACCTGTTACAGGTAAGTAACTGTGCTTTCTTCAGTACGAGTCCCCACCTAGGGACTCTCTCACTGTGCCGGTCCCGCCTATTCTGTCATGGCTGCTGCTCCGCATGTGGGAGGCACTCTCAGTCCCCATCGTGAGCTAGCACCTTGATACTATGTACAAGGTACAATGTGGGCTGGGGTTCAGGAAGACCCAACTTTCCCACACCTCTATGGTGGTGGAGTCGGCCATGAGGAAACAGAAGGGCCTAAAATCACACTCGTCGGTACCTCTGGGCCGAGAGTTGAGAGCCCTTGATGCCCTGGGCTGCAAGGCCTATCAAGGCTCCATGCTCTCTTGTCGCATTCAAGCATATCAACTATACATGAATATGTTCTTGCATGACTTAGCCAAAGAGCTCGGAAGGTTCTCCGTGGGCCTCGAGGGGGAGCCCCCTCCCCCCCTCAATAGGTTCAATACTTTGAAGTCCATGGCAGATTGCTCAAAATACCTCTCCCAAGCCACCTATGATGGGTTTGATTCATTGGCTCTGGTGGCGGCCGCGGGCATCAGGGCCCGCTGCCAGGCATGACTCCAATCGTCAGATTTGGAACAGTGGGTGCAGGAAAAGCTCCTGGACGTCTCCTGCCTCGGTGAGCAGCTCTTCAGCAAGCCAATGGAGGATAAGGTTGCAGAGATAGACGGAGTTCATCACCAGAACCCGACTCTCACGCAAGACCTCCACTCTGCCCCGGAAAAAGCCTTTCTTTCTGAGGAAGGGCCTTCAGTACCATGGCTACCCGACTACCCCCACACCGACCACTCTGGAGCAGGGTAAGTCCGACCAAGGGCATTGCAAGCCGAAAGGGTCAAAAGCCCAAACTCCGGCTCCACCACAACCCGCACAGGGGTTTTGACGCCATTGGCATAGCTCCTCGCCCTCCAGTGGCACAGCAGCCAGTGAGGGGACACCTGTCATCTTTCGCCCCTTTATGGGCTTCTATCACCTCGGACACCTGGGTTCTCCAGGTCGTCTGAGATGGCTATCGTCTTTGCTTCGACAGGCTTCCACCTCCCTTCTCCCCGGCGGAGCCTCCTTGACTCCCCGCGCACCAGGTTTTACTGCAGTGGGAAGTAGTCTCTCCCTCGCCCGAAGGCCAGTCGAGAAGGTCCTTCGAGGTTGGGGCTTCTATTCCCGGTACTTCCTCGTCCCAAAGAAGACGGGGGGGGGGTCTACGGCCCATCCTCAACTTCAGAAAGTTCAACAAGTTGTTGGTGCGGGAGAAGTTCAAGATGTTATCCCTTGGCGTTCTCCTGCCCTTCCTCCAGCAGGGTCACTGACTGTGCTTCTTGGATCTAAAGGACGCTTACACCCATATCTTAATCCACCCCCAGCACAGGCAGTACCTGTGCTTCAGGGTGCAGGGAGAGCACTTCCAGTTGCAGGCTGCTCCCCTTCGGCCTTGCGTCTGCCCTACGAGTCTTCACGAAATGCCTCGTCGTGGTCGCCGCCCGTCTCAGGCATCAGGGCGTGCCGGTCTTGCCCTACCTCAACGACTTGCTCGTCACGGGATCCTCTATCGAGGAAACCCAGCAAGCAACGTCGCGCACAATCCTTCTGTTGGCAGGCTTGGGGTACTTGGTCAACTACCCAAAGTCTCACCTTGAGCCGATGCACACAGTCGAGTTCATCGGGGCATGCCTCGATACTCAGCGGGCGACCGCATTCTTAACAGCAGATTGTGCCGACCATCTCTGAGCCCTGGCGGCTCAGGTCCAAAGCACTCCCCAGGTCACAGCTCAGATCATGCTATGTCTCCTGGGCCACATGGCCTCTACCGTGCATATTGTCCCCCATGCCCGCCTGCACATGCGGACAGCTCAGTGGTGCCTCAGCGCCCAGTGGAGCCCGTCCCTCGGTCACGTCAGCGACCCCGCCAAGGTCCTTCCTGACCTCCGCTTGTTCCTGAGCTGTTGGCAAAACCCCCGCAACCTCCGGGGGTTGCCTTTACAGGCCACACTACAAAAGGGGACTGCTACTTCTGGAGAGAGGTCTGCAACTGTAAGTATATTTACTAATGGGAATATTTCTAAATCTTGGGTAAAAAGGAATTCTTTAGATTAAAGCTGATTAATCTGTGAACCCAGTGTATTTAAGTCAGTCAGGGCCTAGTAGCAGCAAAGAGCTTTCAGTTTAAATTTAAAATACAGAAGAGCTTTCTGGTTAAATTTAGAACCCAAGACTTCCTCTATCCAAGCAAGGGCTGTGGGACTCCCCCTGGAGATTGGTCACAGATTACCTTAGAAGCACAGGACAGGGTACTGTGTTACTGTGTAGCAGCCAGCTTTTAATGTCTTCTTTCCCTCCCTCCCTCCCCGACACCCACCCACCCCTGTGATAATCGTAGCTTTATAGGTGCTTAAACCTCTTATAGGAAAGGAGGTGCCATATTCACTCTCAGGTTCAGCTGTTTATTCTCATCAGCATACATTAAGGACCTGAGATTAATTAAACTTCAGGTGAACAAAGTGCATTAAAAATATTAGGTATAGTTTTATTAGTATAAGTATCCCCAGCAACCCTTAGTAAGTAGAGAACTTAAGCATCTAAACACAACCTTAAAACTAATAAGCAGACAGCAGTCCAGCAGTGAAATGGGAGCTTTCCAGTCTTTTGCATTGAGTGTCACATGTATGATTTTCTCCCAGTTGGTGAGGGGTCTTACGTGTGCACAAGGTGCAAGGAGCTCTTTGCTCTCAGGGAATGAGTCCGATCTCTGGAGGCAAGAGTAGCAGACTTGGAAGACACGAGGAAGACAGGTACATAGACGAGACATACAGGGATATAGTCCTGAAGTCCCACCTCCAGTCTGGCAGCATCCCTGTTGCCATAGAGGAGAGAGGTCACGTGACAGGAGAGCATCACCCTGGTGTGTTAGGAAGTTATCCTATAGCTAGGACCTCTCCTCCAGGTGATGTAAAACCTTCTTGCACCGAGGAAGTTTCTCCAGGGCCATGTGCCCATGAGAGAAGGGTTAGGTTATAGTTGGTGATTTGATCATTAGGCATGTAGATAGCTGGGTAGCTGGTGGACATTTGGATCGCCTGGTAACATGCCTGCCTGGTGCAAAGGTAGCGGACCTCACGCGCCACCTAGACAAGGTCTTAGATAGTGCTGGGAGGAGTCTGCTGTCTTGGTACATGTTGGTACCAATGACATAGGAAAATGTGGTAGGGAAGTTTTAGAGGGTAAATTTAGGCTTTTAGGTAGGAAGTTGAAATCCAGAACTTCCAGGGTAGTGTTCTCCGAAATGCTTCCCGTTCCACACGCAGGACCCAAAAGGCAGGCAGAGCTCCGGAGTTTCATTGTGTGGACGAGACAATGGTGCAAGGATGAGGGTTTTGGATTTGTTAGGAACTGGGGAACATTCTGGGGAAAGAAGGGCTCTTCCAAAGCGATGGGCTTCACCTTAACCGGAATGGAACCAGGCTGCTGGCATTAACCTTTAAAAAGGAGAGAGAGACGTTTTTAAACTAGATAATAGGGGAAAGCTGACAGTTGCCCAAGAGCGCATGGTTCGGAACAATGTATCTTTGAAGGATACTACAAAAAAAAAATGAAGTTAGGGCACATCAGCAGAGAGGTCCCAATAAAGACAAAGGTAGCCCAAATGCCCTTGAGTACAGAGCAGACAGAGCTTAAAGATTCCAAATTACCACTGCCTACCAATAACCAGATTAATATGAATAAAATACAGTCTCTGAAATGCTTGTATGCAAATGCCAGAAGTCTAAAAAATAAGATGGGAGAGTTAGAATATATAGCACTAAATGAGGAGTTAGATATGATTGGTATCTCAGAGACATGGTGGAAGGAGGAAAACCAGTGGGACACTGATACCTGGGTACAAACTATATCATAATGATAGAGCAGATCAAATTGGTGGAGGGGTTGCGCTCTGTTAGAGAGGGCATTGAGTCAGAAAGTATTAAAATTTTGCAGGAAACAAAATTTGCTGTAGAATCTCTGTGGATTTAAATTCCATGTAAAAAGGGGGAAGCCAATAGCAGTGGGGTTGTACTATCAGCCACCTGGCCAGAATGAACAAATGGATGATGAAATGCTCAAAGAAATCAGGGAAGCTAACAAAAGTTACATAACAGTAATAATGGGTGGTTTCAATTACCCCAGGATTGGCTGGGTCAGTGTCATGGCAGAACATGCTAGGGAGATAAAGTTTCTAGATGAAATAAATGACTGCTTCTTGGAGCAGCTGGTTCATGAACCGACCAGAGGGGAAGTCATTTTAGACTTGGTCCTTAGTGGAACACCAGATGTGGTGCAAGAGATAAGGGTGTTGGGGCCACTTGGCAATAGTGATCATAGCATGATTGCGTTTGATTTAATTAAAGGAGAAGAAATGGTAAGGAGGTCCACAGTACTACCTTTTAACTTTCAAAAGGGAGACTATAATAAAATGAGGAAAATAATTAAAAAAAAAAAAAAAAAAAAAAAAAAAAACTTAAAGGAGCAGTTGCAAAGGTTAAAGACTTACATCAAGCTTGGGTGTTGTTTAAAAATACTATCTTGGAAGCCCAGACCAGCTGTATGCCACGCTTTAAGAAAAGTGGAAGGAAGTCCAAAAAACTGCCAGCATGGTTTAAGTGAGGTCAGAGAGGCGGCTGTTGCCAAAATAGCATCTTTCAGGAAATGGGAAAAAAAGCCAAATGACAGAACAGGAAACAGCACAAGCACTGGCAAGTTAAGTGCAAGGCATTGATAAGACAGGCAAAGAGAGAATTTGAGAAGAAACTTGCTGTGGAAGCAAAAATGTGTAATAAAGACTTTTTCAAGTACATTCATAGCAAAAAAAACCTGTGAGAGAGTCAGTTGGACCATTAGATGATAGAGGGGTTAAAGGGGCACTAAGAGGCAACAAGGCAATAGCGGGGAGACTGAATGAATTTTTTGCTTCGGTCTTTACTGAGGAAGTTGTAGGGATGTTACCCATGACTGAAGTGGTATTTAAAGGTGCGGAAGTATTGAAGGAAATATCGATACATCAGGATGATGTATTACAACTATTAGATAAACTGAAGAGTAGCAAATCACCTGGGCCGGATGATATACATCCAAGGGTGTTGAAAGAACTGAAATATGAGATTGCAGACCTGCTATTAGTAATCTGTGAACTATCATTAAAATCATTTGTAATACCTGAAGATTGGAGGATGGCGAACATAACACCAATTTTTAAAAAGGGTTCCAGGGGTGATCCTGGAAACTACAGACCAGTGAGCCTGACGTCAGTACCGGGAAAAATGGTAGAAACCATCATAAAGAACAAAATTGCTGAATAATAGTCATGTCTTAATGAGAGACAGCCAATATGGCTTTAGACAAGGAAGATCTTGTCTTACTAATCTGTTATGTTTTTTTGAAGGTGTGAATAAACAGGTAGACAAAGGTGAGTCAGTTGATATAGTGTATCTGGACTTTCAGAAAGCCTTTTGCCAAAAGTCTCTGATGAGGGAGGGACCTTGTCAAACTAAAAAGTCATGGGATAGGAGGCAGTTTGCTATTGTGGATCATGAACTGGTTTAAAGATAGAAAGCAGAGGGTAGAGCTAAATGACCAATTTTCCCAATGGAGAAAGGTGAATAGTGGAGTACCCCAGGGATCTGTGCTGGGTCTGCTGCTTTTTGACATATTCATAAATGACCTGGAAAAGGGAATAACGAGTGTGGCTATCAAATTTGCAGATGGCACAAAACTATTTAAGTTGTTAAAAAACTATGAGGATTGTGGAAAATTGCAAGAGGATCTTGATAAATTGTAAAATTGAGCATCTAAGTGGCAGATGAAATTTAATGTGGACAAGTGCAAAGTTATGCACCTAGGGAAGAACAACCCAAACTATGGTTACACGATGCAAGGTTCCACATTAAGAACCACCACCCAGGAAAAAGATGTAGGGGTCATCGTGGATAACATGTTAAAAACCTCCGCCCAGTGTGCAGCGGCGGCCAAGACAGCAAATAGAATGCTAGGTATCATAAGGGAAGGAATGAAAAATAAAACAAAGAATATTATAATGCTGATGTCCATCAAGGGCATGGAGTGCAGCGAGGCTGCCTTGGCCCGAACCCCATGTGTGGTGACTCGATGAGCTAGCGGGGCACCCGCCTTCGTATGAACGAAAGCGATGCAGTCCGCTACCCAAACCGAGAGGGTACATTTAATAACTGCCTGTCCCGGTCGATTGGGAAAGTAGGTCACAAAGAGTTGGCCAGACTTGCGATCTGATTGTTGCTGATCCATTCTGGCACAAATGATACTGCTAGATATCCCTCTGAGCATATCAAAAGTGACTTCATGGCTCAGGACAGAGGGTGAATCAGATAGGTGTACAGGTGGCATTCTCTTCAATCCTCCCTATTGAGGGTAAAGGCTGAGGCAGAGAAGCTCAAATCCTGGAGATGAATGCATGGCTGCATGGATGGTGCCATCGAGAGCATTTTGGTTTCCTGGACTATGGGATGATGATCCAAGGGCTGCAGAGCACAGATGGTGTTCATCTGTCCAAGAAGTGCCGAAGTGTTTTCTGCAGCAGACTGGCTAACCTACTGAAGAAGGCTTTAAACTAGATTCATTGGGGATGGGTAAAGAAAGCCCCCAGTTAAGTGAAACATTAAATAGCTCTGTAGAAATGGGTAAAAGGGGCAACATCTGGAAAGCGGTGTGTATAAATGCCCATAGCATGGGAAATAAAATCCCAGATGTTGGGGCTTTAATGGAAGAGGCTGACTCGGATTTAGTGGCGGTTAAGGAGACATGGTTCACAGACAACCATGACTGGAATGTAATTATACCATGCTATAACGTTATTCAGAAAGGACAAGGTAGGAAGCGGGAGTGGAGGAGTGGCACTGTAGGTAAAAAAAAATATTAAAACTATAGAATTGCAGGGTTTAAAAGTAAGACAGGCGGCACTGTGTGTTAAACTAGAAAGCGGGAAAGGGAAATCCATTTGCATTGAAGTGTTAGGCAGATCCCCCTCACAGGGAGAAGAAGTGGACGGAGATTTAATAGAAGACATACGCAGCATTGACATGAAAGGAGAAGTGCTACTGATAGGTGATTTCAATTTGCTGGATACTGATTGGCAAATCCCTGCTGTGGTGTCATCTAGAAGTAAGGAGATCCTGGTTTCTCTACAGGGAAAATTATTCAGGCAACTGGTAACAGAACCCACACATTTAGGGGCCATTCTGGACTTTGGTGCTTACCAATGGGGAAAGTGTTTCTGGTGTTATAGTGGGACATCATCTCACATCCAGGGATCACTAGATGGTGTGGTTCAGTATTAGGACTAGGGCTGATAAAATCCATTCAAAAGCGAGGGTCTTAGGCTTTAGGAAAACTACCTTTGTCAAGATGGGTCAATACCTCAATGAATTGTTAGTGGGATGGAAACAGCTGGAGGATGTAGAAAAACAGTGGGCAAAACTGAAAGGGTATATTTTAAAGGCAACAAATCTTTTTGTTAGGTAAATACATGTAAAAGAAAAAGGAGGTCACTATAGTTCTCAAAAGAAGTAGCTAAAAAAGGTGAGGACGAAGAGGGAGGCCTTCATGAAATACAAGACATCACAGAGAGAGGAACACAGGGATCTATATTTTGGGAAAAATTCAGAGAAGCTAGCAAAATAGTCAGGAAAGCAAAGATACAAAAAGAAGAATAAAATAGCCAGTGCATTAAAATGGGGGATAAGACAATTTTCAGCTTTGTTAGTGAGGAGAAAGGGCAAAAGTGGTATTCTCAGATTCAAGGGTAAAGGGTAGGAATATGTAGAAGCTGATGAAGATAAAGTGGAATTGCTTTACAAATATTTCTGTTCTGTGTTCATAGATGAAGGGCCAGGAGCAGGGCCTCAGAAAACACCCCAAAATAGGAGCAGAAGTGATGGTGATTTCGAACGATTTTGAGAAGACTGTGTTTGAGGAACTATCTAAACTAAAAGTAGACAAAGCGAGGGACCAGATGGGTACATCCGAGAGTATTGAAGGAACTTGGGGACTTTCCCGCGACTTCACTGATTGATCTTTTCAATGCTTCTTTGAAGTCGGGAGTGGTGTCAGAGGACTGGAGAAAGGCACATGTGGTCCCTTTACACAAAAGCGGAAGTAAGGATGAGGTTGAAAACAGACCAGTTAGTCTAACCTCTGGGGTGGATAAATTACACAGGTACACTACCAAAAAACTGCCTCCAGTTTTGCAACTGATTCCTATAGATTTTGGGGTGCTGAATCCAGGAAAAATAGCCAAAATGTTCCATCACGTCACGTTTTCTTGCAAAATTAGATTTCTTACCCATATAAAGAATGTTCACATAATTTCTTTTTAGCCAACTGCAGTTTATTTTCTTGGCCCAAAATAGAGGTTGTAATGGTTAACTAACTAGAAACACTCCCTCATGATATTTTAGAGTGTTTTGTATTCATTTTATACATTAACAGGACAATTGGGAGGCGGGGGCTAAATCTAGTACTCGCGCTGGCGCATGTTCTTTCCTGTTCGCCTCGCCTCGTTCGCTTGCTCAAACACGGTGGTTGCGACATGAACGTTCCTGTCAAATTTCAGTTTCTTGCAAGTTCATTATTACCTTTTGTTTGCTCAGTCGTAATCCAGCTTTATTCCGAAGTGGTTCACTACAGTTGTAGTTTGCAGTGCTGTGTATTTGTGATGGCTCACAGAGCCAGAGGTTGCGTCAACTCTCCGGTCAGTTTTTGTTTTATTTGTGGGGAATATACCGTGAAAAAGTGGCAGAGGAACATTTCTGCATTTATTAAAAAAGTATATTTCGCCTATTTCGGTTTGAAGTTAGGCGATCAAGACAAACCGTGGGCTCCTCACAAAGTGTGCAAGACATGTGAGGAAGATCTACGCTTATGGATGAAAGGTAAAAAACAAGCATTTCGTTTCGGAATACCTATGATGTGGCGTGAACAAAGAGACCACAGCAGTGACTGCTATTTTTGCTCTTGCATTGTGAAGGGATACAACTTAAAAAATAAGAACGTAATAAGTTACCCCAACCTTCCCTCAGCAATTAGGCCTATGCCTCATAGCAACGAAGTACCTGTGCCTGAACCACCAAAATCTTTGGATCATATTTGTGTGGACGGTTCTGATCATGATGAGACTCATCAGATGGCTTTTCCCGATGAGTCCAGTACTTCCGAGTTTGAAACTGAACCAGATCCGAAACCTGAACTTTTCTCTCAAGCTGAATTGAATGATTTAGTCCGGGATTTAGGACTCCCAAAAGATGCTGCCCAACTGCTAGGTTCTCGGCTTAAACAGAAAAATCTATTGTCACCAGGAACAACTTTTTATTGGTACCGCAACCGCGAGACACAATTTTTGAAGTATTTCAGCAAAGAGGAAGATTTGGTATTTTGCAACGATATATACGGAGTGATGGAAAAGTTTAAACTCAAGTATGATCCTGCTGAATGGCGGCTGTTCATTGATTCGTCAAAAGACAGCATAAAAAGTGTTCTTCTTCATAATGGCAACACATTCGCTTCAGTTCCTATTGCTCACTCTGTTATTCTCCAAGAAAAATACGAGAATTTGGCCCTGATTCTTCAGAAGATTCGTTATGATGAGCATAAGTGGATGATTTGTGGAGACTTTAAAATTCTATCCATGCTATTAGGGCAGCAATCCGGTTTCACCAAATATCCCTGCTTCCTTTGCTTGTGGGATAGCCGGGCCCGCGACCTACACTGGGGGAAAAAGACTGGCCAATTCGGGAGTATTTGAGACCCGGTGAGAAAAATGTTCTTCATGAGAGCTTGGTACCTTGTGATAAAATTCTATTACCACCTCTCCACATTAAGTTGGGTCTCATTAAGCAATTCATCAAGTCCCTTCCAAAAGATGATGAGTGCTTTCGGTACCTTTGCTCAAAGTTCCCCCGACTTTCTGAAGCAAAGCTAAAGGAAGGAGTGTTTGTTGGCCCTGATATAAGGAAACTCATTTCAGATGGAGCATTCGCTGAAACGATGTCTGAGAAGGAAAAAGAAGCCTGGGATTCCTTCAAGGATGATGTTCTCAAATTCTTGGGGAACAGGCGGGATGAGAACTATAAGGATATTGTTGCCAGGATGCTCAATGCCTTCAAAGAACAAGGCTGTAACATGAGCCTGAAAGTCCATTTCTTGCACTCCCATGTGAACTACTTTCCCAAAACCTGGGGGCGTACAGTGAAGAACAAGGTGAAAGGTTTCACCAGGACATCAAGGACGCAGAGAGAAGGTACCAAGGAAGATGGAACACCACTATGATGGCTGATTTCTGCTGGTTGCTGCTGCGGGAAACCCCAGATGAAAAATACGCCAAGCAGCGCACCAAGAGAAGCATTCGGGGGAAGAAGAAACGGGCCCACCAGGAGATTGATTGACCCAAGAATGACTTTAAAATCTAAACTGTGTTGACAAATATCATGTTTTTACTAAACTTTGAAATAAAAATTTGCTAGTTATTACCACAGTGTCGGATCTCATTTATTAGAATTTTATTTTTACACCATCGGGTGTTTGTCTTCATGTATTGCAATGGTGCGGTTTGCGTTTTCTATTCTTACATACGTACCTGTACAACATTTTTTGCACATTTCTTTGCTTTGCTTTGTGTCTAACCTCGCTCTTATATGCTCAATGTTTGTGCACATGTATGTGGCTGTTTTAAGTGCAGACAATTTTGCTACCATCACAGTGTGTTTTGTTGACATTACTCTATTCTTATGTGCTGCCTTGTTACAATTTTCTTTATTCTTATTTGAATAACTACTAAACAATTAGTATAAAGAATTCATCCAAGAAACTTTCATCTCGATCACACTCAATCTGAAACGTTCACCTCAAACTGCTAACCCAATGTAGCAAAAAATCTGTACGTGATGGAGCAAATTGGTTACCAGATTTGGATTCAGCGCACCAAAAAACGTAAAAATCAATCGAAACATTAGAGGCAGTTTAAAAATTTTTTTTTTAGTGTACCTGTGTTATTGGAAATGCTGCTAAGAGAGATAATAGTGAGTTTTCTGGAGTTTAGTAGATTGCAGGATCCGAGGCAGCATGGGTTTACCAGAGGCACATCTTGTCAGACAAATCTGATTGATTTCTTTGACTGGATGACCAGGGAGTTGGACTGAGGGAGAGCCTCAGATTTCAGTAAAGCCTTTGATTCTGTTCTGCACAGGCTACTTATAAACAAACTGAGCACCTTAGGAATGGACCCTAAAGTTACTAATTGGGTTAAAAATTGGTTGAGTGGGAGGCAACAAAAAGGGTACAGATAAATTGCGGCACACCACTGGTAACCTCCAGGATCTGTCCTTGGTCAGATTCTTTTTAACATCTTTCTTAGTGATAATGCAGAAGGGCTGTTGGGTAAGGTTTGCCTGTTTGCGGATGATACCAAAATCTACAATAAAGTAGACACTCAAGAAGGAGTAGATAACATGAGGAGGGATCTAGCTAAATTTGAAGAATGATCTAGAATGTGGTCACTGAGATTTAATGCTAAAAAATGCAGGGTCATGCATTTGGGTTGCAAAAATTCAAGGGAGCAGTACAGTATAGAAGGTGAAGTACTTCTGTCCACAAAAGAAGAGCGGGACCTGGGCGTGATTGTGTCTGACAATCTTAAGTATCTAAACAGGTAGAAAAGGCTGTGGCAAAAGCTAGAAAGATGCTTGGGTGCATAGGGAGAGGAATGGCTAGCAGAAAAAAGGAGGTGATGGTGTGTCTGTATATGTATTTGATGTGACCTCATTTGGAGTATTGTGTGCAATTCTGGAGACCACACCTTCAAATGGATATAAACAGGTTGAAGTTGCTGCAGAGGGTGGCTACTAAAATTGTTAGTGGTCTTTATTGTAAAGAATATGAGGACAGACTTAAGGGTCTTTATATGTATACTTTAGAGGAAAGGCGGGATAAAGGCGATATGATTGAGATGTTTGAATATCTCCATGGCATAAATGCACAGGAGAGCATCTTTAGATTGAAAGCAAGCTCTGCTACACAAGCACATAGGATGAGGGTGAAAGAGGATAGACTCAGGAGTAATATGCGGAGATATTTAAATATTTCTTTACGGAAAGAGTGGTAGATGCATGGAATAGTCTCCCGGTGGAGGTGGTAGAGATGAGGACAGTATTTGAATTTAAAAAAAAAGCATGGGACAAACTCGGAGGATTTCTAAAGGAAAAGAGGGTACTATTGTAGTAGTTGATATGGAAGGGCAGACTAGATAGGCCATGTGGTCCTTTTCTGCCGTCATGTTTCTATGCCGTAATGGCTAAGTCGACTTTGGAGTGTTGGAATAAGATGGCCATTGCCTCGGTGTATCTGTTGCAGAACTGGCTGGTTCTGAAGAGTGCCCATTCTACCTGTGCACAAATGCCTTCATGGGCAGAATGGAGCTTGGTAGCCCCTGCAGACATTTGTCGGACAGCAACGTTGGCGTCACTTTCCACGTTTGTCAAGCATTACCACTTGGATGTCCACGCATGGGCGGACACTGCCTTTGGCTTAATGGTTCTACGATCTGCTGTTTTCTTTCCTCCTCAGTGGTCTAGCAGGACGATATGGAAGGTGACTTTTTTACTTACCATTTAATGTCCTTTCCTTGATTCTCGCTAGGCCAGTCTGGGGCCCGCCCCTGGAACTGTATTGCTCTGTCATGATGCTGTGGTACCCTTGCATCTACTTTGATTTTTATATTTAGCTCTGCTGGTTCATTGTCTACTGAGAGCCTTCTGTTTGTTTTCCTGTACATAGTTCACTACTCATTGTTGCCCACAGTTAAGGTTGCATGAGGCTTGCCATGTTTCTCCCATATGCTTTGAGACAAATATTGAAGGGACCTCTGGTGGCTGAGGTGAATTAAGGCATCAGAGTGTGATGTCATTGAAACCTGGACTCTTCACTGGTTCTTTGTCTTCACCAGTATTCTGGTAGGGGAACACAAGTCAATTGTCTGGACTGGTCTGGCAGCACTCGGGGAAAAGTCATTTTCTCCAGGGCCAAGCAGGAAGTCAGTCCTCACATATGGGTGACGTTGGTGCCGACGGAGCCCCCGTGCGGAGCATTTCCCCAGCTTTCAAAGAAAGCCTTTGGGAATGCAGCGTGCATGTGCGGTCCCCTTCCCGCCCAAGGGTGCCATCTTGCTCAGTCTTCTTTTTCCGCGGAGCCCGACGGACATGTTTCGTTTTCACCCGAGGAAAAAGTAGATTTTGTTCTGTTTGACCCGTTTCTTCGGTTCGACGCCGGTTTCCTTTCCCACCTGGGCCCGATACGCCGGTATCGAGCCCGGTCTTCTTTTTTAGTTTTTTTGTCCTTAGTGACTAGCGTTCATGCCATTTTTCTTTTTTCACTGGCAGCCCTGTCTTTTGACCTCGCAGGGGACCTTTTTCCCCTGATGGCTGCCAGTGGGTTTAAAAAGTGTGATCGGTGCAAGAAGCTTATATCTCTCACCGACACCCATGACTGCTGCCTCCGGTGCCTCGGACCCGATCATGACCCGATGATCTATGGTCCGTGTGGAAAAATGTCCTCGAAGGCGTTGAGGAGTCGGCAGCACCAAAAGGAAAGAATCTTCTCTGACTCCGCGCCCGGACGGGCCCGGACTTCATCAGAGGCCTCGACGTCTCGGGACTCCGGCCCCGAGCAGCGCCGAGGTTCCTCTGAGAGGGGGTCTCCCTCGCGGGAGCATCGCAGGAAGAAAAAGCCCGCGAGGGCGGCGTCGGTGGACGCACTTGGCTCCTCTAGGGCCAAGTCGCATAGCCCTGAGCGCTGTCCCGGGTCTTCGGAGTCTGAGAGACCTGCAAAATAACCTCGTGTGGAGATGGAGTCCCCGGGTACTGTACTCCTCGTGGACTCTCCTGCAGGGGAGCCGATGTCGGGGCCCAACACCGTCGGGGCCCAAGTCGGGGGCTGCTAAGTCTCCTGAGCTCGGACTCAGGTTGACGGCCTTGGAGAACAGTTTGGCTGCCTTCATGGAGCAGCAGTGGGTACTGATCGCCGGTCTCACCGGTGCATCTGCCCTGACCACCAGGACATCGACGTCCAAGTCGACCATGGAGGCCAAGTCGATCCTCGGCCAAGGTCCCCCTCGGCCTCCCGTTCGTGACAGAGGTCATCGACGCCGGTACCCTCGGTGGCGGGGCGGATGGCATCGGTGCCTGCCCGAATGGAGCCGCTTGATTCCTCTTTCGAGGAGTCCGGCTGGGAAACTGAGGATGAGGAGTCGCCCGACACCTTTCGGACTCGGTGTGTCCCATCGGACTCACCGTAGTCCGAACCTCGGAGACGGTCCCCACCGGAGGATACCCGGTTCTCGGACTTTGTGCGGGATATGGCCAAGGCCTTGGCCTTCCCCGCGGATCCTGAGGAGGAGCCTCGAGCCGAGGAGCTCGAGGCCCTGCAGTATGACTCTCCCCCAAAGGAGGCCTTTACTGTACCGGTTCCTCCGATGCTGGAATGGCTGCTCTTCCGCATGTGGGAGTCGCCGGCCTCGATGCCGGTTTTGAGCAAGCGGGTCGATTCCATCTATCGAGTCGGCAAGAGCCCCGGGTTCCAAAAGGCACAATTACCTCACCACTCCATGGTTGTTGAATCAGCCATGCATCGTCTGAAGAGTCAGAAGATGCACTCCTCGGTGCCTCCCGGCCGGGAGGCCCAGAACCTGGATGCCCTCGGTAAGAAGTGCTTCCAGGGCTCTATGCTTGCTTGCCATGTCCAGACCTACCAGCTGTACATGGGCATGTACCTTCGAGACCTGGCAAAGGAGATTGCCGGGTTCTCTGCTGGCCTCTCCGAGGAACCTTTGCAGAGGTTCAGTGCTCTGTCCTGTCCTCGGGTATTCGTGAGTGCTTGAAGTTTATCTCTCGAGCAGTCTATGATGGCTTCGAGGCTTCGGCCTGAGTATCCGCGGCCGGCATCGGTGCATGCCGTCAGGCCTGGCTACAGTCATCGGACCTCGAGCCATGGGTGCAGGACAAGTTGGTCGATGTCCCCTGCCGAGGTAAAAACCTCTTTGGCAAGCCCATGGCTGACAAGGCTGCAGAACTCGAGACCGAGACTCTTACCCGGACAAGGCTGTCCAGGAAAACCTCTGCCCCTTCTCAGAAGAAGAAGGGCTCGGGGAAAAAGACCTTTTACCCGAGGAAGTCATCTGCCTATAAACAGTACCCTCATTTTCAGGCCTCTGTAGCTCACCAACAGTGTCAGCAGGCCAAGGGGCAGGGACATGGGCCCCGTAGGCAGAAAGCCTCCAAGTCACCACCTCCGGCTCTTGCACAGCAGGGAGCGGGGTTTTGAGTCCAGTGGCATAGCCTCTCCTCCTCAGCTGGGCCCTATCAGCACTGGAGGCCGGCTGGCCCTGTACGCCCACAGGTGGTCGGCCATCCAAGGGATACCTGGGTACTAAGTATAGTCCAGAAGGGCTATCTCCTCCACTTCCACCAGGTACCCCCCTCCTATTTTCCAGGGGAGCCTCCAAGACTTCCTCTGCACAGGGACTTACTCGTGCAGGAGTTAGCAAATCTTGTAAAGGAACAGGCAGTGGAACCGGTGCCCCACCACCTGAGAGGGCAAGGCTTCTATTCCAGGTACTTTCTGGTACCAAAAAGAACAGGAGGCCTCAGACCCATCCTAGACTTGCGGAATCTGAACTAGTTCCTGGAGAGGGAAAAGTTCAAGATGCTTACCCTTGGAATCCTGCTGCCCTACCTCCAGCGGGGAGATTGCCTATGCTCCTTAGACCTAAAGGATGCTTATACGCACATCCTCATTCATCCAGATCACAGACAATATCTCAGATTTGTAGTGGGAGGAAGCCACTATCAGTACATACTGCTTTTTGGCCTTATCCGCCCCTAGGGTATTCACCAAGTGCCTGGCGGTGGTAGCAGCCTACCTCAGGGTTCAAGGCCTCTTTGTCTTTCCATACCTGGACGATTGGCTCATCAGGGGTCAATCCCCGCAAGAGGCCAATCAAGCCACCCTTCGCACTGTCGCTCTGCTTCAGCACCTGGGGTTTGTTATAAACTTCGCAAAGTCCACTTTGCACCCCTCCCAGAACATGGAGTTCATAGGAGCTTGGCTGGACACCTTTCAGGCAAAGGCCTTTCTACCAGTGGACAGGGTCCACAGATTGATGGATCTAGCCAGGCAATTCCACAGCAATTCTCTGGTCTCTGCCAGACAATTCCTGAGCCTCTTAGGCCACATGGCGTCCACGGTCCATGTAACTCCAAATGCCCGTCTACACATGAGGCCTGCTTAATGGGGCCTCAGGACTCAGTAGCACCAAGCCACAGGAAGCCTCACAGACAAAGTGAGGGTGTCCACCCTACTAGCAGTGGTGGCTTCATCTTCCGAACCTGGTGCAAGGGGTGCCTTTTCAAGCACCTCCACGCTCTCAAGTGCTGACAACCGATGTTTCTCTTCAAGGTTGGGGTGCACGTTGCCAAGGAACATGTACTCAAGGCCTGTGGTCTCCTTGGGAGGCTGCACAGCAGATCAATCTCTTAGAACTGAGAGCTATCCGCTTAGCCCTGAGAACTTTCTCCCATCTCATCTCTCACCAGTCCGTCTTGGTTCAGACGGACAATCAAGTTGCTATGTTCTATGTGAACAAACAGGGGGGCACAGGGTTCCGCCTTCCATGTCAGGAAGCACAGAAACTGTGTTCCTGGGCAGTCAATCACGGCATTCTTCTCAAAGCGGTCTATCTCCCAGGTCAGGAGAATTACCTGCTGGACAGATTGAGCAGGATCCTGCAGCCACACGAATGGCAGTTGAATCCTTTAGTGGTTCAACAGATCATCCTGAGATGGGGTCTTCCAACCATAGATCTCTTTGCCAGTCCTCTGAACCGTCAACTTCCCAGGTTCTGCTCCAGACAACCGCATCCTCTGAGTAGCAGCGGATGCGTTTCTCATTCCATGGTCTACAGGCCTCCTATATGCGTTTCCTCCCACGCCTCTAGTGTCCAAGACACTGTTCAAAGTGATCCTGGTGGCCCCCAGGTGGCCAAGGCAACCCTGGTGTCCACTTCTTTTGCACCTAGCGGTGGACACTCCTCTCCCTCTGGGGATGCAATCCGATCTCCTGTCTCAGGAACAGGGATCTCTCTTACACCCCAATCTCCAGTCCCTCCGTTTGATGGCCTGGCTGCTGAAAGGGTAGTCCTAGCGCCCTTACTACTGCCTAGGGAAGTTAAGGACGTGGGCTTGGCCTCTAGGAGGCAGTCCACCCGAAAGTCTTATGCCCTTAAGTGGCGTAGATTCTCTACCTGGTGTACTCAACACAACGAGAATCCTTTCTTATGCCTGGTACCAGTGGTGCTGCAATATTTGCTTCACCTGTCCAACCTAGGCCTTAAGTCCAATTCTGTTAGAGTTCATCTTAGTGCTCTTTCAGCATACCACTCACAGGTGGAGGGTCAGTCTCTATCCAGCCATCCTTTGGTGGCTCGCTTCCTCAGAGGCCTGCTTTTGCTTAAGCCTCCAGTGCATCCACCTGCCCCTGAATGGGATTTAAAAGTGGTCTTGCAACGGCTTACTTGCCCACCATTTGAACCTATGGCTACTTGTCCTCTGCATTTTCTCTCCTAAAGAGAGAAACTAAAGAGTCCACAGTAGAACACTGTAGTACACTGCCTGCTATCCCAAAACTAAAGAGTCATGGGATAGGAGGCAGTGTACTACTGTGGATCAAGAACTGGTTAAAAGATAGAAAGCAGAGGGTTGAGCTAAATGGCCAATTTTCCCAATGGAGAAAAGTGAATAGTGGTGTACCCCAGGGATCTGTGCTGGGTCCGCTGCTTTTTGACATATTCATAAATGACCTGGAAAGTGGAATAACGAGTGAGGTTATCAAATTTGCAGATGACACAAAAATGCAAATGCAATGTGTATACTATTTAAAGTTCTAAAACCCAAGAGGATTGTGGAAAATTGCAAGAGGATCTTGATAAATTGGAAGACTGGGTATCAAAATGGCAGATGAAATTTAATGTGAACAAGTGCAAAGTTATGCACCTAGGGAAGAACAACCCAAGCTATGGTTACACGATGCAAGGTTCCACATTAGGAACCACCACCCAGGAAAAAGATTTAGGCGTCATTGTGGATAGCATGTTAAAACCCTCGGCCCAGTGTGCAGCAGCAGCCAAGAGAGCAAATAGAATGCTAGGTATCATAAGGATAGGAATGGAAAATAAAACAAAAGATATTATAATGCCTCTATATCATTCCATGGTGAGACCGCACCTTGAATATTGTGTGCAATTCTGGTCGCCGTATCTTAAAAAGGGTATAGCGTTATTAGAAAAGGTTCAGAGAAGAGCCACCAAAATGGTAAAGGGGATGGAAAGATACTCCTATGAAGAAAGGCTAAAAAGGTTAGGGCTCTTTAACTTGGATAAGAGATGGCTGAGGGGAGATATGATAGAAGCCTATAAATAAATGAACGGAGTGGAACGGGTAAACGTAGATCGATTGTTTACATTATCAGACTATAGAAAGACTAGGGGACATGCAATGAAGCTACAGGGTAAACTATTTAAAACTAATAAAAGAAAATATTTCTTCACTCAACATGTAATCAAACTCTGGAATTTGTTACCGAAGGATGTAGTAAAAGCTGTTAGTGTAGCTGGGTTTAAAAAAGGGTTGGACAAGTTCCTGGAGGAAAGGTCCATAAACCATTATTAAGAAGGGACCCAGGATATCAATGCTTGACCCAGTACAAGCATTGCGGAACCTGTGTCTTTTGGGGAAACTGGTAGGTACGTATGACCTAGATTGGCCACTTTTGGAAACAGGATACTGGGCTTGATGGACCTTGGTCTGACCCAGTATGGCAAATCTTATGTTCTTATGGAAAGCGTTATTTCTGGTAGCCCTTATCTCAGCGAGGCGAGTGAGTGAGCTTCAGGCCCTAGTATCAGATGCACCTTATACTAGGTTCTGTAGGAACAGAGTAATCTTACGTACTCACCCTAAGTTCCTTCCTAAAGTTGTCTCCTTCCACCTCAATCAGGAGGTGGTTCTTCCAACTTTCTTTCCCAGGCCGCATGCCAGCCGGGCTGAGATGGTCTTGCATACCCTGGACTGTAGGAGGTCATTGTCCTTCTACCTTGACCGTATGTGGGAGCACCGGAGGGCTGTTCAGCTCTTCATCTTTTTTGACCCCAATAAGTTGGGGTTGGCTGTCTCCAAGCGTACCTTGTCCATATGTGACTGTATCGCCTGGGCTTACAGGGCAGCCGGCTTCTCGTTGCAGGGTCGAGTTACGGCTCACCGTGTCAGGGTGAAGGCTGCGTCAGTCGCTCATCTCCGCTCTGTTCCATTGGCAGACATCTGCTGGGCCGCTACTTGGTCTTCAAGCCAGACTTTTGCAGCCCATTACTGCATTGAGAGGGAGTCCCACAAGGACAGTGCTTTCGGGCAGGCGGTACTCCATAATCTCTTTGGGGTTTAGGCAACTCCTACCCTCCAGCCCTGGTGTTGGGCTACCATTCGGGGGCGTTATCAGAGAAGATTCTGTTCTTGCATGCTGAGGCTCTAGAGGGAGCTCATTTTTCAGCTTTGGGTTTCCGATAGCCTTAAGTTGGGGAGTCCCATATGTGAGGACTGACTTCCTGCTTGGTCCTGGAGAAAGAGTAGTTACTCAGCTGTAACAGGTGTTCTCCAGGAACAGCAGGAATCAGTCCTCACAACCCTCCCTCCTCCCCTTGGAGTTGCAATCATATGATTTATTTTGTAATTTTTGCTGTCTTTTAGCTATGTCATCAGACTGAGCAAGATGGTACCCTTGGGCGGGAAGGGGACCGCGCATGAGCGCTGCATTCCCAAAGGCTTTCTTTGAAAGCTGGGGAAATGCTCCGCACGTGGGCCCATATGTGAGGACTGATTCCTGCTGCTCCTGGAGAACACCTGTTACAGGTGAGTAACTACTCTAACTGGTAAGTAAAATGTCACCTTTTATTTGGCAACAAGCAAGATTGAGTTAGAGTGAATGGTGTCGTCCAGTGGTGCCAGGATAGAACTATTCTCCCACAGCTCAGAATTTGAACGTCAAGTTCTGAACATGCATGGCCATTCCCGCATGCAGGGGTCTCCTCAGCTCCTCAGTTTAGTTTCTTCTGCTTGTTAAACATGCCAGAAAATGTTTTTCTCCTTTTTTTTCTATTTTTTTCTTCATTGTCCAGCAAAGATTTTGTAATTTTTAATATTATACTTCTCTTTAATTTACTAAGTCTTCTGCTTTTTTCTTTTTTATTTCGCTAATGGCAAATTATCAGTGTCCGTGTTATGCTGGAACTTTCCACAGCGAAGACCATCTTCTCATTTTCTTCAGTTTCTTGGGTCCCAGCATCTAAGTTGCAAATTTGAAAATAATTTTGATTTGAACATTTCACAATATAATCTTTGTTTTTGTTTTTTTGTTTTTTTACCACTGCTATCTCCATCATTGTTGAGGTTATCTAGTTGTTTTATGGACTTACTGACCCATGCAGGCCGGATGAGGCAGCTGTATCTTTATCTACATTGCATTGCTTGATATACTGCGCCTTCATTACACCAGGGCAGTTTATACTTAAGAAAAACAATAGAGTGGCCTCGGCCAGAAAAAGAACTACAAAATAAACAGGAGGCTCCGTTCTATCCCCTCCCCTCTCCTCTTCACTATCATTTTGGCTCTCCTTTTCTCTCATTATCCAACAATAAACAGTGTCAGCATACTATTATGCTGATGACATTATTCTTCTTTATCATATCAGTCCCTCCGCTCCTGTTTTGGCACCGCTCAATGCTTGTCTTTCACATATCTCTACTTGGCTGTCAACTAATTACTTACATCTCAACTCCTCCAAATCTGCAGTTATCTGGTTCACATTTGGTGCCCCCTTCCCTTCCCTCGCTCCTCTGCTCAACTCCACTCCTATCCCTTTATTACCTAGGCATCATTCTAGATACTTCACTCTTTCCAAGAACACCTCTCATCTCTTATCCGCCTTTTCTTTTTTTTCATTGCATCAGATTTGAGCAGTTCTGCCTTTCTTGTCCTCTTCCTCTATAACTACTCTTCTGTCCTTAGTAATCAGCAGACTGGATTACTGGAATGTCACATTGGCAGGTCTCCACCAGTACCAGCTGCAACACTTGCAGCTTCTACAGAATACTGCTGCTTGTATTGTTGCATACGCCAATCATTCAGATCACATCACTCCTCATGCATATCCATTGGCCCCCTCTCCATTTTAGAATTCACTTTTAATTCCTGATTTTGACCCACAAGGCCCTCCACACTTCCACCCCCCCCCCCCCCCAATATCTGGCTGATCTTATCTTGTTTGCATACCCCCCATCGTCAGCTCCAGTCTATTCATACAAATCGCCTGTCTATACCTTCACCCTCACAAGCTCATCTAAAGCTCACCTTCGCTCTGCTTTTTTTTCTTGGCCCTGCACTTTGAAAATTCCTGCCTTCTACACTCCACCTAGGAGGAGCCAGTGAAAGTTGATGAGAAGTGGAGTGACATGATTGTCTCACATGCATCACGCTTCAATCTGGGCTGCAGTGTTTTGTATCAATTGTAGGCAGCGAAGCTAGTACTGAGGAAGACCAGAGAGAATGAAGCTTTCGTAATCAAGGCGGGCATACCTAAGAACAGCAGGAGAGTGGTCAGTGAGTGTGGTGATAGGAAAGGACAAACAGTACGGATCTGCTGGAGGAAGAAGAATGCACTGTACCAAAGAGGGCGTTTTGCTCCTAGGGGACAAGTGTTGCAGGGGTTTCGGGGAGCAAGTAGGGGCTATTATTCATAAGAACATAAGAATTGCCATACTGGGTCAGACCAATGTTCATCAAGCCCAGTATCCTGTTTCCAGCAGTGGCCAATCTAGGTCATACATACCTAGCAGTATCCCCAAGAGACACAGGTTCCACAATGCTTGTATTGGGTCATGCATTGATATCCTGGGTCCCTTTTTAATAATGGTTTATGGACCTTTCTTCCAGGAACTTGTCCAAACCTTTTTTAAACCCAGCTACACTAACAGCCTTTACTACATCCTCCAGTAACAAATTCCAGAGTTTAATTACACGTTGAGTGAAAAAATATTTTCTCTTATTTGTCTTAAATAGTTTACCCTGTAGCTTCATTACATGGCCCCTAGTCTTTCTATATTCTGATAGCGTAAACAATTGATCTATGTTTATCTCTTCCACTCCATTCATTAATTAATAGACCTCTATCATATCTCCCCTCAGCCGTTCTCTTTTCCAGGTTGAAAAGCCCTAACCTTTGTAGCTTCTCTTCATAGGAATAGCCTTCTATCCCCTTTACCATTTTGGTGGCTCTTCTCTGTACCTTTTCTAACAACGCTATTTAATTTTTAAGATATGGCGACCAGAATTGCACACAATATTCAAGGTGCGGTCGTATCATGGAACGATACAGAGGCATTATAATTCAGCTGCACCTCCTCCTCTGCCCAAAAGAAACTGCAATGAAACAAAGAGAGGGTCCAGGCAGGGCTGCAGTCCATAGGAGGTCGGCTGCGAGACTTTTACCTGGCCTGGGTCCAAATTACATTTGATGAATGGGTCTTGGAGGTGGTCCGGTAAGGCTGTGCAGTGGAGTTTGCCAGATCACTTGCACCTGCCCTCATTTGGTCCCCTTGCAGAGCACAGGGAAAGACAAAGGCGGTGCTGGAAATCCTGGAACGGCTTCTGGGTTTTGGGGGCTATGGTCCTGCTGCTTGCGGACCAATCCAGAGAAGGTCAGTACTCGATTTACTTTGTGGTGCCAAAAAAGGAGGGGTCATTTTGGCCCATCCTCGATCTCAGGCAGGTGAATGCATATCATGGTTTTATATGGAGACTGTCCGGTCGGTCAACGTAGCAGTGTGGGCGGGAGGGTTTCTAACCTCCCTCGACCTCACAGAGGCATATCGCCACATTCCCATCCATCAGGAACATCACCAGTTTTTTCACTTTGCGGTGCCTATGGGTCACTTCTAATTTTGAGCATTGCTCTTCTGCCTAGCCACAGCGCCCCACACATTCACCAAGGTGATGGTTGCGGTAGCGGCAGCACTTCAGCAGGAGGGTATTCTGGTGCATCTCTACCTCGACGACTGGCTCATTTGAGCAACATCCAGGTTAGAGAGCAAACAGACCATGGCAAGAGTCATCGAAGTTCTGCAAACTCTGGGATGGGTCATCAATGTTGCCAAGAGTCACTTGCATAAATCTCAGGATCTCAAGTACCTAGGGGACTCGTTTTGACATATGTAGCGGCAAGGTCTTATTGGCGCAGAAGAGGTTGCAGGCACTGCGACATTTGGTGCGTCAGTTCCTGCAGATGGTGGAGCCCACAGCGTGGCATTACCTTCAACTGCTGGGTACGTGGCATTAACTTCAACTGTTGGGTATGGAGCCCACAGCGTGGCATTACCTTCAACGACTGTGGTGATCGAGGTGGTCCTGTGGGCTCATGCCCACATGTGGTCGTTGCAAAGGGCATTGTTGTGTAGATGGTTGCACCAGCATCATCCTCTCTCTCAGCGATTGCCCTGACCAAGGGTGACTCAGATGGTGGCTGCGTCTTGAGACGTTAGCACAGGGTGTTCCTTTGGAGTCACCGAGCTGGCTCACTCTGACCATGGACGCCAGTCTCTTGAGCTGGGGGACCCACTGCAATGGGCGATTGCTCAGGGACACTGGATGTCAGTGGAGAGCGCTTGGCCCATCAACAAACTGGAAATGAGGGTGATGCTCCTGGTCTTTCAGGAGTCTCACCATGTTCTTGGGCGAAAGGCTGTATGAGTCTTCTCCGACAACGCTATGACAGTGGCCTATTTCAATCGTCAAAGGGGCACAGGCAGCATACAGCTGGAGTGTGAGGCAGAGACATTGTTGGAATATGCGGAGAACCATCTTCAGGCAATTTTAGTGGCACGTGTTGTAACCGAGAAAATGACGGCCGATTACCTCAGTCGGGTTAGCTTTGACCAAGGAGAATGGGAGTTAAATCGCAAGGTCTTCCAGCAGATAGTGCACCAGTGGGGCACTCCAATCATGGATTTGATGGCAACCTTTGCAGTGGCGAAGATGAACAGGTTTTTCAGTAGGAGATGGGAGAGAATGTCAGAGGGGCTGGACAAGCTAATGTAGAGATGGCCCGCACACGGACTCCTCTACGTGTTTCCACTGGAGGTGCTCATATGGCATGTAGTCCAAAGGATCAAGATGCCCCGGGGTCGGTCATTCTGATTGCTCCAGATTGGCCAAGGCACCCATGGTATGCGGATCTCATCCTGCTAGTTCAGGGGTTAGTCGTGATGCCTCAGGTGGATCGGTTCTTGCTTGCGGCATGGCTCTTGAAAGGGCTTGGTTGAGGAAGAAGAGGGGCTTCTCAGCTCTGGAGATTACCACGTTTCTGAAGGCCAGGAAGAGGTCCACCTCACTGTCCTATATTAGAGTGTGGTGGATTTTTGAGGCCTGGTGTACCGACAGACAGTGTAGGCCATTGGAGGCATCCATGCCTGCTTTGTTGGCCTTTCTGCAGTCAGGTCTGGATAAGGGCTTGGCTTGTGGCTCCTTGAGGGTGCAGTTGGCTGCTCTAGCCTGCTACCACGGCAGGATACAGACAGGGTGTCTCCTTGGGGGCACACCCGGATGTGGTGCACTTTCTGCGAGCAGTTAAGCAGTTCCATCTGCCGCTGCAAGCAGTGAATCCTCCCTGGGACCTCAATTTGGTGTGTCGGTGCTAGCAGGGGAGCTGTTCAAACTGTTAGGTTACCGGCACCTTAAAAGACTTGACTCTAAAGACAGTCTTCTTAGTGGCAATCTGTTCAGCCAGAAGAATCTCACAGCTCCAAACTTTGTCGTGTAAGGAGCCTTTTCTGGCCATCTTGAAGGAGAAGGTGGTGCAGCAGGCTGTCATTGAGTTATGCTATGTTGGCTTTGTTTGTGCTGCTGTTGGTCTTTTTGTACTTGTATGTTAACCTGTATTGTATTAATGTGTGCATAATATTGATAATAGCATACTAGGAAGGATTAACATTATATAAATTTATGGTCTATGGGAGTTTTTTGGATCACTGATGATACGGTGTCTATTTGTGCCCAATATAAGCCAGGATCAAAAAACCTAGTGGTACTGAGATCCTTTTTCTCCCCTTAATAATAATGTAGAGTAATAATGTTTCTGATACAATTTTTATTTAGATAGGATGAAGTCTGGTTGGTTATAGGCATTATTTTCTTCATTCTGATAGTATTGGACTGATAAGGAGTAATCATGTCCTGACAATTTCCCAGTTTATAAACTATTTCCCACTATTTTCTTTTTTTAATTGGTCTTGTTTTATTTAATTCTTTTATGTGTCAAATACATGTGTATATATAGTCCAAAGCCTTTTCACTGGCCAATTTTTTGTAGGAGATATTGAACATCAAGGAGTTGGACTCCAAGGGTGCCAGTGATGCTGACCATAACTGTATGCTTCTTATTATATTCATGTTTGTTATAGTGCATCATCGTTAGCTGTGTAAATTTTTGTAGAACCCATTACAACTGTATGTAGATCTAATTTAAATTAGAAATAAACATGTTCAGTATGGTTTAAATTGGTAATGAAGTTCTCATGTAAAGTTAAGATATTTGTTGTCTGCAGTTTTCAAGAAGGTAAAAATTTCTAAAGTTTTTGTCCTGAATTACAGAAATATCTGCTGAAGTGTACTGCATACAAGTGCTGGGGAGTCCAAGGAGCTAAGAGACGCAGAGCTGCTGCCTAAACAGGCTAGGCTTGTGAATGAGGAAGCTCTCCACTCCCCTCTGTCCGGAGGCTCTGCAAGGTGAGTCCTCGGACCGGGAGTTGGGGGAGGACGAGGAGGAACTTGAAGAGAGCGAGATTCCAGAGGAGGAGCAGGCCAGGATTGCTTGAGTGTTCCGCCGAGAGGAGTTGCCAACATTGATCAGCGAGTCCTTGAAAGTCCTCAATATCTCCACAGGTATTTCAGCGGAGGAGGAGGCATTGGAGGACACACTGATTCAGGCGGTCAGGACGTCACAAAAGGTCTTTCCAGTCCACTGAGTAGTTTGACAGATGATCCAAGAAGAGTGGGCTCAGCCAGAGTCTGGTTTAAGGCGTGTGCAGTCTGTCACAATTGTACTCCTTGCCGGAGCTGGAGAGAGAGTTACTTCATTCCCCTAGAGTGGACGCAGCCTTGTTGGCAGTTACCAAGAAGACAACCATGCCAGTGCAGTCCTTAAAGATGCCCAGGACAGGAAGCTGGACACATTATTAAAACAGGCCTTTGACATCCATGCCCTGGCTCTCCAGGCGTTCGTGTGTGGGGCTTGGGTAGCCCAGGCTTGCCTGCGATGGTCTCAGCAGCTCCAGCTGCCTAGTGACCTTCCAGGCGGTTCGGCGAGTGAAGCGGCAAGAATTGAGTCGGGGCAGCCTACCTTGCAGATAACCACTATGATCTCATCAGGAACTTGGCAAAGAGCATGGCTTCTGTGGTGGCGGCAGACTATTCTTCGAAGGCCCAACTCAGCAGGCTCCCCTTTAAGGGGAGGATCTGGACAAATTAGTGAAGGAGCTGGGGGAGTCTAAGGAAGGTAGGCTCCCTGAGGATAGGTCGAAACAGAGTTGCAGCCCTACTTCTGCGCGGTCTCAGCCGCGGGAGTCCTGTAAGTTTCGGAACAGCTCATTCGGTGCCCTTTCAGAGAGGACGCTTCCTCTCTAGGGGCAGGGTTTCCAGGGATTTCAAGGGGCAGGAAGGGGATTTGGTGCCTCTTCCTCTGCCTCCAGTCCTAGGAAGCCGCAATGAGGCAAGGGGGGGGGGTTCTGGTGGGGGGACGTCTGCAACAGTTCTTCTCCGCCTGGGTCCGTGTCATGTCCAATCAATGGGTTCTGGAGGTGGTTTGAGAAGGGTATGCTCTTGAATTTGCAAGACCAGTCTCCTTGCAGATCTCCGGCCAAGGCTGCAGTGGTGAAGGAAACTCTGGCGCAGCTTCTGTTACTGGGAGCGGTCGTGCCGGTTTCCGAAAACCAGTTTGGCTGCGGTCGGTACTCCATCTATTTTGTTGTACCAAAAAAGGAGGGTTCCTTTCGCCCAATCCTCTACCTGAAGCGAGTCAATCGTTGCCTCCGGATACCGCGTTTTCACATGGAAACTCTGAACTCTGTGATGGTTGCAGTTTGGCAAGGAGAGTTTCTAACATCTCTTGACCTCACCGAGGCGTATTTGCATATTCCCGTCCGCGCGTCGCATCAGCAGTTTCTACGGTTTGCAGTACCAATGGGACACTTCCAGTTTCAAGCATTGCCATTCGGCCTGGCGACGGCTCCTTGCGCCTTTACCAAGGTAATGGTCGTGGTGGCTGCCGCACTGCACAAAGAAGGGGTTCTGGTCCACCCATACCTCAACGACTGGTTGATCCGGGCCAAGTCCAAGGAGGAAAGTGTAAAGGCAATGGCCAAGGTGGTCGATCTCCTAAGGAGTCTAGGGTGGATGATCAATTTGATAAAGAGCAGATTGGTTCCCTCTCAGGAGATCGAGTATCTTGGGGCAAGGTTCGACACCTGCAGGGACAGGGTGTTCTTGCTGGTTCAGAGAGCAAGGGAGCTACGGCGTCTGGTGCGCCAGTTCCTAGCCATGCGGGTGCCCTCCACTTGGCATTATCTTCAAGTACTGGGGACCATGGCGGCGACAATCGAATTAATGCCCTGGGCCAGGCCCACATGAGACCTCTTCAGCGGTCCCTTCTCCATTGCTGTCCTCATCAGCGTCAGCCCTTGTCCACAGCGCTTCCCTGTCCTTTATTGATCAGGGGGGCCAGGTAGTGGTGGCTCCAGCCAGGGAATCTGTAACAAGGCATGCCCCTCGAGTCCCCGCAATGGTTGCAGTTGATGATGGACACCAGTCTGGTTGGTTTGGGGGATCACTGCAAGGGACACTTTGTCCAAGGACGCTGGAGTGCTCTGGGAGCCCAGTGGTCCATAAACGGGCTGGAAATGCGAGCAGTAGCTCTGGCACTCAGAGCGTTTGAGCGCTGGGTCCTCCAGAGGGCGGTCCGGGTGCTATCATACAATGTGACCACATTGGCCTCTATCAACCGTCAGGGCGGCACGAGCAGTCCTCTTGAAGGAGGAGGCAGAGAGCCTGCTGGATTGGGCCGAAGCCCATCTGCAGGCCTTGTCGGCGGCACATGTAACCGGAATAGAAAACGTCACAGCGGACTACCTGAGCAGGTTCAAGGTGAATCACGGCGAATGAGAGCTCTTTCTGGAGGTGTATGAGCAGGTGGTTTGCAAATGCGGGACTCCCATCATGGATCTCATAGCAAGATGGGGGTCAGCCAAAGCAAGCTGCTTCTTCAGCAGAAGAAAGGAAAGGATGTCGGAGGGCCTGGATGCTCTGGATGGGCAAGTGATTTAAGATTACTGGAATGGTGAAAAGTGAGTTGAAGTCAAGTATAACAGATAAGTAAATTAAACTATGTCTAAGAATGAGGATTCCATCAGGTAGGATAGAATAAGAACAGGTATACCGTCCAAAACTAGCTTTTGTGATGGAGCGCAGTCAAGTGATTGAAGTACATTAGCAATTAATTTGAATATCGTGGGCCTCCAGTGGAGTGAAAGTGAAGAATTTGTGTTATCATTCCAGGGAAGATATTTAAATGAATTGCTTCATGTTCTATCCCAACTGGGTGAAAGATTTTAAAAGCATAAAACAAGACCACTATGTTGGAACCCATAGCATGTTTAATACCACTAAAGGAAGACTAATACAATCCAACAAAAACTGCAATTTGAATAGCTTTGTATAGGGCTCAATGAATTATGGTAGCAATCTAACACAACCAGAAATGTTCGCTAAAAAATTTAAAAAGTATGCCGTCTGAAGAAAGGATCTATGTTATTTGCAAAGCTCATGTCCTGCAGTATTTTTAAGACTTTTTTTTTTACAACTTGTGTCGGGCTTAAAAAATAAAAAAGTCTTGGTTTCTAATTGTAAGAATTCTAACTACCCCTGCTGTGTTTTCTTTGCCTTGTTGATTTTTGTGGGGGGATCTTCCTCTTTTGTCCTTTTATATTGTTCAAACAGCTACAAATAAGATTTGGTAAGATTTTAAAAAAATAAATAAAGTTGATCAAAATATAAAGCAAAAACTTGGGCAGTGTTAATTTGTGATTGAACCTGGTTAAACGCTTAACTGCTTATCAGCACATTATCGTGTTCTAGTGGAACTTTGCCTTAGGAATTAAACTCATTTAAAGGAGTGTATAAAGGGGTTGAATTGGCACAAGTGTGAATCCTGTGAGCAACAGATTTGTCAATGAGACTTCAATCATAGCTGCTGACTATTTACATCCATTTTATAACCATTCTTAATTGTTACCTTAAAAAAGCAATACATATAAAAATATCAAAAGGAAAATAAATCTTTCATTTAGTCACCATGCGCTTTGGATTTATAAAGGCTGGGCATTGTTTTGGAAAGCTGCGCAGATTGTCAGTAGCTCTGCTCACAACTTTCCAACTGCTACTAACTGCATATGTTAGCATATGTTCAACATATGTGCCTGTAAATTTCTGCTAAAATGAATGTTTTATTAAGTCTATTTGCAACTCATTTTAATCATGATATTGTAACGTAAGCAAATCAAAATAGTCTAAAGTTAAAGAATTCTAATGCAAGCCAGAGGTTTACTCTGGAATAGATGCAATCCTGCAGAGTTGCTAGATTTTGCAACACATTATGAGAGCTCTTGATAGTGAGTACTTGCTCTTCCTTGCCTGATTATATGCAGTCTGCCATAAAACCCAAAGCTACCATGTTTTTTTCAATTTATTGCCATTCAAAAGAATTAATTTTACCAAGCTTAAGTTTAAAAAAAAAACAAAAACAAATAAATTAGACTGTGTAACACAATTTTTGTTCCTGGGTATTGACTGTTGTTTCCTAATTGCTTATAACTTAAAAGTATGGAAAATGGTGGTTATTCTCATTAAACTTTGCTTTTGTGAACTGGAGATTGATATTTGTGAAATTTACCTATTACCATTATTAAAACAGGCTTACTTGTGCCTTTTTTGTTCACATAAAATAAAAAAGCACGACATATAATATTTACTTATATTTAAATTATTCAAGAAAGACCATAAACCATTTAGAAGTGAGTAGGTTTTCAACATTTACAATTATATTGTAAATCACTTTCACGAATAAGCCCCCAAATGTAGTCTCCCATCATGTTCTCGTTATACTGTCTTTGGTAGCGGCATTCAAATTCCCGTATATCCTGATGGAAACATTTGCCTTGCTCCTCTGAGTACGCTCCCATATTCTCCTTGAATTTATGAAGATGAGTATCAAAGATATGGGCTTTGAGAGACATCCTGGAGCCCATTTTGCCGTAATTCTTAACCAGAGTCTCAACCAGCTTGTCATAGTTTTTGGCCTTGTGAGTTCCCAAAAAGCCACAAACCACTGTAACAAACCTGTTCCAAGCCACTTTCTCCTTTCTAGTAAGCAGCTTGGGAAATTCCATGCACTCAAGAATCTTTTTCATTTGTGGTCCAACAAAGACACCAGCTTTGACCTTTGCCTCTTACAGTTTAGGGAAGAAATCTTGAAGGTACTTGAAGGCTGTCGACTCTAGAACTGTGACAAATTGTTTCATAAGGCCCAATTTAATGTGCAATGGTGGCATCAGCACCTTCTGTGGTTCCACCAGTGGCTCCCATTTCACGTTCTTTGTCCCAACAGAAAATTCAGTTCTCTGTGGCCAGTCCCGCCTGTGGTAGTGTGCCATGGTGTCCTTGCTGTCCCAAAGACAAAGATAGCATAGAAACTTGGTAAAACCGCTTTGGAGACCCATCAGGAATGCCACCATTTTAAAGTCTCCGTTAACCTCCCAACCGTACTCGGCATATTTCAAGGCTTCTAGCAAGGTTTTGACATTGCTGTAGTCTTCTTTGAGGCTTACTGAGTGAGCTAGAAGAAGACAGGGACTTGTTCATGTTATATAGCAGCACGACTTTGAGGCTTCTGGAAGAACTGTCGGTGAACAGACACCACTCCTTCAGGTTACATGCAATTCCGATAGTGTCGAACAGACCGGTCACATTATGGCAAAAGCAGAGCCCAACTTGACTAGTGAAGAAGCTAAGAAAGGTGTGGTGATGCTTCCTCTCTGACCTGTGACTTGCACACTTTCACCCAACAAGTTCCACTGCTTGAACCTGGACGTCAAAAGCTTGGCATTGGACTTGGTGAGACCAAGATCTCTGATCAAGTCGTCCTCATTTTGGTATGGATAGTAAGTGTTTCTTTCCTCAGCTCCACCTCTGATATTGTAATCTAGATCTGCAGCGTTGTCTTCGTTTTGTGAATTGCTGCTGCTGTCTTCTGAAGACAGCTGTTTTCTCTGCGGAGGAGTGGGTACAGGGAGCTCTGGGCAGTGTGGCACCGGGGCAATGGATGAAGGAATGCTTGGCTACATGACAGAAGGAGCATTCTTGCCAGTCCGTTTGAAAGGATCCACCATGCAGAAAAGTAGCAATTTCTCAAGTGGTCAGTGGGTTCTGCCAAATTCTTGGGATAGTGAACTTCATGACTCTTTTCCCCTCTGTACCATCCTGCCAAAGAAAAAGAAAAATGTGAAAATAAAAAATAATTGTATATATTTATAATTGTGATGATAAAATTAATTTAAATGAATTATGATCTTGCTAAATATTTCATACATTATGTAAAAATTCAGTAACAACAAAGATTTTATAACATAAAATGTCAGTCTAAGCTAGCATCAATTGTCCATCTTACCTTCCAAAGTTTTTTTGCAGTGCTCACAAGTGAAATGAGGCATCCAGGATTTGTCCTGTTCCCCAACAGGCATGCTGAAATATGCTTTGTAGGCTTCACACATCTTGGCAGATGTTTCCACAGAGTACTTTTTCACTCTTGTTTTGATGAAATCACCACAGACATAGCAAAATGCATCTGTCAGATGCTTACAGCCTCTTGATGCCTACAGCCTCTTGATGCCATGTCAGACCACTTAAGAAGCTAAAATTAAAATAAACTGTTGAGCTTAAGATACGTGGTGGTGTTGCTCGCTCCTAGGTTTCCAGTCGTTAAGGAGTCTGCTGAATTACTTTTCTCACTCCGTGCCAATCCGTTGTTTATATGGACGCGAGGTGGAAGTGACGTTATAGCGGTCACCAAAAGGCTTTTATTAAAAGTTCTCAAAAGTTATACAAAGTTCCAAAAGTTTTGCAAAGTTCTGGAAAACTCTAGGAAGTTCTAGAATTTTCCAAAAAGTACTCCAAGTTTACTTTGCACTAAATCTATCTAGAGCCGGGGTCTCAAACACGCGGCCTGTGGGCCGCATGCGGCCCGCGAGAGAATGTTGTGTGGCCCGCGATGCATTTGGGGGCGGGGAACAAACTCCTTCCGCGCAACAGAACACACTGTTTGCAAGTGACCATTTCTTCCTTTTCCGGCGTGTTAAGCAGCTATGGAGAGGAATCGGGTCTGTCTAGCAGCCCGAAGGGTAAGTTCAGCTTTTGTGTAGCGACGGGAGCAGCTGCTGCTGCGATGTATGTTGTGTATGCTTGTGGTGATTTTGCGGCCCGCAGGTTACCTTATACGTCCTCATTTGGCCCTCACAGCAATTTGAGGTGCTGATCTAGAGTGTCCTGCAAAATAGGTAATTTTCAAAAATAGCACTCTCCTGGTCCCAAAAGCAATGTTTTTGGACCATAATTGCCATTTCCTATGGTTTTGAGACATAGGATATTGAAAAATAACACTTATTATCCAGAAAGAAGAAAAAAGTAAAAATTTGTTACATGGTTTTACTTCAAAAGCAAGAATTTTATGATTTTGTTAGCAGAAACGCATGAGATCTTTCTGTTGAAGTAGCTGTGGCCTAATGGTTAGAGCATCAGGCAGAGAACCAGGGAAGCCAAATTAAAATCCCACTGCTGCTGCTGCTGCTTGTGATTTTGGGCAAATCACTTAATCCTCTGTTGCTTTGGATACAGATTTAGATTGTAAACCTTCCAGGAATAGGAAAATACCTACTGTACCTGAATATAATGCTGCTTAAGATACCATTGAAAAAAGACATGAGCTAAATCCAAAATCCATGTATCAACCTATCACACATATACCAATGTGGAATTCCCCTGTCGTCTAGATAGTCCTTTGGAGACAAGTACACAGGTACACTAAAAAAAATTTTTTTTAAACTGCCTCTAATGTTTCGATTGATTTTTACGTTTTTTGGTGCGCTGAATCCAAATCTAGTAACCAATTTGCTCCATCACGTACAGATTTTTTGCTACATTGGGTTAGCAGTTTGAGGTGAACGTTTCAGATTGAGTGCGATCGAGATAAAAGTTTCTTGGATGAATTCTTTATACTAATTGTTTAGTAGTTATTCAAATAAGAATAAAGAAAATTGTAACAAGGCAGCACATAAGAATAGAGTAATGTCAACAAAACACACTGTGATGGTAGCAAAATTGTCTGCACTTAAAACAGCCACATACATGTGCACAAACATTGAGCATATAAGAGCGAGGTTGGACACAAAGCAAAGCAAAGAAATGTGCAAAAAATGTTGTACAGGTATGTATGTAAGAATAGAAAACGCAAACCGCACCATTGCAATACATGAAGACAAACACCCGATGGTGTGAAAATAAAATTCTAATAAATGATATCCGACACTGTGGTAATAACTAGCAAATTTTTATTTCAAAGTTTAGTAAAAACACGATATTTGTCAACACAGTTTAGATTTTAAAGTCATTCTTGGGTCAATCAATCTCCTGGTGGGCCCGTTTCTTCTTCCCCCGAATGCTTCTCTTGGTGCGCTGCTTGGCGTATTTTTCATCTGGGGTTTCCCGCAGCAGCAACCAGCAGAAATCAGCCATCATAGTGGTGTTCCATCTTCCTTGGTACCTTCTCTCTGCGTCCTTGATGTCCTGGTGAAACCTTTCACCTTGTTCTTCACTGTATGCCCCCAGGTTTTTGGGAAAGTAGTTCACATGGGAGTGCAAGAAATGGACTTTCAGGCTCATGTTACAGCCTTGTTCTTTGAAGGCATTGAGCATCCTGGCAACAATATCCTTATAGTTCTCATTCCGCCTGTTCCCCAAGAATTTGAGAACAACATCCTTGAAGGAATCCCAGGCTTCTTTTTCCTTCTCAGACATCGTTTCAGCGAATGCTCCATCTGAAATGAGTTTCCTTATATCAGGGCCAACAAACACTCCTTCCTTTAGCTTTGCTTCAGAAAGTCGGGGGAACTTTGAGCAAAGGTACCGAAAGCACTCACCATCTTTTGGAAGGGACTTGATGAATTGCTTAATGAGACCCAACTTAATGTGGAGAGGTGGTAATAGAATTTTATCATGAGGTACCAAGCTCTCATGAAGAACATTTTTCTCACCGGGTCTCAAATACTCCCGAATTGGCCAGTCTTTTTTCCCCCAGTGTAGGTCGCGGGCCCGGCTATCCCACAAGCAAAGGAAGCAGGGATATTTGGTGAAACCGGATTGCTGCCCTAATAGCATGGATAGAATTTTAAAGTCTCCACAAATCATCCACTTCTGTTCATCATAACGAATCTTCTGAAAAGTCAGGGCCAAATTCTCGTATTTTTCTTGGAGAATAACAGAGTGAGCAATAGGAACTGAAGCGAATGTGTTGCCATTATGAAGAAGAACACCTTTTATGCTGTCTTTTGACGAATCAATGAACAGCCGCCATTCAGCAGGATCATACTTGAGTTTAAACTTTTCCATCACTCTGTATATATCATTGCAAAATACCAAATCTTCCTCTTTGCTGAAATACTTCAAAAATTGTGTCTCGCGGTTGCGGTACCAATAAAAAGTTGTTCCTGGTGACAATAGATTTTTCTGTTTAAGCCGAGAACCTAGCAGTTGGGCAGCATCTTTTGGGAGTCCTAAATCCCGGACTAAATCATTCAATTCAGCTTGAGAGAAAAGTTCAAGTTTCGGATCTGGTTCAGTTTCAAACTCGGAAGTACTGGACTCATCGGGAAAAGCCATCTGATGAGTCTCATCATGATCAGAACCGTCCACACAAATATGATCCAAAGATTTTGGTGGTTCAGGCACAGGTACTTCGTTGCTATGAGGCATAGGCCTAATTGCTGAGGGAAGGTTGGGATAACTTATTACGTTCTTATTTTTTAAGTTGTATCCCTTCACAATGCAAGAGCAAAAATAGCAGTCACTGCTGTGGTCTCTTTGTTCATGCCACATCATAGGTATTCCAAAACGAAATGCTTGTTTTTTACCTTTCATCCATAAGCGTAGATCTTCCTCACATGTCTTGCACACTTTGTGAGGAGCCCACGGTTTGTCTTGATCGCCTAACTTCAAACCGAAATAGGCGAAATATACTTTTTTAATAAATGCAGAAATGTTCCTCTGCCGCTTTTTCACGGTATATTCCCCACAAATAAAACAAAAACTGTCCGGAGAGTTGACGCAACCTCTGGCTCTGTGAGCCATCACAAATACACAGCACTGCAAACTACAACTGTAGTGAACCACTTCGGAATAAAGCTGGATTACGACTGAGCAAACAAAAGGTAATAATGAACTTGCAAGAAACTGAAATTTGACAGGAACGTTCATGTCGCAACCACCGTGTTTGAGCGAGCGAACGAGGCGAGGCGAACAGGAAAGAACATGCGCCAGCGCGAGTACTGGATTTAGCACCCCGCCTCCCAATTGTCCTGTTAATGTATAAAATGAATACAAAACACTCTAAAATATTCATGAGGGAGTGTTTCTAGTTAGGTAACCATTACAACCTCTATTTTGGGCCAAGAAAATAAACTGCAGTCGGCTAAAAAGAAATTATGTGAACATTCCTTATATGGGTAAGAAATCTAATTTTGCAAGAAAACGTGACGTGATGGAACATTTTGGCTATTTTTCCTGGATTCAGCACCCCAAAATCTATAGGAATCAGTTGCAAAACTGGAGGCAGTGTTTTGGTAGTGTACCTGTGGTATAGATTTTGATACTTTATAGCTGCAATATCTTTCTTACCAAATAGTTTGGAACAGGGTCTCAGTTGCCATGTTACTCAGTTCTAAGGGGGAGTTTTTAAGCCATTCCAGACTTCCAACAACTCTATCATGATACACTATGGGACCTGCAAAATAGATTTCAATAGGTAGAATCAAGGACTATAAATCCCAAATTGCTTTGGGGTATAATATCAAGTCTGCCTCCTGGAACTGAGAATCTTGGAATCTCTGTGGTTTCTGATATAGAATGGGTTCCCTCCCAGTCCTTTCCCATTTGTTCATACTTGACCCTCCATTGCTTCAGGTACAAACTTAGATTGTATGCCCTCTGTGGACGGGAATACTTAACCGTATCTGAATGTAACTTGCCTTGAAATACTACTGGAAAGGCATAAGCTAAATACACAAGTCCATTATTTTTATTTTCATTTGTTTTATGCAACTTATTTTATTTAGCAGTTTACTTATGTGATGGCATGAAATATGTCTCTTCTCCAGATCCTTTAGCTTAGGCTATCAGTACTACAGTGGAAAGTAATACTTTTTTCTAAAAAACTACTAAGAAGCTTTTGAATGTGTTTTTTTCCTCTGCTGTGCCTGGAGAATCCCTATTTATTCTTTTGCTCTTTCCTTTTCATGGTTTAAGACTGAGCTGAAAATGTTACCCAAGAATCAAGGATCTCTTTTAATTTGGTGTGTCCTCACCTGCCCCTCTCTCTAAATCAGTGAGATCTTCACAGTAATGATTAATTCAGCTGCACGTGCAAGCCCTTTTTTTTCAGCTGTCAGATCAGAGAGAAGTCATACGACACACTTGTGCAGTACTGTCTGATTCATAGCTTTTACCCCACGCTGTGAAAGCTGCAGCTATGTCACAAAATTGTGCACAAATCATTTTGGATGCTAGATTGCTAATTTTAAGTACTGTCAGAGATGCCTATTCAGAGAATTCTTTTGACAGTAAAGTATTGTGGATTTATTTGAAGGATGCAATAGTTTGTATAGTTCTCACACAAACCAATCGTGATTAAAAGACTTAATTCTGCTTTTTTAAAAATAAACAGTGTAGTTAGTATGGCTACTGACTGCAAAGAAGAATCTTCTTGAGATATCTATTTTACAGTATGGTATACTAGAAGATAGATCAAGTTTTCTGAATGTTTGAAATAATTTTTTTGTCAAAAATCTTATCCACATAACCATGTCTTGAGGAAGTGTGCCTTACAACATCACCAAACAGCCTACAGTTTTTGTATGTGACATTTGTTAGAAATGTACTGTGTATAGTTTCTGGAGGACATGCACCTTAAGTCACACTAAAATGTTGATAAAGTTTGTAAAACATTTTATCCAGGATTAGCAGTAAAAGGGTTAAGTCATTCATACAGCCTAATTAAATCAGTAGTTTAAAGCAGAGCAATTTATAATATGCCCAAAGATATACTATAATTTAAATTACAGGTATGGTTTAATTCCCATTTTAATAAAAAAAAATTGTTTAAACAAGTCGGCTGTAAATCCAAGATTTGAAAAGTGAAGGTAAAAACAGCATATGAAGAATTTTGATTGCCAATTAGTTTGCTTTGAAAAGTATTTCAAATGAGCAGGAAAACTAAAACCTTGATGCAAAAAAAAATTGTATAGTGATCTTAATCTATTATGAAAAGGTGCCAAGAGAGAAGACAAGGTACCTTCAGGTTTCTGAATCATTTTCACCATTGGTTTAGCAGCGGGTGGGCAGGCAGATGCCTGGTCAGAGTAGAACCTATTGCCATTTTTCTCCATTGATAGAGTAGCCTTTCAGAGTCAATGAGCTCTGTCAAGGCTACAACTTCATAGACCTGAGAGGCGGTTTGAGGGGTCAGCCCTTTTCAGGTTCGCTGTGATGCAAATGAACTTTAATGCTTAAACAACTATTGGAATTTTTATGTCTGCTCCTTGTTCTTTTTTCTTCACAAAGTCATTGACGAGACATTCAGTGCTTTTTAAATTGGAAGTTGCATTGTGCTAAAGACCTAGTACAGATTTACGGAGGGCTGAAAGCAGTTAGATCATGTTCTTTTCATGGTGCGATTAGAATCAAATCGATTTCCCTACAGCCTTCAGCATTCAGATGGCAATTTTAACAAAGCTTGGGGGCTAGACAAGGGACAAAACGACTGAACTGAATGTTAATTATACTCTGCAGCCTTATTTTCTTTTGATTTGGAGCTGACTGGCAACTAAATTAACAAAAAGTGTGACCATAACTGCTGCCCTATTTTCATTTAAAAGGAGAGCAGTGTCTAAAAGGCTATCTTTGCAAAGAAACAAGTGGGGTCTGCTGATCATAGTTAGCAAGGGAACTATTTGGAAAAAATTACTTTAAAAAAGAGACTAAATTTGGAAAATTGATGCAATACATCTAGCTACTGGCTCTTAAATATTCACAAAAATTTCTGTAGGCCTGGATTGCCCCAAGAATGTTAATAATTCATGAGAGGGGAAAGGATTGTAATAGTTAACGATATCACTGTAGCACAGAGTTTTAAATTTTGTTTAGCAGTGGTTTTAGATAATCTGGAGAATTCATGACCATGAATGAATGTTACCTTGTTGACTGTAATGGGATAAACCAGTTGCATCAGAAAGCAATGTAATCTCTTCTAGTTTCCTTTAGTTTTAAAGCACTTGTATTTGACACGCAGCATTGTGGTTTGAGATTGTTTGGCGTTTATAGCACTAAAGCCAATTTGCTTATTAACCATGAGATGTGTTTTTTCTCCCCTTTTGTAAGTAAGCTGCAGCTGCACGAAGTCACAGTTGGTCTTTGTAGCAGTCATGGGTCCCTTTGCACCTGCAGCTGTCAGTCTCATCTCAACACCTGGTATTGTGATTTATCCTCCAACATATCACTGTTCAAAAAGAACTCTGTTATGGCTATCATAAAAATGTAAATATCCAAGTAAAACTAAAGTGTGCAAAGAATGGCGCTATAGACCATAAAACATCAGCACTCTAAACACTGCAATAAAATAATTCATAGTGGTGTCTTTTTATCATAATGGGCAGACTAGGTAAACCCAAATGGTCCTATCTCTGCATCTGTATTAGTTCTAGAAGATCTTGTAACTCAAGCTCTAATACAAGACTTAGCTTTAATGATCAATTGACACGATTCCACTAAGTTCATTCAACATATTGTATATGAAGAAACACATAGAGAACATAAGTAATCCTCTTTCATGGAGAATTTAGCATATTGCATCATGCTTTGGTGGGATACCAATTTTCATTTTGCCATGTTGGTATGCATAGAAATAAGACTGCAGTGCTGTGCTTGGATATAGTTCTCTTGCACATACTTGTAGAGTAATGCTTGATGTTAATGATCCCAGTGAATGTTGCTTGATGTTAATGATCCCAATGAATGTTGACATCTCATTTTAGCAGGTTTCATGAGTTGGAATACATTGAACTAAGATAAAAGTATAATACTAAATACCAGCAGGTAGAGATGTAATGTAGGAGATCCAGATTTGGTTCTTGGAAGTAACTTTTGTTTGGGCCAGCAAGTGCTGGGAATTTCTCAATAGGAGGAAGTTTGAAGTAGGTCTTAATGACTTATTTAAGAGTGTGCTGGTTTGGGGGGCGGAGCCTGATGTCCAGCGGGTAAGACGCTTCGCGCTGAAGCTCCCGAGAGGCCTACTTAGAATCCTGACTTAATACCTATACAAACTTACTATTTCGCTCCGGGCTGACCGGGGTACCTCGGGGGGGATGGCGGCCCATAAACCAGCGCGCTTGGACTTCGGGTCTCCTTCTTCTTCTCACGGAAAACGCTCCAAAACAGAGGTGTCCTCCCCACAGAAGATGGTTCCATTTCGTGAAAACCCCGAAATGCACCTGGAGATTTTGGAGGAACTACGCGGCGTGAAGGAATTGGTGCAGTCCAATGGAGAAGCGCTTAGAGCCCTGCGAGAAGACTTTGGAGTGCTCCAGGACCGACTTGAAAGTCTCTCATTACGGCAGGACAATATGGCGGGGGTCCTCGACTCGCACGCGGTGCGCTTGGGCGCACTGGACAAGGCCGAGCGCCAGATACAGAATCTGCAAAAGGAGTTAGAAGATAGCAATAATCGAGCCCGTCGCAACAATGTGAGGCTCATTGGAATACCGGAGGGGGTGGAAGCGGGAGATATGAGAGAATTCCTGCTCAAAACTCTTCCCTCCTTGCTGAAGATCACCTTTCATAAAGAATTGGAAATCGATCGTGCACACCGTGTTCCTACCCACATGGCGCTCAACCGAACGACCCCCCGGCCTATTATCTTTCGCTTGCTACGATATCAACAAGTGGAACAAATTTTAAATGCTGCCCGGGCGAACCATCATTTGGAATTTGAAGGTCACAAAGTCTCCTTCTTCCCTGATTTGGCAAAGCCTACTGTTGACCGACGGAAGAAACTCCTTGCTTTTCGCCCTCGACTTCAACAGCTACAGGCTCGCTTTGGCCTGTTGTATCCCGCGAAGCTCCGAGTGACTCTCCACAACCAAACCAGGACATTCGAAGATCCTGATCTACTATCAACATTTTTAGACTCCAAAGAAGCAGAGCAGATGCGCTAATCCAACGACGTGGACTTTTATTCGCCGGCTCTGTCCGCCATTTTGAAGGGCCCGATGCGGCGGTCATAGTCAAGCACAGAGACTTCCTGGACTTTCTTTCTTTCTTTCTATGACTCTTGTTTTGTGGTCTCCTCTCCCTCCATGATGTGTGCCTCGGTCGGATTCGGAGCACGCACAGTCCTACAGGTTATGTGTTTTTCAATTTCGGCCTTCTCTGGGGCTTCTCCCCGCAGACACATGGTCGCCAGTAATTTTTGGGGTTCTGCTTCTTCTCTACCGCGCTGCGGTTTTTCTTTTTTAATGTGGGGCGCTTCATTGTATTATCTAAGCTTATTTTCTTTTATGCCATATGTACAGCCTGATACAGTCAATATGAGGGACATTGTGAAATTAGGTGCGCTATCATGCTCAGAATTTTTAACTTGTCTGAATGGCTTTATGTAAAATTTTATCACTCAACGTAAAGGGCATTAATAGTCCAATCAAAAGAAAGAAAATCCTTAGCTATCTTAGCCATGAGCATGCTGATTTAGCGTTTCTTCAGGAAACGCACTTAAACTCTGCTGAAACACTGAAACTCAATGTTAAGCCTTACACGGTGGCTGCCTATTCTCCCGCCGTTTCTAAACGGTGCTGGGTAGCCATTCTGGTTAAGAAATCTTTGCAAGCTACTGTAATTGATACTAGCGCTGACAAGGAGGGTAGATGGGCCCGAGTACATCTTAAGGTTGGAGATAGTGAATTTACATGTATTTGCATTTATGCCCCGAATGTGGACAACCCTGCTTACTATGCAAGTATTGCGCAGTTGGCACAGGCCTCTGCCAATACTCCATTAATACTTGGTGGTGACTTTAATCAAGTGTTAGACCCTCTGATAGATAGACAGCCGCCTAGAACGAGTAGTCCACCCAAGAGTCTTGCTACCCTTACAGCTCTGATGCAAGATCTTGCGCTGGTAGATATATGGAGGCTGCTTCACCCCTCCGACTTAGAGTTCACTTTCTTTTCTGCCCCCCATCACTCCCAATCTAGAATAGATTTCTTTCTCATTTCCAAAGCACTGATTTCTCAAGTAGACACGACTAGGACTCATCCTCTCCATATTTCAGATCATGCTGCCATATCTTTATCATTACGTGTCACTGCGCGGGACGATTCTCCCCGAGCTTGGTTTTTTGATAGATCCCTACTGGGTCAAAAAGATTTTCAGGTTGATATAAAGGCCGCTATCCAAGATTATTTTCATTTTAACTCACCCCATGACACAGCGGGCTGGGCTTGGTGGGAGGGTTTTAAAGCATCTATCCGTGCCACTATAACTAGCTATCAAATTCGGCAGGGGAAACAAAGAAAGCAGCACTTACTGATTCTAGAGCAGCAGATACAAGCTGGGGAGCGTCTCCTCACGTCCCGTACTGACCCATGTATTTTACTCCGTTTACAACGCTTGCGTTTTCAATACAATCAGCTTTTGCACACTGCTGCTGTTAAAAATATTGAATCACAACAAGGGCTATATTATCGGGAAAATAATCGTGCTGGCAAATTATTAGCAAATGCCCTAAAAGGTCGAAAAGAAGCCAAGCGTGTTACCGCCCTCCGTAATCCGTCGGGGGGGGGCTTGGTCACTAAAGATACCGAAATCTTGGAACTCTTTCGTGACTTTTATACTCGGCTTTATCAATCTGAATGTGATTTTGAGCCAGATGTATTTGAACGCTTACTTTCAGGAGTACAAAGACCGACCCTATCTGACGAAGATAGAGTGGCCTTGGACACACCATTTACTGTCTCAGAAATTCATTCTGCTATCAAGAAATGTGCCTCAGGTCGAGCCGCAGGCCCAGACGGTCTCCCCGCTGAATTCTACAAAACCTTTCACGCTGACTTAGCTCCAGTTTTGAAAATTTATTTTTCTGCTCTGGCCGAGGAGGGTTCTCCTTCTGGGTCCTTTTCAATGGCAAATGTAGTAGTTTTTGAGAAAGAGGGGAGAGACCCGCAACTAACAGCTAATTATCGTCCAATTTCCCTCCTAAACGCGGACTATAAAATCTTTGCCACCATTCTTTCTACCCGGCTCTCGGATAGGATGCCTACCTTAATACACCCAGATCAATGCGGTTTCATTCCTGGTAGATCAACTGCTGACAATGCTCGGACTCTATGCCATGTATTGACTACCGCAGTTAATCTTGATCGCCCATTTGTTGGCCTCTCACTTGATGCTGAGAAGGCCTTTGATCGCTTAGAGTGGCCCTTCCTGTTTGCAGTCCTCCGCTGGTACGGATTCGGGGAAGGTTTTCTCCGTTGTCTTCGCACCATGTACGCTCAGCCTACAGCCAGTATATGTGCAAATGCTTTAAAGTCTCAGCCTTTTCCCCTTCAACGCGGCACTCGCCAGGGATGCCCACTGTCTCCACTCCTCTTCGATCTTGCACTCGAACCCTTGGCTTTACTAATCCGGCAATCGGAGGAGATTCATGGAGTCCCCTTCACCCATAGGGAAATCAAAATTTCAGCGTATGCTGATGATTTTATGCTTTTTGTCTCTATAGACTCAGTACCGGCTGTCCTAGAGCAAATTGGTAAATACTCACAACTGTCCGGTTATAAGATAAATTGGACCAAGTCGGTAGCCTTTCCATTAAATCCTTTGCTTCATCAGGCAGATATGCAATCCTTCCCCTTTTTATGGCAACCTCGCATGGTCAAATACCTTGGGGTTCACTATTGTTCTCCTTTGGAAGACACTATCTCCTTCAATGCCAAAGACTTAACCTCTAAAGTCCGGGCGCTTACTCACCGCTGGACTCCTTTAACGCTTACCTGGTGGGGTCGATTAGAAACCATAAAAATGATGATTGTTCCGAAAGTGAATTATATCTTAGAAATGGTGCCCTGTCTCTTCCCTCGACGTATATATAAAGATATCGAGGGCCTTCTGACTAGATACTTGTGGCAAAACAAGACACCTAGGATAGCGAAACATAAGCTGCAAGCAGATAAGGAAAATGGGGGTGTCAGATTCCCTGATTTCCTGAAGTATCATCAATCTTTTCTTCTCAAACAAGGTGCTCGTTGGCTGGAAGATCCAGTACCGAGTAGACCTGTGTGGCTAGACATAGAAGAGGACCTTTGCAAACCGCTTCCTCTTACTTTTCTCCCTGGTATGACTTTCCCATCAGACTCCCACCTTCCGCCAATGCTTTTAGACACCTTAGGTGCCTTTAATAATCTTATGCAATCTTTAGACTCCCGACTCTGTCCGTTAGACAAGCTCCCACTTTGGTACAACACTCGATTTCGAATACAAAATAAGCCGATGGCGTGGAGCCCCTGGTACACTAGGGGCATTTGGATTCCTAGTCAGTTGTTCCATGAAGATCGCTGGAAAACTTTTAGTGAATTGCAAATTGAATTTGGTCTCCCAGCGAAACACTACTTTCAGTTGGTGCAACTTCAGCATTGCCTTCGGAGTGCTAAGGTGCTCCCGCCATCGGCCTCCCCTACACAAGGTTGGTTGGAGACTATCCGATCTATCGGTAGTTCACCGGGTGTAGCATCAAATTTTTACAAAACCTTATGTAATGCTATAACTAGGGATACCCCTATAGCGCAGAAAGCATGGGAGAGAGAATTGCATGTGACTTTGACCCCGGAGCAATGGAGCCTTGTCTGGAGTAGAGTGACACGGGTCTCCCGATCCTCCTCACTCACTCAGACACTCTTCTTTCTAGCCCACCGGTGTTTTTACACTCCTGACAGATTAGCCAAATGGAACACTACTCAGGGCAATAATTGTTGGACATGTCATGCGGCCATTGGTTCACTACCTCATGTTATGTATGAATGTCCCGCACTACAGTATTACTGGAGTCGGGTCTGGGGTCGTATCCAGTCTATTTTGCACTTTCAAGAGCCCCTTTCTTGGAGGATAGTGGGACTTCGCTCAGCTGCGGGGATCCCCTCTCTTCCAAAAACGGCTTACTTCCTTTTGGACTTTATGCTAGGCATTGCTATTTCCCTAATTACGAAATACTGGAAAAATAGCTCCCAACTGAGCCCCAATGAATGGTGGAATCATGTCTGTCTCTACAGTAAATATGAACAAATACCTCGTATGTTTGCTTCCCCCATTCAGACTCCTCATCATCGGTCTAAATGGAAGATGCTCAATGACTATGTACATTCTGCTCAATGCTCTCATCTGACTGTCTAAATTTATATATCTTTGTCCCATGATTATTCTGTATCGCAGATACTCTTTTGATTGTTTTGATGTACAATCACTGTTGTTTGGAAGCGCTCACATGCTGACATAATCAGCTAGAGAAGAAGCGTGGGGGTGGGGGGTAATTGGGTTTACTTTTCTTTATTGTATAATTGTTTTGTCTCCTTTGGTGTGTTGTTTCTTTTGTTTGTTGCAAAATGAAAATAAAAGTTTCAAAAAAAAAAAAAAGAGTGTGCTGGTTTAGGGGATTAGCAGGAGCCGATTGTTTACTAAAAAATGACTAAGACATACATGCTTCAGCACAGCATTCAAAATGAATTATGAATTCCACAATGTTGTGTGCATTAATAATTTCTCCATACCTCTTGAACACAAAAGTCGTCATTTTTCAGTTTGCCACACTATCCCATTGCTTTCCTATTCTATTTATTATATAACACCAGCCTAAACTATGGTTTCATCTTTTTCTCGAGTGATAGGTACTTTCTTTCTTTTCTCAGATCTAAAGGCAGAGAAGTCCACAGAACAGCCCATAAGTCATAAATGCTTGTGCCTGGTACTTCTGAAGTCATTTTTAACAGATATGATCAGTAACTGTTGATGTGAGGATTATAGCTCTTTCTGGAACATATGACAATATAGATTAAATGTTTAGCTTACTCCATTTAGCTCTTTAAAAACCAGGCACAAAACTTTGAATTGAACTCGCAGCTTCACAGGGTGTCAAATGTATTATAATCAACATGGTCTGTGCCTCTCAGACAATGGATGAGATTCACTCGCATAAAGCCTGGTGATTTTACACCATTTTGCAAAAGTCATATAGAGTTGGAAGTTCAAAAGAGTGGGTGGAAAGTTGGGCAAAAACTCTTCTCATATCCTTACTACAAGTCTGAGGGGAGAGCAGTATAATGAATGAGTAAAGTCTACCAATGTGAACTGTATCCTAAGTTGTTTTATTGTGGTGGTGGGTCCAATAGTTTTGAAATAAATAAACCTGACTTGTTGGAAACTAACTGCGATGCTGGATAATTTTACTGAACTTGAATGCTCTATGCAGATACTGAACCATCTGCTTATCGTTTCTGTCCAAAAAGATTGAATTTTCAACAACTAAATATTCTGTTGGTTGATCTAATCTGAGTAAATCTTCTGACTCAACAAATGTCTCTTTTTCACCTTGTCAAGTGTAATTCTTTAGTAATTAGAGACCACATTTATTTTCAAAAGTTATAGTGGTAGTTTTATTTCTATTCTTTATTTGTTCATTTCTCTTTTGGTTACTGCTTTGATGTGATGGAGACCACCCTGTACTCAGTCACTGTCCTTTACTTTTCCCTTTTTCACATACAAAGCAGCTGCAAAACAAAGTTTTTCTAAAACCAGTCAAGAGTAAAATTCTTTCTCATTTGTCTTCCAGACACGAAGATCGATTGAGAAGTTATTAGAATGGGAAAACAATAGGTTATACCACAAGGTGAGTGCCGCAGGGAGCAGCTTCGTACGTTTGGGGTCTGAATTGCACAGTATGGAAACAGATGCTTTTGTTGGACTGAAAATATGAAAGGTGGACAAATGGGTTAGTCTGCATGCCGCAATAAAACAGGACTCATTTTTCTTCTTTTTCTATCCTCCTCTTCCAGCTGTGCTTGCACTGGAGACTCAGCAAAAGGAAATGTGAAACGAATAACATGATGGAATATGTAAGTTAAAGGGCTGTTTTGTGAGTTTCTCTATTAAATGATCATTTATTTTGCTTCTGATCTTATTCTTTTCATGATTATTAATCAGCAAAGGTGTCAGGAGCTTAATCGCCTGAGTAGAAGGATTTTCTACGGTTCACAGATGCATGGGCTCATGTGCAGGACTGATTTATAAAGTTATGAATGACCTGAAAACAAGGCTGCACTGTGCTCTGAAAAATAATAAATTAATTGCCAAGATAAAATAGCTTGAGCGTGTGTTGATGGAGTGTGAAATTTTAGATGCTGTATAAAGAATAACCAGAACTTTGGTTACGCAGTAAGTCTGAAGCTTGATTAGCATTATATAAACAGCCATATCTAAGTATGGAAGAAGACCTTTCAACTAAGCTGTTGGAGCTTAAGAAACCTTTAGCCTTTCTAGCTTTTAACTGCCCCATTGCTCAAATGACTTGATAACATTTTAATGATGCTCTTAAAGATGTTATTTTACACAAGTCTGTTGCTTAGTTTTCATCTATTAATGAGATGAAAAGGGCCGTACAGTGTTTCACGGTATAAAACTCCATGCTACAAGCTTTGTTGAAGAGAGTTGATTTTGTAAGAGGAGTGGTTCACCAAGTAACTTTTTGTGATATTATGCTCTTATGCTGGAGACACTAAAATATCTCCTTCAATTTGACATTCTTAAAGAGTTTGATTCTTGTCTGCAACACAATTCGCAATGTGAAAAGATTAGGTCTTTAATTAAAATGGAAAGAGTTTTAATGTCTTCGGGTCATTGAATATACACAGTATTTAATAAAGGGAAGTGTGTTAAGGACTTAAATACCCGACAAACAGTGGGGCTGCTTTAAAATAATAAAGTTCATGTGTCTGAATCCTTCACTGTACAGTTCTGTTATATGTGCTGCTAAAAAATCTCTCATAGGAATTAGCTGTAGTGTACCTGCAGAAATGCTCTCATAAAAGGGTTAACTGTTAAAAACGTAAGTTAGCCTTGGAAGTAGCATTTAGCATAAAACTTTTTAACATACACCCTTTTATTACATGATGTTTTGTCTGTTCTTTGAAACAATGCGTTGGTAATAGAGTATAAAAAGATTTAAATTAAAATGGCATTTAAATAGTTGAAAATTACCTTAAAATCATCTTTGCTCGGTTAACGTTTCTCCTTTCTCCACTTTCATGCTGTTAAGACCTATTTCTAGAATGAAACATAAAAGACTTAAAAAAAATTCTTTTGTACAAAATGGCTCTATTCAATTAACTGAATACCCTAGGCTTTTGTATCTCTATTATATCAAACATGTTAATTTATGATGATGAAAGACACAGTTGAAATTCTGCAACAAGAAGAAACTATGACTGATACAGAGACATAGTGAAGCTTCAATGTTAAACCAGATCCTTTTACTTTAGAGAGGTGGTTGGTTGTAACATGCAGACCAGCTGATTCAGGCCCTTTTGGAACCTAATGGTACAGTTCTAATAAAGCAGTGTTTCTCAAGCCTTTTCCTCCGAGTACCCCTTAACCGGTCTGGTTTTCAGGATAATCACTATGAATATGCATGAGGTAGTGCCTGCAAATCTGTCTCATACATATTCCTGGTGGTTATCTTGAAAACCAAATTAGCCAAAGGGTACTCCCAGGACAGGCTTGAGAAGTACTGTTAGAGGATATTTCTGCAGTTGAAAAATCTACCTTATCAAAATGTATTCAAACAGAGACATAAAATGCAAGTATTAAACTGTTTAGGAGGTCTGGGGGAAGAATATTTTATAGTCTAAGCAAATAATGTTTGTGGAATATGCACTCTGACTGACCAAGAGATCAGTCATTTTATTATGAAGCCGTATGTATTTTTAATTGTATCATAGTGAATATATTGCAGTCTGGTATGTCTGTACATCTAATTCTGAAGTGTTTATGGCATAAAGCCATTTCCAAGCTGTCTGAACCTAGAATATTTTTGCACTTAGGTTATTGGGTCAATCAAATGCTTTTAATTTTATGCTTCCTCTTCGTCTCTCCGGGCCAGTCCAGGAACAGAAGGTGTCTGCACATCCGGATGTGCATCACTTCCTCAGGGCGGCCAGGAATATCAGACCACCAGTGCGTTCCGTGATGCCGGCTTGGGATTTGAATTTAGTTTTGGAAACCTTGACCCAGCCGCCCTTCGAGGCAGGTAATTCCGTCAGTTTACAGCATCTTTCCTGGAAGACGGTTTTTCTAGTAGCCTTATGCTCGGCACGTAGAATTTCGGATCTACAAGCTCTTTCATGTCGAAGCCCGTTTCTGCAGTTCTCCGCAGAGAAGGTAGTTTTGAGACCAGTCCCGTCCTTCCTGCCTAAGGTAGTGTCAGAGTTTCACGTGAACCAGCCGGTTTCTCTACCAACTTTTTCGAGCGGAGAAGGAGGGGAGGTACCCAGATCGTTAAGGCTCTTGGATCTGGGCTGGGTGCTTCGCAAGTACCTTAAGAGAACCAAGCTGTTTCGAAGATCGGATCGACTGTTCGTGCTTTTTGCAGGTAAACGTAAAGGGCAGGCAGCATCTAAGGCTTCTATTGCTCGTTGGGTGAAGCGGGCGATAGAGTCGGCGTACGAGATTATTCTCCGCTCGAGAAAGTTGGTAGAGAAACCGGCTGGTGCATGTGAAACTCTGACACTACCTTAGGCAGGAAGGACGGGACTGTTCTCAAAACTACCTTCTCTGCCGAGAACTGCAGAAACGGGCTTCGACATGAAAGAGCTTGTAGATCTGAAATTCTACGTGCCGAGCATAAGGCTACTAGAAAAACAGTCTTCCAGGAAAGATGCTGTAAACTGATGGAATTACCCTCCTCGAAGGGCGGCTGGGTCAAAGCTTCCAAAACTAAATTCAAATCCCAAGCCGGCGTCACGGAATGCACTGGCGGTCTGATATTCCTGGCCGCCCTGAGGAAGCAATGCACATCCGGATGCGCAGACACCTTCTGTTCCTGGACTGGCCCGGAGAGAACTTGAGGAAAGACAATTAGCAGGTAAGGCCTAATTTCTTCTTATCTCTCAAATGTACACGCACAATTCAAAAATGACTCCAGTGTACCTATGCCTCAGAACTATTGCTCTTAGGATTACTATTTTTCATTAAGAATACCAATTTCTCTTCTTTCAAATGCATATTCCATATCATCCTGCTAGACCAGTCCAGACTAGTGGGTTGTGTTCCCCTACCAGCAGATTGGTAGAGACAAAGAGCCAATGAAAAGCCCAGGTTTCAATAACATCACTGCCATGACTCTATTTGCCTCAGCCACCAGAGATCCCTTCAATATTTAAGAACATAAGAAATGCCATACTGGTTCAGACCAGGGTCCATCAAGCCCAGTATCCTGTTTCCAACAGTGGCAAACAGATGGTAGATGGATTTTTTCCTCTCTGAGGAAAATTCAGAGGATTTGAGAGGAAAAGATTGATTGAAACACTCGTGAACGACAGCCTGCGGTTGATCTCTCACTGGAGCGTGATGTGGGAGACTCCACTAGACTGCAGTCTTTTTGGTAGTCATAGGAGGAGGGAAAATTGGTTCAGCTCCAGCTGTTACCCTGGATAATAGCCTGTTGAGCAGCCAGAAATTGGAAGTATCTGGAAGAGTACAACACCTCACACAACCTTACCGCCTCCTCCCTCCTCCTCTGTCCCCCCTGCTCTCTCCCGAAGATTGCAGAAGGCTCTCAGGGACCTGCCTGCCAGCCACATTAAACACAGTGCTGTAAGCCAGAGCCTGGGTCTCTCAGAGTGAGTACCAAGGCTTGACCTTGTCACTGTCCTTGTTGGGGGCTCCCTATTCTGTCTTCCTGGGATGCAATTCTGGGTGGACTGCTGGTGACCATTGGCACAGTGTGTGGGTTTCCCCACTGTTTTCTGCATGCATTCGTAGCATTTTTACCTATTGTGTGCTTGATAGTTGTGTGGTCCTAATGCGTTCTGCTCAAGCAGCTCCAGTGCATGCTCCTTCTCTAGTGGTGGTGGTGGAAGCCTTATAGAACACATCGTTACTGCACGCCTTCCAGCCTATCCTGGAGACCCTTGCCCTGCCTCTGCTGACTTTGGGACATCGGGCGGGAAATTGGTATCGACTCCGGTTGCCGGAGCCATCTCCCTCTGTAGTGTGTCTGAGTCTGAGGCCCTGGGGCACTGCCATCCGTATTCTGGGAAGCGCAAAGGCCATCTGTGTCCTCGTTCCTCCAAGCCATGGAGCCGGCGGGAGGAGGAGGAGGAGACTTGGCACTATTTTGACTTCCTCTCGGAATCCGAATTGGAATGGGGGACTAAGGCAGAATCTACGGCATTGGACCTTCGCTCCCTGGACCTCCCATCAGACCAGTCACCTCCACCAGAGCAGTGCAAGTTGCCCCCGAAGGACATGCCCTTCAAGGACTTGGCTAGGGATATGGCCAAGGCCATTCCATTTTTGCTGGAATTGGAGTAGGAACTGAGGGTGGAGGAATGAGAACTCCTCCAAATAACCCTCAGCTCCCTGGGAGGCAGTGACTGTTCCCATCCTGCTGCTGTTGCTGTGGGAGGCACCACTCATGCTTCTGGTCACCAGCCGCCGGCTTGATTCCCTTTATCGGGTCCAGAAGGCCCTGGGGTTTGAGAAGCCTCAATTGCCTCACAATTCCATTGTAGTGGAATCATCCTTAAAGCGTGCAAAAAGTTCTAAAATGCACTCCTCACTCCCACCAAGTCGCAAGGCTTGGACTTTGGACTCCGGACTCCTTCGGAAGAAAGTGCTTCCAGGGTTCCATGCTTATCTTCAGGATTCTTGTTTACCAAACTTACATGAGCATGTTCCTCAAGGATGTCATGTTGTATCTGTAGGACTTTGCCACTCTGGATTTGTGATCTTATGGCATACAAGGATTGCTTGAAGTTCATGGTGCAAGGCATCTACAATGCCTTTGAATCTGCTGGCAGAATGGCGGCTGTGGGCATCGCTGCCCACCGAATGGCATGGCTGCAATCTTCAGACCTGGAACAGTGGGTCCAGGACAAAATAGCTAATGTTCCCTGCTGGGGAGAGAACCTCTTTGGCAAACCCATAGAGGAAAAAGCCGAGGAACTGGAGAAGGAGCAGGTTACTCTCACCAGGCTCTCCAGAAAGACCACAGACCCATTGTGGAAGAAACATCACGCCAAGAAGGCCTCTCCATGCCCGCATTGGTATTTCCTGGCCCAGCCGCAGATACAGGCTAAGGCACAGACTCCCCAGCTGCTGCAGCAGGAGAAGACCTTGAAGGGACAACCCTCCCCCAACCCAAGCCTGGTGCAGGGTTTTGACAGGGTCCTCAGGAGCATAGCCAACCAACTGTTGCCCATCGAGGTATAGTACTTCCACAGGTCGGGGGGGGGGGCCCTTGTCCACTTTTCCCACCAGTGGTCCCTCGCCACCTCAGACACCTGGGTGCTGCAGATTGTCCAAAGCAGTTATCAACTGCACTTCACCCAGCTGCCCCCTTCATATGACCCCCAAGGACCCTACACACCGGAGCTTGCTGCAGACCAAGGTCGAGGCTCTGCTGTCAGATCTCGCCATCGAGCTGGTCAAAGATTGGGCAGGGCTTCTAATCCAAGTACTTCCTGTTTCCCAGAAAGACCGGCAGGTTTCATCCAGTTCTGGACCTGCGAAACGTCAACCGGTTCCTGGTGCACAAAAAATTCAAAATGGTCTCATTAGGGATGCTGCTTCCATACCTCGTACAGGGCAATTGTCTGCTCCTTGGGTCTGAAAGATGCATATACGCATATTCCGATCCACCCGCATTACAGGCAGTACCTTTGCTTCGTGAAGGGTGGCTGGCACTATCAGTATCATGTGCTTCCCTTCGTGTTGGCTGCGGACCCCCAGATCTCCACGAAGTGTCTGGTGGTTGTGGCTGCCTTCCTTTGAACCCAGGCGGTCTTTGTCTTCTCGTATCTGGATGACTGGCTAATTCAAGGCTCCCATGCCGGCTAGTGTTAGACAGAGTCTGCCGCGCTCACAATTCAGTTGCTCAAGGGCCTTGGCTTCATGGTCAACTACCCAAAGTCTCACCTCCATCTGACGCAGCAGCTGGAGTTTATCAGGGCCCTCCTGTACCACTCAGGCTCGGGCCTTTCTGCCAGCAGTCCATCTGCAGCGCCTTGAGGTGGTGGGCACATTGCAGGCCATGGGTGTGGTACTACAAACTGTTGAGAGTCCGCAGACACATGGCTGCCATGGTGCACGTCACTCCTCAGGCCTACCTCTCCATGTGACAGGCCCAATGGACCTTGTGCATGCAGTAGAGGCAGGCATCGGGCTAGGATAGTGGTCACAGTACTACTGGCATAGTCTCTGGCATGGAGGCTTGAGCTGGACATTCTCCTGTGGGGCCTACCATTCTAGCCGGTGACCCCCCCCCCCCCAATCCCTCCACGCAAGCCAGGGGCTGCGGACTGACCAAGAGAGTCTCTATCAAATCATTTTCTTTGAGTTTTGGGCCATAGTGAATGCCCTCTGCACTTTTTGTGCGCACGTGGCGAAGCATGTGGTCCTCATTCAAACAGACAACCAGGTGATGGTGTTCTGTGTGAACAAGCAGCAGAGGGACACGGGATTGTACCCCCTGTGTTGGGAAGCTGTTTGCCTTTGGAAGTTCACCCTGCTCCACTACATGGACCTCAAGGCGACTTATCTGCCTGGCTAGCTCAAAGGCATGGCAGATTCTCATCCAGGTGCTTCAGCCTCCCGAATGGACCCTCAGGAGGGAGGTGGTTCACCAAATCTTCCAGGAATGCAGCACCCCGGTGGTGGATATCTTTGCTATGGAGCAAAATGCCCAGGTAGCCCTCTTCTGCTCCCAGAAGCTGGCCAGCGGTCACCTGGCCTTGGATGCCATCCTTCTCCACTGGGAGAGGGCCTACTGTATGCCTACTTCCCCCCCCCCCCTCCCCCCACCGATACCACTTGTGGTGAAAACTCTCCTGAAGCTCCAGGCCGAGAGGGGCCCCGTGCTGGCTTCAGCAGCCGTGGTTATCTCTGCTGCTGCAGCTCTCATTGAGGGAGCCTCTTCGCCTGGGCTTCAACCAGGATGTTGAGATGTAGTCCTCGCAGAGCTTGATCTCCCAGAGGGCATTACCAACATCCTACTGGCATCCTGCAAGGACTTGACGCGCAAGGCCTATGCGCTCAAGTGGCGGTGGTTTGCCATCTGGTGTGCAGACAGGGTGCTGGACCCTTTCTCCTGCCCCATGGACCGGCTGCTGGAATACTTCTTCCACCTCTCCAACTCTGGGTTGAAGATTAACTCTGCACGAGTTCACCTCAGTATGATTGGGGCCTACCATCACGGCTGTGGAGGGAAGCCCCTTTCGGCCCTACCTCTGGTGGCCCGGTTCATAAGGGCTCAGTTTGAAGTATTCTGCATTGCTTTTAATATAGTAGTAACCCTTTAATATGGTATTACAGAATTGACATTTAGAGGAAGAGATTGCAATAATATATTTAAGAGCGCAATTTTAAATACAAACATTTTCTGACTTTGCAAAGATTGATAACTTTCTTGTAAGACCAGCCCCGTAGACTTCATTGTAAATAGGTTCTTATAGGAAAGGTTTACCACATAACTCGTAATAATTAGCAATGGTCTGCTTTAACATGTTTGGTGGTCTGTCAACCATATGTTTGTTGTCCTCCTTTTGATACTTTATGGGTGTTGCAGTTTACTATTCTTAGTCCAGCACATGCTGTGTAGCAGCATTTCCTAATGACCTCCAAATTAAGTAGGGTGTATTTCAGGGCCTGATTATCTGACCTTTTCGTTTTCTTTGGGAGCTTTTGTGTAGAATCTTAACAGGAAAAGATTAGTTAAAATCAGGACAGTTAGTTAAAATGCTTTGAGGTAAGGTAACTTTCATGTTTGAATGTAGTAAGATTGGTATTACTCTAAAATGATTAATCCTGTTTCTTTTTCTTAACAGGTCATCCTTATAGAATTTTTACCAAAGACACCAATTTTTCGACCAGATTAGCATTTTTTTTCTTATTTTAAGAGACTTATAATATGTTGTCTTTCCAGTGGTGCCTTGCTTGATACCCTTTTGGTGGTGGCATAGAATTCAGCAGATCCGCATGGTCATTCTTTCTAAATACACAGAGCATACCCTGTGTGTGGAATTATTAAAGCCTTTAGCAAAAGTTATTCCATAAGCCTTTTCTGCTGGGAATATATCCTCAATTTCTGTATCATTTTGGTCCCATTTTTTTCTTTCTGCAGGTATACCGCTTAGAATTGCTCAAAATTAAGCAGAGATTGGTTCCATTGTGGATATCAAATGTTTTATAAAACTTTACAATAGGCATATGAACATCTTGTAATATCACCTTTAGATATACTTTATAGGTATCCTGACATCACTGTTCACTTTTTTTTTCACTTTTATTATTGCAAACTAGCCACAGAATGATGGGCTCTACTACCTTCAGTAACATTATGTGACTGGAAGACTTACAAATCTGTCATTCAAACAAAAAAAGTCCCATCCAACTGGTTCTGCAATTGCAAATATCCCGCCTTCAGTGTTAATCATCATAGACATGTTTGTTCTTTATCAAGTAGGAATTTCAAGAGACAGCTTTCATGTTTGTGATTGTATGGTTGTCCAGGACCAGGAAATGCACTAACAGTGCAGCTTATAATGAATATTGTTTTTGTTCAGGTCGATGCCATAAATGATTGCTTCATTTTAATTACACTTTTTGTTAATGTTTACCAGTTGTGCACAGAAGCACAAAAATATTTGCTAATTTATGTCCATGAAGATGTATTTTGTTTCAGATACCTTACTGTCACATAGTGGACAAGCATTTGCAGAAGATGAAGTTTTAACAATGCAATTCAAAACAGTAGGCAGTTAAACAGGGTAATTTATACTCAAAGATTAAAAATCTATTGGATAATGAGCTATTCGATCCTGCTTTTTGTATCAGTTTGTTTACATAGTGTATTTTCTGCACCATTGTACACATGACTTGTGAAATATGTGATATGTTTTTGGGTCAGGGCAGTTGTCAGATTATTTTGTTTGTCATTTGTGCATTTTTAATGCACATTTCATTTTTAAACAGCTTGTTAATGTTCTGAAAGCTTTTGGTAATAATACTGATCTTACAAACCGTTTCTCTTGTAGCTGTGGTATTCAGCAATAATGTGAAATAATTTTGTAAAGCAAATCAGCTTGGTTGGTTAAGCATTTGTACTAAAATGTTGATGCCACTAAATATCTCCTCTATATTTAAATTTTCTGAATGTTATTTGTATAAACTGATTTATATATATTTTATGTACTCTCCCAAAGGGAAGTATATGTTTTAATCCATCTTCGTTAACAGTGGATCATGTATCATGTATTTCTTTCTTTGATTAATTAAGGAGTTAAGACTTTTCTTTGAATACTCTCATGCTTTCTCATATATTTCACAATGAAGTTAAAAGCCTGCATCTGCCAGGCCTTCAGTTAATGAGCCTCTTTCATTTGCAGTTGTGTCTAATTAGAAAGGTTTTTTTCTAGTATTTATTTCTCTTGACACTCAAATTTGTTGTTTTTTTTCAGCAGTAGTTTTAAAAACACTTAATCTACCAGGATCCTAATGCTTTTCCTAATTTAATTCTGAGAAGTGTACGCTTGGTCACATCTGGTTGAGTAAACTGGCAGTCCATTTCTTGCACCTGTACCGTAGGGAAGTTTTTAAAAAATAGGGGAAGGAGCAATGTTGTAGAATTAGAGCTGAGCATATTGAACTATAAGGTGATGATTTGACTTCTGTAAGATCTTTGTAAAGGCAGGCAGATTCCGATTTATTTCCGTGAATTTCTCCCATCTCGTAGTTCAGTACTGTAAACACCAGGCATTGCCTCCTGTGTTAGGAAAATTTAGCATTGTAATGCACAGCTAGTTATTAGTGACTACAGATGCTATTGAAAAACATATGGAAGGTAATTTTATAAACTAGCACCTAGTTAACACTAATTTTCATGTGTGTGTTCTTTACACCTATTTTATAAAGTCAAGTATACAAATACTTGACTTTATAAAATAGGCATAAAGTATGCGCATATGTTAAGGCATCCTATATGCACCAGCTGCTGTAAATGACTGCACCTACATTTTGCAATTGCGTGCATAAATTAAAGCATTTTATAATCTGTGTGGATATTTACTTGTGCTGTCCATACTCTACCCAGTCTCCTCCACAATGAAACTATGCACATACTTTTATGCTAGACTTTATTTTATAAAAGATCATTTACACATGTTGGTTTCCACTTAAGCATGTGAATGACTAAAACACAGAATCTATGCACATTGTATACGCATAAGCCTAGGTGGCTCCTTATAAAGTTACACCCTAAGGGCTAGGCACTTAATGAAATGAAATGTCTGTAACTGTATGTTTGAAACGGAGTTTTCTGCGTGCATGTTTTACTGCTTCTTTGATAGTTATCATAATAGATTAATTGTTTCAACATCCTTAGCATTTAAGCTGTCCTGGACATCATTTATGAATCTTTGAAAAATGACATGATTAGTTCAAATTTTATGCATTGTCTTCCTGAGAAGATTATAAATCATCATGCTGAAATCCTGCTATTCCCAGACATGCAGCTCAATGCAAGAAACTGCATTTTGCTGTAACTTAGCATTATGCTGGTGATTTTCCTCTGCTGGTCTTGCTCCCTGATGCAGGAAGCAAGCTAGCGCAGTTAACACAAGTATAACTACTTCACTAAGTATAGCACAGTGGGTATGCTAATCACATGCAAAAGAATGACTTTTTAATTGCTCTTAATGTAAAAACCTGCGCTGAAACTTAGCTCAGTTTTTTTTGAATTCTCAATGCTGAATCTTTATGCTAGCTTTGGAAAGGTGGAAAGATGCAGTGGGGAGCTAAAAGATCGTCTGAAGTGAAGTCTGACACTTCATCTCAGATGACTATTGTACTGCAGCCCACTGCATGTTCCCATTCCCTCCCAAACCTGACACCGCCTAAATATCTTTGGTGGCACGGAGGCAGGAGTGTATAGGCATTCCTCCTGCCCCCCTACTGGTTAAGGTACCCGAGAGGGGAATCTGAACTGGGGTGGGAGAGTTGGAGGATAGGGCCCCCAAGCACCATGTAGTTGTTTTTGAGGGGGGTAGAAGCCATCAGGGAGCCTACTTTGGATGTTCAAGGAGGGTAAGTAGGTAAAGGCCACCAAAAATATTTAGGTAGTGTAAGTTTTGGGGGGGGGGGGGTTGGGCGCGTACAATCAGGGGTCTGCCTTGGTCATCGGAAGTGAAGTGTCAAACTTCACCTCAGATGATCTTTTTTTGTCAATCTGATATAAGCACACTGATGCCAGACTAACGCAAATCCCTGTGCACATGTGTCTGGCTTGCTCTCCATGTTTAATGTGGGGATTTTGTGCACTGCTCATTTGCATGTTTCTTTACAGCATGCATGAGCAAAACCTCTGCATTAAATGTGCATCAGGAAACTGCACTAGATAGAACTTCAGCGCTGGGCTCTAGCACAAGGTTTCTGCATTGAGCTGTTAGAAGCTAACATCCTATGGGATTAACATTTATGAAAACTGGGTCATCAGAAGATATACAGATGATAAAAACCTCTCTCTAAATTGTAGTGGCTTGGAAAGAAACTCTGGGATACTTAAGTAGTTCCAAATGAGCAATTTCAAGTCCTTATACTTCATCTGGGTAAATTCAGAATAAAACCCCAATAATGTGGTTCGATAATATATTTCTATCAAAACTTTGCAAACAACATATTGAAATTCTCATATCTTAGATATTTTTAATCAGAATGGTTCAAAATAGAACACTATGGGACCCTTTTACTAAAAGGTGCTTTGCTGTTGGACCTAAAATGGCAAAAGTTCTGAAACGATGGCGCGTTAGGTACAACATCTCCGGGTTAACTGTCTGAGGCATGGAAAGCAGTTAACGCGGAGCCCTGTCCCATAGTGCAAGCAGTGATGGTGGCGTTAGGAAATCCCGCGCTAACTGCATAGTGCACACCATACCCACTCTCCGCCCCTAATGTACCTACTTGCAACCCTAACATGAGTTAGCATGGGAATCGCCCCATGCTAATTGTCATGGCCCTGCACTAGCTGGCAACATGTGCCCCAGTACGTGTTGTCTGCTAAAACCCTTTAGTAAAAGACCCTCTATATTTGTCATCCGTAAATGCAGAATAAACTAGTCAAGATTTTATTTCGGAGGTGTTCTTCATTCAATAAATTTTATGTTAAGGTTTCATTGTTCTCTTTTCCTATCTGTAATAGACTTGGCTTAAGATTGTTTTTTTAATAATAAATAGGATCATTTAATAGTGTGCGCAAATGCTGTTAGCATGCATAATTTGCTTTAGAGCCTGTCACATTGAAATGTGCCTTGTGGTAAATTTTATTTATGTGCAGCCCTCTTAATATGCTGCCAAAAAACACAACCACCATCATAACGGTAAATAATGTGCATTCATGGCGTTAGCATACACTTCTAATAATACCTCTGTGCAGATGGTCTGATGCTATATGCCCCCTACACCACAAAAAACCCAGTCCACATGGCAAAGAGTGATCTCCAGGAACAAGCAGGAATAAGTCCTCACATATGGGTACGTCGGTACCGATGGAGCCCGAGCGGGAAAGCTCCCCAGCTTCCCAGAAGGAAAGCTTTTGGGACCTCCCACTGCGCATGCGCGCTGCCTTCCCGCCTTCCTGACCAACTCTCCTCAGTTCTTCTTTTTCCGCGGAGCCAGCAGGTCGTGTTCCTGTCACCGCTGAAGAAGTTGTTATTTTAGTTTATTTCTTTGGCCGCGTGTCTGCCTTCCCTGATTCCAAACCGGTACCGCCGGTCTTTTTTCCTTTATTTAAAAAAAAAAAAAAAAAAAAAATCTCTCTCCTTTTCCTCACTTGGTGTGTTACTTCTGTGAGGCCTTTAGGCCTTCACTAAATTCTCCCTCATGGAGAAACAAGCCTCTGGGTTTAAAAAATGCACCAAGTGCAGCGGTACTATTTCAGTCACAGACACCCATGAATGGTGTCTTAAAATGTTTGGGGCCTGACCATTCCATTCCGGATTGCCCATCCTGTTCTTTGATGTCTAAACGTGGCTTACAGAACCGGGCAGCCAAGTTTCACATGCTGTTTTCTACAGATACTCCAGCATCGACATCTTCCAGGTCTTCCTCTCCTGATGGATCTCAGGTAACCAAACATTCCGCTGGCAGGTCCTCAAAGGGCAAATCTCCCTCTAAGTATCGAGATACCCCTGGGCTTGACCCTGAGGACCCTGCCCCAGCCAAACAACCCCGGCGGGAAGCTCCGGCTTCCAAAGCTCCTCCTATGGGGTTACAGGTTGACATCGATGGCACGGCCTCGATCGATCACCTGTTAGACTGTTCTGGGGTACCGGCTCAATCATCCGGTACCGACATCCAGACAGTCGTGGCGTCCATGGATCATACAGTTTAATCCATGCAGCAGGCCATTCTGGCTTTTATTAAGGCTGCGACGCCCTCGGTACCGCACCCTGCGGTACCGACTCCGGTTCCAGTACCACAACCGATACCGGTACCCATGCCTTCCACATCGACCAGAATACCGATTCCGGTTCCTGGTTCTGGGGTTTTTCCCGATACCGATCCGGTTCCGGGTACCCCCGATGTCGATACCGGTCGATACGCTTATCGATCCCTGGAAGCAAACAGACGATACTTTGAGTCTTCTGATGATCCTGAATCATCAGATGACTCTGCTGAAGTATCCCTTACTCTACCTGAGGAGCCCTCTTCTCCAAAGAGGAGAATGTCTCCTCCAGAGGATTTATCCTTTCAAGACTTCATCATTGAAGTAGCTAAAGGTCTTTCTATTTCTGTATCCTCTGAAAAAGAACCTAGAGCAAAAAAGTTAGACATTTTAGGATACTCTAAGGTTCCCAAAGAGGCAGTCACCTTGCCCATCCATGAAATTCTTCAAGATCACATGATGGACTTATGGGAGACTCCTCTCACCCTATCTCCACATTCTCGTCGTCTGGACACCATGTATCGTGTCCCCCCCTTCTCCTGGGTTTCAAAAAACTCAGCTCCCGCAACACTCCATTGTGGTGCAGTCAGCTATGAAAAGGATCAAGAGTACTAAAAGACACTCTTCTACTCCCCAAGGAAGAGAATGTAGGACTCTGGATGCTTTTGGAAGAAAAATCTTCCAAGCAAGTATGCTTATTGCCAGAATCAACTCATACAGCCTCTATATGGGCATGTTTCTGAAGGAAATTGCATTAAAAATATGCCATTTTTTCCCCTTTATCCCAGAGGATAGAAAGGAGGAGTTCCTTCTTCTGCTTAAGCATACTCAAGATATTTCAAAGTTCTCCAACAGAGCAGCCTTTGACTCCTTTGAAGGTGCTAGCAGAGCCTCAGGTATTGCCATAGCGGCTCGCAGAATTGCTTGGCTCCAGGCCTCTAACCTTGAACCCTGGGTCCAGGATGGGTTGGGAAATTTGCCCTGTACAGGTGAGAATCTGTTTGGTAAGGAGTGGCAAATCAAAGCCACTCAAATGGATGCAGAAAATGCTGCTTTAGATAGACTTTCTAAGTCTACCTCTACCCCTGTCAAGAAGAAATCTTTCAAAAAGCCTTTCTACAAGAAGGCCAGATTTGCCACAAATACTGGCCAACAATCTTCTGCAGCTCGCTTTGCTCCTAAGCGTCAGCAGCCTAAACAGGCCAGGGCAAAACCTGCAGGAGCTGCTACAGCCCAACAGTCCCAACCCCCTCAGGGTTTTTGACTTAAAACTAGAGAACTTAACCTTTCTGGCTCTAAAACAACCAGAACCTCTCACCATTCCAGGAAGGTTAACTCATTTTGCTCCCAGATGGGAGCAAATCACATCAGAGCAATGGACCCTCTCTATCATCAGAGAGGGCTACAAACTACATTTCTCCAACCTTCCTCCCCATACCATGGTGAGAAGTTTCAATTCTCCCCCATCTCTCCTAGACCTGTTGGGTCAGGAGGTGACCATTCTTCTCGCCCAAAAAGCAATAGAAGAGGTTCCTCTTCCTCAACAAGGGTCAGGTTTTTACTCCCCTTATTTTCTCATTCCCAAGAAAACAGGGGGGTACAGACCCATTTTGGATCTCAGAGAATTGAACAGATTTCTATACAGGGAGAAATTCAAGATGCTTTCTCTAGGCACTCTCCTTCCATACCTACAGAGTCAGGACTGGCTTTGTTCTCTAGATCTCAAGGATGCGTACACACATATACTCATCCATCCATCCCACAGAAAATTCCTACGGTTTCTGTTCCAGGGAAAACACTTCCAATACAGAGTACTTCCCTTCGGTCTAGCCTCTGCTCCAAGGGTATTTACCAAATGCATGGCAATAGTAGCTGCATTCCTATGCACCCTGGGAATTTTTGTCTTCCCATACCTGGACGACTGGCTCATCCGAGCTCCGTCTCAGTCCGAGGCTCAGACTTCCCTGGATCGCACCAGGCGAATTCTACAGTATCTGGGACTTGTAATCAATCTGCCAAAGTCCCAACTCACCCCTACTCAATCCCTAAAATTCATAGGGGCCTGGTTGGATACCACCACCGCAAGGGCCTATCTTCCTCAGGCCCGTTGCCAACGTCTAGTGCATTTAGCCTCTCAGACTCAGTCCAGAAGCCACTTGACTGCCAGAGAGATGCTACAACTATTAGGCCACATGGCCTCCACAGTGCATGTGGTGCCTTATGCTCGCCTACATATGAGAGCAGCTCAATGGACTTTATCCACCCAGTGGACTCAAGCATCAGGAGCTCTCTCAGACCAAATAGCAAACTCCAATCTCTCCAATGATGGATATCCACTCAAAATCTGTTGTTGGGGGCCCCCTTTCAACCATTGTTGCCCCAAGCAACCCTCACAACAGATGCCTCCCAAACAGGTTGGGGGGCTCATCTCCAAGATCTCTCCACTCAGGGCACTTGGTCTCCACAGGAGACCTCCCTTCATATCAACCACTTGGAACTTCGAGCAATCTTTCTAGCTCTCAAAGTTTTTCATACCCTCCTCAGCAACATGACAGTCCTTATTCACACGGACAATCAAGTAGCCATGTTTTACATAAACAAACAAGGAGGGACTGGCTCTCTGTCGCTTTGCAACGAAGCTCTAAGATTATGGGCCTTCGCCAGAGAGCATCAAATCCATCTCCTGGCAGTATATCTTCCAGGAATCCAAAACTCTTGGGCAGACAGACTCAGTCGAGTTCTGCTTCCACACGAATGGTCCCTGCACATGGATCAGATACTCAGAATCTTCCAGAAATGGGGAACCCCGGACATAGACCTCTTTGCAAGTCCGTGGAATGCGAAACTTCCCCGGTTCTGTTCCAGAATCCCGTGTCAGGGAGTTCAGACCAAGGATGCCTTCCTCCTGCATTGGGGTCAGGGTTTCCTGTATGCCTTTCCACCCATTCCTTTGATTCCCAAGACTCTGTTCAAACTTCAAAGGGATCAAGGGTCCATGATCCTCATAGCTCCACGCTGGCCACGCCAAGTGTGGTACCCTCTACTTCTGCATTTCTCCCAAGCCCCCTCCCTGGACTTGGGAGCGGCTCCAGACCTTCTGTCTCAAGAGGAGGGGACTTTGTGGCACCCAAACCCCAAGTCCCTTCACCTCAGAGCTTGGTTACTGAAGGCCTAGACCTTCAACACTTCAATCTTTCGCAGCAAGTGAAGGATATCCTACATGCCTCTAGGAAACCTTCCACTAGGCGTTCTTACGCTTTTAAATGGAAAAGATTTTCCATTTGGTGTGCTCAAAAGGGTCTTAACCCTCTGGCACTCCCATTGAATTCTCTTTTGGAATATCTCCTGCATCTCTCCAATGCAGGTCTCAAAACGAATTCAGTAAGAGTCCATTTGAGTGCTATTGCGGCATCACTTAAGCCCATCAATGGACAACCTGTTTCCTCTCATCCTCTTATTGCAAGATTCATGAGAGGCTTAACTTTAACTAAACCTCCCATTTGACCTCCTCTGGTGGCATGGGACTTAAACTTGGTTCTTAGTCAGCTTATGAAGCCACCTTTTGAACCCTTAGCCACTACCTCCTTGAAATTTCTTTCCTGGAAGGTTATTTTCCTCATTGCAGTCACTTCAGCTCGCCGCATCAGTGAACTGCAGGCCTTAGTGGCTAATCCGCCTTATACAAGGTTCCATCATGATAAGGTAGTCCTTAGGACAAATCCTCACTTTATGCCTAAAGTGGTCTCGCCTTTTCATCTTAATCAAGAGGTTTATTTACCTGTCTTTTTTCCAGCTCCTCATGCATCCAATACAGAGAGGAACCTTCATACTCTGGACTGTAAAAGAGCTCTTGCTTTTTACCTCCACAGGACACAGCAACATCGAAAGTCTTCTCAGCTTTTTGTTGCTTTTGATCCTTCTCATTTAGGACTTCCAGTCTCCAAAGGAACACTCTCCAATTGGATTGCTCAGTGTATCTCTTTTGCTTACCAGAGTAAGAACCTTTCTCTGGAAGGCCATGTCACCGCTCACAACGTGAGGGCCATGGCCACCTCTATGGCTCACCTAAACTCTGTGTCCATTGACCAGATCTGTCGAGCAGCCACCTGGGCCTCGGTTCATACCTTTACAGCCCATTACTGTTTGGACAAGGACTCCCGCTGGGATGCCTTGTTTGGTCAGGCTGTCCTCAGACACCTGTTCCATTCTTGAACAACTCCAGCCCACCTTCCCTGAATGGATGCCTGAGATCCATAGGAAGATGAAGAACCTTTCAGGGTCTCATACCCTTTAGGGGATCTCCCGGGCATCTTAGCTAGGGAGTCCCCATATGTGAGGACTTATTCCTGCTTGTTCCTGGAGATAGCACAGTTACTTACTTGTAACAGGTGATCTCTGGGAACAGCAGGAATTAGTCCTCACAACCCATCCACCTCCCCTAGGAGTTGTATCTCTCTCTCTCTTCCTTTCCTCTCTCTATTGTCTCAGCTATAAACTCGAACTGAGGAGAGTTGGTCAGGAAGGCGGGAAGGCAGCGCGCATGTGCAGTGGGAGGTCCCAAAAGCTTTCCTTCTGGGAAGCTGGGGCGCTTTCCCGCTCGGGCTCCATCGGTACCGACGTACCCATATGTGAGGACTAATTCCTGCTGTTCCCAGAGATCACCTGTTACAGGTAAGTAACTGTGCTTTTCAAGGCAGTCACACGGTGGCTAACCAACCACAAATTCTCAATATACTATAGAAAAACCAAAATTCTGCTCATAACCAACGGCCCAACTTACATGCCCCCAGCAACAATCAAGATTGACAATGAACTAAAAGTCAAATACCTGGGAGTTACACTAGACCAACGGCTAAACTTCCAACCCCACATAAAAAAAAGGTCTACCACAAAATCAGGATCCTTCACAAACTATGTCCACTGTTAGCCACCAACCACTTCAGAACAGTATGTCAAGCACTAATAACTCCCCACGTAGACTATTGAAACTCTTTCCTCCACGGCCTCCCAAATCACTACAAGTAGCCCAAAACACAGCAGCTCGCTTAATCAATGGAACACAAAGACAAGACCACATTACGCCTACCCTTAAGACCTTACACAGGTTCCCAATATAAGCATGCATTAAGTACAAAACAATAATCAATACGTTAAGGCTATTCACAACCTGTCATCAGAATACTTACAATCTCTCCTTCAGAAGAATCTGGATACCAGAGCAAGAAGACAACTGCTTCAAAACCTACTCAACATGCCCACCTACTTATGCAAAAGTTCAGACTACCTGCAATAGAACCTTCTCTATATATGGACCCTTCCAAGCAACCTAAGAGCTATCAACAACCTAACAGAATTCCAGAGGAGGCTAAAAATAGTACTCTTTCAAGAATCCTTTGGAACGGACACCCAAACATCCCCCCCCCCCAAAACTCTCCCAACTCCTCCCCCCCATAACCACCTCCACACCAACCCCAACTCACACACCCCACCCCACCTACATGATCATTCAACCTACTGTACATAAGTTTATTTTAAAATTATAATGTCCCCAATATACCCTTTTCTCTAACGTTCTCTGTATCAGGTTGTCGTTCTCTGGTAAATTGCTATGATAGCTTGAAAAGCGGTATATAAAATTTAAATAAATAAAATATACTTCTCTTTTGGATTTCTGCACTTCAAGTGCATCAGTTTGCATTTCTTTGCATTAAAACTTAACTGCCAGGCAGCTCCACTAGCTCCCCATCAAATTTAGCTGCTTCCATAAGATGATACCACTCACAGGATACTCCATACTGGCATTCCCCGCTACCTTGCTGATCTCATTCACCACTAGCCTTCCCCGTGCCCTCTCCCCTCCTGTGAGAATCTACTTTTCCTTCCCTCCCCTGCCCAAGCCCACCCTCCCCTGCCCAAGCTCACCTTGAACTCACCCACCACTCTGCCTATTTTTTCCTTGCCCCTGCATTCTGGAATTTACTCCCAGCAGCTTTGCGCACTGAGACCTCATTTCCCTGCTTTAAAGCTATGTTGAAGACCCACTTATTTCACCTGGCGTTTAATCTTACTCCTCCCCCTGACCCCTAGATTCCTCCTCTGCCAACCATTCCCTTCCTTGTTCCGCCCTTATGTGTGTCACTGCCTCTGTTTGTGTTTTCTGTCCTACTGCTTTCCTATTTGATTGATGGTGTTCCTTTTCTCCTTTGTCTTTCTCTGCAGCCACCTCTCTGATGCAATAGCCTGGGCAGTATTTGAAATGCCTTGATAAAGATTAGACCATTCTTCTAATTTTTGTAGACCATTTGGTCATGTTGTTCACACCCTCTTGGGTGTCCACTTTGTTACAAATCTTTGTGACATCCACAAAAGGACAAACCTTTCCTTTTATCCCTTCTGCAATGTTGCTTACAAAGATGTTAAACATAATCTGTATCAGTACAGATCCCTGAGGCACTCCACCACTCGCCTTTCTTTCGTCCAAGTGAATTCCATGTACTACCATCCTCTGTCATTCAACCAGTTTCTAATCCATTTTACCATCTTATTTCCTAATTTGTCTGCTCAGTTGATTCATGGACCCTCCTATGAGGAATAGTATCAATGTTTCTCTGAAATCCCAGTAGCATGCCCTTCATCAAATTCTCTGGTCACCCAGTCAGAGGAATCAAATTAGTCTTGCAGAATATGCCTTTGGTAAAACCATGTTGCCTGAAGTCTTTGCCACTCATTGGGTTGTAAAGAGTTCACTATACTTTCCTTTAGCACATCTCCATTACTTTTCCAATCACAGAGGTGAGACTTACTCGCCTGCAGTTTGCCCGGACCTCGTCAGAGGCCTCGACATCTCGGGACTCCGGCCCCGAGCAGCGTCGGGGCTCCTCTGAGCGGGGGTCTCCTTCGCGGGAACAACGCAGGAAGAAGAAACCCGCGAGGGCGGCGTTGGTGGACGCTCCTGGTTCCTCGAGAGCCAGGTCGCATAGCCCCGATAGCCGTCCCGGGTCTTCGGAGTCGGAGAGGTCTGCCAAGCAACCTCGTCTCGAGATGGAGTCTCCTGGACACGTGAGTGCTGTTGTCCTCGTGGACTCTCCTCCAAGGGAGCCGACGTCGGGCCCGATTCCGTAGGGGCCCGAGTCGGGGGCTGCTGGGTCTCCTGAGCTCGGACTCAGGTTGACGGCCTTAGAGAGCAGCCTCGCTGCCTTCATAGAACAGCAGGCATTGATCTCCGGTCTCACCGATGCATCTGCCCCGACCACCGGGACATTGACGTCCAAGACAACCCCGGAGGCCGAGCCGATCCTCGAGTCCATGCGGGCTCGAGTCGATCCTTTGCCGTGGTCTCCCTCGGCCTCCTGTTCGGGACCGAGGTCGTTGACGCCGGTACCCTCGGCGTCGGGGCAGAGGGCATCAGTGCCCGCCCGACCGGAGCCGCTCAACACCTCCTCCGAGGAGTCAGGCTAGGAGACGGAGGACGAAGAGTCACCCGACACCTATCAGACTCGCCGGAGTCCGTAACTCGGAGACGATCCCCACCGGAGGATACCCGGTTCTCGGACTTTGTGCGGGATATGGCCAAGGCCTTGGCCTTCCCCGCGGATCCTGAGGAGGAGCCTCGAGCTGAGGAGCTCGAGGCCCTCCAGTATGATTCTCCCCCGAAGGAGGCCTTTACTGTACCGGTTCCTTCGATGCTGGAGCGGCTGCTCTTCCACATGTGGGAGACCCCAGCCTCGACGCCAGTGTTAAGCAAGCGGGTCGATTCCATCTATCGAGTCAGCAAGAGCCCCGGGTTCCAAAAGGTACAATTACCGCACCACTCCATGGTTGTGGAATCGGCCATGCATCGACTGAAAAGTCAGAAGATGCACTCCTTGGTGCCTCCCGGCCGGGAGGCCCGGAACCTGGATGCCCTCGGTAAGAAGTGCTTCCAGGGCTCTATGCTTGCTTGCCATGTCCAGACATACCAGCTCTACATGGGCATGTATCTCCGAGACCTGGCAAAGGAGATTGCCGGGTTCTCTGCTGGTCTCTCCGAGGAACCTTTGCAGAGGTTCCAGGCCTTGTCCACCGGTATTCGAGAGTGCTCAAAGTTTATCTCTCGAGCAGCCTACGATGGCTTCGAGGCTTCGGCCCGAGTAGCCGGGGCCGGCATTGGTGCCCGCCGACAGGCTTGGCTACAGTCCTCCGACCTCGAGCCATGGGTACAGGACAAGTTGGTCGATGTCCCCTGCCGAGATGAAAACCTCTTTGGCAAGCCCATGGCTGAAAAGGCTGCAGAACTCGAGACCGAGACTCTGAACAGGACTAGGCTGTCCAGAAAGACCTCTGCCCCTTCTCAGAAAAAGAAGGGCTCGGGAAAAAAGACCTTTTACCCGAGGAAGTCCTCTGCCTATAAACAATACCCTCATTATCAGGCCTCTACAGCTCCCCAACAGGGTCAGCAGGCCAAGGGGCAGGGTCATGGGCCCCGTAGGCAGAAGGCCCCCAAGCCACCAACACAGGCCCCTGCTCAGCAGGGTGGGGTTTTTGACTCAGAAAGCATAGCCTCTTCTCAGCTGGCTTCTCTCAGCACAGGAGGCCGGCTGGCCCACTTTGCCCACAGGTGGTCAGCCGTCACGTCAGATGCCTGGGTGCTTCATATAGTCCAAAAGGGCTATCTTCTCCATTTTCACCAGGTATCTCCCTCCTATTTTCCAGGGGAGCCTTCAAGACTCCCTCTGCACAGGGACCTACTCCTTCAGGAGTTAGCAAGTCTGCTAAAGGAACAGGCTGTGGAACCGGTGCCCCACCACCTGAGAGGTCAAGGCTTTTATTCCAGGTACTTTCTGGTACCAAAAAGAACAGGAGGCCTCAGACCCATCCTAGACTTGCGCAACCTCAACAAGTTCCTGGAGAGGGAAAAGTTCAAGATGCTTACCCTTGGAATCCCGCTGCCCTACCTCCAGCAGGGCGATTGGCTATGCTCCTTAGATCTCAAGGATGCTTATACTCACATCCTTATTCATCCAGACCACAGACAATATCTCAGATTTGTTGTGGGAGGCGACCACTATCAGTACAGAGTACTACCCTTTGGCCTGACCTCCGCTCCCAGGGTATTCACCAAGTGCCTGGCAGTGGTGGCGGCCTACCTAAGGCTTCAAGGTCTTTTTGTGTTTCCATACCTGGACGACTGGCTCATAAGGGGCCAGTCTTCCCAGGAGGCCAGTCAAGCCACCCTTCGCACTGTGGCTCTGCTTCAGCACTTGGGGTTTGTCATAAACTTTGCAAAGTCCACTTTGCTCCCGTCCCAAAACTTAGAATTCATAGGAGCAAGGCTGGACACTCTTCACGCGAAGGCTTTTCTGCCACTGGACAGAACCCACAGGCTGATGGATCTAGCCAGGCAGTTTCACAGCAATTCCCTGGTCTCTGCCAGGCAATTCCTGAGACTTCTCGGCCATATGGCTTCCACGGTTCATGTAACCCCCAATGCCCGTCTGCACATGCGGCCTGCTCAGTGGAACCTTCGAACTCAGTGGCATCAAGCCACAGGGAGCCTGGCGGACTCAGTAAGAATATCCGACCTACTCGTCTCCTCTCTGCAATGGTGGCTTCATCTTCCGAATCTGCTACTCGGAGTGGTTTTTCAATCCCCTCCGCATTCTCAAGTGCTGACGACAGTTGCTTCTCTTCTAGGTTGGGGAGCGCATAACCAAGGGACATGTACTCAGGGTCTCTGTACCTCTTGGGAGGCTGCTCAACAGATAAACTTCCTGGAGCTACGGGCAATATGCCTAGCTCTGAGAGCCTTCTCCCACCTCACATCTCACCAGTCTGTACTGGTCCAGACGGACAATCAAGTTGCCATGTTCTACGTGAACAAACAAGGGTGCACTGGCTCCTTCCTTCTCTGTCAGGAGGCACAACGGCTGTGCTCTTGGGCCGTCAATCACGGGATCCTCCTCAAGGCTATCTACCTCCCAGGTCAGGAAAATTTACCTGGCGGACAGACTGAGCATGATCCTGCAACCACATGAATGGAGATTGAATCCGTTGGTGGTTCAGCAGATCTTTCTCAGGTGGGGCCTCCCCATCATGGATCTTTTCGCCAGTCCTCTGAACCGGCAACTCCCGAGATTCTGCTCCAGACAACCGCATCCTCTGAGTAGCAGCGGATGCGTTTCTGATCTCGTGGTCCACAGGCCTACTGTATGCATTTCCTCCCATGCCACTAGTGTCCAGAACACTGTTCAAAGTCCTCAAGGACGGGGCCTCATTGATCCTGATAGCCCGCAGGTGGCCACGGCAACCGTGGTTCCCGCTTCTGCTGCAACTTGCGGTGGACACTCCTCTTCTGGGGTTTCAGCACGATCTCCTGTCTCAGGACCAGGGGACTCTCTTGCACCCCAACCTCCAGTCCCTTCATCTGATGGCCTGGCTGCTGAAAGGGTAGTCCTGGCTCCCCTACTACTGCCTCAAGAGGTGGAAGACATAGTCTTAGCCTCTAGGCGGCTATCCACCAGGAAATCCTACGCTCTTAAGTGGCGTAGATTCTCCGCATGGTGTTCTCAGCACAGCGAGAATCCCTTCTCGTGCTTGGTAGCGGTAGTGTTGCAATATTTGCTTTACCTCTCCAATCTAGGCCTTAAGCCCAACTCTGTCAGGGTTCACCTCAGTGCTCTCTCAGCACATCACTCGCCGGTGGACGGGCGGCCTCTTTCCAACCACCCTTTGGTGACTTATTTTCTCAGAGGCCTCCTCCTGCTTAAGCCTCCTTTACGTCCACCGGCCCCTGAGTGGGATCTGAATGTGGTCTTACAGCGGATTACTTGTCCGCCATTTGAACCTATGGCTACCTGCCCTCTCCGTTTTCTCTCCTGGAAAACCTTGTTTCTGGTAGCTCTTACCTCTGCTAGGCAAGTAAGTGAACTTCAGGCACTAGTGTCTGATCCTCCTTACACTAGGTTCTACAGGAATAGGGTAGTCTTACGGACTCACGCTAAGTTTCTTCCTAAGGTTGTCTCCCCTTTTCACCTCAATCAGGAGGTGGTTCTTCCGACCTTTTTTCCCAGGCCGCATGCCAACCGGGCTGAGATGGTCCTGCATACCCTGGACTGTAGGAGGGCGTTATCCTTCTACCTCGACCGTATGCGGGAGCACCGGAGGGCTGTTCAGCTCTTCGTTTCTTTTGACCCCAATAAGTTGGGGCTACCTGTCTCCAAGCGTACTTTGTCCATATGGGTCGCTGACTGTATCGCCTGGGCTTATGTGGCGGCCGGCCTCTCGTTGGAGGGTCGAGTCACGGCTCATCGTGTCAGGGCGAAGGCTGTGTCAGTGGCTCATCTCCGCTCTGTTCCGTTGGCAGACATCTGCCGGGCCACTATTTGGTCTTCAAGCCAGACTTTTGCGGCCCATTACTGCCTTGAGAGGGAGTCCCGCAGGGATAGTGCTTTCGGACAGGCAGTACTCCATAATCTCTTTGGGGTTTAGGCAACTCCTACCCTCCAGCCCTGGTGTTGGGCTACCGGTCGGGGGCTTTCTCAGAGAAGATTCCTTCCTTCCTTCCTTACGTACTGACGAGCTAGAGTGAGCTCATTTTTTCGGCTTCAGGTCTCCGGTAGCCTTAAGCTGGGGAGTCCCATATGTGAGGACTGACTTCCTGCTTGGTCCTGGAGAAAGAGTAGTTCTCCAGGACCAAGCAGGAAGTCAGTCCTCACTTATGGGTGACGTCGGCGCCGACGGAGCCCTCGCGGAGCAATTTTCCCCAGCTTTCAAAGAAAGCCTTTGGGAATTGCAGCGCGCATGCGCGGTCCTCTTCCCGCCCAAGGGTGCCATCTTAGCCGGTTCTTTTCCCGCCGGACTCGCGACGCCGGTCTCGAGTCCTCTTCTTATTTTTCGGTTTTTCTGACTTAGTCAGTTTTTTCGTTTCGGTTTTTCCCTGGCAGCCCGGTCCTTTGACCTCGCCGGGGCCCTTTTTCCCCCGATGGCTGCCAGTGGTTTCAAGCGGTGTAGTCAGTGTGACCGAAATATGTCACTAACTGACACACACGACTTTTGCCTCCGCTGCCTGGGCCCGGATCATGAAGAACTGATCTGTGGGCCCTGCGGCAAAATGTCCTCCAAAGCGTTGAGAAGTCGGCGGCATCAGCGGGATAGGATCTTCGCTGACCCCAGCCGTACCCGGACCTCGTCGGAGGCCTCCGCGTCCAAAGGTTCCAGCTTGGACCGTCGCCGGAGTTCCTCCGACAGGGGTTCTCCCTCCGGGGACCATCGTCGTAAGGTGAAACCCGCGAGGGCGGCGTCGGTGGACGCTCCTGGCTCCGCGAGGGCCAGGTCGCATAGCCCCGATAGCCGTCCCGGGTCCTTGGAGAAGGAGCATCTCACGAAGCGACCTCGCCTGGAGTCGGAGCTGCCTGCTCGGGTAAGTCCTGTGGTCCTCCTGGACTCGCCTCCGAGACAGCCGACGTCGGGCCCGACGCCGTCGGGGCCCGAGTCGGGGGCTGCTGGGTCACCTGAGCTCGGACTCAGGTTGACGGCCTTGGAGAGCAGATTGTCTGCCTTCATGGACCAGCAGCGGGCACTGCTCGCTGGCTTCGCTGGCGCCGCTGCCCCGACCGCCGGGACGTCGACGTCCAAGTCGGCCCCGGAGACCGAGCCGATCCTCGAGTCCATGCGAACTCGAGTCGATCCTCGGTCGAGGTCACCCTCGGCCTCCCGTTCGGGACCGAGGTCGCCGACGCCGACTCCCTCGGCGTCGGGGCGGCAGGCGCCGCGCCCTGCCCGGGCCGACCCCACCGAGTCCTCGTCGGAGTCGGTCTGGGAGTCGGAAGAGGAAGAGTCGCCTGATTCTTTCCGGACTCGGTGTGTCCCCTCGGACTCACCGGAGTCCGAGCCTCGGAAGCAGTCCCCCCCGGAGGATGCCCGGTTCTCGGACTTCGTCAGGGATATGGCCAAGGCTTTGGCCTTCCCTGCGGACCCCGAGGAGGAGCCTCGAGCCGACGAGCTCGACGCCCTCCAGTATGACTCTCCCGCAAGGGAACACTTTACTGTGCCGGTTCCTCCCATGCTGGAACGACTACTCTTCCGCATGTGGGAGAGTCCGGCCACCTCGCCGGTCCTGAGCAAGCGGGTCGATTCTATCTATCGAGTCCGCAAGAGCCCTGGCTTCCAAAAAGCACAGCTGCCACACCATTCCATGGTAGTGGAATCGGCCATGCATCGTCTTAAGAGCCAGAAGATGCACTCCTCGGTGCCTCCTGGCAGGGAGGCCCGTAACCTGGATGGCCTTGGCAAGAAGTGTTTCCAGGGCTCTATGCTTGCGTGTCGTGTCCAGACCTACCAGCTATACATGGGCATGTATCTCCGGGACCTGGCTAAAGAGCTAGCCGGCTTCTCCGCTGGTTTGTCCGAGGAACCTTTGCGGAGGTTCCTGGCCTTGTCCACTGGTATTCGGGAATGCTCAAAATTCATATCCCGAGCAGCCTACGATGGCTTTGAAGCGTCGGCTCGAGTGGCCGCAGCCGGCATCGGTGCCCGCCGACAGGCTTGGCTTCAGTCATCTGACCTCGAGCCCTGGGTGCAGGACAAGTTGGTCGATGTCCCCTGCCGAGGCGACAACCTCTTTGGCAAGCCCATGGCTGAAAAGGCTGCACAAATTGAGACGGAGACTCTCACCAGGACTAGGCTTTCTAGGAAGACCTCCGCCCCTTCCCAGAAAAAGAAGGGCTCGGGAAAGAAGTCCTTTTACCCGAGGAAGGCGGCTGCCTACAAACAATACCCCCATTATCAGGCCCCTGCAGCTCCCCAACAGGGCCAGCAGGCCAAGGGACGGGGTAACGGGTCCCGTAGGCAGCAAGCCCCCAAGCCTGCACCACCAGCCCCTGCTCCGCAGGGTGGGGGTTTTTGACTCACTAAGCATAGCCTCTCCCCCCCCGCTGGTTCCTCCCAGCACCGGAGGCCGGCTGGTTCACTTCGCCCACAGGTGGTCCAGCATCACCTCAGATGCCTGGGTGCTTCAAGTCGTGCGAGAAGGCTATCTTCTCCACTTCCACCAGGTCCCTCCCTCCTTTTTTCCGGGAGAACCTCCACGACCCCCTCTGCACAGGGAATTACTCCTTCAAGAGTTAGCAGGTCTTCTGCAGGAACAGGCGGTGGAACCGGTGCCCCACCACCTGAAAGGTCAAGGCTTTTACTCCAGGTATTTTCTGATACCAAAGAGAACAGGAGGCCTCAGACCCATCCTGGACCTGCGCAACCTCAACAAGTTCCTCGTGCGAGAGAAGTTCAAGATGCTTACCCTTGGAATCCTTCTGCCCTACCTCCAGCAGGGAGATTGGCTATGCTCCTTGGATCTAAAGGATGCCTACACGCACATCCTCATCCACCCAAGCCACCGCCAATACCTACGGTTTGTGGTGGCAGGAAATCATTACCAGTACAGAGTACTGCCCTTTGGCCTGTCCTCCGCACCGCGAGTCTTCACAAAATGTCTCGCGGTGGTGGCGGCCCATCTCCGGCTTCACGGCCTCTGTCTTTCCGTACCTCGACGACTGGCTCATCAGAGCAGCGTCCGCTCTGGAGGTCACCAACGCCACGCGCCGCACGGTGACTCTTCTACAGCACTTGGGCTTTGTTATAAACTTCGCAAAGTCCACTTTGCTCCCCTCACAGGATCTCGAGTTCATCGGCGCAAGGCTGCACACTCCTCAGGCACGAGCGTGCCTACCGCTCGACAGGGCTCTACGGCTCATAGACCTAGCCGACCGTTTTCGCAGCCAGCCCCTGGTCTCCGCCAGGCGCTTCCTGAGACTACTCGGCCATATGGCTTCCACCGTCCATGTGACCCCCAATGCCCGCCTGCATATGCGGCCTGCTCAATGGTGTCTCCGCCAGCAGTGGCGGCAAGCCACAGGCGGCCTAGCAGACCTAGTGCGCGTCTCCGAGCCGCTGATCTCGTCTCTCCGGTGGTGGCTTCAGCAGCCGAACCTGATCTGCGGAATGCCTTTCCAGTCACCTCAGCCGGACCGGGTGCTGACAACAGATGCATCCCTCCTGGGCTGGGGAGCGCACTGCCAAGGGGCACGCACTCAGGGCCTCTGGACCGCGTGGGAGTCTGCTCAGCAGATCAACTTCCTGGAGCTCAGGGCAATCCGCCTGGCTCTCAAGGCCTTCTCCCACCTGACTTCTCACCAGTCCGTCCTTGTCCAGACGGACAATCAAGTTGCCATGTTCTACGTGAACAAGCAGGGGGGCACGGGCTCCTTCCTCCTCTGCCGGGAGGCACAGAAGCTCTGCTCTTGGGCCGTCAGTCACGGCATTCTCCTCAAGGCAGTTTATCTCCCAGGCCAAGAGAATTACCTGGCGGACAAACTCAGCAGGATCCTCCAGCCGCACGAGTGGCGTCTGGATCCCTTGGTAGTTCAGAAGCTCTTTCTAAAGTGGGGCCTCCCCACGATGGATCTCTTTGCCAGTCCTCACAACCGGCAACTTCCTCGCTTCTGCTCTCGTCAGCCACACCCCCTTTGGGTTGCGGCGGACGCTTTTCTACTCTCATGGTCGGGGAGCCTTCTGTACGCTTTCCCTCCCATCCCGCTAGTCTCCCGGACTCTTTTCAAGGTTCTCCGAGACAAAGCCCTCATGATCCTGGTGGCCCCTTGCTGGCCCAGACAGCCGTGGTTTCCGCTCCTGCTGCAATTAGCGGTGGAGGATCCATTCCCTCTGGGGTTACAACCGGATCTCCTCACTCAGGATCAGGGGTCTGTGCTACACCCCAACCTCAGGTCTCTCAACCTCATGGCCTGGCTGCTGAGAGGGTAGTCCTCGCTCCCCTTCTCCTGCCGGCGGAGGTGGAGGAGGTCGTCCTAGCTTCGCGACGACCTTCTACCCGCAAATGCTACGCCCTTAAATGGCGTCGCTTTTCCGTTTGGTGTACCCAACAGTCTCAGGATCCCTTCTCCTGCCCGGTGTCGGTGATCCTGCAGTACTTGCTATACCTCTCTAATCTGGGACTTAAGTCCAACTCCGTCAAAGTTCACCTCAGTGCTCTTTCAGCACATCATGTGCCGGTGGACGGCAGACCTCTTTCCAGCGACCCTCTTGTAGCGAGGTTTCTCCGAGGTCTTCTTCTACTTAAACCACCTCTGCGCCCGCCAGCGCCTGACTGGGACCTGAATGTGGTTTTGCAGCGGATCACCTGTCTGCCTTTTGAACCTATGGCTACCTGTTCTCTCCGTTTTCTTTCTTGGAAACAGTGTTCTTGATAGCCCTCACTTCCGCTAGACGCGTAAGTGAATTGCAGGCCCTCGTGTCTGATCCCCCTTACACTCGGTTCTACAAAAATAGGGTAGTCCTACGGACTCACCCAAAATTTCTTCCAAAAGTGGTCTCCCCTTTTCATATCAATCAGGAGGTGGTACTTCCAACCTTCTTTCCCAGACCACACTCCAGCCGAGCTGAAACGGTCCTCCATACCCTGGACTGTAGAAGAGCTCTGAACTTCTACCTTGACCGTACGCGGGAGCACCGTAAAGCTGCTCAGCTTTTTGTATCTTTCGACCCCAATAAATTGGGGCTCCCGGTCTCCAAGTGTACTCTGTCCATCTGGGTTGCGGACTGTATCACTTGGGCTTATGGGGCGGCCGGACTCTCCTTGGAAGGTCGAGTCACGGCTCACTGCGTTCGGGCAAAGGCCACGTCAGTGGCTTACCTCCGCTCTGTTCCGCTGGCAGACATCTGCCGGGCCGCTACTTGGTCTTCGAGCCAGACTTTTGCGGTCCATTACTGTCTCGAGAGGGAGTCCCGCAGGGACAGTGCTTTCGGACAGGCAGTCCTCCGTAATCTCTTTGAGGTCTGAGCAACTCCTACCCTCCATCCCGGATGTGGGCTACCGGTGGGTAATAATTCAGCGAAGATTCTTTCCTTCTGTGCTGCTGAGCTAGAGGGAGCTCATTTTTGTGCTTAGGGTCTCCGGTAGCCTTGAGCTTGGGAGTCCCATAAGTGAGGACTGACTTCCTGCTTGGTCCTGGAGAAAGCGTAGTTACTCACCTGTAACAGGTGTTCTCCAGGAGCAGCAGGAATCAGTCCTCACAACCCTCCCTCCTCCCCTTGGAGTTGCAATCGTCTGCTTTACTTTTTTGCTAATTTTTATGCTGTCTTTTTTAGCTATGTCATCTGACTGGCTAAGATGGCACCCTTGGGCGGGAAGAGGACCGCGCATGCGCGCTGCAATTCCCAAAGGCTTTCTTTGAAAGCTGGGGAAAATTGCTCCGCGAGGGCTCCGTCGGCGCCGACGTCACCCATAAGTGAGGACTGATTCCTGCTGCTCCTGGAGAACACCTGTTACAGGTGAGTAACTACGCTTTATTCACCTGTAACAGGTGTTCTCCAGGAGCAGCAGGAATCAGTCCTCACAACCCTCCCTCCTCCCCTTGGAGTTGCAGTCATATGATTTATTTTGCTAATTTTTTTTTTTTTGCTGTCTTTTCGCTATGTCATCAGACTGAGCAAGATGGCACCCTTGGGCGGGAAGGGGACCGCGCGCAATTCCCAAAGGCTTTCTTTGAAAGCTGGGGAAATGCTCCGCACGAGGGCTCCGTCGGCGCCGACGTCACCCATATGTGAGGACTGATTCCTGCTGCTCCTGGAGAACACCTGTTACAGGTGAGTAACTACTCTTTTTGTGTATTCACTGGCAGCCCGGTCGTTTCACCTTGCAGGGGCCCTTTTCCCCCGATGGCTGCCAGCGGGTTCAAAAAGTGTGATCGGTGCAAGAAACTTATGTCTCTCACTGACACACATGACTGCTGCCTCCAATGCCTCAGGCCCGACCATGACCCGCTGGTCTGGCCCATGCGGCAAAATGTCGTTGAAGGCGCTTCGGAGCCGTCAGCATCAGCGTGAGAGAATATTCTCTGATTCCACATCCGACTGGGCCTGGACTTCGTCAGAGGCCTCGACATCTTGGGAGTCCGACCCCGAGCGCGTAGGGGGTCCTCTGAAAGGGAGTCTCCCTCGTGGGAGCACCGAAGGAAGAAGAAGCTCATGAGGGCGGCATCGGTGGAGGCTCCTGGTTCCTCAAGGGCCAGGTCGCGTAGCCCTGACCGCCGCCCCAGGCATTCGGAGTCAGGCCTTCCAAGCTACCTCGTGTGGAGCCAAAGTCCCAGAATCATGTAAGTGCAGTTGTCCTAGTGGACTCTCCTCCGGACGAGCCGAGTCGGGGGCTGCTGAGTCTCCTGAGCTTGGACTCAGGTTGACAGCCTTGGAGAGCAGCTTGGCTGCCTTCATGGAACAGCAGTGGGTGCTGATCGCCCATCTGCCCCAACCACTGGGACCTCGACGTCTAAGTCGACCCTGGAGACCGAGCCGATCCTCAAGTCGATGAAGTCTCGAATCGATCCTCGGTCACGGTCCCCCTCAACCTCCCGTGCGGGGCCGAGGTCATTGACACCGATACCCTAGGTGTCGGGGCAGCTGGCATCGAGGCCCGCACGGCTGGAGCTGCTCGATGACGACTCGGAGGAGTCGGAGTGGGAGACACAGGACGAGGAGTCCCCGGACACCTTCCGGACCCAGTGCATCCCTTCGGACTCACCGGAGTCCGAGCCTCGGAGAAGGTCCCCCCTGGAGGATACCCGGTTCTCAGACTTCGTGAGGGACATGGCCAAGGCCCTGGCCTTCCCTGCGGACGCCAAGGAGCTCGATGCCCTCCAGTATGACTTTCCTCCGAAGGAAGCCTTTACTGTACCGGTTCCTCCGATGCTGGAACGGCTGCTCTTCCATATGTGGGAGGCACCGGCCTCGGCGCCAGTCCTTAGCAAACGGATCGATTCTATTTATCGAGTCTGTAAGAGCCCTGGGTTCCAAAAGGCGCAGCTACCGCACCACTCCATGGTTGTGGAATTGGCCATGCACCGTCTGAAGAGTCAGAAGATGCACTCCACGGTGCCCCCCGGCAGGGAGGCCCGGAACCTGGATGCCATCAGTAGAAAGTGCTTCCAGGGCCCTATGCTGTCTTGACGTGTCCAGACCTACCAGCTGTACATGGGCATGTACTTAAGAGACCTTGCAAAGGAGATTGCCGGGTTCTCAGCTGGCCTCTCCGAGGAACCTTTGCAGTGGTTCAAGGCTTTGTCAACAGGGATCCGAGAGTGCTCGAAGTTTATCTCTCGAGCAGCCTATGATGGCTTCGAGGCTTCAGCCCGGGTAGCCACGGCCGGCCTCGGTGCACGCCGTCAGGCCTGGCTACAGTCATTGGACCTGGAACCATGGGTGCAGGACAAGTTGGTCGATGTCCCCTGCCGAGGTGACAACCTTTTCGGTAAACTCATGGCTGAAAAGGCTGCAGAAATCGAGACTGAGACTCTCATCAGGACAAGGCTGTCCAGGAAAACCTCTGCTCCTTCTCAGAAAAAGAAGGGCTCGGGGGAAAAAACATTTTTTCCCGAGGAAGGGTGCTGCCTACAAATCCTACCCTTACTATCAGGCCTCTCCAGCTCCCCAACAGGGCCAGCAGGCCAAGGGGCAGGGACATGGGCCCCGTAGGCAGAAGACCCCCAAGCCGCCAGCTCCGGCTCCTGCACAGCAGGGAGCGGGGTTTTGACTCCCACAGCACAGCCTCTTCTCCGCAGCTAGCTCCACTCAGCACAGGAGGTCAGCTGACCCTATATGCCTACAGTTGGCCAGCCATCACAGGAGATACCTGGGTCCTCAGCATAGTCCAACAAGGCTACCTGTTCCACTTCCACCAGATACCACCCTCCTACTTCCCAGGGGAGCCTCCAAGACTCCCTCTGCATTGAAAACTCCTCCTTCAGGAGTTGGCAAGTCTTCTAAAGGAACAGGCAGTGGAACCGGTGCCTCACCACCTGAAAGGGCAAGTACTCCAGGTACTTTCTGGTACCAAAGCGGACAGGAGGCCTCTGGCCTATCCTAGACTTGTGAAACCTAAACAAGTTTCTGGAGAGGGAAAAGTTCAAGATGCTTACCCTTGGGATACTGCTGCCCTACCTCCAGCAGGGAGATTGGCTATGCTCCTTAGACCTAAAGGATGCTTATACTCACATCCTCATTCATCCAGATCACAGACAATATCTCAGATTTGTGGTGGGAGGAAACCATTTTCAGTACAGAGTACTTCCCTTTGGCCTAACTTCCGCCCCCAGGGTTTTCACCAAATGCCTGGCAGTGGTGGCGGAAATCAGGGTGTTTTTGTCTTCCCATACCTGGACGACTGGCTCATCAGAGGCCAGACAAGCCACTCCGCACTCTCTCTCTTCTTCAGCATCTGGGCTTTGTCATAAACTACGCAAAGTCCACTTTGCTCCCCTCACAAAACCTAGAGTTTATAGGGGCAAGATTAGACACCCTGCAGGCAAGGGCTTACTTGCCCGAGGACAGGGCCCACAGACTGATGGACTTGGCCAACCAGTTCCTAAGCAATTCTCAGGTCCCCCGCCAAACACTTCCTGTGACTCCTGGGCCACATGGCATCCACGGTACATGTGACCCCGAATGCCTGTCTACGCATGCGGGCGGCTCAGTGGTGCCTCACAGCTCATTGGACGCAGGCCACAGGCGACCTCCGAGATAGAGTAAGGGTGTCCAAACCACTCTTGGACTCCTTGCAGTGGTGGCTACATCTCCCAAACCTTCTCAGGGGGGGTACCCTTTCAGGCCCCAGCACACACAAGGGTGCTGACGACAGATGCTTCTTTAAAGGGCTGGGGTGCACATTGTCAGGGCACGTGCACTCAAGGCCTCTGGTCTCCTCGGGAGGCCACACACCAAATTACACCACACACCAAGGGAGGAGTAGCCTAGTGGTTGGGGCAAGGTACTTCAGGCCGAAAGGTCGGGATTCAAATCCCACTAGAGGACAGCAACCTTGGGCCGGAAGGACTGGGATTTCTAGTCCCACAGATGCTCCTTGTGGTCTTGGGCAAGCCACTTAACCCTCCATAGCCCATGTTCCCTGTAAGTATTAGTGTATGTGTCTCATGTCCCCGCGTGTTAAATGTATCCCCCAATTGTGTTGTGACCGCTTTGATTGAAGGATAAGGCGGTATACAAAAACTGTCTAAAAAATTCTTTTGGAGCTGCGAGCAATCCGCTTGGCTCTATAGACTTTCTCATGCCCTCTCTCACCAGACTCTTAGTTCAGACAGACAATCAGGTAGCAATGTTCTCTGTGAACAAGCAAGGGGGCACAGGGTCCAGACTCCTGTGTCAGGAGGCGCAGGCCCTTTGCTCCTTTGTAGTCAAACAAGTTATGTTTCTCAGAGCAGTTTATCTACCTGGTCAGGAGAACGTCTTGGCAGACAAACTAAGCAGAATTCTCCAGCCTCACAAACGGCAGTTGAATCCACTGGTGGTTCAGCAGCTCTTTCTACGATGGGGACTTCCATCCATCAATCTCTTTGCCAGTCCACTGAACCGTCAGCTGCCCAGGTTTTGCTCCAGACAGCCACATCCTCTGAGAGTGGCAGCAGATGCTTTTCTGATCTCTTGGTCGACGGGCCTCCTGTATGCGTTTCCTCCGATGCCCCTGGTGGCCCAAACTCTGTTCAAGATTCTACGAGACAAGGCCTCGGTCATTCTGGTAGCTCCCAGATAGCCGAGGCAACCGTGGTTTCCACTTCTTCTGCAGTTGGCAGTGGAAACTCCATTCCCTCTGGGGTTGCAACCCAATTTCCTGTCTCAGGATCAGGGTTCCCTTCTGCACCCCAATCTCAGGTCCCTCAATCTGATGGCCTGGCTGCTGAAAGGATAGTGCTGGCTCCCTTGCTTCTACCTAAGAGGTTGAAGAGGTGGTTTTGACCTCTAGAAGGCAATCCACCAGGAAGTCCTATGCCCTCAAGTGGCGTAGGTTCATAATGTGGTGTGCTCAGCGTAATGAAGATCCTTTCTCCTGTCTTGTGCCAGTAGTACTGCAGTATCTACTTCACCTGTCAGACCTAGGCCTTAAGTCTAACTCTGTTTGGGTCCACCTTGGTGCTCTATTAGCGCACCACTCACCGGTGGAGGGACAGTCTGTCAGTTCACCCCTTGGTGTCCCGCTTCCTCAGAGATCTGCTTCTTCTCAAGCCTCCGGTTCGTCCATCGGCCACTGAGTGGGATTTGAACGTGGTCTTGCAGCAACTTACTTGCCCACCATTTGAGCCGATGGCTACTTGCCATTTACGCTTCCTTTCTTGGAAGGCGCTCTTCCTGGTGGCTCTTACCTCGGCCAGACGTGTGAGTGAACTACAAGCTCTGGTTTCTTAATAGACCGTACACACGGTTCTATAGGAACAGGGTGGTCCTTAGGACTCATCCGAAGTTCCTTCCAAAAGTTGTCTCCTCTTTTCACCTCAACCAGGAGGTGGTTCTTCAGACATTCTTTCCCAGGTCGCATACCAGTCGGGCTGAGACAGTCTTGCATACTCCGGACTGTAAGAGGGTGTTGTCCTTTTACATAGAACGTACGATGGGGCATCGAAGGGCTTCTCAGCTCTTCGTATCCTTTGACCCTAATAAGTTGGGGTTACCTGTCTCCAAGTGTACGTTGTCCACTTGGGTAGCAGATTGTATCACCTGGGCGTACAGGGCAGCCGACCTCCCCTTGCAGGGTCGAGTCACAGCCCACCGTGTCAGGGCGAAAGCCGCACCAGTAGCTCATCTCCACTCTGTTCTGTTGGCAGACATCTGCCGGGCCGCTACTTGGTCTTCAAGCCAGACTTTTGCGGCCCACTACTGCCTAAAGAGGGAGTCCCGGAGGGACAGTGCTTTCAGACAGGTGGTACTCCGTAATCTCTTTGAGGTTTAGGCAACTCCTACCCTCCGGCCCTTGTGTTGGGCTACCATACGGGGGCGTTCTCAGAGGATATTCTTATCACGGATGCTGAGGCTCTGCAGAGGAAGCCATTTTTTTCAGCTTGGGTTCCCGGTAGCCTAGAGCTGGGGAGTCCCATATGTGAGGACTGACTTCCTGCTTGGTCCTGGAAAAAGAGTAGTTACTCACCTGTAACAGGTGTTCTCCAGGAGCAGCAGGAATCAGTCCTCACGACCTTCCCTCCTCCCCTGGAGTTGCAGTCATATACATTATTTTTGATTTTTGCTGTCTTTTAGCTATATCATCAGACTGGGCAAGATGGCACCCTTGGGCGGGAAGGGGACTGCACAGGCGTGCTGCATTCCCAAAGGCTTTCCTTGAAGGCTGGGGAAATGCTCCGCACGGGGGCTCTGTCGGCGCCGACGTCACCCATATGTGAGGACTGATTCCTGCTGCTCCTGGAGAACACCTGTTACAGGTGAGTAACTACTCTCTCTATCACCTGCACTGGGAGACTATTCCATGCATCTACTACTCTTTCCGTAAAGAAATATTTCCACATATTACTCCTGAGTCTATCCCCTTTCACCCTCATTATATGTCCCCGCGTATCCGAGCTTGCTTTCAGTCAAAAGAGGGCCCTCCTATGCATTTATGCCACAGAGGTATTTAAACATCTGTCATATCACCTCTATTCTGCCTTTCCTCTCAAGTATACATATTAAGATCCTTAAGTCTCAGATGCTTTATAATGAAGACCTTTAACCATTTTAGTAGCCATCCTCTGCACTGACTCCAACCTGTTTATATCCTTTTGAAGGTACGGTCTCCAGAATTGCACACAGTACTCCAAATGAGGTCGCACAAAAGACTTATACAGAGGCACTATCACCTCCTTTCTTCTGCTGGCCATTCCTCTCCCTATGCACCCAAACATCCTTCTAGCTTTTGTCGTCGCCTTTTCTATCTGTTTAGCTACTTTAAGATCATCAGACTCAATCACGCCTAGATCCCGCTCTTCTTTTGTTGACAGAAGTACTTCACCCTCTGTACTATATCACTCCCTTATAGAAACATATCAGGTTCCTCCTTCAGTGGCTTTTATTTATTTTCATTACATAATAATCAGTTGCCATTTTTATAGCTACTTTCAGTTTGGTCACCTGTCTTTCCACTTCCCCTTGACAGCTCTTCCTTGAGGTACTTCCCCATCTTACTAAAGTAAGCATGTTTAAAATCAAGGACTTGGAGTTGTGTGCCTGGGCTCCGATATAGCCCTTATACCAAACCATGTTGCTGTTAATTGCCGTCGAGTCAGTGTCGACTCACGGCAACCCTCTGGATAGTTGTCCTAAATTGTGTTCGGTCTTCAGTCAGGCGGCTTATTGTTGATAGACTGGTATCCGTAGCTGCTGCTATTGTATCGATCCATCTCATTTCTGGCCTTCCTCTTTTGCGTTGTCCTTCTATCTTGCCCAGCATGATGTCTTTCTCTAATGATCTCTCTCTTCGCATGATGCGTCCAAAGTATGAAAATCGAAGTCTTGTCATTTGAGCTTCTAACGAAAGCTTAGGTTTGATCTCCCCTAGTACTGACTGGTTTGTTCTTCGGGCAGTCCATGGTATATGCAGTATTTGCCGCCAGCACCATTATTCAAAGGCATCAATTTTCTTCTTGTCTATCTTTTTCACTGTCCAACTTTCGCATCCGTACGATGTTATTGAAAATACCATAGCTTGAACAAGTCGAATCTTTGTATGGAGAAAGACTTCTCTGCTCTTGAGAATCTTGTCTAGGTCTTTCATAGTCATTCTGCCAAGAGCAATGCTTTGTCGGATTTCTTGACGGCTTGTTGCTTCTTTATTGATAGTTGATCCAAGTAGGATAAAGTTGTCCATGATTTTAATTTCTTTTCCTTCAACGATGAACTTGTTGATTTTGCCAGTTGTCATGATCTTTGCCTTCTTTACATTAAGGTGCAGGTCCATTTTAAGACTGTTCTTTGATTGTGAGAAGCAAATATTTCAGATCATCTTCACTTTCTGCCAGTAATGTGGTATCATCAGCATAGTGAAGGTTGTTGAGTCTTCCACCAATCTTCACACCTCTGTTGTCTTCATACAATCCTGCTTCTGTGATGATTTGTTCTGCATATAAATTAAACAGGTAGGGGGAAAGTATGCAACCTTGTCTTACACCTTTGATAAGTTTAAACCATTCTGTTTCTCTTTGTTCCGTTCTAACTGTTTCTTGATCAATGTACAGATTGCGCAAGAGAACGATCAGGTGTTCTGGTATACCCATGCTTCTTAATGTGGCCCAGACTTTTTCATGGTTTACACCGTCAAAAGCCTTGCTAGAGTTGATAAAGCACAAATAGATATCCTTTTGGTATTCTTTAGTCTTTTCAATAATCCATCTCGCATCCGAGATGATGTCTCTCATTCCTTGCCCTTTCCTGAACCCTGCTTGCACTTCAGGTAGTTCTTGTTCCATACTGTATGACAATAACTGCTGGCCATGTGAGCACCCATCATGAGTGTAGACATCAGACTACACTCTGCATTTTTGAGTACTAGATCCAGTGTTACCTCTTCTCATGTGGGCATTTTCACTATTTGTCTGAGCAGAGTGCATGACATCCACAGTCTCTCTAATTCTTTTTGATTCTGCAAATAGGATATCTAAATCCATATCCAGCAAGTTGAAATCATCTAGAAAGAGCACCTTCCCCTTTTTTTCCCAACTTTTGGATATCTATTGCTAGATCTCTATCCAGTTGCTCTGTTTAGAGGGGGTATGTAAATGATATCTGTGTGGCCTGAAGTTCCAAGATGACACACATTGCTTCCTCCTTTTCTCAAACCACCTGCATTTTGATTGCTTTAATATTGGTTTTCATATTTATAAAGGGATACTCCTCATTTCGACCATCTTTGTCCCTCTAAAAAGATTGTAGACAGTTATGGCCATGTCCCATTAACCATGTCTCCATAATAACCTCTACCATCAAGGCTTGCAGATCTGGAATTTTCTGTTTCCAGTTCTTTTATGTCTAATTTTTCATGTTCTTTATAGCCTTTTGCGTAGTCTTTTTGTGCTTTGTCATTCAGAAATGAGTTGCTAAGATGGTTTAGTTTCCCCCCTCCCCCAACCACTGCTCTTACTTTTTCTGGGGATGACATCCTGAACTCGGTTTCCACATGCCGTGCCATTCCCCCCTCCTTCAGTGAGCCCCCCCCTCCCCCCCCCCCCCCCCCCCGTCTTCTAGTTTAAACGCCTAGTAATATTTGCTGGAGGCCACTGGGCTGAAGTCCCATTGACTGAGTAACTGGGTGTCTGGCTTGGAGCCCCCAAACCAGTTCCCTGTGTTATGTAGGATGACATCTGTAGGTGCCAAGGCAGGCTAGGCCTGTAGACTGAGGAGTTAGGGATGGTAGTTAGATTTAAAAAAAAAAGGGGGGATGATGACGGTAGTGGGGCCATAGAGGGTAGTCTAAGGGATTAAGAATTGAAACTACTGCTCATCCCTGTAAGAAGGGATTTCATTGGGACTGCTGGTGTGATATGGGAGCTGAAGGGGGGGGGATGGAGAGGGCTCACTGAAGGAGTTATTTATCTGCAGGGGCTGGCTCCTCTTTCCTTCCTGCCTCCATGGTAAGGATGAGTGGAGAAATTTATTTTCCTGCCCATTCCACCCTGTTAGGGAGGCTGGAAGAAGATTTGGGTTTCTGGACTAAATTGTTGCAGCTGTTGGGGAGGGTGTGGGGCAATTACCCTAGCCAGTATGATACTCCTAGGTCTGTTTGGTCTTTATGTCATTGGGCTGAGATCAAGTGATCTCATAAGTTGGAGGGTGCTAGCCCTCTGCTAGTAATATGATGAGGCTGGTGGGGGGCTGGACTGCTGCTGGAACTGCAGCAGTAGGGGATGGGGTGTCTCTGTGCTGTTAATATGGCTGGTGAGATACCTTATCTGGTGGTGAGGTTGTTATAACACTTATTGCATTTGGCTTGGGTTGTTACTGTTACTTAAATAAAGCTGTGACCAGTTTTCCAATGATTGTATTGGGTCTTTGAATGGGGTAGTGGGGGAGGGGCAGAGTAGGGACCCCATGTACAGGCTACTCTTTTGATTGAATTTCTCACTTAGGATCCTTTTTCCTGCTATAGAAAGATGACAATGGTTCTGACAAAAATAATTTTGGAATTTAGAAGGGGGGAGTTAGCAGTTTATTACAAAAGGGGGTGTTTGGTATAGGTTAGATCTTTTTTGCCCTTTTGTGTGGATAAGACTTTTTGATAGAAAGATGTGAAGCATCATTAGAATATAGCTTTTTTTTTCCATACATTGCTCCAACTTCCAATCTATTCATAATCATCTTGTTGACACCAGGTTTTGAGCTATTTCTCTGGGACCAAGCAGGAAGTCAGTCCTCACATATGGGTGATGTCGCCGATAGAGCCCACATGGGAACACTTCCCAGCTTCCAAAGGAAGCTTTTGAAAGATGCATCACACAGGTGTGCCAGTCTTTCTGCCCGAAGGAGCCACTTTTACCTCCACAAAGAAGTGCACACACTCGTAAACCAGCAAGGAGCGAGGTGTAAAAGAAGTCCTTTATTAGAAGGACTAATGACTTCTTTTGGCGGAGGGTGTGGCTTATCCAAGATGGGGCGTGTGTGCTACGTCGTCATGCCTAAATGAAAGAGAAAGCCAGGGCTTACCCCGCTGAGCCTCAGCAATCTGTTGCTGGTCCAATAAATCATTTTGTTGGAGTTCCCCAGGAGGTTATGTGGGAGATATGTTTGGGCTTGACTGTTGGAGGTGCAGAGGAGTCTCCGCAGTCTTCTGACCTAGACACCAGCTGGTCTCCCATTGCACGGGCCCCATCCAAAAGGCTTGGAACTGTCTGCAGCTATTTCAGAGGAAACCGTGTCTGAACTCAGCTGTGTTGATCTCCACTAATGGGGATTCAGCACCGGCAGACCAGGTGTTACCCTCCAGCAGCACCAGAGGTGTCTTGGACAGTGTTTCAGTGGCAGGAAAATCTCAAGTCAGTGGGGTTGGTGTGGAGTTAACACCTGATGCTACCTGGGATGTATCTGCCTCTATTTCATGGACTCTCCATACTCTATATGGGAGGCAATAAATTCACTTTCTAAAAATGTTGTTCATCATTCTGAAGACATTTTGGCAAGGGTCCATTCAAATTCTGATCAAGTTTTGGCATGCTTCTCAACAGCTGAAATCCAGATTGGAAGTTTGTGAACAACTGTTATCTGGGTCCGACATGAATGCTGCCTTGGTTAAAGATAACATTGCTATGAACTTAAAGTTGGAAGCTTTGGAGAGTTCAATGCGGGCAGTTAATCTTCGGGTGTTGAAGATGGCCGAGATTTCAGCTATGGAATTCAAGAAATATTTGACTGAGCTTCTGCATGTTCCCACTGAGCTGCTTCCCCCAATATCTAAACCTTATTTGTCATTGGTAAAGAAGTTTCAAGGTGATTCCAGTGTGGAACCTGTTTCAGGAGCATTAAATGTTTTGGACATTTTAAATGTATCTACTGAGGAATCGTGTTTGCTAGCTACTTTAATAGTTATGTGTGTCCTTATTTCTGATAGCGACTGAATATTAAAAAATATTTTTTAGGAAGCGTTCGGTGCCTTTCTATGGGCTCTGAATTTTCATTTTCCTAAATATAGCTAGGGAGACCCAGAAGCGTTGTAAAAAATTTTAGTTGCTTAGACCAGAGGTTCTACAGCTAGAAGAGTCGTTCCATTTTCATTTTTCCTGTAAATGATTGTATATCAGTCTGTAAGATGTTTTCTTTACTCCAAGGGATTTAATTGCCATTTTAAACTCCAGGTTACCTATACATCCTGAACCTGTAAGTGATGCATAACCGTGTGTTTATTAAGTGGTCGTAAGAGTCTCCTGGCGCTCTTTTTATATCATAGATAAGTTTTCCTTGTTGTGCTCAGGTTATAATCCTCTGCCTGCTTATGTTTTTCTTTTGCTAACACCTCCCATATTGTGGACTATAGGGGTTTTTTCCATAATCAGTATTTCCTTGTTATAATTACCTAATGATTTATGTATGAAAACCCTTTTCTGTGCAAGCTTTGTCTTTGTTCTATTTAAATGTCAATAAACAATAAATTAAAGGACTTTTTACACCTCGCTCCTTGTTGTTCGCCATCTTTACCTCAGTCTTCTTTTTTCTGTGGAGTCCCGTCAGACGTTTGTGTGATCCTCGTTTGACTCTTTGGGTATTGTTTTGGTAGCCTTTTGACTTTTTTCTGGTCGCACAGTCTTGTTACCCATACCGGGGAGTATTTGGCCTCGGCTTCATTTTTTCTCGGGTTTCTTTTTGAAGCATGCATGTCTTTTCTTTCACACCCCCCTGGTTGGCTGGAACATTGGAGCCTTTTCATTTGGCCAAACCCATCTTCCCCAATATGTCCAATCTGGCCAGGGACTTTAAAAAATGTACCCAGTGTGGCAGGGTCATCTTGGTGACGGACCCACACAACTGGTGTCTTCAGTGCCTCGAGCCAAACCATGAGCCCTCCACTTGCACTCTGTCTCCATGAGAGACACAAAGAGTTTCAGAATCAGGAGAAACAGCAAAAATTGCTGTTTGTTTCTTCGGAGGCATCGACATTGGCACAGACATCGGCTTTCATGCCCTTGATGGCTCACCCGGAGTCATTGGCCTTGTACAGGGGCCAAGCCCACTCTGAACCCCGATGTCTGTGAGGTATTGAACCAGAGACTCTCTTTTTATGAGGAGGGCCCCACAGAAGGACTGAGCTCCAGCCTTTAAGGTGTGAAAAGAGGGATGCCAAGCCCAGAACAAAGAGCCATGAGCATTGGCATCGCAGCCCTTAACCGGGACTCTGAGGGTGAAGGCCAGGAACAGCCTCCCAACCTGCCCTGGTGGGAGGAGTTGCCTCCCAAAGCCCTCCTGAGCCGGTTACCATTGTGAAGCCCCACCAAGGGAACCAGCATTGGCACTGGCATCGGAGACTGCCCTCCTCATGCTGCACAAGGAGTCCCTTGAGTGCAGCCTGTCTGAATTTCTTACCCAGCAGGCCACCTGGGAACCAATTACCTTGAGTTCCTAGGCACTGGTGACAGCTCTGTCCACTGTGGCGGCCTCTCCTTAAGAGGTACAACCTATCTTGAAGGAACATGCCCTCCCCCAAGGTGACAGTGGTTCTGGGGGGCTACTTGAGGTCCCTCTTAGCGCTTTTTTCCACAGAGTGTCTTGGGCTCGGATCATCAAACCTCAAACACCCTCCACCTCTCCCAACCGGCGCTGGACAAATCACATTGGTTCTTTGAGTTCCTCTCAGAGTTTGACTCCGATACTTGGGAGACTGAGGGGGAGGAATCTCCTAAGACCGTAGGACATCGGGACAATACCCTATGATCCTTCACCACCTTATGAAAGGAGAAAGTTCCCGCCAGAGGACTTCTCCTTTCAGGAGTTTGTGAGAGATATGGGGAAGGCCTTGCCCTTCACTATGGAGGCAGAAGAGGAGCCGAGGACTGAAAAGCTCATGATCCTTCAGTACTCCTCTCCCCTGAAAAATGCCATCACAATGCTGGTATACTAAATCCTTGAGAGACTCCTTTTCCGCATGTGTGAAATACCCCTTAAGCACCCGCCATGTTTTTTTTATTTAAAAGTATTTATATCCTGCTTTATCCATTAATCAACGTGGTTTTACACTGCAAACCAATCAGTTGGGGTGGGGCGGGGGTGTCGGCATGCAGTGGTGGTGTAGGTAGTGTTCTTGGGTGTGTGGGTAAGTACATCTTAATTTGGGGAGCTATATATAGTGGGCTGTGTACAAGAGGGGGGGAGGGTAGCCATGAGTCATCACCTTGATTCCTTATACAGAGCAAGAGCCCCGGCTTTGAGAAGCCTCAACTTTCATATAATTCCATGGTGGTGTAATTGTGGCTGTGTGCTGCATCAAGAGCACCAAGACGCACTCCTCTGTGCCCCTGGGCCAGGAGGTGCACACCATGGATGGTTATGGTAGACCTATCCAATTGGACATGGGTATGTACCTATGAGATCTGGCTGGTGAACCTGCTAGGTTCTTTACTGAGCTGTCTGGAGAGAAACTCCAGTGGTACCGGTCTCTGATCTCAAAAATCAAGGACCGCTCCAAGTTCATGACTCAGAGTATGATGGCTTTGAGTCTGTGGTTCAGGTGGCTGTGATGGGCATTGGGGCTTGTCACCTTGCATGGCTATAGGCCTTGGACCTGGAGCAGTGGGTCCTGAACAAACTGGCGGACATCTCCTGCAAAAGTGAAAACCTCTTTGGCAAACCAATGGAGTAGAAGGCTGAGCTGGAGAGAGAGCAGCTTACCATGACTTGGCTCTCCAGAAAGACCTTGGACCCTTCCAAGCAGAAATCCTTGGGGAAGAAGTTCTATTACTCCAAGAAAAAAAAGTCCTTTGTCTCTTACAACCCATACCACTCCTACCAGCAGCCATAGCAGGGCCAACAGCAGAAGAGTCAGGGACAGCATCAACCATGCCGTCCTAAGGCCCCAGAGCCCCAGCTAGCGCTGCAGCCAGGGGGGCGGATTTTGATTCCTTCAGGGACATGACCCCCCTTCCCTTCCCAGAAGCTGTTCCATTTCAGGTAGGAGGAAGACTGATCCACTTTGCCCACGGATGGCCAAGCATAACATCTGACTCCTGAACCCCCAAGATGGTCCAGTACAGCTACCTACTGCACTTCAATTAGCTTTCTCCTCCATTCTTCCCAGAGGAGTACCCACTCATCCCCCACATCACATTTTGCTCCAGCAGGAGATCCACTCTCCTAGCCGACCAGGCGGTGGAACTAGTTCCCCTGTCTCAAACAGGAAGTGTTTTCTACTCCTGCTACATCCTGGTTCCCAAGAAGACAGGGTTACGGCCCATTCTGGATCTCCGATACCTCAACTGGTTTCTGTTGAGGGAAAAGTTCAAGATGGTGTCTCTGGGAATGTTATTTCCCTACCTTTGACCTCAAGATTGGCTATGTTCTCTGGAGCGCTTGCATCCTCATTCATCCTCTCCACAGGCAGTATCTGTGTTTCATGCTCAATAGACATCACTGCCAGTGCAGTGTACTACCCTTCGGCCTTGCCTCCACACCCAGGGTCTTCACCAAGTGCCTGGCGGTAGCAGCTGCTTTTCTCCGCAGCCAAGGGACCTTTGTCTTCCCTTATCTGGACGACTAGTTGATCCAAGGCTGGAACACTGGCGGAAATCCAGTGCTTGACCCAGCTGACTATCCAGGTCCTGGAGCACCTCTGCTTCATGATCAACTACCCCAAATCTCATCTACAGCCTTCGCAACACCTTGAGGTCATTGGGGCTCTACAGTACTAGGAACAGAGCCCAATGTTTGGTCACCCTGTCTCATGAGATCGAGTTCTGCCCTCATCACAGCTCATCAATTACTACAGTTACTTGGCCATATGGCCTCCACAGTTCATGTGGCATCAGTGGCATGACTCTGGATGTGTCGGGCACAGTGGATGCTCTGCACTCATTGGTGCTAAGTGACTGGCTGCCTCGGGAACAGGGTCAAAGTAACTTCCCCGCTGGTGGCAGCAACCCTCCAACCTCCTTATGGGGCTTCCCTTCAAATTTCCACCTCATCAACGTGTCCTGACCACAGATGCCTCCAAGATGGGCTGGGACGTCCATCTTGACGGCCTGTGTATGTAAAGACTCTGGACAGCTCGGGAGAGCCTCCACCAGATCAACTTCTTGGAACTCCGAGCCATAGCAAATGCCCTGCGGTTTTTTCAGCAACAGCTCTCCAACCAAGGTAGTCCTCATCCAGATATAGAACATGACTACCTGTGGTTGTCCATCAACAAGCAGGGCAGCATGGGGCCTACCTCCTTTGATGGGAGGTTGTCTGTCTTTGTAAATTTGACAGGTTGCACAGCATGACCTCAGGGCCATGTATCTGCCAGGTGAGCAGAATGTCCTTGCAGATCGCCTCAGCATAATCCTACAGCTGCAGAAGTGGAGTCTCATCAAGAGCATGCTCACCGGCATCTTTCAGCTGTGGGGCATGCCATTGATGGACCTCTTCACCTCCCCTCACAACATCCAGCCCCCGCTGTTCTTCTCCAGGATACCCTGCAGGCATAGGGTTGCGCCCGATGTGTTCCTCGGACTGAAGCAAGAGACTTCTGTATGCAAACCAACCAACTCCTTTGGTGGCCTAAACCCTTTAAAGGTGCAAGCAGACTGCATCACAATGATTCTTATTGTGTCACATTGGCCCAAGCAGTTTTGGTTTCCTGTTACTCCACCTCTCTCGTCGCCAACCCCTGAGGCTCGGATGTTCCCCAGATCTTGTGTCTCAGGATGAGGGGACTCTACTGCATCCCAGTGTGACATCTCTGCAACTCAAGACGTGGATGCTGAGTGGATAGCACTTGCAGATCTTCAAAAGACGTGAAGAATGTGCTTCTATCCACATGTAAAGATTCCACGCACTGCACCTATGTCTTCAAGTGGTGCAGATTCTCCATTTGGTGTGAGGGCAGGGCCCTCGACCCCTTCTTCTGCTAAGTGGAATCAGTAATGTCCCATTTGCTACAGATCTCTGAATCTGGCCTCAAATCTAACTTCGTCAGAGTGCATTTCAGTGCAGTGGCTGCCTATCACCATCCGGTGGCCAATAAGCCAATTTTGGCTTGCCTCTTGGTGGGTCTCTTCATGAAGGGGGCTCCTTCTCTTTCATCCCCCCCATTAAACCTCTGCCAGTGGCGTGGGACTGCAATGTTGCCCTGGCACAGCTTCTGTCCCCTCTATTTGAGCTGCTTGGCTCCTGTTAACTCAAATTTCTCACCTGGAAAGTCATCTTTCTAATGGCGCTGACTTCTGTGTGCAGTCAGTGAACTGCAAGCACTATTGGCACATCCACCTTACACCCAGTTCTATAAGAACAGTGTCATCCTCAGGACTCGCCCTAAATTCCTGCCTAAGATGCTGTCCATTTTCCACCTGAATCAGTCTGTTTTACTGCCCACTTTCTTTCCCAGGCCTCATTCCAGCAGAGCTGAGGCTGCACATCACACCCTGGATTGTAAGAGAGCGCTGTCTTTCTCTCTGGAGAGGACAAAAGCCCACCACCTTTCCTCCAAGCTCTTTGTCTTGTTTGACCCCAACAAGCTGGGTGTGGTCTCCAAGCTTACCCTTTCCATTTGGGAGGAGGACTGCATTTCTTTTACTTATGCTCAGGCTGGACTCTGGAGCGCCATGTCACAATGCATAATTTCAGGACCATGACTGCTTCCGTTGCTAATCTGCACTCAATCTCCATGGTGGAGATATGTAGGGCTGCTACGTGGTCCTCTGTCCATACCTTTACAGCCCACTACTGTCTGGATGTGGATTTCTGATGTGACAGCAGCCAAGCTGTACTCCAGCATCTGTTTGGAAATTGAAGCAGCTCCTTCCCACTGGCCCTTCTGTCCATTCAGACTACCATAGAGTTGACCTGATGTTGATGTCCCTTGAGATGATGACTCTCGGAACCTTTCAGCAATTATCACATGCTGTTTCTCTCAGTTTGTTTTTATGGTTGCCCTATTAGGATTTTTTAACAGGTTTTATTTTGGTAGCCTGTAGCTTGGGAGTCCCATATATGAGGACCAACTTCCTGCTTGGACCTGGAGATAGCGTAGTTATTCACCTATAGCAGGTGTTCTCCAGGATCAGCAGGAATCAGTCCTCACTATCCTCTTTGCCTCCCCATGGAGTTTATTTTTGGCTTATTAAGCTAAGTCGTCATACTGAGGTAAAGATGGCTCTTTCAGGAGGGAAGACCGGCACGCATGGGCTCCATTGGTGACATCACCCATATGTGAGGACTGATTCCTGCTAATGTCAGAGAATACCTGTTACAGGTGAGTACTCTTTATTGAAGTTGTCTGTTAGAATATGTACAGATACATAGACTGTCTGATGTATATAACTAAGTGGTAGTTCAGTTTTATTATATGATTAGGTTTTCTTCATAAAAGAGAATGTACTTATGCAGTGAATCTGCCAATATTTAAAATATTATTTTTTTGTGTTTAAGAGCAGATTGTCTGGATTATTAAACTAGGTGAATGCATATCTTGATATAAACTCAGTTTACAAAGAAAGAAATAAACCTATTTAAAAACACACAATACCTAAAGTTGAGGTAGGCCAAATAGTTACCTTGTAACATGAATGTGTGTACATCACAAATTGTTTTGTATATAATTATGTTGCTTAAACTCAGAAATGTTTTTTCCAATCCGATGTGCTGTCAGTATCTTCTAACAGGAGAATCTGAATGTGTGCTTAAGCAATAAATTGTGTATACATTAGTTGATTTAAGAGATCTCTACAGTAACTTAAAAACCTTTGTGGGCATGTATAACTTATTGCAAATATTTGAAGGAGAGTAGAGTGACCCAACTTCGTTTTCTGTACATTTTGTCTTCTACTGATTCCAAGTTAGCTCATTGAAAACCTAGAAGCCAGTACTGTATTTACAATAGGTATTTCAGGTCAGGAGGAAGATTTTATTTATTTACATTCTTATATAATATAAATAAGATGGGTTTAAAAGATCTAGTTTATTGGTATTTATCCAAATATGTTATTGTAACTGAAGTTAATATTGCTGTATTTTATCATTTCATTTATAAAATTTAGTTGATTCTCTTGAACTGACCCAGGTCTGGAATGGATTCTGGTCAAACCCTTTTCTAAACATTTCTGAACCTGTATGCACTCGGCAACTAATAAAAATAATGAACAGCTACTAAAAGTCAAGTGACTATTTTTTAACTTAAGTTTTTGTAAGGAAACAATGCCTTGCTTTTTATTAACTGAATACATTGAGAAAGTATGATGAGCTCTGTACATAAGAGTAGAACAAGCAAACACATTTTACTTGAGCTTATATTCTAGCAAATTTATGAGCCAGGTAATTGATTCTGTCAGACTTGTATTTTTATTCATGCTACTTAGAAACTTCATTCTATCCCAGAGAAATGTATTCCATAACTATTTTCACATCTATCTTTTTTACTAGAAGCCTTAATTTGTTGGGATAAGAATGAATGGTGCATTGACTAATCATGCACTGGTGAGAGTTTGTTTACAACTTTGTGCCTTCGTGGGTGATTTAGAACAGTGTTTCCCAACCCTCTCCTGGAGGCACCTGTATCTAATCTGATTTTTCAGGATTTCCACAGTGAAGAATATATGGACATACTTGGGTTTTTAGTGTATATACATCAGTCTTATTAATGTTCATTACAGATATTCTGAAAAAAGTGTGGCTAGGTGTGCATCTAACAGGATTGGAAAACACTTCTTTAAAAGTGCACTTTTGGAAATAATTGTTGCTGCTTTTGAAAGAGGAGTGTTGCTCATCTGAAAAGCAAGCATTCTGTGTGCTATAGACAGCAGTTGAAATTGCTACTGGTCCTTTTTTCATTCAGTTATAGATTTGAATTTGGAGAAATTGATTTTGATCTAGTTAAGGATGTACAAATGGTTTAGGATTTATCTGTATAAATTCAAATTAAATTCAATTGGGCCTCACTTTAGCAATTATGAATTTATAATGAGGACACTTTTTTCAAAGCCTTTTATTTGGTTAAATAGTGATATACTCTGGTAAATTGGCTGTCTAAAAAATGCCTTCCCTTAATCCAGCAAGAAGTAGACATGGAAAATTTTCAAATGGCAAGAGTATGAAGATCGTGATAATTACTCTCCCCTCCCCCCTTCTGCAATTATATATACAATTAGACACCGCTTGTTTTTTTTCTGGAATAAAATGTTAAAAAGTGCAAACATTTCTGGGATTTAGATATACTTATATTTTATGCATTTTTATTTATAATGTTTATTTGGGAAATGGTCATACATGCACTTAATTTATTACTTGTGTACACAACTCTAGATAAAGCAACATTTGTGCTCTATAACTTCAAAGAGGAACAAAATACGCTTTAGTTACACATCCCTATTGGTTAGATACTTGCCCTTTCCTTGGGCTTCTGACTGAAGAGGTGGAGGCAGTAATATAACAATGTGAGCCAGTTTAAATTTTAAAAAAAAATCCTCTCCTTTTAGGTCTTGTTATACAGCCAAACTTGGCTCTGGACTTGGCAAGAATGAAAAGTTTGAAAGGTTGCTATAGCTGGGTATTAAGGTATCCTGCAGCAGCTAATCAGGCAGTGCCTTTCATGCCAGACATTCTGTTTTTGTTTGCTCTGTGGTGCATCTTTTAAACCTGGTCTTGAGCCAATGGGTATGAGCAAGTCTGTGATTAATCTGATCTGATCATTTCATGTAGTGGGATAGAGGCAGGGAATCCTTCATTGAGGCCATTAGAATGGCAGACATTCATTTGTCTCCCATTTTGTCTGCAGTGCTGCCTCATATTAGGAAGCTGACAAGTTTCACTAGAAAAAGCAGGGAAGGGAAACATTTGCCCTGGGTTTTTTTATGGTATAAAGTACCAACAAATGTGAAAGGCTATAGCTGGATGAATAATTACTAAGGTTTTTGCAAAAAAATATTTTTGTGATTATGTAATTATATATTAGAGAATAATACATAGGCATAGTTTGAGGGGAGAGGGGGGTATCCCCTGCCCCCAGAGCTACATACTGTTATTGGATAAGGGAAAGCCACTTAGCCCCCCTATCCTGTCTAAATTTTAAACTGCTCTTCTTGCTGCCGCTTCTACGTTCTGTTCCTCATTGTCCCGTTTGCCCTCAAGGTCCATTCCTACCAGGGCTACTTCTCGGGGAGGGGGGGGGGGAGGTGGCGGGCAATGACAGTAACATTTAAAAGCAGGAGCAAGCAGGTTGAGGCTATACTGCCCCATCTGACACATACTTTCTTTTGCCATATGGGGTGAGATGTAGCAAAGTCCTCAGCAGCAAGGTTGTCTGAATGGGGTGGGCCACACATGCCCTTGCCCCACCAAACCTTTGCCAGCAAAGAGCAGCTGTGATCACGGCAGAATCCTGTCTGCCCACAAGAGTTCTGATCCCTGCGGGCAAGGTGGAAGGCTGCTGTGATCGTGCAGAGACTCCTATCTGCCCACAGGAGATCCCCATTTTGCAGATAGGAGTCTTTGCCACGATTGCAGTAGCTTTCCCCTCCAGCCCATGGAGATCTGATCTCCTACGGGCAGACAGGAGTCTGCTGTGCTCACAGCCATTCCCTTCTGCCTATTGGAGATGGGATCCCCCTGGACACAACAGGAGGGTAAGGCTGCGGGGCTGGGCCCCATATCTGAGAGGGAATCCGCTGCCCCTAATTGGCAGCATGAGGTCATGAGGGCTGTGTTCTGCTTGTTTTTAATATTTCAGTTACTGCCCCCCAAAGGGAAATAGATTGGAGAGGGTGAGATGCTTGACCTGATGTGGGGGAGGGGAAGAAAAAGAAAGATGCTGGACTTGAGATGGCATATGTATGCCTAAGAGGGAGTGAGAGACAGAACCTGGGGAGGAGGGGAGAGAGAATATGTGCCAAGAGGGAGGCAAGAGTCTATGATGAAGAGTGAGACCAGGAGAGATGGAGTGGGGGGAGAGAATGCCAGGAGAAAGGAGGGGAAGGGAAAATATGAGTGATGGGAGAGAGAAAAAGATGAATCAAGTCAAGAGGAAAGGGGGAAAGATGAGAGGAAAGGAAAAGCTGAGGCAAGGGTGAAGAGAGGAGTGTGGAGGGAGAAAGAAGGGAGGGAGGGTGTTATGGAGAAGGAGAAGCAAAGAGAGGTATGGAGGAGGAAAAAAAGGTGAAAGATGGAATTGTGGAGAAGGGTGGATGAGTGAGTGGGAAGGCGAGGAGCAATGGAGAGAATGAGAGCATAGGTAGGATAAAGACAAAAAAACAAGAAATGAGGAAAATAAAAAAAATTGAACCTATAACATATAAAAATGAAAAAGGATGGCAGGATTTAAAAACAGGAAAATCCAGAGAAGAAAATGAAACAAAAAAATCGTAGAAATTCAAGGGAAACAGGAAAAGTGGAAAAAGATAAAATGAATTAATAAGGAAAGACTAGAGAAATAAAAAAAATAAGTTTAAATAAGATAGATAAAGGAAGATAAGAATATAGTAAGAAATACAAAAGTTTGAAATGCTTTTGTATCATCCTGCTGAAGCTATAACTGAACGGGCAAAGGTTGAGGCTGGTGGTGGCAGGCCTGGGAGGAGGGGATGGGGTATGAGTGATAGTGTGTGGTGTGTATATGTGCAGAAGAGAGGTGAGTATCTGGGAGAGGGGAGGGCAGAGAAAATTAATAGTTGCCAATCTGAGGGGAGGGGTAACTTATCTCTGCACCACTAATCTGAGCTCCCTACCTCCACCCAGTTTATGGAATAATGGTAAGTTTTAGTCTTTCATCCGTCTACATGATAAAATTAAATAAAAGTAGTGAAGTTTGCTGAATGGACATCACCTCTCATCATCTGATGCTACCCAACTCCAGTCCCCCCCCCCCCCCTACCTTTCCATTCCTAAACCAATATGCTGCCTGCCTAATCCTGTCCAACTGATGACCAGGGCAGTGAAGCCACATCTATTCATCTGCTTTCTTGTCTGATCAATCTCAGACTGTGAGAGCTGGCTTCTCGAGGTGGGGTATGCATGTACACCCTGCAAATCTGACAGACTTTAAGCATATTATACAGGTCCTGATAACAGTATTTACACTTTTTATATGAGAAATATCTTTAAACCATGTTTTTATGAGATTCATACTGGTTTTGCCCTCTGTCTCCCTACTGGACTCATGCTACCATAAAAATCACAAGAGTATGATTTCAGCAATATACAATATGTGACTTCCTAAAGAAAGCAAGGTGGGGCAGCCATTCCATTTGTCATGTATCAATGTAAACTAAGTTGTAATGAAAGTTTGTGTATTTTTTCCTTTGATTAAGAAGTGAAGAATTGTCTTTGAATATTTCTCATTCTTTGTCATGTATTCCATGATGAAGTTAAAAGCCCGTATCTTCTGGGCTTTCAATTAATGGTTCACTTTCATTTCCAGTCCTATCTAATTAGAAAGCGTTTTCCATAGTGTTTATTTCTCTGGCACTCAAATTTGTAGTTTTTGCAACAGTAGTTTTTAAAATAGTTTTATCTAATCAGGATCGCAATACTTTTAATAATTTAATTCTCTTTCTCTATTTATCTGAAATATAACATGGAGATAGAAACCATAACTTAGTAGGAAACCCTGAATTTATATGTTTTTTCTAAATTAATCTTACCCTTTTTTCAGATCTTCAATGGCAATGTGTAATTGAATAAAAGTGAAACAACTTACTCTTATCTTGATTTTCTGGATGTTTTTTTTTTTTCTTTCTCAATGCTGCAGCTTTTTAAAAAAGAGAAAGCACAGTGTGCTGTAATTTCAACTTGCAAAAGAGGTATGATACAATGTTGCTTAGCAGAAAAGCTCATGATAGATTTAATGTAGCCAATTGTGTACTTTTGAAAAAAGAGTAACTGTTCACTGTGAGTTCATTTCACATTTTCTTCCAGATCTCTTCGAGGTATTGTGCTACATTCTTCCAGACAAATGCTTGTTCCATGAGGGCCTCTGTTTTGCTAAATGCTCTCAGTTCTCCTTTTGCAATTAAGATTATGTTGCTAAGGAGATTTTGCTTTTATTGGCACCATTGATTTGTGTTAATACGTTTTGAATACCTCTCGGTATTCTTCCGCAGACAAGGCCAAAAGAAAAACTTACCCGAGTTTCGGAATTTACATTACAAACAGAGTGGTTGTGTAATGAAGCCAATATAAAGTGGACAGTTGAAAGGCAACTAAAGAAGTGCACTCAAGTGAGAAATGAATAACTGGGTCGAGTGGAGGCTGCAGGCCGCCTTCCGTCCAGCTGCAGCAAGTGCGTCCAGCCAGCAAGAGGGCGTCTCCCTATCCACAGACCACCCACTGTACACACTGCACTACTCTATTACCTCATTTACTAATTGACAAAAAATTCTAGAAGAAATACACTACCATACATTGATATTACTTGAAGAGAAAATCTAACAAGATTTTTGTCTTGTGCATGCATGAAGAGAATTCTATGCCCCAAACTTGTTCTTAATTTATTCTTGTTACAGCAAAAATGATAGATAGGGCCCTGTATCCATTAGATTTGTGTATTTCGGGCTTGTTTAAATATTTGTGCACCTAAAAGATAAGCATGTGCTCAAATTGCTTGTGTGTACATTTATCAATTGAGTGCATATAAATTCAGAGATGTAAGGCTGCCCAAGTAATGTGCAGGCACAGTAGGTTCAAAAAAAAAAAAAATTATGATGAAAATCTTGGGCCTGCATATGCCTAGTGTCTATATATAAAACATAAGGTTGGTTGGTTTTTGATACAATAATCAGTTATTTATACTATCCTTACTATTTCTTTCTAAACTACTTTTATACTTGTGACAAGATGGTATATTCTTTAAATCAATCAGCATTCAACTGCCCTTTGTGAGGAACTATTCAGCTTTTGCAAGGCTGCCTTAGTTTAAATAATGTATTTGAATTGAAGCTTAAACAAATATGATGCAGCATATGCTATTTTGAAGTGTAGCGGATTTTGTTTAGTGCCCCTGTTTCTCTGGGAACAAGCAGGAAGTCAGTCATCACATATGGGTGATGTTGGCACTGATTGAGTCCGCACGGAAGCATTCCCCCCAGCTTTCAAAGAGAGCCTTTGGGAGATGCCACCATGCATGTGTGATCCCCTTCCCGCCCAAGGGTGCCATCTTGCTCTGTCTCCTTTTTCCCGTGGAGCCCTTCAGACATTGTCTGGCTTGTCCCTGGAAAAAAGTTGATTATTTTGTTCAAGTTTCCAACTCGCCTCCAGTATTGCACCGGTACTCTTCCTGCCTACCAACCTCAGTGCCTCGGCATTGGGCTCGGTTTTATTTTTGTAGGTTTTTTTCATTATTTTCTTTTCCTGGCAGCTTTGCAGCCTTTTTTTCCACTGGCAGCCCGGAGAGTCTTAGACCTCGCAAGGGTACTTTTTTCCCCCCATGGCTACCAGTGGTTTTAAGAAGTGTGATCAGTGCTCTAAAATCATGTCTTTGACTGACACACACGACTGCTGTCTCCATTGCCTTGGGCCAGATCACGACCTGGCGGCCTGTGGTCTCTGTAAGAGGATGTCCAGCAAGGCCCTCAAGAGTTGCCAGCAGCATCATAAGTTCTTCCCCGAGTCCCTGGTGCTGTCTGAGGCCCCCACACCTCGGGCGGAACTTTCCGAACCTGAGCCTCGTCATGGGTCCTCAGAAAGAGGTTCCTCGAGGGAACCCAGAAAGAAGAAGAAACCCTTAAAGGCAGAGTCCTTGGATGGTTCCAACTGGCCAGGAGCTGCCCAGTCCCGCAGCTCAAGATGCTCATCCGAGGCGTCAGAGAGGGAGCGACCTGCAAAGGTCCCCTGGAAGGATCCGGTCGTGGACAGACCTCGTTCCCCAGACACCATCCTCATCGAGTATTCCCCTTTGGGGGATCCAGAGTCAGGCCTGAGTCCCTCGGTGCCTGTGTCAAAGGCTGCGGAGCCTTCTGTGCTGGAGTCCAGAATGGCGGCCCTGGAGCGCAGTTTGTTTGCCTTCATGGACCAACAGCAGGTGCTGTTGTCCGGTTCAACCAGTTCATCCTCCCCGACCACCAGGACATCGATGTCCAAGACATCCCCAGAGGCTGAGCCAATCCTCAGATGATGTCACACTCCGAGTCCTGCTTGTTGGGACCGCGGTCATCCCCGGCAAGTCTACTGGGTGCCAGCCATGGAGCATTGGGGCCCTTGAGGCCCACAGAGCAGACCTCTGGTAAGTCCTCCACTGACTACTCTGAGTGGGAGATGGAGGACGAGGAGTCCCCTGATACCCGTTGCCACAGTGACGTCCCTTCCGATTTCCCAGTCTCGGAATCTCAACAGCGGTCCACGCCCGAGGACATGGGTTTCTTGGACATTGTCAAGGACATGTTCAAGGCCTTGGCGTTCCCGACTGAGTCTGAGGAGGACCCTCGGGCGGATGAGTTAGAAATCCTCCAGTACGAGGCCCTTCTGTGGGAATCGCTCATAGTACCCATCCCTCCCATCCTGGAACGGCTCATGCTCCGCATGTGGGAGACACTGGTATCAGTGCTGGTGGTAAGCAGATGGCTTGTCTCGATGTATCGGGTCCACCAGAGCCCGAGCTTCCAGAAGTCGTCTTTATCTTTTATCTTTATTAAAATACTTGATATACCGCCCAGGCCGAGGCATCAGGGCGGTATACAATCATAAAATTAACGACTGCTAAGAAAAAGAAAGGAACGCCATAAAATAATAGAACAGAGGGAGAAATAGTAAAACCATAAAATAATAAGATAAATAACAATAAAACAGATAGCAGACAGCCAAGGTGCAGGAAGGGTAAAGGGGATGAGGGAGGGAGGAGGGGAGGGACGTAAGGGAAAAGGGGAAGGGGAGGCGCAACTAGGGAGAGGAAACACCATCAACAGGAGGGGGCAGATCAAAAGCCTGACAGAAAAATTGTGTCTTAAGAAGGACCTTGAAACGGGTATAGGATGATTCAGTGGGAGGGGAAGAGAATTCCAGTTGGCAGGGGCTAAGAAAAAGAAAGCAGAGTGACGAGTAGATTCAAGGCGAGCCTGAGTAGGTGACGGCAGAAAAAGACGATTACCGTGAGATGAACGAAGGAAACGGGGAGAGGACTGGAGGCGAATGATGTCGTCTAGGTACTGGGGGGTATCAGAGTGAAGAGCTTTGTGAGCAAGGATAAGCAACTTGAACATGAATCAGAACTTAACGGGGAGCCAGTGTAAAGATAAGAAACATGGTGACACATGAGCATGAATGGAAGATGAAGTAACAAGACGGGCAGCAGCATTTTGGACAAGTTGGAGACGGCGAAGTTGGTAGGCGGGAAGACCAGCATAGATAACATTACAATAGTCAAGACGAGAAATAACCAAAGACAGGACGAGAGTGACAGCGGAGGATGAAGGGAGAATGGAACGAACAGCCTTGTACGGCGTAGGTGAAAAAAGGAGGAACATACAACAGAAGAGAGAGGATCGTGAAAGTCACAACTGTCACATAGCTCCATGGTGGTGGTCAGCCATGCGTCGACTGAAAAGCCAGAAGACGCACTCCCCAGAGTAGCCAGTCGGCTTTTCTGACTCTGGGGAGAGCCCATGCTGGACCTGTTCACCAGTCCAGACAATTTTCAGTTGCCCTGCTTCTGCTCCCGGCAGGCCCACCCCTCCAGGGTGGCAGCGGATGCATTCCTAGTCTCATGGTCGGAAGGCCTCATGTATGCCTTCCCTCCAACACTGCTGATCACCAAGATTCTGTTCAGGATCCTCCGCAACAGGGCCTCTCTTATCCTGATAGCTCCTCGGTGGACCAGGCAGCTGTGGTTCCTGCTGCTTCTGAGGTTGGCAGTGGAGGTCCCCATCCCCCTTGGGACCACTCCAGGTCTCCTATCTCAGGAAGGGGGTGCTCTCCTGTACCCCAACCTCAGGTCCCTCTCGCTGACAGCTTGGCTGCTGGCCCCTCTCAACTTTCCGGTTGAGGTGGAGGACATTCTGCTGGCTTCTCGCAAGGCCTCTACTAGAAAGGCTTATGCCCTCAAATGGCACAGGTTCTCTGCTTAGTGTACCCAATATGAGGCTGACCCCTTCTCCTGCCCTGTGGCTCTGGTATTACAGTACCTTCTCCACCTTTCTCAGTCCAGGCTCAAATCTAACTGTCTGGGTACACCTTAGTGCCCTGGCAGCGCACCACCATCCAGTGGATGGTAAGCCCCTCTTGGCCCAACCGTTGGTGAACCGTTTCCTTCAGGGCTTGCTCTTATCGAAGCCCCTGGTTTGCCCTCCAGCAACTGAATGGGACCTCAATGTACTGTTGGGGCAGCTCACTCGCCCACCTTTTGAGCCTCTGGCTACCTGCCACCTTTGCTAACTTTCTTGGAAGGTAGTTTTCCTGGTCACGCTCACCTCTGCTTGCAGAGTTAGTGAGCGCCAAGCCCTTGTGGCAGAAGCACCTTATACCAGGTTCTGTAAGAACAGAGTGCTGCTTCTCACGCACCCTAAATTCCTGCCGAAGGTAGTGGCGCCCTTCCATCTTAACCAGGAGGTGGTATTTCCTACCTTCCCAATATCTCACTCCAGTTGGGCGGAGACGGTCCTGCACACCTTAGACCAGGGGTCTCAAACACGCGGCCCGCGAGAGCATCTTGTGCGGCCCGCGAAGTACCGGCGAGTAAAAAAAAAAAATTCCAAACTTGCCGTCGCAGTATTAAGCGTCCCGCGGGCCCATCTGCCTGGTCCTCTCCTCCCTGCAGTATCAGCTCCAAAAGCGGCGGCTTTCAGAGCCGCGAAGAGAGAGAGTTTCTCTCGCGCGGTTCTGAAGAGCAGCGCGAGAGTCTTCAGAACCGCGCGAGAGAAACTCTCTCTCTCTTCGCGGCTCTGAAAGCCGCCGCTTTTGGAGCTGAATGCTGCAGGGAGGAGAGGACCAGGCAGAGGGGCCCGCGGGACGCTTAATACTGCAGCAGCAGCAAATATACATTTTTTTTCATCTAATTTGGCTGATGGTGGGAGGGGGGTTAGGACTGGTAATGGGCTATGGGGGGGGGCTAGGACTGGTAATGGCCTATGAGGGGGGTAACTGAAAATGGAGTGATGGGGGTAACACTGAAAATGGGGTGATGGGGGGGTTAGGACTGGTAATGGCCTATGAGGGTAACTGAAAATGGGGTGATGGGGGTAACACTGAAAATGAGGTGATGGGGGGGGGTTAGTACTGGTAATGGCCTATGAGGGGGAAGAGGAGAATGGGGAGATGGGGGTAACACTGAAAATGGGGTGATGGGGGGGGTTAGGACTGGTAATGGCCTATGAGGGGGTAACTGAAAATGGGGTGATGGGGGTAACACTGAAAATGAGGTGATGGGGGGGTTAGGACTGGTAATGGGCTATGAGGGGTAAGACTGGAAGTGGGCTATGGGGGGTTAGGACTGGTAATCGGCTATGGGGGGGCTAGGACTGATAATAGGCTGGGGGGTCTGCTAGGACTGGAAATGGGCTGAGTGGAAGGGGGGCTTGAACTGCAAATGGCTGATGGGGAGGGGGGCTTGGAATGGAAATGGGCTGTGAGGGGAGGGAGCTAGCACTGGAAATGGGCTGATGGGGGGAGCTACGATTGGAAATGGGCTGATGGGGGGCTAGGACTGAAAATGGGCTGATGCAGTGACTAGAAGGGAGGGGGTGCTGTGTGGGACTGGAACTAGAAGGGAGCTGATGTTGGGGGAGGATTAGAATGGGATGGAGCTGGGAGAGTGAAATGGAGAGGGGAAAATATTTTGTGTGGGAGGGAAGACAAATCTACAATTGGCCATGTAAGTGGGGATTGAGGATGGAGGGGTAAAATTTGAGTGGATGAAAATAGGAATGAGGAAAGAGCAAAAGGAGAAAGATTAATATGTTAAAGCAGATGTAGAGGGAGAATGGAAAAAGCTAGAAGAGAGAAGGACAAATGGACAGCAGACGATGGAGAGTTAGCAGAAGGCACGAAGAAACCAGAAGAAAGTGGCTGGAACTGAAAAAAAATGCACAAAAGGTAGAAAAATATCTTTATTTTGAATTTATTAACTGGAATATGTCAGTTCTGGGAAATGTGCTTCAATAACGTCTGCGCTTTGTTTAGTACAAGAGGAAATTAATTTATAGTTTTATTTCTACAGTGTTGTTGTACATTCCAAGTTTGGCTTTTGGGGGGTCCCAGTTTAAATTGTCTTGTTTCTAAATTTTGATTCCTTGTTTGGTGATGGTGTATTCTGCATGTGTAACTGAGCTGAGGTATTCTGTTTATGTAATTCCTATTTGACATTGCTACTTGTTCTCTGTCCCCAGTAGGTCATGTATTGTTATTCTCTGAAATGTATTGATTTAATATTTGCAGTGTTGCCTTTTGATAGGTAGGGTCTGGTGCTTTGTGAGTCCTGGTAGTGCTGTTAGGATATGGCGGGTTTGCTATGGGTTCTAAATGGGCAGTGTTTGTTTGTAGTAGTTCCTAATGTGCCTGGCGGTTGCCACTGGATTATAGTAATGTAGAAATCTTTTAGTCTTTCTTTATTCATGCACTCATTAAGAGGCATGTTTACTAAAAGTTAGGGTATGGTAACATTATGCAAATATTTATGCAAATGAGGTCCCTTATGCAAATGAGGTCCCACATCTCATGCGGCTCCCGGGTTATTTTACAAGTCCTCATTTGGCCCTCAAAGCAATTTGAGTTTGAGACCCCTGCCTTAGACTGTAAGAGCGCATTGTCCTCCTATATCCAATGCACTCAAGGCCACCAGAAGGCTTCTCAGCTTTTCATCTCCTATGACCCCAGTAGGCTGGGGGAAGCGGTGACCAAGCATATGCTGTCCACTTGGGTGGTGGACTGTATTGCCCTTGCTAATGAGCATGTGAAGCTCCCACTGGAAGGCCACATCATGGCACACTGTGTCAGGGCCATGGCGACTTCGGTAGCAAACTTGCACTCTGGCCTGATGGTGGACATCTGCCAGGCCGTCACCTGATCTTCAGTTCATACATTCGCAGCCCATTACTGCCTGGAAAGAGTCCTGACGGGACAGTGCCTTTGGCCAGGCTGTGCTCTGTAACCTTTTCGGGGTCTAGGCAACTCCTACCCTCCGACCCTTCTGTGTTCAGGCTACCAGAGTGCTGTTTTTTAATTGGACAAGGGGTTCTACTGTGCTCTGTGGACACTGACTCATTTTCTACTGCTTGTGGCTCCCCCTAAGGGGGCCCCTAATTTTGCTATGGGTTTTCGGTAGCCTGTAACTGGGTAGTCCCATATGTGAGGACTGACTTTCTGCTTGTTCCTGGAGAAAGTGTAGTTACTCACCTGTAAAGTGTTCTCTGGGGACAGTAGGAATTGGTCCTCACAAACGTCCCTCCTCCCCTTGGAGTTGCTCCTTTATCATCTTTTATTTTTGCCATCTTTTAGCTATGTCATCTGACTGAGCAAGATGGCACCTTTGAGCGGGAAGGGGACCACGCATGTGTGGTGGCATCTCTCAAAGGCTTTCTTTGAAAGCTGGGGAGCTGCTTCTGTGAGGGCTCCATTGGTGCTGATGTCACCCATAGGTGAGGACTGATTCCTGCTGTCCCTGGAGAATACCTGTTACAGGTGAGTAACTATGCTTTCTCCTCCTTTCCTGGGTATTAGCTGCATATGGTTTCTTTTAGCTTTATGATTAATGTTCTTATGTTTCATGTTTTTGTTGGATGATATAGACACTGCTTTCAAATTAATGCAAAATGAAGTTAATACTTATCTCCAGGAACAAGCAGGAATGCAGTCTTCACATATGGGTATTGTTGGTACCGAAGGAGCCCGCACAGGAATGCTCCCCAGTATCCAATTGGAAAGCTTTTGGGTGCAATCCACTGTGCCTGCACATTTGCCTTCCCAAGTCTTCTCAGTTCTTCATTTTCCACAGAGCCAGCAGATTGTTTTCTTCCAGTCACTGCATTTTTTGGTTTAAATTTGTGCTTTGCCTTTCTGTTGATGATGGTACCTTCCCTGCTACCAACCTCAATATTTCTTTTCTTTTTAAAATATTTTTCTTTTTCATTTTTTTCCCAATTTTGGTAGTTTCTACTGCCAAATTAGGCCTTGGCCTACTTTTCTTCAGCAATGATGGAATAACACATCAGCGGCTTCAAACAACATACTAAATGTTCTGGTTCAATATCAGTCACTGATAAACAGGTCTGGTGTTTAAAATGTTTAGGTCCAGATCATTTACCGACTAAGTGTCCTTTGTGCCAGCATATGACAAAAAGAGGCCTAAAGAAGAGAGCCAGGCAGTATGGTACTCTGTTTGCCCCAGACTTGATTTCAGTGGCTTTTACATCATTGAGGATGTTGGCCTTCTCTCTTGGTTCTCAGGTCTCCTCAAAGTCCGAACATAAGACTGTCTAAGTCATCAGCATCGTGGTAAGTCCCTTCATTGTCATTGAGATTCACCGAAGGGTACATCTGATACCGACCAGTCTACCAAACATCTCCAGTGGGAGGACCAGCCCTCCAAAGCACAACAGGGCTCCAGGACACTCCTGAGGCCTTGACATTCTGAAGCTTCTGGTTACATGCTCTGGGACAGTGGCTCAGAGCACTGTGCAGGATTCTACCCAGGCATTGAACTCATCCCTAGACCAGCACATCCTGGCTGTTGAGAGGAGTTTGGCAGCACTGCTGGCAGCCTCGGTACCGTCGGTATCAACAGCTCCAGTAGTGCAAGTGTTGGCATCTTGCCCACAGCCAATACCTCCAGGGCTGATGCCGGACTTTGAACCTACATTGGGGGACCCTCTTCCTTCGATGCCTCCTTTAGAGTCAACAGGCATTGTGGTACCCAACAGGTTCTCAATGCCGCACCGACCAATCGCTCATCAGTATCTGCATCAGGCCTCGACATCGACACGAGACCATTGGTACTTTGACTTTGTCAGAATCAGACTCTACCTTCTGCAATTCCAATAGTGCATCAGAGGATTCCAGGGGTAACCCGTGATCTCCTTTCTGATCTGTCCCCTCCTCATGAGTGGGGTCAGTCCCCATGAGAGGACATATCTTTTCAAGATTTCATTTGGGACATGGCAGCAGACCTGCAGACAGGGGCGGCTCAAGGCAATCTTCTTCCTGAGGCAAAGTATGAAAAGGCGCGCCCCCCCCCCCCCCCCACCTTAGAGGGGGCAGGGCTTTTTCAGAAATCCAATCAGTGACTGAACCAAACAAAAAAGCTGATTAGATTATATGGAGTAAATGCAAGATGTTTGCACACAGGGCCATATTGAGCTGCAATTGCACCCTGTGTGACTTGCAGCTCAGACACACGCCCCCCTCTTCCCCATACCTCTGTCCAGCGCTGCCTGCTCTTTCGCTGCTGCTGCCACCACCCTCTGTTTTTTTTCACGGAGGTGCTGGCAGCAGGGAAAGAGCAGGCAGCGCAGGACGGAGGTATGGGGGGGCATGTGCCCAATCTGAAAGGTGCCAGCACTTTAAGAAGATCTGTCCCTCCCTACTCTGTCATGGCATCGGAGAAGGGAGGGACTAGACCTGCTTAAAGTGCTGCAAAAAGGCTTGGGGAGCGCATTTCATATGCCTGCTATTGTCCTGCCAGTGGCGGCAGGGCAACAGCAGACAGCTGAAATGCACCCCCCAAACCTTTCTGCCCTGTGCGGCTGCACCGCTTGTCTAGGGCTAGTTGCAGTCCCGTTTGCACACCAAGGAACTAAAAGAGAGCAAGAACCAACAGCACAGTTTATAAAACTAAATTATAACTCATTTTTATTTTGTTGTTATAAACTGCATTATGGTTCTTGCTTTTTTTTTTTTTTTTTAACATATATTCTGCAACCACAGTAGGTGCAGAGCAGAACCAGGACATTCACCCACAGAACTCAATATTTAAAAAAGAAAATCTGGGGGCGGAGCCTGATGTCCAGCGGGATAGACGCTTTGCGTTGAAGCTCCCGAGAGGCCTACTCAGAATCCTGAATTAATACCTGCATAAATTTCATTTTTTGCTCTGAACTTACCGGGGTGCCTCGGGGGGAACGGCGGGCCACAAACCAGTGCGACTGGACCTCGGGTCTCCCTCTTCTTCACACGGAAAACGCTCCAAAACAGAGTTCTTCCCCACAAAAGATGGCCCCACTTTGGGAAAACCCCGCAACGCCACAGGAGATCTTGGAGGAGATACGTGGTGTGAAGGAGCTGGTACAATCCAACGGAGCGGCGCTCCGAACCATGCGTGAAGATTTTGGCACACTTCAGAACCGGCTTGAAAGTCTCCCACTACGACAGGACAACATGGCGGAGGTCCTTGACTCGCACGCGGTGCGCTTGGTGAAATTGGGCAAGGCTGAGCGTATGATACAGAACTTTCAAAAAGAGCTGGAGGATAGCAATGATCGAGCAGGTTGCAACCATATGGGGCTCATTGGAGTACCGGAGGATGTGAGAGCAGGAGACATGCGAGAATTCTTGGTCAAAACTCTCCCCCCCTTGCTAAAGATTATTATTTACAGAGATCTGGAGACTGACCGAGCGCATCGTGTTCCTGCTAATATGGCGCTCACTCGGACGACCCCTCGGGCTCTCATTTTTCGATTATTGCGATACCAGTAAGTAGAGCAAATTCGCACTGCTGCCCGGGCGAACTATCATCTTGAATTTGAAAGTCATAAAGTTTCTTTTCCCCTGACGTGGCAAAGTCCACAGTTGACCGACGGAGGAGACTCCTTGCTTTTCGCCCTGGACTTCAATAACTACAGGCTCACTTTGGCCTAATATATCCAGTGAAGCTCAGAGTGACTCTCCATAATCCAGCCATAACATTCGAAGATCCCGATCTACTAGCAATGTTTTTGGACTCCAAATAACGCAGATCAGATGCGCTAATCTAACAACTATGATTCAACAATTTTGATCTGTAATTCGCCGGATTTGCCCGCCATCTTGAACGGCCCGACGCGGTGATCCCAGCCTGGAATAGAGACTGCCTGGACTTTTCTTTCTATCTATAATTTACTTGGCCTTCTATCCCTCCATGATGTGCACCTCGGTGGGATTCGAAACATGCATAGTTTTACAGGTTATATGTTTTAGTTTGGGCCCTCTCTGGAGTTTCTCCCCGCAGACATTAGGTCGCCAGTAATTTCTGGGGTTTTGCTTCTTCTCTAGTGCACCTCGGTGCTTATTTTTTATATGGGGCGTTTCCATGATTTTCATTAACTCATTGATTATTATGTTATGTGCACAGTCATACATAGTTAAGATGAGGGGCATTGGGAAACTGTGTGCATTATTGTGTTCTTTCTCAGAATTTATAATCTTTCTTGATGGCCTTGTGTCAGATCTTCTCATACAACGTGAAAGGCATTAATAGTCCAATCAAAAGAAAGAAAATCCTTAGCTATCTTACTCATGAGCATGTTAATTTAATGTTTCTTCAGGAAATGCATTTCAATTCCGCTGCGGCATTGAAACTTAATACCACGCCTAATATGGCGACTGCCTTCTCTTCCGCTGTTTCCAAGCGGTGTGGGGTAGCCATTTTGGTTAAGAAGTCTCTGCAAGCTATTGTAATGGATGTTAGCTTTGATAAGGAGGGTAGATGGGCCCGTGCACACCTTCAGGTTGAGACTGTAATTTATGTGTATTGGTATTTATGCTCCGAATGTGGATAATCCTGTTTATTCTGCAAGTATTATGCAGTTAGCACAGGCATTTGCCAGCCCTCCATTAATGCTCGGCGGCGATTTCAACCAAGTATTTGAGCCCTTGACAGCTTGGCTGCCGCCCAGAGCGAGTGGTCCACCCAGGAGTCTTGATTCTTTTACTGCTTTGATAACAGATTTTGCGCTAGAAGATATATGGAGGTTGCTTCTCCCCTCACTCCCATTATCCACCAATGCGCTCAGACAGCACAGAAATTCTGGGAGCGGGAGTTACATGTAGCTTTGACCCCGGAGCATGGGAGCCTAGCCTGGAGCAGGTTGACATGGATCTCTCGATCTCCCTCACTTACTCAGACACTTTTTTTCTTTTAATCCACCGAAGTTTCTATACTCCTGATAGGTTAGTCAAATGACCGCTACCCAGAGCAACAGATTTTGGATATGCCACACGGCCATTTCCATACTAACTTATATTATGTTTGAATGCCTGGTACTACAATATTACTGGAAAATACTGGGGAAAAATAGGTCCCCTCTTAATTTCAATGAATGGTGGCATCCTGTCAGTCTATACAGTAAATATGAACAAATACCTCATCTGTTGGCTTCTCCGTTCAGACCCTCTATCATTTGTCTGAATGGAGGATACTCCACGATTATGTTTACAATGCTAAACTGCTAAATGCTCCCATCTGACTGTTTAAATCTATCTCACATGATCAGTCTATATTGCTGATACTCTTTTGTTTGTTTGGATGTACAATCACTGCTATATGTATACGCCTCTTTGATGATACTCCTCAGTTCCAGAGAAGAAGCTTAGGGGTGGGGGGTAATTGGGGTTGCTTTCCTTATGTGTATATTTGTATTTGTCTCCTTTGGTTTGTTGTTCGTTTGCTTGTCGTAAAATGAAAATAAAAGTTTTAAAAAAGAAAATCTGATTCTGATCATCTCACTAACAACAACAACCACTATTTTCCAGTACCAGGCATATTGTGAACTAATACAAAACCCTACAACAAAGAGCAAACCTACCATACCATACCATATCAGCACAAACATCCAAAACTCACATAAGGAGCCCATCCAAAAAAAGCATCACTGTAAATACTACAGTGGGCCCTGGAACATCCATACACCCATTTGACAAGCTGAACAAGTCAAATTACTACAGTACAGTATAGATCTTTATGTTCAAACTCCATGTTAACAGAACACCTGACCTCAGTCAAACACTCGCAACATCGACCCTCACCAAGTACAGAATAAGTAACCACAATCTAAAGTAAAAATAAAAATATGTAGACTAAATTTAAATTGAAACCCCAAGAAACCAGAGTCCACATGCAGTGCAATATCAGATAAATAAGAGATGCAGTTCCCCAATACTGTGTAAAATATAAAAATAGTGCAAAGTCCAATAACTAAAATTAAATAAAATTCGTTTTTCTCCCTTTGTTTTCTGACCATTTTATTCTCTGATCATGCTGGTCCCGATCTGAGGCTTCAGCTTTCCTGTCTTCTCTTAGCTCTCTTGCTGTGGTCTATGGTCCATCTGTCTTTAATACCCAAGACCCTGTTCAAGCTGCAGACCGACAGGGGCTCCATGTTCCTAATAGCCCCTTACTGGCCCTGTCAGCCATGGTTTCCTCTGCTGACTGATCTGGTGCAGACTCCACCTCTCAGCCTGGGATATGTGCCCATCCTCCTCTCTCAGGATCATGGGGCACTTCTCCATTCCAATCCACAGGCCCTCTGTCTCACAGCATGGCTGCTGAGAACATAATCTTTGCAGACCTTGACCTTCCACAACAGGTCAAGGGCATCCTATTTACATCTTGCAAGTCATCTACCAGGCATTCTTATGCCGTCATATGGTGAAGGTTCACTCTCTGGTGTACCAAAAAGCATATTGACCCACTCTGCCTGCCCTATGGAATTCCTTTTACAATATCTACTTCACTTGTCCTCAGCAGGTCTCAAGACTAACTCAGTCAGCCATCTCAGCCCTTGGTGCAATGATTTATGAGGGGTCTTCTGCTGTGCAAGCCACAGATCAAACCACCACCGGTGGCCTGGGACCTCAACGTGGTCCTAGAGCAACTTCTAAAGCTGCGTTTTGAGCCTTTAGCCACCACTTCTTTAAAATTCTTGTCTTAGAAGGTAATCTTCCTCATCACCCTCACCTCAGCTCACTGCATGAGCAAGCTGCAGGCTTTAGTGTCTGATTCTCCGTACACCCAGTTCCACCATGACAAGGCAGTACTCTGTAATCATCCACACTTCCTTCTGAAGGTGGTCTCATCTTTCCACCTCAACCAATCTGATACTGCCAGCTTTCTTCCCCAGACCGCATGCCTCTAGGGCTGAAGCAGCACTATACACTTTAGACTGCAAGCGTGCACTGGCTTTCTACTTGGACAGAACCAAAAATCACAGGAAATCCTCTCAATTATTCTTTGATCCAAATCACCTTCGACTGCCAGTTATGAAGCGCACCCTATCCAAATGGATTGCAGACTGCGTTTCTTTTGCCTACGCTCAAGCGGAACTCTCCCTCAAGGGTCGCGTCATGGCTCACAACATGTGAGCCATGGCATCCTCAGTTGCCAACCTTTGTTCCGTCTCCATTGACAAAATCTGTCAAGCAGCAACTTGGTCCTCTATTCATACCTTCGATGCACACTACTGCCTAGACAGGGACTCCTGTCGGGATGCTGGCTTTGGCCAGGCTGTTCTCCAACACCTTTTTGGGACTTAACTGCAACTCCTACTCTCCATACCAGACTTCCCTGGCAATGGTCTTGCCACATGCAATCATGTCCAAAGGGGCCACTTTGTATCCACACCTTCTTGGCTCTATCTTTTATCATCCAATTCCTGTCTGGTACCTTTGGAGCTAGTGAGTCCCATATGTGAAGACTGCATTCCTGCTTGTTCCTGGAGATAGCAGCATTATTGACCTGTAACAGGTGATCCTGGGAACAACAGGAATCAGTCTTCATAACCCACCCTCCTCCCTTAGGAATTATAGGATATTCTCTTTTTCCTCTTTCTCTCAGCTACAAACTCAACTGAGGAGAGGATCTTAATATGTACACCTTAGAGAAAAGGTGGGATAGAGGTGATATGACTGAGACGTTTAAATACCTCTGTGGCATAAATGCACAGGAGAAGAGCCTCTTTCGATTGAAAGCAAGCTCTGCTACAAGAGGACATGTGATGAGGATGAAAGGGGATAAATTCAGGAGCAATATGTAGAAATATTTCTTTACGGAAAGAGTGGTGGATCCGTGGAATAGTCTCCCAGTGGAGGTGGTAGAGATGAGGACAATATCTGAATTCAAAGAAGCATGGGACAAACACAGGATCTTTAAAGGAAAAAAAAGGGGAATGTTGTAGTGGTTGATATGGAAGGACAGACTAGACAGGCCATGTGGTCTTTTTCTGTTCTCATGTTTCTATGAATTTTGTACACTACAGCACTACAGAAGAAATAGTCTTCCTTCTTGGCCCATAAACGTACATAGTAACATAGTAAGTGACGGCAGATAAAGACCAGCATGGTCCATCTAGTCTTCCCAGTAAGATGGCAGGAGTAGGTGCACCCCTCCCCTTGTCTTTGTCCAAGGGTGCACCTCCCACTCTGTGTAGGCCACCCCTCCCCATGTCTTTGTTTAGGGGTGAACCCACTGCTCCATGTAGGATACCCCTATTTATTGAGAAATTAGATGGTTCAGTTATCTATCCTGTTGCTGTAAAGGGATCCACTGTGTCTGTCCCATGCCATTTTGAATTCCGTTACTGTGTTTGCCCCCACCACTTCCATCGAGAGGGCATACCAAGCATCCACCACCCTTTCATTGAAAAATTATTTTCTGACATTACCTCTCAATTTACCCCCTTGCAGCTTCATGTTATGCCCCCTAGTCCTACAGCTTCCCCGTCTCTGGAAGAGGTTTGTTTGTTCATTATTTCTCTTTAAGTATTTAAAGGTCTGAATCATATCTCCCCTATCCTTCCTCTCCTCCAAAGTGTACATATTTAGGTTTTCAAGTCTCTTCTCATAAGGCTTCTGATGCAGGCTCCAAATCATTTTGGTCGCCTTCCTCTGAATAGTTTCCATTCTTTTTACATCCTTTGCAAGATATGGTCTCCAAAACTGAACACAGTATTCCAAGTGAGGCTTCACTAGTGACTTATACAGTGGCATTAGTATGTTTTCCTTTCTGCTGGTAATTCATCTTTGTATGCAGCCCAACATCCTCCTGGCTTTTGCCACCGCCTTGTTGCACTGTTTTGCCATCTTGAGATCTACAGAAATAATCACACCAAGGTCTTTCTCCTGATCCGTGCACACCAACCTTTCGCCCCCTATCGCATACATTTCCCTTGGATTTCTGCTACCCATATGAATAACACTGCACTTTTTTGCATTAAATCTTAATTGCCAAGCATTAGACCATTCTTCCAGCTTTTGTAGATCTTTCCTCATGTTAACCACTCCCTCAGGGGAGTCCACTCTGTTGCAAATTTTCGTGTCATCTGCAAAAAGACAGACCTTTCCATTCAGTCTTTCAGCAATATCACTCACAAATACATTGAATAGTGCCGGGCCCAGGACCGAACCCTAGGGTACTCCGCTAATCACCTTCCCTTCATCTGAGTGAGCACCATTTACCATCACCTTCTGTCGTCTGTCAGTCAACCAATTTCTGATCCAGTTTACCACCTTGGGACCCATCCCCAAACTGCTCAGTTTATTGATAAGCCTCCTATGATGGACAGTATCAAAGGCTTTGCTGAAATCCAGGTAGATGACATCCATCGCGTGCCACTGATCTAGTTCTCTGGTCACCCAGTCAAAGAACTCAATCAGATTTGTCTGGCAAGATCATCCTTCGGTAAAACCATGTTGCCTCGGATCTTGCAACCTGTTGGTTTTGAGAAAGTTCACTATTTACTCTTTCAGGAGCACCTCCATTACTTTTCCCACCACCGAGGTAAGGCTCACTGGCCTGTAGTTTGTCACTTCTTCTCTGTCACCACTTTTGTGTAGAGGTACGACATCAGCCATTCTCCAGTCCTGAGGAACGTCTCCTGTTTTCAAGGATCTGTTGAAGATATCCTTTAATGGCCCTGCAAGAACCTCTCTGAGCTCTTTCAGTATCCTGGGATGTATCCCATCCGGTCCCATGCCCTTGTCCACTTTCAGTTTTGCAAGTTGTTCTAAAACATCATCTTCTGTGAATGGTGTGGCATCTATTTCATTCCCATTTTTATATTTGGGAGTCACAGGTGGTCCTTCTCCAGGATTTTCTTTAGTAAAGACAGAGCAGAAATATTTGTTTAGAAATTTCGCTTTTTCAATGTCACTTTCCATGAGTCCGTTCCCAGTACTTTTGAGTCCTGCAATTCCACCTCTGATTTTCTTCCTTTCCCGAATATACCTGAAGAAAGTTTTGTCACCACACTTCACATCTTTAGTCATCTTATCCTCTGCCTTTGATTTTGCTTTCCTTATATCTAGTTTTGTCTCTTTGAGTTTGATCCTGTATTCATTTCTGTGTTTCTCTGTTTGCAAGCTTTTAAATTTTGTGAAAGCTGTGTTTTTTGTGTTTATTTGAGCAGCCACTTCTTTGGAAAATCAAATAGGTTTCCTTCTCCTCTTGTTTTTATTTACTTTTCTTATATATATCTTTCACCCCTTTTATTGCCACCTTTTAGTTTAGCCCATTGCAATTCCACTTCCCTTATCTCCTTCCACCCTGTCAACTCCTCCTTTAGGTATTTGGCCATTTTATTGAAGTTAGTGTTTTTGAAGTTTAGGACTTTGAGCTTGCTATGATTGGACTGCACCTTGGCTTTTATCTCAAACCACACCGTGTGATGATCGCTGTTGCTTGGAGAGCTTCCACAAATTTTTTGCTTCTTTCCAGATCTGCAGAAGGAGTAATCCAATCCACATCAGGTAGATTAAAATCACCCAATATGATCACTTCCCCCTTTGTGGCTATCTTGGCAATATCTATAATCAATTCATTATCTATCTCTTCGATTTGAGTCGGAGGTCTGTAGACTACAGCAGGATGGATGACAGTGCCATCTCCTCTTTCTAACACAATCCAGAGTGCTTCTTCTTTTCCCCATGCCTCCTGCATTTCAGTAGCTTTAATATTGCTTTTGACATACAAGGCTGCTACTCCTCCTTTTCCATTTTCTCTGTCTCTTCTGAATAGATTATAGCCAGCTATGGCTACATCCCAATCGTGTGATTCATTAAACCATGTTTCTGTAATGGCCACAATGTTCAAGTCCATTTCCACCATTAGGGCTTCCAGGCACAGAACTTTGTTGGCTAAGCTTCGAGCATTTGTGCTCATTGCTTTCCAGCATTTAACTGGCTTGCGTGTATTTTGCATTGATTTTGTTCTGCCCACTTCTTCCCACTTGCTTTTGATGTGTGGTTTAAAAGTGTGGCTGTTTCTGATGATGATCTGCTTTTGCAGGGAGTGACGTCCAGAACTTGTCCTTCCCCATCCATCACCCCCCTTTTTCTAGTGTAAATGCATATCCACATACTGCCTGAATTTTTCACTTAGGATTCTTTTCCCTGCGACAGAGAGATGTAGTCCATCAGCACAGTATAGTCTCTTGTTGGTCCATCTGTTTCCCCAGTCACTTAAAAATCGGAATCCTTCCTCTTTGCACCAGGTCTGGAGCCATGCGTTAAAGCTGTTTTTGTGATGTAGCCTTTCCGCCCCCTTACCAAGAACAGGTAGAACTTCTGAGAATGCTACAGTGTTAACAATGGGCTTTAATTTCTCCCCCAGAGTTTGAAAGTCCTTTTGAACTGTAGTGGCACTGTTTCTAGCCAGCTCATTTGTACCCAAGTGGATGACAACATCAATTTTCGAGTGCTCACTTTCAGCGCTAAGTACCTCAACAATTTGGTTTGTATTCTTCCTAGCTGAAGAGCCTGGGAGGCATTTGACTAACCTCTCTCCTTTGAACTGTTTCCCCAAGTTGGTGGCTCTGATGATGGAATCACCAAGTAGCAGTAGTTTTCTGTTCCTTGGGTTTTTCCTCATATCCGGTGCTTTATGTGGAGATTGGGAATTGGCTGACTCATTTAAGGGCCCTTCAGCTTCCCTGGATTGGGCATCCTCATTTACACTTGTGAAAGAATTGGCAATGCCCAAAATTTGAGTAAGTCCTAAGTTTTAAACCATAACAAAAGGATTTTCCTGCCATGCGTGTGCTACAGAAGGGTTGAAGATGTCAAGGAAATGCCTGATCCAGTGAACAGAACCGTAGGCTGTCCACAGACAAATTTTCCTTGTTTTCTCTGTCAATCCCTGTGATTCTGTCAGTTATCATTTCTTTTGGTGGTGTTACCCTTGTATGGTTCTTTGCTAATATGTAAAATGTTAATGCCTGTCAGCATATGCTCAAGCTCCTTAAATGCTTGAATAAAGTTATGCTGTGTTTTGAGGTAAATAGATGTCATATGTTTTCATGCCCCCATCTGCCAGACATCTGTCTCTGTGGACTCTTCAGTAAGTAAAAAGATGTCTACATCTTTCTTCCAAATTCAAATTTTGATTGACATACTAGAAAGACAATTGAGCATAGCATCCAAATAGCTTCCAGATTTAAAATATGTTCACTCATGTAGGGAGTATGTCTGACTTTGAAGTCCATGCTTACGTCAGGTCCAAAACTCAAGGCTAGATGAAGATGAGAGCAAAGAAAACAATGCCCCTAGAACTCTCATCCTAGGCAAGCCACCAACAATTGCTAACTTGTTTTAGTAGGAATATTATTTTATTTCTCCCCCTTTCAATGCAGTAGAGAACTCTGCATGCTATGAAGCAGTGATCAGTGTTTACTAGGCATGTGTACTAGTTTTCATACAAATGGTAAAATCAACAACAATTCTGATTTTTGGTGCATCTTTGCATCAACTGTGTACATGCTCAGACATTTTGCACTAATTGCTGTTTCTGAACTTTGCTTTCATCATGCATATGGCCAGATGCACTGGAACCGATCTGAGAGGGAGAATTCAAGGAGTGGTCCCCAGTAACCAGTATGAGGCATTTGAGCCAATCATGCTCCAAATGTTTGGCAGGCAGCCATAGAAATCTATCCCTGCCTAACTTCTGCAAATCTCATAACTGTTGAGGCCTCAGCAGAGCTGAAACAAACAGCACAAATGGCAGAGAAAAGTTTTGGCTCTGACTTTCAGAGAGTGACGAAGGCGTGCTGGTGTGAGTTTTAGGACTGCAAAAGGAGCAATAGCAATTTGGCTTTGGCTGGAAAGAAAATAAAACATAGCTTGGGTAGTGGCTACTGCCATAGGGTTGTGTCTTGGCTAAAGAGGATTTTAAGGGAGGAAAAACACAGACCACTAACTTTGATCCATTCATTAAGGATGGATTGTGACTGGGATTTGCTGGTCTTCCTACATCACAGAAGAAAAGAAAAAACAAATATTCAAGCTGTATTTTTTTCCTGTGGTATTTTTACCTTCCTCAGCGCTGTGGAGAGTCTACCAGAAACCTAGGGACTTGAAAGTTTTGGGAAAGACAGGGAATTTCACTTTGATATAACAGAGTCAGTGACAGGCTGGGGATATATTCCATTGCAGAACTAGAAGAGACAGTACAATAATATGTCTTGCAAAAAATATTCATCTATTCTCCAGGACCAAGCAGGAAGTCAGTCCTCACATATGGGTGACGTCAGTGCCGATGGAGCCCTCGTGCGGAGCATTTCCCCAGCTTTCAAAGAAAGCCTTTGGGAATTGCAGCGCGCATGCGCGGTCCCCTTCCCACCCAAGGGTGCCATCTTGCTCAGTCGTCTTTTTTCAGCGGAGCCCGATGGACGTAGTTCGTTTTTCGCCGAGGAAAAAGTTGATTTCCCTGTTTTTGTTCTTCGGTTTGACGCCGGATCCTTTTCCCGCCTGGGCCCGATACGCCGGAATCGAGCCCTCTCTCTTTTTCGGTTTTTGTCCTTCGTGGCTAGCGTTCGCGTCATTTTTTCTTTTTTCACTGGCAGCCCTGTCTTTTGACCTCGCAGGGGCCCTTTTTCCCCCGATGGCTGCCAGCGGGTTTAAAAAGTGTGATCAGTGTAAGAAACCTATGTCTCTTACTGACACACATGACTGCTGACTCCACTGCCTTGGACCCGATCATGACCCGATGATCTGTGGTCCATGTGGCAAAATGTACTCAAAAGCGTTGAGGATTCGGCAGCATCAGAAGAATAGGATCTTCTCTGACTCCGCGTCCGGACGGGCCCGGACCTCGTCAGAGGCCTCAACGTCTCGGGACTCCGGCCCCGAGCAGCATCGGGGTTCCTCTGAGCGGGGGTCTCCTTCGCGGGAACAGCGCAGGAAGAAGAAACCCATGAGGGCGGCATCGGTGGATGCTCCTGGTTCCTCGAGAGCCAGGTTGCATAGCCCCGATAGCCGTCCCGGGTCTTTGGAGTCGGAGAGGCCTGCCAAGCAACCTCATATTGAGATGGAGTCTCCTGAACACGTGAGTGTTGTAGTTCTCGTGGAATCTCCTCCAGGGGAGCCGATGTCGGGGCCCGAGTCTGTGGCTGCTAGGTCTCCTGAGCTCGGACTCAGGTTGACGGCCTTGGAGAGCAGCCTCGCTGCCTTCATGGAACAGCAGCGGGCATTGATCGCCGGTCTCACCGGTGCATCTGCCCCGACCACCGGAACATCGACGTCCAAGTCGACCCCAGAGGCCGAGTCAATCCTCGGCCATGGTCTCCCTCGACCTCCCGTTCGGGACCGAGGTCATCGACGCCGGTACCCTCGGCGTCGGGGCGGATGGCATCGGTGCCCGCCCGACCGGAGCCACTCGATACCTCCTCCGAGGAGTCGGGCTGGGAGACGGAGGACGAAGAGTCACCCGACACCTATCGGACTCTGTGTGTCCCATCGGACTCGCCGGAGTCCGAACCTCGGAGACAATCCCCACCGGAGGATACCCGGTTCTTGGACTTCGCGTGGGTTATGGCCAAGGCCTTGGCCTTCCCCGTGGATCCCGAGGAGGAGCCTTGAGCCGAGGAACTCGAGGCCCTCCAGTATGACTCTCCCCCGAAGGAGGCCTTTACTGTACCGGTTCCTCCGATGCTGGAGCGGCTGCTCTTCCGCATGTGGGAGACCCCGGCCTTGACGCCGGTGTTAAGCAAGTGGGTCGATTCCATCTATCGAGTCCGCAAGAGCCCCGGGTTCCAAAAGGCACAATTACCGCACCACTCCATGGTTGTGGAATCGGCCATGCATCGACTGAAAAGTCAGAAGATGCACTCCTCGGTGCCTCCCGGCCGGGAGGCCCGGAACCTGGATGCCCTTGGTAAGAAGTGCTTCCAGGGCTCTATGCTTGCTTGCCGTGTCCAGACATACCAGCTCTACATGGGCATGTATCTCCGAGACCTGGCAAAGGAGATTGCCGGGTTCTCTGCTGGTCTCTCCGAGGAAGCTTTGCAGAGGTTCCAGGCCTTGTCCACTGGTATTCGAGAGTGCTTGAAGTTTTTCTCTCGAGCAGCCTACGATGGCTTCGAGGCTTCGGCCCAAGTAGCCGGGGCCGGCATCGGTGCCCGCCGACAGGCTTGGCTACAGTCATCCGATCTCGAGCCATGGGTACAGGACAAGTTGGTCGATGTCCCCTGCCGAGGTGAAAACCTCTTTGGCAAGCCCATGGCTGAAAAGGCTGCAGAACCCAAGACCGAGACTCTGACCCGGACTAGGCTGTCCAGAAAAACCTCTGCCCCTTCTCAGAAAAAGAAGGGCTTGGGGAAAAAAGACCTTTTAACCGAGGAAGTCATCTGCCTATAAACAGTACCCTCATTATTAGGCCTCTGCAGCTCCCCAACAGGGTCAGCAGGCCAAGGGGCAGGGTCATGGGCCCCGTAGGCAGAAGGCCCCCAAGCCACCAACACCGGCCCCTGCTCAGCAGGGTGGGGGTTTTTGACTCAGAAAGCATCGCCTCTTCTCCTCAGCTGGCTTTCATCAGCACAGGAGGCCGGCTGGCCCACTTTGCCCACAGGTGGTCAGCCGTCATATCAGATAACTGGGTGCTCCATATAGTCCAAAAGGGCTATCTTCTCCATTTTCACCAGTTACCTCCCTCCTATTTTCCAGGGGAGCCTCCAAGACTCCCTCTGCACAGGGACCTACTCCTTCAGGAGTTAGCAAGTCTGCTAAAGGAACAGGCTGTGGAACCGGTGCCCCACCACCTGAGAGGTCACGGCTTTTATTCCAGGTACTTTCTGGTACCAAAAAGAACAGGAGGCCTCAGACCCATCCTAGACTTACGCAACCTCAACAAGTTCCTGGAGAGGGAAAAGTTCAAGATGCTTACCCTTGGAATCCTGCTGCCCTACTTCCAGCAGGGAGATTGGCTATGCTCCTTAGATCTAAAGGATGCTTATACTCACATCCTTATTCATCCAGACCACAGACAATATCTCAGATTTGTTGTGGGGGGAAACCACTACCAGTACAGAGCACTACCCTTTGGCCTGACCTCCGCCCCCAAGGTGTTCACCAAGTGCCTGGCGGTGGTGGCGGCCTACCTGAGGCTTCAGGGTCTTTTTGTGTTTCCATACCTGGATGACTGGCTCATAAGGGGCCAGACTTACCAGGAGACCAGTCAAGCCACCCTTCGCACTGTGGCTCTGCTTCAGCACTTGGGGTTTGTCATAAACTTCGCAAAGTCCACTTTGCTACCGTCCCAGAACTTAGAATTCATAGGAGCAAGGCTGGACACTCTTCAGGCAAAGTCTTTTCTGCCCATGGACAGAGCCCACAGCTTGATGGATCGAGCCAGGCAGTTCCACAGCAATTCCCTGGTCTCTGCCAGGCAATTCCTGAGACTTCTCGGCCATATGGCTTCCACGGTTCATGTAACCCCCAATGCCTGCCTGCACATGCGGCCTGCTCAGTGGAGCCTTCGAACTCAGTGGCATCAGGCCACAGGGAGCCTTGCAGACTCAGTAAGAATATCCGCCCTGCTCGTCTCCTCTCTGCAATGGTGGCTTCATCTTCCGAATCTGGTACTCGGAGTGGTTTTTTATTCCCATCTGCATTCTCAAGTGCTGACGACAGATGCTTCTCTTCTAGGTTGGGGAGCACATTGCCAAGGGGCATGTACTCAGGGTCTCTGGACCCCTTGGGAGGCTGCTCAGCAGATAAACGTCCTGGAGCTACGGGCGATACGCCTAGCTCTGAGAGCCTTCTCCCACCTCACCTCTCACCAGTCTGTGCTGGTCCAGACGGACAATCAAGTTGCCATGTTCTACGTTAACAAACAAGGGGGCACAGGCTCTTTCCTTCTCTGTCAGGAGGCACAACGGCTGTGCTCTTGGGCCATCAATCATGGAATTCTCCTCAAGGCTGTCTACCTCCCAGGTCAAGAAAATTATCTGGCGTACAGACTGAGCAGGATCCTGCAATCACACGAATGGAGGTTGAATCCATTGGTGGTTCAGCAGATCTTTCTGAGGTGGGGCCTCCCCACCATGGATCTTTTCGCCAGTCCTCTGAACCGGCAACTCCCGAGATTCTGTTCCAGACAACCGCATCCTCTCAGAGTAGCAGCAGATGCGTTTCTGATCCCATGGTCCACAGGCCTACTGTATGCATTTCCTCCCACGCCACTAGTGTCCAGAAACCTTTTCAAAGTCCTCAAGGACAGGGCCTCCATGATTCTGATAGCCCCCAGGTGGCCGAGGCAACCGTGGTTTCCACTTCTGCTCCAACTTGCGGTGGACACTCCTCTTCCTCTTCCTCTTCCTCTGGGGATTCAACACGATGATCTGTCTCAGGAACAGGGATCTCTCTTGCACCCCAACCTCCAGTCCCTTCATCTGATGGCCTGGCTGCTGAAAGGGTAGTCCTAGCTCCCCTACTACTGCCTCGAGAGGTGGAAGATGTAGTCTTGGCCTCTAGATGGCAATGCACCAGGAAATCCTACGCTCTTAAGTGGCGTAGATTCTCCACATGGTGTGCTCAGCACAGCAAGAATCCCTTCTCGTGCTTGGTAGCGGTAGTATTGCAATATTTGCTTTACCTCTCCAATCTAGGCCTTAAGTCCAACTCTGTCAGGGTTCACCTCAGTGCTCTCTCAGCGCACCACTTGCCAGTGGACGGAAGGCCTCTTTCCAACCACCCTTTGGTGGCTCGTTTTCTCAGAGGCCTCCTCCTGCTTAAGCCTCCTTTACGTCCACCAGCCCCTGAGTGGGATCTGAATGTGGTCTTACAGCGGATTACTTATCCGCCATTTGAACCTATGGCTACCTGCCCTCTCCGTTTTCTCTCCTGGAAAACCTTATTTCTGGTAGCTCTTACCTCTGCTAGGCGAGTAAGTGAACTTCAGGCACTAGTGTCTGATCCCCCTTATACTAGGTTCTACAGGAATAGGGTAGTCTTACGGACTCACCCGAAGTTTCTTCCTAAGGTTGTCTCCCTTTTTCACCTCAGTCAGGAGGTGGTTCTTCCGACCTTCTTTCCCAGGCCGCATGCCAACCGGGCTGAGATGGTCCTGCATACCCTGGACTGTAGGAGGACATTATCCTTCTACCTTGACCGTATGCGGGAGCATCTGAGGGCTGTTCAGCTCTTCGTTTCTTTTGACCCCAATAAGTTGGTGTTACCTGTCTCCAAGCGTACTTTGTCCATATGGGTCGCTGACTGTTTCGCCTGGGCTTATGGGGCAGCCAGCCTCTCATTGGAGGGTCGAGTCACGGCTCATCGTGTCAGGGCGAAGGCTGCGTCAGTGGCTCATCTCCGCTGTGTTCCGTTGGCAGACATCGGCCAGGCCACTACTTGGTCTTCAAGCCAGACTTTTGCGGCCCATTACTTGAGAGGGAGTCCCGCAGGGACAGTGCTTTTGGACAGGCGGTACTCCATAATCTCTTTGGGGTTTAGGCAACTCCTACCCTCCGGCCCTGGTGTTGGGCTACCAGTCGGGGGCGTTCTCAGAGAAGATTCCTTCCTTACGTACTGACGAGCTCGAGGGAGCTCATTTTTTTGGCTTGAGTTCTCCGGTAGCCTTAAGCTGGGGAGTCCCATATGTGAGGACTGACTTCCTGCTTGGTCCTGGAGAAAGAGTAGTTACTCACCTGTAACAGGTGTTCTCCAGGCGCAGCAGGAATCAGTCCTCACGACCCTCCCTCCTCCCCTTGGAGTTGCAGTCATATGATTTATTTTTGCTAATTTTTTGCTGTCTTTTAGCTATATCATCAGACTGAGCAAGATGGCACCCTTGGGCGGGAAGGGGTCCGCGCATGCGTGCTGCAATTCCCAAAGGCTTTCTTTGAAAGCTGGGGAAATGCTCCGCACTAGGGCTCCGTCGGCGCCGACATCACCCATATGTGAGGACTGATTCCTGCTGCTCCTGGAGGACACCTGTTACAGGTGAGTAACTACTCTTTGTGTTTGACAGCAACTGTGAAAGTAGAAAGGCACCAAAAACTACAACACAGGCACAGTCCGAGTCCCTGGGAATCCGTTCCCACTGGAGAATTAGCTGCATAGCTGGACAAATACCACTTATCCCCCTGGTCTTTTCAAGTGTCAGCACAGGCATTCAACCTTACCAGGCACTGCAAGACTTAACCCAGGCATATCATAATTCATGGGAAGGGTATGACTGGAAAATTAAATGGTCATAGAAAGACAGAAGGTGAAAGAGGTACCGGCACAAGTGTGCAGAAAGGGATAGGACATTTCCAAGTATGGTAATGGGCTCCTCTAGTCCACTGCCCAAGCTAGAGAGATATATTCACATGGAGAGTAGAAAAAGCTGAAGTTTCCGGTGCAATTGTGAAAGAGCAGGTGTCTGCTGTCATCTCCAAAGAAGGGTAAAGGGAGGTTGATATGGTGCAGGATGAAGGGGGGGGGGCATGAGATTAGCAGCAGGTGAAAACAACTCAGCCTTACAGCAGACTGACTGTATTCCCTGCTGAAAAGTGTGCGGGGATGGTCTTGGCAGATAAAGAAAATTAATTGGTCCACATGGGTGGGATTTACATCCGAATCATCAAACATTGAAAGTTTACTGGCTGAAAAAGCTGTTGAAGAGATTGTTGTTTAGCATGTCAATTGGTGAAAAGGTTGAAAGTGATCTTGATGGTACCAAGGTCAAGAGCACCACATAGGTAAAAGGGACAATAATGAGTGGAAATGATGCTGCTGGTCTTTCATCCTCTCTTCCTCCCCCAGCCATGAGTCCAGCTGCAGCACCAAGAGCAGTATCCCCCCTACCCCAAGGAAGTACAAGGGAAGTCTCGTACAACCTCACATGTGGACACATTTTAAAATGTTTGATGACCTGTAGTATGCAAAATATAATTATTGTAGGCCCTGTATGACCACAATGTGGGCCTGGCAGAGATGTGCCTCCCTCCTGGCTGGCACCTGGGGTGGGCCACACCCACTTCCCTGCCCTTGGTGCGCCATTGGCAGAGGGAAGCTGATGTTTCCTCTTATGATCAGTGGCATGCAACATAATTTGGAAAAACAGCAACCTTTCCAACTTGGTACAAAGGGGAGGTGATGATCCTAAGCTGGAATCTCCATACAAGAGTGAAAATATCAGTGGTGGGACAAGTACAGAAAAAATGAAATCCCTTTCCCAAGTGGAATACCTATTCTCTTCCACCAATCATATGGCATGGCAGCAGGACTAATGCACATCAAAGCAAGCCACCATGGAAAACTTGGTGTGATGTTCATTAGCACTGTCACTGGACAGGCAGCATCAAGAGTAGTGACCTGGTTTAATGGGGAAATCATAGTCCTGGATGACCATCCCATAAGCTGGTTGTGAAGATGGGGTTTAAGAGGCTGCTGCATCTCTTATCTCCTGCTTACTCAGTGCCCTCCAGGACAAATTTTAGTAGTAGGCAGGTGATCTCCAGCCTGTATAATCTGCTGCATCACCAATTGGACATAGCTGCCTTCCAAACAATTGACTCTGGTTCAATTCCTGGCCAATGCAGCCTTTCCTTCTCCCATTTCTCTAAAGGAAAAAAAGGGGACTGTTGTAGTGGTTGATATGGAAGTGCAGACTAGATAGGCCATGTGGTCTTTTTTGCCATCATGTTTCTATGCATTTCACCACTGACATCTGGACTAGTCAGGAGTGGTCTAGTGGTTAGGACAAGGTACTTCAGGCCAGAGGGCCGGGGGTTCAAGTCCCACCTGGGGACAGCAATCTCAGGCCGGAGGGACTGGGATTTCTAGTCCTATAGGCACTCCTTGTGGTCTTGGGCAAGCCACTTAACCCTCCATTGCCCATGTTCCCTGTAAGTATTAGCGTATGTGTCTCATATCCCCTTGTGTTAAATGTATCCCCCAATTGACCGCTTTGACCCGGTGAAAAGCGGGATATAAATACAGCTAAATAAATAAATAAATAAAATACTACACACATCCACGTAGCTCTCCCTGACAGCACACTGGTAGCAGCTAACTGAGGAAGGATCTAATGGAGGAGCAACAGTATGAGAATATCAATGGGCTGGGCCACACTGCCAGGTAAGATATGACAATGATATCAGGAACCATATCTTTGAAATAAGGGCAATGCTACAGCACTGGCACACATGGCACAAAGAGGGCATTGCACATACAGATTGCTTTGTAACAGATGATGGGAGGAACATGGTCAAAGCAGCGAAGGGGAAGGCTTTTGGAGGATCAGATATGTGTTAGCTGCTGGGGACATACTGAACATGCCCCCAACAGCTAACCTGTAGCCTCTGTCATTAATGCTCTTGAGATTAGTAATTAAAGGGGCCCTTAATATACTATGGGCAGGGCAAGCTTCTAAAGCCATTTACCTGCTTATGGAGAATTGTACATAGGAGGGGGTTGATTTAATAATACACTTGCGTCAAAGCTGGAAAAGGTGTCTATTTTCAACCTATTTTATAAAGGCAACACAGACAACTGATGTGTTTTTGAAAAATAGATTCCTAAGAAAGTGTGAATTTGTGTATGTACTTAATAGGGGTAATTTTATAAAGCCGTTTTTGTGTGGGTGTGGCAATATGAGCATAAAATGGATCTTATACTATTGTGATAGGCATAAAAGTCCCCACAATAGCATGAAGTCTTGTATTTTTACGATGGAGACTGCTAGGAGTGTGGTCTGGATGGAATGTGGGTGGAGCCATGAAGTAGGTGCATTGATTATACAATCACTTAATCTACATGCTTACTTGTATATTCTACACATGGATATTTACACATGTTTTCGAGTACCAACTAACCTTATTATTTCTATTGACTCTGAAAATGATATGGACTAGAAAAGGCTAAAAGATAATGATCTGTCCAAAACACAGGAATAAAGTCAATGTGAGAGTGTACAACAGCCAATAAAGACAAGGTAAGAACTTGAATCAGTGTATGGCTTCCATTATTTGATAGGATATAGACGCGTTGACACATTCACAGAGATTCCATGCTAAACCAATATCTAATCCCCTTTGACTATAAGAGTGTGAAATAGCAGTAAATGAGTGAATGCCAAATGGCCAATAAAGTGAAATATAATTTATATGAGCTTTCAAAAACATGCTGACTCTACATAGTTTATCTAGTTCCCAGGCCATATTCTAAACATTTTAAGGAACAGGAATTTTCTTTTCCCTAACAGTGGTTCATTGGGTAATGACTCCTTTTCTGTATATCTTTCCCAAGTGCCTTCATAAACTGCCATATAATTTGTTTAACTCTGTTATAAATTAACTCTGAACCACCTGAGACTGACCAGCTGAAACCTAGTTATGCCTCACTCTTGCAAATATTACATCGCAGGCTATTAGGCATATAAATTCTTCCAAGAAATTGTAAATGATACTAATCCATTGTAGAAAAAAGTCTTGACACCATATAGTAAGCTCATGCTTTATCATCCAGAAAATGTTCTGGGCAGGACCAGCATCTAGCTGTAATAGATGCAAGTCCAGGAGATGTTCATCATACAAACCAAACAGAAGATTTGGTTGAAAACATTAATAGCTCATTTAATCTTAACTACCATGCTGATACTAATGTTTATCATAATTAAACTCCAGATGTTCACAGTTGGGAAAAGTGTTACTGACGTTATGGCGGGAATCCAGTGATCACCAGATGGTATGGCTAAATAGTTCAGCAATAGCAATCAAACCACATACATATGAGATTTTAAGACTTCAGTGGGGCCAACTTTGTCAACATGAAGGAGTATCTCATATCAGCCCTAACAGGGAAGAAAGATCTGAGTAATTCAGACGAACCTTGAATGAAACTAGAAAGAGTCAATGGGGGGCAACAAACATAAAATGTGAAAGTGATCAAGAAGTAGCTCAAAAGGTAGGGACAAAATGATTAGTAACCAGTAATCGTGGGAGGAAGACAGGAGGTTGCATCTAGAAAATCAGGCAAATAAAAGAATAAATGAAAGGGGTGGAACAGACTATAAGGACTTTGTTAGATGCATAGGCAAAAGGAAAAAAAAATTAGCATAGATTATGAACCCGACAGGAAAGAATCAAGAATGTGTGGAGAGGAATGTGAAAAAGTGTGACATACTCAGTAAATATTTTAAATTAATATTCATAGATAAGGAGATTAGAGGTTCAATAATCATAACAAAAGCATGAAAGTGAGGGAGGTGGATCAAATTCCATTTATGGAAATAAGAGTTTGGATTGAAATTGAAAGTGGATAAGGCAATGGAATCGGATGGAATACATCTTATGATGTTAAGGGCACTACTAATTACCCGGTTCATTCACCCATTGGAAGCTGAAGAAATCTGAAAACAGTAGTGCAGAGTCGATGTAGGAACTGAGGTGAAGCTCAGGACCCATACCAAGCTAGAAATGTGCCCTGTGCAACTAACGAATTTGGTGCCCCACCTCCACCCAGCCACATTCAGTAATTCACTCTTTGTGAGCTTTCTGGAAGCCCAATGATGAAATCGATGGCCCCTTCTATGCTTGCGCCCTGTGTGGCCGCACCACCTGCACAGCCCTTGGTATGGCCCTGAAGCTGACTCATTAAATCGAGTTAATATGATCGTGTAGGGTGGATGAAATATCTTCTTGATAAAAGAAAAAAACTGTTGAAGATATTCAGGCCAGTAAATTTCAGGATTTGAAGCAGCATGGATTTATTTACAAAAAGTTATGTCAAACAAATCTGATTTCTTTTGACAGTGTGATCAGGACATTAGATCAGAAGTGAGTGTTGGTTGTGTTCTGCTTACGTCTCAGTAAGACATTTGACATTGCTCTGCTCATGAGACCCATAAACACAGTGGGCAGGAAGAGGTGAGTGTCTGAAACGAGACCAGAAATAAGCAACAGAGGGTAGTGGTAAATGACGTTTATGATAAAGAAAGAAGAGTGATAAGCAGGCACCACATTAATCAGTCATGAAAATATTCAGTATTTTCATAAGAGCTAGTAGAGAAATATCCTTTTGGCAGATAACATCAAGAGGCTGATAAACAAACCTATGGGATTTCCCACAGGTCCATGGCCTATGCAAGCAAGAGTACTATGGATGCCAGTGAGCTGTGTAGCAAACCTTCATGCAGAATTTTGTGGCACAGGGAAGCCAGCTTATGTCAGTGGTATTCACTCCCAGTCCTTGAGGGGTCAGGTTTGTTTGTTTTTTAATTTCTTTATTTATATTTTCCAACAAATACAAACAAAAGAGAAAACCAAATTGCAGTAAATCAAAATACACAATTCTCTTTAACATGAGAAAAGAAAAGGCTAAACATAGCCCACCCCTCCCTGTCCCTTCCATCGTCATGCGATCATCAGGGGCTATATAAAGAAACACAAAACATCTGCAAGCCTGCTAGGCCTACAAGGGCAATGTAAGAGCAACCACTCCACTACAGAGGAAATGAGGAGATTTGTCTAATAACCCTTTACGATATTTTATTTATTTATTAGCTTTTATATACCGCACTATTTAGTATCAGAGCGGTTTACAAGGAACGTTAACAGTCAAGCAACTTTACATAGAACAGGCATAAAACATCAAGCAGGCAACTTAACATTAACAGGCATGAACAGCAAATCTAGGTAACATAGGCAGGGAGCTAATTAACATGCAAATGCTCCAACGAAAGGGAAAGGGTGGGAGGGAGAAAAGGGGTCAGGGGTAATTCTGTAGGAGTTTCCGCTTAGGAAAAGAGAAGGATGCAAGGGAACTACCACTACTACTACTACTATTCAGCACTTATACACCATGGTGTTTGCACATATATGTATCATAAGCACAATTGTTCTACCATTCGCGTCAACCAAGCTCTGCTGTATGCTTTCCAGTTAGAAATACTGAAAAAGGGCCACTTACAAGAGGAAGTTAATTAAAACAGACAATCCCGCTGTTACGGCGAGACGCCAATTGTTGATTGAAAAACGACCCCAGACTAGGAGAGATTGGCCCAAAATCCCAGCACCTCTTTAATACGGTTCCATATTGAAACCCAATAAGACTGAATGTTAGGGCAAACACACACCACTTGTCTCAAAGTGCTGACATCTCCTCGATGAGACTAAAACTCATTCCCAGTAGTCTGATTCCATTTAGCTACCTTTCAACAGGCAATCCTCCTTGGGAGTTGCATTTACTGATTTTGAAAGGCCTTCTGAGTATCCAGTATACCCTATGAGACTTCAACCTCCCAACAGACACCATGCCAGGAAGAAGGTTCCAGACGAAGGGATTACTTAACCTCTCTTCTAGTTCAAGCCATATTGAGCGCAAAACCTATGGCCCCCTTCACTCATCGCGAACTTTGTTTTAGTAAAAAATCACAGTACTAGGCCTGAAAAACAGAGAAAATCACCCCCCACCCCCTTCCTCTTTTTAAGATTTAAGTTTCCTGAGAGAAATTCTGGGCGATTATTTTCCCATAGAAAATGAACTAGAATCCTTTCAATTTGATGATAGATTCTCCCTGTAAGGAGAACTGATAACATTCCAACTATACAATCCACTTTAGGAGTGATAATCATATTTATAGCTTTAAGACGACCCCACCAATAAAACAGACCGACCACCACTTTGCTATTATACTGCTGAAAGCTCGTTGAGTCAAATAGGGTAAATGAGATTGCAGAGTGAACAGAAATGTGAGCCGCATTAATAGTAGACTCACTGTTTCTAGAACAAAGTCCCTTGGACACTAGGGAAAACCAATACGTGATATTTGAAAATCCATAAGGGATAGAATTTTCCTCATTAGGATGGCTACCCCAATTGTTTTTTATGATAGACAGCTGAGAAGCCCCTAAAGAGCATGCCTTTCTATCTAGTCTCGACGACTCCTCTCCATTCAAGTGTGTCTCCTACAGCAGTAAGATGTCAGCACTTTCTTTCCTACCATACTGAAGAAAATGTTTCCTCTTATTGGAATTATTAATGCCCTTAACATTCAGTTAAAAGATCTTAAAGGAAAGCACACTAACAGTATAGCTCTGATTAACAATCAAATATTGCAGAAACATACCAAATTGTAGCATTTAGTTTTGCATTTTAGAACAACTTCTCAAGCGCCCTCAAAGTGTTAGCTGCCCCTATAGCCCAAAGAAGAAAACCCAACAAAAAAAGGCACATTTTAGCCCCCAGCACCGTCATATGATCACTCATAATATGAACATGCGCATGAAATGAGAGTCAGAAGCTGTAAAGATGTCTTACACATTGGAACATGGAACGTACGAAGCATGAACCAAGGAAAGTTGGAGGTGGTCAAGAATGAAATGGAACGTGTACAACTTGATCTGTTGGGTGTTCAGCGAACTGAAATGGACTGGCATGGGGCACTTTGCATCAGATGATCACATGGTCTACTATGCTGGAAATGAAAGACAAAGAAGAAATGGTGTTGCATTTATAATAAAGAAGAAACTTGCAAGAACTGTAATGAAATACAATGCAGTCAGCGAACGCTTAATCTTTATTCGTCTACGAGGATTGCCTATCAACACAACTATAATTCAAGTATATGCCCCAACAACAGCTGCAGAAGAGAATGAAATTGAAGAGTTCTATGAACAAGTACAAGCTGAAATTGACAGAACATGCAAACAGGATATCCTGATAGTCATGGGTGACTGGAATGCAAAAGGTGGCAACAAAGAAGAAGGCAAAGTAGTTGGAAAATATGGACTTGGCAACAGAAATGAAGCTGGAGAAAGACTGATAGAATTTTGCAAGACCAATGATCTATTCATCTCAAACACCTTCTTCCAGCAACACAAGCAGTGACTGTACACATGGACTTCACCCAATGGATTGTATAAAAATCAAATTGACTACATCTGTGGAAGTCAATGATGGAAAAGCTCTGTAACATCAACAAAGACAAAACCTGGAGGTGACTGTGGTACAGATCATCAACTACTAGTATGCAAACTCAAGCTAAAGTTGAAAAAGAGCAAACCACTCATGAATGCAGCAAAATATGACCTTGAGAATATACCACTGGAATTTAAAGACTGCCTGCAAAATCGATTTGCTGCTTTAGATACAAATGACAGAGCTCCAGAAGAGTTATGGAATGACATCAAGAAGGTTGTGTTGGAAGAAAACGAGAAGTCTCTACAAAAGGTGAAAAAGCAAAAATGGCCAAAATGGATGACGGAAGAAACTCTGAAAATTGCCCAGAAATGCAGAGAAGCTAAAGCCAGAGGAGAAAGAAAGCCAGTCGCAGAACTTAACAGAGATTTCCAATGTGCAGCAAGACAGGACAAGGAAAAGTACTACAATGACACTTGCAAGGAAATAGAAGCAGAAACTATTAGAGGAAGAACAAGATCGGCTTTCCTAAAGCTACGAGAGTTAAAGAAAAAGTTCCAGCCTCGAATTGGAATGTTACAAGATGCTCAAGGTTCTATGTTGAATGATGCTGAGAAGATCAAGAAAAGGTGGAAGGAATATACAAAGTTTTTATATGATAAAGATCAAGTGGACCAACAGCCGTTTCAACCTGTACCTTATGATCGGGAACCATTGGTGATGAAAGAAGTTGAAGCAGCATTGAAAACCTTATCAAAGAACAAAGCCCCAGGCATTGATAGCATTCCCACAGAAGTATGGCAGCAATCTGATGCAGCTGTTACCGTACTCACAATGCTCTGCCAAGAAATATGGAAGACAACATCATGGCCAACTGACTGGAAAAGATCTGTGTTTATACCAATACTAAAGAAAGGTGATTCAACTGACTGTGGAAATTATCGCACAATCGCTCTGATCCCACATGCTAGCAAGATTCTACTGAAGATTATTCAAAAGAGACTACAACCATACCTGGAACAGGAACTACCTGAAGTGCAAGCAGGGTTCAGGAAGGGTGAGGAACGAGAGACATCATTGCAGATGTGAGATGGATCCTTGAAAAGGCTAAAGAATACCAAAAGGATATCTATTTGTGCTTTATCGACTATAGCAAGGCTTTTGACTGTGTAAACCATGAGAAACTCTGGGCCACATTAAGAAGCATGGGTATACCAGAACACCTGATCGTTCTCTTGCGCAATCTGTACATTGATCAAGAAGCAACAGTTCGAACGGAACAAGGAGAGAAACAGAATGGTTTAAAATAAGCAAAGGTGTAAGACAAGGCTGCATACCTTCCCCCTACCTGTTTAATTTATATGCAGAACAAATCATCAGAGAAGCAGGATTGTATGAAGACAACAGAGGTGTGAAGATTGGTGGAAGACTCATCAACAACCTTCGCTATGCTGATGATACCACATTACTGGCTGAAAGTGAAGATGATCTGAAACATTTGCTTCTCACAATCAAAGAACATAATCTCAAAATGGGCCTGCACCTTAATGTAAAGAAGACAAAGATCATGACAACTGGCATAATCAACAGGTTCATCATTGAAAGAGAAGAAATTGAAATTGTGAACAACTTTAACCTACTTGGATCAACTATCAATAAAGAAGCAACAAGCAGTCAAGAAATCAGACAACGCATTGCTCTTGGCAGAATGGCTATGAAAGACCTAGATAAGATTCTCAAGAGCAGAGATGTCTCTCTCCATACAAAGATTCGACTTGTTCAGGCCATGGTATTTTCAATAACATCATATGGATGTGAAAGCTGGACAGTGAAAAAGACAGATAGGAAGAAAATTGATGCCTTTGAATTATGGTGCTGGCGGCGAATATTGTGTATACCATGGACTGCCTGAAGAACAAACCAGTCAGTACTAGAGGAGATCAAACCTAAGCTTTCTTTAGAAGCTCAGATGACAAGACTTCAACTTTCATACTTTGGACACATCATGCGAAGAGAGAGATCATTAGAGAAAGACATTATGCTTGGCAAGATAGGTCAACGCAAAAGAGGAAGGCCAGCAATGAGATGGATCGATACAATAACAGCAGCTACAGGTACCAGTCTGTCAACAATGAGCCGCCTGACTGAAGACCGAACACAATTTAGGATAGCTATCCAGAGGGTCGCCATGAGTCGACTCAGACTCGACGGCACTTAACAACAACAACAATATGAACACCTAATTCTGGAAAAAACATCTCCTCAAAACCACCTAAACCCAGGGGGGCTATATAACACACTAAAACGTAGCAGGTGAGCCCACCAGGACAAGACAGACATGGAGGGCAAAAGACCTAATACTTCCACTCTTCTATGTCACTCAAAATATCACGCTCTGTAAAAGAAAAGAAAGAGAGAAAACAAAGAAACATCTCAGCCAGGATAATACTCTGGAGCTCCTTCACACAATATGAATGGATGTCCCAGTATATAACAATGTTACATAATGAAATGTCTTTCCTGCACGGATAAGTCGCCTTTACATGACCTCAGACCAGTCAAATGCCCACAACAGCAAGTGCCATGAAACTGTAGCAAATAAATGTTGCAGAATGACTTTCACTGCATCGCCGCCGACTCCTTAACTTCCAGAAATGCATATAACACCCCGGGATCATCAAAAGTCTTGGTCTGGTTATGCAGCGTGACTCTCATGCGGGCAGGATATAGCAGTGCAAAACGAGCCTGTAGTTGCACCAAGCGTGGACGCAGTGCCAGAAAACCTTTTCTCCGATCCATCGTCGCCTTTACGAAGTCCGGGAAGAACAGGAGTTTATGTCCCTGATATTCCAAAGTTGAAAGTGCTCTAACTGCTGCTCCCATTATTTGCAATACTTGCTGAAAAACATAAAACTTTCAAGATGATTGTGCGTGGACGCTTGCACATGACCACGGACTGAGTAGGCACTCTATGGGCACTCTCGATCTTGAATGGCATAGCAAATTGCAACTTTAACACACCTGGAATCAAGGCCTGCAAAAAGGACACCAAGTCAGGACCCTCTGCTCCCTCAGGAACTCCTAGTATTCTTATGTTATTCCTCTGAGAACAATTATTACCGTCTTCCACCTCTCTTTGTAATGAACGTATCGACTTGGCCTGCTTCTCAACAGCCTCGAGCCTTTCTCCATGTGAAGCCACCACATTCTCCACCTTCTCCAAATGAGCCGTATTTGACTCCAAAGAGGATCGCAAAGCATTGATATCTTCCTGCATTGCACATAGCGATTCTCCATTAACTTTGACCATGTCTTTGACCGCCTGAATCTCAGCCAGGACCTCCTGTGAGGTCTCAGGACAATCTCGAATGACTGCCATCTTGTGAGGTGAGAGAGGTTACGTCTTGGTTCTTTTTGCACTAGCATTTTGGGATACTTGGTAATCCAGCCGCGTCTTTTTGGAGCCAGACATATCCGGGATCGAATGGTATCAATGTAGGTAGGAACTCTTTAATTAAAGATTGCTGAAGTCAGGATTCTTGTCTATTGCCCTCCAGAGCACAGTTCTTACATGTCCATCTTGACCAGAAACCAGGCTCCGCCCCCTAGGGGGTCAGGTTTTTAGGATATCACTGATACATAGGTATAAGATAGATTTGCATGCATACCACTTCTATGGTATGCAAATCTATCTCATGCATATTCACTGGGGACATTCTGGCACATCTATGGACCTCAAGGATTGGGAGTGAATGCCATTGCATTATGTAAGGGCTTCTATTCCTAGCTACTTATACATTTAAGCATTTATTTTCCAGCGAATTAGGTGTTTTTGAGAGTATAAAATAATAGTATTTATCGGTGTTTTCTTGCCACCGGTACCATTGCTGGCTACTTTTACAGGTAGAATCAAACATGCATGCTTGTGTCACTTAGGACTCATTAATGCAGAAAAGACACAAAAACTGAGTTGGAGGATACAAGCCAAGCCAAGCCAAGAGAGGGGTAAAAAAAATACTGGGAAAGTGGTGTTTTTTCTGGTGTTTAACCAATAAACAAACACTTATTTACATTTTTTTGCATCAGAAGTACTTTATCAGTATTTATCAGTTAAAACCTAAAATCAGCTCACATTATGTATTTTTCATATGAAAACTTGCCTGTGAAGCCTTTTTCACATGGCTGTTTTCAAAAACTTCAGAATTAATGAGCAATTTTGCATGATTTCAGATAACAGCAGCTCATTAATTTAAAATTTAAACAAAATTCCCATGTGAACTACATCTGAAATATTTATTATTAGCAAAAGCCAAAACCTGTGAACCTTCTAGCATTTTTACACATTTTGGGGTGGGGGTGGGGGTGGGGGGGGGGTTGTGATGCCTCATTTATAAAAAAAACAAAACAAAACAAAGCACAAATTACTACAATGGCATTCAAAATCTGCAAAAGAAATAACACTTCAGGGAGAAGGGCAGAAAAAGAGAAAGGATTTAAGAATAGCGCTGAAGAATATGTCAGTTGAGATTTAGAGGAAAAATTTGTAGTGTCATGCATTTGGAGTCCGTAAATCTAGGGTAGTAATAGATGGAAATAAGTGAAATACTGAAAAGGAGTCTAGAGGGCATCTCTCCATCCGTCACTTATGGCAAAGTAGTGGGAGGAGCCAATGGAATGCCAGACAGCATAAAGAGAGCTATAGTGAGAAGAGAGAAGATGTGTTAATCTTCTGTACAAATTACTTGTGAGATTGGATTATTATTTCTAGTCCTGAAGGCCTAATGTCTCTCCACCACAGGGAAAAGGATCCTAAGTGAAAAATTCAGGCAGTATGTGGACAGGCATTTAAATTAGGGAAAGGGGATGACGGATGGAGAAGGACAAGTTCAGTACGTCACTCCCAGCAAAAGTGAAACAACATTGGAAACTGCCACACACTTTTGAGCAACACATCAATAGCAAGCAGGAAGGGGTATGTAGAACAAAATCCATGCAAAAGGCAGGCAAGCCATTCAACAAATGCTGGAAAGCAATGAGTACAAATGCTCAAAACCTAGCCAACAAAGTTCCTGATATGGAAGCCCTAATGGTGGAAATGGACTTGGACATTGTGGCCATTACAGAAATATGGTTTAACGAGTCGCATGAATGGGATATAGCCATAGCTGGTTATAATCTATTTAGAAGAGATAGAGAGGGTAGGAAAGGAGGAGGAGTAGCCCTGTATGTCAAAAGCAATATTAAAGTTGCTGAAATGCAGGGGATGTGGGGAAAAGAAGAAGTGCTCTGGATTGTGTTGGAAAGAGGATTTATTTAAAGTTTTTTTTATATACTGTCCTTCTACAATTCAGGACGGATAGCAAATTCAGAAATGGATAGCGAATTGATTGTTGATATTGCAAAGATAGCCATGAAGGGGGAAGTGGTCATATTGGGTGACTTTAATCTACCTGATGTGGATTGGAGTATTCCGTCTGTAAATCTGGAAAGAAGTAAAAAAATTGTAGATACCTTCCAAGATGCGTTACTTAAACAACTAGTGATGGAACTGACTAGGGAGAGCTCCGTGCTGGATTTAGTGCTCACCAACGGAGATAACATGTCAAATATCCAGGTGGGTGCCCATATGAGCAGCAGTGATCATCACACTGTGTGATTTGAGATAAAAGCCAAGGTGGAATCCAATCACAGCAAACTCAAAGTCTTAGACTTCAAAAACGCTGACTTCAGTAAAATAGCCAAGTACCTGAAGGAGGAGAATGGTAGGGTGAGTGGTTAAGAGAAGTGGAATTGCAATGGGCTAAACTAAAGAAAGCAATAAAAGGTACAACAGATACATACGTAAGGAAAGTAAATAAAAACAAGAGGAAAAGGAAACCTATTTGGTTCTCCAAAGAAATGGCTGCACAAATAAAGGCAAAAAACACAGCTTTCATAAAATTCAGAAGCTTGCAAACACAGGAACCCAGAAAAGAATACAAGATCAAACTAAAAGAGACAAAAAGAGTAATAAGGATAGCAAACTCAAAGGCAGAAGAAAAGATGGCTAAAGATGTGAAGTGTGGCGACAAGACCTTCTTTTAAGGTATATTCGGAAGAGGAGGAAAATCAGAGGTGGAATTGCAGAACTCAAAAGTGCCGAGAACAGATTTGTGGAAAGTGATATTGAAAAAGTGACAATGCTAAACAAATACTTCTGCTCTATTTTCACTAGAGAAAATCCTGGAGAAGGACCACCAGTTACTGGCAAATATACAAATGGGAATGGAGTAGATATCACACCATTCACAAAAGTTGATGTGTTAGAACAGCTTGCAAAACTGAAAGTGGACAAGTCTATGGAACCAGATGGGATACAGCCCAAGATGCTGAAAGAGGTTCTTGCAGAGCCTTTAAAGGATGTTTTTAATAGATCCTTGAAGACAGGAGAAGTTTCACAGGACTGAAGAAGGAAGGGTAGATGTGGTACCTCTTCACAAAAGTGGTAATAGGGAAGACGTGACAAACTACAGGCCAATAAGCCTTAACTTGGTGGCGGGAAAAGTAATGGAGGCGCTCCTGAAAGAGCGAATAGTGGACTTCCTCGAAACCAACAGGTTGCATGATCCGAAGCAACATGGTTTTACTAAAGGATGATCTTGCCAAACAAATCTGATTGAGTTATTTGACTGGGTGACCAGAGAACTAGATCAAAGGCATGTGATGGATGTGATCTACCTAGATTTCAGCAAAGCTTTTGATACTGTTCCTCATAGGAGGCTTATCAATAAACTCAACAGCTTGGGGATGGATCCTGAAGATGGTGAAATGGATCAGAAATTGGTTGACTGACAGACAACAGAAGGTGACGGTAAACGGAACTCACTCGGATGAAAGGAAGGTGATTAGCAGTGTGCTCCAGGGTTCAATCTTGGGACCAGTACTGTTCTATATATTCGTGAGTGATATTGCTGAAGGGCTGAATGGAAAAGTCTGTCTTTTTGCAGATGACACCAAAATTTACAACAGAGCAGACTCCCCTGAGGGAGTGGGGAACATGAAGAAAGATCTACAAAAGCTGGAAGAATGGTCTAATGCTTGGCAGTTACGATTTAATGTGAAAAAGTGAAGTGTCATGCACTTGAGAAGCAGAAGTCCAAGGGAATTGTATGCAATATGGGGCGAGAGATTGGTGTGCATGGACCAGGAGAAGGACCTTGGTGTGATTGTTTCAGGTGATCTCAAGGTGGCAAGGCAGTGGCAAAAGCCAGAAGGATGCTGGGTTGCATACAGAGGAATTACCAGTAGAAAGGAAGAGGTACTAATGCCATTGTACAAGTCGCCGGTGAGGCCTCACTTGGAATATTGTGTTCAATTTTGGAGACCATATCTCACAAAGGATATAAAAAGGCTGGAAGCAGTTCAGAGGAAGGCAACAAAAATGATTTGGAGCCTGTGTCAGAAGCCTTATGAGAAGAGACTTGAAGACCTAAATATCTACACTCTGGAGGAGAGGAGGGACAGGAGATATATGATTCAGACCTTTATAGTTTATTAATTTGATATACCACTGTTAAATTTATAGCACAGCAGTGTACAGAGTAAAAATACACAGGAGGCCATGAGGCCGGAAAAAGGAAAATCGTTTACAATGAGGCAGGAAAGCACTCAAGACATTTAAAGACAAGTACACAAGAGGAAAGGGAGCGAAAAAGAAAGGGAGGAGGTAAGTCACACAGAAGGGGAGGGAAGGTCAAAAGTAAAGGAGAAGAGATGGGTTTTGAGGTTTCTTTAAATGAGGTGTATTGCTGGTCAAGTCTGAGTGAGGTGGGGAGGGAATTCCATAGGGCAGGGCCAATAAAGAAGAAGGCAGAGGAGCGGGTGGCTTGCAGGTAGGTATGAGAGGGGGAGGGGAGGTGAAGACGGTTGATATGCACTGATCGGAGTGAGCGGGTAGGAGTGTGGGGTTGAATAATGTCTGCAAGATATTGAGGAGTGTGGGTGTATATGACGTGATGGACCAATGTAAGAATCTTATAGTGTATGCGGAATTTGACAGGAAGCCAGTGAAGTTGAAGCAAGAGGGGAGTGATGTGATCCCGGGAAGAGGAATGAAAAATGAGGTGCACGGCAGTATGCTGGATTCATTGCAAATGAAAGAGTTGTGAATGTGGAAGACCGGCCAAGATGGAATTACCAAAATCAATACGTGAAATAACTAGAGAAAGGAGAAGAGTGGTAAGAGCCTGTGTGGTGAGAAAGGGGCGGATAGCTCGAATTTAGCGGAGAAAGAAAAATGCCGTCTTACACAACAGGGCAGTGGAAGGGGGTCAGAGGAGATAGGTGAAGTGGTTGAAGAGATGACAGTATAGGTGTGTGAAAAGAGGAAGGAATGAAACCAGTTATATACTGTACTGCAGAGCCCAGCTTCACGTAGACGCAGGGGCGGCCCAAGGGGGGTGCGGGGCCATGTGCGGAGACTCGGTGTGGGGCCTCATTTGCATAAGTGGCCTTATTTGCATAAATATTTGCATAATGCTAACATTCATTAAGAGACATGTTTACTAAAAGTTAGTGTGTGTATGGATAAAGACAGACTAAAAGATTTCTACATTACTATAATCCAGTGCCAACCGCCAGGCACATTAGGAACTACTACAAACACTGCCCATTTAGAACCCATAGCAAACCCGCCGTATCCTAACAGCACTACCAGAACTCACAAAGCACCATACCCTACCTATCAAAAGGCAACACTGCAAATATTAAACCAATACATTTCAGAGAAAAACAATACATGACCTACTGGGGAAAGAGAACAAGTGGCAATGTCAAATAGGAATTACATAAACAGAATACCTCAGCTCAGTTACACATGCAGAACATAGACCATCACCAAACAAGGAATCACAATTTAGAAACAGGAAGGCAATAATTAAACTGGGAACCCCAAAAGCCAAACTTGGAATGTACAACAACTGTAGAAATAAAACTATAAATTAATTTCCTCTTGTACCAAACAAAGCGCAGACGTTAATGATGCACATTTCCCAGAGCTTTCATATTCCAGTTAATAAATTCAAAATAAAGAGATATCTTTCTACCTTTTGTGCATTTTTTTCCGGTTGCAATTGCTCCAGCCACTTTCTTCTGGTTTCTTCATGTTTTCTGCTAACTCTCCATCATCTGCTGTCTCTTCTCTCTTCTAGTTTTTTTTCCATTCTCTCTCTCTCTACATCTGCTTTAACATACTAATCTTTCTCCTTTTGCTCTTTCCTCATTCCTATTTCATCCACTCACATTTTACCCCTCCATCCTCAATCCCCACTTACTCTCCCAATACCCAGCTAAGTGTAGATTTTTTACCCCTACCACACAAAATATTTTTCCCCTCTCCATTTTACTCTCCCAGCCCCATCCCATTCTAATCCTCCCCTAATCCTCCCCCAACATCAGCTCCCTTCTAGTTCCAGTCTCACCCAGCATCCATTCCCTTCTTGTCCCTGCATCAGCCCATTTCCAGTCCTAGCCCCCATCAGCCCATTTCCAGTCCTAGCAACCCCCCAACCCAATACCAGTCCTAGCCCCCCCCCCATCAACCCACTTCCAGTCCTAACCCCCCCATCAGCCCACTTCCAGTCCTAACCCCCCATCAGCCCATTTCCAGTCAGCCCCCCATAGCCCATTACCAGTCCTAACCCCCCCCCAACAGCCCACAGCCCATTACCAGTCCTAACCCCATCAGCCCACCTCCAGTCTTAATCCCCCCAGCCCATTTCCAGTCCTAGCAACCCCCAACCCATTACCAGTCCTAGCCCCCCATAGCCCACTCCCAGTCCTAATCCCACCAGCCCATTACCAGTCCTAAGCCCATCAGCCCACCTCCAGTGTTAACCCCCCCATCAGCCCATTTCCAGTCCTAGCCCCCCCATAGCCCATTACCAGTCCTAACCCCCCCCAACAGCCCACAGCCCATTACTAGTCCTAACCCCATCAGCCCACCTCCAGTCTTAATTCCCCCCAGCCCATTTCCAGTCCTAGCAACCCCTCCAACCCATTACCAGTCCTAGCCCCCCATAGCCCACTCCCAGTCCTAATCCCACCAGCCCACTCCCAGTCCTAATCCCACCAGCCCATTTCCAGTCCTAATCCCCCTCACCCAATTTTCAGTTTAAGCCCTCCCATACCCCATTACCAGTCCTAACCTCCCCATCAACTCACTTTCAGTCCTGATCCCATCAGCCCAGATACAGACTTAGCGCCCCCAGGGCCCATCACCACTCCTAACCCCCCCAGCCCCCCCATAGCCCATCAACACTCCTAACCCCCCCCAGGCCCCCCCATAGCCCATCACCACTCCTAACCCCCCCCAGGCCCCCATAGCCCATCACCACTCCTACCCCCCCAGTCCCCCCATAGCCCATCACCACTCTTAAACCCCCAGAGCCCCCATAGCCCATCACCACTCCTAACCCCCCCAGCCCCCCCATAGCACATCACCACTCTTAAACCCCCCCCAGCCCCCCCATAGCCCATCACCACTCCTAACCCCCCCAGGCCCCCATAGCCCATCACCACTCCTAACCCCCCAGTCCTCCCATAGCCCATCACCACTCTTAAACCCCCCCAGCCCCATAGCCCATCACCACTCCTAACCCCCCCAGCCCCCCCATAGCCCATCACCACTCTTAAACCCCCCCAGCCCCCCATAGCCCATCACCACTCCTAACCCCCCCAGCCCCCCATAGCCCATCACCACTCTTAAACCCCCCCAGCCCCCCACAGCCCACCACCACTCCTAACCCCCCCAGCCCCCCCATAGCCCATCACCACTCTTAACCCCCCCAGCCCATCACCACTCTTAACCCCCCCAGCCCCCCATAGCCCATCACCACTCTTAACCCCCCCAGCCCCCCATAGCCCATCACCACTCTTAACCCCCCCAGCCCATCACCACTCTTAACCCTCCCCCAGCCCCCCCATAGCCCATCACCACTCCTAACCCCCCCCCCAGCCCCCCATAGCCCATCACCACTCCTAACCCCCCCCCCAGCCCCCCATAGCCCATCACCACTCCTAACGCCCAGCCCAGCCCAGCCCAGGGAAATTTTTTTAAAAAAAGAAGTTGTCTTCTCCAGCAGCCGGGGCCGCCGCGGCAGAATCGAGTGTGCCGCGGGGCCCCCCCTGCCCAGCAGAGCCTGCCCTCCCGAGCCTGCCCTCCCCTTTATCACCTGTCTTCGCAGCTCTAATCAAACGCGCCGGCTTTCAGAGCGCGAAAGGGCTAGTTTCCCTTTCGCGGCTCTGTTAAGCCCGCGGGGGCTGATGGGAACTTCCCATCAGCCCCCGCGGGCTTAATAGAGCAGCGAGGGAGAAACTCTCCCTCGCGCTCTGAAAGCCGGCGCGTTTGATTAGAGCTGCGAAGACAGGTGATAAAGGGGAGGGCAGGCTCGGGAGGGCAGGCTCTGCTGGGCAGGGGGGGCCCCGCGGCACACTCGATTCTGCCGCGGCGGCCCCGGCTGCCGGAGAAGACAACTTCTTTTTTCTTTTTAAAAATTTTACTTTAGGATTAGAATGTTTTTTGCGCGGGGCCCCCTGAAACGCGGGGCCCTGTGCAAAAAACATTCTCGCTCAATGGACGGGCCGGCCCTGCGTAGACGACAGAGAAGAGAGTGGTCGACAAGATCAAAAGCTGCAGAGAGATCTAGAGACACCGCCACCGAAAGGTCCCCAGAATCGTGGGCCACGTGAAGTTCATTGAAAAAAGCTGAGAGAACTGTTTCCACACTGTGACCAGGCCAAAAGCCTCACTGGCGGGGATGTAGAAAGTGGGTGGAGTCAAGGTGAAGGGACAGCTGTGCGAAGACTACTTTTTCCAAGATTTTAGAAAGAAAAGAGTATTAATGGACAAACAAACCTCATCCAAACACGGGGAAGCTGTAAAACTAGAGGGCATAACACGAAGCTGCAAGGGGGTAAACTGAAATGCAATGTCAGGAAATACTTTTTCACTGAAAGGGTGGTGGATGTTTGGAATGCCCTCCCGATGGAAGTGGTGGGGGCAAATACAGTGACAGAATTCAAAATGGCATGGGACAGACACAGTGGATCCCTTTATAGTAACAGGATAAAATCAAAATAAGCATAACTAACTCTTACATCTGAAGAAATAGGGGTGACCTACACGGAGCGGTGGGTAAATCCCTAAACAAAGGCATGGGGAGGGGTGACCTGCGTGGAGCGGCAAGTGCACCTACTCTTGCCGCCTTGAAGGGCAGATTAGATGGATCATATTGGTCCTTATCTGCCATCATATGCTATGCTGCTATGTATGTTAGAGGAATGTAGAAAGGGGTTAGCAGAAAAAGACCATATGGTCTATCCAGTCCATCCTTCCATACTATCTACTACAGTCCCTTTTTATGTTTGTCCCATGCTTTCTTGAATTCAGATACTGTCATCTTTACTACCTCCACTGGGAGACTAGTCGATGCATCTACAACTCTTTCAGTAAAGAAATATTTCTGCATATTACTCCTGAGTCTATCCCCTTTCACCCTCATCCTATGTTCCCTCATTGCAGAGCTCTCCTCCTGTGCATTTACTGTATGCCACAGAGGTATTTAAATATCTCTATCATAGCTCCTCTATCCTGCCTTTCCTTTCCTCTACATATTGAGATATTTAAATCTGTCCCCATATGCCTTATGACGAAGCCCACTGAGCATTCTGGTAGCCACCTTCTGCTCTGACTCTATCCTGTTTGTATCCTTATGAAGGTGTGGTCTCCAGAATTGCATACAATATGCCAAATGAGGTCTCACCAAAGACATATGCGGAAGCACTCTCATCTCCCTCATTCTGCTAGCCATTCCTCTCCCTATGCACCCAAGCATCCTTCTGACTTTCTGGCTTATATAGAAACATTGAAACATGATGGCAGAAAAAGACCATATGGCCTATCTAGTCTTCCCTTCCATATCAACTACAATAGTCCCCTTTTTTCCTTTAGAGATCTTCTGTGCTTGTCCCATACTTTCTTGAATTCAGATACTGTCCATGTCTCTACTATCTCCACTATGACACTATTCCACGCATCTACCACTCTTTCTGTAAATAAATATTTCCTCATATTACACCTGATTCTATCCCCCTTTACACTCATCCTATGTCCCCTCATAGCAGAGCTTGCTTTCAATTGAAAGAGTCTCTCCTCTTGTGCATTTATGCCATGGAGGTATTTAAATGTCTCTATCATATCTCCCCTATCCCGCCTTTCCTCTAATGTATACATATTAAGATCTTTAAGTCTATCCCTATATGCTTTATAACGAAGACCACTAACCAATTTAGTAGCTACCCTTTGCATTGACTCCAACCTGTTTATATCCTTTTGAAGGTGTGATCTCTAGAATTGCACATAATAATCCAAATAAGGTTACACCAGAGGTGCTATTGTCTCATTTTTTCTGCTGGCCATTCCTCTCTCTATGAACCCGAGCATCCTTCTGGCTTTCACTGCCACTTTTGCTACCTATTTAGCCACTTTAAGATCATCAGAGACAATCACACCCAGGTCCCACTCTTCTTTTGTTGACAGAAGTACTTCACCCCCTTAAACTGTACCACTCCCTTGGATTTTTGCAGCCCAAATGCATGACCCTGCATTTTTTAGCATTAAATCTCAGCTACCAAATTCTTGACCATTCTTCATGCTTTGCTAGATCCCTATTCATGTTATCTATTCCTTCCTGGGCGTCTACTCTATTGCAGATTTTGGTATCATCCGCAAAGAGGCAAACCTTACCCGACAGCCCTTCCACAATATCACTAACAAAGATGTTAAAAAGAATTGGACTAAGGACAGATCCCTACGGCATACCACTAGTAACCTTCTCCTCAGAATGAGCTCCATTTACCTGTACCCTTTGTTGCCTCCCACTCAACCAATTTCTAACCCTTTCAGTCACTTTAAGGTCCATCCCTAGGGTGCTCAATTTGTTAATAAGTCGCTTGTGTGGAACGGAGTCAAAGGCCTTACTGAAATCTGAATACATCACATCTAGGGCTCTCTCTCGGTCCAACTCCCTGGTCACCCAGTCAAAGAAATCAATCAGATTTGTCTGATAAGACCTGCCTCTGGTAAACCCATTCTAGATCCTGCGATCCTCTTGCAAATTTTTCACAATCCTCTTGTGTTTTAACAACATTGAATGATTTTGTGTCCTCTGCAAATTTGATTACCTCGCTCGTTATTTCTATTTCCAGGTCATTTATGAATATGTTAAAAAGCAGCGACCCCAGCACAGAACCCTGGGATACTCCACTATTTACCTTTCTCTATTGAGAAAATTGGCCATTTAGTCCTACCCTCTGCTTGCATAAGTGACCTTATTTGCATAAATATTTGCATAATGTTACCATACACTAACTTTTAGTGAACACGTCTCTTAATGAATGTATGGATAAAGAAAGACTAAAAGATTTCTACATTACTATAATCCAGTGCCAACTGCCAGGCACATTAGGAATTACTTCAAACACTGCCCATTTAGAACCCATAGCAAACCCGCCGTATCGTAACAGCGCTACCAGGACTCATAAAGCACCAGACCCTACCTATCAAAAGGCAACACTGCAAATATTAAACAAATACATTTTAGAGAACAATACATGACCTACTGGGGAAAGAGAACAAGTGGCAATGTCAAATAGGAATTACATAAACAGAATACCTCAGCTCAGTTACACAAGCAGAACATAGACCATCATCAAACAAGGAATCACAATTTAGAAACAGGAAGGCAATAATTAAACTGGGAACCCCAAAAGCCAAACTTCGAATGTACAACAACACTGTAGAAATAAAACTATAAATTAATTTCCTCTTGTACTAAACAAAGCACAGACGTTAAAGATGCACATTTTCCAGAGCTGACATATTCCAGTTAATAAATTCAGAATAAAGAGAGATTTTTCTACCTTTTGTGCATTTTTTTTTCAGTTGCAATTGCTCCAGCCACTTTCTTCTGGTTTCTTTGTGTCTTCTGCTAACTCTCCATCGTCTGCTGTCCATTTGTCCTTTCTTCTCTCTTCTAGTTTTTTTCCATTCTCTCTCTCTACATTTGCTTTAACATACTAATCTTTCTCCTTTTGCTCTTTCCTCATTCCTATTTCATCCACTCAAATTTTACCCCTCCATTCTCAATCCCCACTTACTCTCTCAATACCCGGCCAATTGTAGATTTTTCATCCCTCCCACACAAAATATTTTTCCCCTCTCCATTTCACTCTCCCAGCTCCATCCCATTCTAATCCTCCCCCAACATCAGCTCCCTTCTAGTTCCAGCCTCACCCAGCTTCCGCTCCCTTCTAGTCCCTGCATCAGCCCATTTCCAGTCCTAGCTCCCCATCCATTTCCAGTCCTATCCGAGTCCCTCCATCAGCTCATTTCCATTCCCAGCCCCCCATCAGCCCATTTCTAGTCCTTTCCTAGCCCATCAGCCCATGTCAAATCCTAGCTCCCCTCCACTCAGCCCAATTCCAATCCAAGCCCCCCATGAGCCTACTTCCAGTTCTAGCCCCTACATGAGTCCATTTCAATCCAAGCCCCCACCACAGCCCATTTCCAATCTTAGCTCCCCCAACAGCCCATTTCCAGTCCTATCCTAGCTGCTCCATCAGCCCATTTCCTGTCCTAGCTCCCTCCCCTCACAGCCCATTTCCATTCCAAGTCCCCCTCCCCATCAACTATTTGCAGTTCAAGCCCCCCTTCCACTCAGCCCATTTCCATTCCAAGTCCCTGTCCCCATCAGCTATTTTCAGTTCAAGCCTCCCCTTCCACTCAGCCCATTTCCAGTCCTAGCAACCCCCCAACCCATTACCAGTCCTAGCCCCCATCAACCCACTTCCAGTCCTAACCCCCCATCACCCCATTTTCAGTTTAAGCCCCCCCAAAGCCCATTACCAGTCCTAACCCACATCAGCCCACTTCCAGTCCTAACCCCATCAGCCCATTTCCAGTCTTAGCCCCCCCATAGCCCATTACCAGTCCTAACCCCCCATCAGCGCACAGCCCATTACCAGTCCTAACCCCATCAGCCCACCTCCAGTCCTAGCCCCCCCCCATAGCCCATTTCCAGTCCTAACCCCCCATCAGCCCACAGTCCATTACCAGTCCTAACCCCCTCCCCCCCATCGGCCCAGGGAAAAAAAAAGAAAAGCTGACTGCTGCCGCCGCGGCAGCAGCAGAATTGACTGTCCCGCAGGGCCCCCCCCCCCCCTGCCTGGCTGAGCCTCTCCGCGACGGCTTTCAGATCCACAAAGGGAGAGTGTCTCCTCGCGGCTCTGTTAAGCCTGCAGGGACTGATGGGAATTGGCAGGTGCATAGACAAGAGGCAGGTGCATAGACAGTCACCAATTCCTTTATTAATGACCAACCAAACCACCTCTATGCATTTTGGCTGCATGGGCCTTCTTCAGGGAGAACAAACACCTGGTTGATGAAACTACTTGTAGATTGCAATACTGTCAAAAAAACAGCTGATGCAATGTAGCAATTTGACATGAAGAGAGCAAAGCACTCCTTCTCTCTCTCGAAAAGCATAGGGGTGGTTTGGTTGGTCATTAATAAAGGAATTGGTGACTGTCTATGCACCTGCTTCTTGGCTTGTTGGTGTTTGTGTGGGTGATTTTGCTCTCCATTGGACTCCACTGAAGTAAGGCTCACCAGTCTGTAGTTTCCCGGATCACCCCTGGAACCCTTTTTAAAAATTGGCGTTACGTTGACTATTCTCCAATCTTCCGGTACTACAGATGATTTTAATGATAGTTCACAGATTACTAATGGTAGGTCTGCAATCTCATATTTCAGTCTTTCAGCACCCTCAGATGCACACCACCAAGTCCAGGTGATTTGCTACTCTTCAGTTTGTCAAATAGTTGTAATATATCTTTCCAGTTTATTGATATTCTTTCAGTTCTTCTGATATAGAATCTTTAAATACCATTTCACACATGGGCAACTTCCCTACATCTTCTTTAGTAAATACCAAAACTACGCTATGGCCTTGTCCTACCCTAGTACCCCTTATACCCCTCTATCATCCAGTGGTCCAACTGACTCACTGGATTTTTGATATGAATGTACTTGAAAGAGTTTTTATTATGCATTTTTGTTTCCATGGTAAGTTTTTTTTTCAGTTTCTCTCTTTGCCTGCCTTATCAATGCCTTGTGTCTAACTTTGCAGTGCTTATGTTGTTTCCTGTTTTCGTCATTTGGCTCCTTTTTCCATTTCCCGAAAGATGCTTTACATATTGATTATAACAGCCTCTCTGACCTCGCCTTTAAACCATGCTGGAAGCTTTTTGGCCTTTCTTCACTTTTCTTAAAGCTTGGAATACATCTGTTCCGGGACACATGTAAATGGCAATCTCAGAATGCTGCTATTTATATGGCCCGGGACACCCAGATTCAAAAGTGGCATGTCTTCAGTGGGCCAAAAAACAATATTTGTATTTCCCTTTTTACAATGGAAATGTACATATTTTAACATATTTTCCCATCTGCTTTTGTACCTTCACCAAGACATGCATAAGCTTCTACAAAGTACTTGTTTCAGCCAGGGCTTGAAAATAGTCATTGACTAAGCAGTAGTATTTAGCCCTTCTTGCACTTTGCATAAACTTTAAAGTGTAAAAATTTACTTTTCAAGGCTTTGCTCCTTAACTGGCTGTAATTATATGAATAATCTGATACAGTAGGGAGGAGTAGCCTAGTGGTTAGGACAAGGTACCACAGGGCCAGGGGTCTGATTCCCTCCTGGGGACCGCAATCTCAGGCTGGAGGGACTGGGGTTTCTAGTCCTATAGGCACTCCTTATGGCCTTGGGTAAGCCACTTAACTCTCCATTGCCTCAGGTACACATGTAGATTGTGAGCCCTTTGGGGACAAGGGAATGGATCCAGTAACTGCTTGTAGTGATAGTAAACCAGTCTGATGCCTTTCAGCCTGGGCAGTATATCAAGAAATTGCATAAACATAATTGTGCGAGAGATATGGCTCCTATACATATAAATGCTGAAACTTGAAAAGTCTGTTCATTGACCTCTTTATACAGTTTTATTCTTCTGATGGTGGTTTCTAGTTCTCATTCTGCCACTGTGTGTACACTTTATTCAGTTATGCATTTATTTAGCTGTGTTTATATACCGCTAATCTGAGAGTCTAAGCGATTTACATGATAACAGCAATGCCTGGAGTGGCTTTACATGGAACAATGAACATTGGAGTATAAATTAACAGTGAGCATGATACGGGACAGTAAACACAACAATTCCAAAGTAACCTATTATAAAACAGCGGAGGGTGGGGGGCTAGGGAGGGAAAGGAGATGTTAGGGAGAATGCTAGGTGGATGCAAGGGTTGAGCGGTTTTGCAAGAGGCACACTGAGTGCTGACTGGCAATGTTTTGTCATCAGTCAAATGCTCCAGTAATAGGTGTGTCTTTAGATTCTTTCTGAAGTCAGTCAGATCATTTGTGGAATGGAGATTATCTGAGATTGCATTCCATAAGGTTGTTATGAAGAGGGGGAAAAGCCCTTCTTGATGCTAAGCAGTTGGTCTTGGTGTTTATTGTTGGTATGTAAATTGTGTTGAGGGAACTCGTTCTTCGGTCTCTGATGCTGGGTGATCTCTGTATCAAAGACTGTAGGTGGATAGAGGATAAGCCATGAGTGACTTTGAAGATTGTGAGTATGGATTTGTATTTGATCTGTTCAGGAAAGGGTAGCCAGTATAGCTGCTTGAGAAGTGGGGTTTGGTGTTCCGCTCTTGGGGCATTGCAGAGGATGCATGTTGCTGTATTCAAGGCTAATTGCAGTGGGTGAATTACAGATTTAGGCAGGCCTTGTAGTATGACATTACAATAATTGAAGTGGGGGATCATGATCACCTAAAGAACTCCGCGGAGGTCATGAGGATCCAAAAGTGGTGCTTGTAGTAGATGCTTTTTGTGATGTTGCTTATGTGAGGGGATAGGCTGAGGCATTGATCTAAAGTGACTCCCAGGTAGTGCACCTCTGATTTAACCTGGAACTGAGTTCCAGCAATAGTTATATGGGCAGGTGGGGTAAAGTTGGTGTCCTTGGTGATGTACAGGACATCAGTCTTTTTGTGATTTATAGCCATATTATATACTGCAAGTCAATATGTGATGGAGAGGAAACATTTCTTTATGTGAGATATGGTGGGGCTGGTAGTGGTAATTGAAGCATACAGCATTAAATCATCTGTGCATTTGTAGTAGAGTATGTTGTGTGCTTTCATGATTGCACAGATTGGTTGGAGAAAGATGTTGAATAATGAGGAGGATAGGGAGGACCCTTGTGGGACTCTTTGGTATTGTGCATTTGGAGATGATCTTTGGGTGCCCAATTTTACTTGGAGTTGTCGGTCTGATAAGTAGGATTTGAACCAGTTCAGTATGGTACCTCTTAATCCAAGTGTTTGTTAACATTGGATGATCAGGTTGTGGGGAATGGAGTTGCAGGCTGCCTTGATATCAAGGAAGATTAGGATGAATTCTTTAGTAGGTTTGTTGACGCCTTTGATTAAGTTGTTGGTTAGTGCAGTCAGTAGGGATTTAACTCCATGTTGAGGTCTGAAACCATATTGTTGGGGGTCAAGAGAAAGTGAGAGTCTATGTGGTCCTGTAGTTGTGTCTGTATGATTTTTTTCTATTATCTTTGCCAGAAATGGTAGGCTGGCGATTGGGTGGTATGAACTTGGTTGTTTGTGCCTTTCTTTACTAGGCAGATGGAGGCCATTTTAGCTCAGGAGGCATATATCCTTGCTGTAGTGATAGCTCAGTAATTTTGAGTATTGTAGGGATTAGTTCTGTTTGGACAACCTTGGTCCAGCTAACTGGACAAGGGTCTAGTGGAGATGTGGTAGTGTCAATGACTATGATTATTCTTTCCAACCATTCAGGAGAGATGGTTGAGAAAGAATCCCAGATGATTTTGGGTTTGGGGTGTTTAATTCCTGGGAGGGCTATTGCGATGGGTGTTTAATTACTTTGGGGATGGGTCAGGGTTTGGAAATAGTCTGCCATACTTTGCGGGGTTAGATTTATTTCTTCTTTTTGTTGAGAGGGATCTTTTACTAGGGTTTTGACTAGATCAAAGAGCTCTTTGGGCAGTTTAAGGAGCTTTGGAAAAGTTTAGCATAGAATTCTTTCTTTGCTTTGTTTGTTGCTTTTTGATGTTCATGTTGTTTGGCCATATAGGCATTGCAGTGGTCAGCTGATTTGGAGCATCTCCATCTTCTTTCTAGAATGCTGGGTTTGCATTTCATATCTTTGAGTTGTGTGCAGTACCATGTTGCTGTGTTGTGTCTCCGGTGGACTGAAGATGTGTGCGGTTTTACTGCTACATTGGCTATTGTTTTGTTCCAGTCCTGAATGAGTGTGCCAAGGTCTTCAGATGTGGAGTAGAGGTGCAGTAACATTTTTTCTAAAAATTCTTTCTTTTCTAGGTGGTGGAATCTGCAGGTAGTAGTTTATGTGTGAGGTCCTTCTTGGGAGAGTGATCCAAGTGGGAGGAGGACTGAGAAAGTCTTATGGTCAGACCAGGAGACTGAGGTTAGTGTGGGTAGAGGGAAAGTGTTGTCTTTGAGAATAAGTTGTGGTATGACTACCAGGTCAGGTGTATTTCCTTTGTTATGTGTGGGTTGGTTAATGATTTGCATGTATCCAAGGGCCTTCATTGGTTCTATGCAAGCTTTAGAGGTTTTAGGGGTGGTGGATGCAAGGTTGAGGACACCTAGTAGCAGAAGATGGCTGGAGTGAGATCTGTGGTTACATACCATTTCCAATAAGAGGTCCAGATCATCTGGGCTGGCACTCAGTGATCTGTATATAAGAAAGAGGGTAATGGAGTTGTTCATGATTATTATTGTGTCCAAGCCTCTGCTGGTACTGTTGGTGAGGAGGTTGAAGTTGAGGTGCTTCTTGGTTAGTATGAGAATGTTACAGCTAGGTGTTATCAGTTGGTTCACTCAGACATTATCAGATTCAGTAAACCAGGATTCAGTAATGCAAAGAATGTCCAGTTGGTTGTCATGTAGGTAATCTGTGAGCAGCAGAATTTTGTTTCGTGCTGAACGGGTGTTGAGTAGTGTGCACCTAAGGTGAGGCGTGCCATTTACAGGCTGTTGAATGAGTGTTGCTGCTGGAAGGTGATTCAGCTTGATCCGTATGAGGTGTTGATGTGATCTGATTCTGGGTCTGGTAAGAGTGAAGGGCATTGTGAGAAGAGGGTATGAATGTATGATGGGTATGTTAGTGGGGGGGGGGGGGCTAATGAAGTGGTGTGTGAGAGGAGGAAGATGAGGCAGAGAAGTGTGAGGAGGATAGTTATGGGTGTTATCGGTGAGCTGAGGGTAGTATTTGCTGAGAAGGGGTTGTCTGAGCTAGGGTGGCTGGGTCTGGGAAGGGTGATGAGGTGTGTGAGGCTGTAAGCATATTCCTGGAACCTCCTGGGGTTGGAGTGCATTCTTATTTGGGGATTGTACTATCCTAAGTGCTTAAGCGGGAGGTTGGTGTGGCTTAATGATCTTGAAATGATTTGATGTGGCTGCGTGTTAAGTGTCGAGTGTCAGTTGCTTCCTCCTCTGTGTGGGGATATGCTTGCGATCTAGAGTCCATTCTAAGGGCCACGCTCAAGGATCTCTGGGCATGGTCCATAGGTGCAGGCACAGTTTTTAATCTCTCTAGTTGTGGGCTTATGTATGCGGAGGAGCTTACCTTCCTTCCATGCAGGTAGTAGTGCCTGATCGGCGGTGGCGGTTGGCTGGCTTGCTGGGAGGCTGGAGAGGAGCTGCTCCTGCCGCATGCTGGGGTTTTAATTTCTCCCGTCACAGACTTATGCATGGGGAGGAGCTTTTTCCCACCTTTGTTGCCCCTGGGGTGGAGGATTGTGACACTTTTGATGGCTTGTAGTGTTATTAACAATGCCTACCATCAAGTTTCAAGCAGGTTTGGTTGAAAATAAATGCTAAGCCTTACTACTCCATTGTAAAATATCTTCTCCCACAGACTTTAATAGGCACAAATGGGATGAACCGAATGCTTTGATTCCTGAAGATTAACTGAATGGGTATATTCTATTTAATACTGTAAACCGCTTTTATGCTTCGACGCTAGTGGTATATCAAAACTGTGAATAAATAAGTAAATAAATAATGAACACAATCGAACCTGAAAACCTTTGGCATGCACATGCCTACCCCTTACACCGCTGGTGGCAATCAGCAGAAGCACATCTGCAGGGCAGCTTTTAAACTCTGTGAGATGCCCCATTGGTCTGAAACTCCCTTCCCTATGACCTTAGGTTGAAGTCATCCCCTAACAAGTTCCAGTTGGCCTTAAGACTCACTTCTTTACTGAAGACTTAGGGTAATCCTGATCTGGTGGGCCTTGCAGTTGAAGCCAGGGTAAACTGCTCTTTCCTCTCCTCTTCCTCTACTCTAGGATGAGTTTTCGGGAATATAAACTGCTTCACTACAAATTGACTGCAAGGTGGTCTAGCAAATTTATCAATAAACCGAACTAAAGCAAACTTGCAGTCTAGTGAGCAGACTGTGCCCGTGGGACAGCAAGCTAATTTTACATTGGAAATTGTGCTAGCCATGGTTACCATTCTTTGTCCATATTTTCATTTCCTTTGAAGCAAGTACAAATATACCCATTGATTATGTGTGAGGCTAACAAAATGAACCACCTATGTGTACTTTCCCTCCCCATCTTTGCAACACTCCTTCCCTGTTCCTTTTCTGCCATTGGTGAAAGAATTCACATTCGCAGGTTTTATTCTGTGGGAAAGCACCTGTTTAACCACAGAAAATTGCCCTCCCTCCCATACTGAAAGAATAGAGAGAGTGAAATGTGACCTAAGAAAGCTTGAGGGATTGAAGTTGTGGGAGTAAAAATGGTTTTGCAATTCAAAACAAGCTGAAAGATGCACACATATAGTGTGGCAAAATGGCATGTGTCTCTTTTCCTCAATTCAAAGACTCTGGCATGTCTATTAGGAGATTTGGTTGAAACAGCCATGGTAAAGTATGTTTCAGTAGGGTAGCAGGAGATCTGTGAGCAGGCAAACGTGCATAGTGTAGGCAGTAACCAATGCTGTATGTGAGGGTTGAGGGGGGTGTATATTATTTGTATGATGTGTAGTTTAGTTGTTTATGTGTGGGAATATGAAGATACGTGAAAGGGTGAGAGGAATGTGAGTGTGTATGTATGTTTGTTATGGGTGTTTATGTGTGTTGGAGGTGTGTGCTTCTTGGAAGTGTCCATTGGGGACTGTGCATATGTGTCCATCATGGGTATGTGCATTAGGGTCTGTGCGTTATGTATATGTGTGTGTATGTTGGCAGTGTATGTTGTGGGCTGCTTGTGCATGTTTGTGTTGGGGCTGTGCACATCTTGGCAGTGTTGGGGGCCTGTGTGTGTCTGGGCATGTAGCCATTTTGCTCCCTTCCACTTTTTGTCCATCCCCCTGTGCTATTCTCCAGGGAATCCTCCTCCTCCTGCCTAGGTCCTCACCTTTGGAACTCTCTCCACTTTCCCTCAGACAATAACCTTCCCTCTCAAAATTAAAAATATCCTTCAAAACCTGACTTTTCAAGCTTTCCTTCCCGTATGCCTCCTCTGATTAACTGGTTCCCTTATTCTGGGCAGTACCTGTCTCCCCACCCTCCCCCTCTACTTTCTTGTCAATCTCCTGTTCTCTCTTTCTTTCTTTGTATTTGGTATTTTATATTTAGTATTAAAAGGTGGTTGATCAAACTATATTAAACCTCTGTGATGGTCTTGGCTCCAACTTGTGGTATAGAAAATGCCTGAAAAAAATTCTCCCTTTATACTTAACTACTTTCTCTCCTCTTTTCCCTGCAAATCCCTTCCTCCCTTCCTTCTTGCACTCATCCAGTTCCCTTCCTCCTAGCCTCCACTCTTCCTGCACAAACCCTTTCTTTTCATCCTCTCTAACCCCACCCCTTCTCTTTTGCTCTGCCCCATACTCCTACCATCTCTTATGCTAATCCTGCCCCCTTTTTCATGTGCCACCCCTCCTCGTCCGCTATGGACAGCTGCTCCATATCAGTAGGAGCTTGGGACTCCCATTGGCCCTTCATCTGTGCCAGAGCTGCTTGATACCAGCGGGAGAATGGGACTCCTGCTGGTTCTTCATCTAGGCTGGGCTGCTCCACGTCAATGAGAGCTCTTTATCAGTGCTAAGGCTGATTCTGTTATGTTGCTTGGTGCTGGGAGCCTCTCTATGCTGTCAGAGGATTGGGTTCCCACCAGCAAACACAGCCATTTTTGGCCACAGAGCCATCTTCTGCCTGTCCTTTCACATAGGTTTGCCTTCATAAGCACAGACAAACCTATGCATATGGACAGACAGATAATACCTGTTAGGGAGGCCACATCCATTTGTCTATCACATTAGTGAAATTTCCCTAAACAGTATGGGGCAAACACAATGAATGCTTTTCAAGGGAGGGAATTGATCAGACAGTGGGGAAAGGGTCTTTATCAGCGGTCAGGTATTATGTGCTCAGGCTGGTGGTGCCGGTGCTGGTGCCATGATGACAGGACGCCACAGCACCGGCACACCAGCAGGAGTGCTGAGAGGGCTGGATGGGTAGGTCCCTGGACGTCTCCAGCATCAGCATAGGGGGCACACCGGGCCATCTAAGTGCCCCAGTTCTACATCCACTGGAATGTATAGCCCCTGCAGTTGCATAATCGGGTACAAATATGGCCCATTCATTTTCTGGACGTTCGCACATGCCCTGCAGAAAATCGGCCTCCACCTGGATAGTGCTGAGGTGGTCAGAGAATATTCAATGGCATTATCTTGACAGTGGTGCTGAATTTTAGTCTCAGCAACACTTCCCTAGTTAGCGAGCGCCTTCGAATATTGGCCACATTATTATTTTCCAGAATTTGGGTATGGCTGTTCTATCCCTGTGGCTATGTCTAAGAAGGTTTAAAATGTGGAGATCTGGCATTTAGCCTCCTAGATCTAGGCTACTCTCCAATTGTTTTTTGCACTTTTGCTTCTTTACTAGTTGGGCAAAAAAACTGTAGTTGCTGTGTTTGCTTTGATACTTAATGACATATGCAGACAGTCCAGACTCTAGGTGTGTACTACTTAAAGCTAGTTTAACAGCATTATCCCTTCAAAGACCTGATGAAGAGAGTACAGCTCTCAAAAGCTTGTCAAAAATATATTAAGTCCAATAATCACCTACAACCTATTAGCTCTCCTTTACTTGGGATACAGTAACTAAATTAAAGACATTTGAAGTGGGATTAGTGAAGATCAATACTAAGATTCAGGCACATAAACAGACCTAGGCAGGGGGTAAATTCTACTAATGTGGCTCTTGTTAAAAGTAATACGCTATTGGAGAATAAAATTGAGGGGTCACAGAACATTATCTACTATAATAATAATTCAGGTTTCTTGAATTTTCCTTATTCTAAATTAATTTCTCCTGTGGAAATGTTAATATTTTAGTAATATCTTACATTTTGAAGCGCCCTTTCATCCAACTGTTTCTAGAGCCTTAGATGTTTTGGATTCTGTTAGGAGGCTGGGGGGATTGAAGATGTGAAACTTTGGATTGGGCTACTTGCTTCGAGACTTCTATCGAGGAAACTAGCAATAGAACCACTTTGGTGGATACCTCTATGTTGCTGTCTGATCAATACAGAGTCCACCAACTTTTTCTTGGTCTATAGATCTCATAATTGTCATAGCCATAAGATTTATATTTTTCCCAATGTATCTCGTAGAAAGCAGAAGTTTCGGCATAATTTTCTTCAGTTCCATAGCAGGGCTCAGGCCCTGGAAATGGGTTTCTTTTGGAAATTTCCTTTGAAGTGTTTCATTAATTTTAACAAGTAGAATCATGTGTTCACAAATCCCGGTTATTTTAGGGAGTTCATTAGTGTTCAAGAACAGAATTTGAGTACAAATATAGATGGAGAATCTGTACATGTTCAGTATATTATGGGATATATTGTAATCGGTGCATTTTTCCTAGCAAAAAAGATGCCGGTCATCATATGCAGGACTCTTTCATTAAGACATAAGGACTATGGACCAATTTTAGCAGGCAATTAAAAAGGTGCCAGTACTCTGTACCACCCCGTACCCCCTCAAAAAAGCCCTGATTGTATAGTAGTCTTTGACATGATAATGTATATTTCTTCTTGAAGTGTATAATTCAATTTGGTTGTCTCTCTCCAATTTGGGATCTCTCTAGGGCATAAGGCATGATTGGCGTTATGCAGGGAAGTGGAACTGTGGAGACATGGGAGGGGTGTGGCTGAGTCAGAGGCAGGATCAATAGGAGAAGAGGGGCTGAATTACAGTAGAGAGTATGGTGACTTCTGTGCTGTGTTCCAGGCTCTGCCCTCCTCTCCCCTGCAGGCTACCTGGAAGGGAGGGGCTGGAGCTGAACACCCCTGCAGCTTTGGAGTCTGAAAAGAAGTGCCAGAACTGCGTTCCAGGCCATTTCCCCAGAAATTAAGCTCTGACGTTATGTACAAGTAATGCTTTAATTTGTATTTTCTAGGGGCCAGATGTACTTTCCTCCTTAATATTGAGAAGATATTTTATTGTTTTTTTTTGTTGGTTTTGAATTTGCTCCATACAAATCTAAATTAAAAAAAGAGAATGTTTTACAATGGAAAAGTGGGATTTAGACCATAGGTCTGCAGTAAAACAGGAGGCATGAAAAACAGTCAGACAACATGTCCCTGGGGGTCTCTGGTCATATTCTCTGTTTCCCTCTTAATCTATGTTTTACAAAGTTGTATGTCCTAGGAAGAAGATAAATCCCACTATATAGCTATCAGGTGCCTGGTTTCTTTTTGTGTGGCATCGTGTAGCTAATCCTTGACTCTCTTTATTGCTTGGCAGCTAGAAATTTCCCAGTGTGTCCTGTAATAACAGGCAGCTGTCCTTTCAGATCCACTCAGAAATGAGATATGCAAATTACTACTTACCCGCATAAAGGACTTTGAGATTTCCCTCCCCATGTCCACAGTTTGATAGTTATGGCTCTTACCACAATTAGCTCACAACCTTTTTTTGTGGTGCGCTCTTGTCGTTTCCTCTATCGGCTCATTTTATTTGGTCTGTATACTGTTGGTGGTATATGCTTTAATGGTTGCTGATTTCCTCTCTGCCCTGGCAAACTGATGTCCTGCAAACATTTAGCCTAAGAGTGGCTGCCTTCATTGCCAAAGCTGTGGTAAATTGATTAATTAGATAGAAAAAGAACTGTTCCTACCTTATAGGCCCCCAAAAGGTACACGGGCACGTGCATTAAAGGTTTGCTCCCTTTTTGTATCTATGGAAAAAATGCTTAATATGCAGACCTCAGAAATCTCTTTGAAATGTTTTCTATTTGAGCTCTAAAACATTTATTGAAACGTGCTTTTGAAGTAAATGGAATTAATTTTGAAGATACTGGAAGAGAGATAACTGGCAGTGCTGTAATCAGTCTGTGTAGGAACTAGGAAAGCTGGATGTGAGGGGCTGTGCCAGTTCTCGTCTTGAGACTTTTGGTCTTATTGTTCCCAAAAGGAAAGAAATTGCACCCTCGCTTAAGACATATCAGATGTCAATTCTCCCATTCCTAATGAAGAGGAGGTCTCGGGGATCTAGCTCCAAGCAGATGGGATCACAGAGCTGCCTAGCCTGGACCCCAGTCTTGAATATGCAGACGTCACAAAGATCTAAAATAGAGTTTACAAATGGCCGGCATTTGGCTGGCCTGGCCAGTTTTCATACAGAGAAGCTGGCCACTGGCAGGACTGTAAATCGGCTGGTGTAAGTGCCTGTTTTCTGCAGACTGCCGCCTCCAGACCAGTAGGAACTTTTAAACTTCAATCGGCATTCTCACTACACTTGTCACAGTTCCCTCTATCCTGATCCAGCAGCTGTAATCAGTTTGGCTGCTGCTTCTAAGGTCAGAAATTCTGGCAGCATGTCCAGTACCACCTCTTGCCTGCAGTCCCCGAGCTGTGCAATTGAAAAGTTTACTTTGAACCACAGGACTCTATATTTGTGGAGCCCTGTGTGGTTCAAACATAAGCTGTAGGTTTCAGAACCCTGCGGGCTCTGGTTCATAAAGGTTTGAAATGTGGCCAACACTACCCTGAACCCACCAGACCTGTTCTGCATCACCACCCAGAAATGCACCCTCTGCTGTCAGAGGAGTTTAGCACTGACATTGCTCATGGGCCCTATCAGAGTCACTGTCAGGTTATGAGCCTTGAACGTCACTAAGCTCTGCCCATCTCAGACATCAGGCTTGCACATCCTGCGTAGGAGGCCCAAATTTAAGCATAGGCAACCTTAGCAGCTGCCTAGGGTACCACATTTTGATACCTGCACTAAACAGAATCCTGAGTCTGCTTGCGCTATGATCATGCTCTGTCACGTTCAGTGGAGAAATCCTTTGTCCCTTTGTTGCTTTCTGGTTTTGCCTATGAGCGCCAATATCTCAAATCTGGCTCTACTTCACAGGATGAAAATTTAGAGGTTTAATTAAGGGGAAGGTAAGGGCTGGGAGAGGGACAGCAGAGGAAATATGGGGTTCAACAGGAGTCCTTGGAAAGGTAGCAGGATATTTAGCTCATGGAGAGTGTGTGGTGCAGAGCAAGAAAATAATGGGACCCAGGGCCTGAAAGGTGCTGAAAAACTGGGAACTCAGATTCGATGGGATATTGAAGACTTGGAGATAGGGGGAGGCAGAACAAAGAACTATGGATAAGTGAGTGTGAGGACTCAGACTGAGTAGAATTTTTGAGAGATAGAGGAGACTTGAAAATGAGGAGAGATGAGTAAGATTGTGAGAAGGTAAGAAAAGGGGGAAGAGCTTTGGGACAGAGTTAAAAGATGGTATGAATGACCTAGAGGATTCAAGAGAGGGTGAGAGGCAATGAAAAGGAGTGGATCTCTGAAGTGGGTGTGCATATGAGGATGGGAACTTAGTGAAAGAGAAATACTAGGAAGCTGGGTAGGGGTATGAAACAGAAGAATGGGCTGGAGACCGAGGGTGGATTGAACTAGGGCTGATGAGGGGATGAGAGACAGAGGGGGTGAAAGTAGATGAGGAGAGCCCAGAGAATGGAAACTGGGAACTAGGATGAAACCAGCCAGTTACCGACCTGTTTCCAGTCTAGCTGTAATCGCTCAACTTTGTAATCACCTGGAAAAAAACAATGCCCTCCATCCCTGCTAGTCAGGATTCCACCCGAGCCATAGTGCAGAAACCATCTTGATGTCCTTACTCAGTGAAGTGTATGGAGCACCTGGACAATGGAAGAATTGCTCTAGCCGTATCTCTCAATCTAACTGCAGCCTTTGACCATGTCAATGACTCTATTTTGCTCACCTGTCTGGCTGCTGTTGGCAGCCGTGACACTGTTCTGGCCTGGTTCTCCTCCTTTCTGTTCTGTTGCACATATCCACTGTCAGTCAGATCCAGCACAACCAGCTCACTCTCACTGTCCTGAGTGGTTCCCCAGGGCTCTGTACTGACCCCCCCCCCTTTCTATTTAACATCTTTTTGGGCCCAATCACACTCCTTCATGAGTTGCCAATCTCAGCATATCACTATGCTGATGATATACTCCTGGTAGACTTCACTGAGTCGTGAGCTCCTGGTCTCTCTAGACTCAATAGCTGTCTGGCTACAGATGAGACATAATTATTCAAAGCTGTTAAAATATAAGAGGATTGTGAAAAATTGCAAGAGGACTTTGAAAAATTGGGAGACTGGGCATTCAAATAGCAAACGAAATTTAATGTGGACAAGTGCAAAGTTATGCACATAGGGAAGAACAACCCAAACTATGATTACACGATGCAAGATTCCACATTCGGCACCACCACCCAGGAAAAGAATTTAGGCATATTCATGGATAATACATTGAAACCCTCCACCCAGTGTGCAGTGGTGGCCAAGAAAGCAAATAGAATGCTAGAAATCATAAGGAAAGGAATAGAGAATAAAACCAAGGATATTATATTTATTGTTCCATGGTGTGACTGCACCTTAAATATTGTGTGCACTTCTGGTCGGCATATCTTAAAAAGGATTTAGCGGAATTAGAAAAGGTACAGAGAAGAGCCATCAAAATGGTAAAGTAGATGGAAGGATACCCCTATGAGGAAAGGCTTAAAAGGTTAGGACTCTTCAACTTGGAAAAAAGATGGCTGAGGGGAGACATGATTGAGGTCTATCAATTAATGAATGCAGTTGAGTGGGTAAACATAGATCAGTTACTCCATCAAAAAGTAGAAAGACTAGGGGACACACAATGAAGCTACAATGTAACCCATTTAAGACTAATAAAAGAAAATGGGTCTCATATTCAAAAGACATTTACATGGTTAATAGCCAGTTAACCATGTAAATGCCTGCTAACTGGATATTCGATGGCACATACGTACACAGGTAGTACCATTGAATATCCCCAACTAAGTCCCCTATGCACCCTGATGCTAGACGGCTGGGGCGGAGCAGGAGCAAAGGCGGAAACCGGCGCTAACCAAATAGTAGCGATATTGGAAGCTGCATGGTTAGCGCCCAATGCCCATAAGATAGGCGAGGAAAACCCTCGCCTATCTTATAGACACTGAGGCTAACTGTGCAGCATCCAATATCGATGCTGCATGGTTAGCCTCGGCATCTTCTGGGCAGCATGGCCAGACCCGAATATTCACTTCCATTGCTGTGGACATGAATATCCAGGGTTAGGGGGTTGGCGGGCAAGGCTAAGCCGCTACAGCACTTAGTGCTGCCCAGTTGAATATCAGGACCAATATTATTTCACTAAATGTGTAATCAAACTCTTGAATTTATTACTGGAGGTTGTAGTAAAAGCTGTTAGTGTAGCTAGGCTTAAAAAAAGATTTGGACATGTTCCTGGAGGAAAGATCCATAAACCATTATTAAAGAGGACCTGGGAAATCCACTGCTTACCCTGGGACAAGCATTGTGGAACCTTTATACCTTTTTGGGAACCTGCCAGGTACTTGTGACCTGGATTGGCCACTGTTGGAAACAGGATACTGGACTTGATGTACCTTGGTCTCACCCCGTATGAAGTTTCTTAGGTTCTTATGAAGAGTGAAGCTTAGCAGGTAGTGGTCAAATAAGAGAAGAACTGAGGTGCAAATGTTTGAGAGCAAGCAGTTAGAGAAAAAGACAATGTCAAGGCAGTGGTCATTCTGGTGAGTAGATGTAGTAAAGCACAGCTGGAGGTTGAATGAAGAGGAAAGGGAAAGAAGCTTTAAGGCATAAGAGTCATCAGCATGAATGTTAAAATCCCTAAGAATAAGGGAGGAGGAAGATGCATCCAGAAAGAAGGAAAGCCATGAGTCAAAATCTGTGAGAAAAGCAGAGGTGGACTTATCAGGGCGTCAATAAATGACAGTTATCCAGAGAAGGAGTGGAGTAAAAGGTGGATGGAGTGGACTTAACAAAAAAAGAAAAGGAGTGAGACTGAGGCAGAAGGAGGGGTTGAAATTTGCTAGAAGTCCAACATGACCACCACGGCAAATGGGAGAAGGCATATAGGAAAATTGTTAGCGCAATGATGGAGGGCAGCCACAAGCAGAGTCTTCAGGGAGAAGTCAGGTCTCATTCAGAAGAAGAAGATGCAGAGTATTAGAGAGAGACTCATCTTCATTCATGACTTCTTTATTTGAGATGGAGTGTACATTTCACAAAGTGCATGAGAAAGGCAGCGATAAGGGGTGTTACATGCAAAAAAGATTCTGGGCAGGTAGGAGGCGTTCCAGCATTAAGGGCACAATGGGAGAGTTAACATGCGTTAAGGTGCATGTTTAATGCCCAGTATCCTGTTAATGTCTGAAAATGGCTGTCACCCTAATGCTGGATAAGGGAGCATCAAGGAAAGTCAATGTAAAGGTGATAGATGGAAGGACAGGTGGTAGCTGATGGACCTGCCAAATCAATGGGCACCCTATGTGGCAGCCAGTAATGTGGACAAGCATGTGGGAGGCAGCTGTACTGATGTATGAGGGGGGGGGGTGCAATGTAAAACGATATGATGTCAGTGTGTGGGATAGGATGGGGATTACTTGTCCCCCAGAAGAGTCAGAAGTGGCAGGATGTGTGTAGAGAAAGGATGATGGAACAAGAGTGGCGACTTGCAGATCAGGCACAGGAGAGGCATGAGTGAAGTAGCCAAATGCGGTGCACAAGAAGACATGACAGCACATAGCTGCCAGAGGTTGATGGATGGGCTGAAGGAAGGATGGCGGCAGAGGAGAGTGTGGCACAAGCTGGCAGCACCGATGTACCAGAGGAGCCATCCCCAATGCATTTGTACTGTGTGGGAAAAACGTGTGTCAGTGCCATGTGGAAGGCCTGATACCAAACATGTGGGTCTCATACCTGTCCCAGCCACCCAACTACCATACAACAACCCAGACAACAGTGTACACAACAACTGAAAAGGTGTTGCTCAAACTGGGCAAAAGGGGCACGTACAGACATGATTTGATACCTTCAGGTGGCTATCTGAGGGGTAGAATGTGTCTGCATGTAATGCAGAGATGTGATAGAGCCAAAGCTATACAGTCACAGTCATGATGTCATACCTGACTCATGTTGCACAAGTAGGTTACAGCTGTATACTTGTAACTGCCTGTAAGTATACTTATGCATCAGTGCAGTCACATCAAATTATGTTATACTGTTATACCGAAAAATTGGTAATGTCTGATGAAAAATAGAGGCTGTAAGAACCTGCAGTCAGCTGAGGCAATGGAGGGATAGGTGACCTGCCCATGGTCACAAGGAGGTGTGGGCAATTCAGAAGGTTGTGGCATACATAAAATGCCACAGTACAATATTCCAAATTGTCGCAAAAGGACTGTTAGTGGGCCTCAAACACTGGCATTCTGGGTCCTAAGCCAGTGCCATGACCATTATGCCACACCTCCAAACATTTTCTGGACATCTGTAGGGTGAACATATTTGACCCTCTGTAATGGGCTGCAGCAGAACCAATAAAGCTATGCTCTCAGAAGAGCATGATGGTTAATAGTCCTTTTGCTGACTCAAATTGTGGCCAGAACACATAGCAAACTATAAGGATGTGTCTGCCAATTACGGCAGAGCCCTGATTGTTACAGGCATGAAAATGAAGTGAGAAGCACACAGTCACAAAAAGAACAAGTGGGAATCTGTCCCCTGTCCCCTGCTTATGGAGACATTGCACTAATCAGTAGGCTAGAACTCCACACCTCTTTGCATAGCAATGGCTGGATTCAAAGAGACTTCAGGTCACTGCCTAAAATGACTGCTGTGTGTGCCAGTATAGGTTAGCCCCTCCAGTACCCATGATGCACTGCACATGCAGAACAGCAGTCTGCAGCTGATCACCAAATGGAGAATGCACTGATCCATCACTTTAGCTCAGTAAGACACACTGACAGTGTGTGATACAAGCACAGAACAGCTACAAACTGTGCTACTGAGCAGTTTCAGTGGTCACCCTGAGGGTGAGAATGGGTGCCCAGCACCTGGTCCCGACAGCTTGCACTGCTAGAGATGGACTTTGTCAGCTGTGCTGCAGATCCACATCTCTGCTAGTGTGTTATGCTAGTCACCTTGTTGCCTGCACAGTTGCAGTATGCTATAAGAATCTGTTATATCTGGGCCCTGCCCCTGTTCAACAGAGACCTTTCCTAGTACAGTGCATGTCAGTACTCAGTGTTGTAGCAGCTGATGTCATGGACACCAAATGCAGTGGGGGCTTCTAGGCTTGCATGGGGCTGCTGCTATCATCTTGCTATCCTAACCATCTGGGACTACCAATCCACCACAACAAGCACAGTCAGACTGTTTCAGCCATGCACATACTAACCATGGCCAGTCAGCACATAATGCATGTGCACAGAGAGACCATGTATACCCTATCCTGGGATGAACAGCATGGCCACCCAGCATTTGGCACAGTGATTGGGCTCCCAGGACAGGAAGAACACCCACATCACTGAAGCTAAACACTATATAGCACTGTGGATACATAGCCATGCCATTGGTAAGAGTGAGAGTGCCCTTGCAGCATGAACTGCTGTGGCCACCCAGGCCATGCACATGGTGGAAAGGCACTATGAGGTCTCAGCCATTGACCCTACCTCTGAAGCATACATCCTGGGGAAACTGCTCTGTTTCAGGCCATACCACAATCCTCCTCCTCATCATGCACATTTGCAGACTAATGCTGGGAATAGCCTGGGCAATGAGAGGCATAGTGCAGTGCAGAAGGCCACAGAACTCTGGAAAGACAAAGACACACACGTTGCTGTGCAAAAGTGGGGATGGTTTGCATTCCTGCCTGCCACTTTGGTCTCCATATCAGCATTGTTAACGTGTGCTCATTGTGCAAGCACTAGTAGCGCAGCCTGACATTCACACCTGTTGTTAATGCCCTCTCAGTGTGCCGGTGCTATCAGCCTGCCTTTCTATCCAGCTGTGGATAGTGGAGCCTCTCTGTGTGGCTGATGGGTGTTTGTACCCATGCTGGCCGATTCATTGGGGGTTGCACATGCTAGTGCTGTACCTACACTGTAGGCTAAAATTTATCCACCCAGACATGATCCACAGCCAGGTCTTGAACTGTGACCATCCACTCATATATACACAGACTTTGTGGCTGAGCCACAGACCTGCCATATGGATTCAGCAGTCCTTGGGGCTGATATGTTTCCCATCAGACAGACCTTGGCACATGTTGTGATGCAAATGGCACACAGGACCAGGGCATGGATTTTGTCTGCTGCAAGTGGGTGCCACTGCACCCGCCGCCAACACCCACACACCATGCTAACATGCCAGCATGTTGTCAGTGGAGGTGGTGTACATGTGGCTTTGGAGGATGCCTAGGGCATCAGGTCCGGATGGGAGGGCAGAGGCACACACTGACGGCCATGCCACCCCCCCCCCCCCCAACTAACTCCTGCTGCCAAGATCCCATCCATGCCTGCCGCTGATACGTCTCGGGGGAGGCGGAGAGCCACAGCTGTGGTATTTCCACAGATGCTTGCATTTTGCAGCTCCTTGTAGCACTAGAGCTGCTAGCACTATTGGTCTTTTCCTCTGGAACTGGCTTCAGTGGCAGTGGGAAGGGGCTGGCCAGGGCCTCTGCCTAGGGTGACAGGAACCCTTGGACTGCCCCATGTGATGCATGCCTTTCCATAGCAGCAGCATGTCTGTGTGCCGCCTCTGTTGATATGGGATCATGATGGACATCACAGATGTGCCACCTGGGCAACTGTCTGGCTGGCCATGTACACCAGCAACCCTCACTGCATGACCAATGTGCCACCTCCTTTGCCCCATTTGCAACACTGTGCCCTTTATACTTGTGCACTATGCTGTTGCTGCTAATGGAGCACTACTATCACCATTTTGGGCTCCCCTGTCTGTGCATCACATTGCACTCATTTAAATAGGCTCTCTCCCCTCAAAATACAGCCTTTCCATGAGGTTTTACTTGCCATTATGGTTCCCAGCATTAAAGGGCTTTAACACATACTTATGCAACAGGCGTTAACAACCACTCTCCACCCCATTAACGCCCACTCTCCGTCTAATGTTCCATTAATGCTGCAGGAACCTTTAACGCTCATTAATGCAGCTTTTTTACAGCGTTAAGGGTGCAAGTGTGCCGATAACGGGTGTTAACGGCACACTTGCTCCCTTAATGCCCTTTAGTAAACTTACCCCTTAGTTTTATGAGTGATTTTTTTTAACCAGTTTGTAAATGTTCCATGTCATACATTTTGGCCCTTTATCCAGAAGCAAATATAAGCTTCTCAGCTGCAAAGAGCAATGTTGACATCTAACTTTCCACAATGTAAAAATGTTCACTGGCAATGAACTGGAAGTTTCCATTGAGGTGGTTTGGGTGCCATGCTAAAACGTAGTGTTGGCCATAGCACCAAAAATCCCGTGCTACCATGATAGTGTCATTTGGGCGGGGACTGAGCAGGACAGGGGAGAAATGCAGGCATTGTGGCAAGTTGTGGCTCATGATAAACAGCTTGACAACCTTAGCATTTAACATCACCTCAATGAGTGGCGTTAAGGGTACGCATTGCTAACTGTAGGGAGATGGAAACACATGCCCCTTGAAGTTAATGCTGACCTCCTGCTCTAGTAACATGGCCCACACATGCACTGCTGGCATGGGGCTTAGCAAACATGCCCCATAGTGAAGTACCAGTGACCAACCAACTTCTGTAGGCCTGGTACTGATATAATGTCTTTATGATGTCAGAAATTGCTTTAAAGAGAAAGTAAACAGCAAACTATGTAAGCAGGGTTGACAGTAAGTACCTGGCCACTTACACATCATGTGAAAGGGCAATACATTTCTAGTTAATTCATCCAATGGGAATTACGAAGGTCTTGGTGACACTGCCAAGAAAACCCAGGAGCTTCTGGGTCGCCAGGAGTCAGGACTGACTCGAAGGCACACATTGCATTGCATTGAGCTGACAGATCTTCCAGAAGAAAAAGAAAGCACTCTCATTAGAAAAAACATTTGGAGAAGCTGAAAGGAGAGCTGCCTTCCACTTTGTTTGCAATCACTTCTGTTTTTGAAGGCAAGGTAACAAAACTGTAATCAATCCATAAGTAATTCAGGTTTTTCAAGATTTTATACTGCACTTAAATGAACAACTGAGACAGGCGGTGTTCTTTTGTTACCTACTGAAAAGATTATTTACATACCATTGTGAGAAAGTAGGAGTAAAGTTACAGATCAGTTTTTGTTATTATTATTATTGTCTATAGAAAGGAAACTTGGCACACTAAATGGGTCCTATGGTTATTTCCTGCTGTTATAGACTGTTTGAAAATGGACAAATATTTTTAATTTCAATTGCCTCATTATTTTAATTGCATGGCCTACATATGGTGCCTTGTAAAAGTCTTCACACCCTTGTACATTTTTCACATTCTCTGGTTTAAAAAAATACAACGGAAAATGTACTAGAGCAGGCATTTGTTTCACTGATCTATGTAACATGCTCTATATTTTCAAACACGACCGGCCCGTCCATTGTGCGGGAATGCTGTTCATACAGGGTTCTGTGCTTCAGAGGGCCCTGCGCCAACTTCATCAAGCACATGCTGTTCGGCTCCAGCCTTTTGCAGGGCTGGCTTCAGAGGGAACTGGGGAGGCCCGAGGCCCTGGCTCACCTCTGTACAGCTGCTGGAGTGAAGATCGGCAGTGTCTGGTCTTGCAGGGTTGTCACTAGAGAGTTGCTGGCCCTACCATTACCACAGAGAGTAAGCCTGGAGCACCTCATATCATAACTACCTTGGTCTAACATTCACCCCCATCAAACACAGTCAGACTGTATCTGCTGTTCATCAGTGGGTTGGCCAGCCATGCACATACAAACTGCAGACAATCTGATGTTCAGCACACATTGTATGTGCATCCAACACTTTGTTCAGTGATTGAACCCCCACCCCAGGCTAGGAAGTACGCCCACATCACTGGAACCAGTCACTATGTGGATACATAGCTGTACCATGGTCACTGCTAGGTCAGGGTGAGAGTGGCCCCCCCCCCCCCAGCAGGACATTCTGTGGACACCCAGGCCATGCACATGACAGATGGCTATTATGAGTCTCAGCCATTAACCCTACCTCTGATGCAGAACCATTCTGGCCAATCCGCCCTGTTTCAGGCCATACCCATAATACTTTGCTCCTCGTCATGCACATTTGCAGACTAACTCTGGAAACAGCTTAGGCACTGCGAGGCTCAGTGAGGTGGAGAAAGCCACAAAACAATGGATACACACACACACACACACACACTCTCTCATATTGACACACTGTGCGAAAATGGAGATGGTTGGCATTCCTGCCTGCCACTTTGGTCCCAATATCAGCTCAAACATTGTTAATGTGTGGTCCTTGTGCAGGAGCTAGTAGCGTGCTCTGATGTTTATGCCTGCTCAGTGTGCCAGTACTATCAGCTTGACTCTCCATGCAGCTATGGATAGTTGAGCCCGCCTGTGTGGCTGATGGGTGTTTGCACCCTTGCTGGCCGATTCATTGGGGGTTGCACATGTTGGTGTTGTACCTGCACTGTGGACTAAAGTTTAGCCACAGGGACATGCACTGCATGATCCACAGCCAGGACCCGAACCTGTGACTCTCTACTCATATACATACCAACTGTGTGTAGTGTGCCACAGTGCTGCCACATGGTTGTAACAGTCCCTCGGGATGACATGCTTCTCATCAGACAGACCTTGGAGCATGTTGCACTGCACACTGGACCAGGGCATGGCTTTGGTCTGCTAAAGGCGGGTGCCGCTGCCCCCTCCGCTAGCACCCCACACACCATGTTTACGTGTCCATGTGCTGTCAGTGTTGGTGGTGCGCAGTCCCAGGCCAGTCAACATGCGGGTTGGTGGGTGCCTAGAGGTTGGCGGGCAGGGGAAGAAGCATACATGGATGGCCACACATCCCCCCCACAACCATCTGCCTCAGCAGGGACCCCATCACTGCCTGCCACTGTTATGTCTCTTCAACTTGGGGAAAAGATGGCTGAGAGGTGTTATGATAGAGGTCTATATGCTATTGGCTGGAGTGGAATGGGTAAACGTAGAACAATTGTTTATGTCATCAAAATGTAGTAGGACTAGGGGACATGCAATAAGGCTATGGTGTGACCCATTGAGGACTACTGGGAGAGAATGGTTTCTCAGTTAACGTGTATTCAAACTCTGGAATTCATTTCCAGAGGATGTTGTAAAGGCTGTTAGTGTAGCTGGGTTTTCAAAAGGTTTGGACAGGTTCCTGGGGAAAGTCCATAAACCATTACTGAAGAGGACCCCAGAATATCCTCTGCTTGCCCCAGTACATGCATTGTGGATACTGTGTGTCTTTTGGGGAGACTGCTAGGTACTTGTGATCTAGGCTCTCTCTCCTCAAAATATACCCTTTCTGTTAGGTTTTGATATGCGTTAGGATTACCGGTGTTAAGGCATCTTTCAGTAGGTTGCACAATTGGCGTTGAGGGAGCAAGTCTTGTTCACGCCCACTCCCCACTCATTGACCCCCACTCTCTGCCCCATGCACGCCTTATCTCTGCTCACAGGGCGCTTTACACTGCTGGTACTGTTAGCGTGCACTAAAGCGGCATTTTGGATGTGCTAAGGGCACCGGTGTGCCGATAGCACATGCTAAAATGGCATACTTGCTCTTTTATCGTGGTTTAGTAAACTTACCTCTAAGTTCTTAAATGTTCTGTTCTGGTGTTGTCAGATGACATCACTCATTTGTGTGCCTGACTCAGTTCTGCTTGTTGATAGAAAATATAAATTTCCATTCTTGGAATAAATGTTTCAGAAAATCAATAAATGTCAACTAAAATGGTACTAATGAGGGAATTTGCAAAGTTGTTAGCTAAAAACTGTGTATCCATCTCTGGTTAACTGTGTATGTAGGCTTCGAAAAAGACATATTTTAGCTGGGTTTAGAAGAAGCATCTTCGTGGGGAAGACCTTGGTGGTGTGATCTTAAGTCTGGAGAAAAAAACAGCGCATGAGCATGGGATCTCCAAAAGTACTTGCCCTATTCTACCTCCCCTTTCACTGCTGCATAAACAAAAGATACAAATGATGAGTGGTTTTAGCTTACAAATTTTAAGAGATATTTTAGATTGCACCTGAGATCATAAATGAGCAATCAAGGTCGCGACATATACAGTTCCAGCTAAACATGGAGCGTTGTCTAAAATAGTGCAGGAGTGCACATGTATTTGCTAAAATAGTGCAGGAGTGCACATGCATTTGGAATTAGAGGAGCCATTTTGCAAATCTACACATGGAAAACTCAGCAACTTCCATGTTTCAATGCTGGCACTTATATGTGGAAGTTGATATTTCACAATTTCCATCTGTTAGTGCTGGCACTTACATGGATAGAGTGGCCATTTTGAGAACCTACACATATTAATTTTGACAATTAACTCCAGATGCCGCTATCTTTATCTAATTTCAAAATGGAGGGGGATCTAAACAACAGAAAATTAAGGAGCATAATTCTTTTAAACCCTCCTGTAAAGGGCTGGCTGAAAGGAACACTTTTTAAAAACCTAAACATGCCAAGAAGCAACTATAAATTCTGATGTGGACAACTGGAGTCATGCATATATGTCCTCTGTTTGAAAAAGGAAATATACCTGTATATTTTTGACCAACCCAGGGAACTCCCAAACTGTGCCCCCAACACATCCCCTTGCAATTTCTACATAGTAAGGCCATCCATGTGTAAATTCAGCCCGTTCTAAAATCACCATTTAGACATGTAAGTGCCTGATTTTGCCTATAAAAATTATAAATAAGGTTTCTAACATACCCTCTTTATGTATCAAATTTTTCTGAAGAGACTATCTGAATTTTCTTTTTTGAAAATATGCTACACGGTAAGGGGCATGTTTACTAAACTGCGGTAACGTAGCAGCGGCTACGTTAAGGCGCATTATGTAACGTTAACGCACCTTAACGTAACGTTACGTAACGTTAATGCACCTTAATGTTACATAATGCACGTTAGCGTTCTTGGCCACAGTAAGTCCCGCAGAGGGTGAAGAGAGGGCGGAGAGAAGGGGTCAATGGGCGGGGAGTGAGTGGAGAGAGGCCCCTTCCACACTAATGCAGGGAAATGAAGGGCTGAATCTTAATGCAACTGAAAACTTGGCGTTAGATACACATTTGCAGGAGAGAGAAACCATTTAAGTGTCAGCAATGTACAGCATAGGCAGGGAGCCCAAGAAAGGTGATAGTAGTGCTCCATTTGCAGCAACAGCATAGTGCCCAGGTATGAAAGGCCACTATGGTGATGGCGCAAATGGGGCATAGGGGCTGCAGGCGGGACATGCAGTGGGGGCTACAGGGGCACAGGGTGGACTAGGCGGTTGCTGAGGTGGCACATAAAAATGCAGAAAATGGAAACCAGCAAGACAGCAACTGACCAGGGTCAAACATGCCCATGAGTCTGTGTCCCACAGTGTCCCATCCAGGGGACATTACCCAGCAAGTACCCCAAGGGGCACATAACAGTGACAGGCAGTGCCGGGGGAAGCGTGGACATTTATGTAGGCACCCCTACCCCAGAACCCACACCTTAGGCAGCCGCCTACCTGCCCCCTGGATGGCCTGGGATGGTGTACCACTGGCACCGACAGCATATGGTCATGGCAGCATGGAAGAGGGGGTTGGTGATTGTGCTGGAGGGAGCAGAGGTACCTGCCTGCAGTGGACCTAGGCCATGCCCTGTACCAGTACGTGGTGTGCAGTGCAACAGAAGAGTTCTGGCCGAGGAACGTAAGGGTAGCCCCAGGGACCACTATGCTGCTGTGGCAACAGTGTGGTGCAGTACACTCAGCCAGCATGTTCAAGAGCAGAGGTTCACATCCCATCTGTGGATCCTGCAGAGCATTTCCCCATAGTTTTAGCCCACAATGCAGCCACAACAACAACATGTTATGGATAAAGCTCCACTTTTTAACCAATCTTAAAACTAACTTACTATAAATAGTTTTAATTAGCGACTGGGTCTCAGAATATAGACTATTCACTCAGCCTCATCAACGGGCATTGTGAAAACGTCTTTTATACATCAATGACCCATACTTTTTTTGTCGCTTATGTATTCCTTATTTTTTTATTTGTTATCTTTTTATTTCTTATCCGATTTTTTCTGGAATTTTTTATTGATACATCTTGAATGCCACGTTTCTTAAACTGTCTTCTGAAAGTATTAGATATACTAGGAATAGCAAACAGGTAGAGATGAATGAAACTTTATAGCTACTTAACTTAGAGTTTACTTACTGTTTGCTATTCCTAGTATATCTAATACTTTCAGAAGACAGTTTAAGAAACGTGGCATTCAAGATGTATCAATAAAAAATTCCAGAAAAAATCGGATAAGAAATAAAAAGATAACAAATAAAAAAATAAGGAATACATAAGCGACAAAAAAAGTATGGGTCATTGATGTATAAAAGACGTTTTCACAATGCCCGTTGATGAGGCTGAGTGAATAGTCTATATTCTGAGACCCAGTCGCTAATTAAAACTATTTATAGTAAGTTAGTTTTAAGATTGGTTAAAAAGTGGAGCTTTATCCATAACACATAGCTTAACAGCGATCAGCTCCGAGAAGTGACAATTATTTATTTTGTTAACAACAACAACATGAGCAAACCCCAATGCAGCGGTGCACAGGGGTATGGACACCCACTCACAAGGGTTCCACTATCTACAGCTTCATGGAGTGTCAGGCTGTTGGCCCCAGCACAGAGCTGCAGTTATCACCAGAGCACTACTACTACCCCCTGCACAGATTAGCAATGTCGGCACTGTGATCAGGACCAGTGCAGCAGGTACAGTTGTCAACCACCTCCATATCTGCACAATGCTGAGATAGGTGCGGGAGTGTGCGTATGTCTCTCCATTGTTTTGTGTCTGCCAACACCTCACTGAACCCACATTGCTCACACTGCTTCCAGCGTTAGCCTGCAAATGTACATAATGATGAGCAAGGTATTGTGGGTATGGCCCAGACAGGGCGGATTGGCCAGGATGCATCTGCACAGGGTGGAGGGCAATGGCTGGGACACTGTAGTGCTCGACCACCACCTTCATGGACAGGGTGGCCACAGCACGTCACACTGAGGGGGGGGGGGGGTCACTCTCACTCTGACCGAGCAGTGACCATGGCATGTCTATGTTCCCATATAGTGCCACACATTATTTGTTTCCAGTGATACCTGTGTGTTCCTGGTTTTGGGGCCCAATCACGAAGATATCTGCTTGGTGTCTGTGCTGTGCATCCCACCTCTGGGTGCACAGGGTTCCCCTGTGAGCATGTACTATAGACTGGTTAGTGGGCTGTCTGCAGTTCGCCTGTGCATGGTGAGAACACCTTGTAGGCTGCTGCAGGTGCAGTCTGACTGTGCTGTCTGTTGATGAATGGCAGACCTTGGCGTGGGGCAGTTGAGCCTTCCTCTGCCTACCCCAAGCATCACTGCTAGTCTGCAATGGTCACAGGTATGGCACTGACCCAGCAACCCTGGAGGGCTGTCATCTTCCAGCAGGACTGTGGTTGCTGGTACTACAGCCATTCTGCAGGGTGCAGGTACCTGTCCCACCACACCCTCAGCTACAAAAGGGGTGATTGAGGCTCCTTGGGGTATATAGTGCATACCACTTAGACCCCATAGTGGCAGTGCTACCTAACCCTCATGTGAGTCTAGTCACCCCACTGCCCTGATAACCGGTACCCATGGCAGCCTGACCTTAACACCAGGTACGCACTAATCTGGGTGGTGTCTGGTCTCACAGGGCCACATGTGACTGCAGAACACATCTGGAACAGATTTGCTTTCGGCTGTACTGCTGGGAACACCTGTTACACACTGGTAGTGCTGGGGATATGCAGCAGGACCTATCTCTAGCACCACATGTACTGTGGACCTAGTGCTGGGTGCCCATCCTATCCCTCAGGGTGAACATGGAACCTGCACAATGGCATGGTCTGTAGCTACTCTGTGCCAGTATCATGCACTGTCAGTCCGTCTTACCATGCTACAGTACCAGAGAGGTGCAGACCCCATTTGGTGGTCAGCTGTAGGCTGCTGTTCTGCATATGCAATGCATCATGGGTGCTGGTGGGTTTACCCTATCCTGGCACACAGAGCAGACGGTTTGTGCGGTGACCTGTAGTCCTTCTGTACCCAGCCATTGCTATGCAACAAGCCTTAAGAGGTGTAGCCTACTGGTTAGAAAACTGCCATTCTAGGCAGAGGTCATGGGTTCAATTCCTCATTGTTCCCTCCTGTCCAAGGCAGATATTTTGCTTGCCTGTGACAGTCATATCTTTGCAGATCTGTGCTGCCAGCCCATAGTACCCTCACCACAGTTGCCAACAATCCTTATAAGGTGTTATAAGGCTCCTAATTAGGCACGTTATAAGGCATGTTACAAGGCACGTTAAGGCACGTGCCTTGTAACGCGCCTTATAACGCATGTTACCTGACATGGCTTGCCATAATGATGCCCCGCCCATGCCTTTATATGGGCATCTGTACCTTTGCCGCAGAACCTAACGCAAATGACATTACTGCAGTTTAGTAAACATGCCCCTAAGTATTCAAAAATATCTATGTACTTTGCAATGATGCAGGCTATTTGAAACTTATCCCCAAAATACTGAGGATAGTTATTTGAAAATGAGCTAAGGAGAAATATTTAAAAATTTTTACCTTGCTTTTTAAACCCTACAATATTTTTCTTTGCTGATATTCTTAACAAACTACAATTCTTAGAAGACTATGCAGGTTATTTTAGAAGCATTATTTGCACTTTCCATGTGGAAAATCCAACCTTTATGCATGGGGCTGATGATTTTATAAAGGGCTAAATTTACATGTGGATGTCCATAATACATGGAAATTACAAGGGGGCTGTTTTTATGAGCATGGCCTGTGCAGATTAAAAATCTAAATTATTCATTTTACAGGATTTTATACCACTTTACCATTTCAGTCAAAGCAGTTTACAATGTAATTTAAACTTGGTAATGTACATTAAACAGGGACATTAATAACTTGGATTTTTATGAGGCACTGGAGGGTTAAGTGACTTGCCCAAGGCCACAAGGAGTGCTAGTGTGAAGTGACTCCTGGTCTCTTGGTTCCCAAGCCAATGCTCTAACCCAGCGGTCCCCAAACCTGTCCTGGAGGGCCGCAATCCTTCAGGTTTTTGGGATAGCCCCAATGAATATGCATGAGATATATCTGCATTAGAGATATCCTCCCAACCTGACTGGTTTGTGGCCCTCCAGTACTGGATTGGGAGACCCCTGCCTTGCACTTCTGTCATTTAAGATTGTGAGTGCGCAAGGTACAGATGTCCTAGACATCAAAAGGGTAGATAGACTTTGTCACATTCCTCCTCGCTTCTCACCACCACCAAAATGTTGTCTATTAGACAACCTTTTGGTGGTGGTGAGAATCGAGGAGCAATGTGACAAATTCTGTCTACCCTTTTGATGTCTAGGACATCTGTACCTTGCCCACTCACAATCTTAAATGACAGAGGTGTAAGACAGGGGTCTCCCAATCCAGTACTAGAGGGCCACAAACCAGTCAGGTTGGGAGGATATCTCTAATGCATATATATCTCATGCTTATTCATTAGGGCTATCCCAAAAACCTGCAGGATTGCGACCCTCCAGGACAGGTTTGGGGACCCCTGCTCTAACCCTTAGGCTACTCCTCCACTCCCACTTTAATCATGGAGATTCTGATTCTTAATTACATATTTGACTGTAGCCATGCCTTATGTATGTCTGTGATCTGACACACAACAGAATTTCATTTTTCTTGACTATACTTTATTTCTAAGAATCTATTCCTAAGTGAGGAATTTGTAACTTTTCTCTAATTCTGTCTGTTTAAATTGTGTTCTTTTCTTTTTAGACTGTTTTAAAGATTGTGAACCACTTTGAATGCTTTTGGAAAGTGCGGTATAACAAGTACCTAATGAACATAAACACGTGTTCCCTATTTCATATAGAGGGAGAAAAACAATGGCAGATAAAGGAGAATAGCCCCCTTTATCTCTCCTGTAAAGGGCTGGCTGAAACAATCCCTAAATTGTCCATGCTGCAATTTATAGCTGCTTCCTGGCACATATAAAGTGGTATTTTAGAAAGGATATCTAGAAAGAATCTGAAATGTCCAGAGCAGAACGTCCCAAAATTGGGGTGGGGGGAGTGGGGGTGGGAGGGAGTGGCAGCAGTGAAGGGAGGCATGTATAAGTGCCTTCCGAACTTGCTTCATCTCCAACCTAAAAAATGAACATCCCTGTAACTGGTTATGGAGGCAGGACCCATCCAGTTTGCAAGGCTGGGTATGTGCACAGGAGTAGGTCATTTCACAAATGTGGAAGTCTCTGAATTGCATGGCCTCAGAACCAGGTACTTGGACATGCTAGCAGGGGTAGTTCAGAAGCGGGGTGACTATGTTATGAGATATGCGCTTCCCAGCCTGCAATTTCAGATACTCAGATATTCAGTGGAGGGCCAGTACTTGGAGTAAAAATACACAGCTGAGTGGTACACAATGGTGTTGGTTTAGAAATGTCAGTGTGGGGTAAATTATGATGCAACACCTACAAGGTGTGGGGGGTTATTGCATGCAATTAAAGCACAGATGAAGTCCTATTGTTACGCCCATACTAATGCTCGGTTACCCCCACTTTATTTATTCATGTATTTTTTGTTAATTGAAGAATTTATAAACTAACTTGGGAGGAGTGTTGTTTTGGCTCCACTGTTTTTGTTTGTCCATTTTTGATTTGTGCGGAACCGGTGAGGTCCTTTTATGCTGTAATATTATCTTTCATGTAGTTCCAAACAAGAACAGCAAAACACCAGAGGAAACTAAGGAGCGAGGTGGAAAAAAATCTTCAACGATACCGCAAATGTGAGTCAAAACAGGAGTAAGTTTATTTCTTGATAACCAAATATCTTCAATTCACTCTACACGCTCATGTTTCATCTAAAACAGACTTCTTCAGGGGTTTTAATTGAAGGAAGCATCTCAAGTTCTAACTTCCACTCCAAAAATCTCACTAGAATAGGCAACTGACCACGCTTGTAATACCACTGACCCACATTCTGGGTGTTTTTTAAGTTTTTAACCTTTGAATGTTACTGCAAATTTGTCCCTGATGCACGGCCATGTCAGGCTTAATTTATTTTTTCCTGAAAGAGATTTGCATACAATGGAGGCTGTGCAAGCATATCTCTCTCATGCATATTCATTGTGGTTATCATACACATCTGACTGGCTAGGTGTGTCCCGAGGACTGGGTTGAGAACCCCTAGACTAGAGGAAGCAAAGACAAGGTTGCAATGTACATGTGTAATATATAACATACATGTGCGTGTACACATGAAGAGAATGCACACAAGTTTACGCCTTCTTCAGAGCAGGTGTAAATTTGTGCATTGGCATATATGCACTACTGGGACTGGATCTGGGAGCCTATTATATACAACAGGTTTTTTCTCACATGGATGTCCTGTAATAAAAGCAAGGCCATAATGTTTTATAACTCATAAAAAGGAATAAAACTCAGGAAATGGTACTGCACTGCTATTATCTTTTCTAGTCTTTTAGGACAATTGAATTGTATTTAATAAACAGTTCTAATTATATCTAATGAAAAATACGGTGGCATGCAATGTAAACCAGCCTCTACAACTGTTTGACTGTATGCCAGTTCTTTCACTGCCGAATCACAATCTATCTTCATAAAGGTCTCTTTCGAAGGCATTATTAAACAGCAGGAAAGAACAACGTCTGACAACTTCATTAGTCATCAGAGTGTAATCCTGGCCAATTTCTCCAAAGAATTATTAGCGCATTCCTAAACATCTCATCCTTGATGGCATCCAAAATTCAGTTACAAGATTTTGGACAATTTCCAATTCCCAAACTGCTTATAGAGCCTGAATAGCTGTTCCCCAGTGCTAATTAAAATGCCACAGAGCTAGCTGTTGGGTTTTTCTTTAACGGCATGGAAATACATGTCCAGAAATGCCGCACGGACACAAATAAATCTAATTTTCAGGGCACCTACCTTGAGTATTCATCAGACATATTTGTGCATAGGGGGTCTATATTTTGGTTATGCTGTAAATCGGGCTTCTGGAGGCCCTTGAGAGCCTCTGACTTGGAAGATTCCACAGCAAGGATTCCTCTGTCTAGCAAAGAACAGTCAGCCTCTCTAGAGCAGGTATTGAAGCCAGCAACTTTGAAAGCAGCACTTCTTAAAAAAGGCCATTGAATCCTGCTCCTGGTCACAGTTTGCTGCAGCACATCAGAAGATGCAACCAGTGTTTTAGTGGGATTCCACTTCCGTCTTTGACAGTGCAAACATAAAGGGCCCGATTCTGTCCCAGACGTCTAGCCCCACGGGATCAGAATCGCGAACAGTCCTTCACATGCAGTCCGGGACAGTGATTCTGTCTGGCCTGCACGTGCAGGACTGCACCCAGCTACCTCAGTCAGGACATTTAAATGGAGCCGCGGCACCATGGCTTCATATTGCCATGGTACCATGGCTCCATTTAAAAGCCGTGATGCCAGCCGCCGGCCAAAACTGCAAATTCCATGTAGCCTGACCCCTTGTCTGGCCTCCAAAGGCCAGGGCCGGACTGTGAGGAATGTCTCCTGCCCCCCCCCCCCGCCCCTTCCACGCTCCAAATTAAAAAAAATAAAAAAACATCCAGGGGAGTTATTCCACCTCGGGGGTGGAATAACGTCTCCGGCCATTTTGCCGGCCCTGGACGTACAGGGCCAACGTTAAAATCAGCCCTGTGCGTCCAGGGCCGGCAACCGCCCACTATCCACCCCGGGCCGCCCATTAACTGCTCCGACTAACTTTCCTGAACAGCCGGCAGTGAAGTTAGTCGGGGGCTGAAGCAGGCACAAATAGTGGGGTTGGTAGTCCCGTTGGGACATCCATCCCTGCTATCCATGGTTCAGAATGACCCCCACAGTGTCACTAACATGAGATTACCACCAGGGTTCATCTAGGGTTGCCAACTGGCTCCAGATGCGCCCGACAGGCTTGATCCAGTCCTGTGTTTACCCCATTGCATGCAGGGACTTGTAGTCTTGCTTTACTTATGGAGTGCAATGGAGAAAACAGGACTACATGTCCCTGTATGCAATGGAGTAAACCCAGGACTGGATCAAGCCTGTCGGGCGCATCTGGAGCCAGTTGGCAACCCTAGGTTCATCGGCACCATTTTGGATTAGATCAAATGCAGAAAAGGAGCGAGTGGGCATTATCCCTGTTCCCAGAGCACAAGGGATCCCTGGTAAGTCTAGGAAAGAGATTGGGGGAGGGGGAGGAGGATGCACTCAGTAACCTCTCGGAGGGGCCCTGGAGTTAAGAAGAGTCAGATGAGGGTGTTACTAGCACTACGTTTGGACTTGCAATAGATGGTAGTGGTTTGGGGGAGGGAGAGTGAAGGGATTGGATGTTTTTTGAAAAGGGTAGATGGAACAGATGTGGTGGGAGATGCATTGTGTGTGGGGGCGGGGGGGGAGATCATGGTGCAGGGTGGGGAGGCATGGGTATAACTGCCAGGCCAGGAAGGGCATCAGAGGGGGTAGAAGACCTCAACATTTTCATCTGCTCATGCCAGAAGGAACTTATACATGACTCAGGGCGATGCCGACATCCACAATTTTTCCCTATCAGGGCCGGTGCTACCATTAGGCAAACTAGGTGTCTTCTAGAGTGCCGGCCTTCTGGGGACACCCATTGCCTCTCTCTGGAGCCAGCAGCAATGGAAATGGCAAGGGAACCGCGATGCAGTGCTTACCTAGGGCTCCAGCTCTGCATTGCAGTTCCTACCTGCTTTCTGCTGCTTCTACCCCCTCTGATGGAGACTTCTAGTTTTGCATAAACTGGAAGTCTGAGTCAGAGGGGGGGGGGGGGGTGAAAGCAGCAATAACAACAGGCAGACACTGTGACACAGCACTGGAGTCTTAAGTGAGCACTTCCCCTTGCCATTGTTCCCACTGAGAGGGGCAGCCCACCTGGACCGCCTTTGACCTTTGCACCGACCCTGTTCCCTATATGAAATGGGGAATCTTCCCATACCACTCCCTCTCTCTGCCTCACCACTCCTCCAGGATTTTTAGATGTGGTTAGCATCCTCATATCTAAAAAGACCCCATTCTGAAATGGCATTTACATGTGTATGCCAATCTACACATGTACATGCTGTTTTTAGACTTGGCGATGCTTCTAAGATACACCCCATAGGCCCCTATACTACTTTCTAAATCACCAGCACCAATCCTGCAACTGCGGGTAAAAGGAGCGGGAGTACGTTTACACCAACCCGAGAGCAGGGCTACACGTGCATCAATACAATACATCCAGCTTTATAAAGTGTACACGTAAATTATGATTTCGCCCATATGCAATCCCAGAACCCATGCATTCCTTTCACCACACAGAGTCATTTTGTAAGAGGCATTTTGGGCTCGCATACTGGCATGAAAATGCCGTTAGAAAAGTACCATCCACATGCATGAGCTAGGCGGCCCAGCCAGCCACACAGACAGCAGATATAATTTGAACTGTGTAATCTGGATGTTGCAGCTCCTACATAAAAGTGGCGTGATTGGCGTGTTAGTCCACTTTAATGGTGTTAGATAAAAGGAGAGACAAAAATGGAAAATGAGGGGATAACCTTTCCATTGGACTAACTTAATACAGTTTTGGTTAGCTTTTGAAGGTTAAAAACGTCTTCTTCAGCTCAGGACAATATGAGCAACAGATGACAATACCACTAATATATAAGTGAGTGGAGGAGTGGCCTAGTGGTTGGGGCAAGGTACCTTAGGCCAGAGGGTTGGGGGTTCAAATCCCACTAGAGGACAGCAACCTTGAGCCAGAAGGACTGGGGTTTCTAGTCCCACAAGTGCTCCTTGTGGTCTTGGGCAAGCCACTTAACCCTCCATTGCCCATGTTCTCTGTAAAATAGTTATCTCTAATGCCCTGTTCAATGTAATTTCAGTTTGTTCAATGTAAACCACCTTGATATCATGAAAGGCAGTATATAATAAATAAGTGAATGCTTTTGGAAATCATTTATATATTACGGCATTGTTATCTGTTGCTCATACTGTCCTCACTTGAAGAAGAAGGTTTTAACCTTTGAAAAAGTTAGTCCAATATAAAGGTATTGCCTTATTTTCCATTTTTGTTTCTCCTTTTATCTATGTAGTTATTAATTGGTGCTACCTTAGTGGATAGTGTTGCTGAATATATGTATAATTCGAAAACATCCAAGCTAGATGTTTCAGACTATACATTCTCCATGCAGCTGCACGTTGACCTCACAGTATCTACATACAGTAACTGCTGGACAAAACAGCACTTAGGGCAAGGGTTGTCTTTGGTGTACGCCGGTCCCTTCCCTTTCATGCGTCAACATTTGCAGATTTATGGTGCTCCCAGAGTCTGGAACTCAAAGTTGTTGCCCTGCTTGCCCACTTCTTCTGACACACAATCAAAATATGCATAGATTATTTGCCTAACTGAAAAACTCTGTATCTAGCCTGCTTCAGAACATCAGTCAGAATCCCTGTTTCCTGTGTTATGGAATCTTGGCAGCCGCTCAAACTAAGGAAAGCTCATGGTGCTGATAACGAGCTTGCAGAAGTGAAGAACTAGCAAAATACTGGCCCCTAGTGGCCATAGACAGATTTCCAGTGCAATAGATCACCAGTTTGTAGGGTTAATGTGATTCATTTACGCAAAAAAACAAACAAACAAAAACCAAAGGAACAGAAAACCCTTTGACTTCATTTAACCAATAATGTGAATGGAAGGCTAAATTGTTGGACTAGTCAAGAAATGTAGGAGTATTTCAAATGAACTGCTGTGAATGTAAAAATACAACTTGATGCTCATATTATAAACTGACACTTTTGGATCATTATTACATATAATTCTGGTTTTAAATTCTCTTCTGTCTCTGAATACATTTCTGTGTGGTATGGAAGAAAGGTTTATCCAATGCATAGCCTTTATATATATATATATATATATATATATATAATTTTTCAGATCTACAGTTCTTTCTAGCTTTAAGCAAAACAACAATTTCTATATTGTAGCTTCTTAGCAGAAACCCATATAAGCATCATATTAAGTCCATGCAAGGCGTACAAGAGTGTGTGATCAACAACTGAGGGATGGAAAGAGAAGGGTTTTTTCATAAGCATAAAAATATAGAAGAAAAAATATATACTGACAAAAAAGGACAGATAAGGCCCAAAGGAAAAAAAAACACAACAGCAGTCACATTGATATGATAAATCCAACCCGTGCAGTTGTTTCAAATTTATGTATTTAGTTAAATTTTAAAATTTGCTTTCTCGGGGTCAAAGCAATGAATAGTCAAAACATGAAGACATCATATGGGTTCCATATGTTACCAAAATGCGGGGTGAGGAGTGGTACGACCCTCTCTAAAACTGTAGTATGAATCTACCCTGTCCCATGAATCCCTCATGTCGTTTTGCCTAGTTTAGAGACTACGTATGTAAGGACTTCTCTTCCAGCTGTAACCCTGTCATTGTATCGGATGTTCATAAATGGCCTTGCACATATTGTTTTATTTTGTCATCTCCCCACACCCTTGGAACATATGTATTTTCACATCTGGACTGACATCAGATGGATACCGATGAAAATGACCTTTTAAAAGAAAGGAGGATCTTCACACAGAGGCAAACAGCCACAACAAAAAGATTGGAAAGGCTTCCACTGAACTACAGTTCTACCAAGCAGCATGCTCACAGGAAGAGATTGGGATTTACCTAAAAAAAAAACAATAAACACGCTAGATAAAAAGGAAACAATGAAAGGGGGAGGTGCTGGTGCTGCTGCCGAGGCCGCCTTAGGCTTCTAGCCCTTTCTGAGGAAGGAGTTTCTTAACCTATTTACTGTTTGCAAGTTCAGTTCTCTCACAGTGGCTTTTTTTATTTTTCAGATGAATAGCGAATGTGTTAGTCTGAAAGTCTTTCATTAACCTAATGAGAGGGTGCAGAGGTCTAGAGGTAGTTCTTCAAATTTATTTATACATGCAGAGTAATTTAGGCTCCTTTTAAAAGAAAAAACTATCTTCAAACTGTCATCTCCACCCATTGATGTCGCTCCCCATAATGTCTTTATGTGTGTTTGTGTGTCTGTGTGTAAGTGTATATATATATTTTTTTTATTTTTTTTTCGTTTCAGGGGATTTACCTCACTGGATTTAAGATGTTGGAGCTCATAGACAGGACTGGTGAGCAGTGGGGAGGGGAGGTTTGTCCCCCCAGAGACCCTAAAGCAAACTGAATCAGGATTCTGTTTAATCCAGGTATTTAGTGCCTTCAAATTTGTCTCCTTAGGCAGTTGTCTGTTTTCTAGGCATGAGCTCGTGCCTTTTCAGTGGTAGCCTTGGGAGGGTACATTCAGGTACCCTGGATATATAGAATTGGTATATACACACACACACACATACAAACAATACCATATGCCTAAGGAAACTCCTTATCTCTGGTGATATTAATATAGAGATATACAGGATGGCCCAAGAAAAGTGAGAACATCTCGTAGCATATAAGTTATTTAAAAATTCAAAAAGACCTATGTAAACAATTGACAAATTTAAAAAAAAAGATGGTGGCTAGAAATTGTCGAAATAAAGATGTTGTATAGCTAGAAAAGGTAAATAAGTAAACTATTTAAGCTTTTAATTTATGAGATGTTCTCACTTTTTTGTGCCACCCTGTATATAAGATTTTAGAGAAAATCATAATAGATGTAAGTCTATGCTTGTTTGTATCTATCTACTTGACCTTAATTTGATGGTTCTTTAATTTGACGTTGACCAATGAAAATACTAGGTTGGTTCATTTAAATCAAAGGCATAATTACAGATATATAGCCAAGAAGGAAATGGCAGAATAATTAATAGTGATAGCCCCTATAAAGCTAGCAGACAGAGGCTAAAATGGAAATGTCCCATTTTTCCTTTCCTTTGTAATAATACAGGATACACTGCTGAAAATTGTCACCGACAGTGATATTTAGGTTAAAAAAAATAGCTTTCTGATTGAAGACTTCCCTCTGCTCTTTTCATCTTCCGCCCTCCACCCCTTTACTATTGTTTGAACACATTTCAATCACCACTTATCCCAGCAGGCCATGACTGCCACATGGCTGCTAATGTCCCAAATGTAGCATCATGGGGGTTCATCCAAGAAACTTCATTTTCCTTCAGCATATTACCATATTTATCTTGAAACTGAGGCTCAGAACCTTTGACTGCTGATAAGTCAAGTTAGACATTCAAAACCTAAAGCAGATGCCCAGAACGGTTCAGAATTCTCGGTTTGACATTCCCCACAGATAGATTCTTTATATTTGTTGCTTGATGACTGACATTTAAATAATGCTTTAGGGGCAAAGTTCCCACAGAGCTGCGTATGAGTCCTCTGCCCATGCTGTTGTGCATAGAGGAAGCAGCTGCAATATTGCATGATTAAATGCGCTGTCCTCTTCCCGCAGCAACACAAGGGCTAAGAGGTATGTTTATTAAACCCTCGTAGTGTGGGGCTAGTGCATGGTTTGCGTGCCGTGCTAACAAGTAGTGCAGTGCAGTGGCACATGTTGGGGTGGGGACTGAATGGGGCATGTGTGTTCCTGGTGCATCATGGCTAGCGCATACATTACTGGCTTGCAGTAACCACGCTTGATGCTGGTAACTCGGGCATAATTAATGCCACCTCAGTGAGTGGTGTTAATTGCACCCATGGCCAAGTCTCTGCGATACTGCGTGGTTTCTTGGCTTACTTCAGGGGGATAGATGTACTTGTTCCACTGCTGTAAGCAATGAAGGCAGCCCACATTCGCATTACTGACACAGGGCTTAGTAAACATACCCTAATTGCAGAGATGCCAGAGCCCTCGTCTATAACATAGTAACCTTTACCAGCTAAAAGGCCAATTCTCTTTGCACTGGCTATCTTTAAACAGGCCAAGTAGCAGCAGGTCATCCCATCTGACAAAACAGATTCTCCTGTTTGATGCCGAACTTAACATAAACAGCAGGGAAAATGTGGGAATGTGATAAAGTAAGGTGGAATCACAAATGCCTGCCAAGAGATGGATCCCACATTTGCCCAGTTCACAACACAGCATCTTGAAATTTCTATAACTGATCGCAGCTATATACATTTTCTTTATATTCTGATCATTCATTTTTCAACTTGGTTATCTTCCTTTTAATACAAACATATATTCTGATTTAACCTAGAGGTGTTTGCATAGTGCCAAAGGACATCCAGATCCAGTGTGCCAGGATAAGATGCCTTGCTCAGTGCTGAGCTTTGCACCAGCTAGATGATTGCATTATAATAACCATAGTTCTAAATGTCTAAGCTCCCAAGTCTTAAGGTCATATCTCTGCTGTCTTTTTTTCCCCAGCAGTAGAAAGATAAAGAGATTTCTGCTTTAGCTTGGTGGCATAATCTTTACTCTCAGGTGCTGAAATAAAGGTCAGTAAAAAAAAAAAGATAGAGAATTATGAACTAAGGGGGTTGTTCCAAACAACCATTAGCAGAAATGTACATCCGGTTTGGATGTACATCCCCCGCTAATTGCTTGGGGCCTATTCTGCCCCCAAAGCTCCCTGCATGTACAGTGCCGATGTGTGGGGAGCTCTGGACAGGGGCAGGAGGGGGAGGGCGGAGGAGGAACATGAGCAGAGTGGAGGCAGGCCCACGACCCTGGACGTAGAGGGCCTATTGTGATTGTGGCCCTGTATGTCTGGGGCGGCAAGGATGGAATAAGTTCCCGCAACGAGGGTGATCGGCACTGGCAGACCACATTGGGAAGGTTAGCAGTAGCAGGGGGATCCCCGCAGCCTGATCCCGGCCATGGCAGGCCCCTCCTGGGGTCGGGTAGGGAGGAAATTAAGTTTTAACACAGTGCAGGGCAGCAGGACTCCTGCATGGCACCCAGTGTCAAGGAGACAGGACACCGTGGCACTGGGGCCCAAGCACGAGAATGAGGGGAGTTAGGCGGGGAAGGCACTGCATGGCTGGGCCCACCGAATCAGGACCTGTCTGACCCCAATTCTGCTCCCACAGGAATGTCTAGCTCCCGCAGGTACAGAATTGGGGTGTAATCTGGCCTGTCCTGATTTTGGATGTCTGGACGGACAGGATGTGCCCCGATCGGAATTGGCCTCCACCTGAATAACTTGACTGGCTTTCAAGAGCTACCACGCCTTCTCTCACCTCAAAACATGGACTAACACAGCAAACGTACTACTCTAAGATAGAAATACATCTGGCAAAGCTGCTTTTAGGAGGATAGCAGAAGCTCCAGGATTGATTGTAGCTTTCATTTGGGACTTGGGGTGGTAGGATTCCATAACCTTAGAGAGAGATAAGAAAATAAAGAATACACATAGAGAAATGCTGAAGATGCTCCCCTCTTCCCAAACACTGGCTAAAGGGCCATGGCAGAGCAGTAGAGCCATATTATTACATTGTTGTTTAGACTAGGACATTTTGGGGGTAATTTTTAGGGGTGTGCAGGCAAAAAATATTTATTTTGTTTCATTTCCTGTATTGTTTGCAGGTTTTTTTTCATTTTATTTTGTTTTAAGACATTTTCATTTAGTTTCTACATAATTTTCATTTCAGGGCAATTTTGTTAATTAAAAATGAAAAATATACCTGAAAGGGTTTTTGGCAAGATGAGAAACTCACTTGTCTATTTTTACCACCATCAGAAACAGGCTGCAAGCCAATGACCTTTGGGTTAGAAGGCAGTTATCTTGCAGCTATTACCACCAGACTGCTCTTAATTGTGTCATAATGCTGATATTCTTCATTCCTGCTTCCTGATAGTCCCAACTTTTGTCTGGAGTGGAGCTCTAAGCAAAATGCTAATTGGATTTTTTGCCTTGTCTGTCTATAGACCTCTGCTGTAGGGATTTACTGTACTCCAAAGATTTTTCTTTTGTCACGTTCTTATGCCGGAAAATCTGTGAAACCATGCTAGGTATACTAACAGAGACATTTGCCAAGCCTTGTTGTCCCAGCCTGTTTCCTCACAGCTATGCAAACTCAAAAGAAACTCCAGTGCTCCAAAATTGCTTCATATCTACCACCTGTAAAAATAACAACTGCACCATGCACTGCTTTCCATGAAAGTTTTATTTTTGTGTTTTAGATTAATAGTTAAGTCATCTGACTGAAATTGTGTCTACACCTCTGGCAGAATCTGGGGTTTGGAAATTTCTTCAGAAGCGCTTCTCTATTTCAAGTTCTTAAGGAATAGGAAGTGAGTTGAAATTCGCCCTGGAAAGAGAAAGCGTAGTAAAGTTATAACTAGGGTTGCCAACTGGCTCCAGATGCGCCCAACAGGCTTGATTCAGTCCTGGGTCTACCCTATTGTATGTAGTGACTTGTAGTTTTCCTTTTCTTATGGAGTGCAATGGAGAAATCAGAACTACATATCCCTGCATGCAATAAGGTAAACCCAGGGCTGGATCAAACCTGTCAGTGCATCTGGAGCCAGTTGGCAACCCTAGTTATAACTAGTAATTTAAATGCAATTCCTGTCAGTTACCTATACAAGTTGCCAACCACTAGACAAGAAAGATTCTCAGAAACTCATTTTAAGTTCTCCTTTCTTACTTTAACACCCTTGACCAACCCTGTAAATTGTTTGTTTCCTGAGAATCCCAAACCAAGGATGAAGATTCACTTTGCTGAAGCCTCAGGGCAAAGACTGCTGTAGACAGAGTGAAGTGATTGACAAGTAGAGAGTAGCCTTATTGTGCTGGACAGTAGGGGAGCATGGGTGGAGGATAGTACACTAAGGTCAGTCTCCTAGGCTTATTTGCCACCCTCTTCCTACCTCCCTATCCCCCTCCCATGCCGTCTCACAGTTATGTGACTGTGAGGTTCACATACTGTTTGTGTGCGGGATATGGGCTTACAAACATCCTACTTAGATAAATAATTAGTATGCACTAATTTGATTTTGAAACACCTGGCATCAGCAAATTTTCTGGTGCACCACCAACTTAGGCAGTCACCCTTTGCCCATGGTATACTTGGATAGGTTTTAACAGAATTTCTGGCACAAGAACATGACAAAAGCAAAATCTTTGGAGTAAATCCTTACAGCAGGAGTCAAAATCCAATTAGCATCTTACATAGAACCAGACCAGACAAATTTAGAGCCAATCAGGAAATAGGAATGAATATCACCAGTAATATGGCATAGTTAAGAGCAGCTGGCTGAAGTCTGCTCCTCTAGAGCTGTAATGGTTCCACTGGTAAGGGTGCTGTCTTCTACCACAAAGATCACTGGTTTGAAACTAGTCTCTTCAAAAACATTGGAGGGGATCAGTTTTGGATTAAGAAAATTGTGTTGGTATTTCCCATATTTTTTCAAGTAAATGCATATCTCTAGATAAGGGTATGAAGGAAAAAATTGATTTGTTTCTTGTTTTGTTTGCAGGTTTTCTGGTTTGATTTTGTTCTGTTTTAATACATTTTTGTTTTGTTTCATTTCATTTTTATAAATTTTCATTTCAGGGCAATTTTGTTAATTAAAGAGGTAGCTGTTTCAACAAGCTTTCTTCCAGGCCAATGCCCCCTGACTCCCTTTTCTCAGCTAGTAACCTGCTTACTTTATCGCCCTTCCCTCCCCCCATCCTCACATTGTAATGCCGTACTCTGTCTTTCCTTTTCTTATTTCTTTCTGTTTGTTTTTCCTCGTTTTATATTTATTTTATATTTGATTTTATATTAAACTGCTGTGATAGGTTTTTACTTGTTGGTGGTATATCAAGTTCCTGAAATACTAGTTACTAGAGGTTTCAGGCAAATAAAAATACTCCAGTAACTTTCCCCTCCCCCTTATAGGCAGAGAGTGATAATAAGCCATTAATCTTTGATTTACAAGACAGACAACTTGCTGAGGAACCATTTGGTCTGTGCTTGGGCTGGGTCTAGTCAGACTGCTGTATTGCTGGTGATCTTCCTTCATGTTTTCTGAATGGCCTGAAGTTTGTCTGTTCTGAAACTGTATGGAAAATGCTGACTGGGGTTTTTTTTTTTTTGCCTTGTGACTCTATTAAAGTCAGAGCATAGTGCAACAAGTAACCTTTCAGTTTAACTAAACATCATCAGAGATGTTTACCAAGCTTAATCCAAATCATCATTGATCATCACTAATTGGACAAGCAAGATCTAGATTAGGCTTGGTAAACATCTCTGATAGGGTACAGTAGTGGCCAAAAAATTAAGGCAGAGTCCAAAATATCAGAATTTTATTAGAAAAGTACGTGTTATTGTCACTTTCATGGTCAAAAGCTTTAAGAACCAAAGATATATATGCATTTTCAAAGTTTTATTCAGGAAACAATATATGTGTCAATATTTGACAGGATGTCCATGATTTTTCAGCACAACCTGGGTTCTTGTAGGCATACTGTTAACTAGCGTTTTACAGTATGCCGTAGTGATTTTGTTGACCCATACATGCTTAAGTATGTCCTTTAAATCTGCTTCTGAAGTTGGACAGTGTGCTGCCACCTTTTTATTCATAAGATTCCAACAGTTTTTAATTACATTGAGATCCGGAGAGTTTGATGGCCAACTTGGTAGCAGTTCGATCTTGTTGTCCACGAACCAGTTTTTGACTGTTTTTGCAGTGTGGCATGGTGCCGAGTCCTGCTGAAATATAGTTGTGCCAGAAACATTCATGTGTATTTTAACTTTACTATTCAGCACAGATATGTATTTTGCAGCATTTACTCTTTCACCTGTCTCAAAAATGTGCAGGCCACATCGTCCATTCGCCGAGATACCACCCCATACCATGACCGATGGTGGGTGTTTAACGGTCTTGATCGTGTACTTCGGATTTAGTCTCTCCCTGCTGGTCGACAGACGTAGTTGTAACCACTCCCACGTACTGGTTGAAATGTACTTTCATCTGTGAACATTACCCTCTCCCACCATTCAGCAGATTTGTCTTTCATCTTGCTACATAAATGTATGCGGGCAGCAATTTGTTTCCTGGTCATCATAGGCTTCTTGGCAGGTCTTCTGGCCACGAGTTTGAATTCATCCACAAGCCATCGTCAGACAGATCTGGCACTTATCTTTATTCCTCGATCATTAGCTAACTGAGCCACACATTGAGATGAAGTATGTGGACTAGATGTAATAATGCTTTTCAGGAATAGGTCATCTCGTCCAGTAGTTATCTGTCTGCGCCCACATTTCGAACAACGTGTACGGCCACCTGATTTCAGAACATTCTGAACTGCACACCTTGACATATGCAAATGTTTTGCAATAGCACATTGCGAATATCCTTCAGCATGGAGTGTGACAACTTGTCCCTTTACAAAGTCATTAATATCGCACTTTCTACCCATCTTGATTGCATATTTTACATGTAACTTTCAATCTTTTCCTAGTTGTAAAAATTCAAAACTTCATCCAAGAAACCTACTACAGAGTGTAAGTAAACTAAAATGGACGCCAGACGCATGGTGTGAGTAATCGCCATGCTGATTAAATAAGTAAGCATGTGTGACATCTCCACAGTACATTATTTAACAATAAATTGTAGAAAAAGATACCTGCCTTAATTTTTTGTCCACTACTTTACTTACAATAATGTATATATGGTTTCACAGAATTTTTGGCACAAGAATATGGCAAAAGAAAAATCCGTTGCATAAATCTCTACCACAGGAGTCAATAGATTCACAAGGCAAAAGATCTAGATAGAATTTTTCATACACCTCAAGAGCAGACAAACTTTGGGCAAATCAGGAAACAGGAATGTAGAAAATTAGGAGAGTTAAGAGCCAGTTGGCTACAGTCTGTATCCATTGAAAGTGGATGGCTGTTCTGTAAGATACTTGCCTGTCAACCCTATGGTTCCTGGTTTAACAAAACTAGTAGGGAAAATAATTTTTGGATTTTTCAGTGTTGTTTTTGGATTAAAAATGATATGAAATGAAATTTGATATTTCTTATATCGTTTCAATTGAATGCACATCCCTACTTTTTAACATATTTATAAATGGCCTGGAAATGGGCAAATTTGCAGATAACACAAAATTATTCAAAGTTGTTAAAGTCAGAAGAGGATTGTAAAAAATTGCAAGAGGACCTTGACAAATTGCGAAACTGGGTGTCCAAATGGCAGATGAAATTTAATGTGGACAAGTGCAAAGTTATACACTTAGAGGTATGTTTACTAAACTGTGGTAAAGGAGCAAGTGTGCCGTTAGCGCGAGCTAACTGTGCATGTGCACACTTAGCACGTGCAAAAAGTCACTTTAGCGCACGCTAACGGTACCTGTGGGTAGAGAGAAGGTATGCATGGGGAGGAGAGTGGGGGGTCAATGGGCAGGGAATAGGCGGGAACAAGGCTTGCTCCCTTAACCAGGCACCTTAACCACAGGAACCCTAACGCAATTCAAAACCTGGCAGAAAGGGTGTTTTTTGAGGAGAGAGAGCCTATTTTGGCATCTTCAATGTGATGCACAGACAGGGGAGCCCAAGAGGGTGATAGTAGTGTTCCATTAGCAGCAACAGCATAGTGCCCAAGTATGAAAGGGCACTATGTTGATGTTGCAAATGGGGGCAAAGGAGGTGGCACATGGGTCATGCAGTGGGGGCTACTGGTGCACAGGGGGGACCAGGCAGTTGCCTAGATGGCACATAGGAACATAAAACAACTAAATTTGCCAAACTGTCAGACCAAGGTCCATCATGCCCGGTATCCCTTGTTCAACCAGTATCCCCAATAACTGTAATGAGGCAAGCAATGCATAGCTTGTGTCCTCTTTAGCAATGGTTAATGGACCGTTACCCAGGAACCCATCCAATTTTTTTTAAACCCAGCTACACTGACAGCGTTTACCACATCCTCCGGTAATGGATTGTAGGGTTTCATTAAGCGTTGACTGAAAAAATATTTTCACCTAGAAGACCCAATGAGTTACACTGTGGCTGCATTGCAGGCCCCCTAGTCTGTCCACAGTCTGATGGCATAAAAAAGTGACCTACGTTTACCTGTTCCACTCTGGTCAATATAGACCTCTATCATAACTCTCCTCAGCCATCTCTTCCCCAGGTTGATGAGCCCTGACCTTTTTAGCCTCTCCACAAAGGGGTATTCTGCCATCCGCAGAATCATCTGTGATGTTTGTCATGATCCCACAGTGACACTGGCAGCACACAGTCTTGATACTGCTGCAGAAAGGCAATGTGCCACATGGGGTGGTCCAAGGGTCCTGGCACCCCAGGCAGAGATCCAGGCTGCTTCCCCCCTCACTGCCACAGAACCCAGCTGTAGGGGAAAAGGCCGATAGCTGGAAAATGCAGGTGCTCAGGGAAATACTACAGCAGTGGCTTCCATCCTCCCCCCGACATGTATCAGTGGTATGCAGTGATGGGGCCCCTGCATGGGCAGCTGGTGGGAGGGGCTGTGTGGCTATCCATGTGTGCCCCTGCCCCCCATCTGACCTTTGTGCACAAGGCACTTGCCAAACCCACATGTTTAATGTGCTTGGACTGCGACCACCACCACTGGCAGTTCATGGGCATGTCTGCATGGTGGGGTGTTGGTGGTGGCATGGGAAATGGCACCAGCCAGCAGCAGATAGAAGCCTTGTCCTTGTTGTGTGTGCCATGTGCATTGCAGCATGTACCAAAAGTCAGCTGAAGGGAAACATGTCAGCAAAAGGCATTGTTATCCCCATAAGGCAACACTGTGGTACAACATACACACAGTTGGTGTGTATGTGAGTGGAGGGTCACAGATTCAGGTCCATGTTGGGGTTTCTGTATTACATTTTTCTGTGGACAAGGTTTAGCTGACAGTATAAGTACAGCACCAACATGTGCAACTCCCAAGGAGATGGCCAGCGAGGGTGGAAACACACAACAGCAGCACTGATAGGCTCCACTATCCACAACTGGCTAGAGGCTAATAGCACAAGGTAGTAACAACTTGTGGTGAGGCCAAGGCACAGTAATAGCGCCTGCAAACAGAGTTCCTTGAACTGACATTGAGATAGGAGTGTCAAGCAGGAATGCCAGCCATCTCCACTTTTGCACAGTGCACCAATGAGGGTGTATGCATGTGTGTAAGGCTCCCCTTTGTCCTGTGGCTTTCTGCACTGCACTTTGGCTCACATTGTCCAGGTTTTCCCAGTCTGTTTGGAAAAAGTGAATAAGGTGAGGCAGAGGATTGTGGGTATTGCCTGAAACAGCGTAGATTGGTTTGGATGTGTCTGCCACAATGGTAGGGTCACTGGCTGAGATACCATTGTGCCCATCTGCCACATGCATTGCCTGGGTGGCCACTGTATGGCATGCTGAGATGGCACTCTCACTATGACCAAAAGGTGACCATGGCATGGCTATGTATCCACATAACAACAGCAAGCCACATAAGAAATATTATAATGTCTGCTACCAGTGATGTGGATGCATTCTTTGTCTGGGGATGCCAATGCTGAATAGCCCAAGGTAGAGTGTTCATGGTCATACTGCGTGCATGCTGACCAGCAGACCTACTGAAATTGGTTTGTGCTTGGCTGACACAGCCCAGTGAAGGGTCACAGGGGCAGTTTTTCTGCTCCTGCTGTAGTCATTTGCTAGTCCTCAATGGTTGGGACAGCAGTAGGTCCAGCCAGGACTTTAACAGTAGCCCTATGCCAGCCTACACACCCTTGCTGCACTGGCTGTCCATAGCAGCTGCATGTTGACACTATCTACTAACCTGCACTGCTATCTGAGTGTTAGTGTCCAACATGGGCAATACACAGATCCGAGCTGCTACTATCACTCTCAGCATGCAGGAAACAAGGAGAAAGATATAACACACTGCATTCAATACCTGCCACAGACTAACAATGATCATCTCTAACAGTGCAGGTTCAGTGGACCAGGTGCTGAGCACCCCTCCTCACTCTCAGGGTGACAACTGAAACTACTCTGCAGCACAGCTTGCTGTTGTTATGTGCATGTAGCACATGCAGCCAGTGTGTCTTACTGAGCTTATATGCTGGATCAGTGGTTCTTCAGCTGCAGACCACTGTTTTACATGTGCAGTGCCTCATGGGTATGGCAGTCCAACCTATGCCGGCATAGACAGCAAAGTTTGATCAGAGATCTGCAGAATCTATACATCTACCTAGAGCCTACTTGTTGGTGCAATGTCTCAATGATCAAAAGTCCAGGGTTTGATTCCCATTTGTTCATTTTGTGCATGGGTGTGCTTGCACAGTCCTGGCTCTGCTGTGGCCTGCAGACAATCATTCTTCTACATTTCTATGTATTATGGCTACACGTTGGGTAGACCAACCTGTTAAGGAGATAAAGTTTCTAGATGAAATAAATGACTGCTTCTTGGAGCAGCTATTTCATGAACTGACAATGGAGAAGCTATTTTAGACCTAGTCCTTAGTGGAACACAGGATCTGGTGCAATCCACAGTACTACTTTTTAACTTTCAAAAGAGATAAAATGAGAAAAATAGTTAAGAAAAAAAAGGAGCAGCTGCTAAGGTTAAAGTCTTACCTTAAGCATGGACGTAATTTAAAAATACTATCTTGGAAGCCCAGACCACCTGGGGGTTATTATGAACCACGAATAAGCCGTTAACACGTACAAGTTGGATGTTTTCAGCACTTAAACAACTAAACGCAATTCCGATGACAGAACAGTTTCCATATACAGACAAGAAAGATGGGTAGTCTGGATGTGGGCATGGAGGGGAGGAGCGTGGGCGTGTCGAGCCACTTAAACATCTCAACTGTATTCTGACGAAAACATGTACGTACATCTTAGACATCTAGGTTAGACCTGCTAAAATGTGGAATAGCAGCCTATGTCGGCTAAAGTAGCACTGTATTGTAACAACACAGAAGGGCATCTATGTTTAATAAAGCATAGCTGTGTCATAAAAAGATCTGGACAAGTTACTGAAGGAAAAGTCCATAACATAGACATGGAGAAACGAACTGCGTACCCTGGGATAAGCAATATAGCATGTTGCTATTTTGTGAGGATGCTACTCTGTAAATGTGATCCAGATTGGCTACGGCTGGAAATTATAATAGACCGAATGGACCTTTGACCAAAGGGAAACAAACTTAACCACGTGGAAGCAATAGGGGTCCAATGGTAGTCAGGAACAGAGGGCATTTGCATAGACAACAGATCTGATTGGTATGTAAAAATGTCTAAGTCATGCAGATAAATCTTATGCATATGACATTTCCCAAACCTAAGTGCAAACCAGTAACCTCTCTCCATCTAAAACATCTTCCCATTAAAAAACTAATCACCCACCTTTATCAAAGGGCAGTACACTATTCTATTAATTGCTTATGCAAAAGTCAAATAAATTTCTTGGGGGAATGATAAAGATCTGGGAGGCTGATCTCCAAACTAGTATTATTTCACAATACTGGGGTGAAAGGGTCTCCCTCTCTGTTCCACTTACTGTGAAGGTGGTTAAAAATAGGTCTGAGTATGACTTTGGAGCCATATGCACATGTCAGAACACTCAATACTGTTGCTTTTTTGGGAGTATGTCCACACCGGAGTTGCACGTTTTGAGGTGGTTACACGCACAACCACGTATACGTGCAAACGCTCAGAATACTGAACATGTGTTTACATCTAGATTCATGTGTAGGTCCACCTTCCGTGCTAAACATGGATAGCTGCTGCAGCTGAAAACGTGTAACTTTTCCTGTGTGCTACACCACCTGGATATTTTGGGAGCCAATGTTGTGCAACATATAGGCCTCTGCACAACACTGCCATTGACACGGTAGGTACAAATGGTCTCTAATTTAACTGTGATGGTATGTGTGCTGGGGCCTCTGCCCCAGATGCATGTCTGTGGTACATGTGGCCCTGTGGGAGACTGTGGTATGCATGGGCCTGGGTGTAGAGGCCAGGGCAGGCAGGTGTGGGTATGTCGCTGTCGAGGGTAGGAACTGACTGGCTTGCATGTGGGCATGGCAGCTCCTTCCTCAACACCACATCCCCAGCCCCATACTGTGGTCACTCTTCAGGAGATGCGCATATTTGGCCCCCACAGTTGCATGCCTGTAGGTGTTATGTAGAAGTTGCATAGTATATGAAGACAGATAAAGACCAGTATGGTCCATCTGGTCTGCCCAGCAAGGCAGCCAGAGTAGGCGCATCTGCCATTCCGTGTAGGTCACCCCTATTGAGATATAAGAGATAGTTATGTTTATATTAATGTTATCCTGTTAATATAAAGGGATCCACTGTGTCTGTCCCATGCCAATATGTGTTTTGTCACTGTGTTTGCCCCCACCACTTCCATAGGGAGGACATTCCAAGCATCCACCACCCTTTCAGTGAAAAAGTATTTCCTGCCATTGCCTTTCAATGTATCCCCTTGCAGCTTCATGTTTTGCTCCCTAGTTTTACATCCTCCCCGTCTTTGGAAGAGGTTTGTTTGTTCTTTAATGCACTATCAGTATTTAAGGATCTGAATCACATCCCCACTGTCCCTCCTCTTCTCCAGAGTGTACATATTTAGGTCTTTAAGTCCCTTCTCATAGGTTTTCTGGTGCAGGCTCCCAAGCATTTCAGTCGCCTTCCTCTGAACCGCTTCCAGTCTTTTCATATCCTTTGCCAGATGTGGTCCCCAAAACTGAACACAAGATTCCAAGTGAGGCCTCAGCAGCAACTTGTACAGTGCCATTAGTACTTGTACCTTTCTGCTGGTACGTCCTCTTTGTATGCAACCCAGCATCCTTCTGGCTGTTGCCACCACCTTGTCACACTGTTCTGCCAACTTGAGATCCTAGGAAACAACCACTTCAAGGTCCTTCTCCTGGTCCATGCACACCAACCTCTTGCCCCTATCGCGTACAGTTTCCTTCGATATCTGACTTCTGTCCTGGACATAGATCTCCTTTGTACATCCAGGCTGAGCCAGAAGTACAAAGGAAATTGCGATTCCAATACCGCAGGGCACGTCTTGCCCCACAGGACCAGAATCGCAAACAGGCATGTACGTGCAGAGATCCACAAAGCGGCCTGGCCTGCATATACAGGCCTTCCCCAGCTCATTTGGTCTTGCCTGTACAATGGAGCTGTGGTGCCATCGCATCCAGTTGCCTTAACACTGCTGCTCCATTGTATGGCCACAATTCCCAACCACCAGCACCTGTGACTCTCTACCAACAGCCTGACCCCTGATCCTGCATCCCTAGGCTAGGGACAGGTTACAGAGGAGGATCTCTGCTCCCACCCACCCACCACTCTACAGCTCCAGGCCTGTGGTCCATTGCTACATCAGGGAACCTATTCTACCTCAGAGATGGGAGACATTCCCTGTCTATGCTTTTGGCCCCAGATGTACAGGTTCAGCATTGGACTTGGCCCTGTGCATCTGGGATCAGCAACACCCATGATCCACCTTGACATCGCCAACATCCACCCCTCTGCTGCCCTCGTCTACCTTCCCCATTCAACATCTTGGGTAGGTTTGATTGGAATGGGAGGGGGTACAGATAGTGTGGATGGACATCCCAATGGGCTATCCATCCCCACTTCTGATGGTATGGACTGGGCCTGCATGTATACACATCTTGGCCCACCATGCTTTGAGCCATTCGGACCACTGCAGTCCCCACCCCCCCTTTCTACCACTACATGCTCTCCCACCCCAGGTGACCTGGGCCAACATCTGTATTAGCCCTGTATGTCCAGGGCCACAGACCATCCACTGCCCCCCTTTCTCCATCACAACCCCGATCCTTTCCCACCCCTGGTTACCATGTACATACCGAGAAGTTCGTCAGGGTCGGCAGAGGTAGCTGGTTGGCAGGGATGGATGTCCACATGGGACCCCCATCCCCACCATGTGGGCCGCAGACTGACCCCTATGCAGATTTACACACGGACACAGTGTTCCAAAGTAACAGTCATTTATTAAAACAATTTACATATATGGCCTATATCCCATGGGATGTCATTGCTGATCACCTACATGGGGTCAGGAGTGTCTCCCTGAGCCCCCCATGGCCCATGTGAGGGCCTAGAGGTCACCCCTGATCCCACGTAGGTGATCAGCAATGCTCAAAAGGGCCCCTCAGTGGCTGCCTGTGACACTTCCCCCCCCCTCCCACCCCCTCCCTCTACATCCTCCACCCTCATCCCCACCCCCTCCACCCTCCCATCCCCACCCTCCATCCCCTCAACCCTCCCGTCTCCTCCCTCCATCCCCACCCTCCACCCCCTCCACCCCACCCTCCCCACCGCCAACCCCTCCACCCTCCTGTCCCCTCCCTCCATCCTCTCCATCCCCCATCCTCATCCTCCACCCTCCTGTCCCCTCCCTCCATGCTCCCTCCCTCCTCCACCCACAGGTGGCCCCCCCCTCCAGGAGCTGCTCATCCTCCACCCCTCAGGGCCACCCACCCACCCAGGGGTACCTGGCCCCAACCCTGGGGTTCCCTGGCCAGACACTATAGTACTATCCAGACCCTTCCCCTCAGGAGAGTGGGGCACTTCCATGAGGTCAAGGGTGACCACCTCCTCCCCACTCTCCACTGATGGGGAGGTGCTGGACAGTACTATGGAGCTGTGCATTCTTGGGCAGGCTGCAGTGGTGCTGCAGGGCGGTGTGCTGCAGCTGCTGTGGACTCCTCCTCCTCTTCCGTCTCCTCCTCTGCCACTGCCACCTCCTCCTCTGCTGCAGGGGGTGGGCTGTCCTCAACTGGGATGGCTGTGGAAGGGATGCAGAAAGGTAGCTTTTAGTTTCAGTGGGTGGGGGTGTCTGGTGTCATGTCCCCATTGTCAGATGCCTCCCCATGCTCTGTCTGCTGTTGCCCCTTCATTGCCCAGCCACTCCAGCCCTGTGCCATGTTGCATGTCACAGCCCCAGTCCTGTGCCATTCCCCCATACTCATCTCGCTCCAGTTGCAGCTGCTGCTGGATACAATGCAGAAGCCCTGGGTGGTCGTGCCTGATTGCACAGAAGCACACCTTCAAGGCTTCTGCCTCACACAAGACATGGAACCATCTGTGGAGACAGGAAGGAGGTGTCATACATATGCATGTTTCTTTCTTCCCCCAGGTCTGTCACTGCAGCTGCCTGCCTGCTTGCCACAACACCACCTGCATACATTGGACCCTGTCTCATCCTGCTGCCACGTCTGCAGTGCTGCCACACCCCGGTCCGGGGCTTGCCCTGGTCCCTCAAGCCTCCTCTGTCCCGTGTGCCTGCATTGCTGACTGGCGAGGCCATGGGCTGAGTGGGGCCACAGGGACAGTGCTAGTGGCAGGCAGGAATGCTAACCATCCTCATCGTTGCACAGTGTGTTAATATGTGAGTGTATGTGTGTGTATTTCTATCCATTGTTTTGTAACTTTCTACACCTCACTGAGCCTTGAAGTGCCTAAGCAAGGGTGGCCAACTCCGGTCCTGGTGCATCACAATCCAGTCTGGTTTTCGTGATATCCCTAATGAATATTCATGAGATATATTTGCATCCACAGCCTCCCCTTCTATGCAAATATACCATGGGTATTCACTGGGGATATCATGGAAACCAGGTTGGATTGTGGTGCACCAGGACTGGAGTTGGTGACCCTGACCTAAGCTGTTTCAGCATTAGCCTGCAAATGTGCATGATGAGGAGCAAGGTATTGTGGGTATGGCCTGATACAGGGCAGATTGGCCAGTGTGTGTCTGCATCAGGGGTGGGCAATGGCTGGGACGTCATAGCAGCCAACTGCCACCTGCAGGGACTGGGTGGCCACTGCATATCATGCTGGGAGGGCGCTCTCACTCTGACCGAGCAGTGATCTTGGTACAGCTATGTATCCACATAGTGTTCAGTTTTAGTGATGTGGATGCATGGCCTGTACTTGGGGCCCAATCACTTGAACAACTGTTGGGTGCGTGCAATGTGTACTGACCAGCTGACTGTTTGCAGTTGGTATGTGTATGGCTGGTAAACTCAATGGCAGGTGCAGGGTGACTGTTAGACCTTTGTGGTTGGGATAGGGGGTGCTCCAGGCCTACTCCCAGTTGCATTAGTAGGGCCATGATAACAACCCCATGCAGGTCTAGACAGACTGCCACCCCACCCTGGGTAGTTGGCATCAGCATTGTAGCACTATGTATCAACATGCACTGTTCTAGATGGGTCCCTGTCAGACAGGAGCACAGCACAGAGCTAGAGGTGACTGGCATATCACACTGCAAGCATCACTTGCCGCACACTGGCAGTGATGGGGATCTGTGACATGGGCAGCAGAGATCATGTCCAGCACTGCAGGTACTGGGGACCTAGTGCTGGGCAGCCATCCTCACCCTCAGGGTGACCACAGATACTGCTCAGTGGCACGGTCTGTATCTGTTGTGTGCTTATTTCACACACTGTCTGTGCATATTACATATCGCCTGAGGTGATGGATATATGCATTCTCCATCTTGGGATCAGCTGTAGACTGCTGTTGGGCACCTGCACTCATCATGGGTACTGGTGGGGGATACCCTATGCCAGCACACACAGCAGACATGCTAGGCAGTGACCTGCAGTTTCTTCATATCCAGCCATTGCTGTGTGGTGAAGCATGGAGGTATAGCCTATTGGTTAGTACAATGCCTCCAAAAGCTAGAGGACAATGGCTTAAATCCTACTGGTTCTTTTTTTTTGTGACTGTGCTACCCCAATCATTTCCATGCCTGTAACTTCACATCAGGTAAACATTGGATACGGAAGGTGAGATGAGCCTCAGAATCCAGGGAAGTAGGGGTAATGGTGAATGTTAGCATCAAATCAGGCCCAATCCTCCTCATATCAACAACTCTACCAATCGCCTGTTCGATATGACTCCTTTTCATGAAAACAGCGATTCCACATTTTCGGTAGTAGCTGCCCCCTGCAAACTCTCAGAGCATATCGCTTGTGAGAATAACCAAACAGAAGGTATATGTATCCTTCCAAGCCACTGCCATCTACCAGCTCCCAGTCACCACTGATATTCCTGCTGCTGGAGTATCAGTGATTGGGGGCCACTGTGATTGGGGGCCTGTAGAAGGCGGTGCCTTGGGAAGATAGGTGTTCCTCTTTTTGGTTTGCTCCGAGGATTTGCAGGGGGCAGGTACTACTGATACTGATGGCGTGGTATCACTATTTTAAAAGACTGGATTTATATCAAACAGGCAATTAGTAGGTGTATTGCAGAGCCATTGCTTTGGGGAGGATCAGGCCTGGTTTGAAGTTAACTGTTACCATTGCCTCTATTCTCCTTCCATATCCACTGTTTACCTGATGTGCTGTGTGACAAATGGTAGAGTGATATACCTTGCAGTATTCGTATGATTTACATTCTAGAGGTGACCTTTTAGGGCTTGTGTATGCTGTGCTGCACATTGTCATGGGATGGGGGTGGTAGGGTTTATACTCAGGTGTCATATGCAGGGCTGTGGACACAGTAGTGGCTCCATGGGACTGTTTCCCATTGGAGGTGGTGCTGTTGTGGACAGTATCAGATGTCATGGGGCATGGGGCGGGCACAGGGTTCTCTCAGGGGACTGGTGTGGTGGTTGGTGCTGGGGGGCAGCCTAGGTCAGCCATGTGTTCTGTGCATAGTAAACAATACCCCTGATGAAGTGGAGTTCCAGCAAAACAGAGATCTTCGTAGGGTGAGGATAGAGTGCTATGCCCTCAGGAGAGGCCTTCCATGTTGATACATCATTTGGAGACACCCCGCAGCTCTGGATTTTGATCTGCAGCTTGGAAGCTACGTCTAAAGGGGCGGGCTGGGATGTTGTTGAAGATGTGTGTCCGGCTGAGTTCTACTGTATTTTGTTTCAGATGACAGTGGGACGCTCACTCTGAGACATGGCGTCTATGCAGTTCATTTGATTTTACTGCTGGGGATTCTGTGTATCTGAGGCTGTGTATTAAGATGTTTAAGTGAAGTTGGGATTTTTGCCGTTCCAGGATTTCAGTATTTTGTAATGTGATAAAAAGGATTTCATAAATATGATTTCTGAAAAGAGGGGTATGTTAGACCTATGATGGTGTGATAAGGCACATCCCCTTCAGGCATGTATTATTCGTGCTGCATAGAGGGAGAAATAGCTTAACTGGGATCTTTTCTCCTCTGCTTAGAACCTTTGTGACGGGACTGGTGTTGGAATCTCTTGAGGGTTTTGTACTATACTAATGAGTTTACATATCCGGTGTTTTCATTGCATAAGTTAGATACCAATGTGTTGGGTAGTTGTTTTTACTAGCACCATGTCTCTGTGTTTCCACTGTGCTGTGTTTAGGGCCATGTTGCTGCACTGTTAAACTCAGTAGGTTTTTTTCACTGTGTTCAGGTTTGTCTGTTCTGCCTTTTTTCCACCTTACCATTGTGTTTCTGTTTGCATGTTTCCTATGCGGGCCCTGTTTTGCGTGTTAACTGTCATTTAGTTGTGTGGTTACCCAGTTTGCCCCCGCTCCTTGTCCCATTTCACTTTGCAGCAACCTCCTGGCTCTTTGTAACTGTTGTTTTCCCCCACATGCTTTTCCCCTGCCTCCTCTCTTTCCTGCTTTGTCCTGCTTTGCCCTACTTACTGTGCCAGGGTAGTTCTTATTCTTTCCCAGTCCCTGCGTGATGCAGCAAGAGCTGGCCTTCTGTGCCCTGTGGGGAGCAGGACATGTTCCTCCTCCAGCATCATCCTGCAGAGCAGGGGTGCCTCAGCCTCCGAGAAGTTGACGCTTTGGGTGGCCATCTTTCAGAGCTCTGGCAGTGGTGGGTGCTTTCTGTTTCCTGTCGCATGTGGACAGCTGTGCAGTTGGACACGTTTTCAGCATGTCACGAGTTATTCGTGTTACTTAAACGTAAACGTGACTGTCACCGACAGCGCAGTCGGACACGTTTTTGGCATGTCACGAGTTAGACATGCTACTTAAATGTAACCGGAACACCGCTGTGCAGGAGTTGCACATTTTCCGGGTAGACATATAATACTGTATTCCATTCCGCAGTTACATATCTAACCTTGTACATTTGAAATCGCATCTACGTTTCAGACGTGCATCTTTTAGACATATACATCAGCTCTGCACGTCTTAATCAGAATAGGGCTCCATGTATTCCATGCTTTAAGAAAGATGGAAGGAAGGCCAAGAAACTGCCAGCATGGTTTAATGGTGAGGTCAGAAAGGCTGTTGTAGTCAAGAAAGCATCTTTCAGGAAATGGTAAAAGGAGTCAAATGATGAAAACAGGAAACAACATAGGTACTAGCAAGTTAGATGCAAGACATTGATAAGGCAGGCAAAGAGAGAATAAAAAAGAAGATTACCGTGAAAGTAAAAACATATAATAAAATCTTTTTTAAGTACACTCATAGCAAAAAACCTGTGAAAGAGTCAGTTGGACCATTAGATAAACTCTGCATGTTATTTCTGATACCTCACTCCACTAATATGTTTTCTTCATGCAGATTACTCTGTTTTAACAACCGTGCCCATAGAGTTTTAGCGTCGACAGGTTGAACTGTTATCTTGCTTTATTACTATGCTTTGCTCAAGCAGATTTCACTACTATATTACAGCTATGCTCATTACATGTTTGTTGTCTACAGGATTGTTATTGCCACGCATTGTTTAGATAGACCACACTATTACCTTAAAACTGTGCTCATCACACAATTACTACCTGCAAGATTGCTCTTCTACCTAGCACTACAGTCACGCTTTGTCCAGACAGATTACACTGTTATCCTACAGTTGTGCTCATCACACGATTACTAGTTGCTGATTTTCTCTGTAACCTAACACTACTTCCATGTCCTGCTCAGACAGATTATTTGGTTATCCTACAGTTGTGCTCATCACACGATTACTAGTTGCTGATTTTCTCTGTAACCTAACACTACTTCCATGTCCTGCTCAGACAGATTATTTGATTATCCTACAGCTGTGCTCATCACATGATTACTAGCTGCTGAATTGTTCTGTAACCTAGTACTACTACTATCTGCAGAATTCTTCTATAACAAGCACTACCACCATGTTTTGCTCAGACAGCCTCTTTTGTTAAACCTCCATCATTCACCCCATAACCCCACTCAGCCTTCTCCTCATCCCACCTCTGAGATAACAATACATCTTTTAGGCCACCCCACTAGGCAATGATGGAAATCAAGTTTACATTACTCTGTGCTCTACCCAGCCTATTGTTGCTCACGACAATTTCCAGTACCCTATCCAATCCCCTCCCTGCCCCATCCCCATAATTCAACATCACCCCATAGATAGTCAGCCCTACTATAACAACAGGCATTTATACTCTAGAGAACATCACTCACACAGAAACAGACTGCACCATAGACTAATCTACATCAACACCCTCCACAAGATACCCGATGCATATAGATCCCATAACACCGTTAAAATGTATTCTAATAAATACAAGATCCATAAGAAATAAAATCCCAGTACTCCTAGACTTTCTAATAGATGAATTCCCAGATCTGCTCTGCATCACAGAAACTTGGATTACTGAGTCTGATCCGATCCTCCTAAACCAACTAAACACAAATGGCTATAAACTATTCAACAGTCCTAGAGACTCCAAAAGAGGAAGTGGAGTCCTTATACTATCCAAACCAGAATTAAATGCCCATGCCAGTATCTGCAGAAACTGTGATGGGGTAGATATTCTCAAAATTGAAAATAACAGACTAGGGTTATGCCTCCTCTACAGATCACCTAACAGCAACCAGCTCAACCTTACAGCTGTCCTTGAATCGGCCTGCACATCCCCTACAAAGAAACCCCATATCATACTAGTCCACTACTGTGAAGGCTGGAGCTGATGAACTGGAGCAAAATGTCACAATGGAGGAAATCAGCTAGGTGCCCAGACTATAAGACTGGAATTATTTAACACAAGTTACATAGATTCTGTTCACAAATCTAAGATTAACCAAGAGTAGAAGTCCTATAAAATCAAATGATATTTATGCAGTGTTTAAGATTTATTTAATCTGATACGGTCCTTTATTTAAAAAAAATAAAGAACTTTGGGCCTGACATTCAAAGGCATTTATACGGTTTACCGACTTGAAAACTGTGTAAAAACTGCTGAACAGGATATGCAGCAGGACTAACATGGTTAGTGCCGCTGAATATCCACAATTAATGATGCTACTTGCCCCAATGCTAACTTTAGCACTGGAGCATGTTGGGGGCATTCTGGTGTGGAGCAGATGTGGCACCAGTTGCTAACCGGGCAGTGGCAATATTGCACTACTGCTCAGTTAGCACCCGCAAATAAAAGATAGGCACAGCAAATGCTGGCCTATCTTTACCTGTAGGAACTAACTGAGCAGTGGCTCAATATCACCGCTACCTGGTTAGCTTCTGCGGCTTGTGGGCTGTGCGGCAACCCTGAATATTCAATGCCGGAGCTGCATATGACCCTGGCATTGAATATCTGGGTTTAAAGTCGTAGCAGCGCATAGCCGTCCCAAAACAATATCGGGCCCTTAGAATATTTTTAAGGTATTTGCCACTTAAATATAGCATTGCAACAAGGGTTCTTGGTAGACAGCAGGGGAATGCAACCACACTTGATGGTGAAGTCTGATGGACTGAACCAGCATGTGGAAGCTCTCTCCTAGCTCTTCGAAATTACTTTTTATTTTTTTTAACATTGAGCATTCACAGTAACTCCAATGCATCCTATGCATTTTAAAAATTTAGATAGATTCATAGAAAAATATAATGGGGGATTGAAGGGTGGGAAAAGTATGACTGAATTCCCTTGCAGTCTACAGGCAAGCAACTAAGCTTTCTCTGTGGATAAGCAGGGGATATGTTGGTGAGTCCAGAGCAGAGGGTCGCCAAGAAAGGTATGAATGCCGGCAAAGAAGCGACTTGAGAGAAATTTATGGGAGGTGGACTGGATGAAGCGCAAAAAGGTTGCAGAGGACAGACAGTCCAAAGGCAGTATCTGACAAGGATGAAGAATCCAAAGAGTAATGCTTAGTGAAGGTGTGGAAAGTTGACCATGTAGCAGCATTGCATATCTCATGTACCGAAACAAATCCTAAGTTCACTATGGTAGACGCTTTTGCCCTGACATGGTGTGGGGTGACTGTCATTGATAGAGTGACCCTGAGTCTGGTAGGCAAAACTAATACAGTCAGAGATCCAGGTGGCAAGAGTCCATCTGCATGCAGGGACAGCCTGTCTGACAGGAAGCACATGGCCTGCCACCATGCCGAGTCAAGTCATCCCCCTAACCTGTCAACAGAATCGGGGCAGTGGGGGTGGCAGTTTGTGCTGAGGGAAGGCATGGCCGGGGTTTCTGTCTAGGATGGCAGAAACTCTTGAACTGGCCCTGTTTGGATACTAGGCCTAGATTTTTTGGATTAAATGTGATAAAAAGTTGGGAGGTTTTCCGACAGTTATGTGTAGCATGACGGTTGTACATCAGAACCCTTTGACAGTCAAGGGACTGGAGAATCACTTTGGCCTCTAAAGCTTGGAGTTTTGGAAAAAAATGCAGGCAGGACAATTGACTGATTTAAATGAAAAGCAGAAACAAACTTGGGCAAAAACATGGGATGAGTACTAGAAGAAGGATTTTGGTTGCCAAAAACTGTGTATCAAAGCACATAGTGTACAAGTGCTTGAAGCTTACTGATGTGTCATGCAGATGTGATGGCAACTAGAAACAGTGTCCATGACAGATGTTTGGGAAATGCTTGGGTCAATGACCTCTCCCTCCCTTTCTGCCCAAATCCTGGCTAACTATTTCCATGACAAAATCCACAAGATCACCCTCCAATTCCCTATGAGATCAGCTACTTCCCCTCCCCCCCCCCTCCAACTCTGCTACTCTTTCTTCTTTTCCTATGATTTTTGAAGAGGAAACCACATACCTTCTTTCCTACTCCAAACTCACTACCGGGTCCTCTGATCCTATTCCCATTCATCTCCTCCACTGTTGTCCCTTCCATCTCTCATATTCTCAACCTATCATTCTCCACTGCAACTGTCCCTGCAGCCATCAAGCATACTGTGGTTACTCCTCTCCTCACTAGATCCTACCTGTCTTTCTAACTATCGATCCATCTTCCTCCTCCCCTTCATTTCTAGACTACTTGAATGGGCGGTTCACCGCTGTTGGCTCGACTTTCTCTCCTCTCAAGCCCTCCTGGATCCTTTACAACCTGGCTTTCGTCCTTTACATTCTACTGAAATGGCTCTTGCCACAGTCTCCAGCAACTTTTTCCTGGCAAAATCCAAGGGCCTTTACTCAATCCTCATCCTTCTTGATCTTTCTGCTGCTTTTGTCACTGTTGACCACAACCTTCTCTTTGATACCTTGTCCTCGCTTGGTTTTAAGGGCTCTATACTATCCTGGTTCTCTTCTTATCTCTCCCACCACTCTTTCATTGTTTGTTTTGTTGGATCCTCCTCTGCTGCTATCCCACTCTCAGATGGTGTACCCCAAGGATCTGTCTTTGGTCCACTCCTTTTCTCTTTATATACCCAGTCCCCACTCATCTTTTTCCCATGGCTTTCAGTACAATCTTTATACTGATGACTCCCAGATCCTACCTCTCTATACCTGAAATCTCTCCAGCAATCCAGGCCCAGATCTCTGCCTGCCTTTCTGACATTGTTGCTTGGCTGTCTCACCACTGCTTGAAATTGAATATGGACAAAACTGAGCTTCTTATTTTCCCCCTAAAACCTTCTCTCCCTTTCCTTCTTTCTCAGTCTCTGTGGATAACTCTCTACTCCTCCCTGTTTCCTCGGCTTCCAACCTTAGAGTCCTCATTGACTCCTTCTCCACACACATCTGATAGCTAAAACCTGCCATTTCTTTCTCTGTAACATTAACAAAATCTGCCCGTTCCTTTTTGAACACACTACTATGACACTTATTCACTCTTTAGTCACCTCCCATCTTGACTACTGTAACTTACACCTTGCTGGTCTCCCTCTGAATCATCATCTCCCCTTCAATCTGTTCAACATTCTGCTGTGTGGCTAATCTCCTGCCAGCTTCATCATGCTCATATTACCCCTCTTCTCAAGTCACTTCATTGGCTCCCTATCTGTTTCCACATCCAGTTCAAACTTCTCCTGTTGACCTATAAGTGCATTTACTCTGCAGTTCTTCACTACCTTTTCTCTTATCTCTCTATACATCCCTCCTCAAGAACTCCGCTCTTCTGGAAAATTACTTTTATCTGTGCCCTTCTCTTCTATTGCTAACTCCAGACTTTGTTCCTTTCACCTTGCTGCTCCTTATGCCTGGAACAAACTGCCTAAGTCTGTTCATTAGATGCCTTCTCTGGCCCTTTTCAATTCCAGCCTGAAACCTCACCTCTTTGCTGCCACTTTTGTATCTTGACTCACCTGGTCTCCTTTGAGTTTCCTTACCATTCCCCATAGATGTATTCCATGCAGGGCCATACCAAGGTTGAATCGCGCCCTGTGCGACTTGCACAACAGGCACATGCCCCCCCTCCCCCTGCTTCCGTGCTGCCTCCACGACAAGGGCATGCCAAAGAGACAGCCACCGGGGCTTCACTCTCCTCCTCTTTCGCAAGAGAAGAGGGACATTCAGATCTTTGGGAAGACTGTTGCTGCAAAAATCGCATCAACTTTGGCACATGCCGAGGGCTTCTTGTTTCGTTTTAAATAGCATTAGCTAGATCCGCAGGTATTTCGCGGGTGTGCATCCTGCTGCTGAGCCAGATCCAGTGTCCATGGGAAGATTTTCTTTACAAAAATGAACAAACAGTTTTATGAGCAATTCAGTCGAATAAGGGAAATGCTTTCAAATTCTTAAGTAGCATATTAATAATTTATATGGAAAGTTTATAAATTTGGCATGTTCGGTATCGTGGTGATGGTCATAGAGACAGAACTTTCTTGGGGAGCCTATGACAAGGTAACGGGGTGATCTGCCCCCTCCCACCTATTTCCTTGCATTTTTTTCTCCTCCTTCTCCTAACCCTGATGCCGAAGATGAGTGCATAGTCACTCAGGCGCTTTCTTTTCTCGAAGAGTGCTCGCTAGTGCCCCAGCTTCTAGCCAATGTTTTGGTTTTTCTTCTTGCTGGACTTGATGCTGTTGCTCTGGCCCCCACCTCCTCTCCCAGCCCCGGGGCCATAGGGTGCCAGGTTGTTGGAATTCTGCTCGGTTTAGAGACTATGATCTCGGGCCGGCGTGCTAAGCAGATCTGTTCCTCCCTTCTCTGACGTTGCATCAGAGCAGGGAGGGACAGATCTGCTTAGCATGCCACAAGAAGGCTTAAAGGGTGCATTTCAGATGTCTGCCATTGCCTGCTGCCACTGAGAGAAGAAAAAATGGTGGTGGCAGGCAACGCAGACAGCCAAAATGCGCCCCTTAAGCCTTTACGCCCTGTGCGGCCGCACCGCTCGCACAGGGCTAGGTACGGTCCTGATTCCATGTCTACAGCTACTATGTTGTCTGTCTTGATTAGATTGTAAGCTCTGATGAGCTGGTACTGTCTCTTACATTTGTCTGTACCATGCTGCATAAATCTTGTAGCACTATACAAATGCTCAGTAGTAGTAGTAGTGGCTTGACTAATGCCAAGAGGACAACACTGAGGTACCAAACCAGTGTTGACTTTTGAAGATTTGCTAGGTGATGAGATAGAGGTTTATCATCAATGTTATCATGATAAGTTGTGATTTCATCCAGGTGCATGCATACAGACAAAGTTTTAAGTCCACTGTCTGAAAGAGACATGAGGTAGGAGAAGACATCAGCCAGATGTCAAGAGAAAGGCTGAAGTGGAGATTCAAACCCCAGCGATAGAACCAAGACCATTTTAGAGCATAGAATGTCTTGGCTGGATCCTTAATGGATGATAAAATGACTTGGCGGACAGTCTTGGAAATTGGGAGATCTAATACCAGTTGGATTTCAACATCCAAGTTTTAGGGACATACTATGAAGGTTAGGATGAAATAAGCTACTGTTCCGTTGATTCAGCAGGGAAGGATGAGCACCAAGCGGTAGTGGAATGTCATCCAGCAAGGAGAGAAGGAATGGGAACCAGATCAGTCTGGGCCATCTGGGAGCAATGAGTATGGCTGATGCTTGATCCTGAAGTATCTTTTGTATTACACTGGATATGAGTGGAAAGTGGGGGAAGGTGTACATCAAATCCTTGTCCCAAGAGATTTCAAAAGTATCCCGATGAAAGCAGTGTAGCCAGGGGCAGCTCAAGGCAATCTGCTGCCTGAGAAGAGAGATGAGATGGCGCCCTCCACCCCCGGAAAGGGGGGGTGTCCTTCTCAAAACTCCAGTCAGGGACTGAACCAAACCAAAAAGCAGATTAGATAATGTGGGGTTAATGCAAGATGTTTGCACACCAAGGAACTAAAAGAAAGAGCGAGACTCGCAGCACTGTTTATAACACCAAATTATAACTCAATTTTATTTTGTTGCTATAAACTACATTATGGTTCTTGCTTTTTTTCTTTTTTGAACATATATTTTGCATCCACAGAACCCCCTCCCTCAACAATGGGTGCAGAGCAGATGTAGGATATTCACCCACAGAACTCAATTTCTTAAAAAAAAAAAATCAGATTCTGACTATCTCACTAACAATAACAAACATTCTCCAGTACCAGGCAAATTGTGAACTAATACAAAACCCTACAACAAAATCACTGAGGATCTGTAGAGCAAACCTACTATACCATACCAGCTCAACTTCCAAAACTCACATAAGAAGCCTACCCAAAAAACCCATAACTGTAAATACTGCAGCAGGCCCTGGAACATCCAAACACATATTTGAAAAGCTGAACAATTCAGAATAATACAGAACAGATCCCTACTTACAAACTCCATGTTAACAGAAGACCTGGCCTTGGCCACAAATTCAGAACACAGACGCTCACCAAAGTACAGAATAAGTGACCATAACTTAATAACAAACATATATAAATAACAATTAAACTGAAGCCACAAAAGTCAGATTCTGCATACAGTGCAATGCCAGAGAAATAGAGAGATGCATTTCCATGAAAATAGCACCAAGACTGTTCATTAAACTGAAAAGAAAATTCTCTTCTACCTTTATTGTCTGACCATTTTATTCTTGATCATGTTTGTCCCAATCTGAGGTTTCTGCTTTCCTCCACCTCCTAGTGCACCCCCCCCCCCCCCTGTTTACTTCCTCCCAGGGGCAGCATGATGGCGATGCAGAGCCATGTACAGAGATTCATTGCAGCATTATTTGCATAAATAGCTTGCTTTATTTTAAAATATATATGCTACCAATCTAAAATCCTAGGTGGCTTTCAAACATATATATGCCATTTAGTAAAACAGATGTTACAATAAAACGCATAATAAAAAAAAACATTAAATTTGATTAATGAAAAGCCACTTACACAGTCCCCCCCCCCCCCCCAATCAGACCATCACCAATCTGCACATCAGATATATTTTGCGATGACCAGATTATTAATGAGGAGGGAAGATATAAAATGAGAAACTAATCCTGGTATCCATGAATTCAAATGTTGGATTGGATTGTGCTAGAGCTGGAAAAGTCCGGAACTCAGCAGCGGTGAAGCTATCAGGCTACTAAACAAAATTAAACGGAGACATTCCCTTAAAATTTGAAATTTCCTTTAATCTGACATGACAAAATATTTTAAGTTTCAGTCTGGCAGCATAAAGAACACAAAACTGCAAATCTCAAAGACAATACATATTCCAGTTCCCCTACACCCAACCAACACCCTAAAGCACCTCCATTTCCACAAAAACAGGAGCAACTTGGTGCCTCAACATACACTTCACACCCTCTGTAAAACAAGAGAGACTTTGTAAACGCGAAGGGCTTGGCAACCCCAACATTACTCCTGAAACTGCACACTGGACCAGTATGGTGTTAATGTAAATATATATTCTGCAAAAGAACAAAGCAAATGCAAGATGCTCGCACACCAAGGAGCAAAAGAAAAAGTGAGAACCATGGCACAGTTTATAATGCAATGCAATGTATGCCTACGAGTCAATGCTGACTCCTGGCAACCCAGAAGCTCCTGGGTTTTCTTGGCAGTGTGACCGGAAGTAGATTGCCAGGCCTTTCTTCTGAGGCAATGGAGGGTTAAATGACTTGCCTAAGGCCACAAGAAGTGTTAGTGGGAATCAAAGCCAAATTATTACTCATTTTATTTTGTTATATACTGTGTTATAGTTCTCACTTTGTCTTTTTGAATATATATTCTGCATCCACAGAAACCTCTCCCTCAACAATGGGTGCAGAGCAGAAGTAGGACATTCATCCACAGAACTCAATATATTTAAAAAAAATCTGATTCTGGTCATCTCAACAACAACAACAAACATTCTCTAGTACCAGTCATATTGGGAACCAATATAAAACCCTATAAAAGTCACCGAAGATCTACAAGGCCACATCTACCATACCATACCAGGATAAACTTCCAAAACTCACATAAGGAACTTACTCAGAAAAACAATGCACTATAAATACTGCTGTAATCCCTAGAACATCCATATACCTATTTGAAAAGCTGAACAAGTCAAATTACTACAGTACTGTATAGATCCCTATGAACAAACTCCGTGTTAATAGAACACATGGCCTCAGTCACACACTCAGAAACCAGACCCTTACCAAGTACAGAATAAGTGATTACAACCTAAAGTAAAAATAAAAATATGTAGACAAAAATTAAACGGAATCCCCAAGAAGCCAGACTTTGCATGAAGTGTAACATCAGATAAATAAAAGATGCAGTTCTCCATAAAGATCGTGCAAAGTCCAATCACTAAATTGAAAATAAAATTATTTTTTCTACTTTTGTTGTATGACCATTTTATTCTCTGATCATGCTGGTCCTGATCTGAGGCTTCTGCTTTCCAGTCTTCTCTTAGCTCTCTTTCTATGGTCTATATCCATCTGCCATTTCTTGTCTCTTTTGTTTTCTTCACTTCCTTCCATCAGCCTATTTCCAGCCTAGTAGCCCTCCCCAGTATCAGCCCCTTTTCCAGTCCTCCCCTCCCAGTACCTTCCAATTTCAACCCCCTTGCATTCCCAGGACTTCCACTGGTGTCCATTCCCTTCCAGTTCCCCTTTTTCCCCACTGTCCAGTCTCTTCTAGTCCAAATACCATCTCAGTGCCAGTGTTCCCTCCCTTCCAACCCCCAACCCCGTTACCCAGCTACCTACCAGTCCTATCACAAGTGTCAGCTCCCTTCCATCCCCCTCCAGTCCCATCTCCAGATGTCAGCTCCCTTCCATCCCTCACCTCCCTTCCCTAGTATCATCACCCTTCCAGTCCCCCACCAGTACCATCCCCAGGTATCAGCTCCTTTCCAGCCCCCTATCCCCCCCCCCATTTCAGCCCCCTTCCAGCCCCCACCTTCCCCTGTGTCATCCCTCTTCCAGTCCCCACCTTCCCTCCCATGTCAGCTCCCTTGCAGACCCCACCTTCCCTTGTCAGTTCTCTTCCAGCCCTCTCCTCCTCCTCCTCCAGTGTCAACCCACTTGCAGACCCCACCTTCCCATCATGTCAATTCCCTTCCATCCCCCTCCTTCTCCTGTGTCATCCCCATTGCAGACCCCACCTTCCCCTCATGCCAGTTCCCTTCCAGCCTCCTCCTCCCCCAGTGTCAGTCCCCTCCTCCCCCAGTGCCAACCCAGTTGCAGACCCCACCTTCCCATCATGTCAATTCCCTTCCAGCCTCCTCCTCCCCCTGTGTCATCCCCATTGCAGACCCCACCTTCCACTCATGTCAATTCTCTTTGAGCCCCCTTCTTCCCTGGGTCAGCCCCATTGCACACTCCACCTTCCCTTGTCAGTTCCCTTTCAGCCTCCTCCTCACCCAGTGTCAGCCCCCTCCTCCCCTCGTGTCATCCCCATCGCAGACCCCACCTTCCCCTCATGTTAATTCCCTTCCAGCCCCCTTTGTCAGCCCAGTTTCAGACCCCACCTTTCCCTTGTCAATTCCCTTCCAGCCCCCTCTTCCCCTCCATGTTGGCCCCATTGCAGATCTCACCTTCCCCTCATGTCAATTCCCTTCCAGCCCCCCAGTGTCAGCCCTGTTGCAGACCCCACCTTTTCCTTGTCAATTCCCTTCCATCCCCCACCTCCCCTCTCCCCGTGTCAGCCTGTTACCAGCCCCCACCTTCTCTCATGCCAGTTCCTCTACTGCAGACTCACCACCTCCTTTTTCTGCAGCCGCGCCTTCCTGCCTCTTAGAGAATCACGGCTGTGCTGGTAATCTGCAGTTTAAATAAAAAAGAAGCCAGTGTGGAGCCTTCCCACCTCTTGAAGGACCCCATGCATCTTTGTCCCACCCCCAAAAGAAGTTACATTTGGCAAAACCCTGAGTTGGAGGGTGTTGCCAAAATCGTGGTGTCAGTGGGGGTAGCCTCAAGAACTAAAGACAATGAACCAGATATTCAATAGGCATTTACACAGTTTACAGACCTGTAAACCATGTAAATGCCACTGAATACCCCATATTATCTCCACTACACATCCTGATACTAACCACTAAGCATCGGGACATGTCATGGGTGATCCAGGGCGTGTTGTGGGCAGTGACAGTTGCTAACCGGGTAGCAGCGATATTACACTGCTACCCAGTTAGCAACCTGCGGGTAAAAGTAGGCACTACAAAAGCTGGTTTAGTTTTACCAGTGGGAGCTGTGGCATCAGAGGTTGTGCAGTGACCCCAGATATTCAATGCTGGAGCCGCATATGACCCTGGCATTGAATATCTGGGGTTAGAGGTCGGCAGCAATAGCTATATGCCGTAGCGGCACATAGCCATCTCAGTACAATATCGGGCCCAATATCACTGATTAACAATAACAAGAACCAATCAATGTGAAGTGATGCCTGGCCAGGCCTCCTTGAAGGATCAGCCTCAAACTGGTAGATAGTCAAAAAGAATGATTCTGTTTGATGGGAGCTGCAGTGGAAGCGGGTTGTTGCTTGTGCTCCGGAGCATTTTGATGTGGCATATATGCTAGAGCAGATTGATATGGTGCAGCAGGTCTCACATAAAGTTGATAATGACACCATGGTAGAAGTGCTAGGAAATACTGCTGAGGATAGAATTTCCTGACAAAAACAAGTTGAGATTTCCAGTATTGTGAAAAGTTTTAGGAGTTGGAACCGACAGCTCACAGATCATGGAGGAATTATAATTCATCCGAGTGACAGTACTTTCAACGTTATCACCAAACAGAGTCAGTTGGGTAAGGGGCATCTACAAGGCAGTCATGGTAATCCTTGCAAAGACCAGATGAGTGGAGACATGCCATTCTCCTCGCTGCAATGACTACTGCTTCTGAATGTGATTGTGATGTCATAGGCATCATAGTTCACCCTCAAAAGGTGATAAGCACACTCCTGAATGGCAAGGTGGGCTTCAGTCAAGTTGTCCTTGATGATATTTGGGTCAGTAACCTGCTCCATCAAAGAATAATGGTAGTGTAGCATCTGCAGATGGTGTGCCAACATTTTTAGGGTTAGCATAGAAGTCTGATACTTCTTACGGCTGACAGTCTCTAAACTGTGTTGATCTTGCCCTGGAGGAGTATGAGAAGAAGCCCTTGAGGATTTTGAGCATTTGAGTGTTGCTTCTGAGATGGGGCGACTGCTGATGTAAATGTCCAGGACTCCCTGGCAATCTGTATTTAGCGTCTAGATGATGTGAGGAAGCCTTAGTTGATAGAGGCATTCACAAGCAGAAAGTTGCAACTCATGCATGACCTCATGGAGAGGCAGAGTGAGGACTTCCTTGGGAATGGACATGGACTTTAGAATGGACTGAAAATCCTTACTGGTAGAGGGAATTTCACTAGGAGTAAGAGCTAAGGCTTTAGTGAGCTTTAAGAGGAATGTAGGGTAGACATAGTCCTCCTGGAGTTCATATGTTGCAGACCATAAGAGGTCATCTTGATTCACATGTGGCTCAGATGGGTCTGTCTGACTGTGTACTAAGTTATGGGGGGGGGGGGGGCACTGGAGCACTCACAGATTCTGGTCATCATTTGGAAGGTGCAGGGTGCTCATTTTTCCTCTGCCATGGGCTGTTCTCATACTGCATGGTATTCCTGGTTCTGTGAGATCATTACACGGCACATGCAGAGAGCCACTCACTCTGCACAAGTGGGGGGCACTCAGATCCCAGGCCCAGACCATCCAGTGGGTGCTGTAGCCATGTCCCAGGGTCCACAGCTGATGGTAAAGGGCATGCAGGCTAATCACTCCCTCTCTGCAAATGTGCCCCAGTCACCGCCTCAGTGCTGCCGAAGGTCATATTCAGGTAGCACGCATTCAGCTAGTCACACTATGCTGCTTCTATCCCCTCCATAGAGGGATGTGGCCACAGGTGCTGCTGCCTCAGGTTTCGGGATGGAGGTAGCAGGATGTGCTCTGCTGTACTTGATGCAGACCTGCTTGTCATCCAACTGTCAGTGGCAACTTCAGCATTGCACCTGACACACAGGGTCAGGATACTTATTTTGACAGCTGCAGGTTTCAGCCGCTGCATCACCACCCCCACCCTCACACAATGCTGACATGGCAACATGATTGCAGTTGGGGTGGCAGCACACCCTTCTGACTGCAGCAGCATGTTTGTGTGCTGCCACTGTCACAGCAGAGTCATACCAGCCATCACCAATGTTCTCCCTAGGCGGCTGCCTTATAAGCCTAGTGGACCTGCCAACCCCACAACATCACCAATGTGACACCTCCTTTGGCACATTTGCAACATCAACAAAGTGCCCTGTCATAATGGGGCACTATGCTGTTACTGCTAATGGAGCACTACTATCACTATTTGGGCTCCACTGTGTGTGGATCACATTCCACACATTTAAATAGGCTCTCTCCCATCGACAAGACCCCTTTCTGCAAGAGTTTATTTGGCATTAGGGTTCCAAGCGCTGGAGCCTCTAACACACGATTGCGCAACCCAGCAGTAAAGCAGCACCTGCTGTCAACGCCCACTCTCTGCCCATTAATGCCCACTCTCCCCCTCCTTTTCCCTTAACTCTGTGGGCTTCTTTAACGCTTGTTAGCGCAGCAGTATTGGCGCCTTTTACAGCATTAACTGCTCACGGGTGTTTATAACAGGTGTTAACGGCACACTTGCTCCCTTAACACCCTTTTGTAAACATACCCTTATGATTTAAAAGCCTTCTAGTCCTAGTTTATGTAGCTAGTTACATAGATTTCTGCTTCATAGATATATGAGTAATAATGAAACAGAGCAAAGTCTGGAAATGTTTTGAGGGAGAGAATGAAAAAAGTGAGCAACTAAGTGACTTAATGCAATCAATTATATTTATAGCAATGGCAGCAGATTTTATTAATTAGTTTAGCTCTAGTCTTTGCAATCTGAGTTTTATTCAAACTTTTATTATAGATCAACCCTATAATCACAAACAAAAAATAAGAAGTGATTAGAAATGGAAATGAGTAATCACAGAAAATGTTAAGTAGGGCATAGTATGTCATTTATCATATTTTGAAATATCTGGTTAACGGATGATTTGATTATGATGCATTTCATATGAAGAGTGAATTTCAATTGGCAAGATGGTAAAGTATAATGAGTCTGTTTATCAAGGGAAGAAAACTAATTCAAAACACATTTTGTTATGTAACCAATTGTATTACATAAAAATTTACATTGGATAAAATGACGTGGCTGTACTGAATGCTGGAAGGAGTTGTTTAGGGAGATTAGAAGGTCTAATTACTAAACTGCATTAAAATCATGCATTAAGAACAGATTTTAATGAATGCATTAAAAGACATGTTAATATGGTAGTTATTAACTAATTAGGATAGGGGAGTGGGTGACGGGAGGATAATGCAAGGGTGGAGCTCCATTCTGGATGAGGCAAAGGAGGGGGGTGTAGAGCTTACAAAGAAAAGTTGTATAACAGTTCCTTTGCTTCTTTCACAGATGCCAGCACACAGAATCCAAAGCTGAAGCATGAGGCTGCTTCCTTTGAAGATGAGGTCCAGGTCATTGGTGATGAGGGAGAGTCCAGTGAGATCGTGAAAGGAATGGCACCAATATAGACTCCCAGTGGAACACCACAGGAGTCTTCTCACCTCTCAATCATATTGGGAAGGCTGTTTAACAACATGTCATGAGATAAGGAAGGCAGGACATCTCTCCTAGTCGAATACAATCAGATACCATCCAACACAACAACCCTTTTTGTAGAGTTTGGTCCATCCTCAGTCAACTGCTTGCATTACAACAGGAGTTTTCTTCCATTGGAGACCCTTTCCAGCCTCCACAAGGATTTGTACTGCTATGTCAGTGTAGTATAGAAATATCTCAGTAGCATTCATTAAAAAATGGTCTGCCTTCACCTTGGCCTCCAGCAGTATATCAAACCTGCATAGCAACACAATAAGATCATTGCTGAAGAGACTAAACAACTTCACAATCACCATCCAAAATATGAGTGCCTCAATGCACCATATTCCAAAGACTCAAAATTGAACACTCTTTCCTCTTTTCTTCATCCCTAATAAAAAGAGACTCACTGGGGGGGGCGGAGCCTGATGTCCAGCGGGTAAGACGCTTCGCGCTGAAGCTCCCGAGAGGCCTACTTAGAATCCTGACTTAATACCTATACAAACTTACTATTTCGCTCCGAGCTGACCGGGGTACCTCGGGGGGGATGGCGGCCCATAAACCAGCGCGCTTGGACTTCGGGTCTCCTTCTTCTTCTCACGGAAAACGCTCCAAAACAGAGGTGTCCTCCCCACAGAAGATGGTTCCATTTCGTGAAAACCCCGAAATGCACCTGGAGATTTTAGAGGAAATACGCGGCGTGAAGGAATTGGTGCAGTCCAATGGAGAAGCGCTTCGAGCCATGCGAGAAGACTTTGGAGTGCTCCAGGACCGACTTGAAAGTCTCTCATCACGGCAGGACAACATGGCGGGGGTCCTCGACTCGCACGCGGTGCGCTTGGGCAAACTGGACAAGGCTGAGCGCCAGATACAGAATCTTCAAAAGGAGTTAGAAGATAGCAATAATCGAGCCCGTCGCAACAATGTGAGGCTCATTGGAATACCGGAGGGGGTGGAAGCAGGAGATATAAGAGAATTCCTGCTCAAAACTCTTCCCTCCTTGCTGAAGATCACTTTTCATAGAGAACTGGAAATCGATCGTGCACACCGTGTTCCTACCCACATGGCGCTCAACCGAACGACCCCCCGGCCTATTATCTTTCGCTTGCTACGATATCAACAAGTGGAACAAATTTTAAATGCTGCCCGGGCGAATTATCATTTGGAATTTGCAGGTCACAAAGTCTCCTTCTTCCCTGATTTGGCAAAGCCTACCGTTGACCGTCGGAAGAAACTCCTTGCTTTTCGCCCTCGACTTCAACAGCTACAGGCTCGCTTTGGCCTGTTGTATCCAGCGAAGCTCCGAGTGAGACTCCACAACCAAACCAGGACATTCGAAGATCCTGATCTACTATCAACATTTTTAGACTCCAAAGAAGCAGAGCAGATGCGCTAATCCAAAAACTTGGACTTTTTATTTGCCGGCTCTGTCCGCCATTTTGAAGGGCCCGATGCGGCGGTCATAGTCAAGCACAGAGACTACCTGGACTTTCTTTCTTTCTCTATATGACTTTTTTGTTTTTTGGTCTCCTATCCCTCCATGATGTGTGCCTCGGTCGGATTCGGAGCACGCACAGTCCTACAGGTTATGTGTTTTTTCAATTTCGGCCTTCTCTGGGGTTTCTCCCCGCAGACACATGGTCGCCAGTAATTTCTGGGGTTCTGCTTCTTCTCTACCGCACTGCGGTTTTCTTTTTTAATGTGGGGCGCTTCATTGTATTATATTAGCTTATTTTCTTTTATGTCATGTGTACAGCCAGATACAGTCAATATGAGGGACATTGTGAAATTATGTGCGCTATCATGCTCAGAATTTTTAACTTTTTTGAATGGCCTTATGTAAAATCTTATCACTCAACGTAAAAGGCATCAATAGTCCAATCAAAAGAAAGAAAATCCTTAGCTATCTTAGCCATGAGCATGCTGATTTAGTGTTTCTTCAGGAAACGCATCTAAACTCTGCTGAAACACTGAAACTCAATGCTAAGCCTTATATGGTGGCTGCCTATTCTCCCGCCGTTTCCAAATGGTGCGGGGTAGCCATTCTGGTTAAGAAGTCTTTGCAAGCTACTGTAATTGATACTAGCGCTGACAAGGAGGGTAGATGGGCCCGTGTACAAAAATAGCTCCCATCTGAGCCCCAATGAATGGTGGAATCATGTCTGTCTCTACAGTAAATATGAACAAATACCTCGTATGTTTGCTTCCCCCGTTCAGATTCCTCATCATCGGTCTAAATGGAAGATGCTCAATGACTATGTACATTCTGCTAAATGCTCTCATCTGACTGTCTAAATTTGTATATATCTCTGTCCCATGATCATTCTGTATCGTAGATACTCTTTTGATCGTTTTGATGTATAATCACTGTTGTTTGGAAGCGCTCACATGCTGACATAATCGGCTAGAGAAGAAGCATGGGGGTGGGGGGTAATTGGGTTTACTTTTCCTTATTGTATACTTGTTTTGTCTCCTTTGGTGTGTTGTTTCTTTTGTTTGTTGCAAAATGAAAATAAAAGTTTAAAAAAAAAAAAAAAAAAAAGAGAGACTCACTGTGTACATTGGATCTCAAGTACACTTACACACATATCCCAATACATCTTCATTACTAAAAATATCTTCACTTCCTACTTCAGATGAACAACTATCAATACAAGGCCCTTCCTTTCAGCTTGTCTTCAGCTCCCAGTCTATTCACAAAAGGCTTCCTGGTGGTAGCCACCCATTTCCACAAGTAAGGTCATCTACTCTTCCCACACCTCAACTAGCTTCAGGATGCTCCTTCAGAAAATCTTGTACTAGCTCTTAGAAATAAGAAAGGACAATTGCTTCAGAGTCTGGGTTTCATCATCATCATCAACTTTCAGAAATCCACATTGCACCCTAGAAACTGTTTTCCTTTCATAGACACTATTTTGGACACAATTCAGAGAAGATTTTTCTGCCAGATGACAAATTACAGTCCCTGAGTTCACATGTCTGCACCATACATGCCTCACCTACAGACATGAGATCACTTCATCTGCGCTGAGAAGCAGCAAAGATCTAGGACTTTATCATAGCAAATCATGTCCAGGTATAAGCTTCTTATATTTCCAGAATCCAGAACCATATAGTCGACAAGATCAGCAGAGTTCTCTAGCTTCACAAGTGGTCCCTAGATGCAACAACTTTGCAAACCTTATTTTGGGACTGGGAGACCCCTCAGGTCAACCTCTTCACCAGCAGCAAAAATGAGAAGCTACCTCTCCAGTGCTCGATCCTCACCTCCTCCAACTATCTAGCCCCTGGCATATTGGTAATTCTTTTGACTTGACCTTTTCTTTATGTGTATTCCCCCTTGCACAAATTTAAAAAGAGGCCAAACACTATGATTCTCAAGATACCATAGTTGCCTTGACTGAGCTGGCTTTCTTGTCTAAAAACCTGGCAGTTCTGCCCCTGTGAAGGCTCCAAGGATTTCCAATTTTAATCACTTAAGATAAGGGAAGTCATCCCAATCCTATATAGCTAACTCTCATCCAAGCAAAGCTTGAAGAATGGTCAAGAATTTGGCAGCTGAGATATAATGCCAAAAAATACAGGTCATGCATTTGGACTGCAAAAATCCGGGGACTGGTACAGTATATGAGGTGAAGTACTTCTGTCCACAAAAGAAGAACAGGACCTGAACATGATTGTTTCTGATGATCTTAGTGGCAAACAAGTAGAAAAGGCAATGGCGAAAGCCAGAAGGATCCTTGTGTGCAAAGGATGAGGAATGGCGAGCAGGAAGAAGGAGGTGATAGTAGCTCTGTATAAGTCTTTAGTGAGGTCTCATTTCGAGTATTATATGTAATTCTGGAGACCACACCTTCAAAAGCATATAAAAAGGATGGAGTCAGTGCAGGGGTTAGCTACCAAAATGGTCAGTAGGCTTCGTCATAAGGCATATGGGGACATATTTAAAAATCTCAATATGTATAATTTGGAGGAAAGGTTGGGGATGGGAGATATGTTAGAGACATTTAAATACCTCTGTGGCATAAATGCACAGGAGGAGAGCCTCTTTCAATTGAAAAAAAAGGTCTGCAATAAGGGGGCATAGGATAAAGGTGAAAGGGCATAGACTCAGGAGTAATTTGTGGAAATATCTCTTTACAGAAAGAGTGGTAGATGCTTTGAATAGTCTCCCAGTGGAGGCAGTGGAGATGAGGACTGTATCTGAATTCAAGAAAGGATGGGGCAAACACGGAAGATCTCTAAAAGAAAAAAAAAAGGTAATTGATATGGAAGGGTAGAGTGGATAGGCAGCATGGTCTTTATCTTACATAATGTTTCTATGGGGTATGTTTACTAAACTGCGCTCAAGTGCGCGGCGCACAATAGCGTGCGCTAAGGTACCTTAGTGCATGCTAATGATGCATTTTTGTGCCCCGCACACGTGCGCGCCGCACTAAAGTGCCCGCTCATGTGCGTGGCGCGCTGATGTGCGATAGAGGCATGGAAAGGCTCTCGGAGGGTGGAGGAAGGCTCCCCAGGGGCGGAGAGACGGGGTCAATGGGTGGAGAGTGGGAGGGGAGAGGCTCCCCGCACACGAGCGGGGCTGAAATTCAAGCAAAAAGATACCGCGAGTGAAAACCTCGCTGTAAAGCCGATTTAAAGGGAAGAGAAACCATTTTGTCAGCAATGTACAGCAAAACCAGGGAAACCTACAAAAAGTGAGCAGTGTGATACATGTGCACGGAACAAAAGGGCAAATAAACATTAAAAATGACCCCAACAAAATATAAAAAAATCATAAGCAAGCTGGGCAATAGTGATAGTAATGGGAAACATAAAAAAAAACACTCCCAAGAAAGCCCCAAAAAATAAATATGAATTTTAGAAGGGTCTACGCTCCGTCCCCACACAAGGTGAATGATCCCACAGTGAAATAGCACTGATCAGGGTTACGTCCTCCATTGGACAAGTTTCCTATGGCATACCCATGTTCCACAGCAGCAGGGTGGGCATGTCAGAATGGGCAACTGGACAGATGCTGGGAAAGGGGATACAGAGGGCTGCAGGCGGCACATGCTGTGGTGCAGCTGGGGCACAGTGCGGACTAGGTAGATGCCTAGGTGGCACCTAGGAATGCTGAAACTGTACAGCAGCCAGACAGCAACTGATGAGGGCCCAACATGGGCATGAGCGTGTCTATCACAGTGTCACAGGGGATAGTACCCAGCAGGTACCTCCAAGGGCACAGAACAGTGGCAGGCGGTGATTGTTGGACGTGCGGACAGATATGCAGGCACCCTTACCCCAGAACCCGCACCATAGGCAGCCACCTACCCGCACACAGGATGGCCTGAGACTGCGTACCACCAGCACCACCAGCAGAAGGGCATGTCAGCATGGTGGCACAGGGGTACTGGAGGTGGAGGGGGGCAGTGGCAGCTGCCCAGAGCAGACCATGGCCTAGCCCTGTGTAGGTGGGTGCAATGCACTGCAACAGACAGGCCCTGCCGGACAAACAGTCATGGTATCATCAGGGAATGCACTGTCTCTGTGGCAACACAGTAGTGCAGTGCACACAACCAGTGTGTTTGGAGACAGAAGGTCACAGGTTCAAGCCCCAGCTGGGGCTCCTGCCAATCCAGTCCCCATATTTTACCCACAACTATATCGTGATAGTAAAGACGAACCTTTATTGCAGAGAACATAAGCATGGGTCAAACACCTCTATTTTACCCTACAAAGCACAGACACCAGAAATGTGCACATTACCTAGAGCAGATTCCCCCAAATGCAGTCCTGGAGGGCCACAAATCCTTTAGGGTTTATGCTGTCTCCAATCTAAGGATGGAGCGGTACTGGTGGTGGAGGTAGCAGCAGCTGGTGGCAACAGCAGACCATGGCCTAGCCCTGTCCAGTTGGGTGCCGTGCACTGCAACAAACAGGCCCTGTCGGATGTACAGTCATGGACTCCCCAGGGAATGCAGCATATCTGTGGCAACACGGTGGTGCAGTGCACACAGACAGTGTGTGCAAGAACAGAAGGTCACAGGTTCAAAGCCCAGCTGGGGCTACTGCCAATCCAGTCCACATATTTTTCCCACAATTAAACCGTGATAGTAAGGACAAACCTTTATTGCAGAGAACATACGCATGGTTAATACGCCTATATTTTACCCCACCGAGCACAGACACCATAAACAGGCGCATTACCTAGAGCAGAGTCTCCCAAATGCAGTCCTGGAGGGCCAAACACCATTCAGGTTCCATGCTGCCTCTAATAAAGATGCCTGTGCTACATATCTATGCACCACCCCCATGGTATGCAGATGCATCTCATGCATATTCATGAGGGACAGCATGAAAACCCGAACAGTGTTTGGCACACCAGGACTGGAGTTGGGAACCTCTGCCGTAAAGCAGCAGCCAACAGGGCCAGACACACCCACACCCACACCCACAGGCCCCATTGGCTAATGCCTCCTGGAGAGGCAGGACATTGGGCCCTGCGTGCATCTCCCTATACTAGCATTTGCATACCTTAGCAATGCCACCCTACACCTGGGTATATGGTACACACCTATCAAACGTTTCCTATGATTACTGGCAGATAGCAAGTCCTACTTTAAGCACAGTTTGCTCATTGAGCTCCATCATAACAATCTTTCTGATGTCTGCGGTGTGTGCTTCAGGTCTGGTCTCTGACAGTGTTTACCACCCTGGGGAGTGATCCCCAACAGTATTGCGTAGCATATCCATGCCTGTACTGTGCCCAGGACTGGTGTGGTGGGCAGGGCTGCTAAACTCCTCTATAGTAGCACAATGCTGACATAGGTGTGGGAGTGTGTGTCTGTCTATACCAGTGGTTCTGAACCAGTCCTCCTTGAACCCCTAGGCCAGTCGGGTGTTCAGGATAGCCCTAATGAATATGCATGAGATATATATGCATTGGAGATATCCTGCCAACCTGACTGGTTTGTGGCCCTACCAGGCCAAGGTGCATTCCCCATCTTGTGTTTATCTGTGGACAGCTGATTTGCATGTGCAGTGCATCATGGGTAAGGGTGGGCTAACCCTATCCTGGTGACCACAGCAGACTGTCTGTGTGGTGATGTGCACTCCCTCTGCAGCCAGCCAGAGGCTTGCTAGCAGCTATAGGGCTGTAGCACAATGGTTACTTCACTGCCTGTGGAGCCAGAGGTCATGGGTTCAAACCCACAGTGGGGTTATTTGATGGGGCTTCCCAGAGCATTATCTCTTTTTAATGTACATTATTGCTGCCAGCAAAAACACCCTCATCGTACTGTACCCATAAGGTGCCTCAGAGGGCGCTTTATAGGGTGCCCTATAGGTTACCTTATGGTTACCATCCATATAAGGTGCACTATACGTTATCCTGTGGAGCAACTTAGAGGGTGCCCTATAGGGGACATTTTAGGGTGCCTTGGTGGACAGTGCACTTTACACTTTATAATGTGCCCTATGGAGTGCCTTATAGGGTGCCTTATGTGGCACCTTCAATTACGGCACGTGAGGACCTGTTTGCTGGCAGCAATTAATAAAATACAACTAAAGTGCTACAGGAAAAAATACATACATTGCAAAGCTGATGCCACAGCCAGCCTTACGTATTAGGCACACTGGAGAGCAAACTCATGACCCCTGTATCAGCAGTCAGTGCCTTACCCATTGTGCTACACTGCTGCTGCTCCTTGCATGTCAGCACACCTACTTATGCTGTGCATTCCTTAAACTGCACAGTGCTGCCATCAAAAACATTGCTGTGACCTTGCGGTAACTCATACGGCACCCTATAAAGCGCCCTATCAGCAACATTCTAGGGTGCCTTGGTGGACAGTGCACTTTAAGATGTGCCTTATGGGGCGCCTTATGTTAACACGCTTTGAGAGTGCATTTGCTAGTAGTAGTAATTAAAATAAAAAATAAAATGCCTCCTAAAGCAAACTTACCCATAATAGCTAATGCCTCAGCCAGCCTTCTTCATTGGGCACAGTGGGGGATTGAACCCATGATCCCTGCACCATTGGTCAGTGTCTAAACCATTGTGCTGTGACTCTGCTCCTGTGCTTGTGCCTCAGCGCACAGCCTTATGCTGCCCAATATTAAAATGCCTCCTAAAGCAATAGCACACTGCCTTATGCTGCCCATTATTTTAATGCCTCAGCCAGCTGTCTTCATTGGGCATTGTGGGGGATTGAACCCCTGATCCCTGCATCATTGGTCAGTGTCTTAACCATTGTGCTATGGCTCTGCTCTTTTGCTTGCACATCAGCGCGCCACTTATGCCTCCCACGCAGCTTTCTCATGCGCTAATTAGCGCATGAATAATCCCGGTTTTACTTTTTTCAGCCAGACACGCCCACTCCTTATATGGCACCCGCACACTAGCGGGCCGCGCACATTACCGGGGTTTTAGTAAACATACCCCTTAGTGTATGTGTCTCATATCCCCACATGTTAAATGTATCCCCCAATTGTGTTGTGACCGCTTTGATTGAAGGATAAGGCGGTATACAAAACTGTCTAAATAAATAACTAAATAAATAAACTGTCTTTTTGAGGACTCCCAAGATATCATTAATTTGTGTTCTACTCTTCTGATTACTTTTCCATCTATTGAAATTAAGCAACGTATTCTTAGGGCTTTTTTCAGAGTCAAGTCAGCCAAGTTTTGTGGCCAGCCAGTAAATATTTTTCCTGACGTTTCTCGCAGCACCCAACCACGCTGGAGGCAGGTTTTGAGCTTAAAGCCTCGAGTTGTAGTGTTGGGAGCCACTTTCTTCCTTCGGTTTCCTTGTAAATGCATCATTAATTTGGATGGTGCTTCTTATATATTTGCTGAGGTTACTCATCTGGAAAAACTTTTGACCGAGAAACAGGGCATAGGAAGGGTAGATAATTGAATAATAGTAGGCCTCCATTCATGGGTTAATTTAATCCTATGTTTTCTTTGTTTTGTTTAATTCTTGATGAGTTAACAGCTTGACTTCCATGATGTGGACTTCATCAGTTTTATTTTACTTATTTACTTAATTGTAAATTGTTTTTTTCCTTTCTTTTATTATATTATGGGATTGTCCTTGTAATATTTTTGGTTATTGTAATGACTAAAACTCTATAAATAAAAATAAATAAATACATAAATAAATATATGGAACTCTACTATTCAAAAAGCTGCTACTCCCCCTATTACAAACCATAGGAAAACCACTAAAAACTCTGAAAAATGGTACACACATGAGCTTACAAAACTAAGAAGGCAATTAAGAAAACAAGAAAAAAGTGGAGGCTAAACAAAACACAAGAAAACAAACAACTCTACCATAATTTGCTCAATAGTTACAAAGACACAATTAATAAAACAAAAAGGGATTACCCCACCAAAATACTAAACTGTTCTCTTAATTGCCAGAGCTGTTTTCTATCGTAAGATCACTTGCCAAGACAAACCAAACTGAGTCAGAAATATGTAACATCAGCCCACAAACATTAGCCAATTACTTTGCATCCAAGCTTAAAGATAAAAGCTCTAAACATACCACCTTCTCCCTAGATTACCCAGCAAACCTCATCAAATGGGATTCTTTCTACCCAATAGATGAAAAACACCTGCTAAACGTTATAACAAACATCGATACCAAAAACTCCCCCTTGGATCCATGCCCAGTATCATGGATCAAATCCACAAAATCAGAATCCGCCCTATACATCCTACACATTATTAACCAATCTCTATCCCAAGGCATCATGCCCACAGACCTCAAAACTTCATCAATCTGCCCTATACTTAAAAACAAGATACTCAATGAACAACACCCAAGCGCATACAGACCCATAGCCAGCACACCTTTTATTGCCAAAATAATAGAAAAAGTAATTCAACTTCAAGATTACATTGACCTTAATGCCCCATTAGATTCCCACCAATTTGGATTTCGACCACTTCACATTGTAGAAATCTTGCTGATAACATTAATGGATCACCTCATCAGAGGCATAGATAACCCTAACTGTGCATTCATTCTTCTTTTCAGTGACATAGCTTCAGCATTTAACAACATCAACCATGACACCCTCATTTCAAGATTAGCACAATAGGATTAGGAAGCACAATCTTACATTGGTTCAAATCATAGATCTCAAACTGCAAACCTCATGTACAAATACACATCACAGCCATTCCCCCAGGACAAAGGAATACCTCAAGGTTCAGTTCTCTCTCCCCTCCTTTTCAACCTATACCTGCAACCAATAACCAACATTTTCAGAAAATTTGATATTGGATATTACATCTATGCTGATGACATTATGATGCCCCTCCCCATAGACATAAATAATCCTATCACAAGATATCAGACTGCATTAATGAAATGGAATTATGGCTAAAAGACAACAACCTTAATGTTAACTACAAAAAAACAGAAGCCCTATTTATTTCGAGAAATCAAAACCATACACCTCTTCAATCCATCACGATTAATAATTTTGTATTTCCTGTCAAACCAGAGGTGAAATACCTTGGCATAATACTGGATCTATCTCTCAGCATGCTTCCCCATATAAAACAAATAGCAAGAACTATCTTTTTTAAGTTAAAAACTATCCAATGTTTACGACCTCTGCTAGACATCAATGATTTCAAATCTGTAGTTCAGGCCCTCATCACATCACATTTTGACTACTATAATAGTCTATTACAGGGTCTGCCAATCAAAAGCACAAACGTACTTCAGAGAGCTCAAAACATCACCACCAGAATAGTTTCCAAGGCCCACCTCACCGATCATATAACACCCATCCTATATAACTTACATTGGCTGCCAGTTCTAAGCTGAATAAAATATAAGCTATTAATTGTAACATTTAAATTAATCAATAACATTTCCCTGTCTTTTCTATCAACCCTCCTCCACACCCACCAGACACTAGAATTCGCAGACAAAATGCTAGCAACTCCCTTGTAATCCCCCACTCTATCCGCAAGACAAAACAGACTACAAGCTCCAGAGCCTCCACATATACTGCCCCCAACCCCTGGAACTCGCTACCTCTCACACATCACATAATTGAAGAACTCCAGATATGTAGGAGAGACCTCAAAACATACCTCGTTTCTAAACATTACAGAAACTCAGATTTGAACCCAAATATAGACATGTCCTCACAAATACTGACCACACACACCCCTGAACGACACCCACCTACAACAATCTCAAACTCAATGTAACTCTTCTAACCTGAAATTTTGTACATTGTTTATTATCATCCTGTAATAGGCTAAGTTTGTAGCCAAATGTATATCCTAAACTGTTTTGTTACTCCCAAAAGGTTACTATGTAAAACGTTAAACCATTGTTCTATGTAAAATGTTCTGTTATCTGTAAACTGCCCCTGATCTTTGGAAGGGGCTGTATAGAAAAATCTAATAAATAAATCAATAAATAATATTTTCCATACAATGCTTCATGTATGTCACAACCCCATTACATGTCCACCTATCACTATACTTCAGTATCTTTACCATTTATGGTGTCTTGGACTCCAAGCATCCTCTATTAGGGTATATCTCAGTGCCCTCTCCACTTAATCACACTCTTGTTGATAGTATTCTGGCTTCTCATTGTTTCATCATTTCACACTTCATGAAGTGACTTCTCCTTGTCAAACTGCCAATGCAGAAGCTCATTGTCCCATGGAAAATTTCTCAGAGGTTAAAAATGAACAATCTTTAAAAAAAACAAAACCCTTTATAGCATCATTGGTCAGAAATATGTATTCTATTGTAAAATGAGAAGCTGTAAAGATGGACCATAACACTAATGCTGCCTTTCATGAATTCTCAAATTAAAGAGTTATCTTGGAATCCAACAAGCTGTCATGCAACTATGTTGCCTCCATCTTGAATCCAAAATGCATCCCGGTAGCTGAGCCCTATAAAAACAGCACACAACACTAAAGATGGGAAAAGCAAATTTACCCATGTAAAAGGATATCTTTCTAAATAAAAAGGTATTGCCATCCTCTTTGCTGATAAAAGTGCATGCTTTGTTCCACATTAAAACGCAGTACTAGGAGTTAACAATTGCAGATGGGACAGGAGCAAGTGGGGATCACTCCTTCCCCCAGAGAGACATGTACGCTTCGGACAGGGCTGGCGCTACCCAGTAAATGTGTTAAGCATGACAGGGGGTCACTGGCAGCAGGGGGCACCAGTGCTAGCTGTCCCTCCCTCCCTCTTTCTCTTTCTCTCCTGCCCATGGGATGTGCTGCTCCCACAGGCAGAAGAATTGTGCAAGTCTGCAGGCAGGATCTTCTGCTCAGGGCTGCAATTGTGGCCGTGCACAATTATTCTGGCCTTACGAACAGCAAGACCACAATTGTGGCCCCGAATAGAAGATCCTGCCTGCGGGACTTGCTGTTTCCGAGGGAAGAACTGTGCAGAGCTGTCTTTGTGGCACTAACCTTAAACACATTCAGATTTCTCAAAATACTACTGTATGTATTCTCTTGAATGCTTGCACGTTCAATCATGTAAGTCCTCCTTTTTTTGGAACTTCACTGACTAGTTACAAGTTTCTGCATCCAGTACGAGAATCTCTGCCTCACCCACAAAGTTTTCACACTTCATGAAGTGTAAGGTTTGCCTCTTTGCGGATGATACCAAAATCTGCAATAGAGTAGACACCCAGGAAGGGGTAGATAACATGAGGAGGGATCTAGCTAAGCTTGAAGAATGGTCTAGAATTTGGCAGCTGGGATTTAATGTTCAAAAATGTAAGGTCATGCATTTGGGCTGCAGCAATCCAAGGGAGCAATATAGTACGAGCTATAGGGGGTGAAGTACTTTTGTCCACTAAAGAAGAGCGGGACCTAGGTGTGGTTGTGTCTGATGAACTTAAAGTAGTTAAACAGGTAGAAAAGGCGATGGCAAAAGCTAGAAGGATGCTTGGGTGCATATGGAGAGGAATGACTAGCAGAAAAAAGGAAGTGATAATGCCTCTGTATAAGTCTTTGGTGCGACCTCATTTGGAGTATAGTGTGCAATTCTGGAGACCGCACCTTCAAAAGGATGTGAACAGGATGGAGTCGGTGCAGAGGGTGGCTACTAAAATGATTAGTGGTCTTCATTATAAAGCATATGAGGACAGACTGAAGGATCTTAATATGTACACCTTAGAGGGAAGGCGGGATAGAGGTGATATGATTGAGATGTTTAAATACCTCCATGGCATAAATGTTCAGGGAGAGAGCCTCTTTCAATTGAAAGCAAGTTCTGCTACGAAGGGACATGGGATGAGGGTTAAGGGGGATAGATTCAGGAGTGATATGAGGAAATATTTCTTTACGGAAAGAGTAGTGGATCCGTGGAATAGTCTCCCAGTGGAGGTGGTAGAGATGAGGACAGTAACTGAATTCAAAAAAGCATGGGACAAACACAGAGGATCTCTAAAGGTAAAAAGGGGACTGTTGTAGTTGTAACCGGGTACGGCAGACCAGTGCTTTCCGCCCATATCCTGTATCCCCTTTTCCCCCCATACGCCCCTATTTACCGCAACCCTCACAAACAAACCATTACACATTTTGGAATCAAACTGGTCGCAGCTTTATTACTTCAAACAATAACCATTACAAACACAACATCATAACTTAACCCCCCCACCCCCCAGTAGACCGAGCCATCACCAGCCGTATTATTAGCAAGGTGACACCGCTTCTGCCTCCCTCGGGTACAAGTCCCGAATAAATCGCTTCACCCTCCCTCATCCGTCTTCGCCATGTTATTAGCAAAAGCCTGAGGGATTGTCCGGGTCGGGGGTACCCCACCCCCGCTCTAAATGCTTGCATCCGGCTCTGGACCCCGGAAACCTCCAGGATCCCGCCAACCCTCTCCAGCTGCAACACCCCAACTCCCGTAACCGGGAACCCCAGTCAGCATGGGGAAGGGTGGGTGGGCATCCCAGGCATCCGGCGAAAGAGGCCGGAGCCACGCTGCACCCCCACCCATAACCCCCAGCAACTGCCCGCTCTAACCCTCCCATTGGCTCCCGCACCACAACAACTCGCGGGGCCAATGGGAGTGCTTCCTAGGCTGCCACCACTCCCCCCCCCCCCACCGTGTCGGCACGCTCCGACGGGGCGATGCATGGCCGCCCCCCCGGTTAATGCCGGCCGCGGGCACATGGCTCCATGGCCTCGCTATAACCGGGTACGGTGGACCAGTGCTTTCCACCCATATCCTGTATCCCCTTTTCCCCCCATACGCCCCTATTTACCGTAACCCTCACAAAAAAACCATTACACATTTTGGAATCAAACTGGTCGCAGCTTTATTACTTCAAACAATAACCATTACAAACACAACATCATAACTTAACCCCCCCCCCCACCCCCCAGCAGACCGAGCCATCACCAGCCGTATTATTAGCAAGGTGACGCCGCTTCTGCCTCCCTCAGGTACAAGTCCCGAATAAATCGCTTCACCCTCCCTCATCCGGCTTCGCCATGTTTTTAGCAAAAGCCTGAGGGATTGTCCGGGTCGGGGGTACTCCACCCCCGCCCTAAATGCTTGCATCCGGCTCCGGACCCCGGAAACCTCCGGGATCCCGCCACCGGCTCAGACCACCCTGGAACTGAGCCGCCCCCCAAAGTGAAAGCTGCGACCAGCCCGCATCCCAGCCACAAGACACTCCAAGGCCTCCTGCCAATCGTTGAGGAGCAAATCCATCCCCTCCGGAGACAGATGTACTCCATCCGAACGAAACAGGCCAGCACAGTCGACATCTACCCACGGGTGCAAAATTTGGCACCCCCCGTGCTCCCCCACCCATCTGCCAATTTGGCGATTAATCTTAGTCAGCCCTCTGGACCAACGTCGCTGCGCCCGGCAAGCAGGCCTTGGAATAATGTCAGACCAAACCACGACTATGCCCGGGAACATAGCCATAGAAACATGATGACAGAAAAAGACCACAAGGCCCATCTAGTCTGTCCTTCCATAACAACTACAACAGTCCACTTTTTACCTTTAGAGATCCTCTGTGTAGGTCCCATGCTTTTTTGAATTCAGTTACTGTCCTCATCTCTACCACCTCCACTGGGAGACTATTCCACGGATCCACTACTCTTTCCATAAAGAAATATTTCCGCATATCACTCCTGAATCTATCTCCCTTCACCCTCATCCCATGTCCCCTCGTAGCAGAACTTGCTTTCAATTGAAAGAGGCTCTCTCCCTGAACATTTATGCCACAGAGGTATTTAAACATCTCAATCATATCACCTCTATCCCGCCTTTCCTCTAAGGTGTACATATTAAGATCCTTAAGTCTGTCCTCATATGCTTTATAATGAAGCCCATTAATCATTTTAGTAGCAACCCTCTGCACCGATTCCATCCTGTTCACATCCTTTTGAAGGTGCGGTCTCCAGAATTGCACACCATACTCCAAATGAGGTCGCACCAAAGACTTATACAGAGGCATTATCACCTCCTTTTTTCTGCTAGCCATTCCTCTCCGTATGCACCCAAGCATCCTTCTAGCTTTTGCCGTCACCTTTTCTACCTGTTTAGCTACTTTAAGATCATCAGACACAACCACGCCTAGGTCCCGCTCTTCTTTAGTGGACAAAAGTACTTCACCTCCTATACTGTATTGCTCCCTTGGATTGCTGCAGCCCAAATGCCATTACCACCCCCAAGTCCTTGAGCACTGCCCGAATCAACTGCCGGCAAGTCCAGGAACTCAAGTCGTTGCCTCCAAGGTGAATCAACAATATATCCGGTGGCATCCGCCGCAGGCCTTCGTGGTGCTGTAGCAAAGGTACGAGCTGAAACCACCTCAGTCCGCGCTCACCCAGCCATGAGACGGTCACCCGAGAAGTGTCCACTCCAAGATTCACACCCACCGGTCGTGTTGCTGCTCGCCGACCAGCCCAGTAAACGAACGAGTGGCCAATCACCCAACAGTGACACAATCCTTGCGCTATATCTGCAAAAGAAATAAAGAAAGTTAGTCCCCCCCTCCTTTTATAACCGTACGTAACCGCAGAAGGCCTGGGACCTCCACCGGCCAATCCGCTGGATATCTCCCTCTGATAACCCTTCCGCTGCCGCACTGGTAGCCGCGCCAATCTGGAAGGAGTGCGGGGCATACCGACGCGGGTCCTCCCCTACCCGCTGGAGTGTCATCCGCAATACCGCCGTAAACTGAAACCGGGTAAGCACCCGCGCGTCCTCATGCACAAAAAGACAGCCGGCACTGACCGGCCGTACCCGCAAGTACTCCGTTAGCAAGGTAAATGGACACGTGGGGGAACCCGACACCGCATGCAGTACTACGAAGGCCCCTTTTCCCCTCTGATCCGTTTTGGAACACGCCAACAGTATGCGAACCCATCCTTCCCCAAATGAAACGTGCTGCACCTGCAAGCCACCGCCCCTGCAGCGGCGACCGGAGTCTTCCACCAATTCGCCCACACGGAAGGCGCCAAAAAAGGCCACGGAAAACACCGCCCGAAAAAGCAGGCCTTCATAACTGGACGAGACCACCTGTGTCAATGCACCGCATAACCGGCCTAGAAGGTCATGAGTTATAGGCTGACGGGTATCCCCTAAAGATGGACAGGACCGTTCCCATCCATGTAGAAGCCGGCGAGTTAGAAAGCCCCCCCCCCGCGGCCCCCCACCCTACCGCCTTCATAAAAAATGAAAATCCTGCCAAATTCCTCCGCACTGTGGAGCGCGAGAGACCCACAACTTTTGCTGCCAGCACATACTGACCAAGCAGGAAATCCGAAACGGGGCCTGGACTCCATCCTTGGTCCTGCAGGAAGGTCACCACGCTGCTGCAGCCCCGGTGGTACACCTCCCATGTCGCCGCCGATACGGAATTCTTCAGCAAGTCTGTAAGGCCTCCAGGCCAATCCGCCATAGGTGCTCTGGGATCTCAGCCCCTTCCTCCTCCGCATCTGGCGCCAATGCCCGAAAACGCTCCCACTTAAAATGGGAAAGAGCATCAGCAATTAAATTAGTATGTCCTGGAATGTGACGCGCTCTGAGCACTACATTCAAGCGCAAACAAGCCAAAACCACCTGACGCATCAAATCGGCTACCGGTCTACACCGAGGGGCATAATTATTAAGCACGCTGACAACTGCCACATTGTCACACCACCAGAGGACCTGATGATTCCGTATCCGATCTGGCCACAAGGACAGCACTACCACGATCGGGAACAACTCCAAAAAAGTGATGTTCTTGGTGAGACCTGCCTCGCGCCATGACTGCGGCCATTCAGCCGCACACCTGGCACCCCCGAAGTACACCCCCAAGCCTGACCCGCCCGCCGCATCCATATATAATTGTAAAGCCGCACTGGATATCACCGCGTCGCGCATCACCGTGACGCCGTTGAACCCGCGCAAAAACTCGTCCCATACTCCCAAGTCCGCCCGCATGCTTCGAGACACTCTGATCCGATGATGAGGTTTACGCACCCCCGCTGTCGCCGACGTGAGATGCCGCAAGAAGACTCTGACCATGGGAATGACCCTACATGAAAAATTCAGGGAACCGATGAGGGACTGCATTTCCCACAATGTCAACTTCGAGGAGACAAGCACGTTGGCTACCAATATGCACAGTCGGATCACCTTAGTGGCAGGCAAACGGACTACCATCAACTCAGAATCAAGCTCCACCCCTAGAAAGGTAATACAAGTCGCGGGGCCCTCCGTCTTTCCTGCCGCCAATGGCACCCCAAACTCCTGTGCCAGCAAACTAAAGCCATCCGACAAGGTGTGACACTGCGCAGACTGAGCCGTCCCGACGAAAAAGAAATCATCCAAATAATGGACAATCTGGCTACAACCCATCCGCGCCACAATAGCCCAATGCAAGAAGGAACTAAACCGCTCAAAATAGGCACAGGATATCGCGCAGCCCATGGGCATACACTTGTCAAAATAAAAACGCCCCTCAAAGTGAAATCCCAACAAAGGAAACGCCGACGGGTGGACCGGTAATAACCAGAAAGCAGACTCTATATCCGCCTTTGCCATATAGCACCCGGGCCACATTTTTTGACTAAAGCCAAAGCCTCGTCAAAAGATGCGTATCGTACGGCACACAATTCCCACGGAATGTGGTCGTTAACAGACGCACCCACGGGGGAGGACAGATTATGGATGAGGCGATACTTACCCGGCTCCTTCTTCGGAATTATACCCAAAGGGGAGACCACAAAGCCCTCAAACGGCGGCTCCAGAGAGGGGCCTGCGACCCGTCCTAACCGCATCTCTCCCGCCAACTTAGCCCATACAGTATCGGCAAACCGCCTCAGAGATGACGGATTCCTAGCCTCAACCTTCGCTATCTTACCCACCACGGGAACGTGAAACCCGCATCGGAACCCCTCCTCCAACACAAAACTGTCTTGCTGTTTGGGATAACGGCGCAACCATGGTAACAAGGCTTGTAGCTTGATAGGAGTGGGGGCAAGGCCCTCCATGCACCTATTGCTTAGACAGGGGGGGGGGGCTCCGGTAACACCTCTCCGCACACATTTAAGGGCCGAATGTCCTCCGCCACAGACAGAGCAAGCGTGCCAGAATTTACAGTCCGGAAAGGGGCATGAGGACTTATTGAATCACCAACATACATCCCCCGTGCCTCCCCCCCCCCCCCCCGCGGCTCTCTGTCCTGCCACAGGCACGCTTCCCCGAAAGGGCTTGCCGGAGCCTGCAGCCGCAACCGACCCCCCTTTTTGCCCGCCAGCCCCCCCGACATTCTGCCGAACAGCCATCTGCGTCAGCCACAAATTGATATCCTGAGTTCCCCAGGACAACCCCAGATTTTCTTCCATCTTATCGCGGAACCTCTCATCATAGTTGAGCCAAGCCCAACTGTCGTGAGTCTGCAACGCCTCTAAGATGGAGTCAGCGTAAGCCAACATCATGCCGTACTGCTCTGGGTGTACCTGACCCCAAACACTAGCCAACCGCAAAAAGGCTCGCGTCCAATTCACCACATTCCGGCCCACTCTCCGCACTCTCCCGGCCTCTTCTTTCTGCTGTCCCCTGACCGCTTCCGACCCTCCAATAATCGGAAAATGTCTATATATCTTCGCTTTTGTATTTTCCGCCGCAACCTCCTAGGTACACCCTCCCATAACTCCGAGAACGCCGCTAAAGTGGGCTGCGCTGCGCCTTTTGGAGGCCCCACGGCCGTCTCTCCTTGGATTGCAGTATTGCCGCCCTACTCTGAGTCCGAACCAGAGGACGATACGGAGGACGACGAAGACGAGGAGTCCGACCGCCTACGCCTACGACACGAATGCCTACGCTTCCTGCTTTGTTTCTTCCGACTTGTGCCACTAGTACCCGTAGCTTCCAACTCACCTGCCATGACCTCCGCTGCACCAGAATCCACCGGACACTCTGATGCTGTCTGCGCCGCCGGTTCCCCAGCTCCAGACGGTAGCCGCATCTCCTGACGTCCATCCGAGCCATCACCTTGCCGTGCCGTACCCCACCACGGGCTCTCCGCATACTGCCAAGCCTGGTGAACCTGTGGAGAGAAGACAGGAAAAGGCGGAGAGACACCTGCCAGACCCCCCGTTGCCTGCCACGCTCCAAGCCATTCCGCCCGGGAGGAGCCCTGACCTCCGCCCTGCCAGTGTTCCCACGAGGCCGGAGACCCCCTGCCAACTGCCCCTTGCCATCCATATGGGCCGGGGAACCCCCCGAAAAAACCTCCCCGCCCTTCCCTGGGAGCTGGCATAGGGCCCAAGCCGCCAGTGGACTCCTGTCCCCTATCCTGCCGTTCTGCACTGTCCTCTCCCCGACCTGCCAGACTGCCCCTACTGGACCGACCGCTGCCAGGTAGGTCCCCACCTGGCACAGCACTAGCATCTGCAATTAGTGCCTGTGTCTGTCTGACACCCGACCCGCTGCCCCCCCGCTCCCTACTGACCGTGGGGGTCCTCTGCCCCTCCGCCCCCGACTCCCTGTGCCACGAGCGGATGCCCTGGTCACTCCTTGCCCCCTCCTCCCACGTGCTGCAATACCTCTTGACCTATTCCCTGGCGCCCGGGCAACGCCACCCCCCTGCGCAGCTCCATTATCCGGCCCCAGCAGCCCTCGATCCCCTGAGGGCCCTACGGCCCCCCTTCCCCTTCCAGGCCTTTTGCTATTGTGGGAACCCCTTTTGTTGGCAGTACCCCATCGCAAACCCCCCATTGTAAAGGGGCACAGTTCTTAGCAAGATGCTGCCCTCCTTTACAGCAGTTATCGCTACGTCAGTATTTTTAGTTATTTATTTTATTTTATTTTATTTTATTTTTGCTCTCAGGCAGGCCCAGAAAGCACGAGGCTGCCTCTCCGGAGCCTGCAACTCTAAGGCCGCAGCCCTATAGACAAGTGCCCTGAGCTCCCGGCCCTCTGCCCCAAGAAAAATTATTTATATTTTTTTGTAAAGAAACCGCGCTTCCCGAAACCGCAGGAGTAGACAAAACACTCACTGCACTGAACGCCAGACCCTTTGCGGCACACGACTCACCCACATCTGCACGTGCACCCCTGGTCGGCCGACAAATTCAGTCCGGCAGCTCTTCCTCCGCTCCCGCCGGCAGCTCTTCCTCCGCTCACACCGACCAAAGTCAGCCGGCTCCTCGTCCTCCGCTCCCGCAGACCCAATCCAGTCTGGCTCCTCGTCCTCCGCTCCCGCCGCTCCGGAGACGAACTAAGGCCCACCACGCGATCTCTGCCGCTCCAGCGCTCAGCTCACAGCACACGTCCGGCATCCCAGGCATCTGGCGAAAGAGGCCGGAGCCACGCTGCACCCCCACCCATAACCCCCAGCAACTGCCCGCTCTAACCCTCCCATTGGCTCCCGCACCACAACAACTCGCGGGGCCAATGGGAGTGCTTCCTAGGCTGCCACCCCTCCCCCCCCCCACCGTGTCGGCACGCTCCGACGGGGCGACGCATGGCTGCCCCCCGGTTAATGCCGGCCGTGGGCACATGGCTCCGCGGCCTCGCTATTATGGAAGGACAGACTAGATAGGCCATGTGGTCCTTTTCTATCATCATATTTCTATGTTTCTATGACTTCTCCTCTTCATTGATCCCTCACTCCTCAACCCAACCGCTGCACACTATCTACAACAACCATTTAGTTGTCCCTTTAGTAATCATTTAAAATTAGAGTCCATCAGGAAGTGTGCCTTCTTTTACTTGACATCTAGTTTGTGGAATAATTTACCTCATGCTTTAAGAATACAGTCCTCCTGCAAAAGCTTCTGGGTTGATCTAAAGACCCACTTTTTTGGGCATTTAACTGTGGGCTCTGAGTCTTTGGCAGCAAGAGAGTACCTGGTTTCTTTTACTCATTCCCTGTCTTTTTATTTTTTTTTTATTTTCTATTCTCTTCTTTCCTTTATAGTTATTGCTGTTCTCTTTTTTTCCTTAATTGATTTTTATAATGTAAACCACCATGATATTTTGAAAGGCAATATATCAATGTTCTTAATAAATGATGAATGATATCTGTATTCTCCATTATCAGGCTTCACTCTGCCTCTGCACTCACTCACAATCATGGTTTACTGTATCTCCTAGAAAACGGCTCTTATCTACCACTTTAAAGCCTCCATGATAAATAAATTTATTATAGTAAGAATGCGTCTAGTTGGACTGTTGTTTGTATGCATCATTCCCATTATTTCTTATTCTCACTGACTTTTGAAGGGTTTTTTATTAGTTCACAGTACACTTGGTACTGGAGAATGTTTATGATGTTGTTAGTGAGATGAAAGAATCAGATTTTAAAAATATATATATATTGAGTTATATGGGTGAACATCCTAATTCTGCTCTTCACCCTTATCAAAGGAGGGGTTTCTGTGGATGCAGTGTACTATTATGGATCAGGAGCTAGTTAAAAAATGGAAAGCAGAGGGTAGGGCTAAATGGCCAATTTTCCCAATGGAGAAAGGTGAATAGTGGAGTACCCCACGGATCTGTGCTGGGTCTGCTGCTTTTTAACATATTCATAAATGACCTGGAAATGGGAACAATGAGTGAGGTTATCAAATTTGCAGATGACACAAAACTATTCAAAGTTGTTAAACCCATGAGGATTGTGGAAAATTGCAAGAGGATCTTGATAAGCTGGAAGACTGGGCATCCAAATGGCAGATGAAATTCAGTGTGCACAAGTGCAAAGTTATGCACCTAGGAAAGAAAAAAAATTATGGTTACACAATGGAAGGTTCCACATTAGGAATCACCACCCAGGAAAAAGATTTAGGCATTATTGGAGATAACATGTTAAAACCCTCGGCCCAGTGTGCAGTGGCGGCCAAGAGCAAATAGAATGCTAGGTATCATAAGGAAAGGAATGGAGAATAAAACAAAAGATATTATAATGCCTCTGTATCATTCCATGGTGTGACTGCACCTTGAATACTGTGTGCAATTCTGGTCGCCGTATCTTAAAAAAGAAAATAGCATTATTAGAAAAAGTACAGAGAAGAGCCACCAAAATGGTAAAGGGGATGAAAGGATATCCCTTTGAAGAGAGGCTAAAAAGGTTAGGGCTCTGTAACCTGGAAAAGAGACGGCTGAGGGGAAATATGATAGAGGTCTATAAATTAATGAACGGAGCGGAACGGGTAAACGTAGATCGATTGTTTACAGCATCAAAATATAGAAAGACTAGGGGGCATGCAATGAAGCTACAGGGTAACCTATATAAGACTAATAAGAGAAAATATTTTTTCACTCAACGTGTAATTAAACTCTGGAATTTGCTACCGGAGGATGTAGTAAAAGCTGTTAGTGTAGCTGGGTTTAAAAAAGCTTTAGGCAAGTTCCTGGAGGAAAGGTCCATAAACCATTATTAAAGGGGATCCAGAATATCCACCACTTGACCCAATACAAGCATTGTGGAACCTGAGTCTTTGGGGAAACTGCTAGATACTTGTGACCGAGATTGGCCACTGTTGGAAACAGGATACTGGGCTTGAACGACCTTGGTCTAACCCAGTATGGCATATCTTATGTTCTTATGTTCAAAAAGAAAAAGCAAGAACCATAATGCAAAATAACAAAATAAAATGAGTTATAATTTGGTGCTATAAACTTTACTGTGGTTCTCACCTTTTCTTTTAGTTCCTTGGTGTGTGAGCATCTTGCATTTCCTTTGTTTTTTGCAGAATATATATTTACACTAACACCATGCTGGTCCAGTGTGTAGTTTCAGAGAAGTTATTTTGGGGTTGCCAAGCTCCTCTTGTTGTTTGGCACATTTAGTGGTATGTTTAATAAGCTCCGTGCTGGTATAGTAGGCTAACTGCAGGAGAGGGCAGGGCATCCTCCCGCAATTGCCCTGCTTGAGGTGGCATTAGTTGCATGTACTCTACTTACATCTTACCATTATGTTAGTTTCTGATGACAATGAAGATGCCTGCATAGGAGAGTTATTTCTCTTGCCTCACTCTGGAGGACAGTGTAATTTTGGGAAAGAAAACCTAGGAGAAATGGAAAAAGCATAGGTCGTACTCCCTGGTTCATCCAGAAAGTGGCCATGTTATTCTCACTTTTCTCTCGTTCCAGCTTCACTTCCTACTGCTAGTACATTGACTACATGACTGCCAGTAGGAACTGAAGGTAGAGTGAGAGAAAGCCAGAATAACAGAGGCTTGATCAAGAAATGAAAACAAAGCCAGTGATCCAGCAAAGAGAAAGCATGGATTAAACATAAGAACATAAGAAATGCCATATTGGGTCAGACCAAGGTCCATCAAGCCCAGTATCCTGTTTCAACAGAGGCCAATCCAGATCACAAGTACTTGGCAGGTTCCCCAAAAAGACACACAGGTTCCACAATGCTCGTCCAAGGGTAAGCAGTGGATTTCCAGAGTCCTCTTATAATGGTTTATGGATCTTTCCTCCTGAAGCTTGTCTAAACCTTTTTTAAACCCAGCTACACTAACAGCTTTTACTATATCCTCTATTAACAAATTTCAGAGTTTGATTATGCATTGAGTGAAAAATATTTCTCTTATTAGTCTTAAATGGGTTACATTGTAGCTTCATTGCGTGTCCCCTAGTCTTTTTACTTTTTGATGGTGTAAACAATCTATCTAAGTTTACCTGTTCCACTCCATTCTTTAATTTATAGACCTCTATCATATCTCCCCTCAGTCGTCTCTTTTCTAAGATTTATTGGGGAGGCAAGGGCAACCAATTTTGTGACCCCCATTGGAGCTCTTGGAGCTGTTTAAAAGATGCTAGATCAGGATGACCCCAAATGATCATCTTTTGCAATACAGGTTGGCTGTTTAAAGATGTGACTTTCATGCTTGGGAGTCTGCAGAAGGCTGTTTGTCTTACCAAAGCATGGCACAGTAAAGGATTTTAGGGAAAAATAGTCATCAGATTGCTTTAAAATATTTTATGAGCATTGTTTAGGCTTCCTGGTCCAATTTGTTAAAAAGTGAATTGCCTCGGCACAGAAAAGCATTCTGAAACGCTGGCATATGAATAATATATTCAGAGTATATTTTCTTAATTTACAGCAGTCTAATGACATGCTTATATACTGTTGGCCTATTTTTCTAATTATTCTTCACAGTACTATAACTTGTAACCTATTGGTTTGTTGTTGAAACCTGCTTAACACATGTGGTTTAAATTAGCAATATGTTGCCAGAGTGATAGACTATGTTGCGACTATTCCTTGCATCAACATTATACCAATTTTGCTTATAGTTTCTAGATGTACATTGACTGCATAGCTATCATGTTGTTGATTCCTACATTCTGTACAAAATCTTCCTCCTGCATATTTTATCAATAAGTAAAATATTTCCAAACTGTCCATACCACAGAGTGTTTTTCTTTTGATCCACATCTAAAATTTAGCTTGTTCTTGGACTACCATAGCTTGATGCTAAGTATTTACTGCTCAGTAGTTATTTTTATTCTGGCTATGGATTTATCCTTTCACTGCAATTTCTTACAACACTGGATATGAAGGAGCATAATGTGAAAAGAGTTCACAAAAGAGTTTGGGGAAAAAGGGGGGTGGAGTGTAGCTAGCATTAATAATAATGAGAGAAGGGGTACTGATCTATAGGTTGCAAGGGGGGGGTGGCACCAGAAACCCTAGCACCGGCCCTGCAATATTGTTACTTGTTATTGTGGTTTAAATAAGTACATTTTATAAATAAAAACATATTGCAAAGGCCTATAATATATTAATAACAAATGATTACAGCGACAATGCGTTAACGATAAAGGAAGAGAGACGCATTTGATTTTATCATGGGGGGTCACCACAAGTTGACCAATAGTAAAAGGGGTCACGGTACTAAAAAGGTTGAGAACCACTGATCTAGAATGCTATTCTGGGGATGTCTATGTAAATGTCCCCATAGACGTCCATATTGGGCATGTCCACATCTGTTAAATTGTGCCTGAACTTGCACATACCTGTTTTTTTTTTTTCAGACGTTCTGACTTTGATGTCCCAGATTGCACTTGGACGTCCTTGTAAAATGTGCTTAACATTCTCCAGGCAATTTTATAACATCTATTTACACACATAAAACACTGTTTTACCCATCAAAATACTTTTTAAAATTACCTCATGAAATATAAAGAAGCTTAGGCCACAGAACACCCAATTCACCCACAGAAATCCCTCAGAAATAAACAACAATAAACATTGGAGGTGATGGACACGAGGACAATATCTGAATTCAAAAAAGCATGGGACAAACACAGAGGATCTCTAAAGGTAAAAAAGAGGACTATTGTAGTTGATATGGAAGGCAGACTAGATAGAACATGTGGTCTGTTTCTGCAGTCATGTTTCTATGTTTCTAACTCCAAGATATTGGGGGCCTAAGAATTGGGGATGGCAGAAGTAGATCTGTCCCTCACCTTTCTCTAGGATAAAAGCAATATTCATAGCACATTAGGTCACATTCTGGGGTATGTTTACTTAGCAGCGGTAACTACTACCACTGCTTAGTAAACATATCCCTAGGTATCTCTGGATTACTTGGCTGAACTTTCTGTTCTGTAAACTCTTTACCTCTCTGGATTATCTAGACTGTACTCTTTAGCTACACTCTACTGACTGAGCCATCGATCTACTTGTCGGCACGTCCATACGTTTTCAGCTATTTGCCATCATTTCTGTGCCAATTTTTTCATTGAAAAAACATCTGTGAGTGAACATAATCTAGCTTTGCCTGCCATTTGTTTGAAAGTCCTTCTGTCTGTGTAATTCATGTACATTTGAAATATATAACATTTATCACTGATTTTTATTAGCTGTTCATAACAAAACCAAGAGGGTTTTTTAAAAAAATATTTCTTATCTTGCCAGTTTTAGGGGTTTAGTTGGGGGATGGGTTTTTATATGCATAAAAACATAGAAACATATAGGTCAATATTCAAAAGGCTTTATAAATTTAGCAGCAGCCACTAAACATATAAACCCCATATCTGTGATCTTTCAGTTGCATTATATGAATAGTGGCACTGAAAATTCTTACAGACCACCCCAATACTATCTGGACATTTTATTCATTTAGCCATTTTTAAATACTGCTTCATCTTGAAATCAAAGCGTTTTTCTCTAGCCTTTCCTTATTTATTAATTTTATCTTTTTATACCTTTACTCTCCCTTTTGATTTCAAAGATATTTTTCTTCTCTTACTCATTTTCTTCTCTTCATTTCCTCAACATTTTTCCATCCTGTTTTCATCTTTCTTTTGCTTATGTTATAGGTTCCATTTATGTTTTCAGTTTTCCTTATGTTTTTCTTTATCCTACTTATACTGTTCCATTCTCCTTATCCTCCCCTTTTCCTCTCCCACACCCCCTCCCATGTTCCTTGCTTCCTCACTCACTCACTCACTCACTCACTCCACCTCTCCATAATTCCCTCATCTTTCACTACTTTCTTGAATTTCCTCTCTCCTTGCTTGCTTCTCTCTTCCATACCACCCTCTTCCTCCTTCCTTATCTCTCAATTGCTCCTTCCTATGCTCCTCACCCTTCTCCCGGCTCTTCTTCCTTTCCTTTCTTCTTTCCCCCAACCTCCCTTCCCTTTCCTCTTGCCTTTACCCATCTCTCTTCCCTCCTTTATCTCTCTTTCTCCAAACCTTCCCCTCTTATGTCTCTCCTTTCTTTCCATCTCTCATCTTTTCCTCTCATTTCCATCTCCCTTTCCTGCATGCTCTCTCATTCCCTCCCTTCTCCTAGCACACACTCTCTTTCTCCTACTCCATCCCTCCTTTCACTCACCCACTCTCACCCCCCCTGGCAAATTCTCCCTCTCTTGGCAAACATTCTATCCTCCCTATCTCTCCCTAGTTGCTGTCTCCCTCCTCCTTCCCCTAGGCATATACGGTTTTCCTTTTCCTCCCTCTCCCAGCACTCTTTTTCCCTCTTCACATGCTCTTTCATCCTCTTTACACATTCCTCCACCCTCTCCTTCCCCAGGTCCAGCATTTCTCTTTTCCATCCCTCTCCATCCCACCAAATCCCACATCTCGCCTTCTTCTTCCCTGTCCCCAACCAGGTCCAACATTTTGACCTCTTCCTCTTCTTCCTCACCACCCTCACCAAGCAGATCCAGCTTCTCACTCTCTCCCTTTTCTTTCCCACCCCCAACCAGGTCCAACATCTCTCCATTTTCTCATCTCTCCATCTGACATCTTTCCCTCTCCCACCTCCCTACCAAATCCCAGCATCTTCCTCTTTTCCCCCTCCTCAATATAGCATCTCTCCCTCTTCTACTCATCCTCCATCAGGTCCAGCATTGTTCCCTTGCCCTCCCTCCAACCAGATCCAACATCTCTCCCTCATATGCGTGCTTTAGTCACTAAATCTCCAAAGTTTGATTCTGCTCCACCAATAAAGATGGTGTTTGTAAAAGCAGCAGAAGTCTTCTTTCACTTTATTATGACGGAATTTCTATCTCTTAAAAATTCTTAAAGACGATGGTAACATTTTGATGTCTATGAGGGAAGAGTTCAGTGAGCTAAAGGAGCACTTGGATAACATGCAAAAAACAGTGACTGGTCTGCGAACAGTGACGCCATGCCGGGGCTGCAGCATAAAGCTAATGTGATTGATACTGTCTAAGCCAGTGGTTCTCAACCTTTTTTGTACCGTGACCCCTTTTACCATTGGTCAACTTGTGGTGACCCCCAATGATAAAATCAAATGCGTCTCTCTTCCTTTATCATTAACGCATTGTTGCTGTAATCATTTGTTGAATTATTAATATATTATAGGCCTTCGCAATATGTTTTTATTTATAAAATATACTTATTTAAACCACAATAACAAGTAACAATATTTGATTTCAAAATTATGATTTTGTAGTCAAATCACTAATATGAAATAAAATTATTTTTTCTACCTTTGTTGTCTGACCAATTTATTCTCTGATCATGCTGGTCCCGATCTGAGGCTTCTGCTATCCTGTCTTCTCTTAGCTCTCTTTCTGTGGTCTATGGTCCATCTGCCTTTTCTTATCTCTTCTTTCGTTTTCTTCACTTCTTTCCATTAGCCTATTTCCAGTCCCAGTAACCCTCCCCAGTATCAGCCCCTTTCCAGACCTCACTCCCAGTACCTTCCAATGTCAACTTGCATTCCCATGACTGCCACTGGTATCCATTCCCTCCCAGTCCCCCTCTTTCCCCACTGACCAGTCCCTTCTAGTTCAAATACCATGGCAGCCCCTCTCAGATCCACTCCCTTCCAGTTCCGTTCTCCCATCCCCTCATATCAGCCCATTTGTAGCCTTAGCCCCCAGTTTTCTTCCAGGGCCAGCAGCTCTATCCTCCCCTCCACACAATCAGCCCATTCCCAGTTGAAGCCCCCAATCAGCTCGCTTCCAGTGCTAGTCCCCCCTCAACCCCATTACCAGTGCTAGCCTCCCCTAATCAGCCCAATACCAATCCTACCCCCCATCAGCTCATTACCAGTCCTAGCCTCCCCTAATCAGCTCATTTCCAGTGCTAGTCCCTCCTCAACCTCATTACCAGTGCTAGCCTCCCCTAATCAGCTCATTTCCAGTGCTAGTCACTCCTCAACCCCATTATCAGTGCTAGGCTGCCCTAATCAGCCCATTACCAGTCCTACCCTCCCCATCAGCCCATTACCAGTCCTAGCCTCATCTAATCAGCCCATTTCCAGTCCTAACCTCCCCCATCAGCTCATTACCAGTCCTAGCCTCCTCTAATCAGCCCATTTCCAGTCCTAACCTCCTCGATCAGCTCATTTCCAATGTTAGCCCCCCCATCAGTCCATTACTAGTCCTACCCCCCTATCAGCACATTACCAGCCCCAACCCCCCCTTGATCAGTCCATTCCCAGTCCTAGCCTTCCCTAATCAACCCATTACCAGTCCTAGCCCCCCATCTGCCCATTTTAATCTTAACCCACACTGTCTCTCCCCTCTGTCCAGCATTTATCCCCCATCTGTCCAGTATGTCCCCCGTCTCTTCCCTTTGTCCATGTCAGTCCCCCTCCCTCCCTCCCTCCATGTCAGCCCCCCCTCTGTCCATGTCAGCCCTCCCTCCATGTCAGTCCCCCTCCCTCCCTCCATGTCAGCCCCCCTCTGTCCATGTCAGCCCCCTCCGTCCCTCCATCCTTCTCTCCATGTCTGCACCCTCCCTCCATGTCAGCCCTCCCTCCCTCCTTCCATGTCAGCCCCCTTTGTCCAGGTCTGCCCCCTCCCTTCCTCCATGTCAGCCCCCCTCTGTCCATGTCAGCCCCCTCCCTCCATCCATCCATCAGTTCTCCCCTCCCTCCGTGTCAGCCCCCCTGGTCCATGTTAGCCCCCGCCCTCCATCCATCCAACAATCAGCTCTCCCCTCCCTCCATGTCAGCTCTCCCCTCCCTCCCTCCCTCCATCCATCCCCCCATGTCAGCCCCATTGCAGGTTCCCTGCCCCCTCCTCCCCTCTCCCTGTCTGCCTGCTACTGCCCTGTTCTTCTGCAGCTGCGGCTCCCTGCCTCTTAGGGAACCACGGCTGTGCCTGCTGTGAGTGAAGCTGTTGCGGAGCCTTTCTGTCTCTCGACAGTGGTAAACAACTTCCTTTGGAGACGGGACAATGCTGCACTGAGCCCATCAAGAGACAGAAAGGCTCTGCAACGGCTTCACTCACAGGCACAGCTGCGGTTCCCTAAGAGGCAGGAGCCGTGGCTGCAGAAGGTTGGAGTCTGTCAGTTTGCCATTGCCAAGAAGCGGACTTGGCAGCAGCAGCAACTTGTGCGCTTTTTTTTTTTTTGACAGCGGAGTGAGGCGACCCCCGCTGAATCCTGTGGTGACCCCCGTGGGGGTCGTGATCCACAGGTTGAGAACCGCTGGTCTAAGCCAAGCTCAAAGATGAAAATAACTGAGCAAGATGTAACAATTTGAGAATACTCTATTTGTGAGGGTGCCGAGGGGGCAAATGTGATTACATTCCTCAAAGCATTTTTGCCTAAGGTGCTAAATTTACAATTTGAATGCCCTTTTGAAATAGAGAGAACACCTGATTCACCATCAAAGTGCCAATCTAGTGCAAGATATCCATATCCATTTGTGATCTGTATCTTAAGATATCCTCAAGTTCTTGCCATTATCTAAAAAGCTAAACTGAGCACGCCCCTACAATATGAAGGGGATCACATCATGGTATTCCTGAATCTCAATAAGCACACACAACAGAGGCATAAGAAATGTCTGGTTCTCTGTGACAAGTTTAAGCAACTGGGTGCACAATATGGCCAATACTACTCAATGTGAATGCGGGTAGTGGCACAAAATACCACTAGGTCCTTTAATGAACCAAGTGCTCTTCAAGACTTTTTAGACTCCCTGAGATAAAAACGCATCTCTCTGTGTGCAAACCTTGGTGATATACCTTGGAAACTTTTTTCCTTGGGGCTTAAGCCTGTTCTTGATTGAAAACACTGCCAACCTCTGCTTGCTGAAAGCACAATGGTCCATGGTACACTAAGACAATCATGTCAGTGAACAAATGAACTAGTTATTCCCATATGGATCCTAGCAAATGCATCTAAAAAATGTTGATAAGCCTGTATCATATGATATTAGATCACTGTATTTTATATGGGAGCAAGTGTGGTATAATTATCTAAAGCTGCAGGAGTGCTATGTTTTATGGTTACCATGTTAAATGATTTTGACTGGACTGAATGGTATGTAAAACATAGTGGAGGGCGACCTTTAATTCAAATATGTAATTGTGAACTAATTAGTGTGTTTGATGTTTATTGGTTGGCTATGAGATGAGTATCTCCATGCTAGAGAACATAGCTTTATGATATGGAAACTGGTGCAAGATTGAGTGTGTTGGCTGGGTGAATGGTTACTTGTGTTTTCTCTCAATATGCACATATATTTATTTATTTTATTTTATTTATTTAACTGTATTTATATCCCGCTTTTCACCGGGTCAAACCGTCCCAACATCAAAAAGGGGGGGGGGGGGGACAGTAATCAATTCTTAGGGTGGAGGGGCTGTCACCGGGGAGGCCAACATTAATGATTTGAACAGACATTAAGGAATTAAACAATGGACATCAGTCTCTTAGTAGGTAGATCTGTGGGTATGTTAGAGGGTCTGGATGTTAGTCTTTTGGAAACATGTGGGTTGGCCATGTATCCTTCCTCTCTTCTTCCTTTCTTTATTTCTGTGGATAACATTGTCATTCACCCTGTCTCTATGGCTCACAACCTTGGAGTCATCTTTGACACTTCTTTCTCTTTCCTGTACACAGCCAATAGATAGCTAAAACCTGTCATTTATTTCTCTACAACATCAGTAAAATGTGTTTCTTCCTCTCAGAGCACCCTATCAAGACCCTTATCCACACTCTCATCATCTCCCATCTCTACTATTTCAACTTGCTCTTTTCTGGTCTCCCATTGAATCATCTATTTCCCCTTTAATCTTTTCAAAACTCAGCTGTATAGCTAATCTAAAGAACATAAGAATATGAGCTATTCCATATGAGCTCAAACCAAGTTCCATCAAGCCCAGTATCCCGTTTCCAACAGCAGCCAATCCAGGTCACAAGTGACTGTCAGGTTCCCAAAAAGGTACACACATTCTACATTGCTTATCCCAGGATAAGCAGTGGATTTCCCTGGTCCTTTATCATAATGGTTTATGGACTTTACCTATAAAAACTTGTCCAAGCTTTTTTGAAACCAACTACACTAACAGCTTTTACTATATCCTCTGGTAGTGAATTCCAGAGTTTGATTTCAGGTTGAGTGAAAAAATAGTTTCTCCTATTCAGGGGCGGCCCAAGGGGGGTGCGGGGCCATGTGCAGAGATTCATTGTGGGCCTCATTTGCATAAATATTTGCATAATGTGCTTTTAGTAAACATGCCTCTTAATGAGTATCTGGATAAAGAAAGACTACCAGATTTGTAAATTACTATATTCCAGTGCCAACCGCCAGGCCCTTTAGGAAGTATTATAAACACTGACCATTTAGAACCCATAACAAATCCACCATATTATAACAGCACTACCAGGACTAACAAAGCACCAAATCCTACCTATCAACAAGGCAACACTGCAAATATTAAACCAATACATCTCAGAGAATACCAATACATCTCACTGGGGGAAAGAGAACAGGTGGGACTGTCAAAAAGAAACTACATGAATAGAATACCTCAGCTTGGTTACACATGCAGAACATAGACCATCACCACACAAACAACAAGGGATCACAATTTAGAAACAGGAAGATAATAATTAAATTGGGAACTCCAAAAAACAAACATGAAATGTACAACAATACTGAAGTAATACAACTATAAATTAATTTCTTCTTGCATTAAACAAAAATGCAAAGATGTTAGCAATACACATTTCCCAGACCTGACATATTCCAGTTAATAAATTCAAAATAAAAAGTATTTTTCTACCTTTTTTTTTGGGCATTTTATTATTCAGTTGCAATTGCTCCAGTCACTTTCTTCTGGTTTCTTCATGTCTTCTGCGAGCTGTCCATTTGTCCTTTCTTCTCTCTTCTAGATTTTTTCCATTCTCTCTCTATATCTGCTTTAACATACTGATCTTTCCCCTTTTACTTTTCCCCCCACTTCTTTCTTTATTCCTTTATCATCCACTCAAATTTCACCCTTCCATTCTCAATCCCCACTTACTCCCCCAATACCTGGCCAATCATAGATTTTTTTTCCCTCCCACAGAAAATATTTTTCCCCCTCTCCATCCTCATTCCCCATCCCCTTCTAGTGCTCCCCCAAAATCAGCTCCCTTCTAGTTCTAGATCCACCTAGCATCCGCTCCCTTCTAGTCCCATTCTCCCATGCTCCGTCATCAGCCCATTTCCAGTCCTATTCCAGCTCCCATCAGTCCACTTCCAGTCCTATTCCAGCCCCCATCAGCCTATTTCCAGTCCTATTCCCCCATTAGCCATTTCCAGTCCTATTCCAGCCATCGGCCCTTTTGCAGTCCAAGCTCCCCCCATCAGCCCATTTCCAGTCTTAGCCCTTCCCATCAGCCCATTTCCAGTCCTATTCCAGCCCCCCCATCAGCACATTTCTAGTCTTAGCCCTTCCCATCAGCCCATTTCCAGTCCTATTCCAGCCCCCCCCTCAGCCTATTTCCAGTCCAAGTTCCCCCCACCATCCAATTACCAATGCTAGCCCCACATCAGCCCATTTCCAGTCCTATTACAGCCCCCATCAGCTCATTTCCAATCCTAGCCCCCCATCAGCCCATTGCCACTCCTATTCCAGTTCCCCATCAACCCATTTGCAGTCCAAGCAGCCCCCATGAGCCCATTTCCAGTCTAAGCTCCCCCTATTAGCCCATTTCCAGTCCCAGCTTACGCTCCCATCACAGCCTATTTCCAGTCCAAGCTCCCCCTCATCAGCCCATTTCCAGTCATATTCTAGCTCCTCATCAGCCCATTTCCAATCCTATCCCCATCAGTCATTTCCAGTCCAAGCTTCCCCCCCCATCAGCCCATTTCCAGTCCTAGCCCCCCCCATCAGCCCATTTCCAGTCCAAGCTTCCCCCTTCAGCCCATTTCTAGTCCTAGCCCCCATCACAGCCAATTTCCAGTCCCAACTTACCCTCCCATCACACCCCATTTCTAGTCCTAGCCCCCCCATCAGAGCCCATTTCCAGTCCTAGACCCCCCCATTCACAGCCCATTTCCAGTCCCAGCTTACCGTCCCATCACAATCCATTTCCAGTCCTAGCCCCCCCTCACAGTCCATTTGCAGTCCAAGCTTCCCACCCTCACATTACAGCCCATTTGCAGTCCAAGCTTCCCCCCCCCATCAGAGCCCATATGCAGTCCAAGCTTCCCCCCCATCAAAGCCAATTTCCAGTCCTAGTGCCCCCGCCTGCCTGCCAAAGAGCCCCACGGTGATCTAAGGGACTTCAGAAGGAGCCGGGAAAGCCCGCACGAGGCCTCGGCTCCCTCTGCACAGCCGCCAGTGTGAAGAGTGTTTTCCCTCATGCTGGTGGCTGTTTCTGTGAATGTCAGGAAAGGTTAAAGGTCATTTCCTGGCACTCCTGTGCTTCACAGAAACAGCCACCAGTGTGAGGGAAAACACTCTTCACGCTGGCGGCTGTGCAGAGGGTGCCGGGGCCTCACACGGGCTTCCCTGGCATCCTCTGAAGCCATCCATCTGTGTGAGAATGGAGTTTATGCGGGGCCCCTAAAGCACGGGGCCCTTTGTGAACAACATTCTCGCACAACGGATGGGCCAGCCCTGCTCCTATTAATGTTAAATGAGCTTTATTGTAGCCTTCATTGCGTGTCCTCTAGTCTGTCTACTTTTTGAAGGATTAAACAACCAATCTATGTTTACCCGTTAAACTCCATTTGTTATTTTATAGACCTCTATCATATCCCCTCTCAGCCCTCTCTTTTCCAAATTGAAGAGCCCTAACCTTTTAAGCCTTTCCTCATAGGAGTATATTTCCATCGCTTTTACCATTTTGGTGGCTCTTCTCTGTACCTTTTCTAATTCTGCTATATCCTTTTTAAGATATAGTGACCAGAATTGCACACAATATTCAAGGTGTGGTTGCACTATGGAATGATATAGAGACATTATAATAGCCTTTGTTTTATTCACCATTCCTTTTCTTATGATTCCCAGAATTCTATTTGTTTTCTTTGCCGCTGCTGCTGCACACTGAACAGAGGGTTTCAAGGTATTATCCATGATGGCACCTAAATCCTTTTTCTGGATGGTGGTTACTAATGTGGAACTTTGAATCATGTAACCATAGTTTGGGTTGTTCTTTCATAAGTGCATAACTTTGCATTTGTCCACATTAAATTTCATCTGCCATTTGGATACCTGGTCTTCCAATTTATCAAGGTCCTCTTGCAATTTTTCACAGTCATCTTGTGTTGTAACAATTTTGTCAAATTTTATGTCATCTACAAATTTGATCACCTCACTCGTTATTCCTATTCCCAGGTCATTTATGAATATGTTAAAAAGCCACAGGACCAACACAGAACCCTGGGTACTCCACTATTCCCCTTTCTCCATTGAGAAAATTGGCCATTTAGCCCTACTCTCTGTTTTCTTTTAACCAGCTCCTAATCCACAATAGTACACTGCCTCCTGTACTATGCCTTTTTAATTTTGTCAAGAGTCTCTCATGAGGGACCTTGTTAAAAGCTTTCTGAAAATTGAGATTCACTATATCAACTGGCTCACCCTTATCTACCTGTTTATTCATACCTTCAAAAAATATAACAGATTAGTAAGACAAGACTTTTCTTGGCTAAATCCATGTTGGCTTTCTCCCATTAAACCACGACTATCTACTATACATGTTCAGTAATTTTATTCTTTATAATGGTTTTGACCATTTGCCCTAGTACTGATGTCAGACTCACTGGTCTGTAGTTTCCTAGATCACACCTGGAACATTTTTTGAAAACTGGTGTTACTTTGGCCATTCTCCAGTCTTCAGATACTACAGATGATTTTAATGATAGTTCACAGATTACCAATAGTAGGTCTGCAGTCTCATATTTCAGTTCTTTCAGCACCCTGATGATTTACTACTCTTCAGTTTATCAACTAGTTGTAGTGCATCTTCCCGGTTTATTAAGATTACATAGTAACATAGTATATGATGGCATATAAAGACCAGTATGGTCCATCTAGTCTGACCAGCAAGGTGGCAAGAGTAGATGAACCTGCCACTCTGTGCAAGTCATCCCTCCCCATGCCTTTGTTTAGGGGTGTACCCACCGCTACATGTAGGTCACCCCTATTTGTTGAGATATAAGAGATAGTTATATTTATTTTGATTTTATCCTATTGCTATAAAGGGATCCACTGTGTCTGTCCCATGCCATTTTGAATTTTGTCACTGTATTTGCACCCACCACTTCCATTGGGAGGGCATTCCAAGCATCCACACCCTTTCAGTGAAAAAGTGTTTCCTGACATTGCCTTTCAGTTTACCACCTTGCAGCTTCATGTTATGCCCTCTAGTTTACAGCTTCCCTGTCTTTGGAAGAGGTTTGTTTGCTCATTAATACTCTAAGGGGTATGTTTACTAAACTGCGGTAAACGTGAATAACACGTGTTGTACGACGTTAATGATTGTTAGTGTGCTATAGCGCATTAACGATCGTAAACGCACTATAGCACGCGCTAACGCGCGTAATGCTCCGCAGCACAGTAAAACACCACAGAAGGTGGAGAGAGGGCGGAGAGAAGGGGTCAATGGGCGGAGAGTGGGCGGGGAGAGGCTAACGCGCTGATTTTCAGAGCTGAATTCCAACGCGAATGAAAACCTACCGGTAAAAGCACTTTAAAGGGGAGAGAAACCATTTACGTGTCAGCAATGTACAGCCTAGGCAGGGAAACCAAACAAAGGTGATAAGTGTGATACATGTACACAGAACAAAAGGGCACAGAAACACCGAAAATGACCCCAACATTATAAAGCATATGAGGACAGATTTCAGGATCTTAATATGTACACCTTAGAGGAACGGCGGGATAGAGGTGATATGATTGAGATGTTTAAATACCTCCATGGCATAAATGTATAGGGGGAGAGCATCTTTCAATTGAAAGCAAGTTCTGCTATGAGGGGACATGGGATGAGGGTGAAGGGGGATAGATTCAGCAGTGATATGTGGAAATATTTTTTTACGGAAAGAGTGGTGGATCCATGGAATAGTCTCCCAGTGGAGGTGGTAGAGATGAGGACAGTATTTGAATTCAAAAAAGGATGGGATAAACACAGAGGAAAAGGGGATTGTTGTAGTTGTTGATATGGAAAGACAGACTAGATAGGCCATGTGGTCTTTTTCTGTCGTCATATTTCTATGTTTCTATGGAACAGCTGATTTAATTAATAACTATGTAGAGAGAACTAAGCATATATATAAATTAGTTACAATGAATTTGAAGGCATCTTGAAAAGTGTGAGGACTGTAGTTTTACATGGATAATTGTCACTAGGTGACTGGTTCACCAAAGTGCTCCTTGAACAGGAATGTTTTTAGCAGTTTATGGAAGGATTTAGGATCCTTAGTGTTTCTTAAGAATGAAGTCAGTGAGGTAATGGACCTATGAAGGATGTTAGGTAATGGATCTAACAATGTAATGTACAAACCTGACAAGAGTAGGCTGCCCACCAAAACTCACAGACCGAGCAAGGAGGGCATTATTCAGAGATGCTACAAAGACACCAAGGATAACTCTGAAGGAGCTGCAGAGATCCACAACGGAAATGGGAGTATCTGTCCAGAGGACCACTTTAAGCCATACACTCCACAGAGTGGGACTTTATGGAAAAGTGGCCAGAAAAAAAACATTGCTTAATGAAAGAAATAAGAAAACACATTTGGAATTTGCACAACATCAGGTGACAGACCCCCAAACACATGGAAGAAGGTTCTTTGGTCAGATAAGACGAAAATTGAACTTTTTGTCCATCATAGGAAAGTTATGTGTGGCACAAACCCAACACTTTCCATCACCCTGAGAATACCATTCCCACAGTGAAACATGGTGGTGGCAGCATCATGCTATGGGGATGTTTTTCATTGGCAGAGACAGGAAAACTGGTCAGGATTGAAGGAACGGTAGATGGCACTAAATACAGGGCAATTCTTGAGGAAAACCTGTTTCAGTCTGCCAGAGATTGGAGATTGGGATGAAGGTTCACCTTCCAGTGGGACAATGACCCTAAACAAACTGGCAAAGCTGGTTTAAAGGGAAACATTTAAATATCTTTGAATGAAGTAGTCAAAGCCCAGACCTCAATCCAACTGAGAATCTGTGACATTACTTGAAATTGCTATACACCAATGCAACCCATCTAACTTGAAGGAGTTGGAGAAGTTTTGCCTTAAGGAATGGGTGAAAATCCCAGGGGCTAGATGTGCTAAGTTAATAAAGACATACCCCAAGAGACTTGCAGTTTTATTTGCAGCAAATGGTGACTCTACAATGTATTGACTTTGGGGGGTGAATACATATGCACACTCCTGCTTTCAGGTTTGTTTGCTTTTTGTCTTAATTATTGTTTGTGTCACAATAAAGGATATTTTGCACCTTCAAAGTCATAGGCATGTTGTGTATATCACATGGTGCTAACCCCCAAAACTCCATTTTAATTCCAGGTGTTAATGTGACAAAACAGGACAAACATAGAAGGAATGAATACTTTTGCAATGCACTGTAGTGCCATTCCTCCTCCCCTTCTTCCTACCCTGTCCTTTCTGAATAACGTATAGCCTAGTATAGTTATATCCCAGTCATGGTTGTCCGTGAACCATGTCTCTGTAACTGCCACTAAATCCAAGTCAGCCTCTTTCATTAAAGCTTCAACATCTGGGATCTTATTTCCCATGGTACGGGCATTTCTAGACACTGATTTCCAGATGTTGCCCCTTTTACCTATTTCTATAAAAGTATTTAATGTTTCACTTACCTGGGGGCTTTCTTCACACATCCCCAATGAATCTAGTTTAAAGCCCTCTGCAGGTGGTCACGTGATGCGGTGAGGGCAGCAGACGTGTGCTGCTTGCGCTCCGGTCTCCTTCGGCCCCAACAGGGATTATAGTGCCGTTTTGAGTGCAACCTCCAGTTAAAAATACCACCTACCCCGAGAGCAGACAAATTTGCAGCAGACGGTGTTGGCGGAGAGCTGGTCGAGGTATGGCAAGTTCGGCAAAAAACGCTCGAAGAGAGAGCGTGTGGCAGCGGTGGGCAAAATGGCCGACGTAGGGGCAGCGCCAAGTTCACCGACATCCCCGGCCTTTATTGAGGAGGTCTCGGCTGCAGTGGCAGAGGCTCTGTCTTTACAGTTTTCCACTTTACATGAGAAGATGGACTCCTTGCAGAGTTCGATGGGAGCGCTGGGGAATCGCCTCCATGAAGCTGAGGACCGTATTGGGAGAGCCGAGGAGGGCCTGGAGTCTCTGGTGCAGGAGGTGGGGACATTAAAATCCCAAGTGGCATTACAAGCTGAAAAAATGGACGATTTAGAGAATAGATCACGGCGGAACAATTTGAGATTGATGGGCATCCCTGATTCCATGGCCGATAGGGAATTGAAGCCCTATTTGGAAACATTACTTCCCCAGTTGTTTGAGGGGCTAGACGCTGGCGGCAAATTGCTCATTGAACGAGCGCACCATGTGGGCCCTAAACAAGTTCGAGATCAGAGGCCGAGAGTGGTACTTGTTAAATTTCTTTTTTTTTTAATTCTTTATTTTCGTTTTATAACAACAAAGGAAAGGAAGACATACAGCTAAAAGACAGATACATACATAGAATGTGATACATACACCAAAGTAAACCCCTGCCACCCCCCTCCCCCCTGCTTCTTCTCTAGAAACTAATCATTCCCGAAGCGGGCGTGTACTGACATTATTGTGTTACAAAACCTAACGGTGATCTGAAACATGATGAATGTACAATAAACAGACATGTCGGAGCAATGGGCAGATTGTACATAATCATTGAGCATCTGCCATTTAGACAAACGAGAATGAGTTTGGGTATGGGGAATAGCTCTCCGAGATATCTGCTCATATTTACTATATAAGCAGACGAGGTTCCACCATTCATTGACAGTAAGTCGAGAGCTATCCTTCCAATTCCTCGTGATTAAACATATGGCTATACCCAGCATGAAATCAAGGAGAAAGCGACCCTTCTTAGGAAGAGGGGGGACCGCCGCCACTGAGCGGAGTCCCACAATCTTCCAAGAAAGAGGCTCGTGAAGGTGTAAGATAAATTGAATACGACCCCAGACCCGCCCCCAGTAAACCTGTAGTTGCGGACATTCATAAATAACATGAGCGAGGGTTCCCACATCAGTATGGCAAGACCAACACTGGTCCCTAGCAGTTGTGTTCCATGTGGCTATTTTTTCCTGGAGTATAAGAGCATCTATTGTGCAAAAAAGAAGAGAGTTTGGGTAACTGAGGCAGAGCGGGAAGCCCGCACTATTTTGCTCCAGAAAACGCTCCATTGCACAGGGGTTAAAGTGGTTTGCAGTTCGCGCTCCCAGGCTTGTTGGGCTCTACAAGTGGCAGTATCTGTACCCTGACATAATAGTTTATAAAAGTTAGAGGCTACCCCATGTGTACTACTAATAGAGTGAATTAGTTCTAATAGCCCGTCCTCAGTGGGGACAGAGGGCGGCATGATTGGAGCACTTTTGAGGCAGCATTGAAGCTGCATCAATTGAAAGTAATGTTTCGCTGGTAACGCAAATTCCTTTTGTAAATCAGAAAAGGTTTTCCAACGAGCTGCAGAGAAGAGCTGTTGGGGTGTCCAGATCCCCCTAGAGTACCAGGGTTTGGAAGTAAGCCTGCATGGCTGCTCGAATTTCTAACTGGAACTCTGGCTGAGTTAATGGGGCTCTATCAAAGAACCAGGCCCCCGAATTCCCTTGGGGTGCAGTAGTGTGTAATTGAAAAGAAATAGCAGCATGATCTGAAATATGTTGGGAGTGAATCTTTGCAGCGTCCACCTGAGGAACTAACAGTTTTGATAGTAGAAAGAAATCTATGCGAGACTGGGATTTGTGAGGGGAAGAGAAGAAGGTAAAGTCAAGCTCATTGGAATGTAGGAACCTCCATAGATCGACTAAAGCCCGATCTTTGATCATAGAGGTAAGCGTGATGTGACTCTTGGGGGGACCACTTGTCCTAGGCGGCTATTTGTCAACCAGGGGATCAAGAACTAAATTGAAATCCCCCCCTATTATCAATGAAGTATTAGCAGAGGTCTGCGCAACCTGAGCAATGGTAGCAAAAAAGGCAGGGTCATCCACATTAGGAGCATAAAGGCATATACATGTAACTTCAAGGTTACCCATCTTGAGGTGAACTCTGGACCATCTACCTGCTGTATCTGAGCTAGTCGCAATAATAGTAGCATGCAGAGATTTCCTGACCAGTATGGCAACCCCACATTTCCTGGAAACGGCTGGGGAATAGGCGGCCACCATGTAAGGTTTAATATTGAGTTTGAGAGTTTCCTTCGAATTTAAATGCGTTTCTTGGAGGAAAAGCAGGTCCGCAGCTTCATGACTTAGATAGCTTAGGATTTTCCTCCATTTTATCGGATTATTGATTCCTGTTACGTTCAATGAGAAAATCTTTCATGGTGCCATCAATCGGTAATAGACATTTTAGGTATGGGCGCTTAAAAACATACAACATAATCAGAATCTGTACAACAATGACATAATCACCAAGTATGCTGGCCAATACACCCATATTGAAAAGTATGTACCAAAGTAACTTAGAGAAGAAGCAAAGCCCCCAATGAATATGGCGACCATATGTCTGCGGGAGGAGGCCCTAGAGAGGAAGATAGAGACATAATAAAAGGAAAAGAAACACCAGAGTCCATAATTAACACTGTCTCTGATACTCATCGAGGCTACTATGGGTAGATGGAGTCGGGTCACAGATATCATCAAAAATAAGGCAACAAACCGCCCCTGACAGACTCTTTGCTGAGCCGCGGCAAATCCAATATGGCAGGTACAGCGGATATGAGAGTCCTGGCAGGAATATTCTGGAAGTCAGCGCATCAAGTCGGCTTCTTTAGAATCCAAAAACTCCGCTAGTAGATCAGGGTCCTCAAATGTTCTTGTCTGATTGTGAAGCGTGATTCGGAGCTTGGCCGGGTACATCAGGCCATAGCGTGCTTGTAGTTGTTTGTTTGTTTGTTTGTTTATTACATTTGATATACCGCTCAGGCCAAAGCATCAGAGCGGTTTACTTGAAGCCTCGGCCGGAATTCCAGAAAGCGCTTTCGGCGGTCGACCGTGGGTTTAGCCAAGTCAGGATAGAAGGAGATCTTGTGGCTCTCAAACTCCATATGGCCCTTTGTCCGAGAGGCACTGAGAATTTGTTCCACATGTTGATATCTCAAAAGTCGAAAGATGATAGGCCGCGGGGTCTTCCTGTTGAGCGTTATGTTTGTGGGTACACGATGAGCGCGATCGATCTCCAATTCTTTGGTAAAGGTGATTTGGAGCAGGGAAGGGAGGATTTTACATAAAAACTCCTTCATGTCTCCCGATTCCGCTCCCTCCGGTATGCCCACGAGTCGTAGGTTGTTGCGGCGCGCTCTATTATTGCCATCTTCCACTTCTTTCTGCAAGGCCCGCACCTGACGTTCAACTTTGTCGAGTTTGGACAGCCGAACCGCATGGGAGTCTAAGATGCTCTCCATTTTGTCCTGACGCGAAGAGAGCCCCTCTAGCCTGCCTTGCAGTACACCAAGATCTTCCCGCAGCGCTCGGAGTGCTTCACCGTTTGACTGCACGAGGTCCTTAACCCCTCTAATCTCTGCGAGGATTTCCTGCTGCATTTCGGGGCCCTCGCGCAAAGCCAGCCCCTTCTGCGGGGACGGGGGTTCAGTTTTGGAGCGTTTGCCGTGAGAAGCCGCTGGAGATCCAAATTCCAGGCGCGTGGGTTTGGTCCCCGCCATCTCACCAATGTGCCCCGGCAATATCAGAGCAAAAATTCAAGTATATCCGGTGTTAATTCAGGATTCTGAGTAGGCCTCTCGGGAGCCTCAGCGTTATGCGACCATCCCGCTGGACATCGGGCTCCGCCCCCCGGTACTTGTTAAATTTCTACAATTTCCTCAAAAAGAAGCTATACTCAGAGCTGCACAGCAGAAGGGAGATATAATGCATGAGAACCTGCGACTTCGAATCACTCAAGATTATTCCGTCGCCCTGAGTCAGAGACGGAGTTCATACGCACCACTTTGCCAGAAGTTAATTAATAATAAGATCAAATTCTCCGTTCAGTATCCTGCCAGGCTCCATGTGATATACGAGGGGACTCACAGAACCTTTGAATCGGCGATGGCGGCAGGCCCATACATTGAGGAGATTGTCGGCGGGAGCAAGGAGTCTTCAGTTGCCCCATGAAACTCTTCTCTTGCTTTCGAAGTTAAATTTATCTTACTTGGGCAGGGCTGATGCCCTGGAGACTTGCCACGGGCCTGGGGGGGAGATGGTGGTGGCTTGGGAGTTCCCAGACTGTGGGGGCCTCCTTGGGCTTTGTGGTGGGTAAGATGATGGTTGCTATCCATATCGTTGTGTTGAGTGATCTATGTTAATGCGTTTCTTAGACTACAGTTCATAATAATATAGCCGTGGGGCGGAGGGGAGTGGTGGAGCAGCACGGCCCATTTTGGATGTTGGCGGAGACTTCTCGAGAGGGGTTTCTAGCCATGGGGGGCTGCTTGCCCTCCCCTTCCTCACCTGTTTTTTGTTTTGTCACTTGTTTGCAATGCAACCTACTTTTCTTATCATGTGCTCAGTAATTTCTGGAGGCGATGATCTTTGACACCACAGTCCGGTATTTGTGAAAACTACTTACAGTATTACCTGTTTTCCTATTAGCTTTCGAGAGGGATTTCTTTGTCAAGGGAGAGTTGGGAAATGTTTCCACTTCACATAACCAGCTGATAGCACCAAGAAAAGGAGTGGGCAATATACCCCCCCCCCCTCCCTATGTTATGTAACTGCCTATAATTTCTGGGCCTGTCATACAAACGTAGGGAGAAACGAGGCCCCCCTCTCTGTTGCTCTATATGCCTATCTATCCCTCCTTTCAGGTTGGTTAACTTTGCTCTGGTAGGGGGCCCATGACTGTGGGATAGGTAGATATTGGCCCATCTTCCTCCATACTATCGGCCGTGTTCGGCTGGGAGCCTAGGAGGACATGGGCTGTGATATGAGGGGACGAACATTACGGGCTGTGGTGTTAAAGCTGAGCCGTTACTATAGCTTAGTTGGAGGGGAGGGAGGTTTCTCCCCGGCTGGCCCCTAGCCTTGCAATTCTATGATTTTTGGAATGATGTTTTGTTTTTAATGTTGCTGATTTGGGGCATGTGAAAGTTTGCTGAAGTACTATGGGGAGTGGTTCCCGATACCAGTGGGGGGAGCTAGTCATTGTGGGGAGGGGCGGAGGGGACCGTACGCATTCAAGTAGACCCTGTTTGAGTAGTCCTGGCTACTCTGTGGAGAGAGGGGTGGAGGATGGAGAGATATCTAGCAAAGGGGGGTGGGGGGGGTTGGATGGGGGGGGAGGTTGTGCAGGGGGGGTATAGTCACACCCACGCAGGCTTTAGTTTTCATCTGGTGAACGTTTTTAGGGACCTATGGAGGGGACTCCAGGCTGGGAGAGTTCCCTCTGGCAGACTGATACGTATGATGTGGAGAGCTCTGGACACTGCCCTGCCACTCTGAAGATAATTTCTTGGAATGTTTGTGGACTAGGGAATCCGATTAAGAGATATAAGGTTTTTCAGGCATTAGCAAGACATAAAGGCGATATAGTGTTGTTACAAGAGACCCACCAGACTACTGAGGAGCACAGTAAACTCTGCAGGCAATGGGTGGGCCAGGTATGGGGTGCTCCAGCCCAAGGGAAAAAAGGAGGAGTGGCCATACTGATCCACAAGCGTGTGCGATTTGAAATGGAAAGACAAATTGTTGATTCCACTGGGAGATTCCTATTGTTACACGGTACTCTGGAGGGCAAGCTGGTCATCTTGGGCAATATTTACAGCCCTAATGTATTGGACCTTGACTTGTACAATCGGTTGGCCTCCAAAATAGAGCAGCTGCTGGAACTCCCATTGATTTTGGGAGGAGACCTTAATGGGGTTATGGATGTGGAGCTTGACACCTCCAAAGGCGTTGGGCCAAAGGAGAGATTCCAGACTGCTCGGGCTTTGCGCCGACTTTGTGCAAGATTGGGTTTGACTGACCCATGGAGGTTGTTACATTCTTCTGAAAGAGATTACACGCATCAATCTCGAGCGCATGGGTCTAGGGCGCGTATTGATTATCTTCTTACATCAGCGAGCTTGTTTGCTGTCATTGGAGACGCACAAATTGGCCCCCTGGAGATCTCTGATCATGCCTTAGTTTGGGTAGAGGTTCATTGGGGTGGATATAGCCTAAAGACACGTTGTTGGCGCTTTCCTCTGGAACTTTATAAGGACCCCCAGTTTCATCAGTTCCTTCGTGGGAGGTGGTGGGAGTTTGAGTCTGATCATAGTGGGCATCAAGACGATCCTCAGCTAGTCTGGGAAACAGCGAAAGTGGTATTACAAGGGGGCATCATAGGGTTTTTGGCATGAAAACGGAGACTGTTGGCAGAACGGATCATTAGAATGGAAAAGTTAGCGACGAAGTTGAGACGGTTGTGCGCACAGCACCCAAGTGCAGATAATAAGAAGAGAGTATGGGAAACTCAAATAGTGTTGAACGAATTGCTACATCAGCGGGCTAAGAAGTCCTTACTATATTATCGTTATCAATTATGCTGTTATGGGGACAAGCCGGGGAAATTATTGGCACGATGTCTACGGGGTCCTAGGAGTGCGAAATTGGTGCCAGCACTTCGAGACGACCAGGGGGTACTTCATAGAGAGAGCCCCGCTATTGCCAAGGTGTTCCGGTCATTTTTGCAGAAATTATATGAAGCAGAGACAGGCTCCCCTATGCAGATGATAGACTACCTGCGGGAGCTGGAGTTGCCCCAACTTACCGAGGCTCAAAGAGTGCAATTGGAACAACCGATAACGTTGCAGGAAGTGCACACAGTCATTTCTAGAGCGAGCTGCTATAAATCGCCAGGACTAGATGGGTTGGGGCGGAATTCTATAAAATTTTGTGTGAACAGCTAACCCCGATCTTAGTAGCAGTTCACACCAGGAGGGTCGAGCAGGGGTTTTTTCGTTGGGGAAGTAACCAAGCTCATATAATACTTATCCCAAAACCGGGGAAAGATCCTTTGTTAGCGGCATCTTATCGGCCCATTTCACTTCTTAACTTTGATCTGAAATTGTTGGCGAAAATTTTAGCGGATCACTTAGCGGGAGTTTTAGGCCATTTGGTGCATGATTCGCAGGTTGGTTTCGTGAAGGAGCGGTATGCAGTACGGAACCTGCGGAAAATAATAACATCACTAGAATGGGTACAGAGCCGACAAATACAGTCCCTGTTAATAAGTTTTGACGTGGAAAAAGCTTTCGATAGGGTTGATTGGCAATATCTGTGGCATCTGCTCCCGCGATATGGACTCGGGGCCTCCTTTTGTAAAATGGTGCAAAGTCTATATGTGGACCCGACGGCGGTGATATCTTGCAATGGGGTACTGTCGGAGGCTTTTCCCCTACGATGAGGTACTAGGCAGGGGTGCCCCCTTTCCCCCCTACTGTTTGTCCTCTCGTTAGACCCGCTGATACAAAGAGTGGAGTCATTTCGGGGGATACGAGGGATCCGCATAGGTTCTTATGAATTTAAGTTGTCGGCTTTTGCAGACGACCTTTTAGTGTACTTAATGTCCCCCCCGAGAATCCTTACCTAGGCTATTAGAGGAATTCCAGACGTTTGGTCAGTTTGCTGGCCTCAGCATTAATAAGGATAAATCGGAGGCCTTAGATGTATCTGGTCAGATTAGGAGGTTTTGGCAAGGGGAATTCCCGCTTAAATGGGCAGAACACCAATTTGTGTACTTAGGGATTATTTTGACTTGCCAGCCATCCCAGCTTTACGTGTGTAACCTGAACCAGGTTATGGCCCGAATGCAGGCTCAGCTAAACGCATGGGATCCCCTCCCATTATCTTTGCTGGGGCGTATAGCTGCGATTAAAATGGTTGTCTTGCCGCGACTACTTTATTAGTTGCAAACTCTTCCGGTCTGGCTATTACGGCGAGACCTTTTGCGAATCGAACGGGTGATTCGAGGATTTTTGTGGAGGGGGGGCCGAGCGCGTATCCCTTACAGCCGTTTAGTGGGGAAGTGGAGACAGGGGAGCTTGGGCTCCCTGATCTGGGGGCTTATGCTTTGGCCTGTCAGGCCCGTCACTTAGGGGATTGGTTGGGCGGAACTGAAGTGTATACACCTAGGGCTCTGGAGGAGGCCAATGTGGCTCCGTGGAATTTGCTTGCCATTGTACATCAGGACAGCTGGTTGCTGCCCGGCAACCTAACAAAGAGTGTGTTGCTTGGCTCCGTGCGGTGTACCTGGCGGCAACTTAATAGATATTGGCATAGAAACTGGAGGGCCTCGAGCTGGCTGCCGATTCAGGGTAATGGGGATTTCTCCCCAGGAATGGACTCTGCGATGTTTCGAATTTGGGTGCAGAAGGGAATTCGCAACATAGGACATGTGGTGGATTCCTCTGGGAAATATAAATCATTTGCGTCGCTGAGCCGTGAATATGATTTGAGTCCCATTCATCTTTTTGCGTTTTTCCAGATCTCTCACTATGTGTTTTCATTGCCAACGGCAGAGCTTCACTCGGACCGGTCGCTGCAGATTTCAGAATTTTTTGGTTTGGGAGAGGACTCCCTGCCGTCAATAGTGGTGCTAAAGGCTCGGCTGGACCAGTATAGGTCACTTCCAGAATACCGGGGGGTGGAGCTGGCCTGGGCTGCAGAGATGGGGCAGGAGATCCCTCGCGCCTTGTGACGGATAGTGGATCTGGCTGTGGGAGCCCTCTGGAGGGAAATGCAATTTAAATGTATAACTAGGGTGAACTTTTCACCTTGGCGGGCCCTCCGGTGCCGATTGACTTCCGATGGGGCGTGTCCACGGTGCTCGGAGCCGCTAGCGACCTTATTTCATATGTGGTGGGGGTGTAGATTGGTCCGGGCTTATTGGGCAAAAATTGGGTCTTTCCTAAGGGGACTGCTACAGCAGACGGTGGACTGGGACATGTCGCTTGTTTTATTGGATAGGTTGGGACCCCTGCATCCCAAGGGAAAATGGGAGCGTTTACTGGTCCGTAAGGCATGTCTGGTGGGGAAAGGGCCGCTTCTTCGTAGATGGAGGGAGTGCTCCCCGCCTACCTTTTGGGAATGGCGGAACAGTTTCCATCAGATGTTGCTTATGGAATGCAGGAAGGCACGTGGCAGTGTCCGGCAGTGGTCTGTTTTTCAGTTGATCTGGGATCCCTATATTCAAAACTTGAGTCCCTGGAGTCGGAATGAAATCCTGCAAATGGGTAGTTACCCGAACGTACTAGTTGCATGTCAGGGAGACGGGGTGGTATTGGGTTCTGAGTCCCGTTGAGTTTCCAGCCTGGTGTGGGGTGTGACTAGCGGGAGGGGGGAGGCTGAGTGGGGGGGGGAGGGAAAAGGGGGGGGATTGTTTTAAAATGATATAACACCTGTAACTGCTGTGTTGTTGTTGTTTCTGTGTTGGGGATAAGACACAACCCCACTCGGAATGTATTACTGTTATCCATGTTGGTTATCGGTGGATATAAATAAAGGCTATAAAAAAAAAAGCCCTCTGCAATAGGCTAGCCAGTCTGCTACTGAAGACATATCGACCCTTCTTGGACAGGTGGATGCCAAATCAGAGTATTTAAATCAAATCAGAGTATAACTTAGCATAAAAGGAAAAACAGGGTCAATATTCTTTGAGCAATAAATTGTTTCTAGAGACCTTTACAAAGAGGCCTTCTAGATAGGGGGTGAAAACCAAGTGACAGATCAAAGGGGCATTTTGAAAGACTCTCTATCAAAGCAAGGGCTGTGTGAATTACCCAGGAAATTGGTCACAGATTACCTTAGAAGTACAGGTCTGGGACCCGTGTAGCAAGCCAGCCTTTACTAAGTGTTAGTTCTCTCCCTCCCACCTTGACTATCACCCACCCCAGGCATAATCCTAGCTTTATAGGGTCTTAAAAGGGGAGTGGTATTCACATTCTCTTCTAAGTTCAACTGATTCTCCTCACCAGGAATAGATGAGTGAAGGCCCTGAAGGTAATTAATCTTGAGGTGAACAAAGTCCCTTAGACTTATTTGGTATAGTTGTATTAGTACAAATATCCCTAGCAACTAAAAACAACTTAAATAACTAAACAAAACTTTAGAACTAAAATGTAGACAGCAGTCCAGCAGCAAGACGGGGGTTATCCATTCTTTTGTGTTGAGTGTCACATATACAATTTTCTCCTTTGTGCAGATTGCCATGAGCCTATTAATAGTGGTGATTCATACATTAAATAAATTTGTTTATTGCAGTGAAGTCAGTTATTTTATTTTGCAGTGATATCTGAAGTTTGGTCTTCCCTTTGAAGGATTATTTCCAAAACAAAGTTTAGACATTGAAGAAATGCTTTGAAAAATGTATTACTAAAGATGCCTCAGTGTGGCACAGGATGAAAGGTTCCCATCTGTTAGGGATACAGCTTCCATTTGGATGGCACCTACTGGTCTCTCACTTGAGCTGTGGCTGTCTGAGACCTCTTATGGGCCTTGTGTGTGCATATGCTGTAGTGATCCCAGCAGTCAGGCTGCAGATAACAAAGATGATCTAGGAAACCCCTCAGTGTGCAAAATTAAACACCACAGGTCAAATGAATCTCAATTACAACCAACATGGGGTCTATACAAACCATCAGAATCTCTCCCCTTAACAGAGATATAGGTAACAAAATAATATTAGGTCAGCGCAGGTCAGGCACTTACTCATTCCATACAAGAAAAAAATCAATAAATATGCAAGACAGTGACTGACATTCACTACTTTACACATGAGTGCAAACAGAACTAACCTATCTGAGCAGATCCTAATAGGAACTGCTTTTCTCACCGAAGCAGCGGGCAATACTGCCTAAATTTGAACAAAATAATAAAAAAAATTGTGCAGAGGACAGAGACTTTGATTTTAACATTTTTTCATTTAATTTTTTTTCTTTTCATGCTGCATAAAGTACCCTACCCTTCTGCACACCAGATGTGTTCTTTTCTTAACAGAAAACACATTCCAAAAACTTGACAATACCATGGGTAGTGCCGGAGCCTATCACAGAGTGTTATGTTCAAAGAATAATAAGCAAGTGTCAGTACACTCTAGAAAGTCAGCCTGTCGAATCAGCTTTTCAGCTTACAAGGAATGTGTCCTCTTCTTCAGATCCACAGAAATGAAGCTAACAAATCCACAGCATGTCCAAATACAAGCTGATTCAGATTATATTCAGTATTGCTGAGTGTCTGTTGTGAGAGTCAGAAGGAGATACAGAGCCTGCACTACTCAATTTTTATTTCATTGGCACAGAGGCTTTGATGCAGTAAGCACTGTGTTTGAATGCTATGCTAAGTTTCAGCACACAGGATTCTAATGCATGTGCTAAAAACCTTTTACTCCCATTGTAATAAACTAATGTATATTACATCAGTGTTAAAAAGCATGCACTGAAAGAAAAAAACGTTCACATTGCTTTGGTAATCTGCAGCCATTTGTAGCAGAGTGAGTAAAACGTCTCCCATCCTGTCAGTGTGTGACTGAGGATAGGCTCACAAAAGGAGGAAGGGAGATATTTCAAAAACAAGAAGACTGGCTGGAACACCTTCCCCTACCTCAATTCTACCAAAACTCCCTGATGAACCAGTGGGCCCAGGATGCCTCTGACCCATTACAAAATTTTTATAGTAGCCTAATGGACTATGTAAACACCCAATTCCCCCTCTTACCCCCCTTGATCCAAGCCACCCCAACAGAATTCCATAGACCCCTAGGGTTAACTGGTCCAGAGCACCCCTGACCTGAGCACTTTGAGTCAGGGTACCCCTGGCTCACATACCTCACGTCAGGGATCCATGGTCTGGAAGCCTGGCACAGATAGACTCTCAACCAAAAGACTCCAGTGGTGGATCATTCCTATCTTGGATCAATTAGAATTATACTTATCTGGTCTGGAGTGTCCTTAGAAACATAGAAACATAGAAATATGATGACAGAAAAAGACCACATGGTCTATCTAGTCTGTCCTTCCATATCAATAACTACAACAGTCCCCTTTTTACCTTTAGAGATCCTCTGTGTTTGTCCCATGCTTTTTTAAATTCAGTTACTGTCCTCATTTCTACCACCTCCACTGGGAGACTATTCCACGGATCCACTACTCTTTCTGTAAAGAAATATTTCCGCATATCACTCCTGAATTTTTCTCCCTTCACCCTCATCCCATGTCCCCTCATAGCAGAACTTGCTTTCAATTGAAAGAGGCTCTCCCCTGAACATTTATGCAATGGAAGTATTTAAATATCTCAATCATATCACTTCTATCCCGCCTTTCCTTTAAGGTGTACATATTAAGATTCTTAAGTCTGTCCTCATATGCTTTATAATGAAGACCACTAACCATTTTAGTAGCCACCCTCTGCACTGACTCCATCCTGTTCACATCCTTTTGAAGGTGCGGTCTCCAGAATTGCACACTATACTCCAAATGAGATTGCACCAAAGACTTATACAGAGGCACTATCACCTCCTTTTTTCTGCTAGCCATTCCTTTCCGTATGCACCCAAGCATCCCTCTAGCTTTTGCCGTCGCCTTTTCTACCTGTTTAGCTATTTTAAGATCTTCAGACTCAACTACGCCTAGGTCTCGCTCTTTTTTAGTGGACAAAAGTACTTCACCCCCTATACTATATTGCTCGCTTGGATTGCTGCAGCCCAAATGCATGACCTTATATTTTTTAACATTAAATCCCAGCTGCCAAATTCTAGACCATTCTTCAAGCTTAGCTTGATCTCTCCTCATGTTATCTACACCTTCCTGGGTGTCTACTCTATTGCAGATTTTGTTATCATCCGCAAAGAGGCAAACCTTACCCGACAGCCCTTCCGCAATATCACTAACAAAGATGTTAAAAAGAATCGGACCAAGGACAGATCCCTGGGGCACACCACTGATAACATCCTTCTCCTCAGAGTGAGCTCCATTTACCTGTACTCTTTGTCCCCTCCCACCCAACCAATTTCTAACCCAAGCAGTAACTTTAGGGTCCATCCCTAGGTTGCTCAGTTTGTTTATAAGTCACCTTTGAGGAACAGTGTCAAAGGCTTTACTGAAATCTAAATACACCACATCTAGGGCTCTCCCTTGGTCCAACTCCCTGCTCACCCAGTCAGAGAAATCAATCAGATTTGTCTGACAAGACCTGCCTCTGGTAAATCCATGCTCCTTCGGATCCTGCAATCCGCTGGACTCCAGAAATCTCACTATTTTCTCTTTCAGCAGTGTTACCAATAATTTACTCACCACCGAGGTTAAACCAACTGGCCTGTAGTTTTCAACCATATCCTTACTTCCACTTTTGTGTAAAGGCACCACATGAGCCTCTCTCCAGTCCTTTGGCACCACTCCCGACTCTAACGAGGCATTGAAAAGGTCAGTCAGTGGAGCTGCTAGAACGTCCCCAAGTTCCCTCAGTATTCTAGGGTGTATCCCATCTGGTCCCATCGCTTTGTCTACTTTAACTTGAGCTAGTTTCTCACAAACACAGTCTTCTGAAAATTGTTCAAGATGTCACTTGCTTCTGTTCCTGTTTATGGGTGTTTTCTGAGGTCCTGCTCCTGGTTCTTCATCTGTGAACACAGAACAGAAATATTTGTTAAGCAATTCTGCTTTATCCTCATCAGCTTCTACATATTCCTCCCCTTCACCCTTGAGTCTGACAATACCACTTTTGCCCTTCCTCTTCTCACTAACATATCTGAAAAATGTCTTATCTCTCCATTTTATTGCATTGCCTATTTCCTCCTCTTTTTGAATCTTTGCTTTCCTGACTACTTTTCTAGCATCTCTAAGTTTTTCCAAATATAGATGCCTGTCTTCCTCTCCCTTGTATTTCATGAAGGCCTCCCTCTTTTTTTTCACTTTTTCAGCTACTTCTTTCGAAAGCCATAGTGGTCTCCTTTTCCTTTTACCTTTATTTACCATTTTAACAAAAATGTTGGTTGCCCTTAAAATATCCCCTTTTAGTTTTCCCCACTGTTTTTCTACATCCCTCAGCTGTTCCCATCCCGCTAATGACTCCCTGAGGTATTGGCCCATCTTGGCAAAGTTAGTCTTTCTAAAATCTAAGACCCTCAGCTCTGAATGGATTCTAACAGCCCTAGTCCTAATACTGAACCACACCATCTGGTGGTCACTGGATGCAAAATGATCTCCCACTATAACATCAGAAGCACTTTCACCATTGGTAAGCACCAAGTCCAGTATGGCCCTTCATGTGTGGGGTCTGTTACCAATTGCCTGAATAGTTCTCCCTGTAGAGAATCCAGGATATCCTTACTTCTAGATGATACTGCAGCAGGAATGTGCCAATCAACATCTGACATATTGAAATCCCCTATCAGTAGCACTTCCCCTTTCCTAGCAATGCTGCATATGTCTTCAATTAACTCTGTCCACCTCTTCCTCTTGTGAGGGAGGTCTGTATATCACTTGATTAGGTGTCAGCATTTCCCAAGAGCTCTGAAAGTTACCAAAGTTTAAAACCTACCACACTAAAGAAAATATTTCTACTAAAGCACCAAAAAGAATGTAACTTATCTTTAAAAATATACCAAAACCCTTTTAAGAGCTCCCAGTCAGAGAGCTAGCAATTTAATAAAAATAAACCCTCAAATCCTTACCGTTGTTTGACCTGTAGAGCCCCTGTTAGGAATGCCTCAACAGGGCAGGGCTCTGAAGCCTTTTATGCAGGCCTCAGCTGCTCTCAGTTCATTCACATGCTAATCAGGCCCCCTAACTCATGATTAGGTGTCAGTAGTTCCCAAGAGCTGAGAAGGTTACCAGAGTTTAAAACCTACTCCACTAAAGGAGATATTTCTACTAAAGCACCAAAAAGAATGTAACTTTGCTTTAAAAATATACCAAAACCTTTTAAAGAGCTCCCAGTCAAAGAGCTAGCAATTTAATAAAAATAAACCCTCAAATCCTTACCATTGTTTGACCTGTAGAGCCCCTGTTAGGAATGCCTCAACAGTAGGGTTACCAACTTTTTCACCGAGAAAAACCCGACACCTGTGGCTCGCCATGCTCCACCCATTCTCCGACCCTAGTCCCACCCCTGCCCCGCCCCCAGCCCCACCCACAAAAATTACCGAGGATACGTGTAGGCTAACTTCCTTGGTCAGATAATAATTAAACTGGGAACCCCAAAATCCAAACATGAAATGTACAACACTGGAGAAATAAAACTATAAAGTAATTTCCTCTTGCACTAAACAAAAACGCAAAGATGTTATCAATACACACTTCCCAGACCAGACATATTCCAGCTAATAAATTCAAAATAAAAAGTATTTTTCTACCTTCTGTTTGGGCGTTTTATTTTTCAGTTGCAATTGCTCCAGTCACTTTCTTCTGGTTTCTTCGTGTCTTCTGCGAGCTATCCATTTGTCCTTTCTTCTCTTTTAGATGTTTTCCATTCTCTCTCTATTTCTGCTTTAACATACTGATTGTTTCCCTTTTGCTCTTTCCCCCAATTCTTTCCTTATTCCTTTATCATCCGTTTAAATTTCACCCTTCCATTCTCAAGCCCCTCTTACTCTCCCAATACCCAGCCCATCATAGACTTTTCTTCCACACAAAATATTTTTCCCCTCTCCATTCTCATTCCCCATCTATTCTAGTCCTCCCCCAAAATCAGTTCCCTTATAGTTCTAGACCCACCCAGCATCCACTCCCTTCTAATCCCATTCTCCCATGCCCCACATCAGCCCATTTCCAGTCCTATTCCAGCTCTTCATCAGCCCATTTCCAATGCTAGCCCTCACATCACAGACCATTTCCAGTCCTAGCCCCCCCATCACAGCCCATTTCCAGTCCAAGTCCCCCATCACATCCCATTTGCAGTCCGAGTCCCCCCGCACCATCACATCCCATTTGCAGTCCTAGCCCCCCCCCACCATCACAGTCCATTTGCAGTCCTAGCCCCCTAATTACAGCCTATTTCCAGTCCAAGTTCCCCCTCCCTCCACCATAGCCCATTTCCAGTCCAAGTCCCCCCCCCCCATAGCCCTTTTCAAGTCCAGGTCCCCCTCCCCATCACAACCCATTTCCAGTCCATGCCCCCCCCCCCATAGCCTTTTTAGAGTCCAGGTCCCCCACCGCATCAAAACCCATTTCCAGTCCATGTCCCCCCCCCCACATAGCCCTTTTACAGTCCAGGTCCCCCTCCCCATCACAGCCCATTTCTTTCCAGTCCAAGGCCCCCCCATATCCCTTTTCCAGTCCAAGTCCCCCCCCCCCTTCACAACCCATTTCCAGTCCAAGTCGCCCTAATCACAGCCTATTTCCAGTCCAAGTTCCCCCTCCCTCCACCATAGCCCATTTCCAGTCCAAGTTCCCCCCCCCCCTAGCCCTTTTCCAGTCCAGGTCCCCCTCCCCATTACAACCCATTTACAGTCCCTGTCCCCCCCCCCAATAGCCCTTTTCCAGTCCATGTCCCCCCCCCCCAGCCCTTTTCCAGTCCAGGTCCCCCTCCCCATCAAAATCCATTTCCAGTCCATGTCCCCTCCCCCCCCCATAGCCCTTTTACAGTCCAGGTCCCCCCCCCCCCATTACAGCCCATTTCTTTCCCGTCCAATGCCCCCCCCCCTACCCCTTTTCCGGTCCAGGTTTCCCCCCCCCCCCATCACAAACCAATTCCAGTCAAATTCCCCCCTCCTAGCCCTTTTCCAGTCCAGGTCCCCTCCCCCCATCACAGCCCAGGCAGTCCTTGGCCTCCCCCCCAAATCCGCGGCTGTCTGAGGCTTTAGAGGGAGACGGGGAAGCCCGCGCGAGGCCCCGGCTCCCTCTGAACAGCCGCCAGCGTGAAGATCTTTTTCCTTCACGCTGGCGGCTGTTCCTGTGAAGCCGCGAATACTGGGAAAGGTTAAAGGGCATTGCCTTTAACCTTTCCCACCAATCGCGGCTTCACAGGAACAGCCGCCAGCGTGAAGGAAAAGGCTCTTCACGCTGGCGGCTGTACGGAGGGAGCCGGGGCTTCGCGCGGGCTTCCCCGGCTCCCTCTGAAGCCCTCCGGGTTGGGAGAAAAGCCGTTTTTTTTGCTCTGGCCTCTCCCGATCTTGCGGCCAGAGCAAAAAAAACGGCTTTTCAAGGGCCGGTTTTGCCTCTGCGCCGGCAGCCGGCCTGGCCATAGAAAAACCGGCCAGGCCGGCTAAAAACCGGCCAGTTGGCAACCCTACTCAACAGGGCAGGGCTCTGAAGCCTTTTATGCAGGCCTCAGCTGCTCTCACTTGGTTGTTGTTTCCTAAACATATACAAACAAACATTCCTAAAATCATGCCACAACTTGAACTGGACAGATAATATCGAAACACTAGTTCATAAATGGAACAAAATAATAAACAAAGCTTTTTAGCGCCATAAACAAACGGAACCACAAGAAAGCACCATACTGCCAACTGGTGCACCACAGAGCTAAGAGATACCAAGCGCAAGCTCAAACAGATGGAGAGGAGATGGCATTGCTCAAAATGCAGGCACAAAAAGAGCAGCAGCTCTTGCAAGTCCAAACAGGAGACACAAGGAGCAAGAGTGGTGATGACACAATGGCTTTATTGATATTCCCCAACGCGTTTCGGCGGAACGCCTTCCTCAAGGGGTTAAAATCACTTACAAACATATAATAAAAGAAATATAATAAAAAAACATATATTAAAAACATATCAAAAACAATTAAAAGAATATAAAATAAACAATTAAAAGAAACATATTCAAGCTAACCGGGCGTCATGTTAAAAGGAATAACATATCTACATCACGTGACACTCAAATCAAATAAATAAATAAATAAATAATTAATAAGAGAATATATAAATAAAATTTTTACATAAAGGGACCATACATAATATTACATGTATATGCATTATATAGTGCAACTTGTACATAATCGCAATTGAAGGAACCAAGAAAAAACATAAAGGGGTATGTTTACTAAACCGTCTTGATGTGCGCCTGGCGATAGTGTGCAGGCTGCCATAAAAGGAGTGGGCGTTTCAGTCTTAAAGCAGCAAAACGGGAGTATCGCGCGATAACGCGCGCTGCTGCGCACATGATCAAGCGAAGCGCCGCTAAGCGCATTACGGCACAGTAATCTTAAGTAGGCGCACAGACAGCCAAACATAGAAACAGAAGTGTAGCACAATGGTTAATACACTGACTGATGATACAGGGGTCATGAGTTCGATCCCCCAGTGTGCCTAATGCATAAAGCTGGCTGAGGCATCAGCTGTGACATGTAAGTATTGTTTCCTGAGGCACCCTCACGTGCTGTAACCTAAGGCACCCCATAGGGCACATTATAAAGTGCACTGTCTGCCACGGCACCCTATAATGTCCCCTATAGGGCACCCTATAAGGCGCTTTATAAGGCACCTTATACGGACTGTAACCATAAGGTGCCTCAGAAGGCGCTTTATAGGGTGCCTTCTGAGGCACCTTATGGTTACAGTACCCTGAGGGTGTTTTGCTGGCAGCACTAATGTACATTAAAAAAAGACAATGCTTTGGACAGCCCTATCAAAGAACCCCTACTGTGGGTTTGAACCCATGACCTCTGGCTCCACAAGTAATGAAATAACCAGTGGGCTACAGCTCCATAGATGCTAGCAAACCCCTGGCTGGCTGCAGAAGGACTGCACGTCACCACACAAACAGTCTGCTGTGGTCACCAGGATAGGGTTAACCCACCCATACCCATGATGCACTGCACATGCAAATCAGCAGTCTACAGATGATCACAAGATGGGGTATGCACCCCATAGCACCTCTGCCTGGTAGGGGGAACTGACCGTGTGTGGTACTGGCACAGAGTAGCTACACACCGTCACATTGTGCAGGTACTGCACTCACCCTGAGGGTGAGGTGGGGCGCCCAGCATCAGGTCCACAGCAGAGATTGGCCATGCTGCAGGTCCACAGTAGTGCTAATGTGTGAGATAGGTAGTTTCTGCAGACACACCTTGGATATATCTGTATGTCTCAGTCAGGTTTAGCTCCTATGGACCCCTAGGAGGCTTATGTACCACCACCCTCCTCCAGGGCTGTGGGGGTAAACAGGTCTCCCACCAACAGATCCACATACTACCGCCCTGCAATGGTGGCAGTAGAGGGGATCATCAACCCCAGTCCTGCTGGGGAACAGACACCCTACAGGGCAGTCAATGCAGCTCTGTACACATCCATAACGCAATAGCAGACAGACATTAGGCCTGGATATGCTAAGCTGCCCCCCACCACTATCTGATATTCTCCTGCAGCAAGCCTTCAGCCGCTGCACCCTGCAAGGTGTTCCATCAAGACACATACCAGCTGCAGACAGTCTGCTAGCTAGTCCATGGTGCATGTTCCTGGTGGAAATGCGTGCACCCAGACCTGGGATGTCAGCATACACACCAAGCAGATAAGGCAGTGACTGGGCTCCAAAACAGAACCCACAAATATCACATGAGAAAAATACTATGTAGCACTATGGGGGAGCCTAGCCATGCCGTGGTCACTGCTCAGTCAGAGTGAGAGTGATCTCCCAGCGGAACATGCTGTGGCCACCCTGTCTGTGCAGGTGGTGGCCGGGCACTACAATGTCCCAGCCAGTGCCCTATGCCCTGTGCAGATGCATCCTGGCCAGGCCACCCTGTCCGGGCTATACCCATGGTACCTTGCTCCTCATTATGCACATTGGCAGGCCAATACTGGCAACAGTGCTGGCAGTGTGGGCTGTGGAGGGTGTTTGCAGCCACCACACACTGGATAGACAGACACACACTCCCACACCTATGCCAGCATTGTGCTACTATAGAGGTGTTTAGCAGCCCTGGCCACCCCACCAGTCATGGACACAGTGCAGGCATGGATATGGTACGCAATACTGTTGGGGGTCACTCCCCAGGGTGGTAAACACTGTCAGAGACCAGACCTGAAGCACACTCCACAGACATCAGAAAGGTTGCTATGATGGAGCTCAATCAGCAAACTGTGCTTAACGTAGGAATTGCTATCTGTCAGTAATCATAGCAAACGTTTGATAGCTGTGTACCATATTCCCAGGTGTAGGGTGGCATTGCTAAGGTATGCAAGTGCTAGTATTGGGAGATGCACGCAGGGCCCAATGTCCTGCCTCTCCAGGAGGCATTGGCTAATGGAGCCTGTGGGTGTGGGTGTGTCTGCCCCTGTTGCCTGCTGCTTTACGGCAGAGGTTCCCAACTCCAGTCCTGGTGTGCCAAACACTGTTCAGGTTTTCAGGCTGTTCCGCATGAATATGCATGAGATACATCTGCATACCATGGGGGTGGTGCATAGATATGCAGCACAGGCATCTTTATTAGAGGCAGCATGGAACCTGAATGGTGTTTGGCCCTCCAGGACTGCATTTGGGAGACTCTGCTCTAGGTAATGCGCTTGTTTATGGTGTTGTTGCTCTGTAGGGTAAAATGTGGGTGTTTTGGGCATGTTTACGTCATCTACAATAAAGGTTCTGTCTGTATTAGCACGTTGTAGTAGTGGGTAAAATATGGGGACTGGGTTGGCAGGCACCATAGCTGGGACTTGAACCTGTGACCTTCTGCCTCCTAACACACTGGTTGTGTGCACTGCACCACCTTGTTGCCACAGAGACAGTGCAGTCCCTGGTGATGCCATGACTGTTTGTCCAGCAGGGCCTGTCTGTTGCAGTGCATGGCACCCACCTACACAGGGCTAGGCCATGGTCTGCTCTGGGCAGCTGCCACTGCCCCCCTCCACCACCAGTACCCCTCTGCCACCATGCTGACATGCCCTTCTGCTGGTGGTGCTGGTGGTGTGCAGTCTCAAGCCATCCAGTGTGCAGGTAGGCGGCTGCCTATGGTGCGTGTTCTGGGGTAGGGGTGCCTGCATAAAAGTCCACGCTTCCCCCCAACACCGCCTGCCAATGTTCTGTGCCCTTGGAGGTACCCTGTGACACTGTGATAAACACTCTCGTGCCCATGTTGGGCCCTCATCAGTTGCTGTCTGGCTGCTGTACAGTTTCAGCATTCCTAAGTGCCACCTAGGCATCTGCCTAGTCCGCACTGTGCCCCAGCTGCACCACAGCATGTGCCGCCTGCAGCCCTCTGTATCCCCTTTCCCAGCATCTGTCCAGTTGCCCATTCCGACATGCCCAACCTGCTGTTGTGGAACATGTGCATGCAATAGGAAACCTGTCCAATGGAGAGGGAAACCCTGATCAGTGCTATTTCACTGTGGGATCATTCACCTTGTATGGGGACGGAGCGTAGACCCTTCCAAAATTCATATCTTTTTTTTGGGGCTTTCTTGGGAGTGTTTTTTGATGTTTCCCATTACTATCACTATTGCCCAGCTTGTTTATGTTTTTTTTACATTTACTTCTGTTCATTTTCAATGTTTATTTGCCCTTTTGTTCCGTGCACATGTATCACACATCACTTTTTGTAGGTTTCCCTGGTTTTGACGGAAATGGTTTCTTTTCCCTTTAAATCAGCTCTAACGCCAGGGTTTCACTGGCGTTAGTTTTGAGCCTCGGATTTCACAGCGTTGGTGTGCAGGGAGCCTCTCCCCTCCCACTCTCCACCCATTGACCACTTCTCTCCGCCCCTGGGGAGCCTTCCTCTGCCCTCCGGGAGCCTTTCCCCGCCTTTAGCACTCGTTTGCGTCGCAGCGCGCGTTATCGCGCGATATGGTACCTGTGCGCCTTAAAAAGTGCCATCATCGCGTGATAAGGTACCTTATCGTGCAATAACATCGCAGAGCACACGTTAAGACAGTTTAATAAACATACCCCAAAGAAACAATAGACGCAGGGCAGAAAGGGAGCTAAAAAATATATAATTAAAAAGTAAAATATTCAAAACTAAACCGTTTAGGGAAACATGTAAAAGGTATGGATAATCAGTACTCACTAAGCAGGTACCATAGAAAAGTTTCCATACGGTAAGGTTTAAATGGCAATAGCCGTGAATTCAACAGTAGGAGAACCTGGTGGGGATAAAATTGAAAAAAGCTACAAACTAAAAAAGTCATTTATTATCAAAAGAGCTGACACATCTCAATGCAAAACTTATTACCTAACAAGAAGATTCGGGGAGCTCAACATGTATTCATTCTATATTATAAAAGAAAATAAATTAATGGTGAACTGTTGCAGAACCATCAGTGCAATGTTTAAAAACCGTATACAAAAAGCTTCATGGGATAGAGGGATATCTTATCTTAAACCAGGTAGTTATAAGACTTGGTCCGATGGTGTTAATAAAACAAGAGGATCCCCTTTCCGGGAGGGTGGGAGGTGCTGTACAGGTTAAAATTACACTTACTAAAACAGAGTGAATCGTTAAAGTATTGACGCGATCCTCTGGCAGGAATTACAGCGCCGTTGCAACTGTATGGTAAATTGCTAAACATCTAGGGAGAAGAATAATAGCAAAGGAATCAAATTAAAAGGCTAATATATCAGTAATATGCAATGAAAAAATAAAGGTATTAAGCTTCGGCAGAAAAATTATACTGCTGAAATAAACAATCAGTCCAATCATATATTCAGTAACTCTGGTAACCCGGAGGCCCGCCTCACCTCTTAGCCAATTAACCCCCTTGATCTATGCTCCCCCCCCCCATCCACACAAACACCATGGAGACTAATCATGGTACAACTCTGGTCCCAGCTTTATTCAAAACATGTAACCATAACATAACCGGCCCAACATGGGCCAACATATTCAACATCCCCAAATAACAACACCCCCCCCCCCCAGCACCGGACAATGCCCCCACCCGCCATCTTAGTGGCAAGGCGGAGCATTCTCCATCCCCGAACCTCCACCGCCTGCCTTGCCATGCTAGTAGCAAAGACCGGCACACCACCCTAAACCGGGCCGAGACCCCCAACCGGGATGCCTCACCCCACCCTGGGGAGCCCTCCGCTCCCCCACTGCTCCTAAATTAGTTGAAGCCCCGCCGCCTCGGCGAGTGCGGGCTCTCTACCCCGCCACCCCGCCACCCCACCCAGCTGCAACAACCCAGAAACACAACCCACGGGAGGGCTGGCGGGAACGCTGCTGCCCCTGCCGAGGAGCCGCACCGAAAAGGCCTGACTACGCAGCTCCTCGGCAAACCAGTCCCCGCCCCCAACACCTCCTCCAATGAAATCGCTCCCCAGATTAACAGGGAGCGATCACTTTGTCCTCCTTATCGCCCCCCCCGACTCCCCCGTCACGTGCCAGAGGCCGAGGCCGGGCCCAGGCCCAGGTTACTGGCGGCCGCGGGGACCCGGCCCGCGGCCTGGCACATTAACTCTGGTAACCCGGAGGCCCACCTCGCCTCTTAGCCAATTAACCCCCTTGATCTATGCTCCCCCCCCATCCACACAAACACCATGGAGACTAATCATGGTACAACTCTGGTCGCAGCTTTATTCAAAACATGTAACCATAACATAACCGGCCCAACATGGGCCAACATATTCAACATCCCCAAATAACAACACCCCCCCCCCCCAGTACCGGACAATGCCCCCACCCGCCATCTTAGTAGCAAGGCGGAGCATTCTCCACCCCCGAACCCCTGCCGCCTGCCTTGCCATGCTAGTAGCAAAGGCCGGCACACCACTCTAAACCGGACCGAGACCCCCAACCGGGATGCTTCGCCCCACCCCGGGGAGCCCTCCGCTCCCCCACTGCTCCTAAATTAGTTGAAGCCCCGCCGCCTCGGCGAGCGTGGGGTCTCTACCCCGCCACCGGTGCGAGGTAGTTTATCTATCCTCGTACCGCCCCCCCCCCCCCAAAGCTGCGACCAGCCCACTGCTCAAACGCCTTCTGCCAGTCATTTAACAACAGGTCCTGGCCCACGGGTGACAGGTGCACCCCATCCACTCGGTACAGCCCTGCGCATCCTGGGTCTGCCCAAGGGTGCTGCACCTGCCATCCCCCTGCTTGTTGCAGCCACCGGCCAATCTGCCGGTTGACGTTTGTCAAGCCGCGCGACCACCGCCGCTGCGACTGACAGGCCGGCCGGCCGAGGAATAAAGTCCGACCAGACAATCGACACTCCTGGCCAGTTCTCCCAAATCACCTTGATGTCCCGCTACACCGCTCGTATGAGCTGCCTACATGTCCAATTGGAGAGGTCGTTACCACCTAAATGTAGCAACACCCCCGCTGGTCGCTGCCCCCGGTCCATCTGCTGTCGCATCCAAGGGAGAAGCTGCCACCACCGCATGCCACGCTCCCCCATCCAGAGCAACCGAATGTTGCGGGTTGCCAGTCCCAGATGCAGTCCCAAGGGGCGCAGCACGGCTCTCCGCTCCACCCAGTACACAAAGGAGTGCCCGATTATCTACCACTCTCCCACCGGACCCGCTCTGGCACCGCCTAGCCAGGGGTCCGAACCCGGAAGCAACCCTGAAACAGGAAACAAAGCATTAATAACCCCCCCACACCCCCTACCCCCACCCCCCCCACAAACGCCTTCACACTCGGTCCGGGTGGACATAACCTTCAAAAGCCCCCGACCACCATCTACCGATCCATTGGATCACCTCACCCCCCAGCCCCGCAGCCGCCGTGCTGGTCGCCGCCCCGATCCGGAAGAAATGGGACGCATACTGTCGCTCAGCACAGCCCAACCGCCGCAGGGCCAATCGCATCACCGACGTAAACTGAAACTGTGTGACAGGATTCCCATCCGCATGATGAAACAGGAAACCTGCCACGTCAGGCCGCCGGTGCATATAGTCCGCCAAATTGCGCATCGGGCAAGAACTAAGCCCAGGAAGCGCCCTCAACAGCACTTCTCTTCCCTCCCCACGTGGATCAGTCTTTGAGCGCACCAGAAAAATGCGCACCGATGCCTCTTGGAGTTCCACGTGCTGAACCTCTAGCCCACCCCAGGCCACCCCCCTACCGGACTTAGGGACTAACTCGCTAACCCGAAATGCCCCAAAGAAAGCCGTAACAAATAACGCCCGAAACAACGCCACCTCAAATTCAGATGCCGCCACCTCCAGCAATACCACCCACATATGCGCCAGCAAGTCATGAGAAATGGGGCGGCGCCAGTCCCGAACAGGCGGCCGTTCTTTCACCCACCCGGCTAAAAGCCGCTTCACCAAAAACAACGTACTAGGACTGCCCCATCCCACCGCTTTGCTGAAAAAAGAGAAACCCGCCAACGCCGCCCTCACTGACGCCCGAGACCAGCCATGCCCCTTTGCCCAAACTATGAATGACCCGAACAACCGCACATCACAGCTGCCCCCCCTCCATCCGTGCTCCCATAAAAATTCCCGAACCGTGGCATACCCGTGCCCATACGCCGCCCACGTACCTGGAGCTACTGAGGACCATAGCAAATCCATCACTCCTGAGTCCCAACCCGCCAAAGGTGCTCCGGCACCACCGCCGATGACTCGTCCGCCCCTGGGGCCAAGGCTCGAAACTGCGCCCACTGAAAACGGGACAAAGCATCAGCTATGACATTTTGCGCTCCCGGCACATGCCGCGCCCACGCCGTAACGTTGAGACGCAGACAGGCTAGCACAAATAACCACATTAACGCCACTACCCGAGGACATTTAGGCGACTGTCTATTAATCACCTGTACCACCGCGGCGTTGTCACACCAAAAGACCACTTTCTTATCCTGCAACTGCTCCGGCCACACCCAGAATGCTACCACTATCGGGAACAACTCCAGGAAAGTCACATTACGGGTCAGCCCACACTCCTTCCAAGCTGCCAGCCAGGCCGCTGCGCACCACGACCCTTGACAATACAACCCCATCCCAAAACCTCCCGCCGCGTCTGAGAACAACTGTAGGTCTGCGTTTGACAACTCAGGTGCCTGCACCAGCGCGCAGCCATTAAAATCCGCCAGGAAAGACTCCCACACCCGCATATCCTCCCTCATCCCCGACGTCACGCGGATATGATGATGCGAGCGCCGCACACCTCCCATGGCTAAGGACAGCCTACGCGCAAAAGGCCTCCCCATGGCAATGACCCGGCAGGCAAAATTCAAGTGACCCACCAGAGCCTGCAGATCCTTCAGGGTCACTTTAGAGGCCAAACCCACTGCTGCCACCAAAGCCCGTAGCTTCCCCACTTTATCTAGTGGCAAACGCACCATGAATTCCACCGAATCTATTTCGATCCCCAGAAAAGAAAGGCGCGTCACCGGCCCAAACGTTTTCTCCCCCGCCAACGGAACCCCAAACTCAGCAGCCATCTCCTGGAAGGATCGCAACAAAGAAGCACATATCGCCGACTGCGGAGGACCAACAAACAAGAAATCATCTAAATAATGTACTACAGACTCACACCCCGACCGCTGTATGAGCACCCAATGTAGGAAGGAGCTAAAGGCCTCGAAATAAGAACAGGAGATAACACAACCCATTGGCAGACACTTATCATAATAAAACTGGGCATCAAATTGAAATCCCAGCAACGGAAACGCTGACGAGTGCACCGGTAGCAGCCGGAAAGCCGATTCGATGTCCACCTTCGCCATCCGCGCCCCCTTGCCACACCTGCACACCAGCTCTAATGCCTCATCAAACAACGCATATTGCACTGAACACAGCTCCCGCGGGATATGGTCATTCGCCGAATCCCCAGGCAGAAAGGACAAGTTGTGGATCAGACTGTAACAGCCGCGCTCCTTCTTTGGGATGACCCCCAACGGCGACACAATGAAAGGCGAAAAGGGGGGGTGGTGGAAAGGGCCAGCCACTCTGCCCAAGGCACATTCCGTCGCAATCTTAACGCGTGCCACCTCCGCCAAACTGCGCACCGAGCTAGCATTACTACCCCACACATCCACCATCGTCCCCTGAAACAAAATCCGAAATCCTTCCTAGAAACCCAACCGTAACAGACTCGCCTCCGTGCCGTGCCCAGAGCCTACGTATCTCTCCAACCACGGCCACAACACCTGGAGTTTAATGGGGGTAGGTGCCAACCCCCCATTCCACCCGTTATTTACCCCTCCCCGGCACCCCGGCCACCGCCTTCCAACTACACTTCGTCGCCGAGTGACCCGCCCCACAGAGTGAGCATGCGTGCCGGAACTTACAGTCCAGGAAGGGGCAGGACGATTTATTAAAATGCCAGCATACGTCCCCCCCCAGCCCACCTTTGGGCGACCCTGGCAGTGCCCCGTTGCCCGAAAGGACCGAAAGGGCGCCGCCGAAGCTTGGCCCCCCGCCTTACTGAACCCCCCTGCACCACTCGCACTACCCCGTTTTGCAGACATCTGTGTCAGCCAGAGATTAATATCCTTCATCCCCCATGACAACTGCTTATTCTCTTCCATCATATCCCGGAATTCTTCATCATAATTGAGCCAAGCCCAGCCTTCGTGCGCCTGTGACGCTGCCAGGATGGCATCCGTGTAAGCCAACAACTCCCCATACTTACTCGGGTCCGCATGCCCACACACACTCGCCATACGCAAAAAAGCGCAGGTCCAATTCAACGTATTGCGTGAGACCTTCCGCACTCTCCCCGCCTTCTCATCATCCTTGCGCTTTTTCCTACTCTCTCCCGAGCGCTTTCTCCCTTCCAAAAGCCGGAAAATATCAATATACCGGCATTTTAGTATTCGCCACCTCAATTTGCGTGGCACTCCCTCCCACAATTCCGTGCAACGCACAACCGAGGACACCGACCCATCTCCTGCTCCCCTCCCCACCCCCGAACCATCCGAAGAACTCGCCAACGATGAGGAGGACGAGGAAGACGAGCTCCGCCTACAGCGATGCCTGTGCTTCCTCTTTGCCTTAACCTTGCCCCCCCCCCCCCCCCCGGAGCTGCCTCCCCCCTTCCCCCAATGCGCCTCCACCATCTCCCAACCCCCCCCCCCGTGATCCCCCCAGACTCACCATCCACCGCGCGCTCGCCAGCCTCTGGCACCGCCACGGTCGCGCTGGTCTGCTCCGCACCCTGGGCCATCGGCCGACTGCTGCATGCCTCGCCGGCTGCCGCCACACCACTCGCTGGCACCTGCCAAGAAAAAGAAGCACCACCAGCAGGAGAACCCATTCCATACTGCCCAGCCCCCCAGCCTATCCCACCCCCTAGCGGCCATGCAGAAGTACCGAGACCCCCTGCGGCCCAGTTGGTCCCCCCCCCCCATGCAGGCGGCACCCCTCTACCCGGGAACCCCATCCCGCTCCAATCCTTCCAACCGAGCCCACTGGGCCCCATCCCCATGGGCTGCCCAGCCACTGGGGGCCAACTCTGCAACCCCTGCCCGACCGGACCCCCCGGGGCCAAAGTGCCCATCCCTGGGGGGCTGATTGGAACCCCCATCGCCAATTCCATCCCCCCCAGCTGTCCTGGCACCCCAGCACTATCCACCCGGCTCCCCTCCACCCCCCTGCCCCCTACCGGTCCTTGCCCAACCTGCCCGTGGCACACAACCTCAACCTCCAAACCCCCCGCCAACCCCCCTATCCAACCCCCCACGACCCCGCCTGCTGCCCCTCCCCCGCAGTCTCGCCGCTCCCCTGGCCACCTGAGCAGGCTGCACAACAGCCCCAGCTCCTGAGGACACTCCAACCCCCAGAGACCGGCCTCTCGCTCCCAGAGAGCTACCACCAATGCCCTTACCCCTCTGCCGCCCCCCCCCCCCCCTTCGATGAGCGCACCATGGCCCCCACGCTACTTGCACCCCTCAAGCCCCTCCCCTGACCGAGACCTAATCCCAGTTCCTCACATGGGGTTTCAGGATTAAATGGTATTAATATTATATATTGATTTTGTTTCTCTTTTTTTTTTTTTTTTAATATTGGATGGACCTACTTCTGTCCCGGGAGCTCCAGCAGCACCCTGCAAACCGAGGCCAAGAGCAACCCGGCCCTCCCAGGCACCTCCATCATTTTTTCTTTTTTGTTTTACTAAGATTTCGTTTTATTTTGTGCCCTCCAACCCCACCTGAGGCAAAGAGCCACGCTGGCCCTCCCAAGCACCCCCGTTTATAGCATGGTAAGTTTCTTTCTTTTTTTTTTTTAATATGCCTCCCCCCGGACCCAACCCCCACACACCCGATTGCCGCAAAGCCCCCACACCCACGCTCACCGCCCACAGTTCCGACGCCGCGCTCTTCCCTTCGATCGCCGAGCCGGGAGCTCACACTAATGCTGTCGTCCCTGCCGAGGAGCTGCACCGCAAAGGCCTGACCACGCGGCTCCTTGGCAAACCAGTCCCCGCCCCCAACACCTCCTCCAATGAAATCGCTCCCCGGATTAACAGGGAGCGATCACTTTGTCCTCCTTATCGCCCCCCCCCCCGACTCCCCCGTCACGTGCCAGAGGCCGAGGCCGGGCCCGGGCCCAGGTTACTGGCGGCCGCGGGGACCCAGCCCGTGGCCTGGCACATAGAGAGAAGCCAAGTTTAAAAAGCAGACATGCATTCGGTTAGATCAGAGCACTGTTCAAAATTGCAAGTAAACGTAAATTGCTTGATTCACTTCACCGAAACAGGCCATGTGCCCAGGGGTGTATTTAAAACTACCCAAGTTTAGAAATCTTAGCATAGTTGTTAAAAAAAAAAAAAGAAGAGTTAAAAAATAAAAAATAACAGTTAAATATGAGTTGCTTCTCTGAAACGAGCCGTATGCCCAAGGATGTATTCTAAAACTGACCAAGTTAAAAAAACCGCTCAAGGGGATTAACACACTGTTATTTACTTTTACTTGCAATTTTGAACAGTGCTCCGATCTTTTTAAACTTGGCTTCTCTCTCTGAATATATGATTGGACTGATTGTTTGTTTCAGCAGTAAGTGTAATTTTAACCTGTACAGCACCTCCCACCCTCCCGGAAAGGGGATCCTCTTGTTTTATTAACACCATCGGACCAAGTCTTATAACTACCTGGTTTAAGATAAGATATCCCTCTATCCCATGAAGCTTTTTGTATACGGTTTTTAAACATTGCACTGACGGTTCTGCGACAGTTCACCATTAATTTATTTTCTTTTATAATATAGAAAGAATACATGTTGAGCTCCCCGAATCTTCTTGTTAGGTAATACGTTTTGCATTGAGATGTGTCAGCTCTTTTGATAATAAATGACTTTTTTGGTTTGTAGCTTTTTTCAATTTTATCCCCACCAGGTTCTCCTACTGTTGAATTCACGGCTATTGCCATTTAAACCTTACCGTATGGAAACTGCTTAGTGAGAACTGATTATCCATACCTTTTACATGTTTCCCTAAATGGTTTAGTTTTGAATATTTTACTTTTTAATTATATATTTTTTAGCTCCCTTTCTGCCCTGCGTCTATTGTTTCTTTATGTTTTTTCTTGGTTCCTTCAATTGCGATTATGTACAAGTTGCACTATATAATGCATATACATGTAATATTATGTATGGTCCCTTTATGTAATAACTTTTATTTATATATGCTCTTATTAATTATTTATTTATTTATTTGATTTGAGTGTCACGTGATGTAGGTATGTTATTCCTTTTAACATGACGCCCGGTTAGCTTGAATATGTTTCTTTTAATTGTTTATTTTATATTCTTTTAATAGTTTTTGATATGTTTTTAATATATGTTTGTTATTATATTTTTTTATTATATGTTTGTAAGTGATTTTAACCCCCTGAGGAAGGCGTTCCGCCGAAACGCATTGGGGAATATCAATAAAGCCATTGTGTCATCACCACTCTTGCTCCTTGTGTCTCCTATTGCTCAAAATGCATAAATGACTGAGATGCTTACATGTCCAAATTACAAGAATACTGGGACATGATAAATAATAATAAGAAGGAATACAACAGCAAACTTATACTGAGCTTATTAAACCGCCCCAGAGAGCTATTTGAAATAGTGAAATCACTTACAAAGCACCCTAATCAAAAGAGAGGTGAAAGTGACCTACCCCCACAAGCACTAGCTGATTACTTCCAAAGCAACACTTGTAAAAGCAGCAGCACAGCAAGCACAGCCCTATCAGCACAGAGCTTTAGCCTCATCACCACCTCTTGGCAAAATTCAAACCGATATCACTTTAACAACTAGAGACCATCATCTCCTACCTCAACACCACCACTTCCCCACTTGGCCCCTGTCCAGTAAGTTGGATCAAAACAGCCCATACTGAACTAGGACCCACTCTCCTCAGGGTTACTCAATTATCCCTTACACAAGGTTCAAGAACACTTCCAATCACCCAATCATCAAAAAAACCCTATTGAAGCCAAGGATTTCCAGTTCCTATAGACCCATCACAAGCCTACCATTCCTAGCAGATTATTGAAGAAATAGTACACATTTAGCTTCAAGAAATTCAGCCTCCAGGGCCTACCAAAGAATATACTTCATCTCTTGCAAATGGCTCAAAATACTGCCGCCTGCATTTCATACAGTGCACCCAGAATTGAGCATATAGCACTAGTGCTGAAACAATTACACTGGCTTAAGCTGAACAAGGTCCTATTGACCATATTTATAATATCTCACAATATATCCTCTGACTACCTTCAGTTGCTACTACACAAAACACCAAATAACAGAACTAGAAGAACCAATATACAAAACATCTTCAACATCCCCACTCTGAAAGTGAAGAGCAATCAAACCGCAGCCAACTGAACTGTCTCATTTTATGCACCAACAATCTGGGACATGCTCCCAGACAATATATGAGCTATCCATGACCAAAAGGAATTCCATAACAATTTCAAAACCTACCTCTTCTGTGAATATTTTGGAAGCAATGACTAAAACATCTATTCCAACTTTCATTCGACCATATACCATAGCTTATTTTGATCTCTCCTCAATATAAAGAGACCTTCAGTTTGTATATACAGTAGTATACCTTCCAACTTGTTTATAGTTTATTGACCTATTTTCTTTTTATTGGAATCCTCTATAGTGCTAACTCCTGTTACTTGTTCAATATATTTAACTTGTACTGTTCAATGTAAAGAGTTGTTCTAATGTAAACCATGCTGATTACAAAAGTGCATTATATAAAACCAAATAAATAAATAAAATAAAATAAATACCTGCCACCCACGCATATCTCTAATTACTGTATTAAAGTTATTAATACATATCAAATTACTTTTAACCATTATACATGCCTGACATCCCTTACCCCAGTATTATACATTCTATGTCATAGCTCAAACTTCAGTTATCTATAAACCATCTAGCATTAGAAGTTAACAGTTGTATGTGTTATATGTAAAAGTTTAACGTTCTGTTAATCTGTTCATTTGTAAAGCGCTTTGACTCTGAGATAAAGCGGTCTATAAAAATAGCTAAATAAATCAATAATATCTCTTACAATTCATTTTAGACTCCAATTTAGCAACTTCTACAAAAGTAGTCAGAATAATAGAGAAATGCTTTGATTGTTATAGCAAAGTGGCATATACATTTTAATCCATAAATAAATAGAATTTTTGGGACATAAATATCTTTGATGCTTTATGATAGGCAAAGATAAAAACCCTTTCGTTTTTTGATCCCCTCTGTGTTTTTTTCAAATTCTTTGATCCACGGTACAGTCAAAGGACTTGTCAACCCAAACCATTAACCTGCTGATAATATCTTCTGTAGCACCTCAGACTAACAGCATTGTTTAGCTGTTTAGAGCTTTATGAGATGTAAATTGGTATGATGGGATCTATAGAATGTTACCCATCTCTCTCCAAAGGGATTATCAACAGTCCTCTTTAAGAGAGTCTACAGCCCAGGATTCAGGGCTGGGAGGGCATGGCTCACAGGGAGAGGTTAAGAACCCAGCAGGCTGCAGAAGGGAGAGAGGCCTGTGGAGCCAGAAGTCCTTCCAAGGCAAGCTGTGCAGAGGAGTTCTGAGGTAGGAAATTTAACTGGGGCTGGAGGAAGAGCCGGGAGAACCAGCTTGTGGAGTTTTAACAAGCTGAGAAGTAAAGCTACTTTTGTTTTCCCTGAACTGCTGTCTGTCCTGTGTTGTACAGAAAACCACTTCTCACCACATGCTACACTATCACAATAGTGTATTTCAGATAACAGAACTAAGGACAAATCACAGTCATTCTTGGAAATGTAGCTGGTTTAGCCAGTGGTAACACCGGTTATGATTTCTGAAATGAAGAACTCTGTGAATGAGCTAGAATTTGGGTTTTCTTTTGGGGCAGCTTCTCCAAATGGGTTAGTTTTGCACATACCAGGACAGTCATGAATTTCACTTCTAAGCCAAGGTATGTGGAGTATGATCTCAGTCTCTCAAATTTACCTCTAATGCTAGGCATAGTACTTACATTGTGCCAAAGAGAGCTTCCTTCTGGAGTTCGTAAAATGTAGCAGGTTTGGGTAATCTGACAAGTTGTGCTTGGAAATTCTTCTTTCTCAAGCCTATGGCTCTCAATACAATGGAAAATATTTCTGTATCTTTCTGCCACATTTTCTTGATCACTGCATTTTTGGTACTTCAAGATCTTCTGCCTCTCCATGCACTTCACAGAATAATCACTAAGAACCCACACCTCTCTCTATCAATGCCGTTCTGGTGTTTTTCTCCTTCACCATTATGTCGAGTTTCCTCACATCTAGTTTCCTATCTGTCGAAATGGGAATGTCTCAGGTGATTATAATCTCTTCATTTTCTGTAATTTTCTTAGGGCCATGATCCCAATCCTTTTTAGGGATAGTGATGTTGTAGTGTTCACAGAGTTTCCAATGTATGAGGCGTGCTTTGTTGTGCCTTTCTGTATAGAAACTTTTCACCATCAGAACTTCACAGCCGGCTATGAGGTGAATCACTATTTCCAGGTCTTTCTTACAGAATCAACATATGTCTGTTTTGCCAGCTTTTTCAATGCTTGCTATAAATCATCTTGTCCGTAATCCACTGTCCTGGGCTGTGACTATCAATCTTTCATCCTTCGGTTTCAGTTCAGTTCTCCTTAACCATTCATGTGTCCGTTCTTGATTGACAAACGGTTCCTGGAATAACACTTTGTGTTTCCCACTGTATTTGTGCATTTGCCACTTGTTTTTCCTTGTTTGCTGATCTAATTCTTTGAAGAGTTTTTTTCTCTTGTTTTGCAAATTCTGTTGCTGCCTTTCCTGTGTGTGCTTGTGGATTCTCACTCATTCCTTCTAATCGTCGGGACACTTGTCCAAGTTTAATGATGGAGAAAGATTCTGGACATTTGCTTTCACATTTCAGCACTTTTTGCATTTATGGATCTGATGATGCAGTTAGGTAGACCTGAAGGCCTATGATAGTAGCTCTGTAGGTGTAATCAATCTCTATGGGGCCTAGCCCTCCTTCAGCTCTAGGAATGTACAGTCTTGGCATATACTGATTCTTGTAAATTACTTCATGGGCATGGAGGAGTTTTCTTGTTTGCACATCCAGTTTTTCAAGATCCTGAAGAGGCCAGTCCATAATCCCAAAGTTGTATCTTATTCCGTGATGTTAAAGCACTTTTTTCGGGGCAGTTTCTCCAAATGAGTGAATTTTGCACATACCATGACAGTCATGAACCTCACGTCTAAGCCAGAGTATGTGGAGTATGATCTCAGTCTCTCAAATTTCCTGCTAATACTCAGCATAGTACTTGCATCGTGCCAAAGAGAGCTTCCTTCTGGAGCTTGTATGATGTTACATACAGAATATTACTACTACTACTACTATTGAACATTTATTTATTTATTTATTTATTGCTTTTATATACCGCGCTCTTTAAAATCAGTGCGGTTTATAGGTAACATTTATGCATCTGGGTATATCAAGTATGCATTTACAAAGAACAGGGGATGCAACTTGGATTTCAACTGGGCAGATTATTTACAATATCTACAGAAATTTACATACATTTATAGAGAACAGGGGATACAACTTGGATTTCAACTGGGGAGATTATTTACAATATCTACAGATCTGTTCATTATGGCTATGAATTGTTTGTGACTTATCGCTGTTTAGCTGGGTGTACTGTGGATAATATTGGGCTGTGAGAAGTGTAAGAGAAAGAGGTGGTGTTTTAGTGCCTTTCTGAATTGAACAATATCGGTAATTGCTCGTATGGAAGATGGGAGCGCATTCCAACAGGTGGGTGCGTAAAACTTAAAAGCTCTGCTCCTTGTCGCTTGGGTACACTTGGTTATTTCGTTAGGGGTCTGAAGGGTGTTGATGGCGAATGATCTCCTCGCTCTGTTTGCCAGGGTACGGTGGAGCAGCTCCGTTAGGGAGGAGGAGGACATGTTGTTGATGGCCTTAAATGTTATCAGGACTACTTTATATGTGATCCGACAGTGGATTGGTAGCCAGTGTAATTCCTTTAGAATCGGGGTGATATGGTCTCCTTTGGAGGCTCCGTATAGGAAATGTGCCGCTGTATTCATTGCTAGTTGTAGCGGACTTAGTGAGCACTTGGGTAGGCCATGGAGGATCGTATTGGCATAGTCGAAGTGGGGGGTCACGAGGGCCTGAAATACTGTCCTAAAGTCGCTTGGTTGTAGTAGCGGTCGGAGATGTCTAAGTGTTCGTATTTTGTGGTGGATCTGCTTGACGATGTTACTGATGTGAGTTTTGAAGTCAAGCTGCTGGTCTAGTGTAACACCAAGGTAGCGGATAGTGGGTCTGCTTGTGAGCTTAGCGTCTTTTGTCTTCAGCGTTGGTGGAGGGGAGAAGGATTGATTTCTAGTGGTGAAGAGTACATCTGTTTTGCTGAAGTTTATCTTAAGGCCTTGTGCATGGAACCAGTCCGTTACAGCCTCAAAACATTTTATCAGTGGAGAGAAATCTGGCTTGTCAGTCAAGAATGGGATGAAAAGTAGTATATCGTCAGCGTAGATTAGACATGAGACGTTGAAGGAGCGGATTGCTTCGCATGCAGGTTGCATGTATATGTTGAATAATAAGGCAGAGAGTGATGAGCCTTGAGGCACGCCATGTTTTTGATGGAAAGGTTTAGAGGTTGTAGAGCCTGTATGAACTTGCTGCCATCTATCTGTTAGGTACGATTTGCACCAGCTCAAAGCTAAACCACTGATTCCCTTATCTTGAAGCCGTATCAGGAGCTGATCATGGTTTAGGGAATCGAACGTGGCGGCAATGTCCAGGAAGATCAAAGCAAATCCTTGTTTAATGTCATTGGTTCCTGTGATCAGTGTGTTGATTAGTGTGGTTAGGAGAGTTTCCACACCGTGTGATTCTCGAAAGCCATGTTGGGCTGGGTCAAGGGGAGCTGTGGAGTCAATATGGTCCTGTATTTGGTGCTGAACGACCTTTTCAATTAGCTTAGCCAGTAGCCGAATGCTCGATATTGGTCGATATGATTCGACTTTCTGTGGATTAAGTTTGGTGTTTTTCAGGAGAGGCCAGATTGATGTCTGCTTGAGGCATGATGGAAATAGACCTGAGGAGAAGGATAAGTCCATAATCTTGCACAGTATAGGGCTGATTTCCTTTCGTAGAGCTCTTATCCAAAATGCTGGACATGGGTCATTTGGGGCAGTGGTGGCATTGACGGTAGTGATGATGTCCTAAACTTGTGTAGCTGTTGGTGTTACGATGGTGGTAAGTTGCTGGAGTTGTGCTGAGTCACTGTTGGGGGTGGAGTGCGTGGCTTTGCTGACGTTGTTGATTTTGGCAGTAAGTAATCTGCATAGTCCTGTGGATGAATCATGCCAAGTTGGGGGGGCAGAGGCTCTTTCGTTAGGGTTTTTACAATGTTGAAAAGCTCATGGGGTTTGTTCAAGGCACGGTTGAGGAGATTTGAGTGGTGATCTCTCATTGTTGCTGATATTAATTCCCAATGTTTCTTAAGGTGGGAGGTGTATGCTGTCAGGTCCATTGGGGCCCGTGTACGACGCCATTTTCTTTCCAATTTTCTTAGCAGTATCAGTGAGGTTCTTAATTCGGCGGTGTACCAGTGTGCAAGTTTTGTACTTCTTGGATGCTTGCCCGGGGCAAGAGGTTTGGTTTGTGCAGGTTTGCGGGCAGAGGAGCTCAGGCAGCTGTTCCATGAAGCCAACATCTCTTCAAGGGTTGGAGGTGCGGATATGATATTAGGTAGGACTTCCTTGATGATTGTCTCTTTATCAAGGGGTCTGAATCACCCTGTGTGTGTTGCTGGTTTTTCAGTTAGTTTCTTTGTTTGTTCACTATTTTGCTGAAGAGGTATTTGGAATTGTATTAGGTAGTGATCCGACCATGGAATGGGTGAGATAACTATGTCGTGCTTATATTTTGAGTTCCCATCAGGTTGTGGGTTGAAAATGAGGTCTAGTTTGTTTCCCTTTCGGTGGGTGGGGGCATCAACTATTTGTTCGTATCCTAGGTTGTTGAAAGCTTCGAGGAAGGCATTGGCATGATTGTCCAGCAGGGCTGGCAGATTGAAATCGCCTAGTATCCAGATTGGCTTAGGTATGTCTTTGGGGTTGGAGGCTAAGTCAATTATATTTGTGAGGTCTTCAGAGGAGGCCGTTGGAGATCTGTAGACAAGGTTAATAGTACTATTGTTGTTGGATATAGTGATGATATCAAGATGGGTCGAGCTATTGGAGCTGATCGTTTGGTATTGGAGATCAGCTTTTGCCAGAATGAGGGTACCACCTCCTCTGCGGTCCATCCTGTGGCAGGAGTGTATTGAGAAATCTGGAGGGATGAGTTGATTGATGAGTACTGAGTCTGAGGTAGTGAGCCATGATTCTGTTAGTAGCAGGATATCTAGATTGAGTTGTGTTATGAGGTCGATAACGGCTGGCCACTTTTTACGGACTGACCGTGCATTTATGAGTGCACATTTTAGGTTGCTTGGAGTCCGCACATCTCTGCGTTTTGTGGTGTGTTGGAGTGGTATGTGGATTAAATGTGAGTGAGGGTATTGGGGGGGTTCTGTCAGTATGTGGTGTGTGTTGTATTGTCTCCTTCCTTGAGTTCGCACTATTGGGATCGTGTTATGGGTGGTGGCTGAGGATAGGGTGCACATGAAGGGCATGCTGAGGAGGTATAAACTGGGTAAGGTCATGATGAATATGGTCATGTTGGGCTGGCACAGGGTTTCCTATGAGTGGTAGGATTTCTTTAGTGTGATGCGTAAGCTGTTGGGGCCTTCTCACTGAAGGACGTGTGGTGTGCAGTGATATGTGGTGTTTAATTATTGGTTGAGGTAGGTAAAGTGCAGCAAAAATAGCAGCAATAATACAGGTAACAATAGTAGCAAGGTATGGCAACAATAGCAGCAGAATACTGGCAGTGCTAGTAGTAGAATACTGGCAACACTAGCGGCAGAATACTGGTAACACTCGTGGCGGATAATGGCAACACTAGTAGCAGATTACTGGTTATACTAGTAGCAACAATAGTAGCAGAGTACTGGCACTACTAGTAGCAAATTATTTGTAAAATAGTAACAGAGTACCGTTGTTATTAATAGCAGAATACTGATAATTGAGTTTGAGATAAACAACAGTGGCTATACTTGCAATATGTGGCGCTGGATAAGTCTATCGTTCAGGACACTGTTGTGTTTACTGCTTCTTGAGGGGTGCTCCTAGTGTCTTGCTTCTGTTCCGACTGGTCCAGCGGTGCCTACTTGCTGGAGTTCTGATGTCACGGGAAGGTGGCGGCAGCAATGTTGGTGGGGAGCGAGCTCAACCCTGGGGGAGCTCAAGCTACTGCTCTGCTGGTAGGAGGTATTCTTTAGGGTCACGTCAAGGACTGGGTGTTCTGGCAGGTTTCTTGAATGTGGTGGGCGATTTGCTGTGGGCCACTGCCTAAGGGACACGCCAAAGGGCCCTCAGGCGTGGGCCCACCAGGCGTGGGTGCGCCCTCTGGCGCTCCCTTTTAAATGTGAAGAGCTGCCCCGATTGGGCAGCAGGAGTGTGCTGAGGTCGGCGGAGGCGTCCGGAGGTGGCCCGAGGTCGGCAGAAGCACTCTCCCTCCTGGGATGTCTGCAGGGCCGAAGAGGAGGTCAGTGGGTCTCGCGCTCCCTTTTAAATGGGAAGAGCTGCCCCGATTGGGCAGCAGGAGCGTGCTGAGGTCGGCGGAGGTGTCCGGAGGTGGCCCGAGGTCGGCAGAAGCACTCTCCCTCCTGGGAGGTCTGCAGGGCCGAAGAGGAGGTCAGCGGGTCTCGCGCTCACTTTTAAATGGGAAGAGCTGCCCCGATTGGGCAGCAGGAGCGTGATGCAGGTCGGCGGAGGCGTCCGGAGGTGGCCCGAGGTCGGCAGAAGCACTCTCCCTCCTGGGAGGTCTGCAGGGCTATATATAGCGCTACCAGTCATACGCAGCACTGTACAGACATGTAAGAGAGATAGTCCCTGCTCGTGAGAGCTTACAATCTAGTCAAGACAAAAAAACATGCAGAGCAACAATCTAGTCAGGGCAAAGCCATGTTGGCTGTCTCCCATTACTACTACTACTACTACTGTGCATTTCTATTTAAATAAGAGACAGACAGACGGTCCTGCTCATCAGAGCTTACAATCTAATCAGGACAAATAATAGAGACAGTCCCTGCTCATCAGAGCTTACAATCTAGTCAGGACAAATAATAGAGACAGTCCCTGCTCATCAGAGCTTACAATCTAGTCAATACAAACACAGAAGGAGCTTATGATCTAGTTAGGACAAACACAACCAAGGAGCATTTACTACAGGCTATGCAGCATAACTACACACAGTATAAATATTTGTATGTCAGGTGGTGGATCAAAGTCTGTTTTTGAGGGGGGGGTGGAGGGGAGATGGCCTTGGTCTTTACAGCTGCCTCTTAAAGCAGGCACTTACTCGTCCTTGGTGGGAGTTGTAAATGCTGATGTCTAGATTTTTTAATATCCACTGTATTCTCCTTGTAAAATGGAAAATACATGTTGATGATATAGGTCTGTCCTAACTGCGCCCCCTTGACACGATGTGGATCACCACATGTAAATAGTGGCTTTCGAAAATCACATTTACATGTGTGTTTCATCTACATGTAAAAATTCTACTATTTACACATGGGAATGTTTCTAAAATAACCCCCGTATTTGCAAGAGGAGGCATTAAGTACTCCCAGAGCTGCTTTTACCTGCCTTGGACCCAGGACCGTATCAAGCTAAAAATGCGCCCTATGCGACTAATGAATCTGGTGGCCCCCTCCATCCAGCCATGTGCAGAAACTCACTATTTTTGAGCTTCCTGGAAGCCCAGTGATGAAAGCAGCACCCTCTTCATACTGCACTGCTCACACAGCCCTAGGTACAGCCTGCCTGGACCCCTACACAATGGGAGCCCAACTGCCCTGATGACCATATGTAAAAGTGGCCCTGTTCTTCCCTTTTGCTTCCTCAGGATACCTTGCAAGAGAAGTGGACAGCACTTTAGTGAACAGACTGACGACTTCCTGCTTCCTGCTTCCTGTCTTGAAGGACTAGAAAGGGGGGACTGTTACTTCTGGAGAGAAATCTGCAACTGTGAGTATATACTTCTGGTAATTTTCTAAAAAGAATATACTTACTTATATACTTCTGGTAATTTTCTAAAAAGAATTCTTTGTATTAAAGCTACTTAATCTGTGAACCCACTGTTTTTTGTTGGATCAGTTGGGGCCTAGTAGCAGCAATTAAAAGTTTGAATTTAAAACACAGAGGAGAGCTTTCTGGTTACATTTCATACCCAGCAGAGAGCTTGTAGTTTAAATTTAATAGTCACTCAGGGCCAAGTAACAGCAAAGTACTTTTAGTTTAAATTTAACACACAGAAGAGAGCTTTCTGGTTAAATTTAGTACCCAGCAGAGAGCTTGTAGTTTAAATTTCATAAGAAGTTAGAGCCTAGCCGCAGCTAAGAGCTATAATTTAAATCAAATCAGAATTTAGCTTACCTCAGCAGCACAAGACAGGGTACTGTGTAGCAGCCCTCTTTTAATAAGTGTTATTTCCCTCCTTCCCTCCCCACACCCACCCTCCCCTGGGATAATCATAGCTTTATAGGTACTTACACATCTTAAAAGACAGAAGGTGCTTTCAGGTGAAGCTCATTACCCAAATCAGTCATACACTAAGGACCTGAGATTAATTAAGCTTCAGGTGAACAAGGTATATTAAACGTATTAGGTACAGTTTTATTGGTATAAATACCCATAGCAACCCCTAGTAAGTAAGAACTTAAAGATCTAGACACAAACTTAAAAATAAGATGCAGACAGCAGTCCAGCAGCGGGATGGGGGCTTTCTAGTCTTTTGCATTGAGTGTCACATGTATGATTTTCTCCCAGTTGGTGAGAGGTCTTACGTGTGCACTAGGTGCAAGGAGCTCTTTTCTCTCAGGGAACAAGTCCGTTCTCTAGAGGCTAAAGTAGCAGACTTGGAAAACATAAGACAGACAGAGAGGTACATAGACGAGACCTACAGGGATATAGTCCTGAAGTCCCACCTCCAGTCTGGCAGCACCCCTGTTGCCATGGAGGAGAGAGGTCACGTGACAGGAGAGCATCACCCTGGTGTGGCAGGAAGTGATCCTGTAACTAGGACCTGTCCTCCAGGTGATGTAAATCCCTCTCGCACCGAGGAAGTTTCTCCAGGGCCATGTGCCCATGAGGGAAGGGTTAGGACAGCCGTTATAGTTGGTGATTTGATCATTAGGCATGTAGATAGCTGGGTGGCTGGTGGACGTGAGGATCGCCTGGTAACATGCCTGCCTGGTGCGAAGGTAGCGGACCTCACGCGCCACCTAGATAAGGTCTTAGATAGTGCTGGGGAGGAGTCTGCTGTCTTGGTACATGTCGGTACCAATGACATAGGAAAATGTGGTAGGGAGGTTCTGGAGGCAAAATTTAGGCTTTTAGGTAGGAAGTTGAAATCCAGAACTTCCAGGGTTGCATTCTCCGAAATGCTTCCTGTTCCACGCGCAGGACCCAAAAGGCAGGCAGAGCTCCGGAGTCTCAATGCGTGGATGAGAGAATGGTGCAGAGATGAGGGTTTTGGATTTGTTAGGAACTGGGGAACATTCTGGGGAAAGGAGGGGCTCTTCCGAAGGGATGGGCTTCACCTTAACCGGGATGGAACCAGGCTGCTGGCATTAACCTTTAAAAAGGAGATAGAGCAGCTTTTAAACTAGATATTAGGGGAAAGCCGACAGTCGTCCAAGAGCGGATGGTTCGGAAGAATGTATCCTTGAAGGATACTACCAAAAGCAGAGAGGTTCCACAAAAGAGTAAAGTAGCCCAAATGCCCTCAAGTATGGAGCAGACAGAGCTTAAAGATCCCAATTTACCCATGTCTAACAATAGCCAAATTAACATGAATAAAATACATTCTCTAAAATGCTTGTATGCAAATGCTAGAAGTCTAAAGAATAAGATGGGAGAGTTAGAATATATAGCACTAAATGAAAGGTTAGATATGATTGGAATATCAGAGACATGGTGGAAGGAGGACAACCAGTGGGACACTGTGATACCTGGGTACAAACTAAATCGTAATGATAGAGCTGATCAAATTGGTGGAGGGGTTGCGCTCTATGTTAGAGAGGGCATTGACTCAGAAAGGATTAAAGTTTTGCAGGAAACAAAATCTGCTGTAGAATCTATATGGATTGAAATTCCATATAAAAGGGGGAAGGCGATGGCAGTGGGGCTGTACTATCGAGCACCTGGCCAGAATGACCAAATGGATGATGAAATGCTCAAAGAAATCAAGGAAGCTAACAAAAGTTACAGCACAGTAATAATAATGGGTGATTTCAATTACCCCGGTATCGACTGGGTCAGTGTCACATCAGGACATGCTAGGGAGATAAAGTTCCTAGATGAAATAAATGACTGCTTCTTGGAGCAGCTGGTTCATGAACCGACCAGAGGGGAAGCCATATTAGACCTAGTCCTTAGTGGAACACCAGATCTAGTGCAAGAGATAAGGGTGTTGGGGCCACTTGGCAATAGTGATCATAGCATGATCGCCTTTGATTTAATTAGTGGAGGAGGGATAGTAAGGAAATCCACAGTAATACCTTTTAACTTTCGAAAGGGAGACTATGATAAAATGAGGAAAACAGTTAAGAAAAAACTAAAAGGAGCAGTTGCGAAGGTTAAAGATGTACATCAAGCTTGGGTGTTGTTGAAAAATACTATCTTGGAAGCCCAGACCAGCTGTATTCCACGCTTTAAGAAAAGTGGAAGGAAGTCCAAAAAACTGCCAGCATGGTTTAAAGGTGAGGTCAGAGAGACTGTTGTTGCCAAAAAAGCATCTTTTAGGAAATGGAAAAAAGAGCCAAACGACGAAACCTGGAAACAGCACAAGCACTGGCAAGTCAAATGCAAGGCATTGATAAGGCAGGCAAAGAGAGAATTTGAGAAGAAGCTTGCTGCGGAAGCAAAAACGCGAAATAAAGACCTTTTCAAGTACATTCGTAGCAAAAAACCTGTGAGAGAGTCAGTTGGTCCATTAGATGATAAAGGGGTTAAAGGAGCACTAAGAGGCGACAAGGCGATAGCGGAGAGACTGAATGAATTCTTTGCTTCGGTCTTTACTGAGGAAGATGTAGGGATGTTACCCATGACTGAAGTGGTATTTAAAGGTGTGGAAGAATTGAAGGAAATATTGATACATCGGGAAGATGTCTTACAACTATTAGATAAACTGAAGAGTAGCAAATCACCTGGGCCGGATGGTATACATCCAAGGGTGTTGAAAGAACTGAAATATGAGATTGCAGAACTGCTATCAGTAATCTGTGAACTATCATTAAAATCATCTCTAATACCTGAAGATTGGAGGATCGCCAATATAACACCAATTTTTAAAAAGGGTTCCAGGGGTGATCCGGGAAACTACAGACCGGTGAGCCTGACGTCAGTACCGGGAAAAATGGTAGAAACCATCATAAAGAATAAAATTTCTCAGCATGCAGATAGTCACAACCTAATGGGAGACAGCCAACATGGCTTTAGACAAGGAAGATCTTGTCTTACTAATCTGTTATGTTTTTTTGAAGGAGTGAATAAACAGGTGGACAAAGGTGAGTCGGTTGATATAGTGTATCTGGACTTTCAGAAAGCCTTTGACAAGGTCCCTCATCAGAGACTTTTGGCAAAACTAAAGAGTCATGGGATAGGAGGCAGTGTACTATTGTGGATCAGGAACTGGTTAAAAGATAGAAAGCAGAGGGTAGGGCTAAATGGCCAATTTTCCCAATGGAGAAAGGTGAATAGTGGTGTACCCCAGGGATCTGTCCTGGGTCCGCTGCTTTTTGACATATTCATAAATGACCTGGACAGTGGAATAACGAGTGAGGTTATCAAATTTGCAGATGACACAAAACTATTTCAAGTTGTTAAAACCCAAGAGGATTGTGAAAAATTGCAAGAGGATCTTGATAAATTGGAAGACTGGGCATCAAAATGGCAGATGAAATTTAATGTGGACAAGTGCAAGGTCATGCACCTAGGGAAGAACAACCCAAACTATGGTTACACGATGCAAGGTTCCACATTAGGAACCACCACCCAGGAAAAAGATTTAGGCGTCATTGTGGATACCATGTTAAAACCCTCGGCCCAGTGTGCAGCGGCGGCCAAGAGAGCAAATAGAATGCTAGGTATGATAAGGAAAGGAATGGAAAATAAAACAAAATATATTATAATGCCTCTATTTCGTTCCATGGTGAGACCGCACCTTGAATATTGTGTGCAATTCTGGTCGCCGTATCTTAAAAAGGATATAGCGATTTTAGAAAAGGTACAGAGAAGAGCCACCAAAATGGTAAAGGGGATGGAAGGATACTCCTATGAAGAAAGGCTAAAAAGGTTAGGGCTCTTTAACCTGGAAAAGAGACGGCTGAGGGGAGATATGATAGATGTCTATAAATTAATGAACGGAGTGGAACGGGTAAACGTAGATCGATTGTTTACCTTATCAGAATATAGAAAGACTAGGGGACATGCAATGAAGCTTCAGGGTAAACTATTTAAGACTAATAAAAGAAAATATTTTTTCACTCAACGTGTAATCAAACTCTGGAATTTGTTACCGGAGGATGTAGTAAAGGCTGTTAGTGTAGCTGGGTTTAAAAAAGGTTTGGACAGGTTCCTGGAGGAAAGGTCCATAAACCATTATTAAGAAGTGACCGAAGATATCAATGCTTGACCCAGTACAAGCATTGTGGAACTTGTGTCTCTTGGGGAAACTGCTAGGTACATGTGACCTAGATTGGCCACTGTTGGAAACAGAATACTGGGCTTGATGGACCTTGGTCTGACCCAGTATGGCATATCTTATGTTCTTATGCTTCCTGTCTGTTCGTTAAAGCGCCTCTCACTTCTCTTGCAAGCGACATGAAAGTGTAGAAGGGAGAAACGGGATGATGACTGTACTGCTCCGGGGGGGGGGGGGGGCAGGGGCACAAATGGGAGGAGGGCCGCAAACAAGGTGGCCCATTCTCAAAGGTTTGCCCAGGGCACCTTAAGGGAATGAAGTGGCCCTGAGTGCATCTGTGCTAAATGCAAACGTAATAATACACAATAAAGTAGCATATGCAGTGTACAGTCCACACACATAACCCACCCAGCTCCTTCCCCTTATTATGGCATGCACTTTAACACGTGAATTAGCAATCACTGTAAGGCCAGCACAGTAACTCTTATTGCATTCATGTTCTAAGAGCCCATATTATTTCATGCACTGTTTTAGCACACTTTAGTAAACACATCCTTAATTTTACATCTATTTTTTTATTATTTCAATTAATTTATTGTTTTTTTTCAATCTGTAGCATCCCTCCGAGTAGCATCTCTTAGCTAGGTGCTCACTCCATTCCAGGGCTAAAGCCTATGGACTTTCTCCAAAGACTGATATGGAAAATTCCTCAGAGCCACAGGCATATTTCTAACAAGCTCAAAGAGAAACTCCAGACTCAGTGGTGGTGTTTTAAAATAACAGTCTTTACAAATGAAAGTTCCTTCAAAGCAAACAGTTCAATGACGGCTTCATGGCATACAAGTCCAGAAGCAGAATAGGGATTTTGGTCCTCATTTGTATACCCTTTTGGGACAACTTCCTTCCTTGCTTTGTAGTTTGGGTTATTTATTTATTTAAACTTTATTTATAGCATTTAGTTCACATCTTTCCAGGAGAAGATCAAGGTGAGTTACATTCAGATAATGCGTTTCCCTGTCCCCAAAGGGCTCACAATCTAGGTCTGTACCTGAACAATAGAGGGCTAAGTGGCTTGCACAAGGCCACAAGGAATACTAGTGGGATTTCAGTCCTGGTCTTTCTGGTTCTAGGCTGCTGCCATCTGGATCTTTAGAAACATAGGGGTATGTTTACTAAACTGCGGTAATCGTGAATAACGCGCGTTATGTAACGTTAACGATCGTAAGTGCATCAGAACGCGCGTTATGATGCGCTTACGATCGTTAACGTTACATAACGCGCGTTAATCGTAGTTAACGATCGTAAACTCCCGCGGCGCGGTAAAACACCGCAGAAGGTGGAGAGAGGGCGGAGAGAAGGGGTCAATGGGCGGAGAGTGGGCGGGGAGAGGCTCCCCTCACACTAACGCGTTGATTTTCAGGGCGGAATTCCAACGCAAATGAAAACCTGCTGTTAAAGGCACATTACAGGGGAGAGAAACCATTTCAGTGTCAGCAATGTACAGCCCAGGCAGGGAAACCAAAAAGAAGTGATAAGTGTGATACATGTGCACAGAACAAAAGGACACTGAAAATGACCCCAACAAACTGGAAAAAAACAATAACCAAGCTGGCCAATAATGGTATCAATGAGAAACATCAACCCCTCCCCCCCCCCCCGAGTAAGCTCCATAGAACAGATATAAATCGTGGAAGGGTCTATACTCCGTCCCCATACAAGGTGAATGGGCCCACAGTGAAATAGCGCTGCTCAGGGTTTTCCCCACCATCGGACAGGGTTTCTATGGCATGCACATATCCCGCAACATCAGGGCGGGCATGTCGGAATGGCAACTGGACAGATGCCGGAGAAGTGGATACAGATGGCCGCAGGCGGCACATGCTGTGGTGGAGCTGGGCCACAGTGCAGACTAGGGTGATGCCTAGGTGGCCCAAATGAATGCTGAAACAGCGGAGCAGCCAGACAGCAACTGCTGAAGGTCCAACATGGGCACGAGTGTGTTTCCCAAAGTGTCACAGGGGATAGTACCCAACAGCTACCCCCAAGAGCACGGAACATTGGCAGGCGGGGCTGGGGGGGAGCGTGGACGTCTATGCAGGCACTCCTACCCCAGAACCCGCACCATAGGCAGCCGCCTACCTGCACACTGGATGGCCTGAGACTGCGCACCACGAGCTCCACCAGCAGAAGGGCATGTCAGCATGGTGGCTGAGGGATACTGGTGATGGAGGGGGCAGTGGCACCTGCCCAGAGCAGACCGTGGCCTAGCCCTGTGTAGGTGGGTGCCATGCACTGCAACAGACCGGCCCTGTCTGACCAACAGTCATGGTATCACCAGTGAATGCACCATCTCTGTGATTACATGGTGGTGCAGTGCACAAAACCAGTGTATTCAGAAGCAGAAGGTCACAGGTTCAAGTCCTAGCTGTGGTTTCCGCCAACCCAGTCCTCATATTTTACCCACTACTATAACATGCTAATACAGACAGAGCCTTTCTTGCAGATGACGTAAACATGCCCAAAACACCTACATTTTACCCTACAGAGCACAGACACCATAAACATGCACATTACCTAGAGCAGAGCCTCCCAAATGCAGTCCTGGAGGGCCAAACACCATTCAGGTTCCATGCTGCCTCTGATAAAGATGCCTGTGCTGCATTTCTATGCGCCACCCCCATGGTATGCAGATATATCTCATGCATATTCATGAGGGACAGCATGAAAACCCGAACAGTGTTTTGCACCGCAGGACTGGAGTTGGGAACCTCTGCCGTAAAGCAGCAGCCAACAGGGGCAGACACACCCGCACCCACAGGCCCCATTATCCAAAGCCTCCTGGAGAGGCAGGACTTTGGGCTCTGCGTGCATCTCCCAATACTAGCACTTGCATACCTTAGTAATGCCACCCTAAACCTGGGAATATGGTACACAGCTATCAAAAGGTTGCTATGATTACTGGCAGATAGCAATTCCTAGGTTAAGTACAATTTTCTGAGTGAGCTGCATCATAGCAACCTTTCTGATGTCTGTGGAGTGTGCTACAGGTCTTGTGTCTGACAGTGTTTACCAATCTGGGGAGTGACTCCTACAGTATTGCGTACCATAGCCATGCCTGCACTGTGCCCAGGACTGGTGTGGTGGCCTGGGCTGCCCAACACCTCTATAGTTGCACAATGCTGGCATAGGTGTGGGGAGTGTGTGTCTGTCTATACCAGGGGTGGGCACCTCCGGTCCTGGAGGGCCGCAGACCAGTCAGGTTTTCAGGATATCCCTAATGAACATGCATGAGATATATATGCATTAGAGATATCCTGCCAACCTGACTGGTTTGTGGCCCTCCAGGGCTGGATTTGGAGACCCCTGCCTTACACCTCTGTCATTTAAGATCGTGAGTGGGCAAGGTACAGATGTCCTAGACATCGAAAGGGTATATAGAATGTGTCACATTCCTCCTCGATTCTCACCACCACCAAAAAGTTGTCTAATAGACAATTTTGGTGGTGGTGAGAAGTGAGGAGGACTGTGACAAATTCTATCTAACCTTTTTGATGTCTTGGACATCTGCACCTTGTCCACTCACAATCTTAAATGACAGAGGTGTAAGGCAGGGGTCTCCAGATCCAGCCCTGGAGGGCCACAAACCAGTCAGGTTGGCAGGATATCTCTAATGCATATATCTCATGCATATTCATTAGAGATATCCCGAAACCCTGACTGGTCTGCGGCCCTCCAGGACCAGGTTTGCCCACCCCTGGTCTATACAGTGTGTGGTGGCTGCCAACACCCTCCACAGCCCACACTGCTAGCACTGTTGCCAGTATTGGCCTGCCCATGTGCATAATGAGGAGCAAGGTATTGTGGGAATAGCCTGGATAGGGTGGCCTGGCCTGGCCACATCTGCACAGGGCATAGGGCAATGGCTCAGACATTGTAGTGCCCAGTACCATCTGCACAGACAGGGTGGCCATAGCATGTCCTGCTGGGAGGTCACTCTCACCCTGACTGAGCAGTGACCATGGCATGGCTAGGTTCCCCCATGGTGCTATATAGCATTTCTCTCATGTGATATTTATGGGTTTTCTTTTGGGGTCCAATCACTGACTTATCTGCTTGGTGTGTATGCTGATATCCCCGTTCTGGGTACATGCATCTTCTCCAGGACCATGCACTATGGACTAGCTGGTGGACTGTCTGCAGCTAGTATGTGTCTTGCTGGAACTCCTTGCAGGGTGCAGCGGCTGGAGGCTTGCTGCTGCAGAATGTCAGATAATGGTGGGGGGCAGCTGAGCATTTCCAGACCCGCTGTCTGTCTGCTATTGCGTTATGGATGTGTACTGCTCTGCATTGCCTGCCCTGTAGTGTGTTTGATCCCTAGCTGGACTGGGGTGATGGTCCCCTCTACTGCCACCAGTGCAGGTGGGTAGAAAGTGGATCTGTTGGCGGGAGATCCTGAGCCCCAGCGGGTGCATTGGGTAGTGGTATGTAATCTCCCTGTGGGTCCCAACACCCCCCTTCACTTACATCATATGACCATGGCACCCACACAGGGTATGCACTTTTCTGGGTGCATCATAGTCCACAAGGGCTAGATATGACATACAGATGAGCACAGGCATATCCTAGGGGTGTTTGCAAGGACTACCTATCACACATTGGCACTGATGGGGACCTGCAGCATAGCCTATCTCAGCACAGCCAGGTGCTGTGAGAATGGTGCTGGGCACCATACCTCTCCCTCAGGATGAGCACAGGACCCGCACACTGTGACAGTCTGTAGCTACTCTGTGCCACTAACACACACTGTCGGCACCCCCTACCAGGCTGAGGTGCTGTGGGGTGCATACCCCATCTTGTGATCATCTGTAGACTGCTGATTTACATGTGCTGTGCATCCTGGGTACGGATGGGTTGACCCTCTCCTGGTAACCACAGCAGAATGTGGGTGTGGTGCTGTGCAGTCCTCCTGTAGCCAGCCAGGTGTTTATTAGCAGCTCTAGCCCACTGGTTACTTCACTGCCCATGGAGCCAGAGGTCATGGGTTCAAAACCCACAGTGGGGTTCATCAATAGGGCTGTCTTAAGCATTGTCTGTTTTTATTGTATATTAGTTCTGCCAGCAGGACCATCTTCAGGGTATTGTCCCCTTAGGGTGGCTCAAAGGCGCCCTATAAAGCACCTTATAAGGTGCCTTATATGGTGTCCTATAGGGGATATTTTAGGGTGCCTTGGCAGACAGCACACTTTCTAATGTGCCCTATGGAGGGAGCGCCTATGGAGGGAGCGTCACTATTAGAACATATTGAATAAGACGGGTACAATTTTCCTGACATATGCAAACTTTAACCCGGCTGCAGAATGTGGAATAAAATATTATAGTAGGCCTTCAAAGGGTTACACAGCCTTATTCATTAGGCACACTGGGGAATCAAACCCATGACCCTTGTACCAGCAGTCTGTGTAGCAACCATTGTGCTACAGCTCTGTTTCTGTATTTTGGTGTCAGCGCGCCTTCTTAAGCTTAACGTGCAGTAATGCGCCCTGTAATGATCGTTGCTGCGCGGCGCCTTATAACGCGCGTTATCGGTAACGATGTACCGCCCATGTCCTTTTTTGGCATTTCTTCCACTAACGCGGCTCCTAACGCGAATCACACTAACGCACTTTAGTAAACATACCCCATAGTAATATAACACAGTAACATAGTATATGTCGGCAGATAAAGACCAGTATGGTCCATCTAGTCTGCCCAATAAGGTGGCCAGAATAGTTGTATCCACCGCACCGTGCTGGTTACTCCTCCTATGCTATTGTTTAGGGTTGTACCCTCCACTCCATGCAGGTCACCCCCTCTATACTTTTGTTTAGGGTTGTACTCGCCACTCTGTGCAGGTCACCCCCTCTATTTGTTGAAATATAAAAGATATTTAAGTTTATTTGATTTTATCTTCTTGCTGTAAAGGGATCCACTATGTCTGTCCCATGCCTTTTTGAATTCTGTCACTGTATTTATCCCACTACCTCCATTGGGAGGGCATTTCAAGTATCCCCCAACCTTTCAGTGAAAAAGTATTTCTTGATGTTGCTGTTAGGTTTATCTTCTTGCAGTTTCATTTTATGCCCTCTAATTTTACAATGTCCCCTTCTTTGAAAAAGATTTGATTGTTCATTAATACGCTTTAAGTATTTAAAAGACTGTATCATATCTCTCCTGTCCCTCCTGTCCTCTAGCATATACATATTTAGGGGGTATGTTTACGAAACTGCGGTAACATTACAGACCGCGCGTTATGTAATGTTAATGCTTGTTAGGTAACATTAACGCGCGGTATGTAATGTTAACGCACGTTAATGTTACTTAACGATCATTAACGTCCCCGGCCGCAGTAAACACCACAGAGGGTGGAGAGAGGGCGGGGGGAGGGGTCAATGGGCGGGGAGTGGGCGGGGAGAGGCTTCCTGCACACTAGCACGTTGAACTGAAGGGCTGAATCCTACCGCGAATGAAAACCTGCCATTAGATGCACATTTGCAGGAAAGAGAAACCATTTAAGTGTCAGCAATATATAGCATAGACAGGGAGCCCAAGAAACGTGATAGTAATGCTCCATGTCCAGCACCAGCATAGTGCCCAAGTATGAAAGGCCACTATGGTGATGGTGCAAGTGGGGCATAGGAGGCTGCAGGCGGGACATGTAGCGCGGGCAGCAGGGGCACAGGGTGAACTAGGTGGGCGCCTAGGTGGCACATAGGAACATAGAAACCAGAAATCATCATGACAGCTGCTGACAAAGTCCAAACACAATCCACCTACATCTACCTGGTCCACCCGAGCTAACAGTTGCCAGGGCACTGACCTGACATACCCCCAGCCAACCCTCCCCCAAGCGGAAAGAAAAGACTATTGGTAGGCGGTGATGGGGGGTTGTGAGGATGCTCATGTATGCCCCATGCCCCAGACCCCGCTCCCTAGGCGACCACTTACCCACACAGTGGATGGCCTTGGACTGCGCACTACCAACACCGACAGCATATGGCCATGTCAGCATGGCAGGGGGTGTGTGCCCGTGCTGGAATGGGCAGTGGCACCTGCCTGCAGTGGACCTAGGCCATGCCTTGTACCAGTACGTGGTGTGCAGTGCAACATAAAAGGTCTGGCTGAGGAAAGGTACAGGTTGCCCCAGGGACCACCATGCATCTGTGGCAAAAGTGTGGTGCAGTACATCCAGTGAGTGTGTCCAGAAGCAGAGGGTCACAGGTTCAAGCTCCAGCTGTGGTTCCTGTAGAGCATGTCCCTATGTTTTACCCTACAATGCAGATACAACAGCAACATGTGCAAAGCCCAAAGCAGCGGCGAACAGGGGTACAAACACCCACTCACACAGGCTCTACAATCCAAAGATGCATGGAGAGTCAGGCTGTTGGCCTCAGCATTGAGCTGCAGTTATCACCAGGGCACTACTACTACCTCCTGCACAGCTTAGCAATGTCGGCACTGTGATCAGGACCAGTGTGGCGGGCAGGGTTGCGAACCACCCCTATCTGTGCACAATGCTGCAATAGGAGTGTGTATGTCTATCCATTGTTTTGTAGCTGCCCACACCTCACCGTGCCCACAATGTCCCACTGTTACCAGCGTTAGCCTGAATATGTGCATAATGAGGAGCAAAGTGTTGTGGGTATGGCCCAGATAGGGCGGATTGGCCAGGATGCATCTTCACAGGGTGTGGGGCAATGGCTGGGACACTGTAGTGCCTGACCATTGCCTGCATGGACAGTGTGGCCACAGCATGGCATGCTGGGAGGGCACTCACTCTGACCGAGTAGTGACCATGGCATGTCTAGGTTCCCACATAGCGCTCTATGTTATTTGTCTCTAGTAATCCTGTTGTGTCCCCAGTGCTGGGGCCACAATCACTGAGATGCCTGCTTGGTGCACATAGCTTCTCTGTGAGCATGCACTATGGACTTGTTAGTGGACTGTCTGCAGTTAGACTGTGCATTGTCAGGACACCTATATGGTGCAGTCTGACTGCTGGTGACTGGCAGACAGTGGTGTGAGGCAGTTGGGGTTTTCTAGAGCTAACCCCATCATTGCTGCTGGTCTGCCACTGCCCAGCCACAGGTATGGCTCTTGCTCACCAACCCTGGAGGGCTGTCACATACCAGCAGGATGGAAGTTGCTTCACCGGGTCTGGGGCACCTGTTCCTTATCTACAAAAAGGGATGATGTGAGCCCCTTTGGGATATGTAGTGTATGCCACTTTAAACTATCAAGGCACTGCTACACAAACCTCATGAAAGTTTGGAAACCCCTCTGCCCTGCTAACAGGTGCCCATGTCTGCTAGACCCTAACACAGGGTACACACTAATCTGGGTGGTGTCTGGTCCCAGAGGGCCACATGTGACTGCAGGATACAGATGGACACCAAATTACCTCCAGCTGCACTGCAAGGAAGACCTGTCACATGCTGGCAGTAATGGGGATGTACAGCAAGGCCTATCTTTAACACCACATGTACTGCGGACCTAGTGCTGGGCACCCATCCTATCCCTCAGGGAGAACACAGAACCTGCACAATGGCATGGTCTGTAGCTACTCTGTGCCAGTATCATACACTGTCAGTTCATCTTTCCAAGCTGAGGTACCAGAGAGGTGCAGACCCAATTTGCTGATCAGCTGTAGACAGCTATTCAGTATGTGCATTGCATCATGGGTACTGGTGGGTTACCCTATCCTGGCACTCAGAGCAGACAGTTTGTGTGGTGACCTGCCGTCCTTCTGTACCCAGCCATTGCTATGACATACACCATGGAGGTATAGCCTACTGGTTAATACAATGCCATTCTTGGCAGTGTTCATGGGTTCAATTCCTCATTGTTCCCTCCTCTCATGCCTGTCCTACTCAAATAGTGTGCATGCCTGTAACAGTCATATTTTTGCAGATTTGTGCTGCCAGCCCATAATACCCTCGCCACAATTGCCAACATTCCATCGGTCCGTCTATCTGCATCTGTCAGCTGTGTAGAGTCCTGTCTGCCTGTGCAGGCTGTCACCCCATGTCATGCACTGCTACCCTTTCCTGCATTGCGCCTCTTCATGCTTGCCTCACCTGTGCCTGATCTGCATGGCACCACCACTCCTCTGTCCACCCATCATTGTAACTATCCTGCCACCTCCGCCTCCACTGGGGGACACGTATTCCCATCGTCTGCCACCAACTGTCTTTACAGTACTTTACATTGCCAACACCCTGTGCTGTGGTACAGTTGCCCCCACCATGTTTGTCATCAGTACTGGCAGCCATATGGGATGCCCAGAGATATGGCAGGTCCAGTGGCTCCCAGCTCTCCCTCCTTCACTCACCTGTTCATTGCCTATCCTGAGTGCTCTATCTAGTGTTAGGACTACATCTGTCTCTGTTCCTCACAGGTCATGCATGTCATCCTGCAGCACCTTTGCAGCACCTTAGGCCACACTAACCTAGGGCACCATAACCTTGTTAGGCCACCGTAACCTATGGTTCCGTAACCCAGGGTGCCCTCTAAGGTGCCCTGTCCAGGGGTGCCTAATATGGCACATAGCCTAAGGAGCCCTACTGTATAGAGCACCTTAAAAAGCGCCTTATGAGGCACCTTACATGGCACCTTATAAGGCACCTTACAAGGCACCTTATAAGGCACCTTATAGGGCATCTAACAAGGCACCTTACTTATACGGCACCTTCCAAGGCACCTATCAAGGTGCCCTACAAGGCGCCTTATAAGGCACCTTACTTATACGGCACCTTACAAGGCACCTAACAAGGCGCTGTACAAGGCGCCTTATAAGGTGCCTTACAAGGCACCTTGTAATGTGCCTTTTAAGGCACCTTATAAGGTGCCTTATGAGGCGCCTTGTAGTGCGTGTTAGTTTGTAACATGCGTTAGCTGATATGGCTTGCTGTAACGATGCACCACCCACGCCTTTATATGGCTATCTGTACCTTTACCGCAGAACCTAACGCGAATGACATTACCGCAGTTTAGTAAACATACCCCTAGGTCTTCAAGTCTCTTCTTATACGTCTTTTGGCTCGGGCACCAAATCATTTTGGTCACCTTCTTCTGAACTGTTTTGAGTCTTTTTATATCCTTTGCGTGATATGATCTCCAAAACTGAATACAATATTCCAAGTGAGGCCTCACCATTAACTTGTGCAGGGACATTAATACCTCCTCTTTTCTGCTGGCTATTCCTCTCTATATGCAACCCAGCATCCTTCTAGCTTTGGCTACATTGTTTCGTCACCTTAAGATCCTCAGACATTATTACCCCAAAGTCCTTTTCCTGGTCTGTGCACACTAATCTCTCATCCCCTAACACATACAATTCCTTTGGATTTCCACATACCAAGTGCATGACTGCACTCCTTTGCATTAAATCTTAACCATTAAACATTACACCATTTTTCCAGTTTTTGTAGATCTTTCCTCGTGTTGCCCACTCTCTCAGAAGAGTCCACTCTGTTGCAAATGGTCATGCTATCTGCAAAAAGGCAGATTTTTCCCTTTAATTCTTCAGCAATATCACTCACAAATACATTGACCAGTACAAGTCCCAGGACCGATCTCTGGGGCATGCCACTACTTACCTTCCTTTTTTCTGAATGAGTTCCGTTTACCACCACCTTCTGTCATCTATCAGTCAACCTATTTCTGATCCAGTTTACCATCTTGGGACCCATCCCCATGCTTCTCAGTTTATTAATAAGCATCCTATGAGGAACAGTATCAAAGGTTTTGCTGAAATATAGGTAGATCACATCCACTGCGTGCCCTTGATCTAGTTCTCTGGTCACTCATTCAAAAAATTCAGTCAAATTTGTTTGGCATGATCGTCCTTTGGTAAAAACATGTTGCCTCAGATCATGCAACCTATTGGTTTCTAGAAAGTCCACTATTCTCTCTTTGAGGAACCCCTCCATTACTTTTCCCACCACCAAGGTAAGGTTTACCAGCCTATAGTTTATCACCTCTCCCCTATTACCACTTTTGTGAAGAGGTACCACATCAGCCCTTTTTCAGTCCTGTAGAACTTCTGTCTCCAAGGATCTGTTAAAAACATCCTTTAATGGCCCTGCCAGAACCTCTCTGAGCTTTTTCAGTATCCTGGGATGTATCCCATCCAGTCCCATGGCCTTGCCCACTTTCAGTTTTGCAAGCTGTTCAAAAATATCATCTTCTATGAATGGTGTGGTATCTATTCTATTCCTATTTATATATTTGCCAATCATATGTAGTCCTTCTCCGGGATTTTCTTTAGTGAATAAAGAACAGAAGTATTTGTTTAGCATTTTTGCTTTTTTGATGTCACTTTCCACAAATCTGTCCTCGGCACTTTTGAGTCTTGCAGTTCCACCTCTGATCTTCCTCTTCTCCCGAATATACCTGAAAAAAGTTTTATCTCCACACTTCACATCTTTAGCCTTCTTCTCTTCTGTCTTTGCTTTTGTTATCTTATTTTTCTATTTGTCTCTTTTAGCTTTATCCTGTATTCTTTTTTATGTTTCTCCTTTTGTGATATTTTGAATTTTGTGAAAGCTATGTTTTTTTGTCTTTATCTGTGCAGCCACTTCTTTGGAGAACCATATACAGTAGTTTCCCTTTCCTTTTGTATTTATTCACTTTCCTTACATATATATCTGTTGCCCCTTTTATTGCCTCTTTCAGTTTAGCCTACTGCAATTCCACTTCCTTTAATTCCTTCTACCCTGCCAACTCCTCCTTCAGGTACTTTCCCATTTTACTAAAGTCAGCATTTTTGTAATCTAGGACTTTGAGTTTGCTATGATTGGACTCTGCCTTGGTTTTTATCTCAGACTACACCATGTGATGATCACTGCTGCTCACATGGGCACCCACCCGCCTAGACATTCAACATGCTATCTCCTTACTAGATCTAGCATTGAACTTTCCCTGGTTGGTTTATTGTACCATTTGTCTGAGCAATGCTTCTTGGAAGGCATCCACAATCTTTTTACTTCTTTCCAGATTTGGGAAAGGAATACTCCAATTCACATCAGGTAGATTGACGCTCATTGCTACCCTTCCAATATCAATGATCGAGTCTCTATCCATTTCTTCTGTTTGAGTTGGAGGCCTGTAGTCTACACCAGTGTGGATGATAGTGTCATCTCCTCTTTCTAACACAATCCATAGCACTTCTTCTTTTCCCCATGTCCCTTGCATTTCAGCAGCTTTAATATTGCTTTCGACATAGGGCTGTTCCTACTTTTCTGCCTTCTCTATCTCTTCTAAATAAATTATAGCCAGGTATGCCTATATCCCATTCATGCAACTCATTAAGTCATGTTTCTGCAATGGTCACAATGTCCAAGTCCATTTCCACCATTAGGGCTCCATAACTCCATATGGACCATTTTGGAACTTCCTAGCCCAAATGCTTGAATTTGTTCTCTCTACTCCCCTTTAGCATCCCTATCCTGGAATTCTTTGACTTCCTGTATAAAGCACCAATTAGGCAGCTCTCTCCTTTTCCATATGTCTAGGTGCCTCTGGATCAGGGGCGGCCCAAGGGTGATACAGGGCCATGTCCGAAGACTCATTGCAGGACCTCATTTGTATATCCACTGGACCTCATTTGCATAAATTTAATTTATTTTATTTTAAAATGTATATGTTGCCCATCTAAAATTTTAGGCGGTTTTTGAAAGGATCCCTTCACAAGCCTCTTTTTTTCTTGGCAATGACTTAAGGACATGTTTTCTAAATATTAATGTGCATTAAGTGCTACTGTGTCAATATAAATAAATGGGTGTTGCTGCACTTAGCAAACTAACATTTGTGAATCTGCATTAACTTTTAGTAAACCTGCCTCTTAATAAGTGTCTGAATACAATTTGCATGGGCAGTGATGATAACGAAAGACTACCAGATTTTGACATTACTATACACCAGTTCCAAATTCCAGGCACATTCTTCTTCTTCTCTTCTTTAATCCTTAGCTGGCATTTGGGGAACAGGTCATCCTCTTAACCAATACACTGCTGTAGGTGCCGATGGATTCCTTGTGTTGTTTACAATATGCTTCCAACCTTGGCAATCAGTGGCGATATTTCTGACCTCGTCGATGGTCAGTTGCTGGTTCCTCAGGTCTTCCTCGATGTGTTTGAGCCACATTTTCTTTAGCCAGAGGAATTTATATGGTAGTTGACTGGTGTTCATTCTGCAAATGTGGCCAAACCATCACAGTCTGTGTTTTGAATGTGTTCTTCGACTAATGGTCGCACCTTGTCTGAATTGTCTCGTTTCGATGGTGATCATGAAGAGAGACACCCAAAATCTGTCTCAGACATTGCATTTGAAAGACCTTGAGCTTGTTCATGTCAGGTTTGAGCAGAGTCTATATTTCCAATCCATACAGGAGAATTGGCAGGATCAGTGTTCGGAAGAGGCAAATTTTGGTCTTGGTGGAGATAATGGCCTTCTTCCAGAGGCACCATTTGAGTGAGGCGAACACTACTGTTGCCTGGCCAAACCTGCTGTGGACATCGGTGGTGGATGCCACCTTTTTCTCCTGCACCTACAATCCCAAGTATTTGGATTCTGGGATCTCCTCAATTTGGATTCAATCGAGGTGAACATTGGCCTGTGATCCATCTGTGTTTATAACTTTGGCCTTCCACATTGATTCTTAGGCCATAAGATTGGGCCATGTGGGCTATGTGACAAAGGATGTCATTGGCCTTTGCATCCGTGTCAGCAAATATGGCACTGTTGTTCGCAAACATCAAGTCAGTCAGAATGTTGTTCACGTTGTACTGTCCTCAAATGTTTTCCTCATAATGGTGCTGGTCATGATATTGAGGAGTAGGGATGAGGCAACATCTCTCTGGCAGACTCCAGTTTGGATCGAAAGTTCCTTGGATAGTTCATTTTGGATTTGCACACTGCCGGTTGAGCCATTGTATGATGCTTGAAGAAATTGGATGATCTTCACCGGCATGTGCTTGTTCTCCAATGCCCTCTACATGGAGAATGCATGGTTGTAAGGTGTGATCAAGGTGTGATCAAAATGTATCGAGACTTGTGCTATATAACAATATATCGCATCACAATGCTATTAAGCATGCATGACCTAGTTATATGCTTTGCATGTACAGAGTGTAGCGTGACTGCAGCACACCTGTACTTTTTTTAATCACATGATGTTTGGTATTGTGTAAAAGCAGTTCATCAGATTTATGATGAGTGAAAAAATTGAATAGCGAATTTACATTAAATTCTGCCAGAAACTTGGAGATCTGTGCAGAGACTTATGACAAGTTACAGCAAGCGTATGGTGGTGAATGCATGAGTCATGCTCGAGTTTATGACTGGTACAAATGTTTCCAAGAGGACCGCCAAAGTGTTGACAGTGACAAACATTCTGGAAGGCCATCCACGAGCAGGAATGAAGACAAAGTTGAAGCAGTATGTGCCACAATACGCTCAAATCGTCAATTGGCTATCAGGGAGCTTGTTGAGGATATAGACATCAGTTTCGGGTCAATACAGTCCATTTTTACAGTTGATTTGGGGATGAGACGTGTGTCTGCAAAATTTGTGCTGAAACTCCTGTCCCCTCACCTTAAAAAAGATAGACTGTCTGCAGCCAGGGAGTTGTTGGAATGAGTTGAAAGTGACTTGGATTTCATCAAAAAGATTATTACTAGTGATGAATCATGGGTTTATGGTTATGACCCTGAAACTAAGGCTCACTCCTCACAATGGAAGACTCCAAACTCTCCCAGACCCAAGAAAGCCCATCAGGTGAGGAGCAATGTCAAGGACATAAATTAATTTTCACTTGTATTAAACAAAACGCAAAGGTGTTAGTGATGCAGATTTCCCAGAGCTGACATATTCCAGTTAATGATTTTTTTAAAAAATAGTATTTTTCTACCTTTTGTTGGTTGGGCATTTAATTTTTCAGTTGTAATTGCCCCAGTCTCTTTCTTCTGTTTTCTTCGTATTTTCTGCTAACTCTCCATTGTCTGCTGTCCATTAATCCTTTCTTCTCTTTTTTCATTTTTTCCATTCTCTCTCTACATCTGCCTCTAACATACTGATTTTTCCCATTTTGTGCTTGCCTCCATTTCTTTCTTTATTCCTTTTTCATCCACTCAAATTTCACCCCTCCATCCTCAATTCCCACTTACTCTCCCAATACCAAGCTACTCATAGATTTTCCTTGCCTCCCTCACAAAATATATTTTCCCCTCTCCAGCCTCACTCCCCCAGCTTCTTTTTTCCTCCTGCCAACCCCAGTCCCACTCCCTTCTATTCCTCCCCCAGCATCAGCTTCCTTCTATTTCCAGTCCTTCCAGCATCCGCTCCCATCTAGTCCCATTCTCACATCACCCAGCATCAGTCCATTTCCAGTCCTAGCCCCCCAATATCAGTCCTCTTCCAGTTCCAGTCCCTCTCAGCATCAGCTCCCTTCATCCCCCACATCAGCCCTTTTCCTGTCCTGGCTCACCAATATCAGCCCCCCTCAAGTCACAGTCCCTCCCAGCATTATCTCCCTTTCAATAGCAGTCTCTTCATCCCCCAACATTAGCTCATTTCCCATTTTAGCCCCCAGTCTTCTTACAGGGCCTGTGGCTCTCTCCTCCACCCCCCCTCCCCCCCCCCCATATGGCCCCACACCACAAAGAGCCGTGTGCATGCCTGTCTGGCATCAAAGGGAGCCAGTGAGGGTCAAAGCCTGGCTCACCTCTGCACAGCCATGGGAGTAAACAGCGTTTTCCTTCACTCCTGCGGCTGTGATAAATGGCAGCTCGCCGGCACGCTGAGTGCCGGGAGTTAAATGACAGCACTCCTTTCTTGCACAAGACAGAAAGAGTCTCTGTTTAACTTCCTGATCTCAAGTGGCAACAGTATGTGTGACTTACAGCTATGGAAGTCAAGGAAAATGCTGCTGTTTACTCCTGTGGCTGTGCAGAGATGAGCCATGGCGCCGAGCTTCAGGCCTCACCGGCTCCCTCTGAAGCCAATCAGGCATGCGCAGGGCCATGGGCGGACAACAGTATAAAATTTTGTTCTCTCCTGGAATTCAGATAAGGATCTTCTCTCTCCATAAGACAGATTTATACTCTTGAATGGGGATAATCTTCACTCTTTGGCTAGATTCCTCAGAGCCATCACCACATAAACTGTGTGATCCTCTATATACCCATAGGGACTCAGAACCAGAAACAGGCTTCCTCCTTCTCCAGCTCCCTTTGCTAAAAGCAGTAGAGTAGATTTGTGCCTCTTCCTTTCACCCATCCCAGACATTTCACAGGCCTTCTCCTTCTCTCAATTTCAAATCCTCTGACTAGAATCCTCTGCGTCTTTCCTGACCAAAGCCTTTGACTAGACTAGACCATTGTGATCACTTAGGGGAATACCACAGCAAAATAGTTAAGTCCAGTCTACTCTGACAATCTCAATATGTACTTCATTGGGAGAAACACAGACCGTAGTAAAAGGATACAAAAGTCCCTTTAAACATTTTAGGCTTTTGCTTGTCTTTTCATATTTCTTTTCTTTCTTCTACTTTTGTATCTTGCTTTTTCTATCTCTTCTATCAACCTCATAAGATTTTCTCTTTTTCTCTCACCTGATTTTCTTCCTAGTCCATCATTTTCTTCCTTTCTTTTTCCCTGCAGGTTGCCTGGAAGAGAGGGGCTGCTCTGAGTCTAAAAGAAGTGTGTTCCAGGTTGTTATCCCAGAAATTAAGCTATGAAGTGACATTCTGTATGTTGTGAGCTTCCACGAGAATCAAGACTTTGTAGTCTTACTATATAATAAATGAATGTGCATAAACAGCCATTTTACTTATATGTTGAGTAGATATGACTTTTGTAGCACAGAACAGCCTCAGAGGAAGAAAGGATTGCTAGGTGTGAACTAAAAATAAGGGATCCTGCATACTCACCTACCCAGGAGAGTTCAGTGAAATGTAATTTGCTTTGAGCTATCAATGAACAGCTGTAAACTAAATCTAAATAATAAATAGTGTATATGTTTTAGTCATTTTGTAGCTCTTACTGAATTTTATTTCACCTTCTAGCAAGTTGTGACACTACCTTTTGATCTTGAGTGGTACAAATTTTATGAATTGTACTTTATGCATTCTCACCTTGACTGAGTAGTCCAGAGTTTAAACAGAATTTGGTTTTTCGAAGGTCTACTAATCCAGATCCCATTTCTCACCAAAGTCTAAATTCCATTAAGCTATGACATTATTTGTTTTCTTCATTGTAGTCACATCTTTTCTTAATTGACCATTTACAATCCAGAAGGCCTTTAGAATAGCCCAGCCATTAAATTTAAAGTAATTGAGTGTCATCCTGACAAGGAGGAAGCCCACCTTCAGAGCATTGCTATGTCCACCATCTCAGTGATTCTCCTCTGCATTCGCAAATGATGTGTTTTATATTGGTGACCAGCCGAAGGTTCATGCCCTCTGGGAAAGGTTTATGCCTTGGAAAGACAGCATGATTAATGGTTTATTTACAACACCAACATCCAAACTGTCAGAAGCCTTCATCAGCCTTTGATGTAAAACACACGGAGAGGTACTAGGTCGTCCTTATCAGCCCAGAGGATTGAAATCAGGCATGAAGAGTGGCTGGCTAGGGCTAGCATTTTGGTATTAACATTCTCCAGTACAGAAACAATGTGAGGAAGCTACAAGGCCCCTTTTACTTTTGAAGCCAGAATGGTAAAATCTAGGATTTCAAGTGATAATGCTTTATGGATAGGTGAAAGAGTCCTTCTCATGCCATCATCCTGCTAAAAAGGGTGCTCATTCTCTCAAAACAATCAATGCTGATAGCTGGATTGTGGTTGTCCTCCAGGATACCTCTTGATGCTATCTTTATAAACATAAGACCACCATAAGCTTTGGGCCTAGGTGTTATTTTAGACACCATCAATAGCTTTTCAGAGAAGAAAAAATAAGCATTTACATTCTAAATGCTGCTTTGCCCAATAATGAAGCTCATATAAAAAGAGACTAATTTCTTATTCAATTAAACTCAAAAAGGTTTTGTGATGTCTTTTTTTGAGCCCATGCACAAAGTTTGCTACAGAAGTTACCTCTTATGTATTACAGAGATTTGGTTATCAAACTGAAGGCCTCCACAAATATTAATGGTCTCTTGCCCAACTTTCAGATCAGCTCTCCTATTGAAGGAATATAAATGTTAAACAAGATAGATAATATTGAGCTCTGAGGAATTTAGATGGCAATCCCCTTAGAAAATAAATCAGATCACGCCAGGTAATATATTGACATCTATCAGACAAAAAAAGATTTAAACTAATTCAGGCAAATGCCTCTTACTCCTATATCAGAAAACTAACCAAAAAGTATGCATGATCATTAGTATCAAAAACAGCGGTCAAATCCAATACCACTCCCATTGAATCTATTCCATTATCTACTGATCTATGCAGAACATCAGAGATAAATTAGCTTCAGGACTTATGTTTTCACAGTCTTATTGGACTTTCCCCTTTGCAGCTATGGAAATGCTTTGACAGTATCAGACTGCCTTATCCCCTCACTATCTTCTTTTTATATATTCTTTTCTTCCCCAAAAATGATGGCATGTACATATGGAAAGGGCAAGAGGGAGCCCACTGAGCGCTGAGAAAGAAACTCAAACCTTAAAAATGCATGCTCATGCTTGAAAGAAATCTAGAGCAATTATATAAATATTTGACTTAAATCTGTGCCTACACAATAAGTCACAGGAGAAATATTAAAAGAAAAACAGTTCAGACTACAACAGAACACTCTGCATCCCTGGCAATCAGGTTTCCAGGTGGTGCACAGCACCGAGACCATTGTCGTGTCTCTCTTAAGTGACATTTACAGTGCTCTGGATTTGGGTAATCTGGCTCTAGTGGTGTCCCTAGACCTCTTGTGTGCCTTTGATCTGGTCGACCACCATTTCCTGCTCTCACGACTTCATTAGATCGGGATTCTTGGAAAGGTGCGCCAGTCATTTCTGTTCTTACTACGAGATTGTTTTTTCTCTGTACAAACCTCTGCTAGTTTTTCTCAATCACTTCCCCTTTGATGTGGGGTTCCTCAGGGCTCTATTCTTGCCTCAATACTCTTTAATGACTTTTTGAGTTCATTAGTCACCCTGATGCAGAGCACGGGGTCATAACCGCCCTCCCCAGCCCGCAGCAGCTCTCCCAGGCTGGGATCGAGCAGCCGCGGCTGCAGCAGACTGGCCCACAGCAGTTCCCGTCGCCATTTTGGCTGCCAAATTGGGGCAGAGGAGCGCCAGTTAAAAGGAGCACCATCCGGCGCTAAAGGTCTCTTCAGCCGCCCTCCCCAGCCCACGGCAGCTCTCCCAGACCGGGATCGAGCAGCCGGGGCTGCAGCAGACCGGCCCACAGCAGTTCCCACCGCAGTTATAGCTGCCCAATCGGGGAAGAGGAGCGCCAGTTAAAAGGAGCACCATCCGGCGCTAAAGGTCTCTTCAGCCGCCATTCCCAGCCCACGGTAGCTCTCCCAGGCCGTGATCGAGCAGCAGGGGCTGCAGCAGACCGGCCCACTGCAGTTCCCGCCGCCGTTTCGGCTGCCCAATCGGGGCAGAGGAGCGCCAGTTAAAAGGAGCACCATCCGACGCTAAAGGTCTCTTCAGCCGCTCTCCCCAGCCCACGGTAGCTCTCCCAGGCTGGGATCGAGCAGCCGGGGCTGCAGCAGACTGGCCCATAGCAGTTCCCGCCGCCGTTTCGGCTGCCCAATCGGGGCAGAGGAGCGCCAGTTAAAAGGAGCGCCATCCGGCGCTAAAGGTCTCTTCAGCCACCCTCCCCAGCCCGCGGCAGCTCTTCCAGGCCGGGATCGAGCAGCCAGGGCTGCAGCAGACCGGCCCACAGCAGTTCCCACCACCAATGTTCCCTCTAATTTTCTGTAGGCTATGTACGCATAAAATATCAACTGTGCAGCTTTAGAAGAAAGGTTACATTTTTGTGCACCACATAACAACACTCGGAGTTATATACTTTAAAATTTGACTACACATCAGAATATAGTATGTATACCACATTAATTTTAATCAAATTAAATGAAAATAGACAATTACTAAACAAAGCGGAAAATTTCTAGTAATTACAATCACAACTTTTAAATTTTAAGACGTCTGTGTTGTTTTCTATCAGAATCAGAACCATAATTTTTGTGCGCTCTGTTGTAAAGTATGTGCACTCACTCAGCGAGCTGTGTGCGCGCGCACACGCGCACAGCTTAGAGGGAACAGTGCCCACCACCGTTTTGGCTGCCCAATCGGGGCAGAGGAGCGCCAGTTAGAAAGAGCGCCATCTGGTGCTAAAGGTCTCTTCAGCCGCCCTCCCCAGCCTGCGACAGCTCTCCCAGGCTGGGATCGAGCAGCTGGGGCTGCAGCAGACCAGCCCACATCAGTTCCCACTGCCGTTTCGGCTGCCCAATCGAGGCAGAGGAGCACCAGTTAAAAGGAGCTCCATCTGGTGCTAAAGGTCTCTTCAGCCGCCCTCCCCAGCCCGTGGCAGCTCTCCAAGGCCGGGATCGAGCAGCCGGGGCTGCAGCAGACCAGCCCACAGCAGTTCCCACCGCCGTTTCGGCTTCCCAATCGGGGCAGAGGAGCGCCAGTTAAAAGGAGCACCATCCGGTGCTAAAGGTCTCTTCAGCCGCTCCCCCCAGTCCACGGTAGCTCTCCCAGGCCGGGATCGAGCAGAAGGGTTTGCAGCAGACCGGCCCACAGCAGTTCCCGCCGCTGTTTCAGCTGCCCAATCGGGGCAGAGGAGCGCCAGTTAAAAGGAGCGCCATCCGGCGCTAAAGGTCTCTTCAGCCACCCTCCCCAGCCCACGGCAGCTCTCCCAGGCCGGGATCGAGCAGCCGTGGCTGCAGCAGACTGGCCCACAGCAGTTCCCGCCGCTGTTTCGGCTGCCCAATCGGGGCAAAGGAGCGCCAGTTAAAAGGAACGCCATCCGGCGCTAAAGGTCTCTTCAGCCGCCCTCCCCAGCCCATGGTAGCTCTCCCAGGCTGGGATTGAGCAGCAGGGGCTGCAGCAGACCAGCCCACAGCAGTTCCCGCCGCCGTTTTGGCTGCCCAATCGGGGCAGAGGTGCGCCAGTTAAAAGGAGCGCCATCCGGCGCTAAAGGTCTCTTCAGCCACCCTCCCCAGCCCGCGGCAGCTCTCCCAGGCCGGGATCGAGCAGCCGTGGCTGCAGCAGACCGGCCCACAGCAGTTCCCGCCACCGTTTCGGCTGCCCAATCGGAGCAGAGGAGCACAAGTTAAAAGGAACACCATCCGGCGCTAAAGATCTCTTCAGCCGCCCTCCCCAGCCCGTGGCAGCTCTCCCAGGCCGGGATCGAGCAGCCGGGGCTGCAACAGACCGGCCCACAGCAGTTCCCATCACCGTTTCGGCTGCCCAATCGGGGCAGAGGAGCACCAGTTAAAAGGAGCGCCATCTGGCGCACCCGCGCCTGAGGGCCCTTTGGTGTGGCCCTTAGGCATGGACCGCTAAAAGATCTCACACGCTGAATGTAACCCGCAGTCACAAAAGACAGGATGACTCCCCTACCATACATCTGAAGGAACATTAATGGAGTACAACTCCAGACAACAAGAGAGGACAGTTTCTCCAAATGGGCTATTGCGTACATTGCACGACAGCCACGAATATCACTCCCGAATCCAAGCTGGTTTGAAGAGCAGTCTGATACCTCATCCAGAGAGAGGTAACTCAAGACGCTAAGTAACAATGCTGTTTTGACTAGTTTTAAGTAACCTACTGCTGAATATATTTACTCCCAAATTCGAACACTTTAGGTATCTACAATAATCATAGAATTGTATAAGCACACTAGAAATTACTTGACGTGTTTTACCTTTGTGACAATTACTATGTAGACCAGTGTTTGCCACTGTAACTGTACAATCATATACCTCTGCATGTCATTTCTACCAGCTGTCATGGTTATATGTGCTACCTGCAATGTTAAAGCATACTATCTGCTGAACTGCCCGCTATTCTACATCTAGAGCCAACAGCCAACTGTTTAGCTATCACCCAATCAGCAACGCCATACTATATTTTAGTAAGTTAAGGCCATTTTCCCACCAACTACACGCAACAGGGTAGATACCCAGAATGTCCCCCTCAAACATCACCATAATCGCTGTATACCTCCTCTCCGGATGGTTCTGGAATGCCACAGCCTTATCCCTCAAGCATAATCACATACCAACTCTTCAGAACCATGGGATAAGATGGTCAAATGCTCCCTTCCATAAATCGGAAGAACCGCCCAGAACACCCCACGCTCACTTATTACACATTGCACTGCAACATAATAAGAAACCAAAGCAAGAAGACAAATCTCATCCCCAAAACTTGAGATGCACTCTCATAAACGCCCAATCAATTTGCAAGAAATGGCCAGTGATCTCCGAAGTAATATCTTGCCATGTCCTTGACATACTCTTAATTACAGAGACATGACTCTCCATCAACGATAATGTCCTACTTAACCAACTCCTACCTACTAATTTCACAATACACACATGCCACCGATCCAACAAAGGGGGTGGAGGAGTACTCTCCCTCACCAGATCGGACCTCCATTTCCAGCTGGTGCTTACAGACAGCACAACAAACCTCCAGTCAATCACGATAACCAACAAGTTCTGCTCCATTAACCTCCTTTACAGAGCCCCATCAACCAATTCGGATGTCCTCTGCTCAATAATTGATCTGGCATCCAACACTCAGAGTCCTTGCATACCCAGCTGGATTCTGGAAGACTTCAACTTACCTTCTCTACAAGAGGCGCAGGCATCATCCCTCCTCGAGGCCCTCAAGGATTTAGGATATAGCCAACTGGTAAATGAACCTACTCATGTGAAAGGAGGCATATTGGACTTGGTATTCACCCCCTCCCCCCGGAGTGGAGGAGTAGCCTAGTGGTTAGAACACTGGCTTGGTAACCAAGCAACCAGGGTTTGATTCCCACTAGGACTCCTTGTGGCCTTGGGCAAGTCACTTAATCCTCCATTGCCTCAGAAGAAAGACCTGGCAATCTACTTCCAGTGACACTGCCAAGAAAACCCAGGAGCTTCTAGGTCGCCAGGAGTCAGGACTGACTCAAAGGCACACATTACATTGCATTGCATTCCATTCACCCCAACTCCTCTCAACTCAAACAAAGACCCTGGGTTGTCCATTCTTGCAGTCCCCTGGTCTGACCACAAGATGATTATATTCTAAATACAACTGCCCAGAAACACTCAGAACAAAGCCAGAAGTCCGAGCAGCACCACCAAGAAGGTTTCTACCCTTCAACAGGGATTGGATCCTGAGTAAAACTCTCCCACTCCTCACCTCATCAACACAACCCTGATGTCTTGGTCTTGGAATGGAACAATAGCTTTAGTACCCTTACACTACATGCACCGTCCAACAAGCCTCCAAGGAAGTGACCCTCCACAGCCTGGTACACCTCAGAGCTGCGCTCCTCACTCACCCTCCTGAGAAAGTTGGAAAGATGCTGGCGTCGGTCACACTCACCAGATGACCAAAGGGCATATAACTCTCACCTTGCATGGCACCGCGAAGCAGTAACCGAGAATTTAAGGCGATTCCACACTGACACTCTAAAACGATCACTGAACAAACCACATGACCTGTTCAGCCTTGTTAAAAACCTAACTAAGGAATCTGCTCCCGAACAAACAAATGAGATCCACCCTCAAGACTTTGCAGATTACCTGCAATCAAAACTATGCCAAAACAACAAATCTCCAATTCCCACTGTGGCCCTTGTCACAACCAATATAACACCCTTGTCCACCTTCACCACCCCATCCAAGGAACACATTGAAAACACCATTGCAACGATCAACACCACCACTGCCCAGTCTGACCCTTGCCCTGCCTTCTGGATAAAGGAACTACGGTCTGACCTTAGCCCATTTATAGCCAGGCTAATGAACTGATCCTTCATGATAGGCACGTTCCCCCAATCGCTTAAGCACACATCCATTAGACCTCTGCTAAAAAATAGCAAGCTCGACACCCAGAAGGTTGAATCATATAGACCGATATTGAGCATACCACTCCTAGCCAAGATAATAGAGAAAGAAGTCCAAAGACAAATTCAAGAACACATTGACACCAGTTCGCCGCTGGACCACTGTCAACATAGATTTAGAGAATATCACAGCTTTGAAACACGCCTCACCACCCTCATCAATAACATAGCTGCTGGAATCGATAACTTCCGCAATGGGTTTGTCCTCATCTTCTTGGACATAGCAGCCGCCTTCAACTCAGTAAGCCACGAGCTTCTCCTAGAATGCCTCAAGGAGAAGGGTATCTGTGAAACAGCAATAGACTGGTGCAAGTCTTACCTCTCTGACAGATGGCAGCACGTACGATCAGGGACCTCAACATCCGAACCATTCCACCAGAAGCAAGGTGTCCCACAAGGATCCTCCCTTTCTGCCCTGTTGTTCAACATATACATGCAGCCCATCTGTAACCTTATCCGGTCCTACAGTGTTAACTGCTTGATATATGCTGACGATATGCTACTTTACATGCCCTTCTCGACAGAGAACCCGGACCTATCCCCTCTGACAGATTGCTTCAATGCGATATCCAATTGGCTGCAATCCCAAAACCTCAGAATTCAGCACAAAAAAACAGAGGTCCTTTTCATCACGAGGAATCCAAACTTCACCACACCGCCCCACCTAAAAGTCAATGAGGCTGAACTACAGACCAAACCCACGATCCGGTACCTGGGAGTCACCTTGGACCAGCGCCTGGACATGAAGGCGCACATAAGCAATGTAGTTAGAGCAGTATACCACAAGATCCGTACCCTCAGACACCTCCGTTTCCTGCTAGAAGCAGATGTCTTCCGGACAATTTACCAAGCACTAATCATACCACAGTTTGACTACGCCAATTCAATTCTTCAGGGTCTCCCCCAATCTACGTTGAACCCTCTACAGCTCGCGATGAACGCTACAGCGAGAATACTACTTGAAGACTCTAAGAAAGATCACATCACGCCCATCATGAAACACCTCCACTGGCTTCCCATACATGCCAGACTCACATTCAAAACCCTACTGCTTACCTTCAAAGCTATCAATGGCCTTGCCTCTGCATCACTAACAGATCTTACCCAAAGCACTCCACCCAACAGGTCCAGAAGATCAGTAGCAATCAACACACTAATAGTCCCTAAAGAAATAACCCAATGTACCCAGGGAACAGCAAACAGAGCCTTTAAATTCTATGCACCTAGATGCTGGAACACCCTACCACCAAACATATTCGCAATCCCTGACCTGACCCAGTTTAGAAAGGCGGTAAAGCACCACCTATTCTGCAAGTACTACCAGATAGACTAGGCCACACATTCGGTTCCGCCCATACAAAACACCAATGAATATGACTAGCGAAATACCCCTTCTATGAAGAAAATGTAAAACTGTTAAAAATGTAAAAATGTAAATAGTTTCCCAAGTTTCCAATTTCTCATATCTGTTCATTGTAAACACAGTCCTGTAAAGGCATTGTGTATATGTTATGTTCGATGTAAACCGCACTGATGTTGAATAGCGCGGTATAGAAGAAATGTAAATAAATAATAAAATAAATAAAATAACATGTCTACGCAGACGATATCCTTCTTGTCTCAATCATTGATAGTATCAAGTTCAATTTCACTACCATTAATCATTGTCTAAGCCTGGTCTTGAAGTGGCTAAAAGCCAACTGCCTACAGTTAAATCCCGATAAATCCACAGCCGTGTGATTAGGAGGGGGTGCTCCTGCTCCTGACATAGCCCCAGAAATCTAGGGCTTTCCCATTGCCCTCGTCTTTTCCATCAGATATTTAGGTGTCTTTCTGGACTCTGATCTATCTTTTCAACACCGTATCAATCAAGTATTCAAGTCTTCATATAATTCCTTGTGCCATTTCTGGGCAATCCAACCTTTTCTAGAAAATTCAGCATAGTTTACTATCATTCTTATTATAGTAATCTCTAGACTAGATTACTTCAATTCTGCTCTTGTTGGTTTGTCCTCCCTAGGAATTAAGAGAGTCCAATGAGTGCAGAATATTGCCATCCACATGCTTACACAAGCCCACAAATGCAATCATGCAATACCACTGCTTATTCAGCATCACTGGCTACTATTTAAATTTTGCAATTACTATAAAACTCTTCTGCTCACTTACAAAGTTTTACATCAAAGTGCTCCGGCGTATCTCTCATCCTTTGTCATACCATACTGTCCTGTCCATTACCTCCATTCTATGCATGGCAGCAGGCTATGCATTCCTTCTCAACCTGGGCCAGGTATCAGACCACGAGGCATTCCACCTTTTTCTTCCTTGCTTCGTCACTGTGGAATGCCCTCCCAGCTGACCTCCATCTACAGTCCTCCCTCAACCACTTTAAGGCTGATTTGAAGACTCAACTTTTCAGTCAAGCATTTGACCTTCAGTAATAAGCAACACTTTGATGGGGGAGAGCCATGGGTTGCCCTGCCTGGAAGAACTCTGGAGTTTGCCTATTATATTGAGTGAATGTCCTTTTCTTTAGTGTCTGTTTCTGTTGCACATTTTCCCCTCTCATTCTTTTTTCTTTGCCTACACTGTCCTCTAAATTGATGGCGTTCCTTTTTTTTCCTTTCTCTCAACTCGTCCCTTTTTTTAGTATGTTTGCAAACTGCTTTGTATTCTTGGCAAAAGGCAGTATATTAAGCTAAATAAACCATAACGTACAAAACAAAATAAAACCTGAAGCCTCTAACTTTCCAGAAATAGTTCCAATGAAGATCCTGTCAGCTAAAAGCAGAAAGAGACCAAGAAATCTCTAGTACTATATTTCCATGGGTCAGCCTCTAAAAAATGTATTTGTATGACATTGCTCTTCTTTTTCCTAATCTCACATCCTAATCTGACCCAAGGAATCAGCTGTCAATTGAAAGGTTCTTGCCATCATTAACATGTGAAGTCAAATTTGCACAGTACTATATTTTACAAAAGACTCACTAAAAGTAAAACCGTTTGCAAAATACCTCTATGGCCTCATGAAGCACATACTGTATGTATTTTGCAGCATGTCCAATGGCAGCAAAGATTTTACAAAAACACAGGGTCGAAAATAGAGCAGAATCACTTGATATTTCAAATGCGTAAATGCCAGTACTTACACATGTAAGTGGAAATTTTACAACTTGCATGTATAAATACTGTCACCTTCACGCAGTAAATACCAAGATTTATGAAACTAGATATCCAAGGGGAGAAAATTATAGTGAAGCTATAAAACTCTTAAGTTTTGTGTTTTTTGAGATGTTTTTTAATGCCAGAAAGGTAAGCGCAATTGTTGCCTCATCACCCTTCCAAACTTCAGGTCCAACTAACACCTCTGCCAACCCAGTAACACCTCTCACCCCTCTCTCATCCTAACAAAGTTCTCTTCATACAATAAGCCGTCCATATGTAAATAGTTCAATTACTATTATTCATTGTAAATAATTACCCCGGTTACCCAAGTTTTTGTCCCTGTTCCATGTAAAAAACAGATAATATGTATCTTATCTGATGTTTTATTGTTCTATGTAAACCGCGCTGATTATAAATAGTGCGGTATATAAAAGATGTTAAATAAAGATGTTAAATAAACACATGTGCCTCGGAGCAGGTGTAAATACTGACATCTAGATTTTATAAAATAGATGCATATCTCTTTCACTAAATAGAAAATTTGTATAAACTTTTCAGGCCTGCTCAACCACACCTAAAACATGACCCTTTTGAAACTGTGTGGTCCACAGACATACACATGTAAGCAGTGGCTTTTCTAAAATCGCTACTTAGACATGTTGCAACATTTACATGTGTAAGCCTGTTATTTAACCTTGCAAATACCATGCAGGCCTTCTAATATTACCTCTCTAATCTCATCATCTATGGATGCCACACTATCAACAATTAGCTGCCTGACTGAAGATCAAACAAAGTTTAGGACAACTGTGCACAGGGCCACCATGAGTTGACATCTATTCATCTATCTATTGGAGTGGAGGAGTGGCCTAGTGGCCTAGTGGTTGGGGCAAGGTACTTCAGGCCAGAAGGTCAGGGGTTCAAATCCCACTAGAGGACAGCAACCTTGGACTGGAAGGACTGGGGTTTCTAGTCCCACAGGTGCTCCTTGTGGTCTTGGGCAAGCCACTTAACCCTCCATAGCCCATGTTCCCTGTAAAATAGTTATCTCCAAGTTATAATGCCCTGTTCAATGTAATTTCAGTTTGTTCAATGTAAACCACACTGATGCAGAATAGCACAGTATATAAGAGAATATAAATAATAATAAATTCCAAAGCACTTAATAAGAACAACCCTTCTCTTGTATGAGCAACCAGGTATAAAAGACATCACTTTGCATGCACAGAAATAAAGGTTAACAAATAAAAATCCCACAACCTTCTCCAATATCAAATTGTATTTATTAGTAGTATTTAGCTCATACCTTTTCAGGAGATGATCAATGCAAGTTACATTTAGGTACAGTAGTTATTACCCTATCCACAGAGGGCTTACAGTCTGGGTTTGTACCCAAGACAATGGAAGGTTAAGTGACTTTCCCAAGGCCACAAAATCTACCAGTGGGATTTGAACCCCTGGAGGATGGCCAACATAATGCCAATTTTTAAAAAGGGTTCCACTCCTTAATCACCTCCACTGTTCCCTCTAAGCTGTGCGCGTGTGCGCACGCACACACCTCGCCGAGCGAGCGCACATACTTTACAACAGAGGGCACAAAAATTACGGTTCTGATTCTGATAGAAAACAGCACAGACGTCTTAAAATTGAAAAGTTGTTGTGTATTTCCAGTTTCTGTACAGCGCTGCATATGACTAGTAGCGCTATATAAATGCTCAATAGTAGTAGTAGTAGGGTGATCTGGGAAACTACAGACCAGTGAGCCTGACATCAGTACCTGGAAAAATGGTAGAAACCATTATAAAAAACAAAATTACTGAACTTGTAGATAGTCATGGCTTAATGGGAGACAGCCAACATAGCTTTAGCCAAGGAATGTCTTGTCTTACTAATCTGTTATGTTTTTTTGAAGGTGTGAATAAACAGGTAGACAAAGGTGAGTTAGTTGACATAGTGTATCTGGATTTTCAGAAAGCCTTTGACAAGGTCCCTCACGAGAGACTCTTGGCAAAATTAAAAAAAAGTAATGGGATAGGAGGCAGTGTACTACTGTGGATCAGGAACTGGTTAAAAGATAGAAAGCAGAGGGTAGGGATAAATGGCCAATTTTCCCAATGGAGAAAGGTAAATAGTGGAGTATCCCAGGGATCTGTGCTGGGTCCGCTGCTTTTTAACATATTCATAAATGACCAGGAAATGGGAATAATGAGTGAGGCAATCAAATTTGCAGATGACACAAAATTATTCAAATTTATTAAAAAAAACCAAGAGAATTGTGAAAAATTTCAAGAGGAACTTGATAAAATGGATGTTCAAATGGCAGATGAAATTTAATGTGGACAAGTGCAAAGTTATGCACCTAGGAAAGAACAACCCAATCTATGGTACACGATGCAAGGTTCAACATTAGGAACCAACACCCAGGAAAAAGATTTAGACTTCATCGTGGATAACATGTTGAAACATTCTGTCCAGTGTGCAGTGACTGCAAAGAATGCAAATAGAATGCTAGGAATCATAAGGAAAGGAATGGAAAATAAAACAGATATTATAATGCCTCTGTATCGTCCCATGGTGCGACCGTACCTTTAATATTGTGTGCAATTCTGGTCACTGTATCTTAAAAAGGATATAGCTTGATTAGAAAAGGTACAGAGAAGAGACACCAAAATGATAAAGGGGATGGAAGGATACCTCTCTGAGGAGAGGCTAAAATGTTTAGGGCTCTTCAACCTGGAAAAGAGAAGGCTGAGGGGAGATATGATAGAGGTCTATAAATTAATGAATGGAGTGGAATAGGTAATGTAGATCAATTGTTTATGCCTTCAAAATATAGAAACACTAGGGGACATGCAATGAAGCTACAGTGCAACCCATATAATACTAATAAGAAAAAATATTTTTTCACTCAACATGTCATCAAACTCTGGAATTCGTTAGCGGAGGATGTAGTAAAAGCCATTAGTGTAGCTGGGTTTAAAAAAGGTTTGGACAAGTTCCTGGAGGAAAGGTCCATAAACCATTATTAAAGGGGAACCAGGAAATCCACTGTTTGCCCCAATACAAGCATAGTGGAACTTGTTTCTTCTGGGGGAACTACTAAATACTTGTGACCTAGAATGGCCACTGTTGGAAACAGGATACTGGGCTTGATGGACTTTGGTCTGACCCAGTATGGCATATCTTATATTCTTAAGAAAGGCATGACCTGGTATAGAGCCGAGAATCTTGGTTGTGATTAAACAGAATGCTGCAGTCTGCACTTACATATAACGGGGCTGGAGCTCGAGGTCCCCCAGACACTGCTAGATCAGAAATTCAGAAAAATGGATGGTGGCTGAAAACTAATGCTCGAGGCCGCGGGCCGGGTCCCGCGGCCGACAGTAACCTGGGCCCGGGCCCGGCCTCGGCCTCCAGCTTAATGACGGGGGGGGGGGGGGAGGGCTTAGAGAAAGGAGGTGCGGCATTTGAAATCGCTCCGTCTTGCTGGCGGAGCGATTTCATTGGCCCGCGTGAAAGGGGGGGGTCGGAGCAGTACCCGCGAGGAGCCGCGTGGCCGTCCTCTTCTCGCCGCGGCTCCTCGTGAAGCGGACGTGTTCTCCCGGTGAGTGGCTGATTCGGGGTTTGTGGTGCTCGTGGATGCCTTGGAGCGATTTGGTGCGGGGGATTCGCGGGCGGCGGGCGATTGCGGTGGGAGGCGTTGCTAAGAAAAATAAACTTAAATAAAATAATTACATTGCCAACGGGCGTCTTCTCCGGCCACTGCAGTCAGCCCATTCCTTTTCCCTGAGCGGGCAGGAGCACTTTGCCTCCCATTGGGAGGAGCGGAGCATGGCTGGCAAGCGCAAACCACGTGGGGCTTCGGCAGGAAGGGCTGGGGGGAGTGCGAAAAGGTCCCGGGGTGCGGGTACAGCACAGAGTGCCAGAGCTAGCCATGGGAGTTTGCGTGGGGCAGTGCGGAGAGCTGGGAAGCGTGGGGCAGGGGCTGGGGAGCGTGGGGCTCTACCTCGTGGCCGGGAGAGGCGGTGGGCTCTCCGGTGGTGGTTGTGGGGCCTGGGACGGGGGAGTATGATGGGGTGGTGGTGGAGGGGGGCGTTGGGGGAGATTTGGGGGTGGGGGGGGAGTTGGGGGAGGGGGCCTAGCAGATGGGAGCGTTGCTCGGGGGTTGCTTGGGGACGGGGGGAGGGGAGGTGCGGGGGGGGGGGGGCCTGGGTGGGCTCAGGTCCCGGCTGGAGCTTATGGGCCCATTCAGATGGGGAGGGGTAGGCCGGGAGTGCAGGGCGAGGGGTGGCAGGCGTGGGCCCCGATGTCTGGACCAGCTATGGCTGGGGGCCCATGGGGAGGCGGTTGAGGGGGGAGTGGTGGGGGGCCGGTTTGCAGAGTGGGGTGGGGCAGCTTCCTTGGGGGGCGGCAGGCTGGGCTGCTGGTGGGTTGGGGCCCTCTGGAGGGGCTCAAGGAGGGGGAGCGGGGTGGGGGGTTGGGCCTTACGGGATTTCTCCTTTGGGGGTCGGCGCTTCTCCTTCCCCATGTGTTGGCTCTTCTCTCCCGTTGCAGGTTCCCGGGAGTTCTGTGGCTGCAGCAGGCGGAGTGGGCGTTGGCCCGACAGCGATGTCGTTGAGTGTGGGCCAGGCCGGCCCGACATCGGTGGAGCAGATTGCGTCTACCTCGGTGGTGCAGGGGACGGCGGAGCAGGTGGCGGCAGGTGAGTGTACCGGGACTACAGTTGAGGGGGTTGGGGGGGTGGTGCCGTCGGGGGTGGGTGTACAGCCGGCTCGTAAAGCCACGTCGAAGCGAAAGCACCGGCGGCGTCGGAGGCAGAGCGCGTCATCTTCGTCGTCGTCGTCGGGGTCCTCGGATACTTCCTCGGCGGCCTCCACTGTCGGGCTGCGGGCTAGTGAGAGGGCGGGGTCCTCGGTGGTGCGGTGCGCGGAATTGTGGGAGAGTGTTCCGCGCAAGTTGAGGCGGCGGATCCTGAAGAGGCGTTACCTTGATATTTTCCGGTTATTAGAGGGGCGGAAATGCTCGGGGGAGAGTCGCAAAAAACGCAAGGAGGACGAAAAGGCGGGGAGGGTGCGGAAGGTGTCTCGGAATACCTTGAATTGGACGCGGGCCTTCTTGCGTTTGGCGAGCGTTTGGGGGCGTGAGGACCCGAGTTGTTACGGGGAGCTGTTGGCTTATGCCGATGCTATTTTAGCGGCATCCCAGGCGCACGAGGGGTGGGCCTGGCTTAATTACGATGAGGAGTTTCGCGATATGATGGAAGAGAATCGGCGACTGTCATGGGGAATGAAGGATATCAACCTTTGGCTCACGCAAATGTCGGCCAGGAAGGGGGGGCGGGGGGGGGGTACAGGTCCGGTTAGGGCGGCCGGCGCTGCAGCTCCGGCAGGTCTTCGGTCCTTTCGGCCAGCGGGCCCGGGGCCCGAGACGAGCAAAATGGGAGCGGGCGGTCCCGGCGGAGATCTGTGCTGGCGCTTCAATAAAACATCCTGCCCATTCCCTGACTGCAAGTTTCGGCACGCCTGTTCGCTTTGCGGTGCCGGTCACTCGGCCGTCAAGTGCAGCCGCAGGGCGGTGCAGGGGGCGCCGGCCGCGAGCAAGTGAAGGTATAGTGGTGGGGTTGGCGCCTACCGCCATTAGGATTCAGGCGTTGCAGCCGTGGCTGGAGCTTTATGCGGCTACCAGGCATGGCAAGGCGGGGAATATGTTGTGGGCAGGGTTTTGTGAGGGCTTTCGTATCCCATTTCAAGGAGAGGTCCGGTCGTTGGAGGCTGGGAATGCGAGCTCTGTGATGCGGCTGCCGGAGGTGGCCCGCGCCAAGATCGCGGCGGAGTGCGCGCTGGGCAGAGTCGCCGGGCCATTTGACCGGCCACCCTTCTCGCCGTTTATTGTTTCACCGCTGGGGGTTATCCCGAAGAAGGAGCCCGGGCATTACCGGTTGATACATAATCTGTCTTGCCCCCTCGGGGACTCGGTGAACGCACATATCCCGCGGGAACTGTGCTCTGTCCGCTATGCGTCATTCGATGAGGCGTTGGAGATGGTGCGCCGATGCGGAAAGGGGGCTTTGCTGGCGAAAGTGGACATTGAGTCGGCCTTTCGGCTCTTGCCTGTTCACCCGTCTGCCTTTCCCTTGCTGGGCTTTCGTTTTGACGATCAGTATTATTACGACAAGTGCATGCCCATGGGTTGCGCGATCTCCTGTGCTTACTTCGAGGCCTTTAGCTCCTTCCTGCACTGGGTAATGGAGCGGAGGTCGGGGCTCTGTACTTTAGTGCACTATCTTGACGATTTTTTGTTCGTTGGGCCTGCCCAATCCACAGTTTGTGACTCCTTGCTGGGGCTTTTCCTGGGCCTGGCAGCGGAGTTTGGCATCCCGCTGGCGGAGGGTAAGACAGTGGGGCCGGTGACGCGTCTTTCCTTCCTGGGGATCGATATTGACTCGGTTGAGTTCGTGGTCCGTTTACCTCTGGAAAAAGTCGAGCGGCTGAGGCTCTTGGTGGCGGAGGTTGGCTCCGCCTCGAAGGTGACGTTGACAGAGCTTCAGCGGTTGGTGGGCCACTTGAATTTTGCGTGTCGGGTCATTGCAATGGGGAGGCCGTTTGCGCGGAGGTTGTCTTTGGCGATGGCTGGAGTGCGCTGTGGGCACCACCGCATCCGAGTGACGTCGGGGATGCGAGCCAACTTGCGTGTATGGGACGCTTTTCTGGCGGAGTATAATGGCTGTTCGGTGTTGCAGTCAGGGGAGCTATCCATCCGGGATTTGGAATTGTTTTCAGATGCAGCAGGTGGTTTGGGTATGGGATTGTACTGCCAGGGTTCGTGGTGTGCGGCGCCGTGGCCGGCATCTTGGTCCGCGAGTGGGCTGACGCGTAATGTCACGTTCCTTGAGTTGTTCCCGATTGTGGTGGCCTTTTGGGTATGGCCGGAGAGGTTATGGGATAAGCGGGTAGTTTTCTGGTGTGACAATGCTGCGGTGGTGCAAGTAATCAATCGCCATTCGCCCAAGTGTCCGCGGGTGGCTGCGTTGATGCGGGTGTTTGTGCTGGCCTGTCTTCATCTCAATGTTACGGCTCGGGCGCGTCACGTGCCGGGTGCGCAGAACGTTATTGCTGACGCTTTGTCTCGTTTCCAGTGGGAGCGGTTTCAGGAGTTGGCCCCGGGGCGGACGAGACTGCGGCAGTGGTGCCGGAGCACCTTTGGCGGATTGGGATGCCGGAATGATCTCCTTGCTGTGGTCCTCCTTGGCTCCAGGTACGTGGATGGCTTATCAGCGTGGGTATGCGAGGGTGCGGGAGTTTCTATGGGGAAAGGGCTGGCGGGGTGGTAGAGTTGGGGACATCTTGGCGGGTTCTTTCATAGCATGGGCAAAGGGGGGTGGCTGGTCCCGGACGGCGGCGCGGGCAGCTTTAGCCGGTTTCTCCTTTTTCAGCAGGGCGGCTGGCTGGGGCAATCCAGGTTCATCGTATGTGGTGAAGTGGCTCTTGGCCGGGTGGGTGCGAGCGCAGCCGTCGGTCCCGGATTGGCGCCGTCCCGTGTCGCATGAGTTGCTGCTGCGTATTTGGGTTGTTTTGCCCGAGGTGGCGGCTTCCCCGTTTGAGGCACTCCTGTTTCGGGCTTTGTTTGTCACGGCTTTCTTTGGGGCCTTCCGTGTTAGTGAGCTGGTCCCTTCGTCGGGTAGACGGGGTGAGCGTGGGGGGTTGTTGGTTCAGCACGTGGACTTACAGGAGGGGCGCGTACGGATATTTCTGGCCCGCTCGAAGACCGACCCGCAGGGGCGGGGTCGGTGGGTGCTTTTGAAGGCCATTCCGGGCTTGGGATCCTGTCCGGTGCTGAACTTGGCGGCTTACAGGCGGCAGCGTCCGGATCGGGCCGGTTGTTTCTTCTGTCATGCAGACGGGAGGGCTGTCACCCAGTTTCAGTTCACGGCAGTTTTCCGCCTGGCCTTGCGGCGTCTGGGCTTGGATGAGCGCGGTTATGTGTCTCATTCCTTCCGGATAGGCGCAGCAACGAGTGCTGCGGCTGCTGGCCTTGCGGGTGAGGTAATTCAACGGATCTGGCGCTGGCGATCCGGGCCTACTCAGGCTATGTGCGCCTGGATCAGTTGTGAGCTGATGTGGTGTCGGGGGGGGTGGGTGTGGGGGGGTTATTAATGCTGTGTTTCTTTTTCAGGTGTACTACCGAGGGTGCCCACATGGAGTGCGGCACGGGCCACGCCGGGCGTGTGGTGGATTCTGGGACATTCATTCGTCTACTGGGCGGAACGCAGAGCTTCCAGTCGTCCACTGGGTCCGCACCTAGGCTTGTTGTCCTGCAATTTCCGGTTGGTGTGGCTCGGCGAGCGGGGCATGCGGTGGTGGCAGCTACTTCCAGTGGTTCGGGAGCATGCGGAGCGGCGGCAGCAGCCGGTGGGACTCCTGGTTCATCTTGGTGGGAACGATCTTTCCAGTTGGACGTGCCGGCAGCTCATTCGAGCCATGCAGCGGGACCTTCGCGCGCTGCAGGAGCAGTGGCCAGAAGTTGCAATCGTGTGGTCGGACATCATCCCACGGCCGGCCTGCCTACCTCAGCGAAGGTGGTCGAGAGGACTGGCCAAGGTCAATAGACAGATTGGCCGGTGGTTGCAGCAGGCGGGGGGATGGCAGGTCCGGCATCCGTGGGCGGACCCCCAGTGCGCGGGACTGTACCGCACTGACGGGGTACATTTGTCCCCGGTCGGACAGGACTTATTGCTTAATGATTGGCAGGAAGCACTGGAAATGATTGGTCGCAGCTTTATGGGGGGGGCGGTGCGAGGATAGTGAATACCTCGCACCGGTGGCGGGGTACAGAGCCAGCGCTCGCAGGAGCGGCGCGGGCTTGAACTGGTTTACGAGCATTGGGGGCAAAGTGCTCCTCGGGGTGGGGCGAGACAGCCCGGTTGGGTGTCTCGGCCCGGTAGCGGGTGGGAGTCGGCCTTTGCTACTAGTATGGCGAGGCAGGCGGTGGGGTTTGGGGGGGAGGAGGATGCTCCGCCTTGCTACTAAGATGGCGGGTGGGGGGGCATCCTCCGGAAATGGGGTGCGGGGCTGGGTTATGTTTAATGGTTTGATATTCAGGCCCGTGTTGGGTCGTTTGTTACTGGTTTGTAAATAAAGCTGCGACCAAAATGTTTGTACCAAATACAGTGTTGGTGAATTTTGTTGGGGGGGGGGGGAGGGGAGGGGGAACCTTATGTGGGGTACTAAGTTTGGGAAGGAGGCGAGGAGGGCTTCCGGGTTACCAGAGTTAATGCTCGAGGCCGCGGGCCGGGTCCCGCGGCCGACAGTAACCTGGGCCCGGGCCCGGCCTCGGCCTCCAGCTTAATGACGGGGGGGGGGGGGAGGGCGGTGGGAAGGGAGGGGTGGCATTTGAAATCGCTCCGTCTTGCTGGCGGAGCGATTTCATTGGCCCGCGTGAAAGGGGGGGGGTCGGAGCAGTACCCGCGAGGAGCCGCGTAGCCGTCCTCTTCTCGCCGCGGCTCCTCGTGAAGCGGACGTGTTCCCGCCCACCCGCCCTCTTTTTTGAGGAGGTTTGGGGGGATGTTGCAGCTGGTGGGGTGTGGGGTACAGAGCCAGCGCTCGCAGGAGCGGCGCGGGCTTGAACTGGTTTACGAGCATTGGGGGCGAAGTGCTCCTCGGGGTGGGGCGAGACAGCCCGGTTGGGTGTCTCGGCCCGGTCGCGGGGGGGGTGGGAGCCGGCCTTTGCTACTAGTATGGCGAGGCAGGCGGTGGGGTTTGGGGGGGAGGAGGATACTCCGCCTTGCTACTAAGATGGCGGGTGGGGGGGCATCCTCCGGAAATGGGGTGCGGGGCTGGGTTATGTTTAATGGTTTGATATTCAGGCCCGTGTTGGGTCGGTTGTTACTGGTTTGTAAATAAAGCTGCGACCAAAATGTTTGTACCAAATACAGTGTTGGTGAATTTTGTTGGGGGGGGGGAGGGGAGGGGGAACCTTATGTGGGGTGATAAGTTTAGGAAGGAGGCGAGGAGGGCTTCCGGGTTACCAGAGTTACTGTTCTCTTCTATTTGATTACCCATTCTTCTGCATTTCATCTCCTGATTTGATATGCCCCTGCCCTTTGTACTCCTAGATCTGACCCAGAGTTTCTAGGCCTGCCTTTTATCATTTGACATACCTGGACTCTCTGTCCCAGGTGCATACAGAGATACAATACCTATGCATGTGGACCTCAATCAGTCACAGAGCTTCTTTAGGTCAAAACAGCCCATCACGTATATCAGCCTCACGGGTCAGACCTGGTATGCACATTGCAAATCATAAACCCACACATGTAACCAACCGCAACAGTGAGCTGTGCACACAATATGTGCTTTGGGCCACTGGTGTAGACTTTCCTCATTAATGTATTCTGATAGGTTTACATCTGACTTTCTCTGCATCCAGGGACTGTACACATTGCATAGGGCATATTGCAAAAGTGTGCTGTGTGGAGCACAACACTCCAACTGGCAGGGGTCTGCACATGACACTGATGGCTGGGCTTACATTTTCACATGGAGTCCGTCACCAGTATCATTTCAAGGATGTGGGCATTGCTAGGGCTTTTGCGCTTTGCCCCTTTAGCTCACTCAGCAAATGCCAGCATAGCCAGTAAGCGCATCTGTGCTCTTCCCCATGCATTTGTGGGGATGTTTTATTTTGTTACTGCAACCTCAAACCTCCCTCTCCTCTGCTTTCTGTTCAGGAATACTGCATGCTGTGGTTTCTCAGCCTGAAGACACAACAGTGCACAGCATAGGTTTCACATCCATTTACCACTATGGGCTGCACTGAGGTGCAGGGAAGAAATATTTCTAAGTCCTACCTTTATTCCACCTTTCAGCAGGTATAACCTAGACGTCTGCAGGACCTTCTGTGGATGCACATGGGTAGCGCCGGAATACGCTTTATATGTCTCTGTGGCTGGCCATGACCCTATTATACGCTCTCCCATGCATGTTCTGGGATCCCTGTTTATGTGCTGTGTACGTGCAGGGCCGTGAATATGCCGAATATGGTTTTAGACATTTTCACAGGATACACGTACATCCCACACGTACAGGTGGCTTATTCATGGTACAGAATGACAGCTATAAGAAAAAGTCCTTTCTATGAGGAACAATCTATTCAAAACAGACAAATAAGGGAATTAATGAGTTTCATTTGTTATAAGAAATGGTTAGGGGCTTTTAGGCTGGATGTGAATAAGACCAGAGAGGGAATATGATGCACCAACTCAGGAAAACTATTCCAGGTGTATGGCTCAGCAAGGTGGAATGAATAGAGTCCTGAGTTGGTGGTAAAGTGACTTAGCTAACAAGCAGAGTTCCCAATGAGGACTGTTAGATATACAAATGATAAAGGAAGTGTGAATACACAGTAGGAGGAGATGAGGGATGGGCATTGTTTGGGACCCTAGGGAACAAATATAGACAGGAAATAAATTATGGTCTCTGCCTGCTTGCTCCTTAGCCTCCCTACGTCCCTCCCCTCTGCTTCCTTCTCCCACCACGAGGTTTCTTCCTTCCTCTGATATTTCTTCTTTCTTTTTCCTTTACCTTTTTCGTATGCCAAACTGGGTAGCTATTTGAAAATGGGAGGGCATTTCCTACTCCTTCAACATGGAGATGTTAAGAAAAATAAGAACATAAGATATGAGATACTGGGTCAGACCAAGATCCACCACAAGGAGCACCTGCGGTATTTCTAGTCCTACAGGTGCTCCTTGTGGTCTTGAGCAAGCCACTTAACCTTCCGTTGCCTCAGGTACAAAAACAAATTCTAAGCCCTTCGGGGACAAGGTAAAAAAAAATATATATAGTATCTGAATGTACATCATTTTGACTGGTAGAAAAGCGGTATCTAAGCCTAGTTAAATAAATAAATAAATAAATCAAGCCCAGTATCCTGTTTCCAACAGTGGCCAATCCAGGTCACACGTACCTAGCAGTTTCCCAAAAGGACACACAGATTCCATAATGCCTGTATTGGGGCAAGCAGTGGATTTCCTGGGTCCTCTTTAATAATGGTTTATGGACCTTTCCTCCAGGAACTTGTCCAAATCTTTTTTTAAACCCAGCTACACTAACAGCTTTTACTGCATCTGCTGGTAACAAATTCCAGAGTATGATTATGCATTGAGTGAAAAAATATTTTCTCTTAGGGGTATGTTTACTTAACGGCAGTAAGGGAGCAGTTTTTTCCATGCAGTAATGGCAGCAATAAGGGGTTACCATGTGGTAAGTGTGCTGGGCATGTTAGAGGCAATCCAGCGTTAAGGGGTGAAATGTTGAAAGGGGGCAGGGAAGCCATTGGAGAAGGTATGGATGCAAGCACAATTGGTAACTGATGTAGTTGACTCATCTGATGCCTGGCAATGTGGCAGTATGTGTGATGAGCATGTTTGACCATACAGCAGGCCTATGCTGTTGACTAGGCAAGATAGGCAGTCGCCTAGTGATGATTGTCAGTGTGGGTGTTGACTGTGTCATGGGTGGGTGGTCGCAGCAATGGAGTCAGTGGAGAGGATGCAGAAGTGGGGGGCACTGTGACAGACGTGCAGTCCTAGATGTTCCTGAAAGCATACACCATACCGTAAGCTACATCATAGTGTCTGTGAGGTGTGGACATGTATCCAGATGTACTGCCAGTGTGTGGCATGCCATAGGCCAGGGACAGCACACAGGAGAGCTGGGCTCCTGCAGAAACCAGTAAGGAACACAACAAGCAGAAGCAATGGATGACCCAGTGGCTCAAAAATAATGTAAATTGCTTTATTGAAGGTCCCCGACGCGTTTCGGCTTGCGCCTTTCTCAAGGGGAGAGTTGCTTACAAAGAAAAATAAATATAAATCAGTTAATTGCATGCATAAACATAACTTTAAAAAGGCAACCGGGACACAATTGTATAAACTAATTGGCTTTAAAACTAAAAATTAAAAATTAAACCATATTTGTACAACAAAAATAATAATAAATATAAATATAAAAATAAATAATAAATTATAAATTATAAATATACAGATTAGTTTAATAAATTAAAAAAGTTAAAAATCATAATTAAAAATCATAGTTAAAAAATAAAATAGTATAACAAATGAAGCCTTAAAAAACAGGGTGATGAATTACTTGTGTTGGTCACACAAGTAATTCATCACCCTGTTTTTTAAGGCTTCATTTTTTTAATGTGTTTCAACGACACAGTAAAGACTTTAGTGTCTCTTCATTTCAAACGGCACGTCTTAGTTTTTCTAGTTCTGCTTGAATGAGGTGTATTAATTACATTTTTCTGCCCTGCGTCTGTTTCTCTACTTTCTTCTACAAATTTGTTATACTATTTTATTTTTTAACTATGATTTTTAACTTTTTTAATTTATTAAACTAATCTGTATATTTATAATTTATTATTTATTTTTATATTTATATTTATTATTATTTTTGTTGTACAAGTATGGTTTAATTTTTAATTTTTAGTTTTAAAGCCAATTAGTTTATACAATTGTGTCCCGGTTGCCTTTTTAAAGTTATGTTTATGCATGTAATTAACTGATTTATATTTATTTTTCTTTGTAAGCAACTCTCCCCTTGAGAAAGGCGCAAGCCGAAACGCGTCGGGGACCTTCAATAAAGCAATTTACATTATTTTTGAGCCACTGGGTCATCCATTGCTTCTGCTCGTTGTGTTCCATGCCATAGGCCAGGACAGTGTCTGGGTGGAGGCAGCATGTTAATGATGTGGGCAGCAAAGGGAGGATTGTCCATGAGTGCTCATGTGGAGCATTCATAGGAGAGGTGTGCATGATATAGCTAACTGCTACAAATGACCCCTGAGGACCATGGTGGGGCAGCTTACTGCCAGTAAGCTGCCCCACCATGAATCTCCCTGATGGTCAGATGGTAGGTGCAGGGCTGTGCCATGGATCTTCCAAGCAGAGAGTTTGCATTGTGTGTGATGGGTGGATGTATGGGATCATACAGGCCAAAAGCATTTGGTGTGTGTGAACCAAAAGTAGCAGTGCCATGGGGTACATGAACCACCATTTGTGCAGGTGGGACTGGTGCCTCAGTCTGTGAAACTGCAAGACAATACACCAGACAGAGTGGCCTGATAGAAAGGGACAAGTTGAACCCATTTGCCCCATGTGGGGTAAGTAATGATGGCAGAACAGTGTAGGGGATGGCTATGCAACGAGTGTTAGGTGCCTGAATGTACGAGATATATCCTCTTTACTTAAAGCTGGGAGGTCACAATAATGGCAAAACAGAAATACATCCATACCAGTTGACCCAGACATCTTCTGCATATACATCACTGACCCGCTGCAATGCGCTGCGGCAAAGCCACTAAAGCCATGCTCACAGATGTCCATGACAGGGGATGCCATTTTGGGCTACCCAACGTGTGGCCATAATACAAAGAAATGTAAAAGAATGATTGTCTGCCGGTCACAGCAGAGCCACAACTATGCAAGGTGGAAAAGTGCACCCAGGCACAAAATGAATAAGCAGGAATAAAACCCTGGACCACTAACGGTGCATCACATTGCTGATGCTAAAATAGTCTCTCTCCCCTCTACAAACACCTTTTCCGCAAAGTTTTAATCGGCAATCAAGTTCCCAGCATTAAAGGGCTTTTCAGGCCATTGCGCAATTGGTGGTTTGGGAGCCCACACTGTAACCGCCCACTCCCCGCCCCAGTCATGTCCACTCTCTGTCCTCCTGCAACCTTTGTCTACCCGTTTATTCACACCTTCAAGAAATATAACAGATTAGTAAGTCAAGACCTTCCTTAACTAAATCCATGTTGGCTTTCTCCCATTAAACCATGACTATCTGCATGTTCAGTAATTTTGTTCTTTATAAGAACAATGTTTCTACCATTTTGCCTGGTACTGACATCAGGCTCACTGGTCTGTAGTTTCTAGAATCACCCCTGGTACCCTTTTACAAATTGGTGTTACATTGGCCATTCGCCAGGCTTCAGGTATTACAAATGATTTTAATGATAGTTCACAGATTACTAATAGCTAATAGGTACACTAAAAAAAATTTTTTTTAACTGCCTCTAATGTTTCGATTGATTTTTACGTTTTTTGGTGCGCTGAATCCAAATCTGGTAACCAATTTGCTCCATCACGTACAGATTTTTTGCTACATTGGGTTAGCAGTTTGAGGTGAACGTTTCAGATTGAGTGCGATCGAGATAAAAGTTTCTTGGATGAATTCTTTATACTAATTGTTTAGTAGTTATTCAAATAAGAATAAAGAAAATTGTAACAAGGCAGCACATAAGAATAGAGTAATGTCAACAAAAAACACTGTGATGGTAGCAAAATTGTCTGCACTTAAAACAGCCACATACATGTGCACAAACATTGAGCATATAAGAGCGAGGTTAGACACAAAGCAAAGCAAAGAAATGTGCAAAAAATGTTGTACAGGTATGTATGTAAGAATAGAAAACGCAAACCGCACCATTGCAATACATGAAGACAAACACCCGATGGTGTGAAAATAAAATTCTAATAAATGAGATCCGACATTGTGGTAATAACTAGCAAATTTTTATTTCAAAGTTTAGTAAAAACACGATATTTGTCAACACAGTTTAGATTTTAAAGTCATTCTTGGGTCAATCTCCTGGTGGGCCCGTTTCTTCTTCCCCCGAATGCTTCTCTTGGTGCGCTGCTTGGCGTATTTTTCATCTGGGGTTTCCCGCAGCAGCAACCAGCAGAAATCAGCCATCATAGTGGTTTTCCATCTTCCTTGGTACCTTCTCTCTGCGTCCTTGATGTCCTGGTGAAACCTTTCACCTTGTTCTTCACTGTACGCCCCCAAGTTTTCGGGAAAGTAGTTCACATGGGAGTGCAAGAAATGGACTTTCAGGCTCATGTTACAGCCTTGTTCTTTGAAGGCATTGAGCATCCTGGCAACAATATCCTTATAGTTCTCATCCCGCCTGTTCCCCAAGAATTTGAGAACAACATCCTTGAAGGAATCCCAGGCTTCTTTTCCTTCTCAGACATCGTTTCAGCGAATGCTCCATCTGAAATGAGTTTCCTTATATCAGGGCCAACAAACACTCCTTCCTTTAGCTTTGCTTCAGAAAGTCGGGGGAACTTTGAGCAAAGGTACCGAAAGCACTCACCATCTTTGGAAGGGACTTGATGAATTGCTTAATGAGACCCAACTTAATGTGGAGAGGTGGTAATAGAATTTTATCACGAGGTACCAAGCTCTCATGAAGAACATTTTTCTCACCGGGTCTCAAATACTCCCGAATTGGTCAGTCTTTTTTCCCCCAGTGTAGGTCGCGGGCCCGGCTATCCCACAAGCAAAGGAAGCAGGGATATTTGGTGAAACCGGATTGCTGCCCTAATAGCATGGATAGAATTTTAAAGTCTCCACAAATCATCCACTTATGCTCATCATAACGAATCTTCTGAAGAATCAGGGCCAAATTCTCGTATTTTTCTTGGAGAATAACAGAGTGAGCAATAGGAACTGAAGCGAATGTGTTGCCATTATGAAGAAGAACACCTTTTATGCTGTCTTTTGACGAATCAATGAACAGCCGCCATTCAGCAGGATCATACTTGAGTTTAAACTTTTCCATCACTCCGTATATATCGTTGCAAAATACCAAATCTTCCTCTTTGCTGAAATACTTCAAAAATTGTGTCTCGCGGTTGCGGTACCAATAAAAAGTTGTTCCTGGTGACAATAGATTTTTCTGTTTAAGCCGAGAACCTAGCAGTTGGGCAGCATCTTTTGGGAGTCCTAAATCCTGGACTAGATCATTCAATTCAGCTTGAGAGAAAAGTTCAGGTTTCGGATCTGGTTCAGTTTCAAACTCGGAAGTACTGGACTCATCGGGAAAAGCCATCTGATGAGTCTCATCATGATCAGAACCGTCCACACAAATATGATCCAAAGATTTTGGTGGTTCAGGCACAGGTACTTCGTTGCTATGAGGCATAGGCCTAATTGCTGAGGGAAGGTTGGGGTAACTTATTACGTTCTTATTTTTTAAGTTGTATCCCTTCACAATGCAAGAGCAAAAATAGCAGTCACTGCTGTGGTCTCTTTGTTCACGCCACATCATAGGTATTCCGAAACGAAATGCTTGTTTTTTACCTTTCATCCATAAGCGTAGATCTTCCTCACATGTCTTGCACACTTTGTGAGGAGCCCACGGTTTGTCTTGATCGCCTAACTTCAAACCGAAATAGGCGAAATATACTTTTTTAATAAATGCAGAAATGTTCCTCTGCCGCTTTTTCACGGTATATTCCCCACAAATAAAACAAAAACTGTCCGGAGAGTTGATGCAACCTCTGGCTCTGTGAGCCATCACAAATACACAGCACTGCAAACTACAACTGTAGTGAACCACTTCGGAATAAAGCTGGATTACGACTGAGCAAACAAAAGGTAATAATGAACTTGCAAGAAACTGAAATTTGACAGGAACCTTCATGTCGCAACCACCGTGTTTGAGCGAGCGCGAACGAGGCGAGGCGAACAGGAAAGAACATGCGCCAGCGCGAGTACTGAATTTAGCCCCCCGCCTCCCAATTGTCCTGTTAATGTATAAAATGAATACAAAACACTCTAAAATATCATGAGGGAGTGTTTCTAGTTAGTTAACCATTACAACCTCTATTTTGGGCCAAGAAAATAAACTGCAGTCGGCTAAAAAGAAATTATGTGAACATTCCTTATATGGGTAAGAAATCTAATTTTGCAAGAAAACGTGACGTGATGGGACATTTTGGCTATTTTTCCTGGATTCAGCACCCCAAAATCTATAGGAATCAGTTGCAAAACTGGAGGCAGTTTTTTGGTAGTGTACCTGTGTTATAGTAGGTCTGCAATCTTATATTTCAGTTCTTTCAACACCCTTGGATGTATACCATCTGGTTCATGTGATTTGCTACTCTTTAGCTTATCAAATAGTTGTAATACATCTTCCCATTTTATCGATATTTCTTTCAATTCTTCCGATGCATCACTTTTAAATATCACTTCAGTCATGGGTAATATCCCTACATATTCCTCAGTAAAGACTGAAGCAAAGAATTCATTCAGTCTCTCCACTATGGCTTTGTCCCCTCTTGGTGCCACTTTTACCCCTCTATCGTCCAATGGTCCAACTGACTATCTCACAGATTTTTTGCTATGAATGTACTTGAAAAAGGTTTTATTATGCTTTTTTTCTTCCGCAGCAAGCTTTTTTTTCAAATTCTCTCTCTGCCTGCTTATCAGTGCCTTGCATCTAACTTGCCATTGCTTATGTTGATTCCAATTTTCTTCATTGGCTCCTTTTTGCATTTCCTGAAAGATGCTTTTTTGGCTACAACAGTCTCTCAGACATCAATTTTAAATGATGCTGGCAGTTAAATTCTCTAGCTACAGCACTGAACATGAAAAGAAAAGGGGGGGCCAATGCCATCATGTCTACAAGATTTAGGCTCCATCAGCAAATTTCCTTAGATTATAGGCCTGGGTTAAGAGGAACTAGTGTTTCTCTCTTATTTGCCTTTTTGGGGGGAAATTAATAGAAAGAGCTGTGGCACTGCAACTACATACGTTCCTAGATCAAAATGACTGTCTTGATCTTTTTCAATAGGTTTCTGGCCTGGATTCATCACGAGGACTATTTTAGTGGCACTTTTGAATGATCTATACCATAGCTTAGATCAGGGGTTTTCAACCAAGACCTTGGGACACACCTAGCCATTCAGGTTTACAGGATAGCCACAATGAATATGCATGAGAGAGATTTGTGTACAATGGAAGCAATGCATGCAAATCTCACTCATACATATTCATTGTGGCTATCATGAAAACCTGACTGGCTATCTGTGTCCCCAGGATTGTGTTGAGAAATTCTGGCTTAAATCAAAGCAAGGCCTTTTTACTTGTCCTTTGAGACTTTACCAGAGTGTTCAATATCACTGATCACGATAGCTACTCAACATTGTTATTGGAGATACCGTATTAAAATGGCAAGAACACAGTTGATAATATTACAGGATTTTGCTCCTCTCCTGGGGTTTCTCTTGCAGGGTCTCATGAGGGTCCATAATTTTTCTTAATGGCTATTTCAGTGATTTTCAATCTTTTTCATCTCACGGCACACTGACAAGGTGCTAAAACTGTCAAGGCACACCATCAGTTTTTTAAGGATATATTTGATCATTTAAAAAATGAGTATTACGATTAGGGCTCAATCCATCCCGGATGTCCAGCCCCTCTGTACATCCAGTTTGAGCAGACGTACAGAGGGGCTTGTGATTCTGATCCCATGGGGTACATCTAATCCCAGTGTGTCAGAATCATGATCAGGCCTGTATGTGCAGACCAGGACTGCGATTCAGGCACTGCCCAGCTAACTCACTAAGGGCTTTAAATGGAGCCGCGGTGCCATGGCATTCATTTGCCATGGCATCGCAGCTCCATTTAAAAGCTGCAATGCTGGCCGCTGGACTTCAAAGGTGAATTCCCTGCAACCCGACCCCTTGATCTGGCCTCCTAAGGCCAGGGTTAGGCTGCAGGGAATGTCTTTGGGCCCACTCTGCCCCATCCATGCCCTGGGCCAAAAAAAAAACAGTCCAGGGAAGTTTTTCCACCTCAAAGGTGGAATAACTTCCCCGCACAAGTCACTGGTCCTGGACATTAGAATCGGCCCTGTATGTCCAGGGTCGGCGACCGCCCACCGCTTGCCCAGACTCCACCCCCAAGCCGCCCCTTCCTCACCCTAGTCTAATTTCCCCATTGGGATATCCATCCCCATTATTCATCTGACAGAATAACCCCCATTGTGTTTAAAGTTCAATAACTAAAATTTTAGTCATTGTATTATTAAAAAAACACATAAATCAGTGTGATATCTGTGCTTGCTGAGGTTTCATTATGTTCCTTGTCCAAGGGCGGATGGTTCACAAGCATACTCTCAACTCTTCCTCCGGTGTTTGAAACCGCAACCTGTTCTTGCTGTTTGTTGTGTTCTTAGCAACTTTATTGCACCAGGTTTCATCACTAAGTAGATCAGCCAGCTCAGACTCTTCTGACGTAAAAAACAATTAGAAGCTGTTGCCTCAGTTCATACAACTTGAAAGCACCCGCCTTCGAGATAGCCAACTCACTTCCGTGTGCAGTAGCGCAAGCTAACACGGAATAACACACCTGATCAAAACAACAGCTGACTGAAGTATGGCACTGGTTCTGCCCTCCTTCAAGCTCCCCCAGTGGCTCTACTAATAAATGACCCTCCCCCAAATTCCTACAGCATATCTGTGCACCATTCATGACACATTGCCGGTTGAAAAGCACTGGGCTATTGAATATTTATATTTTTTGACTGATATTATTGAGAGGTTTGGGATCAGCTGCCACCTTTATGCAGATGATATTCAGCTGCTATCTCATTTGATTTATATCCTGATCTAGATGCTGCCAGCATGAATCTTTGCTTGCATGTACGCTGGATGAGTGAAAGTAATTTGAAACTCAATCCAATAAAAATGAAATTTTATGTGGCAGGAAAACCATGGATGCAAAATCCAGATGTGTACTTAAGGTTTTATGGGAATATAATACATTTCTGTAACCAAGTGCATAGTGTTAGCAGTTTGATTGGTCCAGCTTTTACAATGGACGTCAAATAGTACCTTTTTCCAACAGAAAAGGGTCCAGAAACTTGTCCTGTTCTTGGAAGATCTTGCATTGGCTATTATTATTCATGGTGTTATCACTTCCAGTTTTGACTACTGTAACACTTTGTATGCTGGCCTTCTGTTCAAATCTGTACTTAAAATACAGCTTATTAAAATGTTCATAGTTATTTATATTAATTAAATGTTTCAAAGGTTATATTAACAAATGTTAGAATGTTCAAAAGTTACAATGTTTCTTGTACAACAAATGTTCAATGTAAAATGTGAAAAGTGGTATATAAATACAGCTAAATAACTAAATAAACTATCCAAAATGTGTCAGCTGACTTGCTTGCTGGAGTTAAATTTCAAGATCACGTTTCTCCTTTCTTAAGTGAATTACACTGGCTTCCAACTGAATTCCCTCCTTTCTTTAAAAAAAAAATTGTTTATCCCATATGTTCCCTTCCATTCTGAATGCTCTGTGGGGAAAGCACTACATCTCTATCTATGGAAAGAGGGGGACTAGGGCCAGAGTGATCTCTTGTGTGGCACCATCAGTGAAAAATTCCATTCCATGCACTACTCATGTTGCAGAGAGCTATTTACATTTCCATAAATCTGTCAAATCAAGCTTTTAATTGATTTACTTATCCCAGCACATTTATGATGGCTTGCCCATTCATTTGTGTTTGCTTTCCTTTGGTAGATTATTAGAAGTTTGTGGTCCTCATAATTTCATGTGCTTTGTAGGGATGTGATTTCATTTTGAATGAAAGGGGCTATCTAGGCACAAAAGGAAATAATGGAATTTCTGTCATTTCCCATTTCGTGGTAAGAGTGCACACTGTTGTGCAATGGGGTTCAGTATTGTGCAATAATCTGCACTCTTTCTTCTTCTTCTTCTTTAATCCTTAGTTGGTGTTTGGGGAACAGGTTGTCCTCTCAACCAATATCCTGGTGCCGCAGGATTCCATGGGTTGATCACAATTCACTTCCAACCTTGGCGATTGGTGGTGATATTTCTGGCCTCGTCAATGGTCAGTTGCTGGTTCCTTAAGTCTTCCTCAATGTGTATGAGCCAAGTTTTCTTCAGTGCTGCTCATTGAATTCTCCAGTGGACAGGTCACTCTTGCCAGAGGAATTTGTATGGCAGCTGACTGGTATTCATTCTGCAAACATGGCCAAACCATCACAGTCTGCGTTTTTAGATGTGTTCTTTGAATGAAGGTTGATGATCACACCTTGTCCGAATTGTCTCGTTTCAGTGCCGATCACAAAGAGAAACACTCAAAATCTGTCTCAGGCATCGCATTTGAAAGACGTCAGGCTTGTTCATGTCAGGTTTGAGCAGAGTCCATGTTTCTGATCCATACAGAAGAATTGGCAGGATCAGTGTTTGGAAGAGGCAAATTTTGGTCTTGGTGGAGATATTGGCTTTCTTCCAGAGGCACCATTTGAGCAAGGCAAACACTAATGTTGCCTGGCCAATCCTGCTGTGGACTTTGGTGGTGGATGCCACCTTCTTCTCCTGCACCAGCTGTCCCAAGTATTTGAATTCTTGGACCTGCTTGATTAGGATTCCATTGAGATGAACATTGGCCTGTAATCCATCCGTGGTCATAACTTTGGTCTTGTCCGCATTGTAAGATTGGGCGATGTGGACAATGTGGTAAAGGATGTCGTTGGCCTCTGCATCTGTGTCAGCAAATATGGCACCATCGTCTGCAAACATCAAGTCGGTCAGGAAGTTGTTCACGTCATACTGGACCCCACATCTGTCCTGAAATGTTTTCCTCATAATGGCATCGATCACGATATTGAAAAGCAGGAGTCAGGTGACATCTTCCTGGTGGACTCCAGTTTGGATAGGAAATTCCTTGTATAGTTCATTTTGGATCCCCACACTGCTGGTTGAGCCATTGTATGATGCTTGGAGAAGTTGGATGATCTTCAGCGGTACGTGTTCATTCTCCAATGCTAGTGAACACAGTCAAATGAGAAGTTGAAGTCAATGAAGACGATGATGGTTCGCTTTCCACACCTGGTCCTTTCCTCCGCCAGTTGACGAATGGTGAATATTTGATCTGTGCAGCCCTGATGTGGCCTAAATCCTGCTTGCTCTTCTCAGCTAGTCTGTGCATGATGTTTCTGCAGGTATTGAGCTAACTACTGTCCTCAATCTTCCCTTATTTAGACCTTCCATCGCTCAGTAGTCCTTACCAGCACTCCAGGAATTCCTTCATGACCTGAAGGCCTGGTCCCCAACAACCTTTCTAGGATAGGAAATAAGTTCCATGAGTTTTGCTCACATCTCTCTTCCGGAGACCTCTCTCAATTGAGTCAGTGTATATTAAGCACCACCAACCTCTCGCTGTCATACACCTCAAAATAGGGATCATTTTGGATATATTGCATTTGCAATATATGCAGGTAGTTTTAGCCCATGTACATTGAAACAAATTTTCAAGAGGAAATGACGCATATTGTTTCCTTTAGGAACTTATTAGACACAAAGCACATAGACCAAAAGTGACTATTTTTTTTAATTATTATTTCTCCTGCAGTCAGTCAAGGTGGACAAAATAACATGTGGAGTTCTGAGAATGCCAAATATTTATTTATTTATTTAACATTTTCTTCTATACCGCGCTATTAAAATCAGCGCGGTGTACATCGAACAAGAATACTGCAATGTATACAAATAACATTGAGTTTACAAATAACAGGGAATTGAACATGGGGGAGAAAACGGGGAAACTAAATACATATTAACTCGAACTATGTACAATGCTCTAATGTAACTGGGTGTTGCATTAGTTTTGTGAAGGTTGGTAGGGTTTGAGGCGGGACTACCTATTATCTGTGGTGTTGACGTGTGGGGGCGACTGGTGTGTGGGGGAAGTTTGCAGGTTGTTGGTTGTGCTTCTATCGCTGGAGGTTTCTGAGTAGCATTTTGTGAACAGGTGGAGCTTTATGGCTTTTCTAAATAGGATGAGGCTTTTTATTCCACGGATTTCGTGGGGGAGTGCATTCCAGTTTGAGGGGGCAAATAATGAGAAGGCTCTGTTGGAGGTAGCTTTTGTGCACTTAGTCATTAACTTGGGGACTGCTAATGTGTTCAGTGCAGTAGATCTTCTGTTTCTGTTTTCTGGGGTGCCATGAATTAGCTTGCTGACTGGTGTAGGGGGGTAGTTATTTAGGGCTTTGAAAGTGAGGACCAATGATTTGTATTGGAGCCTGGCATGTAGAGGTAGCCAATGCAATTCCTTCATGATGGGTGTTATGTGGTCGGATCTTGACGATCCGGAGAGGACTCTTGCGGCTGCATTCAAGGCTAAGCGGAGGGGGTTTAAAGTTGATTGTGGGAGGCCATGCAGGATGATGTTTGCGAAATCGACATGTGGGAGGACTAGGGCCTGGAAGGTTGTCCGATAGTCTGTGAAGTCCAGTAGGTGTCGGAGATGGCGTAGAGTTCTGATTTTATGGTATATGGCCTTTGTGATGTTTTTGATATGCATTGTCATGTTCAGGTGCTGGTCCAGGGTGATGCCGAGGTAACAGATTGTGGATTTGGATTTCAACTCAACATTGTTGACACGTAGTGATGAAGGAGGTATGAATTTGAGGTTCTTTGTGACAAATAGGACATCTGTTTTACTGTGATTGATCCGTAAGTTTTGTGATAATAGCCAATCGGCTACTGCTTCGAAGCAATTAATGATTGGGGAGAGCACTGGTTGGTCTATCAAGAACGGCATGTAAAGGAGGATGTCATCAGCATATGCCAGGCATTTTACGTTGAAGGATCGAACCAAGTCACATATCGGCTGCATATAAATGTTGAACATCAGGGATGATAAGGACGATCCTTGGGGAACTCCCTGTGTTTGCAGAAATGGTTTGGAAGATGTTTGGCCAACCTTGACTTGTTGCCACCTATTAGATAAGTAGGATTCACACCATTTTAGCGCTGTGCTTTGGATCCCCTTTTCTTTTAGGCGTTGTATAAGTATGTCATGACTCACCGAGTCGAAGGCGGCAGATATGTCCAGGAAAATGAGGACAAAGCCTTGTTGTATGTTGTTGATTCCTGTGATCAGGTCGTTGAACAGGGTTGTGAGGACAGTGTCTACTCCATGTGCTTCCCTGAATCCGTGTTGGACAGGATCCAACGGTGCTTCGGTGTCGATATGTTGCTGGATTTGTTGTTGAGCGGCTTTTTCGATGATCTTGGCAAGCTGGGGGATGCTCGATATTGGTCTGAAGGATTCTACTTTCGAAGGGTCTAGCTTGTTGTTTTTTAGTAGGGGCTTGATAGAGGTGCTTTTGAGTCTCTGCGGGAATGATCCAGTGATAAAGGACTGGTTCAGTATGTTAGCCAGGATGTTGCTTATGTCATGGTGAAGCTCTTTGATCCAGCTGGCTGGACAGGGGTCATTAGGTGCAGTGCTGGGGTTAACAGAGGCAACAATGTTTTCAACCTCTTTAGTGGATACTGCGGCGAAGTTGCATAGTGGAGTTGCTTGAGATGTTTTAGATGGTGTGGAGGGATTATTAGTGCCTATGTTTGTGTTGGTCTTGATCATCTTCGATTGTAAATAGTCTGCATAGTCCTGAGGTTGAGGCATTGGGGGGTGGGCTGAGACAGGCTCTCCTGTTATAGACTTTACTATATTGAACAAGGCATGTGGTTTGTTGATGGAGCGTTTTAATATATCAGTGTGATAGAGTTTCCTTTTTTGCGTTATCTTCGCACGGTGAGTCAGTAAGTATGAGTTATAGGCGGTGTGTGCTTCAGCGGAATGGGTTCGGCGCCATTGTCTCTCAAGTTGGCGTAGGTGGTGTAGAGATGTTCGTAGTTCCATGGAGAACCAGGGTGCATGTTCTCGTCGTATTGTCGTCTTCGTGGCGTGAGATGGACAGGATGCAGCTCTGAGGTTTTCATCCCATTTAGATATGAGGTCATCCAGGCTGAGGGATGTGTTGGTCATAAGAGGTTGGAGGTTCTCTAGGACTTTGCTCTTGTTGAGTGGGCGGAAGCAGGTTGCTAGATTCTTGGAAGTATTTGTAGTTATATGACTGTTACTGGGAGTGCTTATGGGTATGTGGAAGTTAAGGAGATGGTGGTCAGACCACGGGACTGGTGTCACGGATAGTGCGAGGTCCTGGGATGACGAGGCGTCAGAAAGAGGTGCGAATATGAGATCCAGCTTGCCCCCCTTAGTGTGGGTGGCAAAGTCGACACATTGATTGTATCCTAGATCCTCTAGGGCCTCAAGGAATGCTGTGGAGTGGCTGCTTTGAAGGGATGGGAGGTTAAAGTCGCCGATTAACCAATTTGGAGAGTGCGGGGTGGAAGTGGTACATGCTAGCTCAATTATTGTAGATAGGTCGTCTGGTGATGGAGTGGGTGCCCGGTATATGAGGTTGATGGCACAAAATTCATTTGATACGGTGAGAATGTCAAGGTGAGTTGAGCTGGAGGTGGTACGCAACTTGATGTGCTGTTTTTCAGTGCAGACCTGGACACACCCAATCTTGGCCAGCAAAAAATGCCTCTTTTTAACCTGGTTTCAAGAATACACATGGTGTAAACCTGTGCATTCTCTTAGCTAGGCAGAGGAGGGTAGCTTGCAGCTAATCTTTTAATCAAAAACAATTTTCTAAGTGCCTTCAAGTCAATGCAACTCTGTGCTTGAAAGGTTGGTCTGGTTCCTCCCTCCTCTGACATTAGCATACATCAGAGAAGGGAGGGATCAGACCTGCATGCAAGAGCAGAAAAGGAAAGACCTGCAGGGTTTTTTTCAAATTGGAAGTCTGCTCTGCTGCTGCTATTGCTGCCAAGGTAACATGAAAAGCAGCGGCGGCTGGGCAAGGGCAGGCAGCAGGGGGAGGAGCTGAGGCCAGCAACCCCAAATGCACCACTCTTTCTTTGCGCCCTGTGTGGTTGCACTGCTCACACAGGGCTAGGTACAGTGCTGAATCTGAGCAGCCAGTCTCTGTCAGACCTCAAAGCAAAAGCCACTATTATGATAGAGAAAGTCATCAGTTTAGAATCTGAGGTCTTGAGTAAAGTGGACACGTCCAAAGAATGTCTCCTAGTTTTCAGAAGATAGTAAACCCATGTAAGAGGTGGCAAGTTTTCAGTGGGAACCTCTAATACGTAGGCAAGACTAGAAAATCCAGGACCCACAAATTACAGTTTTTTACACTATTTTCCAAAATCTCAAAGCTGCTAAGTCCTTAATCATAATAGATTGCCCCATTTGAAAACTCTTCTGATTTTTTTTGTGCCGCTATTTTCTAATGGCGATGCTTCTAAAATGACCACCATATCAACTGGCTCACCTTTATTGACATATTTAGTCATGTCTTCAAAAAATGTAGCAGGTTGATAAGACAAGAATTCTCTTGACTAAATCCATGTTGGCTTTGCCCATTAAGCTGTAACTTTGCGGTGCAATTATGCTATGTGAGAGTAGCATGTTTATATTTTAATATCTTTACAGTTCAGGGGATTTGTTATGCCATGAATAAATGCTAAAACAAGAGAGAGAGTCCCTGCCCGTCAGAGTCCTGCTCATCGGAGCTTACAATCTATTTAGAACAGTGCAGAGCATTAGTCAGTTCTGGGGAAGATACAGTGTGGTACCGTTTGGTACAGCTTGGTCTATAGTTTGGTCAAGAACGTTAACGGTGGTCAGGGTAGGAAGAGGATGAAAGTCAGGATCTGAATGCAATGGTGAAGAGGTGGGACTTCAACCTGGATTTGAAGAGGGCCAGGGAGGGCGCCTGGCGCACAGATGCAGGTAGGCCTTTCCAGGCATGTGGCGCAGCAAGGTGAAAGGAGCGCAGTCGGGAGTTCGCAGTGCGGGTGAAAGGCATTGAAAGAAAGGCATTGAAAGAAACAACCCATAGCATAACAATCAAATAAAAATAAAAAGAATACCTCCATGTCAAGGAGAAAGAACACTAACCCACTTGAGCGGAATACATACTTAATCCCTAAACAATCAGAAAGGCCTAGACTAAAACAGGACTAGTATCACTTGTCCTTCAAAATCCTTTCCATTTGTGGAGGATCAGAAAATACATATTTAACCCCCTTGCACACTATTAAACATTTACAGGGAATGCATAAGAAGAAGGAGGCCCCCCCAAAGCCAAAATCTGAGGCTTCAGCTGAAGGAACCTCTTTCTTCTCAAATGTGTGGCTCTTGCAAAATCGAGAAAAATCATAATTTTCTGACCACAAAACAAAAAATCATTTTTTGAGAAATAAGCCTTCAGGATTCTGGATTTATCTGCATCTATTTATTTAACAGGGTTTTGTTAGCGGAGCGCAAATTTCGAGAGGGGACGTAGGGAGAGATAAGAGATATGAGGTATTGAGGGGCCATAGAGTGAATGCATTTATAGGTCAGCAGGAGAAGCTTGAACTGGATGCAGAATTGGGCAGGGAGCCAGTGAAGTGACTTGAGGAGGGGAGTAATGTGGGCATGGCGAGGCTGGCAGAAGATTAGTTGAGCAGCATGATTTTGTATAGATTGAAGGGGAAGGAGGTGAGTCACGAGAGAAGAGAACAGGTGTTTATGTTTATGTTTATTAAAACTTTCTTAACTGCCCTTCACAGAAGCAGCAGAGCGGTGTACAATATAAAACAAAATTTTGAAAGAAAATGGAAAAGGAACTCCATAAATCATAGGGCAGAGACAGGAGCATTCATGCAAGAGGAAGACCAAGGGGTATGTTTACTAAACCGTCTTAATGTAGCAGCGGCGATGTTATCGCACGATATGTAACATTATCGCGTGATCATTGCATAATAACATCACGTATCGCGCGATAATGTCTCTGGCGGTGGTGAGGTGCGCAGAGGGAGGAGAAAGGCACCCAGAGGGTGGAGTAAGGCTCCCCAGGGTCGGAGAGAAGGGGTCAATGGGCGGAGAGTGGGCGGGGAGTGGATCCATGCACACTAACGCCGTGAAATAAAGCTCTGAAAATTAGTGCCAGTGAAAACCTCGCACTAGGCACATTTGCAGGACAGAGAAACCATTTCAGTCAGCAATGTACAGCAAAGGCAGGGAAACCCAGAAAAGTGATAGTAGTGATACATGTGCAGGAACCAAAAGGCAAATAAACATATAAAATGACCAGAACCACATCTGAAATCCCAATAACCAAGCTAGCCAATAGTGATATTAATGATAAACATAAAGCAACACTACTGACAAAGCGTAAAAAGGAAGAAATCATGTTTTGAACGGTCTATGCTCTGTCCCCCTACAAAGTGAATGATCCCACATTGAAATAGCGGTGATCAGGGTTTTTGTCCTTTATATTGGGCAGGTTTGTTAGGGCGTGCCCATGTGCAGCAACAGCAGAGTGGGCACATAGGAAAGTGCAACTGTATTGATGCTGTAAATGGGATACAGGAGGCTGCAGGCGGCACATGCTGTGGTCCAGCTGGGGCACAGTGCGGACTAGGCAGATGCCTAGGTGGCACATAGGAATGCCGAAACTGTAAAGCAGCAAGACAGCAACTGACGAGGGACCAACATGGGCATGAGTGTGTGTCCCACAGTGTCACAGGGGATATTACCCAGCAGGTACCCCCAAGGGCACATAACATTGGCAGGCAGTGCCGAGGGGAAGCGCGCATGTCCATGTAGGCACCCCTACCCGACAACCCACACAATAGGCAGCTGCCTACCGGCACACTAGATGGCCTGGGACTGCACACCAGCAGCACCACGGGCATAAGGGCTTGTCAGCATGGTGGCGGAGGGGTGCTGGTGGCGGAGGGGGCAGTGGCATCTGCCCACAGCAGACCACGGCCAAGCCCCATTTAGGTGGGCGCCATGCACTGCAACAGATAAGGTCTGTCTGACAAACAGTCATGGTATCCCCAGGGAATAATCTGCCCCTGTGGCAACAGTTTGGTGCAATACACACAGCCAGTGTGTACAGAGACAGAAGGTCACAAGTTCAACTCCCAGCTGTGGCTCCTGTCAACATTGTCCCCATATTTTCCCAGTACTAAACCGTGGTAATAAAGATGGAACCTTTATTGCAGATAATTAAACATGCCTGAAATGCCTATTTTTTACCCTACAGAGCACAGACACCATAAACATGTGCAATCCCTAGAGCAGAGTTTCCCAACTGCAGTCCTGGAGGGCCAAACACCATTCAGGTTTCATGATGTCCCTAATAAATATGCCTGTGCTGCATTTGTATGCATCACCCCCATTGTATGCAAATGTATCTCATGCATATTCATTAGGGACAGCATGAAAACCTGAACAGTGTTTGGTCCACCAGGACCGGAGTTGGGAACCTCTGCCCTAGAGCAGCGGCCAACAGGGGCAGAAACACCTACACCCACAGGCTCCACTATCCACAGCCTCATGGAGAGTCAGGCTGTTGGGCCCTGCGCGGAGCAGCATCTCCCAATACTGGCACCTGCATACCTTAGCAATGCCATCCTAAACTTGGGAACACATTCCACATATATCAAAAGGTTGCTATGATTAATGTCAGATAACAAATCCTAAGTTAAACACGATTTGTTGATAGAGATTGATCATAGCAATCTTTCTGATATCTGTGGAGTGTGTTTCAGTTATTGCTTCTGACAGTGTTTACCACCCCGGGGAGTGACCCCAACAGTATTGTGTACCATAGCAATGCCCGCACTGTGCCCAGGACTGGTGAGGCGGCTAGGGCTGCCACAAACCTCCATATTTGCACAATGCTGGCATAGGTGTGGGAGTGTGTGTCTGTCTATCCAGTGTGTTGTGGCTGCCCACACCTTACTGAGCCCACACTGCTTGCACTGTTTCCAGTGTTAGTCTGCCAATGTGCATAGTGAGGAGCAAGGTACTGTGGGTATGGCCCGGACAGGGTGGCCTGGGAAGGATGCATCTGCACAGGGTATAGGGCAATGGTTGGGACATTGTAGTGCCTGACCACCACCTGCATGGACAGGGTGGCCACAGCATGTCATGCTGGGAGGTCACTCGCACCCTGACTGAGCAGTGAACACGGCATGGCTAGGTTCCCCCATAGTGCTATTCAGTATTTTTCTTAAGTGATATTTATGGGTTCTCTTTTTTGGGGCCCAGTCACTGACATACCTGCTTGGTGTGTGTGTGTGTGTTCACATCCCATTTTTAGGTGCACACAGTTCCTCCAGGAACATGTACTATGTACTAGCTAGCAGACTGTCTGCAGTTAGCATGTGTATGGCTGGAACACCTTGCAGGTTGGAGACTGACTGTGCCCTCTGCTGGTGAATGTCAGATAGTGGTGGGGGGCAGCTTAGCTTCTACAATGTTCTGCCTGTCTGCCATTGCCTTATGTGATGCGTACAGATCTGCATTGACTGCCCTGTAGGGTGCCTGTTCCTCAGCAGGACTGGGGTTGATGGTTCTCTCTACTGCCACCATTGCAGAGATGTACAATGTGGATCTGTTGGTGGGAGATCCTGTCCCCCCATCCTGAGCCACAGAGGGCGGGTTGGGTGGTGCTACATAATCCGCTTTTGGGTACAAACACCCCCCTTCACCTATAACATGTTACCATGGCACCCACACAGGATATGCACTATTCTGGGTGCATCATAGTCCACAAGGGCTAGACATGACTGGGAAATACAGATGGACACAGGTGTATCCTAGGTCTGTCTGCAAGGACTACCTATCACACACTGGCACTGATGGGGACCTATAGCATAGCCTATCTCAGCCAAGCCCGGTGAGCAAAGGACCCGCACAATGTCACGGTCTGTAGCTACTCTGTGCCAGTAACACACACGGTCAGTTCCCCCTACCAGACCTAGGTGCTGTGGGGGTGCATACCCCATTATGTGATCAGCTGTAGACTGCTGATCTGCATGTGCAGTGCATCATGGGTACGGGTGGGTTTACCCTATCCTGGTAACCACAGCAGACAATTTGTGTGGTGACCTGCAGTCTTTCTGTAGCCAGCCGGTAGCATGATAGTAGCTGTAGAGATGTAGCCTACGGTTACTTCAATGACTGTGGAGTCAGAGGTCATGGGTTCTATCCTGCAGTGGTGTAATCTAAAAAGGCTGTCTGAGGCATTTTCTTTTAATTTAAATCAGTGCTGCCAGCAGAAACACCCTCACAGTGCTTTAGCCTAAGGTACCTCATAGGCGCCCTGTAAGGCGCCCTATACAGCACCCTATAGGGCACATTATAGGGTGCCTTGGCAGACAGGGCACTTTATAATGTGACCTATGGGGTGCCTTATAGGGCACCTTATGAGGCACCTTAGGTTACGGCACTGTGAGGGTGTTTTTGCTGGCAGCACTGATTTAAATGAAAAGAAAATGCCTCAGACAGCCTTTTTAGATTATACCACTGCAGGATCAAACCCATGACCTCTGCCTCCACAGTCATTGCAGTAACCAGTGGGCTACATTGTTATAGCATCTAACACTGCGCTGGCATGTATTTAGGGTTAACGCGCATTAACGTGCCACGGCGCCCACTATCGCGCGATACAGATTCTTGCTACCTTAGGACTGGAACACCCACTCCTTATATGGCATTCTTCACATTATCACTGCAACTAGCGCTGGTAATATTAGGACGGTTTAGTAAACATACCCCTAAGTAATTCTAAAGGTGGATATGTATAAAAGGATCTTATGAATGTAGAAAGTTTATAAAATTCAAGTGTGATTGTATGTGATGTGGCTAAATGAACATGAGAGAGAGAGGATATAAAGATGTTAAAGATGTTGAATGCAAGAGTATGGAGACATAGAACAGGAAAAGAGAGCTGGTATCCAGTCATTCTTAAAAAGAGAGCGTTGCAGTTCCCAGCAGAAAACGTGGCAATGTCTTTCTTTCGTGGCTTTTCCTAGGGAAATACTTGGCAGGTATTAAGATTAGAGTAAGGTTCTTAGAATTGCTTTGTGGGCATGATTCATTTATTGTCTCCTATTTTCTTTCAGCAATATTTAAAAGAAGTATTGTTGTTTACCTATGCAGAGTCTGTGTTAGTTTCTAACATATATTGTTTAACAACTAGACCACTGATTCAGGTAAAGATGCAGATGTTTCAGTGGCTACAGATCATTTCAATTGGATTTGACAGAGTTTCTCGAAGCATCCACCAATGATGGTTCTTCGAGAGCTATTTTAAATTACGAGTACTACTCTTTCTTTAGAGTGAAGGAGTAGGATTTGATTCCCACTAGCACTCCTTGTGGCCTTGGGAAAGTCATTTAACCCTCTGTTGCCTCAGAAGACCCCAAGTTATCAATGTTCTCGTTTAATGTACATTTACCAAGTTTAAGTTACAATATAAACCATTTTGACTTTAATGATAAAGCGGTATTAAAAACCCTGTTAAATAAATAGATGCAGATAAATCCAGAATCCTGAAGGCTTATTTCTCAAAAAATGATTTTTTGTTTTGTGGTCAGAAAATTATGATTTTTCTCGATTTTGCAAGAGCCACACATTTGAGAAGAAAGAGGTTCCTTCAGCTGAAGCCTCAGATTTTGGCTTTGGGGGGGCCTCCTTCTTCTTATGCATTCCCTGTAAATGTTTAATAGTGTGCAAGGGGGTTAAATATGTATTTTCTGATCCTCCACAAATGGAAAGGATTTTGAAGGACAAGTGATACTAGTCCTGTTTTAGTCTAGGCCTTTCTGATTGTTTAGGGATTAAGTATGTATTCCGCTCAAGTGGGTTAGTGTTCTTTCTCCTTGACATGGAGGTATTCTTTTTATTTTTATTTGATTGTTATGCTATGGGTTGTTTCTTGTAATTTCCTTGATTGTTGCATCTTTGTAAATTGCAAAATTAAAAAAAAAAAGAATTGCTTTGGGGGTGTTATTTTTAAAGTGAAAAAATGCTTTGTTTTGTCTAGATTTCCAATTTTTAACACAGTGTACAAATATTGTGATGAAGCTGACACTACTGAAGCTATGGAGTTAGGAGAAAACTCCGTTTCTTTTAAAGAAACTGATTTACAGAGAATGCAGTTACCAAGAAGTGCAGCTAGAGGGAGTAGGCATGAGGCTGCAGAAGGTAGGCTGACACACCCAGACTGTAATGATGCAATAGCTAATCAAACACACCTTAGTAGAGGGCCAGAAAGCCCACTAGAGAAACGGCTTTATAAGCAGTGCTTGGTCAGGAGAATAGAGAGACGACCACAGGAGCAGAGAGGACCACGAATAGAGAGACGACCACAGGAGCAGAGAGGACCACGAATAGAGAGACGACCACAGAAGCAGAGAGGACCATAAATACAGAGAGCAACAGAAACCCCTGCTACTAAGGAGAGAGAAAGGGGAAAGCTCCAACTACGGAAGGAAAGGCAGTTAAGCTTACAGTCCTTACAAGGAAGGGACAACTTCCAGGAAGGACAAGCCCATGCTGAAAAGCTCCAGAAAGAAGTCTCCAGGGAAGACAGTGTAAGCAGGAGAGTGCCTGGTAGAGGGAATACCAGCAACGCACGTCTCAGAGAACAAAGGTACATTCACACCTCCTTTCCTGAATGTGTGCCAGGTCCTAGAAAGGCTTGTAAACCAGAGAGCCATAGATATGAGAAACAAAGCTGGGGAAAGCTTTGGAAACCTGTGCAGAAGGTCCTAGATAAAAGCCATATTAATTGTTTGCCAGACCAGGTCCAGCCAGGCTGGAAAGTCTTGGAGAGAACTACTGAAGTACATCCAGTTTTGCCTAGGGAAAGTTCAGGCTTAGCAGACACCATATCTGAGCAAGAGGATATGCAAACAGACCTTGTAGAATCAGAATCATTGCTACCTGAATATCCTATGGACTGTACTCTCTGTGTAGCTGAGAGTTTAGAATCTCTCACAGAGTCATAGCATAAGACATGCTTTAAAAAATGTAATTGCTTTGTTGAGCTGAAAAGAAGAAGCTTTTTGTGTTTATTTAACCTGTTCATATTGAAAAAATCCTGCTTAAATGGAAAAGATTGTGAAGCTCTTATAACAGTTTTGGACTTTGTAAATACTTTGGTAGAAACCCTGAATCAAGGTGAATTCTGTTGTCTTCTTGGAGAACCTTAGCGCATCAAGGGAATAAAACCTTATATTTAACCCATCACAAGGCTCACACAACTATTCTTTATAAAGAAGGGAACTATAAGGACCATAATGCACCTGGTCTAAGTTAGAGTTCCCGGCTTCAACAAACAATAAGTGTCCGCCCTGACCCGTCAGCCCGCTGCCACCGGGAGGGGCTGTGACAATATTTAGAAACATGTTAAAATCATTTCCATAAACAGTGAGGGGAAATGCTTAGCTGTGGTGGTTCCTTCTTCACTCTGGGGGTCTTCTGTGCCATGAATAGTGAAGATGTGCATCCCATTGGGATGTACATCTCTACTAGTCATCCCCTTGCCCCCTGATGCAAAGGCTCCCCATATGTAGAGCTATGTTGTATGGGGAGCCGTAGATGGGGCGGAAGGAGATGGTCTGGAGGTGAGGTGAGGGTGGGGCATGGGTGAGGTGAGACCCCAAATGTACAGGGCCATTTCAGAGATTGACCCTGTACATCCAGGGTCAGCCTGGACATCAGGGAATGGAAGGAAGAGATAGATGAGGGGCAAAGGGGGTTCCCTGTAGCCCGACCCTCGCCATGGGAGGCCGGATCGGGGGTTGGGATATGGGGAAAGGGCATTTTGGGTCGGCAGCCAGGGATCATAGCTCAGTAATGGAGCCAAGGTGACATGGCAATGAGATGTCATGGCACTGCAGCTTCATTACGGAGCCAGGCTGCATTAGCCGGGTATGTGGCTGGGCGTGCAGCTGATCAGAATCGGGGCCTGACCTGCACATCCAGGCCGTAAACCCGATTCTGATCCTGCGGGCAAGTCTAGCCCCTGCAGGATCAGAATCGGATCTACCGCTGTACGCCCTGATTCTGATCGGCCATACAGGGGCTGGACGGCCAGTACTGAATCGTACTCCATCTGATTATCTTTTTTGGGGTTATTGTGAATAGTCTCTCAGAAATATTTGCTTCTACTACCTTGTTATTTCACATTTTCTCATGGGTGAATTGAGTCTATTATGAATTCTTTGGTCCAAACGCTTGAGTGTAAAAATACTGTATATCTTGGTGCTGGGAAACAGTCCAGCTTCTGAATCAACATAAATGTCTTAAAAAACACATTTCTCTATGGTTTGTCATTTATCTAGTTGCTTTAAACTACAAAACATAGTTCATTCATTTCTTGTTTCTTTATTCTTATGCATTTGATACTAGACATACTTTATTCCTCCACTTATAAAGATAATATTATGGCTCCCATGTGATCTTCCCAATTTTAAAAGGGAAAATACTCTTTAACATGAAAGGAAAATATAATAAGCAGGGATTTTTCTAACTTCTAAAAGAAGTATGATTTAATTCCCAAACTGAGGAAGATATAATAAGCAGCAGGTTTGTCTAAGCCTAACTGCCAATAATTCTCTTAGAGCTGTCGTCACAAGAATAGTGATTGAAAGCTGAGCTTAAGAACAGGGTTTGGAAGCAAAATTTTATTAAAGAAAAATACTACAAAATCCATCTCTATATAATCCCCATGTATAAAAGGCAGTTTCAGCATAAAGAGCTGGTGACGTTTGTATTGTGATCTTGATACACTTGGCAGCGGCTCTGTCCTTGTGCTGGAACTATGGGGATCTTTGCAGCGCATGTTCTCGTGCATGCTGGGGGTACATTGGAACGCACATTGCAACTTAGCCCAGGTCCATGACAGCACAGGTCGATTCCCATGCTAACTGTGCAATTTGTATTAGGGTCATGAGTAGGCAAGTGGGCATGCTGTGCTCAGCGCAGTTAAAGTCAGGTTCACACCGCGCACTAACTCCATTAGCGTTGGTTCCCCTAATGTCACCTAAAAAGGTAGAGTTATTTGCACCCGCACTAACTGCAGCCTGCGATAGGGGAACGTGCTCTGTATTAACTGCCAGGGAAATGCTTTCCACACCCCCGACAGTTAATGTGATATTGTTGCACCTAACGCGCCATAGTTTTGGTGTTTTTGGCATGTTAGTTGCAACACCCTAGGGCTCATTAATAAAAGGGCCCCTACGACTTAGCTGGTGCTATTATGAAATTTATTCTGTCTCTCTGTTTTCTTATTTTCTACAGTGAAGAAATTAGCATATAAAGTTTATGTAGTTGCCATTCTTTATGTATCTTGTTCCGATAACTATGCTTTATTACTGTTACACATCATTTATGAACTTGAATTATTACCCATGTATTATTTATTGTTATAATTCACTGTGTTCATGAGCAGTCTAATTATGCTATACATCACCTTGTGTAAAGTTTTTTATAAAGATGGTCAACAGTTCATAATCAATCAATTAATTAATGAACTCTGATTTTCCTGAGAATTTAACTCTATTGAATTAAATTGCCTCATTTTCCTATGGGTTATAAACAGATGAATGTATTCTAAGTCTTGGGATAACAAGAGCATATAAAACATGCAAGCCAGGCTGAAATTTGAATTAACTGGAATGAATGGTTCAAAGGATTTAGGTGGGAACAGACAGATGCCCAGACATGGTTTTATAAGGTCTGTTTCCAATACACTACTAATGCCAACATGGATTCAGCCAAGGAAAGTTTTGTCTTACTAATCTGTTATACTTTTTTGAAGGTGTGAATAAACTGGTAGATAAAGGTGATCCGGTTGATTTGGAGCCCGATTCCCATAGGGGCCTGTCTAGGCTGTCTGGACAGCCCTGAGAATGACCAACCTTTAGGAACCGATTCTGCACGCAGGAGCCAGACGTTCCTGCGGGTGCAGGATCAGGCCCTGAGATGGCCCAGCATGCTCCTGCATACCTGCAGGACGTCCACCCTGCTGTTGTCTCAGCCCATTACATTGGTGCCCCCCGATTGCCTGCTGCCTGACCCTACCATTGTGCGATCCTGGCCATGGGGGGAGAGAAATCCAGGCCCGATCTCCATCTTCACAGCTGCTTATTCCACCTCCGAGATGAAATAAGCAGCGTCTCCTGACCTCACATGCAGGACATGAATCTGCCCTGTACGTCCTGCCACATATGCCCGCCCCCTCTCCGCCCCTTCCTGCCCCCTTCCAGCACTGCTCTCACTAGGCTCTGGCTATGCTGGAGGGACATACAGCCCCACTGTCGGCCTCTCTGAATGACCTCCATAGTGTATCTAGATTTTCAGAAAGCCTTTGACAAGGTCCCTCATGAGAGACTCTTGGCAAAATTAAAAAGTCATGGGGTAGGAGGCAGTGTACTATTGTGGATCAGGAACTGGTTAAAAGATAGAAAGCAGAGGTTAGAACTGAATGGCCAATTTTCTCAATGGAGAAAGGTTTAATAGTAGAGTACCCCAAAGATCTGTGCTGGGTCTGCTACTTTTTAATATGAACATTTAAATATACCTCCAAAAGTGTAGCTACAGTGAGAACGTCGTCTGTAAGGTAACCCCTATAACAAGCATTATTGTCTCCTGCAATTCTGGTCATGCCCCCATTGTGCTCTACACCACAGTACTCATGTTTTTCCGTTAACATGCACTAGAAATTTCCATTAAGATATCTTAATGGATGGAACGGTAGCCAAGGGAAACAAGATGGCATCTTTGTAGGTGTGCTGGAGTGGCATGGTTATTGTATGGGGAAAAAGCGGAAAGCTAGGGGGGCTAAACAGCTCTCTATGGCCCCCTTGGCTTTGACGCCTTTACCTTCTTTGGCTTTCGGGCCTCCAGATTCCTTTTTTCCACTGTGCAGAGGCTGTCAGCTGAAGAAGGGGAGGTCAGCTCGGCATTATGGCCATCGGAGGTGGAGACCTCAGCTTCTATATCGGGCAATGATTCTCTCTCCCCTGGCTCAGTTCGGGCCTCGAAAGTCTGCCGGCAAGAGGTGCCTGAGTCAGTGAGGTAGGTAGAAGGGCCTACTTTGGTGAAATCTGCTTGTAAGCTGGGGCTGAACTTGGGCCCTGGATTGGTCGGTGGCATTTCCACAGAACAGCATTGGAAATGTTGGAAAATTCAACTCGTGCAGTGAACTTGCGGTTGGTGAACTTTCCCAGAATGGGGTCTGTGTCTGCAAAGGACATGTTTCATGCTTATTTGATTGAGACTTTGTTTTTTTCACCTGAATCCCATCCTCCTATAGCTAAGTTATATTATTTGCCATTGGGGAAAAAAGAAGAAGGGTCTGGGGCTGTTGTGGGGTTGCCAACTGTTGATTTTTTAAACATGACTGCATGGGTTGTTAGAGTCAACCCAAGAAGAAAATGTTGTTCCTTCTACTTTAGTGATTACATTAGCATTGTTGTCTGATAAAGAATGGCTTATGAAGATTTTTTTTAGGAAGCATCATAGTTTGTTTAAAGGTCTGACTGTTCGCATGTTTCCCGACCTTTCCAGGGATACTCAGAAGAGGAGACGGGAGTTTCTTCTCCTCCGTCCCAGGGGTCCAGCAGTTAGGAGGGTTCTTTTTCCTTAAATATCCTTGCAAGTGTTTGATCAAGTATCAGTCTGTGTCATATATTCTTTATGAGCCCTCCCAACTGGGAGGGAGTGGTCTAGTGGTTAGGACACGGTACTTCAGGCCAGAGGGCCAGGGGTTCAAGTCCCACCTGTGGACAGCAATCTCAGGCCAGAGGCACTGGGATTTCTAGTCCTATAGGCACTCCTTGTGGTCTTGGGCAAGCCACTTAACCCTCCATTGCCCATGTTCCCTGTAAGTATTAACATATGTGTGTCATATCCCCTCGTGTTAAATGTATCCCCCAATTGACCACCTTGACCCAGTGAAAAGCAGAATATAAATACAGCTAAATAAATAAATAAACTGCCAGCCTTCATAAACACTCAACATTTGGAGGGTGGGGATGCCATTGGCTTCTTTTGCTTGTGGGCTAGTGTGAGCTGGATATATTTGCTATCACTTTTATTCCTAAGTTTTTTGTCTGGTATATTTTTTTCCTTACTCTTGCTTGATTTCTTGATGTATTGTATAAAAGTTTATAAATATATCATTTTAAAAAATATGTTGATGGAGAAACATTAGCATGGTTTAGTAAATATAGCCCCTGATGTATACAAATAAATATTCTTTTTATGAATTCATATTACTTATTGTAGTTACTGTTTAGCATGTGCTTAATTTGTTCTCTTTTTTGAGTGAAAATTACATTTTTAGAAAAGCAAGCTATAAGGAAAAATAAATAAATGAGAGAATTTCAACTGTCTTTTCAACTGTCTTTCATCTGTCTGTTCTTAGATTCATCTGTCTTTTCTTAAATTCTCTAGTTACCTCCCAAAAGCAGCCTAAACTGCAGCTTGCTGCACCAGCAGATGTCTGTCAGGTGAGAGAATAGGAATGGAGGTTTCTGTAAAATGGTTCAAAGAAATGCTTCTGGATGCAGAAGGTTCATTTTGTAAAGTAAGGGTGACGTTTCTCAAGCCCCTGACCATTCCAAAATCAATTCAGAAAGTTTCTTGGAACATCCCACCTCTGGTCAGTCTGACCATATCACACTATAACCCTCAAAATGCATGCCTGCCATTTTAATTACAAGCCTACTACATTCATGTAATACCAGGTACACTGTGGGTGGAATTAGGAACTTTCTGCATGGAGAAAATATGAAGATTCCCGAGAGATAGCTGACAATCGAAGCTGCCTCTGCTGGTGGCAGACTACAGGTGTTGGTTTGCTGGGAAACTTGCTGCAAAGCTTATAAGAAAAAAAAAAAAAGTTAAGGATTTTAAAATAAATAACTGGGGGGGGGGGGGGGGGGGTTTTAAAATGTGGCTTTTGTTGTTGTGCATTTGGAGCTGGAGCTGATATTTGAAGGCATGACCTGGGCTTTTTCTGTTGTCATGGGCTTGGGTAGGTTATCTTTAGTAATTAATTTTGTTGTACAGATTTCACAAGTTTTTTCACTTCACTATGTTTCCTTTCTCCATTAGCTACCACTATATTAATAGCTAGTTACTTACATGTGCTACCGTGTTGGCATTCACTAACACAGTTAACATGTTTCATTAGTAAGTAGGTTCCATTGCATAAAAAGGGACCTGGGGTAAAATAACGCACACTAACAGGGTTAACGCATGCTCACGCTGTAGCGCACATTAATAGCTCTATCTATAAATCATTAGTGGGAAATGTTTGAGCTTTTCTTGTAACCCTATTTCACATGACAATGAAACATTTAGCAGCATTTTGATTTTATAAACAATGAATGTTCAGATTCAAGGTTTCAGTTTTCTTAACTGCTTGTGAAACATCAAGATTTGTTTCATTTGTTTCTAAGTTCCCCTGAAGAAGCCAAAAGATTGCAAAATATGAGCTAAGTCAGGAGTTTTGTAATATACATTTGCAATCATCTGGAAGGCAGTCCTGTATGGGAGGAGGGCTGATAAGTCTCTGGCCTTGTAACGGAACAGAAAGCTACGGGCACACTTCAGTTCCAGAGGTTCGAATGATCTCTCTGCAGTTTTGTTTTATTGGGTACCAAAGAAAGTGTGCCTGTAGCTTTCGGTTTCTGCTAGCTCTCATGGCTGGTTTTCATGCTGCCACACCCTGCTGTTATGAATGTTTCCATGACTGTGCTCCGTTACCCTCTCCACAGGCTTGTCACTCGCTTGCTGCTTACTTCTGCCCCCCTAGAAGTGACACGCCCACATTCACCCTGCCACAAATCCAAAAGTAGTCCACCACATGAAAAAGAGCCTTCTGTGGTGTTGTGCACTGCTGCGGCGTGCGCCAAAAGAGCAAGTCATGCTCCTTGGGCGAGCTCATTGGGGCGACTCCGGTGACCTGACCAATGCACATCCTGCTCCCTCTGTCTCCACGTGCACTGAGCTTCGTCATCTGCCATGCCTGTACCCGGGTAAGTTCTCTCCCATCTGTCTCCTTTGTCTACATCTTACCTGCTTTCTTGCCAGGATGTCAGCTATCCCCATACATTGTGGTTGGCACCCTCCAGATTTCCTGGCCCTGTCTCCTAGTCACCTCTCTCACGTTCACCAACACTTGGTTCACTGTGCTCATTCAGTTCCTCCCCCATCAGCCATGTCCTGCTGCTGCCTCCCAGCTGAATCTCTACTTGACCCCAGCAAACATCTGCTCCCTCAGATCCACGACAATGCTGGTTCAGGACCTCTTTGTCCAACATTCCCTCAATGCTCTTTTTGTCATGGAGATATAGCTAAAGGAAGATGAAGATCCTCTCCTAAAACGCTGTCTTCCTCTGGGCTGTCTGCTCTCACCACCCTTCACTTGGGTCACGCCGGGGGTGGGGTCTCTGTCTTTTTTCACTCCTCTTTGCTACTAACCCAGTCCATACTCCTGTTCTCCACTACCCTGAGTCTCTCCTTCTCCACTTATCTAGGTCTCCTCCCACTTACTTTTGCCTTCTCTAACCACCTCCGTCCATTTGCCCTCCCCTTTGGGATGCTCTTCTTCTCACCATTTCTGAGGTCTCCTTCCAATTCCCCCATGTAGTGATTCTGGATGACTTCAATATCCATTTCCATTCTGCTACTTCCTCGCAGGATCACATCTTCATTACCTATCTCCATAACCTTGCTCTCTCCCAAAACATCTCTCCCACCCACATGGCAGGCTATATGCCTGACTTGGTTCTTACCCCCTCTAACTCTCCTCTGTCTATGATCTCTCTCTCCACTACTCCTCTACCATGGTCTGATCATCTGTGCATTGCTTTTTCTTTGCAGACTCCACCATCCTCCTATGCCACTATGGCTCCCTGGTTCACTTCAGCTCCCACTTGGCTCGCCCTCCATATCACCTCCTCCACCCTTGAGTGTTTTCCCCTGTCTGAACAGCTCCTACCATCAGATTTTGCAACCCTTCCATGCAATGCACAAGTCTCCACCTGGAATTCTTGTCTATCTGCTGCTCTTGATCACCTGGCCTCCCTTCGTCCTCACTCCTCTTGTACTCCCTCCCACCACCCTTGGTATCATCCTCACCTTCGCCTACACTGCACACATCTTCGTTGCTCTGAATGCCTGTGCAGAAACATCATACCCCTGCAGTCTTTCACCATTTCCAATCCTGCCACCGTTACTATCGCTCCCTTGTTCACCGGGCTAAATAATCATACTACTCTGACCTCATTGCCTCCTCTTTTAATTCTTCCCATCAACTTTACTCGATTGTGAGATCCCTTTCATCTGCCCACCCATCTTCATTCTCTGCCTCTACCTCTTCCACAACCAGTCTGACCCAACTTGCTGCCTTATTCTCTAATAAAATTTGTATGCTCTGCTCCTCCTTCATGTCTTGACCCCTTGTTATCTCCTCCTTCTCTGTCTCACCCCGCCTTACCCTCTCTGTCACAGATGCGGTCCACCTTTCATCCTCTTACCTCTGCTGAGCTACTGAAGTCCCTCTCCACCTCACATAAAACCACTTGTTGCTATGATCATAGTCCCTCCACCTGGCTTCTAGAGCTTTCCCTTGCTCTTCTTCCTACTATTCTCACCATGTTGAACACTAGCTTCTCTTCTGGTTTCTTTCCTGCTCCCTGGAAGCATGCCCTAGTCTGCCCCCTCCTCAAGAAGCCCTCCCTCGATCCCACGGACCCCACACACTATCATCCCGTCTCCAATCTCCAATCCCTCTCTAAGATCCTTGAGAAGTTCGTATTTGCACAGCTATCTGCACATCTTGATTCTATTCATTTTCTTCACCCCTGTTAACCTGGCTTCAGATATGGTCATAGCACTGAAACTGTACTACTCTCTTTCCTCAATGAGCTCCACATCTCACATGACCATGGTGACATCTCCCTTTCCATGTCCTAAGATCTCTCTTCCGCCTTTGACCTGATAGATCATCTCACTCTTTTGTCATGCTTCTGGGAAGCTGGTATCCACAACTCAGTCCTGCACTGGTTCCACTCTTTCCTCTCCACTTGGTATTTCTCTGTCAGGTTCCACCTCCTCAGCTCCTACCCCTCTTCCCTGTGGTGTTCCCCAGGGCTCTGTTTTGGCCCCTCTTCTTTTTAATGTTTTCCTAGTGCCACTTACTCTACCAATTCAACATTCTGGACTGTCAGAGTATTATTACGCTGATGACATTATCCTCCTTCCTCATATCAGCCCCTCAGCCTCTGATATGGCCCTATTAGATGCCTGCCTTTCTTGAGTCTCTCGCTGGCTATGCTCTAACTTCCTTCACCTCAACCCTTCCAAAACGTCAGCAATCTGGTTTACCCTTAGTGGTTCTTTTCCTTCACTGGCCCTCTGCCTCTCTGGTTCACCTATTCCCCAGTATCTGGGTGTCACATTTGACTCTGCTCTTTCTTTTCATGAACACCTCTCTCTTCTTATTTGCCATTTTTTCTTTTCCCTCAGGAAAATCTGAGCACTCTGCCCCTTCCTGACTATGCCATCACTGACTACTCTCCTGTTGTCCCTTGTTATATCTCGTATCAACTATTGTAATGTTGCTGTCACAGGTCTTCCCCAGTTCCAGGTCTGCTGTCTCCAGTTACTTCAAAATATTGCAGCTAGAATCATTTCTCATGCCACTTGCTATGATCATATCTTCCAACTCCTCATCAACCTCCACTGGCTTCCTATTGAATACCGCATTCGTTATAAAATACTCATTCTGGTTCACAGATCTATCTACACACACCTCCCACAATACCTCTCAGACTCCCTCCACTTCCATACACTGTCTCGCAGCCTATGTTCAGTTCATGTAAATCTATTGCACCTTCTCTCTACCTAATGAATTGGTTGGTGGACATAGCTTCCAAGGTACTGCTCAGCAAACTGCCAAAACTGCCAAAGACTGTGATATGAGAGAAACCAATTCATTTCTATGAAGATCGTCACCGCTGTGAGGTCCTCCCTGGCTGGAAATTCCCCTTCTTCCAATGGCTATTCTGAGAGATCCTGTATGGCCCCAGAGAACTCTCCTAGTGGATGCAAGGAATCCATAGATGCCAAAAAAAACCCCACCTGAACCTTCAAGTCTTCCCCTGGACCAGTATGAGGTTGTTTCATGATCAGGGAACAGAAGTAGCCTGATATCTCAATGGCTCCTCACCAGGACTTTCTTCATACAGAAGGCCTGGTGCAACAATACACAAACACTGGAGAAAAAGGCCACTCTGTTGAAGTCAGAACCCTTACAGAGGATGTCTTAAAACCCTTCTGCACCAAATTCCCAACTGAGCCACTCAAAATGGATACATTTTTTAAAAAACATACAGTGGCAATTTATAGGTGAATGTGTTGTGTTAATGGTGGCACTGCACGCTGAAAAGTGTGTTAGATCGAAGTGGCAGCCAAGACATGCAGTATTGTTCTGAAATGCGGTGACCAGCGCTGATACAAGTGGGAACTGTAGAGGTTGGCAATGGGGCACCGGCACATGCAAAGGGGTATATTTTTACCTACTGCACATGTGTCTTACATGTGTAAGTGCAATCTGGTGGCAAAAAACTCATGCCCAACTGCACTCCATGTTTCTGGTTCCCCTGTACTGCAGCAGCCACTAGAGACTCACATTAAAGAGTACTAACAAGGCATTCAGGAGGCAGAAACAACCTCAGGTGCATATGAAGCTCTCTTATGAGGTCAGATTTACTTGCTCAGTGGTCACTGCAGCACAAAGGACATGGGAGAAGATCCAGATAATCCTGGCCAGGTAAGTCTATATCTTATCCTTCACATCTCCCCCAACACCTGTTAGGCTGCCATCTAGCTCAGGGATGACACCTATGGAGTATGTTGCAACATACTGGGATTGCAAGAACGTCCTTGCATTCTGCCAGAGAGAGTGCATGCACATACACACACACACACACACAATTCCATAGAGAAGGCATATGGTCAGAAAGCAAGGTTGCTGAGGTTCTGCTTACATGCAGATGGCAGAATAAGACATCAATAGGCACTATCTTTAAAGCAGGCAGGCATGTTTGATCCCACAACCCCTGCCCCCCCAGTAGACATGCAGCACTTTTCACAGTGGCATAGGTAACACAGTCACACTGTGCTCTGCAGTCTGCCTGATGTCCATCCTAGGCCTCTGTAGACCACATTCAAAGAGATGCAGTCAAAACCCATGAACAGAGATGCAGTTCACCTTTTCCATCAATCATGAGTTGCTCTCAGGTTGCAAAGGTAGGAGTAGAAACCCATGTTGAGAGAAGCAGTGGGTGTGGTGGCAAGAAGGGAGAGAGAAGCTACATTGGGCATCTTTGGGTGGTTCTGAGGGCATGGAGGTGGAGGGTAGATGCTGGACAAAGGAGGGTAGGGAGATAGATGTTTGACATTGGGAAGCAGGGAAAAGATGCTGTATGGGGGTGCAGAGAGACAGATGTTGAATGGGGGGGTAGGGGGTCATGTTGGACATGGGGGGGGGGGGGGAGAGGGCATATGGTGTCCTCAGGGAGGAGGCAGAGGGCAGATGCTGGCCATGGGATGAGAGGAGCAATGGGCAGAGAGTTGCCACAGGAAGGATGGAGAGCAGCTGCTAGACATAAGGAGACATTTGGAAAAACAGCAGATTCTAGGCATGGTGGGGGGATATAAGGGAAAAGGGGAGATACTGGGCATGATGGGGGGCATGGGGAGAAAGGACAGATGCAGGGCATGGGGTATGGAAGGCAGATGCTGGGTATGGAGGGGAATAGGGTAAAAGGGCAGATATAGGACATGGGGGAGAAATGGAAAGAAAGGGAAGATGCTGGGCATGGGGGGAGATAGGGGAGAAAGGACAGATACTGGTCATAGGAGCATGGACATTAGATCCTGAGCATGAAGAGGGGGATAAAGGGTAGACACTGGACATTGCATGGGAGTAGATAGGGGAGAAAGTGCAGATGCTGGACACGGGGGGGGGGGGTGGAGGAAGAGAGGAGAGATGCTGGACATTGGGGGAGAAGAGAGAGGGGAGATGATGGAAATAGGAGGAGGGAGAGAGGGAGATGTTGGGCACAGGGGGAGGAAGGAAAAGGAAAGTTGGTCATGGGGAACAGGAGAGAGTGGACACTGGGGGGAGGAGAAAGAGGAAAGAGGAAAAAATGCTAGAGGTGGGTGAAGGGGAAAAAGGAGGTGAAATTCTGGACATGGGGTGTTGAGATATGCTGGACATGGGAATGGAGAGAAAGGGGGATATATTGGACACAGGACAGGAATAGGGAGGAGGAATAGTGGACATGGTGGGGTGGGATGGGATGAGAAAAATGGATGAGGCACTGGACGAAGGATAGAGAGGGGAGAGACACGGCACAGAGGAGGAGAGATGATGGACGTGGGTAGAATAGGAGAGAAAGGGGAGAATAAAAGGCTGGGGAAGGGGAGGACTGTGTTAAGGGTTGAAAAGTGGTAGATGCAGTATCAAGAGGGGATTGAGGACTGGATGGTAAGAAGGAGGAGTAAAATCTGAGTTGACAAAGAGATAGAGAAAAAAAAATAAATGGAAACAATCTGAAAGGAAAAGATGAATGCCAGACATGAAAGGAAGTAAAGAAGGAAGGAAAAGTGGCAGATGGTCTGGAGACCCTGGAAAGTGAGTTAACATAAAACAGAGAAAAGCAAAAACTAGAGACGGAGATCAACATGATTAGAGAATAAAATAGCCAGCCAACAAAGGTAGAAAATTTATATTATTTTCAATTTAGTGTTTGGAATATGACAGTTTTTTAAATTTGCGTTCTTTCTTTATATTTTGCATGCTACAGGGGAATATGTATCTTTTTTTATTTCCCTTGTGTTGTACTGCAAGCAGAGGTGTAGCCAAGGATAGGCTAGGGTGGGCCATGACTCTCCACTCTGGCATAAGGCCACCCAGTCTGCGGCAGCAGACCAGTCGAATGAGAAGATGCCTGTAGGCAGTGTCACATTCACACTGCTTTGTGCCCATACATGTTAATCCCAGGCCCAGGGCTGGCCCCAGAATTGATTCCAGGTGTTGGCCTTATGCTCCTCCTGTTTAGCTTTGAATGCCCTGCTCTTTCCCACCCCCCAAAAACTGTCATCCTAGGCGACTGCCTAGTTTGCTTAATGGCTGTGCTGATTCTGCCCAGGCCCCAATAAAAAATCAGCCTTGGCTGTGCCACTGATACAGAGTCTGGCTTCTTTGGGATTCAGTTAAATTTTTGTCTACATATGTCTATTTTTAGTTTGTGGTAATTTATTCCTTTATCTATTTTCTGAGTGTGTGACCAAAGCCAGGTATTTTGTTAGCATGGACTTTCTGTGCAAGGAGCTGTAGTACTCTGGGTTATTCGGTTTTCTGAATAAATGTAGGGATATTCCAGGGCCCACTGCAATATTTATAGTGCTGCTCTTTTCTGGATCGGCCCTTTGTTTGAGTTTTGGATATTAATGCTGCTATAGTATGGTAGATTTTCTCTATAGGTCCTGAGTAATTTTTGTAAAGTTTTGTATCACTTCACAATATGTCCAGTATTGGTTTACATTGCTGTTAACTGAGATGACACCAGAATCAGAAATTATTTTTGGTATGTTAAATTCTGTGGGAAATGTCCTAGTTCTGCTCTGCACCTCTTGTTGGGGGAGGAGTTTCTTGGGTGCAGAATATATGTTCGAAAAGAAAAAGCAAGAACTACAACACAGTTTCAAACTCCAAAATAAAATTAATTCTAATAATTTTATTTTGGTGTTGTAAACAGTTCCATGCTTCTCGCTTTCTGATTTTGCTCCTTAGTATGTGATCATCTTGCATCTCCTTTGTCTTTGGTAGAATATATATTTACATTAAAAACAACAGGAGTCCAGTGTGTAAGGTCAGAATTCAATATGTTTTAGATTGGATTCCCTGAGCGAGGGGACCCCTCGTTTCCTGACTAGAGATCTGAGAAGGCCCCTCCATTTTGGCTGCTGGGTGACAGAGGTGCCAGCTCAGCTCTCGTCTCAAGTGGCAGATTACATTGAGCCGCCTCTGTGTGTAAGCACCAGCCCCACGCAAGCCACGTCCCAAAATACCCCTAGACTGTCTCCTGGAAGAATGCAAACATCAACGTGCTTAGCACAAAAACATGCAGCCTTTCCAACATGGCATGTTTATTTATTTATTTGCTACATTTTTCTATACCGCCCCTTCCAGAGATCAGGGGCAGTTTACAGGGAACCAAAACATATTACAAAGAACAGGGGGTAACTTTCTACAAGATAACTTGACATGAAACATTTTCCATGTGAATGTGGCTTCCACATTTTTCTGCAATTGCATCTATGTTCAAATGTGACTAGGACTTCTAAAATAATCCCACGATGTAAAATTGCCATAATCTGGGGGCTGGATAATATTTGGAATTGTTCTTTACATGGCTGTGAATATCTGTGTATGTTTTGAGGTGGTATTTTATTTTATTTATTTATTTACATTCTCTTATATACTGTGCTATTCTGCATCAGTGTGGTTTACATTGAACAAACTGAAATTACATTGAACAGGGCATTATAACTTGGAGATAACTATTTTACAGGGAACATGGGCTATGGAGGGTTAAGGGGCTTGCCCAAGACCACAAGGAGCACCTGTGGGACTAGAAACCCCAGTCCTTCCAGCCCAAGGTTGCTGTCCTCTAGTGGGATTTGAACCCCTGACCTTCCAGCCTGAAGTACCTTGCCCCAACCACTAGGCCACTCCTCCATGATTGTCCTATAAATATATGTTGCTTTTCAGGAAGAGAAAAGGTTGAACTGGTTTTATTGAACAGTAATGTTTCATTAAGGGGTATGTTTAATAAAGCATACTAAGATTTTGCAGGTATCGCACATTGAGGTTAGACATCGATGTTTGGTACATGTAAAAGGCATGCGCTATCGGTTAGGGACATGTAGCGCATGGCTCCGGCAGATACTGCACTGACTCAGTCAGACCCTAACACATGCTGACGGCAATGTAGATGTATATAACACTACCTTTGAGGTGGCATTAAATGCACCCGTGCTACCTGTAACATTGATGGAGAATGCGCACTGTAAAAGCACACGCAAACCGTGATGTGCAGACTGCGCATGCTCCACCCCTACCTTGCCCATTTCCCTCCCTGGTGCATGCTAAGCAGATAGTGCAGAATCAACCTCGTGTCTTTTAGAGTGTGCACTAATTGTTATTGTGGGCCATTAGCACACGCTTACGGCCACATTAGCAGCTAGTGCAGCTTAGTACATATGTCTTTAATTCTTACCATCATTTCCCTGGTCTGTTTAAAGAAGCTTCTATTCTTATTCACACACCTGACACAGACTGGTCAATACAGGAGAAAGGCTTTTGTCTCTCACCCTCTGCCTATCCAAGTCTCTGTCTTTCTCTCTGTGCGTCTTCCTACTTCACTGAATCCATGTACATAATGAAGAGTGTGTCTGTTATGGCCAAGAAAAGAAGTGCCTCAGATATGGATTTGCATACCTGCTCAGAAATGTGATTAGTGCCGCTGGGTGTCTGTGGGTGCCGCTGCTACATGACCCGATGCTTTGCAGTTAGCATCGGGCTGTGTTGTGGGTGTTCCGGGATGGAACGTAGGTGGCACCCACATGAAACTGGGCAGTAGCGATATAGAGCCACTGCCCGGTTAGTGATCCACAGGTAAAGATAGGTGTGGCAAAGGGTGGCCTACCTTTGCCCATGGGAGCTAACCAGGCAACAACTCAGTATTCCTGCTACCTGGTTAGCTTCTTGGCTGTGCGGCGACCTGGATATTCAATACCGGTGGCCGGATATGGCCCCAGTATTGACTATCCGGGGTTAAACTTCAGCAGTGATGTCTATGGGGTCTATTCTGTAACACAAATAGCGGGGATGAACGTCACATTGGGACCTCCATCCCCGCTATTCGTCTCCCTTTCCCATTCCCAACAACAAGTCTCCCTGTATGAACAAGGAGTTTGTATGGGCAGGCTAGATGGGGGCGGGAAAGGGGTGGTACGGAGGCGGAGTTAGGGTGGGCAGTAGGCAGTCCACGGTCCTGGACGTACAGGGCTGATTCTGATGTCAGCCCTGTACGTCTGGGGCCAGCAGACTAGACAGGGAACTTATTTCACCCCAGAGATGGAATTTGTCCCTCTAAACATCGGGGGACAGCAGGCCCGGGGAGCAGCAAAGGTAAAATGGAGTGCAGGAGATTTCCCATAGTTTGACTCTGCCTTAGGAGGTTAGATCAGGGGTCGGACTGCGGGGAAAGAACAAAGTCATCAACAGCCGGGGATTACAACACCTGAATGGAGCCACGGTGCCATGGCAACCAGACGCTATGGTGCCGCGGCTCCATTCAGGAGCCTGACTGAGTTAGCCGGGCAGCAGCCTGTATGGGCAGGCTGACCAGAATCGGGTCCCGGCCTGCATGTACAAGCTTAGACTCAATTCTGATCCCGCAGAGGATAGACATGCCCTCTATCCTCTGCGGGATCAATTATTTTAGAGATATACTGTACATAATTAAATATAGACATGCAGTAAAAAGTTTGATAAGCCTTGAGTACATGGGTAGAACATTCTACAAACTGGTTTACTATAGAGTAACAGCACAGTCCGATCATGTTGTATACAGGCACCACCCTGCATCGTCTAAGCCTCCCATCCCTTTCAGTTTGTTCCCTCCCCCCCCCCCCTCACAAACAAGAACTAGATACCGACAATCTGTGTGAGATGTTATTCTTTATGGGTTGATGGCTCATAGCCACAGCATAAGTTAAATATACAAGAAGTTTAACAAACATTGAACAGTATATTAATCATAGCAATTACAGCTGAATTACCAGAGAATGGCCTTTGCTGGAGCACACATTTCACATGAGCATGTTTAATCTCTCGCAATGGCAACATCCTGCTCTAAGCCACAAAGGCTGCCTCCTTTTACTAGTTCCAGTGCAAAGGGACAACCAACCATGCAAACCTTGCCCTGGACACTGTTTTATAATCAGCTCTTTGATTATCACAAAGAATAGCTTGTTTATGAGTTACCACTACAGTCCATGAAAGAGCAGGACTGGGCCCCTGTAGCACAAAAGCCAACTTGCAATGGAAAGTGGACTCATCCTGGTTGTAAAATATGATGCTTGCCAGTCATCTTTGCACTGCTCATTCCAAGCTTTTCCTCTTTCTACTTGAGGCCACGAAGGCTATTTTCTTGTTTTGTTATATGCCCCTGACATGGACAATCCTGCTTTGCTGTGCTGCGATTAAGGCTAACTTCTACACTTGTCCATTCTGCCACCCTGAAGAAAACTCAGCAGCCATTACGGTGCCAGGTGGTGGAGGAGCGAGGAGGCAAGGCACTTTGCTCGTGCTTTTCTCAGAAGTTCAAAGTAAGTTACATTCAGGTGCGATACTTATTTTCCTGTCCACAGAGAGCTAACAATTTACCGGGCTGATGCAGAAAAGCTTAGCGTGGCATTTTTTGGCACTTTTCCTACCCTAGACTTAAACTCTCCGATGCAGAAAGCAAGCTAGCGCTGGAAATACGCCCAAAAAATTACCACGCTAAATTGCAGTGCACTAGGCATGAAAATCGCATGCCAATCACTGCTAAATAATTGTGCTTGATGTAAAAAAAAACTGTGCTGAAACAGCGCATTTTTTTACACTATTTTTAACGCTGGATCTTCACGCCAGCTTCGGGCAAGCTTAAAGAGCCAGCCAGGAGCAAAAGTATCATCTGAGGTGAAGTTTCACACTTCACCTCTGATGATCAAGGCATCATGGAAAGCCCCCGATGCCATCAGCATACTGTCACAGGGGCCATGCCTCCTCCCCAGACAGATATCAAATCCCCAGTGGTCCAGCAGCCCTGAGACCTCTACCCACCAAATTTAAAAACATCCCCGGTGGCCAGCAGCCCTGATACCCCCCTCACCCAAACAAAAAACATTCCCAGTGGCCCTGATCCCCCACCTGATAAAGCAATCCCTGGTGACCCCCCCACACCCCCACCCAAACAAAAAAGTATCCCTGGTGGCCCAGCAGCCCTGAAACCCCCCCCCCCCCAAACAAAAAAAAACATCCCCAATGGCCTGATGGCTTCCAAACCTCTCCACCCCCCTACCGGTACCTTTAATCTGGGGCGGGAGAGTTGCACGTATGCTCCCACCCCTCTGCCATCTTGAAAAATGGCAGTGCTGGCTCCTTGTGGTGCATCCTGGGATGCGCCAGGCAGGATAAGACAAAAAATGCCTTATATGGCAGAGTGACCTTACCATGTTGCATCTTGGGACTCACGAGTTGTCCCAGGATGCAACAGTGGGGTCATTCTGCCATTTAAGGCATTTTTATTGCCTTATATGGCAGTCTGATCCCACTCACTGCTGCTATTTTTCAAGATGGCAGCACAGGGGCTGGAACGTGTGAGCAATGCTCCCACTCCAGGAGGGGAATGGAGGGGTTTGGGGGCTACCGGGCCACCAAGGATTTTGTTTTGTTTTGTTTTGTTTAGGGTGGGATCAGGGCCGCTGGGCCACCAGGGACTTTCTTTCTGTCAGGGGTCAGTGTTTGAGGGGGCACCAACAGTGTGCTGATGCCACTGGGGGCTTTCCCCAATGCCTAGGTCATCTGAGGTGGAGTGTCAAACTTCATCTCAGATGACCCAGTTTCTACAGGATAGCATGCCAAACTTGTGCCGACTTCTGTGTGCATATGTTTGGCTTGCTCTCCCAGTTTAACCCTGATTGTTTGCACACTGGGTAATTTGCATATTGCATCCCAGCGCAAAGAGTCAGCGTTAAAGTTGTGCTATGAAATCCTGCACTAGAGCTTTAAGCACTGGGCTCTAGTGCAGGGTTTCTGCATCGACCTGTAAGTTTCAACCTGAGGAAATGGAAAATTAATTGACTAGCCAAAAATCTAAAGGAGCAGCAGTGGGAATCAAACCTGGCTTCCCTTGTATTTCACCCACTGCTCTACCCATTAAGCTACTTCTTCACTCTGGTGGGCATGATCAAGCAAGTGACCAGTTGCAAGCAAAGTAGCTGCTGTGTCCAGCCCCACCCTTCCCCCTAGTGCCAGTTCTTCAGGCTTAGATAAAAAGGCAAAAGGTCCCTCACCACCTACTCAGCAAGATAATGTGGGTGGTGGGTCAGGGTGACCAGCTGGAGCTTTTTAGGCCTGCTGCCAGGAACATGCTGCCTAGTTTTTGGCCTCCCCTCCTAATGCAGGAGTCGAATGGTTCCTTTACAGTCATTTAGCAAATAAACTGCAGTCAGAGAGGACTTTTCCCATTCTGTGCCTATGGAAAAATATTTATCAGATAAGGACCTCAGTCCCTTTTTCTCAGGGCAGAGTCTTCATCCCTTCCATCTGTCTACAGTAGTCCTTCTTTATCTTTACAAGGTAGTTGTTGCCCTAACCCTTCTTTACTCTATTTAAGTAAAGTCATTTTTATTAGTTTCACAAAAGCTTACAGTTAGCATACAGTCCGTCGGGCCAACAAATGCCCAGCAATAACAACACTCATCAGTAAAAGTCTAATATCAGCAACGGCATAGAAGTACATACAGCATACAATCAAAACGAAGGAAATAGCAAAGTAACCAACCCAGATAACCCGGGGTCCTGATCGCCGGAACAAAATGCGGCCATATCCAAGGTCCCACCGGGTATAACCTGGGGATAGTCGAGTAACTCCCTTCGTGCCCAACCCAAACAGGGACAAGAACAACAACAGACCCAGAATCCCCCCCCCTGCTTCGAAACTACCCACCCCCCGCTCATCCCATCTAAAAGACCATCAGTACCATCCAGCAATCTCTCAATACTCAACAGCCTGGCATCCCCTCTCATAGTAGAGTCCTCCTTTAGGGACAATCCCCGTTACTCAAGCCCATTAGTGGGATCTATACTCTGGGCTCTCAACAGGGGTGCCCAAATGCTTTGAAAGCGGGCCCACGCTTTACCCCCAAGAAGTCGGGCCGTTCTACCCTCCATAAAACGGAGGTCACCCATCAGTCATTCCCACTCCATGATCCCCGGACCCCCTTACGATAGCCAGTGGCACAAAATACAATGTTTAGCAACTAAAAAGCTTTTCTCACACAGCCTATTCTGGGCGCCTGCTCCCTGAAACCCCCCACCACCTACATGAAATAAACACCACAGTGGGTGTAGGCCGACCTCCCCTCCCACCCAGAGTGACAATTTGGACCGTACTGCTCCCCAAAAGATTTGAATTAAAGGACAAAACCAAAATCGATGGGATAAGGTACCCACATTCCTCTTACAGAGACCACACACATCGGACATCAGAAGTCCCATCTTCCACGCTCCGGCCTCCGAGACGTACGCTCACCACAGCAGCTTAAATTGTAGCTCGCGGTAACGGACCGCCTCGGAGAGCTCTCGAATTCTATGAAAGGCTGCCTCCACCAACTCTACAGTAAAATCCGCCACACCATCCCTGTTCCATCTCTCTACTAGCGGAATTAATCTCCCCAGGTTTCCGGGAGGAATCAAGAGTTCTCTCAACTGCCGAGCCATAAGATGCTCTTGGCATTGCTCCAGTAATAGCCAAAGGCTATGTTGACATGAAAGCAATTCAGTTCCCCCCGGAACACTGCTCACATAGTGGCGTACCTGTAAGTAATAATAAAAAGTCTCCTTCTGCAATCGGTACCTCTGCGACAAAACCTGGAAGGAGTCTAGCTGATCCATATTTTCCATTCGCAGTTGCCCAAGGTATTCAATACCAGCACGCGACCAAAGTTGGCTGACCCCACCCGCACTCCCCGGTGCAAAATTCCCGTTGCCTTTCAGAGGCAGGCAGTCTGTGGCTCTCCAAGGTCTGCCTCTAGACCAACAGAGATATTTCCAGACAACTCGTAGCGTGCGCAAATAGGGGGACATTCGCCACGCCAGGGGGAGCGCCACACCTCCACAGTGAAGCAGATAGGCCCTATGCCACTTCTCAGAGAATTGGTCGATCAGGGTGAGTGGTATCCTCTCGACGTTCCCTACCACTACGTCACTCAATCGCCGCGTTGCATAGCAAAGATTATAGGACCATAGAGGGGTCAGGCCTAGGCCCCCCTCAGCCACCGGCCGCATGAGCATCTCTAACGCTATACGCGCCCGCCGTGATCTCCACAGAAAACGACCAAGGTGTCCATGAAGCTCCCGTAGATCTCGCCTGGTTAACCAGAGGGGAAGGTTCCGTAATAAATACAACCAACGCGGCCACTCTATCATCTGTACGAGTGTAACCCGCCCCATCAGAGATAGGGGTAAATCCCCCCACCTCTGCAGCCGTGCTATGGTAGACTTGAGAAGCGGCTGTATATTGACCGCATAAAGGGATTGCAAGCGAGCTGGAATTTGGACGCCCAAATAACGTATGTGCTCTGTAGCCCAACTAAGTGGGAATACGCCCTGCCAGGTACCTCGCGACTGATTGTCTACATCAAGCACCAAAGACTTAGTGCGGTTGATACGAAGTCCGGAGAACCCGCCAAAATGCTCAATCAGCTTAAGAGCCTCTAGTAGGGACGTCATGGGCCGGGTCAAACACAGCAGGAGGTCGTCCGCAAACGCGCTGACCTTGATGTTCCCACCCTGCCACTCTATACCCGCTATCTGCTGGGATGCTATTAAAGAAAGCAGAAGAGGTTCCAATTGTAACACATAGAGTAGAGTGGAGAGCGGACAACCCTGACGCGTGCCACGATGTAGAGGAAAAGGTTGGGAGCACACCCCCCCGACATCTACCACTGCTTGGGGGGCGGTATACAACGCTTGTAGCCCCTGCAAGAACATCCCCTGAAAGCCAAACCGCCGGAGAACCGCAAACATATAGGCCCACGACACCCTGTCAAAAGCCTTCTCGGAGTCTAGGCTGACAAGGAGCAATGGGTCCCGGGCAAGTAACGTCTGCTCCATGCCCAGCAGCACCTTGCTGATATTGACCGAGGCCTCCCTACCTTTAACAAATCCGGCTTGGTGGGGACCCACCAACTCAGGCAGGAACAACTGAAGGCGTGCAGCTAGCACCGACGCAAAGAGCTTTTGGTCCACGTTGATCAGCGAGATAGGTCGATAAGAGGCGGGATCCTCAAGCTCTTTGCCCTGTTTCGGGATCAATGTTATTTGAGCTGTTCTCATATCTCTCGGAAAAGTACCGGACTCCGCTACCTCAGCATATAAGGCCACCAGCGTAGGGACTACCGATCGTTCTAACAATTTGTACGCCTCATAGGTGAAGCCGTCAGGACCGGGAGTCTTGTGCGCTTTCCCGGCTCGAATCGCCTTCTGGAGTTCCTCCCCCTGGATCTCCCGGTTTAACACTGCAATTTTCTCCACCCCAAGCCATGGGAGCGATACATGCTCCAAGAAATCCTCCATGAAGACCTTATTCCCTTCCTCTGAGGCATACAGCTTCTCATAGAAGGAGCGAAACACCCGTGCGATCTCCTCAGCCCTAGTATGTCGTCCACCCTCCTCATCACGAATTACGATCACCCCTCGGGGCCCACCCTGATCTCTCACCAATCGAGCCAACAGCTTCCCGGATCTGTCGCCATAACGAAAGAACCGATGACGATAGTACTGTTGAGACTGGATGGCTCTCTCCTGCAGCAAGTCATTCAGCTGTTTCTGGAGTTCAAGATAACCCGCCACACCACTCTGTCGCCGGAGTGCCACAAGCTTGGCCGTCCGAAGCTCCCCGGTTAATCGGAGCACCTCCGCATTATCTCGTTTCCACTCGGCCCCTACATATGCAATAATATGCCCTCGGAGGACGGCTTTACCCGCCTCCCAAAAGGTAGCCATCGAATCAACCGTTCCCTCATTAAACTGAACATATTCATCCCAATGCTTGGCCACAAAATCACGAAAATCCGGTCTATTGGCAAGGTGTCTAGGAAAAGACCATTTGGTAGCTCCCTTCCGCTCACAGCGCCACGTCATGCTGACCATAGCATGATCAGACACAAGAATCACTTTCCCAAACCAGTGTTGTGACACCAAGATATAATCAATTCTAGACCACGTTTGGTGGGCACGTGACAGATGTGTATAGTCTCTGCTATTTAGATGCAGCACCCTCCAGGCATCGACCAGAGCTCCAAACTCGCAAAGATAACTAACTCCCCTTTTACTACAGCTTCCCCCAGTGTAGGAGTGGGAGCGGTCCAGAAGGGGATCATGAGGGCAATTATAATCTCCTGCTTAAATTACTGAAATCTTCGGGGCCTCCAGAACTCTATGTAAAAGAGTTTTAAAGAAAATATGGTCATAATTATTGGGAGCGTACACATTCCCAAGGAATAACTCTTCTCCCTGAAGCTTAACATGAGCAAATAGGAATCTACCTTTGGGGTCCACATCCACCTTTAAGATCTCACAGGTTAGACTCTTGTGGATCAAGATTGCAACGCCTTTTCTACGGGTATCCGAGGGGGCGAACAGAACCGTTCCCACCCAGTCTCGTCGGAGCTTGGAATGTTCCTTGGCTGTCAGGTGGGTCTCCTGCAACAGAGCCACCTGAGCCTGTTGTCTCTTAAGAGCTTGTATAATTTTAGTGCGTTTCACAGGGGTAGTAATTCCACCAACATTCCAGGTTACAATATGTAGGTCAGGGTGGATAATGTACTCTTTTGATGCATATAATCTTAAGATGAAACAACTGAAGTTGAGCGTGGGGCAGCCCAGCCTCCACCCCACCCCATCTCAATGGAACTCTAGAATTGGGGATGTCCCAGACATGAAGAGACCACAACCCGCCCGGGGGTACATGCCACTGCAAAAACAAACCTCCCATAACTTTCCCTCCCCCAACTACCCTCCCCACTCCCCCCCTAGCCCTCCTATTCCCCCCCACCCCCTATCCCCGCCCTCTACCCCGTCCCCTCCCCAATCCCCCTTAAAACCATCACCAGCCATTATCCTCAGTATCCTCGACTGAGGCCGTGGTCATAGCAATGCCACAGGGCAGCCCTCATGGTCCTCCCCGCACCCCCCTCCCCCCGGCCAACCCAAGCCATCCAACACACAATCCTGCAGTTTATCTTAGTGTATCACTAAAACAAAGAAAGAAGAAAGTGACAAAAGACATTCAAAAACAGCGCAATTAGAACCATAGTTGCATGTCCAGAGACCCACTCGATCTCGTTGCCCCAAGGCCTCGAAGCAAGGTCCACCATCTCTATGACGCACCAAGCAGGATCACTCAGCTATCTGGGCCCTCCCCGATATCACCGCCAGCAGGGATTGTTGGACCATCGATCAGCTGTGTTCTTGCTCTGCAGGTAATGTCGCCAGATATTGTTTTGCCTTCCCCACGTGCTCAAAAGTGTGCGCTTTCCCTTGTAGGGTGACCCGCAGTGTGGCTGGAAAGGCTAAAGTGAAGCGGGCCTTCCGACGGAAGAGCTCAGCACAGACTGGGGCAAACTCCCTCCGCTTTGCCGCTACCGTCGCAGAGTAATCTTGAAACATCAAGATTTTGCGGTTATTTAACAGCAGCTCAGGAAGCTTCCTGTAGGCCTGCAGAATTATAGCCTTATGTTGGAAGTTGAGAACTTTCAATATGACCACACGTGGTCGAGCAACATCCTCCTTACGGGCTCCCAACCGGTGTTCACGTTCAATTCTAAAACAGCCTCGTAGGCCTTCCAGGCCCAAAGCCTCCGGAAGCCAAGTTTCCAAAAAGGGGAGCAGTTCTTTCTCGGGCTTCTCCTCTCCTATCCCCAATATGCGGAGATTATTTCGCCTCGATCGATTTTCGAGGTCATCCAGCTTCTGTTGCATCTCCTGCAAGAGTTGCGCGTGCTTGGTCACGTCCCTCTCACGGCACCCCTCTTCGCTCTCAAGACTGGCGACCCGATGCTCTAATTCGTCAACTCGCTTCCCAAAATCTGCCAACGAGTCCTCCATGCTGTCAAGCTTTTTCATGAGCATGTCAAATTTCGGGTCCAAAAGCTTAACGACTTCCTTAGCGAGCTCTGCCGGGGCCGAATCTACACTCTCACCACCCGGGGAGGCCGGCTGCGTCGGCACCGACGTGGAAGGCCCAGCCTTGGGGATCTTTTCGTGCTCTCGCTTCGGCGCCAGCGGCATGGCCGGGGATCACAGACTCCAACCACGGTTAGTAGGCAGCTTCAGAAACCCTCCCGGAAAGAAGGGGAGTATTGGGGAGGCTATTAGCAGAGTTTAATGAAGAATTATTGATGTGGCTGCCCCGGAGCGAGCAGGAAGCGTCCGCGCTCACTCACGCATCACGTGTCACCTCTTTACTCTATTTAAGAACATAAAAACATAAGATATGCCATACTGGGTCAGACCAAGGTCTATCATGCCCAGTATCCTGTTTCCAACAGTAGCCATTCCAGGTCATAAGTACCTAGCAGTTTCCCCAAAAGACACAGGTTCCTCAATGCTTGTATTGGGTCAAGCAGTGATATCCTGGATTCCTTTTAATAATGGTTTATAGATCTTTCCTCCAGGAACTTGTCCAAGCCTTTTTTAAACCCAGTTACACTAACAGCTTTTAATACATCCTCCAGTAACAAATTCCAGAGTTTGATTTCACGTTGACTGAAAAAATATTTTTTCTTATTAGTCTTAAATAGGTTACACTGTAGCTTCATTGCATGTTCCCTAGTCTTTCTATATTTCGATGATGTAAACAATCGATCTACGTTTACCCATTCCACTCCATTCACTAATTTATAGACCTCTATCACATCTCCCTCAGCTGTCTCTTTTCTAGGTTGAAGAGCCCTAACCTTTTAAGCCTTTCTTCATAGGAGTATCCTTCCATCCCCTTTACCATTTTGGTGGCTCTTCTCTGTACCTTTTCTAATCACGCTATATCCTTTTAAGATATGGTGACCAGAATTGCACACAATATTCAAGGTGCGGTTGCACCATGGAATAATAAAGAGGCATTATAATATCCTTTGTTTTATTCTCCATTCCTTTCCTTATGATACCTAGCATTCTATTTGCTCTCTTGGCCGCCACTGCACATTGGGCAGAGGGTTTTAACATGTTATCCACAATGACGCCTAAATCTTTTTCCTGGGTGGTGGTCCCAATGTGGAACCTTGCATCGTGTAACCATAGTATGGGTTGTTCTTTCCTAGGTGCATAATTTTGCACTCGTCCACATTAAATTTCATCTGCCATTTGGATGCCCAGTCTTCCAATTTATCAAGATCCTCTTGCAATTTTCCACAATTCTCATGGGTTTTAACAACTTTAAATAGTTGTGTGTCATCTGAAAATTTGATAACCTCACTCGTTATTCCCATTTCCAGGTTATTTATGAATATATTAAAAAGCAGCAGACCCAGCACAGATCCCTGGGGTACTCCACTATTCACCTTTCTCCATTGGGAAAATTGGCCATTTAGCCCTATCCTCTGCTTTCTATCTTTTAACCAGTTCCTGATCCATAATAGTACACTGCCTCCTATCCAATGACTTTTTAGTTTTGCCAAAAGTCTCTGATGAGGGACCTTGTCAAAGGCTTTCTGAAAGTCCACATACATTGTATCAACTAACTCTACTTTGTCTACCTGTTTATTCACACCTTCAAAAAAACATAACAGATTAGTAAGACAAGATCTTTCTTTTTTCTAAAGCCATGTTGGCTGTCTCCCATTAAGCCACGACTATCTACATCTTCAGTAATTTTGTTCTTTATAATAGTATCTACCATTTTTCCCAGTACTGACATCAGGCTCACCGGTCTGTAGTTTCCTGGATCATCCCTGGAACCCTTTTTAAAAATTGACGTTACATTGGCCATCCTTCAATCTTCAGGTATTACAGATGATTTTAATGATAGTTCACAGATTACTATTAGCAGGTCTGCAATCTCTTATTTCAGTTCTTTCAACACCCTTGAATGTATACCATCCGGTCCAGGTGATTTGCTACTCTTCAGTTTATCAAATAGTTGTAATACATCTTCCTGGTGTATCGATATTTCTTTCAGTTCTTCCGTAGTATCGCTTTTAAATACCACTTCAGTCAAGGGTAACATCCCTATATCTTCCTTAGTAAAGACCAAAGCAGAGAATTCATTCAGTCTCTCCACTATGGCCTTGTCCCCTCTTAGTGCCTTTTTTACCCCTCTATCATCTAATGGTCCTACTGATTCTCTCACAGGTTTTTTGATATGAATGTACTTGAAAAAGTGTTTATTATGCAATGCCTTGCATCTAACTTGCCAGTGCCTGTACTGTTTCCAGTTTTTGTCATTTGACTTTTTTTTCCATTTCCTGCAAGATGCTTTTTTGGCAGCAACAGCTTCTCTGATGTCACCTTCAAACCATGTTGCCAGTCAGCAGTTCAATATCGCTGCTGCCTGGTTAGCAAAGTGTGCCACCTCCATTCCACCCCAGAATGCCCATGACATACCCTGATGCCAATTGCATAGCTTTGGAGTGTATAGCGGTGGCACCCATGGATATCCAGTGGCACTAACCATGCTAACTGACATTTACATTGGTTTGAGGTTTGCAAACCGTGTATATAACTTTGAATATTGTCCCTAAATTTATAAACATCTAAGAAAAGAAGCTCTAATAATATCAAACTGGTAAATATACAGCTGCATCAGTTGCTGTTAAACACTGACTGTGCTGGTAAAGAACATAAGATCTGCCATACTGGATCAGACCATAGGTCCATCAAGCACAGTATCCTGCTTCCAACAGTGGCCAATCCAGGTCACAAGTACCTGTCAGGTTCCCAAAAGCTAAAGAGATTCCATTCTGCTTATCCTAGGAGTAAACAGTGGATTTCCCCAGTTCACTTTAGTAATGGTTTATGGACTTTTCCTCCAGGAACTTATCCAAACCTCTTGTAAACCCAGCTACACTAATAGGTTTTACTACATCCTCCACTAACAAATTCCAGAGTTTGATTACGCGTTGAGTGAAAACATATTTTCTCTGATTTGTCTTAAATGTGCCACATTGTACCTTCATTGCATGTCCCCTAGTCTTTCTACTTTTTGAAGAAGTAAACAACGATTTACATTTATCCATTCTACTCCACTCATTACTTTATCAACCTCAATCATATCTCCCTTCATCCATCTCTTTTCCAAGCCTTTCCTTGTAGGGGTATCCTTCCATCCCCTTTATCAGTTTGATCGCCTTTGTTTGTATTTTTTCTAATTACGGTATGTCTATTTTTCGATACATCTGGATATTCAGTTAGCTGTTTGACATGGGAATTAGCATATATTATCAGCATAGCACTATGTTAACTATTGATGTGTTAAACAGCTAATGTGAAAATCACTGTTCAGAGGTGGGAATGCTGCCTAGAGGATGACATGAAGGTTCTTACCATGTGCTAACTGCTAGCATGGCAGGTCATGTGGAATGCAGAGGTGCAGCTAACTGCTTTTACTGCTCTCTGCCATGCAGTTAACACATGATAGCAAACTTTGCTCTGTGTTAACTGCACAATATCCCTTCCAGAAGTACTGGAAAGGCCTCCAACAGTTACTGCAGAGGTTCTGTCCCTAAAGTACTTTAACCTTTGCAGTTAATGTGCATTAGATGTAGGAGGCTAGCGACAGAGAATGGAACTTGCCTTAAGTAGGAGGATGCCATTGGGGTCAAACTTACAACCTGCATTTGCTAATGCAAATCTCATTTAAAAGTATGATAAACTTATCCAACTAGGATCCAAAATTCTATGTACTTATTTACACAGGTGGAGGGAACTTGGTTGTTGTTCCATTTCAGTTTAAGTAATGAATAAATATTTGGTTCCAGGGTTTATATGCCTCTTTATACATTTTAAGGCTTTTAAGCAGGAAGTACTGCTCTGGGATAAATAAGATTAGACTCTAAAGAATGCAATTAAATAATTCCTTTTATTATTATCTATTTATTAGAACAGGCAATAATACATCAAGATAATGACACCGGAACAGAAAGAAGGCAATTTTCAAAGCCATTTCCACGAGTGGAACAATGTTTTACCCTGGAATGGGCTTTTTAAAGTTACATGCATTGTGCCACGTCATGCAGAATTTTATCTGCTGTAGGGGAAGACGCTCCTGGGGACAATGTTTGTGTGGGATTTTGAACTTTCAGAACCACCTACACAAAAAGAAGTGTGTGGAAAATAATTTTTCCTAGGCAATTCTCAAAGCAAAAGCATATGCATACAATGCAATGTGTACTGTCACGCCAATACTGACTCCTGGTGACCCAGCAGCTCCTGGGTTTTCTTGACATATGCATTCATTTGCTTTGAAAGAGTATTCAAAGTCCATAGGTAGAAACTGTCCATGTGCTTTGCAAATATGCAAGTAGTTTGAAGAGTGCCCTCAATAACATGATGACAGAAAGAAACTGTAACGTTCATAAAACAGCACGTCACTTATTGTTTATGCAAAAATAAAATTTCACTGCATATAAGTGTAAAACCAATAGATCACAATGATGCTACAACAAGAAAAGACATAAAAAACAATGAACAGAAAAAACAAACAAACAAGAAACCTAAAGAGCGCATAAAATGGCCAGAGGGAGCAATAACATCTAAATAGATACATATCTGCCTATAGATTATAGATTTAGACATAGATATAAGTAACTTTAAGCAGGGCCAGTGCAACGATTAGAGGTGCAGTAGGGAGGCCTTTAATCTTGCTCTCCCACCCTCTTTGCCACCACTGTCATCCACCTCCAGGAACAGCAAAGACGGCAATATCATTGAAACCATAATGCAGCGCTTATCTCAGCTCTCTGGCACTGCAGTGCAGTTCCTGCCCTCTGTGTCCTGCCGCTTTCACCCCCCTCCAATGCAGACTTTTAGTTTGCAGCCCCCATGCAAACCAGAATCCTGAGTCAGAGGGGTCGAAAGTAGTAGGCCACAGAGAGCAGGAACCTCACTGCAGTGCTGTAGAGTTCAGGAAAGTGCTGTGGCGTAGTTTCAATGCCATTGGTGCTGCTGCAGATCCCGAAGAGGGGGTCGCAGCAGCGGGACATCAGTGTTCTAGGCGACCACCGAGTTCACCTAATGAAAATGCCGGCCCTGATTATGAGGAAGTTTGGTCAAATTAAGATTCATGGCAGCAGTTTTCAATCTCCACAAGAAGGTTGCAGATCCACAGATATGTTGTACAAGTAGTATAAGTTCTACCCAAGCAGCTCCTGGAGTGCAGGAGACCAGGGAAGTAAGGCCTCTAGCGGCTCTAGTTTCTTCTGAGGTAACAACTCCCTGATCTGGAGGCCTCCTCTGATATTTTGCCTGGGGGCACTTAATCGGAACGTCTGCCACTGCATTGTATCCACAGCCTTATAAGATCATTTTCAGAGGGAAACACATTGCAGAGTTTTCCTATGAACATTTGTACTAGCAGGGAACGTAGGTTCAATAAATGCCCATGGGCTTAAGTACACATGGGAAAGTATGAGCGGAGATTTCATACTGAAAAATATCTGTGCTAAGCTTGCATTTCACTGCAATGAAAACGACATCCTGGTTGTGCCTCCTCAAACTGCATGTGGAATTACATGTCTGAGAGAGATATTTCACTTCCCATTTCATTCTTCACGGAACCAGATTCTGAGGGGTTCCTCTGTATTATGCAGTCCTTGTTCAGCTTTTAACCTTCCATCTTCTGCATATTTTGAAAAAGTGTTGTTGTTGTTGTTGAGGCCTACTACTTTATCAGTGGATCCTAGCCTTCACATTTGGTAAAGACTTCTAGTGTAGGGTTATTGCCAATTATGTTTTCAATGCTTTATTTCAGTCTGACCATGAACAGAAGGAAGAAAATCAAAGGGACACCCTCACTAAGATCAGACACAGAAAAAACAGCAGGGGTAATACTGCAAGACAATCATTTATTATCCCAACATGGCCATGTTTCAGTAGAAAATGCACCGTGATACAACAAAACTTACATTAAAAATGAAGATTAACATGCAAATAAGTATAACAATTATACATTAAAAACACATAAAAATATATGAAAATATACAACATACCATCTGTTTTGGAATGCTAGAACATTAAAGAAAAAGCAAAAAAAGGAAACAAGAAAGATATTATTTATTATTACCACTTTTCTAAATGTATATAAATCAAATCATATCCCATAATATATCTTTGTGAGGTAGTCGAGTCAAGCAACATGCAAAGTGCAAGTGCACATAAACATAAAATAGATTAGACAGCAAATACATATATCACAGAAAGAAGACAAAAAAAATTCATTACAAGATCTTGGTGTGACAGCTTATCTACAGGGTGGCCCAAAAAAAGTGAGAACATCTCGTAGCGTATAAGTTATTTAAAAATTCAAAAAGACAGATGTAAACGATTGACAAATTAAAAAAAAAAAGATGGCGACCGGAAATTGTCAAAATAAAGACGTTATATACAGTAGCTTAGAAATGGTAAATAAGTAAACTATTTAAGCTTTTAATTTACGAGATGTTCTCACTTTTTTTGGGCTACCCTGTATATGCTGATGACATCTATGGAGACTGAGACATGTGATCCTTCAGGATTGAATACCTATCTCAATGTTGTAGCATAATGGCTATTTCAATATAAGCTTCAATTGAATTTAGAAATGTCAGCAGCTATCTGGCTTAGCTGTAGACCTTTCTTGAGGCTGTCCCCAGTTAGAGATTCAGTTATAATCCTGTACATGCAGTTGGATTCTGTGTTAATGATGGATTAACAGATTTCTTCAGTGATGCAGTCAGCCTTTTCTCTGCTATGTAAGACCTATTTAATTTGGAGTTTTCTTGAAGAAAGAGACTTGCAACTCCTTAGGCATGTGCTAATCTGATGCAATTTAGGCCACTGTTGTTGTTGTTGTTAAGTGCCGTCGAGTCGGAGTCGACTCATGGCGACCCTCTGGATAGCTATCCTAAATTGTGTTCGGTCTTGAGTCAGGCGGCTCATTGTTGACAGACTGGTACCTGCAGCTGCTGTTATTGTATTGATCCATCTCATTGCTGGCCTTCCTCTTTTGCGATGACCTTCTATCTTGCCAAGCATGATGTCTTTCTCTAATGATCTCTCTCTTCGCATGATGTGTCCAAAGTATGAAAGTCAAAGTCTTGTCATCTGAGCTTCTAAAGAAAGCTTAGGTTTGATCTCCTCTAGTACCGACTGGTTTGTTCTTTGGGCAGTCCATGGTATACACAGTATTCGCCGCCAGCACCATAATTCAAAGGCATCAATTTTCTTCCTGTCTATCTTTTTCACTGTCCAGCTTTCACATCCATATGTTGTTATTGAAAATACCATGGCTTTAACAAGTCGAATCTTTGTATGGAGAGAGACATCTCTGCTCTTGAGGGTCTTATCTAGGTCTTTCATAGCCATTCTGCCAAGAGCAATGCATCGTCTGATTTCTTGACTGCTTGTTGCTTCTTTATTGATAGTTGATCCAAGTAGGTTAAAGTTGTTCACGATTTCAATTTCTTCTCCTTCAACGATGAACCTGTTGATTATGCCAGTTGTCATGATCTTTGTCTTCTTTACATTAAGGTGCAGGCCCATTTTGAGACTATGTTCTTTGATTGTGAGAAGCAAATGTTTCAGAACATCTTCACTTTCAGTCAGTAATGTGGTATCATCAGCATAGCGAAGGTTGCTGTGTCTTCCACCAATCTTCACACCTCTGTTGTCTTCATACAATCCTGCTTCTCTGATGATTTGTTCTGCATATAAATTAAACAGGTAGGGGGAAAGTATGCAGCCTTGTCTTACACCTTTGCTTATTTTAAACCATTCTGTTTCTCCTTGTTCAGTTCGAACTGCTGCTTCTTGATCAATGTAGGCCACTGTAATACACTTTAAAATAAGTTAACTTCTGCAATTAATGTAGAATACCGCAGTGAAGTTAATAGCATATGCTAAACGGTTTGATTACATGACCCTTAACTGATTAACCAATATTGGCTTCCAATAAACTATTGGGATAAGTTAAAATTTTGCTGCTAATGCATTAGGCTTTCTGGACAGAGATTCCTATATATCTAGCAAATCTTAGATCATCTCAACAGAATTTATTGCTTTTGCCACCTCCTAAGATTCATTTAGAGGGCACAGTAAATTCTGCCTTTATATATTTGGCACCTGTTCCATGGATTTCACTCCCACTCATATGTTTAAAGCAGCTTGAAAAAACTCTTTTTTTGTTTTGCTTGCCTTGCTTTGGACCTAGCAGAGAGTTATTGAGGGACTCTGGATTGTGTAGATGGGGGGTTGTTGTGATATTCTGTTTGCTGGTAATGACAAATATATGTGAATGTGATATTTTGTCATCTTCTTTTTAATTTCAGTATTGTAATTTATTTTACGTTATGCTATGGTATAATTTATTATTTGTTTGTTAGTTATGAGGGATATTGGTGGATGTTGTATCTGAATGGGTTTTTCAGAGCTTTGGCAACCAAGGGAACCCTTTGGAGACTGAAAAAGAGGAATGGGGGTGTTGGCCTGAGCGCCATAGCAGTGCTACTTAGATATGGCACCAGTGGATCTCCCTCAAGTAAGTGGGAGAAGGCTCCTTTTTGGTATGGATATTTGGTACCTTCAACATTTGGTGCCCTAGTTAGTTGCCTGTGTTGCCTATGCCTACATCCAGGTCTGTGTGTGTCAACGAATGCACATCCCTAAAATGTAGTAGCACTACATGGTTAGATGTATCCTCACACAGGGACAGCTGGTCTCTAAAGGCTCATTTAAATGGGTATAAAACACTGTTTTACCCCACAGAAATAGCTTAGAATTTTACCCTCTATAGATGTGTGATTGTATATAATTAGTCTCATTATGCGGGAGGGGGGGGGGTGTTGCATAACTCTTCTTTCGGGATGTTGGTATATAAGTAGTGACATATATCACAAAAGAACAAGAGCTCCTTAGAATATATTCTTCCTCTCTTATAAAACACTGTAAATCTGAGTAAAAAAAAAAAAGCAGTGTGGGGATTTTATATCTCAAACATTTGGCATTGAATTGGCCCTGAGAACTCACAGGTACTTTAACACTAGCTGGAGAACATAAAAAATGAAACAGTACAGTAGCATTTTAAGCACAATCTTTTTTTCCAGTGTACAGTGAAAAATTAATTTTCGTGGTGAGGGATGTCCTTATAGCTATACTTGTACAACACAGCTCTAAGTAAGACGGACTAACAGAACTGGTAGGTAGCAGGAAATTATATATCATTCTCTCTGTCCTTTTATTACTGTATAAACAAAAGCATTACTGTGAGGTAGAAAACCCCCTGAAAGACAGGATATTACCTTCAACAAGCTTGAGTTGCGGTTGAACTGTTCTCTTTAGAATATCTATTCAGCTCTTAGTAATTACATAAATATTTAGTTTCTACTGCTATCAATAAAATACTATATACAGTGTTGCTACAAAGTTTACTTATGAAGGAAAGATATAAGCCTTTTTGTGCAAATAATTTAAGTATGGAAGGCACTGCTTTTTAGCACCTAGTATAAATATTTAGAAGACCCAGAATTCACAGATAACCTTGTCTTCCTTTAAAGATATTTACAACTTCCTAAAACATTTCTTCTAGGTACAATTTTTTGGATAGCCAGTAGTATATTACTGACCGGACATTGGACACAATCTCATTTTAATGTTGAGCCGTGCAGGTGGAATGCTGAGTTCTATAGTCCTATTGGTTCTGGAAAAATCTGGATCTTTGCAGGCTGTTATAGAATCTATGGAGCCAATGTACAAATAACCCAAAGACAAGATATGGAAGGACAGACTAGATAGGCCATGTGGTCTTTTTCTGTCATCATATTTCTATGTTTCTATTGTAACATATAAGCTGTTAATTCTGACCTCAAAATTTCATGCACTATACTAAAAAAAAAAGAAATTATGTGCTGTGACATTGGTAGATTGTACCTATGTTGACTCAATTAAAAGGAGAACAGGTGCCAACTTTTGAACATTTTAGCAAAGGAAATCAGAAGAATGCAAAATTTACTGTAACTCACCTCTTTAGGCTGTTCAACATATTTGGATTCTGTTTGCCAATGGATTAACAATAGGCACAGAATGAGACAAATTTTTTGAAACTAGGTCCTTTCAGGTGTTTCTACTACGTCTTCCTCTCCACTGCACTAAGCAGCTTTTCATTGTGGTGATACCCTAGGGCAGTGATGGCTAACCTTTTTGAGCCCGAGTGCCCAAACTGCCGCACAAAACCAAAGAATTTCCTCAAAGTGCCAGCACGTCAATTAAAGCTCCATTTGCATAAGGTGCTTCATTTGCATAAATATTTGCATAATGTTACCATACACTAACTTTTAGTAAACATGCCTCTTAATGAGTATATGGATATCTATTTGTGCTTTATCAACTATAGCAAGGCTTTTGACTGTGTAAACCATGGGAAACTCTGGGCCACATTAAGAAGCATGGGTATACCAGAACACCTGATCCTTCTCTTGTGCAATCTGTACATTGATCAAGAAGCAACAGTTCGAACGGACAAGGAGAAACAGAATGGTTTAAAATAAGCAAAGGTGTAAGACAAGGCTGCATACTTCCACCCTACCTGTTTAATTTATATGCAGAACAAATCATCAGAGAAGCAGGATTGTATGAAGACAACAGAGGTGTGAAGATTGGTGGAAGACTCATCAACAACCTTCGCTTTGCTGATGATACTACATTACTGGCTGAAAGTGAAGATGATCTGAAACATTTGCTTCTCACAATCAAAGAACATAGTCTCAAAATGGGCCTGCACCTTAATGTAAAGAAGACAAAGATCATGACAACTGGCATAATCAACAGGTTCATCGTTGAAGGAGAAGAAATTGAAATTGTGAACAACTTTAACCTATTTGGATCAACTATCAATAAAGAAGCAACAAGCAGTCAAGAAATCAAATGACGCATTGCTCTTGGCAGAATGGCTATGAAAGACCTAGATAAGATTCTCAAGAGCAGAGATGTCTCTCTCCATGCAAAGATTTGACTTGTTCAAGCCATGGTATTTTCAATAACATCATATGGATGTGACAGCTGGACAGTGAAAAATACAGACAGGAAGAAAGTTGATGCCTTTGAATTATGGTGCTGGCGGCGAATACTGTGTATACCATGGACTGCCCGAAGAACAAACCAGTCGGTACTAGAGGAGATCAAACCTAAGCTTTCTTTAGAAGCTCAGTCTGTCAACAATGAGCCGCCTGACTGAAGACTGAACACAATTTAGGATAGCTATCCAGAGGGTCGCCATGAGTCGACTCCGACTCGACGGCACTTAACAACAACAGCAACGAATGATTAAATTTATGCATATATTTTATGTGTGTACCTATGTATTTTGTAAAGTCCATTTGTGCACTGAAATTCTGCTTCCTCTTCACCCAAACTACACCCTCAGGAATATCTACATGAGATATGCATAAAAGTATGTGCAATGTTTTAAAACATGTGGAGGCTGATTCCGGTCTGGGTGTCCCTGGGCCGTATGGGCATCCAGAATCTGGATGGGCCTGCGTTGTACCCAATTCTGCTCCTGTGGGACTAAACATGCCCATGGGAGCAGAATCAGGTGCAAATGGCTGGACATGCAGGCCGGCCCCAATTCCGGGCATTCAGACATCCAGCCCACTAACCGGCTAACCCAGACAGGCTCCTGCATGGAGCCACAGTGTCCTGGCATCCCATTGCCATGGCACAGTGGCTCCATGCAGGAGCCATGATTCCCAGCAGCCAGAGCAAAGTTCTTTTCCCCGCAGCCCGACCCCCGATCAGGCCACCATGGCCAGGGTTGGGCTGTGGGGAATCCCCTGCACCCATCACCTTCCTTTCCGGCCCCGGATCCGTCTTCCTCCTCCATCTAGGGGGACATTGCACTTTTGAGGTGGAATAAGTCCCCCATGCAAATGTCAGTCCCTGGGCTTAAGGGCTGACCCCGGAATCAGTCCTGTACATCTGGAGTCAAGTTCCCACCCACTCCCCACCCTCGCTCCTTCTCCAGCCCACCCCCTCTCACCCATGAACAGAGCTTCCTGCACAAGTTGCCTATATGCGCAGGGAGCTCTGCCTTCCAGATCAGCAACCCGGCGTTTAGTGGGTCCGAATGTCCGGATTGAACATCCAGCCCTGTTAAATGTGTGTCAGAATTACCCTTGTGATCTGTACACATGCATATGGCAAAAACATTTTATCAAATGCCTTTTCTTTAGGAGCAATTTCTCCAAATGGGTTAGTTTTGCGCATACCATGATGGTCATAAACCTCACTCCTAAGCTAGGGTATGTGGAATATGGTATCAGCCTCTCAAATGCTCAGCGTAGTACTTGCATGGTGCCAAAGAGAGGCTCCTTCTGGAGTTCATAAAATGTAAAATGTATGGGTAATTCAATGCTTGGGAATTCCTCTTAATCAAGCCTGTGGCACCCAACACAATGGAAAATAACTCAATTTCTGCCACATTTTCTTCATCGCTGACTGCATTCCTTGGTACTTAAAGATCTTCTCCTTCTCAGTGCGATTCAAAGAACAGTCACTTAGGACTGATACCTCAATAATCAATGCCATTCTGATGTTTTTCCCTTGTCCTAAGTGTAAAACATACTTTACATGCAGAAAAAGCTTTATAAAATGACCATCAAAGTGAGTAGAGTTATTTCATTCTGTGCAGTCTGTCTCATGGTCCTGCTTGTTGCAATTACTGCTGTTAATGCTCTTATCCCAAGTCGTCTTTCACTCCCACAAGGCCCATTTAATGTTTGATTAGAGTGATATATCAGTAAAGTAGGGGTGTGCATTCATTAGCATGCATTCTGTTCATTTGGACACCTCAATGTTTTTGCATGCAAATTGCTTGTACATGCATATACCTAATAATGAATGTGTATACGGTTGATTTGCCCATTTTAAAAAGTCTTAACATGCATATAGCATATGCATTTAAAACAAATATGTACAAAAACACATTTTAAAAAATCAGGAAAAATTAGAAAAATATGAAAACACAGGCAAAAATCCAGAAAAGCAAAATATGGAGGTAGACAAATATGAAAGCATGCCAAATTTTTTGGCCATGTACTTCATAACAGTGAAGAGGCTGAGGGGCTGCTTCAATAAGGGGCATGTTTACTAAAATATGCTACCAGGATAGCATGGGATTAGCACATGGTTTTGGCACCAACCTAAACAGTAGCATGAGGCCCCCACACTACCCTGTCTGTGCTACATAAAACCATCCATACTGGTGTTCCCCTTTACCTCGCAGATCAAATTTGTCTTTACTCCTCTCATCGTTCCCTCAGGTCAGTCCATCTGAACCACATGTCCCTTCCCTCTCCATCACAGGCTCATCTCGAATCCACCTGTTCCTCTGCTTTCTTCTTCTTAGGCCCCCGACTCTGGAACTCGCTTCCCCTTGCCCTCTGCTTAGAACCCTCCTACAAAACCTTTAAGACTATGCTAAAGTTCCATCTATTTTGCTCAGCTTTTAACCTCCCTCTTCCCTCTGCCCCCTCATCTCCTTTACCCTGCTGAATTCAGACGTTTCTCAAACCTCCACTATTATGCAATGTTTCCGCTTTGTCTTGTTGCTCTATCCTCCTTTCTTATTCTATCCTATCTCATAATTTCCTTTCTTTTATTGCGGTGTTCTTTTCCTTTTCAGCAGCCTTATTATTTCTGTTATTGTAAACCGCTCTGGTGCCTTGAGCGTGAGCGGTATATAAAATGTGTTAGATTAAAGATAAAGATAGTGTGTATTAGAGCAGGGATTGGGTGGGACGCTTGATGCTAGTACTGGGGGGTGCAACTAAAGCCACCTCAGTGCTACTTTTGGATTATAGAAACATAGAAACATAGAAACATGACGACAGAAAAAGACCACATGGCCTATCTAGTCTGTCCTTCCATAACAACTACAACAGTCCACTTTTTGCCTTTAGAGATCCTCTGTGTTGGTCCCATGCTTTCTTGAATTCAGTTACTGTCCTCATCTCTACCACCTCCACTGGGAGACTATTCCACGGATCCACTACTCTTTCCGTAAAGAAATATTTCCGCATATCACTCCTGAATCTATCTCCCTTCACCCTCATCCCATGTCCCCTCGTAGCAGAACTTGCTTTCAATTGAAAGAGGCTCTCTCCCTGAACATTTATGCCACGGAGGTATTTAAACATCTCAATCATATCACCTCTATCCCGCCTTTCCTCTAAGGTGTACATATTAAGATCCTTAAGTCTGTCCTCATATGCTTTATAATGAAGCCCATTAATCATTTTGGTAGCAACCCTCTGCACCGACTCCATCCTGTTCACATCCTTTTGAAGGTGCGGTCTCCAGAATTGCACACCATACTCCAAATGAGGTCGCACCAAAGACTTATACAGAGGCATTATCACCTCCTTTTTTCTGCTAGCCATTCCTCTCCGTATGCACCCAAGCATCCTTCTAGCTTTTGCTGTCGCCTTTTCCACCTGTTTAGCTACTTTAAGATCATCAGACACAACCACGCCTAGGTCCCGCTCTTCTTTAGTGGACAAAAGTACTTCACCTCCTATACTGTATTGCTCCCTTGGATTGCTGCAGCCCAAATGCATGACCTTACATTTTTTAACATTAAATCCCAGCTGCCAAATTCTAGACCATTCTTCAAGCTTAGCTAGATCCCTCCTCATGTTATCTACCCCTTCCTGGGTGTCTACTCTATTGCAGATTTTGGTATCATCCGCAAAGAGGCAAACCTTACCCGACAGCCCTTCCGCTATATCACTAACAAAGATGTTAAAAAGAATTGGACCAAGGACAGATCCCTGGGGCACACCACTGGTAACATCCTTCTCCTCAGAGTGAGCTCCATTTACTTGTACTCTTTGTCGCCTCCCACCCAACCAATTTCTAACCCAAGCAGTAACTTTAGGGTCCATCCCTAGGGTGCTCAGTTTGTTTATAAGTCGCCTTTGAGGAACAGTGTCAAAGGCTTTACGGAAATCTAAATACACCACATCTAGAGCTCTCCCTCGGTCCAACTCCCTGGTCACCCAGTCAAAAAAATCAATCAGATTTGTCTGACAAGACCTGCCTCTGGTGAATCCATGCTGCCTCGGATCCTGTAATCCGCTGGACTCCAGAAACCTCACTATTTTCTCTTTCAGCAGCGTTTCCAATAATTTACTCACCACCGAAGTTAAACTAACCGGCCTGTAGTTTTCAACCACTTCCTTACTTCCGCTTTTGTGTAAAGGCACCACATGAGCCTCTCTCCAGTCCTTTGGCACCACTCCTGACTCCAACGAGGCATTGAAAAGGTCAGTCAGTGGAGCTGCTAGAACGTCCCCAAGTTCCCTCAGTATTCTAGGGTGTATCCCATCCGGTCCCATCGCTTTGTCTACTTTAAGTTGAGCTAGTTTCTCACGAACACAGTCTACTGAAAATAGTTCAAGATGTCCCTCGCTTCTGTTCTTATTTGTGGGTGTTTTCTGAGGTCCTGCTCCTGGTTCTTCATCTGTGAACACAGAACAAAAATATTTGTTAAGCAATTCCGCTTTATCCTTATCAGCTTCTACATATTCCCCCCCTGCACCCTTGAGTCTGACAATACCACTTTTGCTCTTCCTCTTCTCACTAATATATCTGAAAAATGTCTTATCCCCCCATTTTATTGCATTGGCTATTTCCTCCTCCTTTTGAATCTTTGCCTTCTTGACTACTTTGCTAGCTTCTCTAAGTTTTTCCAAATACAGATGCTTGTCTTCTTCTCTCTGTGATCTCTTGTATTTCATGAAGGCCTCCCTCTTTTTCTTCACTTTTTCAGCTACTTCCTTCGAAAACCATAGCGGTCTCCTGTTCCTTTTGCCTTTATTTACCATTTTAAACAAAAGGTTGGTTGCCCTTAAAATACCCCCTTTCAGTTTTGCCCACTGTTTTTCTACATCCCCCAGCTGTTCCCATCCCACTAACGACTCCCTGAGGTATTGGCCCATCTTCGCAACGTTAGTCTTCCTAAAGTCTAAGATCCTCACCTTGGAATGGATTCTAACAGCCCTAGTCCTAATACTGAACCACACCATCTGGTGATCACTGGATGCAAAATGATCTCCCACTACAACATCAGAAACACTTTCACCATTGGTAAGCACCAAGTCCAGTATGGCCCCTTCACGTGTGGGGTCTGTTACCAATTGCCTGAATAGTTCTCCCTGTAGAGAATCCAGGATCTCCTCACTTCTAGATGATACTGCAGCAGGAATGTGCCAATCAACATCTGGCATATTGAAATCTCCTATCAGTAGTACTTCCCCTTTCTTAGCAATGCTGCGTATGTCTTCAATTAACTCTCTGTCCACCTCTTCCTCTTGTGAGGGAGGTCTGTATATCACTCCAATGCAAACAGATTTCTCTTTCCCTCTTTCTAGTTTAACCCACAATGCCTCCTCTCTCCCTTTTAAGCTCTGTAATTCCAAAGCTTTAATAGTAGTTTTTACATATAGTGCCACTCCTCCTCCTCTTCTTCCTACCCTGTCCTTCCTGAATAAAGTATAGCCAGGTATAGTTACATCCCATTCATTGTTTTCTGTGAACCATGTTTCTGTAACTGCCACTAAATCCAAGTCAGCCACTCCCACCAAAGCTTCAACCTCAGGGATCTTATTTCCCATGCTACGGGCATTAATACACACTGCTTTCCATATGTTACCCCTGTTACCCATTTCCATAAAGGTATTTAATGTATCACCTACCTGGGGGCTTTCACTTACCTGGGGGCTTTCTTCACCCATCCCCAAGGAATCTAGTTTAAAGCCCTCTTCAGTAGATTAGCCAGTCTACTACCAAAGATGCGTTGACCTCTCTTGGACCTCAGGGGCCAGCCCAAAGGTTTCTGCTGCTCTAGGTAGTCCCTCTGGAGCTGCTCCCCCCCCCCCCCCCGGCCTACTGCACTGCTGCCGTGCTGCCCCTCAGCCCTACCACATTGCTGCTGCTGCTGCTGCTGCCATCACCATGCTGCCCCTCCCCAGCATCCATCTACTCACCTAGGGGACAAGTGTGGCATGGCAATTTCTCCCTTCCTTTAAGGCAGACACATGCGTACTCAAGGCATTCCACTCCTGCCCACTCCTAAGCAACTTCTTGTCGGAGGGGGCAGGAGCAGCACAGTGTGACTGCATGCATGTACACCACTGCTTTAAAGTGGTATTGAAGCTGAGGCCATGCTGCCCACCAGGGTCTGCCGCCCTAGGCAATCACCTAGTTCTCCTAATGAACTGGCTAGTCCTGCTGATCCCCTTAGTCTCCTGTTCACTTCCTATGTGTATCTTTAGCTTTTGCCTCGATTTAGCCTGGTCCCCAGTTTAGTGTTGTCTGTCTAATCAAGACTGTAGGCTCTGATGAGCAAGGACTGTCTCTTACATGTCTCTGTACATTGCTGCATAGAGTAGTAGTAGGTAGAATGGGTTTTTCAGCACAGAGCCCTGTGCTACTTTGTAGCGTGGTGCCAAAAACGTATGCTACCCCCGCTCTACCAAAGGTAGCATGCTTTAATTAACATGCTCCTTTATGTGACTAAGGGGTATGTTTACTAAACAGCACTAACGTCACAGCAGCAACATTATCACGCAATAAGTAACGTTATCACGCACGATAACATTACTTATCGTGCAATAACGTCTCCGGCGGCCTTAAAGCTCACAGAGGGTGGAGTAAGTCTCTCCAGAGGGTGGAGAGAAGGGGTCAATGGGCGGAGAGTGGGCGGGGAGAGGCTCCATGCACACTAACGCTGTGAAATGAAGGTCTGAAAATTAGCACCAGTGAAAACCTCGCGCTAGAGGCACATTTGCAGAAGAGAGAAACCAATTCAGTCAGCAATGTACAGCAAAGGCAGGGAAACCAAGAAAAGTGAAAGTAGTGATACATGTGCAGCAACAGCATAGTGCCCAAGTACGAAAGGGCACGACGGTAAGGCTGCAAATGGGCTACAGGGGGCTGAAGGCAGGACATGCAGTGGGGCAGCTGGGGCAAAGGGTGGACTAGGCAGATGCCTAGGTGGAACATAGGAACACAGAAACTGAAAATCAGCAGGACAACAACTGACCAAGGTCAAACATGCCCACGAGTGTGTGTCCCACAGTGTCCCAGGGGACAGTACCCAGCAGATACCCCAAAGGGCACATAACATGGACAGGCGGTGCCGGGAGAAGCGCAGATGTCTATGTAGGCACCCCTACCCCAGATCCCACACCATAGGCAGCCGCCTACCGGCACACCAGATGGCCTAGGACTGCACACCACCAGCACCAATGGCATAAGGGCATGTCAGCATTGTGGTGGAGGGGTGCTGGTGGTGGAGGGGGCAGTGGCACCTGCCCACAGCACACCAAGGCCAAGCCCTGTTCAGGTGAGTGGCGTGCAGTGCAACAGACAAGGGCTGTCTGATGAACATTAATGGTATCCCAAGGGAATGACCTTCCTCTGTGGAAAAGGTTTGGTGCAGTGCACACAGCCAGTGTGTTCAGGGGCAGAAGGTCACAGGTTCAAGTCCCAGCTGTGGCTCCCACAGACCATGTCCCTATATTTTACCCTAAAGCACACATACACCTTAAACATGTGCAGTCCCTAGAGCAGAGGTTCCCAACTGCAGTCCGTGAGGGCCAAACACCATTCAGGAGTTCATGCTGTGCCTAATAAATATGCATGAGATGCATTGCTATGCAGTGCCCCCATTGAATGCAAATGTATTTCATGCATATTCACTAGAGCTAGAAGATCGGTTTCAGCCAATACCTTATGTATCCCTAGCAAGATTACAAAATGCTTACAAGTAACAAGAAAGAGGGCCTTCATGCTCTATGCCCCATCGCATTGGAATGCTCTCCCACCGGACATCCTGGAAATTACGGACATCACACAGTTCAGGAAGGCACTGAAACACTACTTCTTCCTGCAGCATTATGGTACCACACAACAACCACCTAACAGCACTCACCAAGACACAAACAACAGAGTTCCTACTATACACGCACCTTGCGCGCCACGGTAGCACTACCAGACCCCAGCTAGGGTATGTATATAGTCGCATAATACTGTAAAATACCTTAGCCCAGAACTTGTATATAGTTTCCCCAGTTAATCCAAGTTGAATAACCCTGTTTTCTGTAAGACCAGTACGGGCATTACCTGTGTCTGAACAAAGCTGCTGTTATCTGTAAACCGAGCTGATTTTGAAGAGCGCGGTATAGAAAAAACCTTAAATAAATAAAATTAGGGACAGCCTGAAAACCTGACTGGTGTTTGGCCCTCCAGGACCGGAGTTGGGAACCACTGCCCTAGAGTATCGGCCATCAGGGTCACAAACACCCACACCCACAGGCTCCACTATCCAAAGCCTCATGGAGAGTCAGGCTGTTGGGCCCTGTGCGGAGCAGCAGCTACCAATACTAGCACCTGCATACCTTAGCAATGCCTGCACTGTGCCCAGAACTGGTGTGGCGGCCAGGGCTGCCAACCACCGATATCTTTGCACAATGCTGAAATAGGTGTGGGAGTGTGTGTATGTCTATCCAGTGTTTTGGTGCTGCCTACACCTTACTGAGCCCCCAATGCTTGCACTGTTTCCAGTGTTAGCTTGCCAATATGCATAATGAGGAGCAAGGTAATGTGGGTATGGCTCGGACATGGCGGTCTGGGCAAGATGCATCCGCACAGGGCATAGGGCAATGGCTGGGACATTGTAGTACCTGACCACCACCTGCACGGACAGAGTGGCCACAGCATGTCATGCTGGGAGGTCACTCTCATCCTGACTGAGCAGTGACCATGGCATGGCTAGGTTCCCCCATAGTGCTATGCAATGTTTCTCTCAAGTGATATCTTTGAGTCCCCTTTTTTGGGGCCCAATCACTGACATACTTGCTTGGTGTGTATGCTTACATCCCACTTTCGGGGGCATACAGTTCCTCCAGGAACATGCACTATGTATTAGCTAGCAGACTGTCTTCAGTTACTGTGTGTATGGCCTGAACACCTTGCAGAGGTGCATACCCCATCTTGTGATCAGATGTAGACTGCTGATTTGCATGTGCAGTGCATCATGGGTACGGGTGAGTATACCCTATCCTGGTAACCACAGCAGACAGTCTGTGCGGTGACCTGCAGTCTTTATGTAGCCAGCCAGCGCTGTGTTAGGAGTTATAGAGCTGTAGCCCACTGGTTGCTACAGTGATTGTGGAAGTAGAGGTCATGGGTTCAATCCCCCAGTGGTGTTCTTTATTAAGGCTCTCTGAGGGGTTTCCTTTTAATTTACATCAGTGCTGCCAGCAAAACCACACTCACAGTGCCTTGGCAGACAGGGCACTTTATAATGTGCCTTATAGGCGCCTTATGAGGCACCTTAGGTTACAGCACTGTGAGGGTGGTTTTGCTGGCAGCACTGATTCAAATTAAAAGGAAATCCCTCAGACATCCTTATTAAACACCACCGCTATAGGATTGAACTCATGATCTCTGCCTCCACAGTCATTGTCATAACCAGCGGGCTACATCTCTATAGTTTCTAACACAGCGCTGGCATAGACTTAAGGTTACCATTGTTACTTAATTGTTCCATTGTAAACCGCACCTGATCTTTCTGGAAGGTAGCGGTATATAAGCATTTGTTAAATTAAAAAAAAAAATAAAAAATAAGGTTACCGCACGTTAATGGGCCAAGGTGCACTCTATCGTGCGATACAGATTCTTGCTACCTTGCTGCCGGACCGCCCACTACCATATATGGCATTCTTCACATTAATGCTGCAACTAGTGCCAGCAACATTAAGACAGTTTAGTAAACATACCCCTAAGTCATCCTCATTTGCCTTCAAAAAATGCAAAAGCGTCAAGGCCAAGAACATAATATTAGCGAATGTTCATTATTAGAATTTAGTGAAGTTGCTTAGGCTTTCTAGTTGAGAGACTGCAGGTAAGCATAAAATTGTTACCTCTGTGTGTCCTTAAAACAGTCAGTGCTGGACCAGCTGCTTCCACCCCCATGCCTTCAGGCTAAAGGAAGTTTGCTATCAGAGGGGATGGAAGTAGGAACAGCAGTGCAGTGATGGAGGTTTTGGTAAGCACCTTGATGCTGTTTCAAGGCATTGAAGTGATGTCAATGGGGATGGGCTGGGAACAGAGGGTTGCCCAGAATGAGGTTCGCTAGGCCCTAGGGCATCTCATATCCTTGCACTGGCCCTGGGCAGCATGGAATGTCATCTCTGCTCCTTATTAGAGATTTAAATATTGGGTGGAAATGTATTTTATTCCCTTCTCATGAGCCAAGTGAATTCAAGGGTAATCTTCCATATTAGTGAAAGAGAACAAATTCCCTTTAATATTATTTGCGTGTCCATTAGCTCTACAAGAAATAGAAGACCAACTTAGTAATCAGTCTTATATCTGCCTGTGATACGTGTACTTATGTTCATGCAGTCTTATTATAGAAAATATAAGTATGTTTAATTTTAACACAGGGCATTCCCATTTCATCTGTGTCCCATTTGCAATTAGGCAAGTGCTTTAACTGGATTAAACTCTGTTTCCATTGACTGTCATTTTATACTATATCCCGTACACCCACATAACATTAGAAAACCATTTTCAAACCATCTGCAGTTGCTCCACAAGATCCTCCTATTATCTGCATTGTTTCACTGTCAGAAAACATAAACATATATTCCATTTTGCCAAATTTCCCAGACCGCTGCTGCGCGCCATACCACTTAGTATTAAACTACAATCCTTTCCCCTGTCGACTACTGAGATAAACATATATGCTAAATTGAGTGGAAGAGAGTAGTTCTGCTCTATAGAGGTAATAATATTATGAAAACATCAGAACTGTGAAGCTGTTAAATGATTTATGCTGCTGAAGTTAATTTCATGGAAAGAAGCCTACTATAGAGACCAGATATCTTGCTGTCACAAAACTTGCTGCAATAGGAAAATTAAAGCTTAAAGAGTAGTTATGTTAGAGGGGTCAGCCTCATTTTTTTTTGTTAATTTTTGTTGGTGTTTCACAGGCTGTAGTGCAGATTTCCCGGAGTCACACTGGTCCTTTATGTTTATTTATTTATGTATCTAATATAGTGATTCTTCTGAGAAAAGGTCATTCAGGGTGGTTCACATACAATAAAAATAGAAAATAAAATACTATATAACAAAATAAAGCCAAACAATAAAAACAAAAGATTATTTTGTTATCCAAAAGAGAACTCCAGTAAAGCCCTACCCTTTGTACCCTACTGAATAACATTCCAAATCACTTGCCCTAGTCTGCTGGGTAAGGAAAGGAAGCTTGGTTGGTTGTGATACCTTAAAAGAGGTAGTGCAAAGGCTTTCGAGACCAAAATGTGCAGTGCTGAAAAAGCATATATTAGGACATTGTGTTTTGTTGGGCCAATGTATCACAGCGCACTAGACCTCCTATTTTGTGTAGGTTATCGAGGAATGTTCAAGTTGGGATGTTCACAATTTGCAGCATATTTTACAAAAGGCTTGCTGAACATGGAGCTTGTTGTGAAGTACTGTAGATATAAGAGCATCTGAAATATGTGTAGCTGGCAGTATGTACAGAGAAACAGGAAGTTTACAAAGAAACATGTACAAAAATGAACGGCTTCACTCAGGGCTTTTTATATGTAAATGTCAGCTCTTACCTGTGTAGATGGTGGATTTTGTTACCTACATGTATATGTAGCTGATTTTGCACATCAAAGGGGAGTCAATTAAGGAGTCAAGATCCAAAATTTAAATGTTGGCTGTTTAAGGTGGTTTTGAACAGCAGAGAAATAATTACAATCCCCCCTCCCAATCACTTCTCCAAACCCCAGGTCCAATTTAGCAGTTAACTGACAGTTTGCAAGCCTCGAAGAGTTGTAAATATAGGTAGGAAGATATTTTGCAATATTCGCGTATGCTCATTGCAAAAACTAGATGACATCATTGCATGTCATTGCATATTGCTAGGGTAGAACAGCTATCACAGAGCTCTGAAGGGAAGTGCAGTATAAAATTCACCAGCTGTGGTTGCTGAATTGCTGTGCATCTCTTAGAGGGAGAGAATATAGTTCCCTCCCCAAGTCTTGTTGGGTACCTTCACATGGTGACCCCGTTACACAAAATCTATACTAAATCCCAGCCAGATGACACTACAAATGAAGTATGGTAGGAAAGAAAAAGAAAAATAGATACTGGCCACACATCGCCCAGAATAAAAAGCTGCCCACCATCTTTGCAATAGGGCTAACAATGGTGGTAGCAATAGTGCAGACACTGCAGATGCAGATAACATCCCTGCCATGGTGAGCGTGTTCATGGACCCACTGTGGCAGGAAATAAACCACAGAAATTAATGAAAAAGTTAAGAGGATTAATTACAGTTAAGTGGACTTCTGCAGATAAAGCGTAGTTACTCACCTGAAACAGGTGATCTCCAGGAACAGCAGGAATTTAGTATTCATATATGGGTGACATCGGTACCGATGAAGCCCACGCGGGAACGCTGCCCAGTGTCCAATAGGAAAGATTTTGGGAGCATCCCACTTCACCTGTGTTGCTGCCTTCCCACCTTTGTGACTCTCCCTCCTCAGTTGAGTTTGTATCTGAAATAAAAGGAGAAAATAGAGAGAGAGAGAAGAATCCTACAACCCCTAGGGGAGGAGCGTGGGTTGTGAAGATTAAATTCCTGCTGTTTCCGGAGATCACCTGTTACAGCTGAGTAACTACCCTATCTTCAGGAAAAAACAGGAATGTAGTTTTAACATATGGGATTCCCTAGCTCCCAGATGCCACAGAAAGGTCCCCAGAATCGGTAGATTTGCCTCAGAGCAGGCCTCAAGAGGGCATGGATCCTTAATGGACTTTTATCATCGAAAATTCCGGGAAGGAGTGTAGGAGCTGACCTAAGTCTGAAAGAGGTGTTGTAGAACAACCTGACCAAACATGGCATACTGGCAGTAGTCCTTATCCAGACAGTAATGTGCAGCAAAGGTATGCACCGAAGACCAGGTGGTTGCTTTGCAGATTTCGTCAATGGTTACAGAACGTAGATTTGCCATTGAGGCAGCCATGGGACAAACATTATGAGCAGTGTTATGACCTTCAAGGGTTAATCCTGCTTTAGCATAAGCAAATGAGATGCCATCTGCTATCAGATAGGATACATTTGGATACTGGCATCTCCAAAGTGACTGGGATCAAAGCTGATGAATAGCTGAGAACTCTTACGGTGCTCAGCTGTCCTTTAAAGATATAATACCAAGGCACACTTTCAGTCAAGAGTATGGAGGGTTGCCTCTGACCTAGAGGAATGAGGCCTAGGGAAGAAGACAGGCAGATAAACTGACTGATTCAAATGGAAAGGAGACACCACCTTAGGCACGAAATGAGGATGAGTCCTAAGGATGGCCTTGTCTTGGTGAAAGCAGGTATAAGGCAGGTCAGCCATCAACATTTGGAGCTCACTGATGCATCTAGCTGAAGTGAGAGCAACAAGGAAGAAGACCTTATAACTTTAGTGAGGTAGTGGCTAAAGGATCAAAGGGCAGCTTAAGGAGCTGACCTAACACAACATTAAGGTCCCATGCTTCTGGTGGTGGCTTGATGGAGGGCTTGTTTAATAAAAGATAAAGAGCCCTCTCATGAAACGTGTCACAAGCAGTTGTAAAGAAATAGGCTGCCCATCCAAGGGGTGGTGGTGAATAGCAGCAATTACACTGAGGTGAACCCTCACCAAGTTTGTCTTGAGACCACAGGACAAAAGATGGAGGAGATACTGAAGGAGAGCCTCCACCGGAGCTGAGAAGGGATTAAGATCCCTTTGATACACCAAGTGGAGAACCTGTGCCACTTAAAGTCATAGGAATGTCTGGTAGACGGTTTTCTGAAGTCTAGTAGGATGTCCTGAGGAATACTGAGACCTTGCAAGACTATGTCTTCAGCAGCCAAGCCATGAGATGGAGAGACTGCTGGTTGGGATGGAGTAGCATCCCTTTCTCCTGATCGAAGACTGAGAGGGCGAGTCTGTGAGAGACGTAGCAGAAGAGGAAACCACAGTTGACATGGCTAGCATGGAGCTATGAGGATCCATGTGGCCTCTGTCTGCTTGAAGCTTGAAAAGCATTTTGTGAATCAGGGGTATGGGAGGAAAGGCATACAGGAAATCGTGACCGTAGTAAAGTCGGAAAGCATCGACCTGTTGGTGACTGGACCTGGGGGTTCTGGTGCAAAAACAAGGTAGTTTTGCATTCTGTGGAGTGACAAAAAGGTCTATCTCCAGAGTTTCCTAGTTCTGACAGATGTAGGAGATTGTCTCCTGATGGAGAGACCACTTGTGTGGAAGGAAGGTCTGACTCAATCGGTCTGCTAAGACATTTTGGTGTCCTGGCAGATATACTGCTTTGAGATGCACTTGATGAGCAATGGCAAATGACCACAGATGGAGAGCCTCCTTGCAGAGGGCCCAAGAGTCCGTTCCTCCCTGCTTGTTCATGTAGAACATAGCTACCTGATTGTCCGTCTGGACAAGAACTCTGTGGCCCTACAGTTGTTGTTGAAATACCTTGAGAGCATTGAAGATAGCACAAAGCTCCAGCAAATTTATTTAGAGTGTGACTCCTGCTCTGTCCAGAGACCCTGAGTGAAGACAGAGTCCAAGTGGGCTCGCCAACCCAGTTTGGAGGCATCTGTTGTCAGGATGCATTGATGTGGAGTCATCTGAAAAGGTGACCCTATGAGGAGATTTCCCAAGGTAGACCACCAGAGCAGGGAGTCCATGAGAATGTCTGTGACTCTGATGTCTTTGAGGGTCCCAGAGGCCTGTTTCCACTGGGAGGCAAGAGTCCATTGAGTTGTCCGCATGTGCAGACGAACATATGGCACTTGTGACCCCGCTTCTTTAGTGCCCTCCAACAAGAGCAGGTAGGGTTTAAGCGGGTTGTTTTCCTCCTGAACAGCTACTCTACAAGTTCCTAAAGCAAAGCCTCTTGGGATATGTAGTTTCTGTCACTGTCCAAGGAAGAGTAGTGTGACTTCAAAAAGTGGTTAAAGCAACAAGGATTTATTTCCCCTCCCGGGGTGGATTTTCAACAAGGAAATAAAGGTAACAAACCAGATACCTCTGGCAAAAGGACAAAGTAAAGTTTCCAACATAAATAGCTTCCTTCAGCAATCAGAATGAAACAGCTCTGTTTTCCCAGCTCTGTACTTTTTATCTCAATACCTCTGTACTTCTCTGCAAGGCATACATTCAGCGCAGGGATAATACTTCATCAGATATTGTAAACGTACGGTCCATCATATCTTCAGAGACACTTTCAAAACCTGGCTCTATTTCCATTAAGTCCTCCTGAGAGGTAGGAAATGTTTGTATCGTGGTTTCTTGGGCTCCGCTCTTCCTCCCTGCTTTAAGCTTTGTATTATATTCTTGAATCATGTACTGCTTAAAACAGTCCTTTTCATTACAGTCATTATAATCAATGCCCCAACCTTTTGGGTAAGTAGAATCACCTTGATTATAAAAACCCCAGCCTTTGGGCTTACCTCTGTGCTTGGCTGCAAAGGGTTTTCTCTGGGCTTTGGACCCGGTAGTGGAATCTCCACCTACTTTGTGCAATGAGTGTTGAAACTGCCTTCCTGGCTTTCTCTCCTCTTGGTAATCCCCAGGATATTGCAGACAGCCTGGCTTGCTTCTGCTGTATCCTTTTCTTGAATAAAGCTTTGTAAAAGGTTCTCCTTTTACCTTTGAACTCAGCTCTGGCCCTGGGCTTGGAACCTGGACTCTTCCCTGGTCCTCCTCCTGGGTTGTTAGCTGGCCTCTCACCGTAACCCTCGGCTGGCCTTGTAAGTAACCTCCCAGCTGAGCCTGTGCTGGAACTTTCTCTGGAACTCCTAATTGAGAACCCACTCCAGCTTCTAACGGAGACTCTCTTCCGGCTTCTACTGGACGCTCCCTTCCAGCTTCAAATGAATCTCTCCTTCCAGCTTCTAACGGACTCTCTCTTTTTCCCACTGAGGCCTCTTTTTGTATCTGCCCTTTAGGGTAGTGCCTGGCTCCTCCCCCTAGCAGGTGCTCTGAATTAGCTCTTGAGTCCTGAGCTAACCGGTAGCAAGGGTGTGTTTCTTTCTCCTGTGCTCGGTTTCCCTGGTAACTACCAGCCATGTGCTTTTGTTTATACTCCAGCACTGCCCCTGATTTCTCCTCTTTGACTCTTTCTACAGGGCTGGAGGAATCCACCATGTCACACACTACATGAACCATTGAGGCCAATTAGCCTAACAGTTGCAGCCGAGAGATTGTCTATGAACCTCACTTGAGATGCTATCTGCACTAGGCAGAGTGCAATGATCCTGGGGTAGAAATGCCCTTGACCGTCAAATGTCTAGAACAGCCTCTATGAATTCTAGTGTTTGAGTATGAACTAGATGGGATTTTGGAAGATTTATCACAAAGCCTAGATCCTGTAGCACTTGACTTGTACGGAGGAGGGATAAGTGAACTTCCTGAGAAGTGGCTGCCCTTATTAGCCAATCATCTAAGTAAGGGAAGATGAACATTCCAAGAGTCCTTAGATATGTGGCTACGACTGCCCAACACTTTGTGAAGACTCTTGGGGCAGAAGCGAGTCCAAGGGGATGGACTCTGCTTTGAAAGAGATTTCCTTGGAAGATGAAGCGTAGATACCTCCTGCATTATGTATGAATGAAGATATGGGTATATGCTTCTTTTGGATCTAGAGAACAGAGTCAGTCCTGACTCTGGAGATAAGGTAGAAGGGTTTCTAATGAAATCATATTGAATTTTTCTCGAACTAGAAAGTTGTTGAGGTTTCTGAGATCTAAGATGGGTCTGTACCCTCCATTCTTTTTTGGAATGAGGAAGTACAGAGAATAAAACCCCATCCCCTTCTGGGATGTTGGAACCTCTTCTATGGCAGACTCTGACAGAAGAAATGTAATCTCCTACTGGAGGAGAGCAGTGAGTGGGGGTTGGAAATGTTATTCTCCCACTAGTGTGGTGGGGGTATGCTTTGTAGATGAAGCTTGTACCCCTTTCACACTATGGTTAGTGTCCATGGCTCTGAGGTTATGAGATGCCACATGTGGACATAATGGCAAAGCCTGCCTGCTTTGTGGAGGGGGTGGGGGTTCTCCAGAGGCAGGGTAGAAATGTTCTCTAGGAAGAAGTTAAAAACCAGGCATGGATTGAGTCTGTGCTGCTGGCTGCAGTTGGAGCCTGTGGCTTCTTCTGTTGCATAGGAGGCCATTGCTTCTTCTGGGTACCCTGGGGCTGGTATTTTGAATACCATAGAAAGGCTTCTTTGTAGCTGCTTTCTTAACAGGGTAGGTGGTACCTTTGAAAGCCTATTGAGGGTGGTATTCTCAGATTCCAAAAGAGAAGCCTTATCTTGCCAATCCTTTCCAAAAAGCTTCTCACCAGTACAGGGAATATTACCCAGCTTATCTTGAACCCACTGTTCAAGGTCTGAAGCCTGAAGCCAGGCAATCCTATGTGTACCTATGCAGATAGAAGTTGTTCTGCTAATGCATTCAGAACAGTCAAAGGTTGCCCTATTGACAAACTTGGAAACATTTTGGGCATGTTTGACTAAAGTAAGGTAGTCTGCCCTCTTGTCATCCAGGAGAAGAGGAGACATAGACTCCAGATCCCTAGTCACCTCCCTAAGGAGCATAGTCATGTAGAGTCTGTATGAACTGATGCTGGCTGAAAGCATGGAGGCTTGAAAGCACCGATGGCCAAAAGCATTGAAGGTTCTTGTTTCCCTGTCCGGGGGATTGGAGGAGTGCGTCTTAGAACTCCTAATGTGATGCATAGAGCCGATTCCACTACCATTGAATGGTGTGGAAGCTGCATCTTCTGAAACCCAGGGCTTTCCAGTAAGCGATACATGGTATGTGGGGAAATGGTAAGCGGCATCTCCCACATCTGGAGCATAAGGTCCTGGAGTATATGGTGTATAGGGAGAATAGTTGCCTCCTTAGGAGCTGTAAGATATTGGAGAATTTCCAACTCCTCTGCTCTGAGTTCTTTCATAGATGCAGGAGTAATGGATAGGACTCTCGCCATATCCTTGATAAACTCTTGGAAAGACATGTCCTCAAGAGGGGATATGTGTCGTTATGGAGGTGGAGAAGGATTCTCAGGGAGACTCCTCATCTCTTTGGTACCAATTGATTCATCATCTGAGGAATCGGAATCAGTAGAGTCAAAGTATCAACCAGAACAATGCTCTTGCTCTTGTAAAGACTGGTACCGATCAAGATCAGTATCAACGTGAGAGACTCGAGGCCCGGCATGGGTGATAGTGTGCCGAGCGGCACAAAGACCGATGCTGATTATATTGGCATTATCGGCTGTACCAATACCGATGGTAAAGTCTTGACCGGTATCGAGGTCGCTAATAGAGCCGCAAGACTCTGCTCGATGGGTAGCATGCGCTGATCCATCGAGCTTGCCAATGCATGGGCATCAGTACTGGAAGCTTGGACTACCGTTCCAGAGCATGGCACCAGGAGCTATCCGGAGGTGGAGGCCTCGGGAGCATCCTGGACCCCTTGTAAGGTTTTGGAGGGAAGGTCCTCCTGCCAGGATGGTTTGGCCGGTCAATTCACCTCTAGGGCAATGCATGAGACATCTCTATTTTTAAATAGAGATCTACCCTTAGGAGGACAGTCTATCTTGGAAGAAGACTTGTGGTTTGATACCTGAGATCCATTTGAAGAAGACGATGTCCTCAATGACATTGAAGCAAGGGAGACTACATCTAAGGCAAACAGGGAGCTGAGCTTTGCAGCCTGATTCTATAGGCCTCTCTTTGTCATCTTCTTACATAGGGGACACTCAGATGGCTGGTGGTCTGGGCCTTGGCATTTAAGACACCAGTCATGGGTATCAGTGGCAGAAATAGTACTAGCACACTTGTAATATTTTTTAAAACCACTGATTGGTTTCTCTATTGCATCGGTAGACTGCATAGAAGGCCTAAAGCCTGAGACGGTGTCAGGCGCCCGAAGAATTAAAGTTTTTCTTTTCCTTTTTATTAACAGAAAGAAGAAATAGATATGTAAAGTTCAATTCCAGCGTCAATGGGAAGGCATATGCGACCACAAAAAATAATAAAGAAGAACTTTTCTGCGGTGACAGGATTTGCATCCTGCTGGCTCTGCGGAAAATGAAGAACTGAGGAGGGAGAGTCACAAAGGCAGGAAGGCAGCAACGTAGGCGCAGTGGTATGCTCCCAAAAGCTTTCCTATTGAATGCTGGGGAACGTTCTCGTGCAGGCTCCATCAGTACCGATGTCACCCATATGTGAAAACTACATTTCTGCTTGTTCCTGGAGACAGAGGAGATAATTTACTGCTACTTTTATGCTATAAACCCTATACAATCAAGAGTGTATATAAAGAGAATATGCCAAAAACTGGAAGAAAGAGGAAAATTGCCACAAGAAAAACTGCAAAAACCAACGAATGCAAATTTAAAATTTTTAATTTCACAGATCAAAGTAAAGATGTGTGTGAATGATAACATCTTGAATCCACTAAGGGCTTCCATGGAAAAAGAAATACAAGGAGGAGGAAGAGACCTTGTGAGAGTACTAGAAGAAAGGAATACACAGAAAAAGAAAGAGCAGTTGAGGGGAGATGGAGCTTAGAGATCTGGAACTGCAGGAGAGTGAGATGAATAAAGGACGGGTCAACAAATCAACGGAAGAGGAGGAAGATAGGGAGGGGAAAGACCCACAGGTGGAGAAATTCAAGATCGAGCTCCTAGTCCACATGGAAAAAAATGAATATACTGGGTTCCAGGCAAAGGAAAGATTACCCAAGTTAAATTTAACTCCTAAGGTTAAAAGCATGATAATTAAAATGAACAAGGCCATATCCTGTATAAAGGGATCATTTATTGATATCACCAAAATAAATCAAATACAAAATTGTGCAGCTAAAATTATAACTGCAAGAATACTACCAGCCAAAGTGCAGGGCCAGGAAAAAAAGAGAACAATAAGAACATAAGAACATAAGAAATGCCATACTGGGTCAGACCGAGGTCCATCAAGCCCAGTATCCTGTTTCCAACAGTGGCCAATCTAGGTCATACGTACCTAGCAGTTTCCCCAAAAGACACAGGTTCTGCAGTGCTTGTACTAGGCCAAGCATTGATATCCTGGGTCCCTTTTTAATAGTGGTTTATGGACCTTTCCTCCAGGAACTTGTCCAAACCTTTTTTAAACCCAGCTATACTAACAGCCCTTACTACATCCTCCGGTAACAGATTCCAGAGTTTGATTACACGTTGAGAGAAGAAATATTTTCTCCTATTTGTCTTAAATAGTTTACCCTGTAGCTTCATTACATGCCCCCTAGTCCTTCTATATTCTGATAGCGTAAACAATTTATCCATGTTTATATCCGTTCCACTCCATTCATTAATTTATACACCTCTATCATATCTCCCCTCAGCCGCCTCTTTTCTAGGTTAAAGAGCCCTAACCTTTTTAGCCTCTCTTCATAGGAGTAGCCTTCCATCCCCTTCACCAATTTGGTGGCTCTTCTCTGTACTTTTTCTAATAACTCTATGTCCTTTTTAAGATACGGTGACCAGAATTGCACACAATATTCAAGGTGCGGTCGTACCATGGAGCGATACAGAGGCATTATAATATCCTTTGTTTTATTCTCCATCCCTTTCCTTATGATACCTAGCATTCTATTTGCTTTCTTGGCCGCCGCTGCACACTGGGCGGAGGGTTTTAACATGTTATCCACGATGACTCCTAAATCTTTTTCCTGGGTGGTGGTTTCTAATGTGGAGCCTTGCATCTTGTAACTATAGTGTGGGTTGTTCTTTCCTAGGTGCATAACTTTGCACTTGTCCACATTAAATTTCATCTGCCATTTGGATGCCCAGTCTTCCAATTTATCCAGATCCTCCTGCAGTTTTCCACAATCCTCTTGGGTTTTTAACAACTTTAAACAGTTTTGTGTCATCTGCAAATTTGATTACCTCACTAGTTATTCCCTTTTCCAGGTCATTTATGAATATGTCAAAAAGTAGCGGACCCAGTACAGATCCCTGGGGTACTCCACTATTCACCTTTTTCCATTGGGAATATTGGCCATTTAGCCCTACCCTCTGCTTTCTATCTTTTAACCAGTTCCCGATCCACAATAGTACACTGCCTCCTATCCCATGACTTTTTAGCTTCGCCAAAAGTCTCTGATGGGGGACCTTGTCAAAAGCTTTCTGAAAGTCCAGATACACTATATCAACCGACTCACCTTTGTCTACCTGTTTATGCACACCTTCAAAAAAACAGATCAGATTAGTAAGACAAGATCTTCCTTGTCTAAAGCCATGTTGGCTGTCTCCCATTAGGCCATGACTATCTACATGCTGTGTAATTTTGTTCTTTATGATGGCTTCTACCATTTTCCCTGGTACTGACGTCAGGCTCACCGGTCTGTAATTTCCCGGGTCACCCCTGGAACCCTTTTTAAAAATTGGTGTTACGTTGGCGACCCTCCAATCTTCAGGTATTACAGATGATTTTAATGAAAGTTCACAGATTACCAATAACAGGTCTGCAATCTCATATTTCAGTTCTTTCAACACTCTGGGATGTATACCATCCGGTCCAGGTGATTTGCTACTATTCAGTTTATCAAATAGTTGTAATATATCTTCCCGGTGTAGCGATATTTCTCTCAATTCCTCTGCAGTATCACCTTTAAATACCACTTCAGTCTTGGGTAACACCCCTACATCTTCCTCAGTAAAGACCGAAGCAAAGAATTCATTCAGTCTCTCTGCTATAGCCTTGTCTCCTCTTACTGCCCCTTTTACCCCTCTATCATCTAATGGTCCAATTGACTCTCTCACAGGCCTTTTGCTACGAATGTACTTGAAAAAGTCTTTATTTCGTGTTTTTGCTTCCGTAGCAAGTTTCTTCTCAAATTCCCGCTTTGCCTGCCTTATCAATGCTTTGCATTTAACTTGCCAGTGCTTGTGCTGTTTCCAGTTTTCATCATTTGGCTCTTTTTTCCATTTTCTGAAGGTTGCTCTTTTGGCAGCAACAGCCTCTCTGACCTCACCTTTAAACCATGCTGGCAGTTTTTTGGACTTTCTTCCACTTTTCTTAATGCGTGGAATACAGCTGGTCTGGGCTTCGAGGATAGTATTTTTAAATAACACCCAAGCTTGCTGTAAGTCTTTAACCTTTGGAACCGCTCCTTTTAGTTTTTTCCGAACTATATTCCTCATTCTATCATAGTCACCCTTTTGAAAGTTAAAAGGTAGTACTGTGGATTCCTTTACTATCTGTCCTCCACTGATTAAATCAAACATGATCATACTATGATCACTATTGCCAAGTGGTCCCAACACCCTTATTTCTTGCACCAGATCTGGCGTTCCACTAAGGACTAGGTCCAGTATGGCTTCCCCTCTGGTCGGTTCATGAACCAGCTGCTCCAAGAAGCAGTCATTTATTTCATCTAGAAACTTTATCTCTTTAGCTTGTCCTGCTGTGACACTGTCCCAGTCGATACCGGGGTAATTGAAATCACCCATTATTACTACTCTGTTGTGGCTTTTGTTAGCTTCCTTGATTTCTTTGAGCATTTCATCATCCATTTGTTCATTCTGGCCAGGTGGTCGATAGTATACTCCCACTGCCATCACCTTCCCCTTCATAAATGGAATTTCAATCCATAGAGATTCTACAGCATATTTTGTTCCCTGCAAAACTTTAATCCTTTCTGACTCAATGCCCTCTCTAACATAGAGCGCAACCCCTCCACCAATTTGTTCAGCTCTATCATTACGATATAGTTTGTATCCAGGTATCACAGTGTCCCACTGGTTATCCTCCTTCCACCATGTCTCTGAGAGTGCAATCATATCTAACCTCTCATTTAATGCTATATATTCTAATTCTCCCATCTTATTGTTTAGACTTCTAGCATTGGCATACAAGCATTTTAGAGACTGTATTTTATTAATATTAATCTGGCTATTGGTAGGCATGGGTAATTGGGAATCTTTATGCTCTGTCTGCTCCTTACTCAAGGGCATTTGGGCTACTATACTCCCTTTTGGAACCTCACTGCTTTTGGTAGTATCCTTCAAGGATACCTTTGTCCGAACCGTGCGCTCCTGGGTGACTGTCGGCTTTCCCCTATTTTCTAGTTTAAAAGCTTCTCTATCTCTTTTTTAAAGGTTAATGCCAGCAGTCTGGTCCCATCCTGATTAAGGTGAAGCCCATCCCTTCGGAAGAGCCCCCCCTTTCCCCAGAATGTTCCCCAGTTCCTAACAAATCCAAAACCCTCATCCTTGCACCATTGTCTCATCCACGCATTGAGACTCCGGAGCTCTGCCTGTCTTTTGGGTCCTGCACGTGGAACAGGAAGCATTTCGGAGAACGCTATCCTGGAAGTTCTGGATTTCAACTTCCTACCTAAAAGCTTAAATTTAGCCTCCAGAACTTCCCTACCACATTTTCCTATGTCATTGGTACCAACATGTACCAAGACAGCAGACTCCCCCCCAGCACTATCTATGATCCTTGGAAAAAGTGCATCGAAGGAAAAATACAATCATTGTATGCAGAGGTATCTCTGATAGACAGATGTCTAAAAGGATTAGAGATCATCAAAGATATTAAGGATAGGAATATGTTGTTATAGTATAACAGTTTCCATCCAATATCTTTAAGAAATAGTTTGCCTTTCTTTCAGCTGTTACGTTGCCAGAGAATATGCTCTATTAAGAAGAGTTTCCAAGGCAAGCATCTTTAATGGCAAATACATTTGTGGATAGGGGTTACCCTCGAGCAGTGGTAAAGAGGGCATATAAATGAGCTTCCGATAATCATTGGGAATGGCTTTTGGCCCTTTCTTCTAGACTGGAGTCTAGTGCCTAGTCTAAACATTTCACTTGTGTGTTGCATTACCTTGCCTTGTCTTCGAAGATCGCCGCATCTATACGGCAGCATTGGCCAGTATTGTCATTCAACTTTTGCCCATTTGTGCCCTAGAATTGCATATCAAAGAGGTTAAAACTTAAGAGGTGTTCTCTGCCCTGCTGTTCCAAGGGTGCTTTTGATGGGTGTGGAAGGACATACACAGTGTGGGCACTGTACATTTTGCCCTATAATGGATGAGATCAGTACATTCACAGTATCTGGCAAAACATTTTCTTTAAAATTCAATGCATCATGTATATCAGACCATCTTATTTATTTGATACACTGTCCCTGTGATAAAATCTAGATTGATAAAACTACTAGACCTTTGAAGATGTGTCTTTCAGAGCACACAGTTTATTGAAACAGCGGAAAGAAGCACCACTGGTTGAACATTGTATTCAGCATATGCATGCGTTTGCAGATTTGCACTGCTTGGCAATTAATCAAGTTCCATGCTCTTTGCATGGTGGTGATCATGGGAAAATTCTGCTTCAGCATGAGCAGAGATGGATTTTTCTTTTAAATGCTATGGAACCTGTTGGTTTAAATAACAAAATAGATTGGAGCATTTTTTAGATCTTATTTTTATAGTGCGCTGTTTTGGGGGTGGTCCTTTTTTCCTTTTTCTTTTTCCTCTTTCTTTGGAATAAAAAAAACACTGTGTGGCTCCACCTACTTTTCCTTGATTGATTATCTGAAGATTCAAAAATGGTGGCAGTGAGGCAGTTTCTTGCTGCTGGAGTGAATGCTGAGAACAAACATTTCATGATAATCACCCCTGACGAAGCTGGGCATGGCGGAATAAAGATTTTTGTTGTGTGACCATGGGTGATCATTCTGCCTGAAGTGCTGCTGTTGCAAGCTAAGTAATTTTGAGCAATTGTTTGTGGCCATTTGTTGCCCCCTCCAGTTAGGTTTGCTGTTTTCTGTTGCAGGAGAATTGAGGAGTGGTGGTTGAGTGGTGGGGAAGTGATGGTGTTCACTCTTTTATGTGGAAACACTTTATTTTGTTGACATCTACTTATTTTATCGAAATATAATTGATAAAGATTTGGGGGTATGTTTACTAAACTACTATAGCGTAGCAGCAGCTATGTTATCGCGTGATAAGTGACCTTAATGCACGCTAACATAACCAGATGCAACGTTAGCTATGTCCCGCAGAAGGTGGAGAGAAGGGGTCAATGGGTTTGGAGTGGGCGGGGAGACGCTACCGTGGCATTATCGCTGTGAACTGAAGGGCAGAAAATTACAGCGAGTGAAAACCTGGCGTTAGATGCATATTTGCAGGAGAGAGAAACCATTTAAGTGTCAGCAATGTACAGCATAGGCAGGGAGCTCTAAAACAGTGATAGTAGTGCTACATGTGCAGCAACACCATAGTGCTCAGGTATGAAAGGGCACTATGGCGAGGATGCAAATGGGGCATAGGGGGCATAGGGGGCTGCAGGCTGGACATGCAGTAGGGAAGCTGGGGCACAGGGTGAGCTAGGCAGATGCCTAGGTGGCACATGGGAATGCGGAAACTGGAAATCAGCAAGACAGCAACTGACCAAGGTCAAACATGCCCATGAGTCCATGTCCCACAGTGTCCCATCCAGGGGACATTACCCAGCAGGTACCTCAAAGGGCACATGACAGGTGGGACATTACCCAGCAGGTGGGGCCAGGGGGAAACATGGATGCCTATGTAGGCACTCCTTCCCCAAAACCCACACCCTAGGCAGCCGCCTACCTGCACACTGGATGGCCTGGAACTGCGCACCACCAGCACTACCAGCATATGAGCATGTCAACATGGTGGGGGAGGGGTGCCGGTGGTGGAGGGGGCAATGGTAGCTGCCCACAGCAGACCAAGGCCAAGCCCTGTTCAGGTGGGTGGCATGCAGTGCAACAGACAAAGTCTGTCTGATGAGCAGTCATGGTATCCCCAGGGACCAACCTACCTCTATGGCAATGGTATGGTGCAGTACACATAGCCAGTGTGTCCTGGGGCAGAAGGTCACAGGTTCAAGTCCCAGCTGTGGCCCCTGCAGACCATATCCCTACATAGCACATGCAACATATACATGTGCAATACCTAGAGCATCAGCCAATAGGGCCACAAACACCCATACCCACAAGCTCCACTATCCAAAGCCTTATGGAGAGTCAAGCTCCTGGGCCCGGCATGGAGCAGCACTACAACTAGCACCTGCATACCTTAGCAATGCCTGCACTGTGCTCAGGACTAGTGTTGTGGGCAGGGCTGCCAACCACCCCTATCTTTGTACAATGCTGAAATAGGAGTGGGAGTATGTGTCTGTCTATCCCTTGTTTTGTGGCTGCCTACTCCTCACTGGGCCCACAATGCTTACACTGTTTCCAGCGTTAGCCTGCCAATGTGCATAATGAGGAACAAGGTATTGTGGGTATGATCCGGGCACGGCAGACTGGGCAGGATGCATCTGCGCAGGGTGTGGGGCAATGGCTGAGACATTGTAGTGCCCAACCACCACCTGCATGGACAGGGTGGCCACAGCATGTTGTGCTAGGAGGGCACTCTCACCCTGACTTAGCAGTAACCATGGCATGGCTAGGTTCCCACAGAGTGCTATGCAGTGTTTCTCTCAAGTGATATCTGTGTGTTCCCTGTTCTGTGGCCCAATCACTGAGGTGCCTGCTTGGTGTTTGTGTTTATATCCCATCTATGGGTGCATATAGTTCCTCTGGGGACATGCACTATGGACTGGCTAGTGGGCTGTCTGCAGTCAGCATGTGTATGGTGGGAATGCCATGCAGCAGGTGTAGACTGACTGTGCTCTCTGCAGGTGAATGTCAGATTGTGGTGGGGGGCAGCTGAGCTTTTCCAGGCCTACTGCCTATCTGCTAGTGCATGTGTGATATGTACAGATCTGCATCAACTGCCCTGGATGGTGCCCTTTCGCCAGCAGGCATTGATGGTCCCACAGCCCTTCATCATGCCCCTCTACTGCCTCCATTGCAAAGATGTAGCGTGTTGGTCTGTTGGGGGGCATATCCTGTCCACCACCTTGACCCAGACAGGGTGGGTTGGTAGGTGGTGCTACATAATCTGCATGTGGGTCCAGACACCCCCTTGCTCTTATAACAATTGACCATGGCAACCATACTGGATATGCTTAACTTGGGTGGCTCCTGGTCTCCAAGGGCTAGATGTGACTGGGGAATACAGATGGACACAGGATTATCTTAGGTGTGGCTATAAGGAATATCTATCACATACTGGCAATGATAGAGCCCTGCAGCAAAGCCTATCTCAAGCAACCCAGGTACTGCGGATCTGGTGCTGGCCGCCCCACCTCACCCTCAGGGTGAACACAGTACCGGCACAACAGCATGGTGTGTGGCTACTCTGTGCCAGTATCACGCACGGTCAGTTCCTCCTACCACGCTGAGGTGCTGGAGAGCTGCATAAAACATCTGGTGATCAGATGTAGACTGCTGTTCTGTATGTGCAGTGCATCATGGGTACTGGTGGGTTTAACCTATCCTGGTGGACACAGCAGACAGTTTGTGCGGTGACCTGCAGTCTTTCTGTAGCCAGCCATTGCTGAGACAGATGCCATAGAGGTATAGCCCACTGGTTAATACAATGATGTCCTAGGCAGAGGTCATGGGTTCAATCCCTCCATGGTCTCATTTTAGTAGGCAAGTCCTTTTCATTCCTGTGACAAGTCATATCTCTGCAGATTTGTGCTGCCAGCACATAATACCCTCATCACAGTTGCCAGCCATCCTTCTGTCCGTCTATCTGCGTCTGTCAGCTGTGTAGCGCCTGTCTTCATGTGCTGGCTGCTACCCCATGTCCTGCACTGGTACCCTTTTCTGCATTGCGGCTCTCCATGCTTGCCTCTCCTGTGTCTGCTCTGCATGGCACTACTACTCCTCTGTCCTCCTATCATTGCAAATGTCTTGCCACCTCTACCTCCGCTGGCGGAAACGTATTCCCATCCTCTTCCACCCACTGTCATTGTAGCACTTTACATTGCCAACACCCTGTGCATCAATACAGCTGCCTCCAATATGTTTGTCCATTTTGCTGGCTGCCACATCGGCTGTATGCAGATTTGGTAGGTCCATCAGCTCCCACCTCTACTTCCTTCCATAACTTGTCCATTGCCTTTCCTTGGTGCTCTGTGCAGTGTTAGGGTTACATCAGTATTTTGCCCTTACATTTCATGCTTGTCAACTTGGGGCACCCTACTGACCTTGGGCACCATATCTTGGCTCACCTTAACATCCTTAGGGCACCATGTATGGCACCTTATAAGGTGCCTTAACCTGAGGTGCCTCATAAGGTGCTTTATAAGGCACCTTATAGGACATCATATACAGCACCTTCAGCCTTGTAATGTGCTGTCAGCTTCAATATGTATTGTCTGTTTAACACGCAATACCTGGCAAGGTGCCCTTTACTGTGTGTTACACAGCCATTGCTACCTCAATGCTGATATGCCCACTTCCTTATATAGCATTGCTCACATTAGCACTGTACTTTTCTCCGGTAATGTTACCACGGTTTAGTAAACATACCCCTTGGTCTCCAAATTAAATAATAAAAATTATATTGGAGAGTTTTTCTGGCTGGTGATGATGAACAAACATATCCCCTTTGGGCAGGTTTCTGCCATATAGAGGGAATATGATAGAATTATTGAGGCCTTTTCTCTCCGTTTAATATTTTTGAAAAAGTTAGTCATATATTTTGGATTAAGGTGGCTGTTCAGGCAGACCAATGAAGTTGCTCAGTGTTTAGGAGTATTAGGTTTGACCTTGATAATTTACTTTAGTTAATTGTTAGAGCTATAATTTATGTGTATGTGACACAGGGTTGTTTTTTTTTGGTTGGTGGGTTTTAGTATTAGGGTGGGATTTGTTTTGTTTTGTTTACTGTAGAAACCAGGCCATGGATGTAGCTAATACCATCCATTGAGGTGACATTGGTTGCACCCATGCTATTGACATCAACTGCGGTTAGCATGGCCACTAACTCCCCTGCTAGCCACAATGTGCCAACCACACCCATGTTCCACCCAGCCCCCACCCCGATAGGTATTACCAGGGCAGTTCAGGGTTTTTAGTGCAGAGGCCCATGCTACTTATTAGCACAGCACACAAATCGCACACTAGCGCCATGTTACCCTGGCAGTATGGTTAAGTAAACATGTTCCTTTGTGCCTTCTGAGACGAACTGCTGAGAAACTCTGTATCTTTCTAAAGATGGTGTGCATATATTACATCACGTAGGGGTGGTAGCTGTGATAGGTGCAGAAAGCATGTCATCTTGGAAAACTTCCCTGACCGGTTGATTTAGAAGCTTAGGATCTTTACCAGGGGGAATGTTAGAAAATTCTCTTCACTTTCTCACTTTCTTCATGGATAATTTGCTTTCGAAGACGGAGTATGACAAGTGCAAATAGATGCATGCGAACAGATAGACAAACAGATGGATAGACCCTCCCCAACTAAAAATCAGTCAGCATCAGGACATTTTCAAATAAATAGGGTCCACAGAGACATAGGTATTCTCAGAGTGGCTAATCAATACGCAAGAAATTTTACGAAAAAGGCTAGACATGAGTCTTGAATTGGAGAAATGCCTTCCTACATAACTGCTGCGTTCACCACATCAAGAAAATACATATCCTCTGACTGCAAAAGGAATTTTGCTTGTTTTTTGAAATGATATTTAAGTAGGATAATCTTTACCTTTTCAGAATGAGAAGACTAAAAGAGTAGCATGTATACAGATAATATCCTGGAGGTTTCTATAAAAGCCTACAATTCCAAACTATCAGCAGATGACCCCTCCGCCCCCTCTGCTTCCACCTGGGTACTCCTAAGAAGCAGGGCTGATGCTACACAGCTACCACCCCTCTCCAGGGCCTGCAGTACTGCCAATGACTTGGAAAATATGACCCAGTGATTACCTAAAGTCTCCGGCGCTGCAACATGCTTTCTGTCTTTTACTATCTGCTGTTTCTGTCCCTCTTTGACACAGACTTCCAGTTTATGCAAAACAAAATGTGTCAAAGAGGGGCAGAAGGAGCACTATGACCCTTATCCATTCCCTAGTCATCTCCCATCTAGACTATTGCAACCACCTCTTCGCTGCTCTTCCTCTGAATCATCTCTCCCCACATCAATCTGTTCAAAACAGCTGCACGGCTAATCTTCCACCAGTGTCGCTATGCTCAAGTCACCCTTCTTCTCCAGTCACTTCATTGGCTCCCTATCCATCTCCATGTCCAGTTCAAACTTCTACTGATCTATAACTGCCTTCATTCAGCTGCTCCTTGCTACCTTTCCTCTCTTATTACTCCCTGCACCCCTCCTCGGGATCTCTGCTCTTCTCACAGATCCCTTCTGTGCCCTTCTCTTCTACTACCAACTCCAGACTTCAATCTTTCTACCTTGCTGCTTCTCATGCTTGGAACAAACTACCTGAGTCAGTACATCAGACTCCATCTGTGGCCCTGTTCAAATCCAGGCTAAAAACTCACTTCTTTGAGACTGCTTTTGGACTCTGAACCCCTTAGTCTCCTGTTCACCTTCTATGTGTATTCTTATCATTCCCTAGATATATCCTAGTCCCCAGTTGTGTTGTCTGCCTTGACTGTCATCTTGTCTGCCTTGACTAGACTGTAAGATCTTATGAGCAGGGACTTCTCTTACATGTCTGTACAGCATTGCGTACACCTTGTAGCACTATACAAATGATATGTAATAGTAGTAGTAATGTCATCAATAGTGTGCACTATTTATCAATAAGCATACTGTCAAAGAATTTGAGCAATAGTGGCACTATTGATAACATTGCCCCGAAACAAAAAAATATGATAAACCTGAATAAAATGAAAAAAATCCCATAAACAACATGCAAAAGTAAACAAAATGGCAATTTTTGGCCTGCACACCCCTGAATGTTGCGTACATCACGTAGGATATTTTGTAGGCCAGCTCATTTCTGTGCATAAAATACTACTTTTGCTCATGCAAATGCTTTTGAAAATTATCCTCTAAAATTCCCCTTTACTGTATGCTTCACTGTACATACAATTCATGGAGTATAAAATTAACCACAGAAAAATACTAATTATACAGTATATACTTATATGTGAAACCATCATGAAAGGTCCCTAAATAGAAGCACATATAATATAATATAAGAACACTAGAAAAGTCATGCTATGCCAGACCAAGAACCATAAAGTTCAGCATACTGTCTCCAACAGTGGCAAGTCTATGTCACAAGTACTCTGCAAATCCCATCAAGTAAATTGATTTCTTATAGCTCAGGCTCAGGAATAAGCAATGGCTCTGCCAATTCTATTTGTCTAATAATTTTTAATGGACTTTTCTGAGGCAATTTCTCCAAATGAATTAGCTTTGTGCATACCTTGACAGTTAGGAACCTCACTCCTAAGAAAGGGTATATGGTGTAAAGGGCTGGCCCGTCTATTGTGAGAGAATGTTGTTTGTACAGGGCCCCATGCTTCAGGGGGGCCCCGTGCCAACTTCATTCCACACGTGGTCAGTTTGCAGGGCCAGCTTAAGAGGGAGCCAGGGAGGCCAGAGGCTTTGACTCACCTCTAAACAGCTGCCAGAGTGAAGGAACACATCAATCTTCACTCTGGTGTCTGGGCAGAGGTGAGCCAGGGCTTCAGGCCTACCCGGCTCCCTCTGAAGATGGTCAGACAGGCGCAGGGAGGATAAGACTGGAAATGGGCTGATGGGGGGGTCTAGGACTAGAAATGGCTGAAGGGGGGATTAGGACTAGAAATTGGCTAATTGAGGGGGGATTGGACTTGAAATGGACTGAGGGCTATGATAGGACTGGAAATGGCTGATGGGGAACTAAGACAGGAAACGGACTGATTGGGGGGGCTTGGACTGGAAATGGCTGATAGGGTGCTAGGATTGGAAATAGGCTGATGGGGGCATGGACTGAAAATGGGCTGATGAGGGGCTAGGATAGGACTGGAAATGGCTGATGGGGAGCTAAGATTGGAAATGGGTTGATGGAGGGGGGTTGGAAGGGAAATGGGCTGATAGGGGATAGGATAGGAGTGGAAATGGGCTGGTAGGGGGGCTTGGAACGGATATAGCTGATGGGGGGGCTTGGACTGGAAATCGGCTGATGGGTTAGGATAGGACTGGAAATGGGCTGATGGGGTGCTAGGATTGGAAATGGGCTGAATGGGGGGGCTTGGGCTGGAAATGGGCTGATGGGGGGCTAGAATAGGATTGGGAATGGGCTGATTGGGGGAGCTTGGACTGGAAATGGCCTGATGGGGGGCTAAGACCTGAAATGGGCTGATGGGGGGGGGGGCTAGGATAGGACTGAAAATGGCTGATGGGCAGGCTTGGACTGGAAATTGGCTGATAAGGGGCTAGCATAGGGCTGGAAATGGCTGATGGGGGCATGGATTGGAAAAGGGCTGATGGGAGGGCTAGTATTTGAAATGGGCTGATTGGTGGGGGGCTTGGACTGGAAATTGACTGATGGGTTCTAGGACTTGAAATGAGCTGATGGGGGCTAAGATTGGACTGGAAATGGCTGATGGAGGGGGCTAGGACTGGAAATGACCCGATTGGAGGGGGGGGTAGGACTGGAAATGGACTGATTGGGGGAGAGCCTGGACTAGAAATTCGCTGATGGGGGCTAGGATAGGACTGGAAATGGCTGATGGAAGGGGCTAGGATGGAAATGACCTGATTTGGGGGGGGGGCTAGGACTGGAAATGGACTAATTGGGGGAGAGCCTGGACTAGAAATCGGCTGATGGGGGGGCTTGGACTGAAAATGGTCTGATGGGGGGCTAGGATAGGACTGAAATGGCTAATAGGGGGCTAGGATTGGAAATGGGCTGATAGGGCACTTAGACTGGAAATGGACTGATGGGAGACTAGGATAGGACTGGAAATGACTGATGGGAGAGCTAAGACTGGATATGGGCTGATTGAGGGGCTTGGACTGGAAATGGGCTGATGGGGAGCTAGGATAGGACTGGAAATTTCGGATAAAGGGGGCTAGGACTGGTAATGGGCTGATGGGGTGGCTTGGTCTGAAAATGGGCTGATAAGGGCTAGGATAAAACTAGAAATTGCTGATGGGGGACTAGGATTGGAAATGGGCTGATGAGGTGGCTTGGACTGGAAATGGGCTGATAGGGGGCTACCAATAGCTAATAGCCAAATTAATATAAAAAAATAGTCTCTAAAATGCTTGTATGCAAATGCTAGAAGTCTAAAAAATAAGATGGGAGAGTTAGAATATATAGCACTAAATGAGAAGTTAGATGTGATTGGAATATCAGAGACATGGTGGAAGGAGGACAACCAGTGGGACACTGTGATACCTGGGTACAAACTATATCGTAATGATAGAGCTGATCAAATTGGTGGAGGGGTTGCGCTCTATGTTAGAGAGGGCATTGAGTCAGAAAGGATTAAAGTTTTGCAGGAAACACAATTTGCTGTAGAATCTCTATGGATTGAAATTCCATGTAAAAAGGGGAAGGCGATGCCGGTGGGGGTGTACTATCGACCGCTTGGACAGAATGAACAAATGGATGATGAAATGCTCAAAGAAATCAAGGAAGCTAACAAAAGTTACAGCGCGGTAATAATAATGGGTGATTTCAATTACCCCGGTACCGACTGGGTCAGTGTCACGGCAGTACATGCTAGGAAGATAAAGTTGCTAGATGACATAAATGACTGCTTCTTGGAGCAGCTAGTCCATGAACCGACGAGAGGGGAAGCCATATTAGACCTAGTCCTTAGTGGAGCACCAGATCTAGTGCAAGAGATAAGGGTGTTGGGGCCACTTGGCAATAGTGATCATAGCATGATCGCCTTTGATTTAATTAGTGGAGGAGGGATAGTAAGGAAATCCACAGTACTACCTTTTAATTTTCAAAAGGGAGACTATGATAAAATGCGGAAAATAGTTAAGAGAAAACTAAAAGGAGCAGTTGCAAAGGTTAAAGACTTACATCAAGCTTGGGTGTTTTTGAAAAATACTATCTTGAAAGCCCAGACCAGCTATATTCCACGCTTTAAGAAAAGTGGAAGGAAGTCCAAAAAACTGCCTGCATGGTTTAAAGGTGAGGTCAGAGAGGCTGTTGTTGCCAAGAAAGCATCTTTCAGGAAATGGAAAAAAGAGCCAAACGATGAAACCTGGACACAGCACAAGCACTGGCAGGTCAAATGCAAGGCATTGATAAAGAAGGCAAAGAGAGAATTTGAGAAGAAGCTTGATGCGGAAGCAAAAACGCGAAATAAAGATTTTTTCAAGTACATTCGTAGCAAAAAACCTGTGAGTCAGTTGGACCATTAGATGATAGAGGAGTTAAAGGGGCACTAAGAGGTGACAAGGCGATAGCGGAGAGACTGAATGAATTCTTTGCTTTGGTCTTTACTGAGGAAGATGTAGGGATGTTACCCATGACTGAAGTGGTATTTAAAGGTGCGGAAGAATTGAAGGAAATATCGATACATCGGGAAGATGTATTACAACTATTAGATAAACTGAAGAGTAGCAAATCACCTTGGCCGGATGGTATACAATTGCAGACCTGCTCTTAGTAATCTGTGAACTATCATTAAAATCATCTCTAATACCTGAAGATTGGCGGATCGCCAATGTAACACCAATTTTTAAAAAGGGTTCCAGGGGTGATCCGGGAAACTACAGACCGGTGAGCCTCACGTCAGTACCGGGAAAAATGGTAGAAACCATCATAAAGAATAAAATTACTCAGCATGTAGATAGTCATGGCCTAATGGGAGACAGCCAACATGGCTTTAGACAAGGAAGATCTTGTCTTACTAATCTGTTATGTTTTTTTGAAAGTGTGAATAAACAGGTGGACAAAGGTGAGTCGGTTGATATAGTGTATCTGGACTTTCAGAAAGCCTTTGACAAGGTCCCTCATCAGAGACTTTTGGCAAAACTAAAGAGTCATGGGATAGGAGGCAGTGTACTACTGTGGATCAGGAACTGGTTAAAAGATAGAAAGCAGAGGGTTGGACTAAATGGCCAATTTTCCCAATGGAGAAAGGTGAATTGTGGTGTACCCCAGGGATCTGTGCTGGGTCCGCTGCTTTTTGACATATTCATAGATGACCTGGAAAGTGGAATAACGAGTGAGGTTATCAAATTTGCAGATGACACAAAACTATTTAAAGTTGTTAAAACCCAAGAGGATTGTGGAAAATTGCAAGAGGGTCTTGATAAATTGGAAGACTGGGCATCAAAATGGCAGATGAAATTTAATGTGGACAAGTGCAAAGTTATGCACCTAGGGAACTATGGTTACACGATGCAAGGTTCCACATTAGGAACCACCACCCAGGAAAAAGATTTAGGCGTCATTGTGGATAACATGTTAAAACCCTCGGCCCAGTGTGCAGCGGCGGCCAAGAGAGCAAATAGAATGCTAGGTATCATAAGGAAAGAAATGGAAAATAAAACAAAAGATGTTATAATGCCTCTATACCGTTCCATGGTGAGACCGCACCTTGAATATTGTGTGCAATTCTGGTCGCCCTATCTTAAAAAGGATATAACGTTATAAGAAAAGGTTCAGAGAAGAGCCACCAAAATGGTAAAGGGGATGGAAGGATACTCCTATGAAGAAAGGCTAAAAAGGTTAGGGCTCTTTAACCTGGAAAAGAGATGGCTGAGGGGAGATATGATAGAAGTCTATAAATTAATGAACGGAGTGGAACGGGTAAACGTAGATCGACTGTTTACGTTATCAGAATACAGGAAGACTAGGGGGTATGTTTACTAAACCGGGCTAACAGTTAACCCGGGCTATCTGCAACTAGGTACCATTGAATAATATGGGACCTAGTGGCAGATAGCCCGGGTTAACCGTTAGCCCGGTTTAGTAAACATACCCCTAGGTGACATGCAATGATGCTACAGGGTAAACTATTTAAGACTAATAAAAGAAAATATTTTTTCACTCAACGTGTAATCAAATTCTGGAATTTGTTACCGGAGGATGTAGTAAAGGCTGTTAGTGTAGCTGGGTTTAAAAAAGGTTTGGACAAGTTCCTGGAGGAAAGGTCCATAAACCATTATTAAGAAGGGACCCAGGATATCAATGCTTGACCTAGTACAAGCATTGCAGAACCTGTGTCTTTTGAGGAAACTGCTAGGTACGTATGACCTAGATTGGCCACTGTTGGAAACAGGATACTGGGCTTGATGGACCTTGGTCTGACCCAGTATGGCATATCTTATGTTCTTATGCTCTTATGATAGAACTGGAAATGGCAGATGGAAGGGCTAAAATTGGAAATGGGATGAATGGGGGGGGCTTGGATTGGTATTGGGCTGATGGGATGGCTTGGCTTGGAAATGAGCTGTTGGGGGGCTAGGATAGGACTGGAAATGGATGATGGGGTGGCTTGGATTGGAAATGGGTGCATGGAGGGCTAGGATAGAATTGAAAATGGCTGATGGGAAGGATAGGATTGGAAATTTTTATCTTCTTTATCTTTATTTCACACTTGATAAACCGCTTACGTCAAGACATTAAAGCGGTGTACAAATAAAATAAAAGGTCAACATTGCAAACTACGGAAAAAGAACGCCAAAAAATGACAGGAAAGAAAGAGAAAGAACAGCGCAAAGTAAAGGACCATAAAACATCAAACAATGATCACAGCCAAACACAGACAGACACAACCTACACAACCATCACAGACAGACAGGGGAATGACAGGACCAAACTCGGCTAGGACAGGACAGCAACTACGGCTGCATCAGGGAGGAGGATCCAGGGGGAGGTCAAATGCTTTTTGGAACAGATAAGTTTTAAGTGAGTCTTTGAACTGAGAATAGGAGGGTTCTAGACGGAGGGAAGAGGGTAGGGCATTCCACAGCCAGGGACCAAGAAAGAAAAAGGCGGAGTGACGGGTCTTTTCAAGATGCGCGTGGGAAGGGGATGGTAAGGACAGACGATTTGCATGAAGGGAGCGAAGCTGACGATAGGGCATGTGAAGAGCAACCAGATCAGTCAGGTACAGAGGATTATTAGTATGAATAGCGCGATGAATGAGAATAAGAAGTTTATAGTGAAAACGAACACGGAGGGGTAACCAATGCAAGCGAAAGAAGATGGGAGTGATGTGATCAAAACGGCGGGCAAACGTGATGATGCGGGCAGCGGTATTCTGAATAAGCTGGAGACGTTGGAGTTGGTAATTGGGAAGATTGGCCATAAAGATGTTACAGTAATCGAGTCGACTAATAATGGGCTGATGATGGGGCTGTGATTGGAAATGGGCTGAATGGGGGGAGTCTTGGACTGGAAATTGGTTGATGGGGGGCTAGGATAGGTCTGGAAACGGATGATGGGAGGTTTGGACTGGAAATGGACTGATGGGTGGTCTTGGGCTGATGGGCAGCTAGGATAGGACTGGAAATGGCTGATGGGGGCTAGGATTGGAAATAGGCTGATGGGGTCATATACTAGAAATGGGCAGATGGGGGATGGGATAGGACTGTAAATGTGCTGATGGGGAGGCTAGGACTGGAAGGACTACAAAAGGGGACTGCTACTTCTGAAGAGATCTGCATTTTTATTTACTTCTGGGAATTTTTCTAAATCTTGGGGAAAAAGGAATTATTTAGATTAAAGCTGATTAATCTGTGAACCCAGTGTATTTGTTAAATCAGTCAGGGGCTAGTAGCAGCAAAGAGCTTTCAGTTTAAATTTAAAACACAAGAGAGCTTTCTGGTTACATTTATACCCCAAGACTCCCTCTATCCAAGCAAGGGCTGTGGGACTCCCCCTGGAAATTGGTCACAGATTACCTTAGAAGCACAGGACAGCTTACTATGTAGCAGCCAGCTTTTAATAAGTCTTTTTACATCCCTCCCTCCCCGACACCCACTCACCCCTGGGATAATCGTAGCTTCATAAGTACTTAAACCTCTTAAAGGAAAGGAGGTGCCATATTCACTCTCAGGTGCAGCTGTTTATCCTCATCAGGCATACATTAAGAACCTGAGATTACTTAAGCTTCAGGTGAACAAAGTACATTAAATGTATTAGGTCTAGTTTTATTAGTATAAGTATCCCCAGGAACCCTTAGTAAGTAAACAACTTAAATATCTAAACACAACCTTAAAACTAAGATGCAGGCAGCAATCCAGCAGTGAGATGGGGGCTTTTCAGTCTTTTGCATTCAGTGTCACATGTATGATTTTCTCCCAGTTGTTGAGGTGTCTTACGTGTGCACTAGATGCAAGGAGCTCCTTGCTTTCAGGGAACGAATCCGATCTCTGGAGGCTAAAGCAGCAGACTTGGAGGAGATAAAGAAGACAGAGGTACATAGACAAGATCTACAGAGATATAGTCCTGAAGTCCTACCTCCAGACTGGCAGCATCCCTGTTGCCATGAAGGAGAGAGGTCACGTGACAGGACAGCATCACCCTGGTGTGGCAGGAAGTGATCCTGTAGCTAGGACCTGTCCTCCATGTGATGTAAAACCCTCTCGAACCGAGGACGTTTCTCCAGGGCCTCATGTGCCCATGAGGGAAGGGTTAGGACAGCTGTTATAGTTGGTGATTAGATAGCTTGGTGGCTGGTGGACATGAGGATCGCCTGGTGACATGCCTGCCTGGTGCCCAGACCAGCTACCTAGACAAGGACTTAGATAGTGCTGGGGAGGAGTCTGCTGTCTTGGTACATGTCGGTACCAATGACAAAGGAAAATGTGGTAGGGAGGTTCTGGAGGCTAAATTTAGGCTTTTAGGTAGGAAGTTGAAATCCAGAACTTCCAGGGAGCATTTTCTGAAATGCTTCCCATTCCACGTGCAGGACCCAAAAGGCAGGCAGAGCTCCGGAGTCTCAATGCGTGGATGAGACGATGGTGCAAGGATGAGGGTTTTGGATTTGTTAGGAACGGGGGAACATTTTGGGGAAAGGAGGGGCTCTTCTGAAGGGATGGGCTTCACTTTAACCTGGATGGAACCAGGCTGCTGGCATTAACTTTTAAAAAGGAGATAGTGCAGGTTTTTAACTAGATAATAGGGGAGAGCCGACAGTCACCCAAGAACGCATGGTTCGGAACAATGTATCCTTGAAGGATAAGACCAAAAGAATGAAGTTAGGGCATATCAGCAGAGAGGTTCCAGTAAAGACAAAGGTAGCCCAAATGCCCTTGAGTATGGTGCAGATAGAGCTTAAAGATTCCAAATTACCCCTGCCTACCGATAGCTAGATTAATATGAATAAAATACAGTCTATAAGATGCATTTATGCAAATGCTTGAAGTCTAAAAAATTAAGATGGGAAAGTTAGAATATGTGTCACTAAATGAGAAGTTAGATATGATTGCTATGGCAGAGACATGGTGGAAGGAGGACAACCAGTGGGACACTGTGATACCTGGGTACAAACTATATCGTAATGATACAGCTAATCAAATTGGTGGAGGGGTTGCGCTCTATGTTAGAGAGGGCATTGAGTCACAAAGGATTAAAGTTCTGCAGGAAACAAAATTTTCTATAGAATCTCTATGGTTTGAAATTCCATGTAAAAAGGGGAAGGCGATGGCAGTGGGGGTGTACTATTGACCGCCTGGCCAGAATGAACAAATGGATGATGAAATGCTCAAAGAAATCAGGGAAACTAACAAACGTTATAGCACAGTAATAATATGGGTGACTTAAATTACCCCGGTACTGACTGGGTCAGTGTCACAGCAGGACATGCTAGGGAAATAAAGTTTCTAGATGAAATAAATGACTGCTTCTTGGAGCAGCTGGTTCATGAACCGACCAGAGAGGAAGTCATTTTGGACCTAGTCCTTAGTGGAACACCAGATCTGGTGCAAGAGATAAGGGTGTTGGGGCCACTTGGCAATAGTAATCATAGCATAATCGCATTTGAGTTAGTTAATGGAGGAGGTATGGTAAGGAAATCCACAGTACTACCTTTTAACTTTCGAAAGGGAGACTATAATAAAATGAGGAAAATAGTTAAGAAAAAACTAAAAAGAGCAGTTGCAAAGGTTAAAGACTTACATCAAGCTTGGCTGTTTAAAAATACTATCTTTGAAGCCCAGACCAGCTGTATTCCACACTTTAAGAAAAGTGGAAGGAAGTCCAAAAAACTGCCAGCATGGTTTAAAGGTGAGGTCAGAGGCCGCTGCCAAAAAAGCATCTTTCAGGAAATGGAAAAAGGAGCCAAATGACAAAAACTGGAAACAGCACAAGCACTGGCAAGGTAAATGCAAGGCATTGATAAGGCAGACAAAGAGAGAATTTTAGAAGAAGCTTGCTGTGGAAGCAAAAGCGCATAATAAAACCTTTTTCAAGTACATTCATAGCAAAAAATCTGTGAGAGAGTCAGTTGGACCATTGGATGATAGAGGGGTAAAAGGGGCACTAAGAGGGGACAAAGCCATAGTGGAAAGACTGAATGAATTCTTTGCTTCAGTCTTTACTGAGGAAGATGTAGGGATGTTTCCCATGACTGAAGTGATATTTAAAAGTGTTGCATCGGAAGAATTGAAAAAAATACCAATAAACTGGGAAGATGTATTACAATTATTTGATAAGCTAAAGAGTAGCAAATCACATAAACCAGATGGTATACATCCAAGGGTGTTGAAAGAACTGAAATATGAGATTGCAGACCTACTATTAGTAATCTGTGAACTATCATTAAAATCATTTGTAATACCTGAAGCCTGGCGAATGGCCAATGTAACACCAATTTGTAAAAAGGGTACCAGGGGTGATTCAAGAAAATACAGACCAGTGAGCCTGATGTCAGTACTGGAAAAAATGGTAGAAACCTTTATAAAGAACAAAATTACTGAACATGTAGATAGTCATGGCTTAATGGGAGACAGTCAACATGGCTTTAGACAAGGAAGATCTTGTCTTACTAATATGTTATGTTTTTATGAAGGTGTGAATAAACAGGTAGACAAAGGTGAGTCGATTCATATAGTGCATCTGGACTTTCAGAAAGCCTTTGACAAGGTCCCTCATCAGAGACCTTTGGCAAAACTAAAATGTCATGGGATAGGAGGCAGTGTACAATTGAGGATCAGGAACTGGTTAAAAGATAGAAAGCAGAGGGTAGGGCTAAATGGCCAATTTTCCCAATGGAGATAGGTGAATAGTGGAGAACCCCAGGGATCTGTGCTGAGCCCGCTGCTTTTTGACATATTCATAAATGACCTGGAAAAGGGAATAACGAGTGAGTTATCAAATTTGCAGATGACACAAAACTATTTAAAGTTGTTAAAAACCATGAGGATTGTGAAAAATTGCAAGAGGATCTTGATAAATTGGAAGACTGGACATCCAAATGGCAGATGAAATCTAATGTGGACAAGTGCAAAGTTATGCACCTAGGAAAGAACAACCAAAACTATGGTTACATGATGCAAGGTTCCACATTAGGAACCACCACCCAGGAAAAAGATTTAGGCGTCATCGTGGATGACATGTTAAAACCCTCCGCCCAGTGTGCAGCGGTGGCCAAGAGAGCAAATAGAATGCTAGGTATCATAAGGAAAGGAATGTGAAATAAAACAAAGGATATTATAATGCCTCTGTATCGTTCCATGGTGAAACTGCACCTTGAATATTGTGTGCAATTCTGGTCACCATATCTTAAAAAGGATATGGAGTTATTACAAAAGGTACAGAGCAGAACCACCAAAATGGTAAAGGGGATGGAAGGATACCCCTATGAAGAGAGGTTAAAAAGGTTAGGGCTCTTCAACCTAGAAAAGAGATGGCTGAGGGGAGATATGATAGAGGTCTATAAATTAATGAATAGAGTGGAACAGGTAAACGTAGATTGATTGTTTATGTGATCAGAATATAGAAAGACTAGGGAACATGCAATGATGCTACAGGGTAACCTAATTAAGACTAAGAAGAGAAAATATTTTTTCACTCAATATGTAATCAAACTCTGGAATTTGTTACCGGAGGATGTAGTAAAAGCTATTAGTGTAGCCGGGTTTAAAAAAGGTTTGTACAAGTTCCTGGTGGAAAGGTCCATAAACTATTAAAAGGCACATGGGATATCAATGCTTGACCCAATACAAGCATTGTGGAACTTGTGTCTTTTGAGGAAACGGCTAGGTACTTATGACCTAGATTGGCCACTGTTGGATACAGGATAGTGGGCTTGATGGACCTTGATGTGACCCAGTATGGCATATCTTATATTCTTATATTCTTACAAAATAGGCTGATGGGGGTCTAGGACTTGAAATGGGCTGATGGGGGGCTAGGATACGACTAGAAATCGCTGATGGGGAGCTAGGATAGTACTGGAAATGATTGATGGGGAGCTAGAGCTGGAAATGGGCTGGTGGAGAGGCTAGGACTTTAAATTGACTGATTGGGGGGGGCTTGGTCAGGAAATGAGCTGATAGGGATTTGGAAAGGACTGGAAATGGCTTATGGGGGGCCTAGGACTAGAAATGGGCTCATGGGGAGCTAGGACTGGAAATGGACTGATTGGGGAACTTGGAGTGCAAATGGGCTGATAGGGGCTAGGATAGGACTGGAAATTACTGATTGGGGCTAGGACTGGAAATGGCTGAACGGGGTGGGGGGGGGGGGCTAGTATAGCCCTGGAAATGGGCTGATGGGGTGCTAGGTTTCAAAATGGGCTGATGGGGAAACTTAGACTGGAAATGGCTGACGGGGAGGCTAGGATTGGAAATGGGCTGATGCAGGGGGATAGGAGAATAGGACTAGAAGGGAGCAGATGCTGGGGAGATGGGCCTTGGGGAGTGAGGATAGAGAGGGAAAAAGATACTTTGTGTGGAAGGGAAGAAAAATCTACAATTGGCCTAGTATTGGGAGAGTAAGTGGGGATTGAGGATGGAAGGGTGAAATTTGAGTGGATGAAAAATGAATACAGAAAGAAATGGAGAAAAGAGCAAAAGGGGAAAGATCAGTTTGTTAAAGCAGATGTAGAGAGAGAATGGAAAAAAACTAGAAGAGAGAAGATAGGAAAAATGGACTACAGAAGACATGAAAAAAACAGAAGAAAGTGATTGAAGCAATTGCAACTGAAAACTAAAATGCCCAAAGAACAAAAAGTAGAAAAACACTTTTTTATTTTGAATTTATTAACTGGAATATGTTAGCTCTGAGAAATGTGCATCACTAACGTCTTTGTGTTTTCTTTAGTACAAGAGGAAATTAATTTATAGTTTTATTTCTCCAGTGTTGTTGTACATTCCAAGTTTGGCTTTTGGGGTTCCCAGTTTAATTATTGTCTATTTCTAAATTGTGATCCCTTGTTCTTTGTTTGTTGATCTATGTTCTTTATGTGTAACCGAGCTGAGGAATTGTTTTCATGTAGTTTCTCTTTGACAGTGCCACTTGTTCTCTTTCCCCGGTAGGAGATGTATTTTTATTCTCTGGTTTAATATTTGCAGTGTTGCCTTTTGTTTGGTGCTTTGTGAGTCCTGGTAGTGCTATTATGATATAGCTGGTTTGCTATGGGTTCTCAATGGGCTGTGCTTATAGTACTTCCTAATGTGCCTGGCGGTTAACACTGGAGTATTGTAATGTAGAAATCTGGTAGTCTTTCTTTATCCAGACACTCATCAAGAGGCATGTTTACTAAAAGCACATATTAACTTTATGCAAATATTTATGTAAATGAGGTCCCTTATGCAAATGAGTCTCCCCACATGGTCCCACCCCACCTTGTGCCACCCCTAGTGGAGTATGATTTCAATCTCTCAAATTTACTGCTAATGATTGGCATAGTACTTGCATCGTGCCAAAGAAAGCCTCCTTCTGGAGTTTGTAAGATGTAACATGTATGGGTAATTTATCACAATGTGCTTGGAAATTCTTCTTAATAAAGCCTGTGGCACCCAACACGATGTGAAATAACTCGGCATCCTTCTGCCACATTTTTTTTGTCTCTGGCTGCATTTCTTGATACTTAAAGATCTTCTCCCTCTCAACATGATTCATTGAATAGTCAATTGGGACTGACACCTCTATAATCAATGCCAATCTGGTGTTCTTCTCCTTTACCACTATGTTCGGCTTCCTTGCATCCAGCTTTTTATCCATTGGAATGGGCGTATTCCAGATGAACATAACCTTTTCATTCTCTGTAGTTCTCTTAGGGTCATGATCTCAGTGCTTTTCAGGCACAGTGATGTTATAGTGTTTACAGTGTTTCCAATGGATGAGGCGTGCTACTTCTGCCTTTCTGTATAGAAATGTTCTGTCATCAGAACTTTACAGCCAACTATAAGATGAATCACTGTTTCTAGCTCTTTCTTATAGAATCAACATATGTCTGTTTTGCCAGTTTTTTCAATGCTTGCTGTAAACCATCTCATCTGTAATCCACTATTTTCAACACCATCAAACCTGTTTCAACTATGAATACCATGTAGCTCTGTAAAATGAACTGTATATAGTTTCTCCCAAGCTCTCCCCTAAGCTATTACCCTGTTCTCTGTAAGTGCATTGTGTCGTTGTCGCATTGTAGCATTGTTCTGTTCACTGTGAACCGCACTGATTTTAATAGCGCGGTATATAAGAAATGTAAATAAATAAATAAATACTATCCTAGGCTACAACTATCACTTACCCTTCAGTTTCCGTTAGCCTCTCCTTAATCATTCATGTGTCCATTCTTGATTGACAAAGAGTTCCTTGATTAACACCCTGTATTTCCAACTGTATTTGTGTATTTGCCAGTTATTTTTCTTCATTTGCTGATCTAATTCTTTGAAGAGTTTTTTCTCTTACATAGTAACATAGTAAATGATGGCAGATAGTACTTGCATCGGCAACCAGCCCGCTGCCCGCCTGCCGTCCAGAGGCTGCTCTCCCTGCCGGGATCGAGCAGCCAGTTCCAGCTGGCTGCCCTCGCCGCACCGCCCAATCGGGGCAGCTCCAGGACTTTAAAAGTCGCGCCATCGGGAGTGTGAGAACCAGCCTGCTGCCCGCCTGCCGTCCAGAGGCTGCACTCCCTGCCGGGATCGAGCAGCCAGTTCCAGCCGGCCGCCCTTGCCGCACCGCCCAATCGGGGCAGCCCCAGGACTTTAAAAGTCGCGCCATCAGGAGCGTGAGAACCAACCCGCCGCCCGCCTGCCATCCAGAGGCTGCTCTCCCTGCCGGGATCGAGCAGCCAGTTCCAGCCAGCCGCCCTCGCCGCACCGCCCAATCGGGGCAGCTCCAGGATTTTAAAAGTCGTGCCATTGGGTGCACCCGCGCCTGGCGGGCCCACGCCTGAAGGCCTCGCCAGAGGGCCCTTTGGCATGGCCCTTAGGCTGAGGCCATAACCGGATGCTACGTTTCACTCAAGAGCCATGTGACAAACCTTAAGGAAGCTGCAGGACAAGCTGGGAAAACGCAAGTAAAGACATCTCCCCAATATCTAACAGCCTGTATTAGGGTAACTAATTGTATGAGACCTTACCTACAGCCCACCTGTTCCTGACCAATATTACCTATATTGCCTATACTGCTGTGAGGCAGTTCCACTGTATTGCCGGACCACCGGTATAGTTGTACTGCTTGATTTGCATTTATTGCTGCATTGCCCGTGTGGCATTTATTGCTTTATTTCCCATATTGCTGTACTTCTATATTGTCTTATCCCTACCCATCCAGTAAGGACCAGCATTGCCCAACTCCCATAGCAGAGACACAGAATGGCCCTATCAAGCATTTCCATAGTTGCCATATATCTGTTCACTGGTTGGCTAAGCAGCGTCACTGCGTTATCCCTGGACCATAATCAAATACCCACCCTTCTGAGCCACAGGAGAAGGTGGGTAAACACCCCTCCCCACTCACTGGAAGGGGCAGCCCACCTCGTCACCCCCACCTATTACATATAGAACTAAAACACAATGATAAGGCAAAGAAAGATGTTGACATCCACCCCAAGAATCTAAGATGTGCCCTCATAAACGCACGATCAATACGCAAGAAATGGCCAGTAATACAAGACTTGATTACCCACCATGGCCGCGACATACTCCTGATTACTGAGACATGACTTTCAAGCGACGATAATGTCCTCCTCAACCAGCTACTTACCTACCAATTTTTCACTACACGCATGCCATAGAAATGGCAAACGAGGGGGAGGAGTGCTCGCTATCACCAATACAGACCTCCACTTCCAACTGAGCAGCACAACCAATGATGCAAACCTTGACTCAATTACCATAGCAAACGCACACTGCTCTATCAACTTGGTATATAGGCCACCATCCACAGACACTGATTCCCTTGCAGCAATAATAAACCTTGCAACCAACCCCCAGTGCCCAAGAACACCAAACTGAGTCTTAGGGGATTTCAATCTTCCTTCCTTGCAAAATACGCAGGCCTCAGTTTTCCTTGAGGCTCTTGAAGATCTCGGATACAGACAAATGGTCAATGAACACACCCATGTGAAAGGTGGCCTACTTGACCTCATTTTTGCCCCACAGCCCTCTTTGAAGTCAATCGATACCACAGTACTGTCCACGACGACGGTCCTCTGGTCGGACCATATGTTAATCATATTCCAAATATCCATGCCCAACAAAGCACAAAGGAACCCCATCGAAAAAACCACCAGGTAAAAGAGCCACCGCAGCTTGGTACTCCACCGAGCTTAGAGCTTCTCTCAAATGCTTGAGGAAGCTGGAAAGACGTTGGCGCCGAACATATTCCTCGGATGCTTTAGCTGCTTACAACATTCAACTGGCCAAACACCGCCAAGCAATATCCGTGAGCATGAAAAGATTCCACACGGACACACTAAAGAGGTCCTTAAACAAACCACATGACCTATTCGCCCTGGTAAAGAACCTAACAAATGAACCAGTACCAGAACACCTGAGTCAGATCCAGCCACAAGACTTCGCTGATTACTTACAATCAAAGGTCTGCCAGACAAACAAGCCTCCTACACCCCTCATCGCACCTGAACAGGATTATTTAACTCCCTTGTCCAGGTTCTCCACATCATCTAAGGAAAACATTGAAGACATAATCACAATGATCAACACAACTATTGCACAAACGGTCCCTTGCCCGGTGTTTTGGATAAAGGAGTTACGATCGACCGTCAGCCCATTCATATCTAGGCTAATGGACTGCTCCTTTACGACAGGCACATTCCCCCAATCTCTAAAACACACCTCCATCAGGCCACTGCTGAAAAACAGCAAGCTGGACCCCAAGAAGACAGACTCATACAGACTGATATGAAGTATACCGCTTTTGGACAAAATCATTGAAAAAGATGTACAAAGACAAATTCAAGATCACATTGACTCTTCTGCTCCGCTTGATCCTTGTCAACATGGCTTTAGAGAGGCGCACAGTGTTGAAACACTCCTCATCAGTCTCTTTAGCACCATAATAGCGGGAATCGATAACATCCGTCAAGGATATGCGCTCATTTTCATGGACATAGCAGCTGCTTTTGACTCAGTCTCCCACGAGCTCCTCCTACAACGTCTCAAGGGGAAAGGGATACAAGACACAGCGCTAGAGTGGTGCAAGTTGTATCTTTCGGATAGATGGCAGCATGTACCATCAGGGGGGTCTACATCAGAGCCGTTCCACCAAAACCAAGGAGTCCCGCAGGGATCCTCTCTCTCCGCCCTGATGTTTAACATCTACATGCAGCCTATCTGCGACATCATTTGGTCTTTCAAAGTGAGCTGCCTGTTATATGCCGATGATGTTCTCCTGTAGATGCCCTTCTCCACAGAGAGCCCCGACCTCTCCCCACTAACTGACTGTTTCAACGCAGTATCAAACTGGCTACTAACACAGAATCTACGAATCCAGCATAAGAAAACGGAGGTCCTATTCATCACTAGGAATCCAAGCTTCATCACACCACCATACCTGAAGGTTAAGGAAGCAGAACTCACTACCAAATCCTCAATCAGATACCTGGGAGTCACCTTGGACTAGTGACTAGACATGAAGACACATATAAGTAATATAGCAAGAGCAGTATACTATAAAATCCGAACTCTCAGACACCTTCGCCCCCTACTTGATCCAGATGACTTCCGGACAGTTTATCAAGCTTTAATCATCCCACATTTTGACTATGCAAATGCCATACTCCAGGGGCTCCATAAATCCACTCTGCATCCCCTACAACTGGCTATGAACTCAGCAGCAAGAGTTCTCCAAGGAGCAGCCAGCCGGGATCACTTGACTCCTATCCTGAAACGGCTCCACTGGCTCCCCATACAAGGCAGACTCACTTTCAAAATCTTAATACTCACTTTCAAAATCATGAATGGTCTCTCCCCTTTATCCCTAACTGAACTCATACAGTGCATCCCCCCTAATAAAGCTAGAAGGTCGACAGCAGTCAATAAGCTAGTAGTCCCTAGAGAAATAACCAACTGTACCCAGGCAACAGCAAACAGGGCTTTTTGGTTCTGTGTGCCTAGATGCTGGAACACTCTCCCACCCAGCATTTGTTCAATCACTGAGCTAACACAGTTTAGGAAGGCTCCAAAACATAATCTCTTCCTACTGTATTACCCTGATGTTGGCTCCACAAGAACCACAATATCGAGCTGACCAACGTAGCACAAATGGGACTCCTTATCACTATTGTACAGATGTAAATAGTTACCAATGTTCTTGACCCAAGTTCTATCACCTGTTAATTGTAAACGCAGATCATCCTTGTGAAATGCGTAGTTTAATTGTTCCATGTGAACCGCACTGATGGGGAATAGCGCGGTATATAAAAAAATGTAAATAAATAAACAGATAAAGACCAGTATGGTCCATCTAGTCTGCCCAGTAAGATGGCAAGAGTAGGTGCACCTGACACTCCGTGCAGGCCACCCCTCCCCATGTCTTTGTTTAAGGGGCGAACCCACTGCTCCGTGTAGGATACCCCTGTATGTTGAGAAATTAGTTAGTTAAGTTTATTTTGATTTTATCCTATTTCTGTAAAGGGATCCACTGTGTCTGTCCCATACCATTTTGAATTCTGTCACTGTATTTGCTCCCAACACTTCCATCAGGAGGGCATTCCAAGCATCTACCACCCTTTCAGTGAAAAAGTATTTCCTGACATTGCCTTTCAATTTACCCCCTTGCAGCTTCATGTTATGCCCTCTAGTTTTACAGCTTCCCCGTCTTTGGAAGAGGTTTGTTTGTTCATTATTTCTCTTTAAGTATTTAAAGGTCTAAATCATATCTCCCCTGTCCTTCCTCTCCTCCAGAGTGTACATATTTAGGTCTTCAAGTCTCTTCTCATAAGGCTTCTGACGCAGGCTCCAAATCATTTTGGTAGCCTTCCTCTGAACAGTTTCCAGTCTTTTTATATCCTTTGCCAGATATGTTCTCCAAAACTGAACACAGTATTCCAAGTGAGGCCTCACCAGTGACTTATACAGTGGCATTAGTAATTCTTCCTTTCTGCTGGTAATTCCTCTTGTTTTGCAAATTCATTTGCTTCCTTCCCTGTGTGTGTTTGTGGATTCTTACTCATTCCTTCTAGTCATCAGAACACTTGTCCAAGTTTACATTCATATTTCAGCACTTTTTATTTATTTGGATCCAATGATGCTGTTAGGTGGGCCTGAAGGCCTATGATAGTAGCTCTGTATATGTAATAAATCAATCTCTATGAAGCCTAGCCTTCCTTCAGCTCTAGGGATGTACAGTCTCGGCATACACTGATTCTTGTAAATTACCTCATAGGCATGGGGGAGTGTTCTTGTTTGCACATCCAGTTTTTCAAGATCTTTAAGAGGCCAATCTACAGTCCCAAAGGTGTATGACATATCAGGAATTAACAGTTGATTGATGGATTGTATCTTATTCCACAATATTTTTTTATTCTGCACTTTTCAATAATGATTTTAATCTCCTATATTATTCTTTATTGATCTTTTCTCTCATTAATTTCTGCTTGAGTGTTGTTCCTTCCTATACTCCAAGATATTTATATATGCCTTCCTATTTAAGTTCCTTGATATCACACCTTCAGCCAGAGAAATGTTTTCTGTTTTACTCAAGTTCCTCTAAACAAAAGTTGCCTTAGCACATTTGTCAAGGCTAAAAGTCATCCTGTCATCAGAAAAGCTTTTCAATACATGTAGTTGCTCTGCTAATTGTTGGTCACTGGAACTGTAGAGTTTCAGGCCATCAACAAATAGTAAATATGAGGTTACCTCTGGGTTATTGCCTTCTTTGGGATATGGATTTAGCCTGAATCCTAAAGTGTTGATAAGAGTACTCATTGGATTAATCACCCTACGAAACAGATGTGGCGATAGGGAATCTCCTTGAAATATTCCTCACTGGATTTTGATTTTAGGAATGATGTACTAACCATCTTCCTACTTCAAAAAGAGTGTAGTTTCCCACATTGTCATGGTAAATTTAATGTACTCTATCAAACCAAGATTTATTTTATACATCTCAAGGCAATTTATTATCCAAGAGTGTGAGACGCTATTATAATTATAATAAATCCATGTTATTATTTGATTTCTGCTTTTCTTAATGCTGGCAATGATGGCCTTATTCAACATTAAATGGTCTTTTGTTCCATATGCTCCCTTCTTATTGCCCTTCTGCTCTATTGCCATGAGGTAATACAATCATATATTCTGTCTGCATCTATCACAGTGAACCACTTATAGTTATCTATTTAACCATTCCACCCCCACCCATGATTTTATAACCTTCTATCTTTTCCCCTCTGCCATCTTTCTTTTCCAAGCTGAAGGGACCTAACCTATTTAGCCTTAGTAAACATGTCCCAAAATATTAGTGCAGTTGTTGCTAAAGCATACAGCATTCACAGCTAAGCTCTGATCTTCTATATCTGCTTATATTCCGCATCAATTTAACAGAATCAAGCTAATAGCAGCAGTGCTAGAAACTACAGGTGGCATATTCAACAGCGGCAGCTAGGCTAATTAATAGCACCTAGCCGCTCCCGCCGTTGTAAGTAAAACCGGATATTCCATTTCCACCTCTGAATATTCAGGCTTGCTGGATAGCGGTGGCATCCCTATCTGGTTAGTGGCAATATTCAGCTGCTTACCAGATAGATATGTCCGGTTAAAATTAGGACAGCTATTCAGTTGACCTAACTTTCTCTGGTTTAGCTATCTGGTTAGCTGCTGAATATTACCACTAATCTGATAGCAGCTATCACTGCCCCCAATCCTTCCACAAACTGCCCTGGTTTTAATCAACCATTTTTTCGGCAAGCCTGTGGGGATATTCAATAGCACTAAGCTGTTAGTGCCACAGAATATAAGAGCTGACCACAATTTAACCGGTTAGCAGGTCTGCTAACTAACTAAAACACTGTGAAAATGCCTCCTTATCATTCTGAACCCGGATAATCTGAAAACTACCATTCTCAACACTGTTCATGGATAACTGCTGAGCTTAACATATTAACATCTGTTGCTAAAAGAAAGGGACTTACAAAGCAAAACTGTAAGAAAGCAATCATTTTGTTCTAGGCATGCAAGATTTAGAAAGCTTACACGAGAAGAACTGTTTCTTGCCATGTATAAATGATCTTTTCCATTTTAAATACAAGATGTTGTATTAAATCTCTGGTTGCTTACCAGCTCCCCTACTGCCACAGTCATCAAGGGATGTGGTATTAGTGGCACCAAAACATTCCATGTAGATTTCTATCTGAGAGCTTGATATGGCTGTCAGTTAGCTTGGATGAGAAGAGAGAGATATTGTAGTTCTACTATGGCTTTGCTGCCCTGAATGAGCCTAATGTTGACTGATCTTAGAAGCTAAGCAGGGTAGGGCCTGACTAGTATGTGGATGGGTAACCAGCTTGGAATAACAGGTATTGTAAACTTGCTGTGTGAAAGAAAGGCCTAGTAGTCTATTTCTGGTCACATCTTGTCAAGAAAACCCAGAGGCTGGGTCATCAGTGGTCAGCATTGATTTGATGGACTTCACACACCCAGAACTGGCTTGACTACATCCCCTGAAGAAATGCATGTGTCCCACTGACATGTGTGGTATGTGTACAGTGCATGTGCTCGGCACCTGCATTTCTTGGTTGCAATCAGTGCCAGTGTGTGATAGGTAGTCCTTGCAGACACACCTAGGATACACCTGTGTCCATCTGTATTTCCCAGTCATGTCTAGCCCTTGTGGACTATGATGCACCCAGAATAGTGCATATCCTGTGTGGGTGCCATGGTCACATGATTTAAGTGAAGGGGGGTGTTTGGACCCATAGGCGGATTATGTAGCACCACTCAAACCGCCCTCTGGGGCTCAGGGTGGGGGACAGGATCTCCCACCAACATATCCACATTCTACATCCCTGCAATGGTGGCAGTAGAGGGGACCATCAACCCCAGTCCTGCTGGGGAACAGGCACGGTAATACCACTGCTGCGATGTTAAGACGGTTTAGTAAACATACCCCTGTGTTTCCTGGCAATATAAAAGGAGATAAGGAAAGCAATTCAACATGTGACTGTAGCGTCTGTATGGGTGACTAGATTTTTTTTTTACTATCAGTCTCAAGCTTTACACTCACGTCTTCTTATCCAATTTTTGTTTACTTTATTTTTATTATTTTAGATAATAGGGGCCAATTGAAGCCACATAACTAAGCAAAGAGCGCTTAACCCAGATTGATTAGCTATCTGAAGATTGCCCTCAGTTGATTGGATAAACGTACACATAGGTAGCATCAGAATGAGTAATGCCAGCACTCAGGGACATATTTATTTTATTATTTATTTATTTAATGTCTCTTCTATACTGCCCTATTCCCATCAGCGTGGTTTACATTTAACAGAACCTTGTACAATGCAGACGGGCTACATTGTATTTCCAATAAAACAGGAGATAGAACTTGGACCTAACTGGGGTAACTTTCTACAAAATTATTTACACTAATAAATATTGTACATACTGATATTTACATAGCGTTGCACCTAAGAGGCTGGCTGCTCTATGGCATGCTGGGTGTGGTGTTAGAGAGGTCTTGGTGATTGGGGTGGCTGTTTGTGAGCTGTCCCTTGAGTAGTACCTTCTTGGTGATTCGGGTGGCTATTTGCGAGTTGTCGTCTGTGTAGTGTCTTATGAATAGGTGGTGCTTCAGTGCCTTCCTGAATTGTGCCAGGTCGGTGATTGCTCGAATGGCTCTAGGGAGGGCATTCCAGCATCTGGGCGCATAGAGCATGAACGCCCTATTGGATATTGCCCGGGTGCATTTTGTTGTTTCCTTTGGAATTAGCAGAGTATTGAGAGCTGTGGTTCTTCTGGATCTGTTCTGGGGGGGGGGGGGGGGTGGATTAGCTCGGTAATGGAGGTGGAGGGTTGGTTGTTTATGGCCTTGAAGGTCATTACTAGGATCTTGAAAGATAGTCTGCCGTGGATTGGTAACCAGTAAAGATTTTTTAGGATTGGTGTAATGTGGTCCGTTCTTGAGGCTCTGGATAGAATTCTGGCGGCTGCATTCATTGCAAGCTGGAGTGGATTCAGCGATGCTTGTGGGAGCCCATGTAGGATTGCATTGGCATAGTCGAAGTGTGGGATTATGAGGGCTTGATAGACTGTTCGGAAGTCATCTGGGTCGAGTAGTGGTCGTAGTGTCCGTACTTTATGGTATATTGCCTTGACTGTGTTTCCAAAGTGGGTTTTCATGTCCAGCCGTTGGTCCAAGGTGACTCCTAGGTAGTGAATTGTGGGTTTGGCTATCAGCTCGGTGTCCCTCACCTTTAAGGCCACTGGAGGGATGAAACCTTGGTTCCTGGTGATGAAGAGAACGTATGTCTTGTTGTGGTTTATTCGGAGGTTTTGAGTATGGAGCCAGTCAGCAACAGCGTCGAAGCAGCTTGTTAGTGGAGAGAAATCTGGCTGGTCAGTTGCAAATGGCATGTATAGTAGTATAGTAGTACGTCATCTGCGTATACCAGGCGTGCGACGTTAAAGGAGCAAATCAGGGTACAGATGGGCTGCATGTATATGTTGAACATCAGTGCAGACAGTGAGGATCCCTGAGGCACACCTTGTTTTTGCTGGAACGGTTCTGAGGTTGCGGTGCCGGTTCTAACGTGCTGCCATCTGTTAGTCAGGTAGGATTTGCACCAGCTAAGAGCTGTGTCCTGTATTCCTTTTTCTTTGAGCCGTCCCAAGAGGACCTCGTGGCTAACGGAGTCAAAAGCTGCTGCAATATCCATGAAGATAAGGGCATACCCTTGTCGGATGGTCATCAACTCCCGAGAGTATGGTATTGAAGAGGGTGGTGAGGAGAGTTTCCACGCTGTGGGCCTCCCTGAAACCGTGCTGACATGGGTCCAGAGGGGCGGCAGTCTCGATATGCTGTTGAATTTGTCATTGGACTAACTTTTCAATTATCTTGGCGAGAAGTGGGATGCTTGATATTGGTCTAAAGGATTCGACCTTCAGGGGGTCCAGTTTGCTGTTTTTCAGCAACGGCCTGATGGAGGTGTGTTTCAGCCTCTGTGGGAATGATCCAGTTGAGAATGACTGCTCCATGAGTTTAGTCAGGAACTGGCTGAGTTCATAATGTAGTTCTTTTATCCAGAATGCTGGACAGGGGTCGTTTGGTGCGGTAGTGGTGCTGATGGAGGCGATGGTGTCTTCTATGTCTCTCTTTGATAGGGTAGAGAATTTGGTCAGTGGTATTATATGGAGAGGCTTGTTCACGGGCGTGGGGCTTGTGATCTTGTTGGTTTGGTGAGTTTTTGATTGTAGATAGTCTGCAAATTGTTGCGGCTGGGGCATGCATGGTTGGTCTGGGGCCGGTTCCTTTGTTAATGTCTTCACTATATTGAATACGTCATGTGGTTTACACAGCAAGCGTTTCAGAAGGTCCGTGTGGTATTGCTTCCTTCTCTCTAATATTGCTTCTCGGTGCTTACTTAGGTGTAAGCTATATGCACTCTGTGCTTCGGCGGAGCGTGATCGGCGCCATCATCTTTCTAGCCTGCGTAGGTAAAGGAGTGATGATCGTAATTCAGTGGAATACCATGGGGCCGGCTCTCGTCTCCTTGGAGTTTTGTTCACAGTTGGGAGCTGGGAAATGGCACGGAGGCTGTTGTCCCAGCTAGAGATCATTTCCTCCAAATTAGACGCTGTTGTGTTGAGAAATGGAATGGCTTTCTCCAGGATTTTTTCCTTGACAAAGGGTCAGAATCGCCTTGCCGATGTTTTGGGGAAGACAGTGGCTCTGCTGGCGTTGTTATGTCTGTGACAGTGGGTAGGTATTTGGAATCTTATCAGGTTGTGGTCAGACCAGGGTACTGGGGTTATAGACATTGCAAGCCAATTGTGGGGCAAAGACCAGGTCCAGTTTGTTTCCTCTCACGTGGGTGGGTGCATCGACTAGTTGCTTTTTTCCTAGCTCCTTGATTGCTTCAAGGAAGGCTGCAGACTGGGTATCTTGCAGAGCAGGCAGGTTGAAGTCGCCTAGTAGCCAACTTGGGGAGCGTGGATTACTGGTGTTGCAGGCGAGGTCGATTATAGTCGAGAGGTCGTCTGGTGATGCCACCAGTGCTCTGTAGAGCAGATTGATTGTGCAATGATTGTTGGCTATGGTGAGTGTGTCTAGGTGAGCTGTGCTGGTGGAGCTGATCAGTTGAAACTGTAGTTCTGTTTTGGGGAGGGTGAGCGTTCCTCCACCTCTAATGTTATCTCTGTGGCAGGTGTGGAGTGAGAAGTTGGGGGGTAACATCTGGTTGAGCAGGAAAGTGTTGCAGTCAGATAGCCATGTCTCTGTGATCATTAGAATGTCCAAGTAATGGGTGGTTATCAGATCTGAGACAACTGGCCATTTTTTGCGGATAGAGCGGGCATTGATGAGTGCACATTTCAGCCTGTGTTGGTGAGGGTATATCTCTGTGTGGGGCTTTTTGGTGTGTTGTAGTGAAATGTACAATATGTGGGGGTGAGGTGTGAGCTTGACTTCGGTTGAGGAGTGGTGAGGATTATCTGTCCATCTCCTCCCATAGCTCCGTAGGATTGGTATGTGGTTGCAGATTGGATTAAGGGCAAGTGATCCGATGGGTAGGCCAGCGAGGAGGTAGAAGCTAGCCAGTGCTAGGAATGGGTGCATCATTATGATTGTTCTTGCTGAACCTTGGTATTTGATCTAGTACAGGCAGGTAAATCAGGCACGCTATCTGATCTAGTACAGACAGATGACGGAGGCCACTGATTGATCGCTCCAGAGTCAGTATTTAGCAGGAATATATATAGTATATAGCAGGAAATGAGCTCTCTGACTATGACCACTCCATTCTTGACCCCTTTCTCCCTCTGCCAAAGCAGTGCTGGAAGCACCTCTTAAATACATTGCCTGCTCATCCCAACCTAGTTTCAGCTCTGTGCGCAGGCTTCCATAGCATGTGTACATTTAGCCATGGGAAAAAGACATTTCTGATTAGGAGTGAGATTTAGGCTAGGGGAGGCAAATAATAAACATCCATTTGATTTTCAAATGTATGTACGTTATTTATTTAATCCCTACTCAGCTGCCCACATCAATGCCATATGTAAAAGCATGTAGAAGCTTTGTACATTCACATATTCCACTAACTAATCTTCAAAGAGAAACAACTTGGGCAGTTTCTCTTTGAAAATTTGCTTAACAGATGTGCTTTAAAAGTGCCCAAGCAGTTTGCATTTGCAACTCTGCAGGCTAATTGAAAATTCCCCTTCATTGTTCCTGGAATAATAAAGCAAATATGATAATCAAGCAAACCATGAAATAGCTATACTACAGCAGAAAAGCACAAAGGAAAAGAAGAAGAGACAAGTATTGCCTAGATAATCATCAAAAAGAGAAAGTAAAGAAAAGCATACACTTCTAAAGGGCCCTTTTCCTAAGCTGCGGCAACTTTTTATACCTATGGCATGTTTGGCGTAAAAACTACTGCACAGGAAGTGCAAAAGTCATGCACTGTTAGGGGCATGGTCAGCATGTTCTCTGCAGTTACTATACAGCAGCGGCATGCTTAATTAGCACGGGTGCGTTTAATGCCATCTATCGAGGTAACATTAAGGGGCTTGTTTACAAAGCCGCGGTAGTGGTTCGCGATCGCGATCGCAACCGCGGCCCCATTGAAATCAATGGGGCCGCGGCTCCGATAACGATCGCAAACCGCTACCGCGGCTTTGTAAACAAGCCCCTAAGTGTATCTGTGCTAATTGCAACATTGACAGCACACGATATGTACCCCCACACTAATCGCAATGTGCTCTTCACCCCTAGCCCGTCCATTCCCTGCCTCCATCGCGCTATGTCCAGGTACCATGGGAATTAACATGCGGCAATTGTCATGCCATTGCAGTAAGAATTACTGCACACTAAATGCTTGTTCATGGCTTAGCACATTTCAGTAAAAGGGCTCTTTAGAGTAACGAATGTGGCTGTGGAAAAAACCCAGAAATGAAATTACATTGATGTACCTTCAAAATACATCCAGAAAAGCATTTTAAATCTCATCATTAATATCGCTGAAATCAAGAGAGGAATTTACAACATGAGATCCCTGATGTAAACTTTTCAGAGGAAACTCAGTTGCTGTGGGTCCCATAATAAATAGGAATCTTTCCATTTGGCATTCTAAAGACAATCCTGCACCAATACTCACCACTTCTGGCTCAGTTATAAACTTTTTCAAAATCATGTGTCTGTCTAGATACAGTAGGGAATAACATAACCATCCATCTCAAAAAACAGTGTATCCATTTTCTGCAAAGCAAAGTTCTCAGGATCCAATCTCCGATTCTAATGTAAAAGTAAGCGGGAATGTAGATTTCTCAGTCTCCACAGCAATTTCAAGTTCCTTCCTGAGGTTTACACTTATGGCCATGCACCAGGCTTTTTTCTCTTGTGACCAGCACTGGTGCAGACTGGAGGTGCCCTAGTGGGAGGAGTGGCCTAGTGGTTAGGACAAGGTACTTCAGGCTGGAGGGCCAAGGGTTCAAATCCCACCTGGGGACAGCAATCTCAGGCCAGAGGGACTGGGATTTCTAGTCCTATAGGCACTCCTTGTGGTCTTGGGCAAGCCACTTAACCCTCCATTGCCCATGTTCCCTGTAAGTATTAGTGTATGTGTGTCATATCCCCTTGTGTTAAATGTATCTCCCAATTGACTGCTTTGACCTGGTGAAAAGTGGGATATAAATACAGCAAAATAAATAAATAAAATAAATAGGCAGGCCCTCTATCTTGCCACTCCTCTGTGGCCCCCTCCACCCCAATTGCCACCTCTGCCGTCCCTCTCTGGGGCTTGCAGTGGCGACAATGGACCCCAAACTGTGACACAGCACCTATCTGCACATGCTGGCACTGCATTGCAGTTTCCTTTGATTTGCCTCTTCAGCTTCTGCCCTCCTCTGGCACCAACTGCTGGTTTGCATAAACCGGAAGATACAAAACAAAAGAAACCACAACATATCACCAGCATGTGCAGGTTTGGGGTCCATTGGTGATGCTGCAGGCCCCGGAGAAGTCATGTTAGAAAGCTTACATGTGTAACTGTAGATCTTACATGTAGATCTCAGCATGCAGTTTTCAAGGGCGCACACTGTTGGCATCTTTGGGAGAACCAAAAATTCTGCATGCATTTCTGATTTTGCAAGTGCAATACACATATATTTAACGCAGGTAAGTATGTCGGCCAACTGCTCCTTTGGAAATGGGGTTTTCCTGAGTGATTGACAGGGCAAATGTGCTTACCTCTATGCTCTTTAAACCACCTCAAAAATAACAAAGTAAGAGGGGTTTTTTTTTTTTTTTTTTGGCTGAGCTCCTTAATTGCTTTTCTGGATAAGGGGCAGATTGTTGCCAAAAATCATCTTATTACTACAGCTAGTTATTATTTGTATAGCACTACAAGACAGACAGCATAACAAACTGGGGACTAGGGGAAATCTAGGGGATTGGTACAGGTACACGCAGGCGGTGAACACAAGAAGAAGGGGGTAATCAAGCATAAGGATTCTGTCCCTGGACCCTGTTCTCTCCTCAGTTTCTCCCCTCCCCTTTGTCTATTCTCTCCTCTCCTTCCCCTTTCCTCTTAACCTTAAAATGCATCCTCTATTGCTCCAAGATCTGGATTATAATCCATGCACTGCATAACAATGCCTACAAGTAATGTAAACAAACTAGTAGCAGTACATGCCCTCTGCTGACCTGGAAACCCCTGCACCTTTAAGAAGACAGACTCGGAGAGAACATATTACTGCAGACTTCAGTTTGTATACATCAGTGGCTCTCTGGGTAATGTCCAATCCCACAATAGGGCAATCCTCCCTTGTCCTGGACAAACAGTTTTGTAAACCTCTACACTTATGTGCAGTGGTGTAAGTTCTAGTGAGGGGCCCCCAACAAAGTTTTGCTGAGGGAGCCCCATTGTCACTGCAGCAGTGGTGGAGCAGAGCCCCTCCCCCTGCACAAGCAAACTTTAGAATGTTTGCCGCACTGCCTCCACTTTTCTTTTAAGTTTTGAGGTCTGGCAGCCGTTACCTCCTGGCCATTGCCAGGCTAAAGTCTCACGGGAGGTGATGGCTGTCGGGCCTCAAAAAAAAACAAGAGAGGAGGTGAGTGGAGACAGTGCAGCAAATGTTTTAAAGTAAGTTTGTCACTCTGCCTTTACTGCGTCCTTGTGGGCCCCTTCCTGTACTGCGGAGGCTACTTGGGTGGAATTTATGACACTGCTTAGGTAGCATAGGCATGGTCCTAAGTGTTGCACCATCTCCCACTGGCAGAGGACTCTCACACACCTTCAAGCTGCTTGATGGGAACTGCTGACAGACCTCCTCAGTTTCACAGCTAGCTACACACTAGCTACACACTTGTAGTCAAGTCTCATCATCCCTACCCACTAAGCACACTGCTCCTAGTCACTCTCACCCATCAACCTAAATCCAATCCGTCATTCACACACCCCTCACCCTTGCACAGAATTAAACACACAGATCCCATTCCCCACTCATTCAAACAAAACACACTGCCACTCACTATGGATGCAGGCACACGTAACCACCCACCCATACAGACTCACTTAGTCATACACATCTTGCACTTACGCACAACAGACCCTTACTACATACTCGTAGAGGCCCTCTATTCCACTACCCACAGCCCCCACTACAGCTTGCAAGCCCTGTATATCAAGCATAGTGAGGACAGCACAAAACAATTACGACCCGATATTTGAAAGGCATTTATACGGTTTACAGCCTAGTAAACTGTGTAAATGCCTTAGATGGGGATATTCAACAGTACATACGCGGTTAGTACCATTGAATATCCCCTTCTATCAGGGGCGGCGCAAGGGGGGGTGCGGGGCCATGTGTGGAGACTCAGTGCAGGGCCTCATTTGCATAAGGGACACAATTTGCATGAATATTTGCATAATGTTAACATGCATTAACTTTTAGAAAACATGCCTCTTAGTGAGTGTATGGATAAAGAACGATTACCAGATTTCTACATTACGATATTCCAGTGCCAACCACCAAGCACATTAGGAAGTACTACAAACACTGCCCATTTAGAGCCCATAGTAAACCCACCATATGATAACAGTACTACCTGGACTCATAAAGCACCAAATCCTACCTATCAAAAGGCAACACTGTAAATATTTAACCAATACATCTCAGAATACCAGTATATCTCCTACTGGGGAAAGAACAAGTGGCACTGTCAAACAGAAACTACATAAATAGAATACCTCAGCTCGGTTACACCATCGGAACACAGACCATCACCAAACAAAAAACAAGGGATCACAATTTAGAAATAGGAAGACAATAATTAAACTGAGAATCCCAAAAGTCAAACTTGGAATGTACAACACTATAGAAATAAAACTATAAATTAATTTCCTCTTGTACTAACAAAATGCAGACATTAAAGATACACATTTCCCAGAGCTGACATATTCCAGTTAATAAATTCAAAATAAAAACTATTTTTCTACCTTTTGTTGTTTTTGTGCATTTTATTTTCAGTTGCAATTGCTCCAGCACTTTCTTCTGGTTTCTTTGTGTCTTCTGCTAACTCTCCATTGTCTGCTGTCCATTTGTCCTTTCTTCTCTCTTCTAGATTTTTTCCATTCTCTCTTTACATCTGCTTTAACATACTGATCTATCCCCTTTTGCTCTTTCCTCCATCTCTTTCTTTATTCCTTTTCATCCACTCAAATTTTACCCCTCCATCCTCAATCCCCACTTACTCTCCCAATACCCGGCCAATCGTAGATTTTTCTTCCCTCCCACACAAAATATTTTTCTCCTCTCCATTTCACTCTCCCGACCCCATCCCATTCTAGTCCTCCCCAACATCAGCTCCCTTCTAGTTCCAGCCCCACCCTACATCTGCTCCCTTCTAGTCCCCGCATCAGTCTATTTCCAGTCCTAGCTCCCCATCAGCCCATATCTAATCCTAGTCTCCCATCAACCCATTTCCAATCCTATCCTAGCTCCTCTATCAGCCCATTTCTTTTCCTATTCTAGCCCCTCCATCAGCCCATTTCCAGTCCTAGTTCCCCCCCACTCAGCCCATTTCCAATCTAAGCCCCCCATGAGCCTATTTCCAGTCCTTGCTACCCCATCCATTTCCAATCCTATCCTAGCTCCCCATCAACCCATTTCCAGTCCTATCCCAAGCCCCATCAACCTATTTCCAGTCCTATCCTAGCTCCCCATCAACCCATTTCAGTCCTAGATCGCCCCCACTCAGCCCATTTCCAGTCCAAGCCCCCCCCCCCACTCAGCCATTTCCAGTCCAAGTACCCTCCCCTTCAGCTATTTCCAGTCCAAGCTCTCTCCCACTCAGCCCATTTCCAATCCAAGGCCCCCCAAACAGCCCATTTCCAGTCTTATCCTAGCCCCTCCATCAGCCCATATCCAATCCTAGCTCCCCCCCATTCAGTCCATTTCCAGTCCAAGCCCCCCTCCCATCAGTTATTTCCAGTCCAAGCCCCCCTCCCATCAGTTATTTCCAGTTCAAGCCCCCCCACTCAGCCATTTCCAGTACCAAGCCCCCCTCCCCATCAGCTATTACCAGTCCTAGCTCCCCCCCCCCCCACTCAGCCCATTTCCAATCTAATTCCCCCAAACGGCCCATTTCCAGTCTTATCCTAGACCCTCCATCAGCCCATGTCCAGTCCTAGCTCCCTCCACTCAGCCCATTTCCAGACCAAGGCTCCCTCCCCATCAGCTATTACCAGTCCTAGCTCCCCCCCCCTGCCACTCAGCCCATTTCCAATCTAAGCCCCCCCCAAACAGCCCATTTCCAGTCTTATCCTAGCCCCTCCATCAGCCCATATCCAGTCCTAGCTCCCTCCCTCCACTCAGCCCATTTCCAGACCAAGACCCCCTCCCCATCAGCTATTTCCAGTCTAAGCCCCCTCTCCACTCAGCCCATTTCCAGTTCAATCCCCCTTCCACTCAGCCTATTTTGTGTCCTAGCTCCCCCCCCCCCCCCACAACCCATTTCCAGTCCAAGCCCCCTCCCCCTCCCCTCCTGAAGAGCCCCGTGGTTGTTTAAGATGCAGGCAGGGGCAACTTTAGAGGGAGCCAGAAAGGCCCCGGCTCATCTCTGCAACTGTTGAAGTGAAGCGCATCTATTACCTTTACTTCGACAGCTGTACTAACGTTTAGAACGCTGCTATGATGAGGTCAAAGGGAACTTCCTGTTTCCCGCGCTCAGCACAGCAGTGGTCTAAATGTCATTACAGCTGCCGATGTGAAGGAAATAGACGCGCTTCACTTTGGCAACTGTAGAGGTGAGCCGGGGCCTCTCCGGCTCCCTCTAAAGTCGCCCTGCCTGCCGCCGGTGTTCAGGATGTTGTTTACGTGGGGCCCCTTGAAACACGGGGCCCAGTGCAAACAACATTCTTGCTCAATGGATGGGCCGGTCCTGCCTTCTATGTCCCCTAAGCTGTCCGATGGCCGGTTGCATCCAGGCATGTTGGGGTCATATTGGGGCGGAGCAGAGGCGGGGAATGGCACTAACTGGGCAGCAGTGATATTGCATGGAAAACCCTCGCCTATCTTTAAAGTGCTGATCGCTAACTGGTTAGCAGCCAATTTCGCTGTGCCTGGTTAGCCCGGCGGCTTCCTGTCCCTGCGGCGATCACCGGATATTCAATACCATTGGCATGGCATTGAATATCTGGTTTAGAGATTGCCAGGGAGGGCTGTGCGTCTCATTGGTGCATAGTCCTTCCAAACAGTAGGCAGCTGAAAATTGGGCCCTTAGTTTTAGATTTACATATTTGTTACTGATACCTTAAATTCAGTGAAGGTGCTGCTTATTATATAGTTTGGACTGGGGGGGGGTTATATTGGGGCTATTGAGATCTTGTAATTTGTGTGCAACAGAGATGCATCGGGGCCACCTCCAGACCCCCATGATTCTTTAGTATGGGAAGACTGTCAAGTTCCTTGTTATCCTTGTGTGGGACTAAAAGCAGTGGTGTGAAATGGCGTAAATATCATTATATCGTCTCCGTATAGTTGATAGCCAACATTGAACTTCTGGACTGTGTAGCAGAGAGGCCTGATGGAGTAAAGAGGAGATTGCGGAACCCTAGGGAACTCCTTGGGGAAGAGTGTAAGGTGCTGAGGAGTGATTTCCAATTCTTATCTGAGTCCGTTGGGAGATGTAGGAGTGGATCCATTCAAGTGGTTTACCTTGAACATCAATGTTGTTGAGCTGGTTAAGCAGAATCTGGTGGGACACTGTGTCAAACACTGCTGAGATGTCTAGGAAGAGCAGCACGTAACCAGTGGAAGCTTTTTCCATTCCAGTGATGAGTGTTGATATGAGTGAAGTGAGCAATGTTTTGGCACTGTGGAAGGGGCGTAGCCCATGTTGACTATTATCCAGGGGTGCATATGTGTCAATGTGCTCCTGGAGTTGAAGTTGAACTGCCTTTTCAGTGATTTTAGCAAGGAATGGAACACTGGCTATGGGCCTGTATGAGGTGGGTGATCTTGGGTCTAGGTTGGGTTTCTTTAGGAGGGGGTCTAATGGAGGCTTGTTTGAGAGAGGGTGGGAGGTAGGCTTATGAGAGGAAAGTTTGAAGGATGGTGGAAATAAATGGTAGGAGCTGCAGTTTTGACACAGGATACCAGACAGGGGTCTAGTGAAGAGGTGGCAATGTTGATGTGTGAAATGCTGTCCAGGTGTTCATCAGGAGGGTTGGATAGTTGAGGTTGCACTGCAAGGTGTAGGTATGATGAGGGCAGTGGTGCTATGCTGATTTTGTTTGGCTTTGAGGAAGTCAGCCATCTCTTGGAGGTCGAGGGTGTGGTTCTGATGAGGCTGGTTAGGGTCTCTCATGAGGGTTCTGACCAGGTTGAAAAGTTCCCTTGGCTTATTGAGGGCATGGAGGAGGATGTTATGGTGTTCACAGTTGGCATTGAGGGTATTGTTGCAGTAGGCTGTGAACATGTCCAGGTAGCTGGTCTTTAGCAGAGGGTCCTTGGACTTTCTCCATCTGCGTTCGATTCTTCGGAGTACATGTGGGTGGAATACCAGTGTGCATGGGGTCGACATGCTTTGGAAGGAACTTGAGGTGCAGCCTTGGAGGCATTGGAGATGATGGTGTTCCAGGCATCTACTATTGAGTCAAGGTCTGTATCTTGTGATGTGTCTTCTAGGGTAGGGAGAGCCTTTTCAATGAAGGAGGGTTCGTTGAAGGCTAAGAATCTTCTTGCTGTGGGAGTTTCAGTATAAGGAGGATAGTTGAGATGGAGGCGGGGTAGTGTGAAGGTTACACAGGTACACTAAAAAATTTTTTTTTTAAACTGCCTCTAATGTTTCGATTGATTTTTACGTTTTTTGGTGCGCTGAATCCAAATCTGGTAACCAATTTGCTCCATCACGTACAGATTTTTTGCTACATTGGGTTAGCAGTTTGAGGTGAACGTTTCAGATTGAGTGCGATCGAGATAAAAGTTTCTTGGATGAATTCTTTATACTAATTGTTTAGTAGTTATTCAAATAAGAATAAAGAAAATTGTAACAAGGCAGCACATAAGAATAGAGTAATGTCAACAAAACACACTGTGATGGTAGCAAAATTGTCTGCACTTAAAACAGCCACATACATGTGCACAAATATTGAGCATATAAGAGCGAGGTTAGACACAAAGCAAAGCAAAGAAATGTGCAAAAAATGTTGTACAGGTATGTATGTAAGAATAGAAAACGCAAACCGCACCATTGCAATACATGAAGACAAACACCCGATGGTGTGAAAATAAAATTCTAATAAATGAGATCCGACACTGTGGTAATAACTAGCAAATTTTTATTTCAAAGTTTAGTAAAAACACGATATTTGTCAACACAGTTTAGATTTTAAAGTCATTCTTGGGTCAATCAATCTCCTGGTGGGCCCGTTTCTTCTTCCCCCGAATGCTTCTCTTGGTGCTCTGCTTGGCGTATTTTTCATCTGGGGTTTCCCGCAGCAGCAACCAGCAGAAATCAGCCATCATAGTGGTGTTCCATCTTCCTTGGTACCTTCTCTCTGCGTCCTTGATGTCCTGGTGAAACCTTTCACCTTGTTCTTCACTGTACGCCCCCAGGTTTTCGGGAAAGTAGTTCACATGGGAGTGCAAGAAATGGACTTTCAGGCTCATGTTACAGCCTTGTTCTTTGAAGGCATTGAGCATCCTGGCAACAATATCCTTATAGTTCTCATCCCGCCTGTTCCCCAAGAATTTGAGAACAACATCCTTGAAGGAATCCCAGGCTTCTTTTTCCTTCTCAGACATCGTTTCAGCGAATGCTCCATCTGAAATGAGTTTCCGTATATCAGGGCCAACAAACACTCCTTCCTTTAGCTTTGCTTCAGAAAGTCGGGGGAACTTTGAGCAAAGGCACCGAAAGCACTCACCATCTTTTGGAAGGGACTTGATGAATTGCTTAATGAGACCCAACTTAATGTGGAGAGGTGGTAATAGAATTTTATCACGAGGTACCAAGCTCTCATGAAGAACATTTTTCTCACCGGGTCTCAAATACTCCCAAATTGGCCAGTCTTTTTTCCCCCAGTGTAGGTCGTGGGCCCGGCTATCCCACAAGCAAAGGAAGCAGGGATATTTGGTGAAACCGGATTGCTGCCCTAATAGCATGGATAGAATTTTAAAGTCTCCACAAATCATCCACTTATGCTCATCATAACGAATCTTCTGAACAATCAGGGCCAAATTCTCGTATTTTTCTTGGAGAATAACAGAGTGAGCAATAGGAACTGAAGCGAATGTGTTGCCATTATGAAGAAGAACACCTTTTATGCTGTCTTTTGACGAATCAATGAACAGCCGCCATTCAGCAGGATCATACTTGAGTTTAAACTTTTCCATCACTCCGTATATATCGTTGCAAAATACCAAATCTTCCTCTTTGCTGAAATACTTCAAAAATTGTGTCTCGCGGTTGCGGTACCAATAAAAAGTTGTTCCTGGTGACAATAGATTTTTCTGTTTAAGCCGAGAACCTAGCAGTTGGGCAGCATCTTTTGGGAGTCCTAAATCCCGGACTAAATCATTCAATTCAGCTTGAGAGAAAAGTTCAGGTTTCGGATCTGGTTCAGTTTCAAACTCGGAAGTACTGGACTCATCGGGAAAAGCCATCTGATGAGTCTCATCATGATCAGAACCGTCCACACAAATATGATCCAAAGATTTTGGTGGTTCAGGCACAGATACTTTGTTGCTATGAGGCATAGGCCTAATTGCTGAGGGAAGGTTGGGGTAACTTATTACGTTCTTATTTTTTAAGTTGTATCCCTTCACAATGCAAGAGCAAAAATAGCAGTCACTGCTGTGGTCTCTTTGTTCACGCCACATCATAGGTATTCCGAAACAAAATGCTTGTTTTTTACCTTTCATCCATAAGCGTAGATCTTCCTCACATGTCTTGCACACTTTGTGAGGAGCCCACGGTTTGTCTTGATCGCCTAACTTCAAACCGAAATAGGCGAAATATACTTTTTTAATAAATGCAGAAATGTTCCTCTGCTGCTTTTTCACGGTATATTCCCCACAAATAAAACAAAAACTGTCCGGAGAGTTGACGCAACCTCTGGCTCTGTGAGCCATCACAAATACACAGCACTGCAAACTACAACTGTAGTGAACCACTTCGGAATAAAGCTGGATTACGACTGAGCAAACAAAAGGTAATAATGAACTTGCAAGAAACTGAAATTTGACAGGAACGTTCATGTCGCAACCACCGTGTTTGAGCGAGCGAACGAGGCGAGGCGAACAGGAAAGAACATGCGCCAGCGCGAGTACTGGATTTAGCCCCCCGCCTCCCAATTGTCCTGTTAATGTATAAAATGATAACAAAACACTCTAAAATATCATGAGGGAGTGTTTCTAGTTAGTTAACCATTACAACCTCTATTTTGGGCCAAGAAAATAAACTGCAGTCGGCTAAAAAGAAATTATGTGAACATTCCTTATATGGGTAAGAAATCTAATTTTGCAAGAAAACGTGACGTGATGGAACATTTTGGCTATTTTTCCTGGATTCAGCACCCCAAAATCTATAGGAATCAGTTGCAAAACTGGAGGCAGTTTTTTGGTAGTGTACCTGTGTTATTAAATGGTGATACGACAAGGGGACTGGGGTGGACGTGGGAGAAATGTAGTGAGATGTGGTGAGTAGGTCAGTGGGGAGGAAGAGCACATCAAGGGCCCCTCCTTTTGAGTGCAATGAGGTGGTGATGAGCTGTGTGTATTATAGGTCACTCATTGCTTGGAGAAAGGCTTTGCATTGACTGGCATTCGCAGAGGGGAGATTGAGGTCACTGAGGAGAATGAGGTATTGTTGGTGTGAGGAATGGGAGTAGACTGTCTCGAGCAGGGTGTCAAGCTGGTCTGCATTGTAATGCAGTGCTTTGTATATGAGACAGATGATGAATTGCTTGATGGTTATTATGAGGGCATCTAAGCCTTGTGAGAAGGTTACGCTTGTGGTGGTAAAGCGCAGGCACTTATTCGAAAAGATGCAGACACCACCTCCTCTGCTATTGCTGCACGGACAGTTATGGATGTTGTGGGTGTCGGTGTTGAGTTGATTGAGCAGGGCATTGTCAGTCTGTGAATCAGGTCTCATGACACCTAGAACATCAATTCCGTCATCAATGATATGGTCAGCTAGAATCTAGATTTTATTGTGGGCGGAGCGTGCATTGATCAGGCTGCATTTGATGGCATGGTCTGAGTGGGTGCTGTGAGGGATTAATGACAGTGGGAGGGGCCTGTGGGAATGTGGAGGAGATGTACAAGCCTTCTGTTGTAGTGCTTAGTTTGCGTGAGCCTTGGAGAGAGTGTGATGGGCTTCAGAGCATGGATAATCAGGATTGGGCAGGGAGGGGTCAAGTGAGCAGTTAGACTGCCTATGACTAGGGTAGTGAGGCAGATGAATGTGAGCCATTTGTGAATGTACGACATGCTTGTTGGTGTGTTGGTTCTCATAGTGGTAGGTAAGTGAGCTTGAAGGGCTCATCTTAGTTTATCCTTCAGGAGACTGCCTTCAATTACAATGTGGCAGTATGACTAGTACATTTAAATTACAAAGTAGCAGTATGGCTAGGGTTCAATGCATTAGTGTTACTTTAGATACATTGGTTCAGAAGACTTACATTGCATCAGGGTGATGCTGTTTCAGGCGGAATGCATCGACTAAGAACCGTAACATTAAGTCCATATTCATAGCATCAATGACTTATATGCAAACAGGAGCCCGAGGAGCTGCAAAAATTGTCTTGTGCGCTCTGCAGAGGATGATGTTCCTGCTTCAGGTCCCCACCTAAGAGCCACGCCAAAGAACCCTCTGGCGAGGCCCTCAGGCTTGCGTCTGCCAGGCGCGGGCACACCTGCTAGTGTGCTGGGCCTGGTTGTCTTTGCGATGGGAGGCAGAGAGACTTTCTGCTTTCTGCCTCCTACTCCGACGGCGATCGGGGTAAAGTGAGGTGGCCCATGCACCTGGAGGCGCTTCTTTTATGGCAGCTGTTAGTGTGCTGGGCCTGATTGTCCTTGTGGTGGGGGAGCAGGGAGGCTTTCTGCTTTCTGCCTCCTATCCCGACGACGATTGGGCTGAAGCGAGGTGGTCTGTGTGCCTGGAGGCACTTCTTTTATGGTGGCTGCTGGTGTGCTGGCCTCATTGTCCTAGCAGTTGGGGGCAGGGAGGCTTTCTGCTTCCTGCTCCTACCCCAATGGCAATCGGGCTGAAGCAAATACTCAGCCCCTGGGAGATATAGTGGTTAGGACAAGGTACCTGTGGCTGGAGGGCCAGGGATTCAATTCCCACCTGGGGACAGCAATCTCAGGCCAGAGGGACTGGGGTTTCTATTCCTATAGGCACTCCTTGTAGCCTTGGGCAAGCCACTTAAACCTCTGTTGCCGCAGGTACACATAGATTGTGACCCTCTTTGGGGACAAGAGAATGTATCCAGTTTGTGATTGTAAATCATTCTGATGCCCTTCTGCCTGGGCAGTATATTTGTTGTTTGACCATTTTATTTTTCTTATGTTGGTATGAGGCTCTGGCTTCTGCTTTTTTCTGTCTTCTCTTAACTCTTTCCAGGATAAGAACATAAGATATGCCATACTGGGTCAGACCAAGGTCCATCAAGCCCAGTATACTGTTTCCAACATTGGCCAATCTAAGTCACAAGTACCTAGCAGTTTCCCCAAAAGACACAGGTTCCACAATGCTTGTATTCGGACAAGCAGTGGATTTCCCTGGTCTCCTTTAATAATGGTTTATGGACCTTTACTCCAGGAACTTGTGATCTCTTGTCCATTTGTCATGGAGTGGAGGAGTGGCCTAGTGGTTGGGGCAAGGTACTTCAGGCTGGAAGGTTGGGGGTTCAAATCCCACTAGAGGACAGCAACCTTGGGCTGGAAGGACTGGGGTTTCTAGTCCCACAGGTGCTCCTTGTGGTCTTAGGCAAGTCACTTAACCCTCCATAGCCCATGTTCCCTGTAAAAATAGTTATCTCCAAGTTATAATGCCCTGTTCAATGTAATTTCAGTTTGTTCAATGTAAACTGCACTGATGCAGAATAGCGCAGTATATAAGAGAATGTAAATAAATAAATAAAATTCTCTCTCCTCCTGTCTTCACTTCCTCCTGTTTATTCACCTCTGATATTGATCTCTTCCATTCCATTTTCTTCCATTCATTTTTCCACTTCACTATTTGGGTTTCACGCTTCTTTCCTTCAAACCGGCTCTCAATCTTCACTTTTATTGCATCTACCTACAACTTTCCCTGAGTCTAGCCCTCGCATTCCTCATTGTTCACTCCTTCTCCAACATCTTATTCATTGTTCACTCCTTCTCCGACATCTTACTCCTCTTTCTCTCTCCCCACATCCCTTCCCCATGCCCAGATCCTTCTTTCTATCCTCCTCCCTAAGTCCAGCATCCTTCTCCCTTGGTCCAGCATCTCCTTTCTCTCTTCCCTCCCCCACTGAATATCTTACATTCAGCATCCCCTCCCTGTGCCCCCAGTCCCCTCTCCCTATGTCCAGCATCCTCTCTCTGTTCTCCTAGTCCCCCCTGCCCAGTTGATCCAGCATATCCCACTGGTACCCCTATTCCTCTCTCTGTAATCCAGCATCACCCCTATCTGTGTCTTTATTCTTCATCCTAGGACCCCATTATGTCCAACATATCCCCTTCAATTTCTCTACCTTTCTCCCATAAGTCCAGCCTCTGCCTATCTGTATCCCTATTCTTCCTCGAACAGACCCATCATATCCAGGAAAATCCCCTCCCTCCCCAAGTCCACCATTCTCCCCATCCATTTCCCTATTCTCCTTCCCATAGCCCCTGAATCCCAACATATCCATGCCAATGCCTCAAAAAATTGGTTTATAATTTATGGTTTATTGTTATACCGCCCTTTGAGTCAGTAGACCAGTGTACATAAAATTAAAGAACAAGAAAGAAACTCCATTTAAAATAAAGAAGAGAATGCCAAAATAGGATAGGAAAGAGAATCATCACACGGTCACATAACAGTAGAACATGAGGAGGGGAGACAGCATCTCTCTGTCCACCCCTCACTCTCTGTTCTCCTCTCAAGAATCCCGCAACATTGTCTATACCCACCATTAGAATCAAGCATTTCCCTCTCTGTCCACCCTTCAGAGCCCACCACCTCTGTGTTATCCCCTCATAGCTCAACATCTCCATGCTCTCTGACACCTCCCCCTCCTCCAAGGAGAATCTCAAACAGTATGCCAAAGGGTATTCCCTACATTATGGAACTCACTGCCAACTACACTACAGACCACCTAGGACCAAACTGACTTCCGGAAAAAGTTGAAAACGCACTTCTTCAAATAATTCTTCAGACCTGTCACTAGACCCTCCACCCAACTCTCTTTACATACTGTTCTACCTCTTGCATGTAAATAAGTTACACCCTCCTACACACTACCCTCACTACTGTGATTTAATCTGAACACCCCTATCTAAGCCTATAATCCAATGTAAATATGTTCATGTTACTATATGTTTCATGTCACCATACTTACTCGTTCAATGTACTTTAGTTGAGTTTGATGTAAACCGCTTTCATACCATGAAAAGCAGTATAGAAAAAATGTTAAATGAATAAATAAATATCTCTCCATCCCCTATGATAGAAGTAGTTCCCTATGACAGAAGTAGATTTTTGAAGCTTGTCTACTCTGTGCATCTTGCCTTTAAATGCTGATATTACACTTATACACTGTATGCACAGATTCTCAGATGATACAGCCTCCTATCATCAACCAGTACAGAAGTTATATGCAAAAGGATTCAGCAGATTTGAAGTTTATTGCATTCCACAGTGCTTTTCCCCAGTAAACAGAACTACTAATGCTTACAATGTTAAGATTTCACCTCTTGGTAGACAGGCCAAGCTAGCAAAAGGGCTACATCTGATTCATCATCATCCCTGAGATGAGTCCCCATGGAGGTCTGCCATGGTCCCTTAAACAGTGCATCGAAAGCTTAGATGCTGTCACTGGTGATTTTCCACCAGATCAGCATCCCCAGAAACCTTTTGAACTTTCTTCCTATTATTGTATCGATCCATCACATTGCTAGTCTTCCTGTTTTGTACTGATCTTCAACTTTGCCAAGCATAATGTCTTTCTCTTCGTATGACATGTCCAAATTATGAAAGTCACAATCTTGTCATTTGAGCTTATAAGGAAGGCTTAGGTTTGATCTCCTATGGTAATGATTGTTTTGTTCTTCAGGTATACACAGTATTCTTCACCAGTACCATAATTCGAAGGCATCAATTTTCTTCCTGGTTTTTTTTTTTAACACTGTCTAACTTTCTTCAACCATATGCTGTTATTGAAAATATCATAGCTTGGATAAGTCAAATTTTTGTATGCAGAGATATATCTCTACACTTGAAAATCTTGTCTAGGTCATTCATAGCTGTAATGCCAAGAGCAATGCAGCCTTGGATTTCTTGACTGCTTGTTGTTTCATTATTGATATTTGATCCAAGCAGGTTAAAGTTATCTACTATCTATTTCTTCTTCATCAAGAATGAAATTATTGATTTGCAAGTTATCAGGCTCTTTGTCTTCTTCACTATCAGGGTCATTCTGAGGCATGAATAGCAGGGATGGATGTCCCGTTGGATGCCCTCTCCCGATCCCGTCTAACTTCCCCATGCATTGTACGGGGAAGTTAGATAGGGGCAGGAAAGGGGCGGATCAGGGGTGGGGTTAGGGCGGGCAGTGGACGGTCATCGCCCTGGATGTACAGGGCTAATTCCAATGCCAGCCCTGTATGTCCAGGGCCAATGGCTTGAACAGGGAATTTATTCAACCTTGGAGGTGGAATAAGTTCCTCTAGTCGGTAGGGAACAGTGTGCTTGAGGCTCAGAAAGGGCAGGAGGGAGCACAGAACATTCCCAATGCCCGACCCTGGCCTTGGGAGGCCAGATCAAGAGTCGGGCTGTGGGGAAAGCACTTTCTGCACTGGCGACTGTGGCTCACGGTTTTTGAATGGAGCCGCAGTGCCATGGTGCCGCGGCTCCATTGAAAAGCCCTGACTGAGTTAGCCAGGCAAGGCCTGTACATGTAGGCCAACCTGAATTGGGGCCCCGACCTGCACATACAGGCCTGGACATGATTCTGATCCTGTGGGGATAGATGTGCCCAACGGGATCAGAATCCCAGCTAACTCTGTGTGTCCAGTTCTTACAGGGTGCACAGAGGGCCGGGACATCCATGACAGAATCAGGTTCTTTAAGAGACAGGTCCATTTTAAGACTATAGGGTATGTTTACTAAAGGGCGCTATTTGCCTTGCTGTCATGTTATTGGGCGATAAGGCACGTTATCGTGCAATAATGGTGCTTTACTGGGCGCAAAGGTACATTATCATGCGATGATGCGCGCAGCGGCGCAAACGAGCGCTGAAGGCGGAGAAAGGCTCCCGGAGGGCAGAGGAAGGCTCCCCAGGGGCGGAGAGAGAGGGTCAATGGGTGGAGAGTGGGAGGGGAGAGGCTCCCTGCACACTAATGCTGTGGATTCCGGGCCTGAAAACTGGCGTTTCACTGGCGTTAGAGCAGAATTAAAGGGAAGAGAAACCATTTCCGTCAGCAATGTACAGCAAAGCCAGGGAAACCTACAAAAAGTGATAAGTGTGATACATGTGCACGGAACAAAAGGGCAAATAAACATTGAAAAGGACCTGAACAAAATGGAAAAAAAACCATAACCAAGCTGGCCAATAGTGATATTAATGGGAAAAAGCAAAAAACACTACCGAGAAAGCTCCAAAAAAAAGATATTAATTTTGGAAGGGTCTATGCTCTGTCCCCATACAAGGTGAATGATCCCATAATGAAATAGCGCTGATCAGGGTTTCCCCTTGTTATTGGACAGGTTTCCTATGGCGTGCACATGTTCCGCAACAGCAGGGTGGGCATGTCGGAATGGGCAACTGGACAGATGCTGGAAAAGGGGATACAGAGGGCTGCAGGCGCCACATGCTGTGGTGCAGCTGGGCCACAGTGCGGACTAGGGTGATGCCCAGGTGGCCCATACGAATGCTGAAACAGTAGAGCAGCCAGACAGCAACTCATGAGAGCCCAACATGGGCACGACTGTGTTTCCCACAGTGCCACAGGGGATAGTACCCAGCAGGTACCCCCAAGGGCACAGAACATTGGCAGGCGGTGCTGGGGGGCAGCGTGGACATCTATGCAGGCACCCCTACCCCAGAACCCGCACCATAGGCAGCCGCCTACCAGCACACTGGATGGCCTGAGACTGCGCACCACCAGCACCACCAGCAGAAGGGCATGTCAGCATGGTGGCAGAGGTGTACTGGTGGTGGAGTGGGCAGTGGCAGCCCACAGCAGACCATGGCCTAGCCCTGTGTAGGTGGGTGCATTGCACTGCAATAGACAGGCCCTGTCTGACAAACAGTCATGGTATCCCCAGGGAATAATCTGCCCCTGTGGCAATACAGTGGTGCAGTACACACAGCCAGTGTGTTCAGGAGCAAAAGGTCACAGGTTCAAGTCACAGCTGTGGTTCCTGCCAACCCAGTCCCCATATTTTACCCACTACTAAACCGTGGTAATAAAGAGGGAACCTTTATTGCAGATAACAGCAACATGCCTCAAACACCTATATTTTACCCTACAGAGCACAGACACCAAAGACATGTGCAATACCTAGAGCAGAGTTTCCCAAATGCAGTCCTGCTGGGCCAAACACCATTCAGGTTTCATGCTGTCTCTAATAAAGATGCCTGTGATGCATTGTTATGCGCCGCCCCCATGGTATGCAAATGTATCTCATGCATATTCATTAGAGACAGCATGAAAACACGAACAGTGTTTGACCCACCAGGACCAGAGTTGGGAACCTCTGCCCTAGAGCAGCGGCCAATAGGGGCAGAAACACCCGCACCCACAGGCTCCACCATCCAAAGCCTCATGGAGGGTCAGGCTGTTGGGCCCTGCGTGCAGCAGCATCTCTCAATACTAGCACATGCATACCTTAGCAATGCCGCCCTATACCTGGGAATACATTACACATATATCAAAAGGTTGCTATGATTAATGGCAGATAGCAATTCCTAAGTTAAGCACAATTTGCTGATAGAGCTGCATCATAGCAACCTTTCTGATATCTGAGGAGCATGTTTCAGTTTTGGTTTCTGACAGTGTTTACCACCCCTGGGAGTGACCCCAACTGTATTGTGTACCATAGCCATGCCTGCACTGTGCCCAGGACTGGTGTGGTGGCTAGGGCTGCCAAAAGCCTCTATAGTTGCACAATGCTGGCATAGGTGTGGTAGTGTGTGTCTGTCCATCCAGTGTGTGGTGGCTGCCAACACCTTACGCAGCCCACACTGCTTGCACTGTTTCCAGTGTTAGCCTGCCAATTTGCATAATGAGGAGCAAGGTACCGTGGGTATGGCCTGGACAGGATGCATCTGCACAGGGCATAGGGCAATGGCTGGGACATTGTAGTGCCTGGCCACCACCTGCATGGACAGGGTGGCCACAGCATGTCCTGCTGGGAGGTCACTCTCACCCTGACTGAGCAGTGACCATGGCATGGCTAGGTTCCCCCATAGTGCTCTATTGTACTTCTCTCAAGTGATATATATGGGTTCTTTTTTCTGGGGCCTAATCACTGACTTATCTGCTTGGTGGGTGTGTGCACATCCCAGTTTTGGGTGCACACATCTTCTCCACTAACATGAACTATTGACTAGATAGCAGACTGTCTGCAGTTAGTATGTGTATGGCTGGAGACTCACTGTGCTTGCTGCTGGAGAATGTCAGATAGTGGTGGGGGGCAGCTGAGCATTTCCAGGCGTACTGTCTGTTTGCTATTGCTTTATGGATGTGTACAGATCGACATTGACTACCCGCTAGCGTGTTTGTTCCCCAGCAGGACTGGGGTTGATGGTCCCCTCTACTGCCACTGTTGCAGGGATGTAGAATGTGGATCTGTTGGTGGGAGATCCTGTCCCCCACCCTAAGCCCCAGAGGGTAGGTTGGGTGGTACTACATAATCCGCCTATGGGTCCAAACACCACCCACCACCCACATCATGTGACCATGGCACCCACACAGGATATGCACTATTTCTGGTGCATCATAGTCCACAAGGACTAGATGCGACTGGGAACTATAGACGGACACAGGTGTATCTGCAAGGACTACCTATCACACTGGCACTGATGGTAACCTGCAGCATAACCAGCTCAGCTAAGTCGGGTGCTGTGGACATGGTGCTGGATGCCCCACCTCACCCTCAGGGTGAGCACAGTACCCACACAATGTGACGGTATGTAGCTACTCTGTGCCAGTAACACACACGGTCAGTGCCCCCTACCAGGCCGAGGTGCTGTGTGGGTGCATACCCCATCTTGTGATCATCTGTAGACTGCTGATCTGCATGTGCAGTGCATCATGGGTACTGGTGGGTTAACCCTATCCTGGTAACCACAGCAGACAGTTTGTGTGGTGACCTGCAGTCCCCCTGTAGCCAGTTGGGGGGGGGGGGTTAGTAACAATAGAGATGTAGCCCACTGGTTACTTCACTGCCTGTGGAGCCAGAGGTCATGGCTTTGATCCCACAGTGGGGTTATTTGATACGGCTGTCTAAGGCATTGTCTATTTTTAATGTAAATTAGTGCTGCCAGCAAAAACACCCTCACAGTGCTGTAACCCTAAGGTGCCTCATAAGGCGCCCCATAAAGTGTCCTATAAAGTGCCTTATAAGGCATCCTACAGGGGACATTATAGGGTGCCTTGGCAGACAGTGCACTTTATAATGTGCCCTCTGGAGTGCCTTATAGGGCGCCTTAGGCACCTTAGGTTACGGAACTGTGAAGGTATGTTTTCTGGCAGCATTAATTAAAATAAAACTAAAATGCCTCACAAAGCACTGCTTTGTGAGGCACCAGAGGCAAGGTCTTGTCAGACAAATCTGATTGATTTCTTTGACTGGGTGACCAGGAAGTTAGACCGAGGGAGAGCTCTAGATGTGGTGTATTTAGATTTCAGTAAAGCCTTTGACACTGTTCCTCACAGGCGACTTATAAACAAACTGAGCACCCTAGGGATGGACCCTAAAGTTACTGCTTGGGTTAGAAATTGGTTGTGTGGGAGGCGACAAAGAGTACAAGTAAATGGAGCTCACTCTGAGGAGAAGGATGTTACCAGTGGTGTGCCCCAGGGATCTGTCCTTGGTCCGATTCTTTTTTAACATCTTTGTTAGTGATATAGCGAAAGGGCTGTCGGGTAAGGTTTGCCTCTTTGCGGATGATACCAAAATCTGCAATAGAGTAGACACCCAGGAAGGTGTAGATAACATGAGGAGGGATCTAGCTAAGCTTGAAGAATGGTCTAGAATTTGGCAGCTGGGATTTAATGTTAAAAAATGTAAGGTCATGCATTTGGGCTGCAGCAATCCAAGGGAGCAATATAGTATGGGGTGAAGTACTTTTGTCCACTAAAGAAGAGCGGGACCTAGGCGTGGTTGTGTCTGATGATCTTAAAGTAGCTAAACAGGTAGAAAAGGTGACGGCAAAAGCTAGAAGGATGCTTGGGTGCATACGGAGAGGAATGGCTAGCAGAAAAAAGGAGGTGATAATGCCTCTCTATAAGTCTTTGGTGCGACCTCATTTGTAGTATAGTGTGCAATTCTGGAGACCGCACCTTCAAAAGGATGTGAACAGGATGGAGTCGATGCAGAGCGTGGCTACTAAAATGATTAGTGGGCTTCGTTATAAAGCACATGAGGACAGACTGAAGGATCTTAATATGTACACCTTAGAGGAAAGGTGGGACAGAGTTGATATGATTGAGATGTTTAAATACCTCCGTGGCATAAATGTTCATGGAGAGAGCCTCTTTCAATTGAAAGCAAGTTCTGCTATGAGGGGACATGGGATGAGGGTGAAGGGAGATAGATTCAGGAGTGATATGCGGAAATATTTCTTTACGGAAAGAGTAGTGGATCCATGGAATAGTCTCCCAGTGGAGGTGGTAGAGATGAGGACAGTAACTGAATTCAAAAAAGCATGGGACAAACACAGAGGATCTCTAAAGGTAAAGAGGGGACTGTTGTAGTTGTTGATATGGAAGGACAGACTATATAGGCCCTGTGGTCTTTTTCTGTCATCATATTTCAATGTAAAGGGTAATGCCTTAGCCAGTCTTATTCATTAGGCACACTGGGGGATAAAACCTATGACCCCTGTACTATCTGTCAGTGTATTAACCATTGTGCTACACCTCTGCTGCTCTGTTTGCATGTCAGCGCGCCTACTTAAGATTAACGCGCGTTAACGTGCATAGCTCAATCCATCGCCCGATAATATGCGCAGCGCTCATTATTGCGTGATAATCCCGGTTTGGTACGTTTAGACCGGAATGCCCACTCCTTTTATGGCATCCTGCACACTATCGCCAGGCGCACGTTAAGACTGCTTAGTAAACATACCCCTATGTTCCTTGATCTTGATAAGCATAGCAAAGGTTATTGATGAGTCTTCTACCAATCTTCAGATGTTGGTTTTCTTCATACATTCCTGCTTCTTTGATTTGTTATGCATATAAATTGGAGAGATATGAAAAAAGAATGCAGCCTTGCCATATGTCTTTGTTGATTCTAAACCATTCTGTTTCTCCTTGTTCTTTTCAAACTACTGATTCTTGATTCATATAAAGATTATGAATGAGAACTATCAGATATTCTGGTGTACCCATACCTTCTTAGTGTGGCACAGAGTTTTTCATGATTTATACAATCTAAAGTCTTGCTATAGTCAATAAAACATATTTAGATATCCTTTTATTATTCTTTTGTCTTGTCAAGGATTCATCTCATATCTGCAATGATGTCTCTTGTTCTTTGCCCTTTCCTGAATCCTGCTTGTATTTTGAGCAATTCTTGTTCCAGGTAAAGTTGTAGTCTCCACTGAATGATCTTGAGCAGAATTTTGCTGGTGTATAGGATCAGAGCAGTTGTGTGATAATTTACAAGTCAGTCGGATCACACTTCTTCAGTACTGGTATGAACACAGATCTTTTCTAGTCAGTCAGCCATGATGTTATCCTCCAAATTTCCTGGCAGAATCTTGTATTATAACAGCTTCATCTGATTGGTGTAATACTTCAATGGGAATGCCATCAATGCCTGGTGCTTTGTTCTTTGATAATGCTTTCAATACTGCTTTGACCTCTTCTTTTGTCACCAATGGTTCCTGATCAAAAGATGAAATGGTTGTTGATCCACTTGATCTTTATGGTATAGTGTCTTGATATATTCTTTCCACTATTTCTTGATCTTCTCAGCATCATTCAACATGTATCCTTGAGTGTCTTTTAGCATTCGAATTTGAGGCTGGAATTTTTTCTTTAATTCTCATAGTTTTAAGAAAGCTGATCTTCTTCTTCCTCTAATAATTTGTTTCTGTTTGCAAGCACCATTGTAGCACTACTTTGTTTCATATTGCTCTGTATTGGAAACTTCTGTTAAGTTTCATAATTACCTCTCTTTCTCCTCTAGGTTTAGCTTCTGTGCATTTCTGAACAGTTTTCATAGATTTTTCGGTCATCCATTTTGGTCATTTTTGCTTTTTCCCCTTTTGCAGAGACTTTTTACTTTTTTCAAACACAACTTTCTTGATGTCATCCCATAACTCTTCTGAAGCTCTGCAGGGCCAGTGCAAGAGTTCTGGGTACCCTAGGTGAACATTCAGCCTTATAAATCCCTTTACCCCCCCCCCCCCCACCAAGATTTTAATAATTAAACTCAAAAATTATCATCATTTGGGCATTACCTCACCCACAACGATCCTCTAAAAATGCATAATTGAACATCAAATATTAAACTTTCCTTTTTATGTATATGTGTGCCTGCTCATCCTGCAGATAAAAGAACATGCAGATGGCTCTTTGAGTTTGTGTGGCTGTCAGAATCTATCATTTTGCTTTCATTTTTGCTGATCTTTGCTGTCCCTTAGAAGCTGTTGCCGTAGCCTTGTCTAATGGTTGAGTCAACGCTGGTGCTCTTTCTTATATATCCAAAGCAGCAAACAGACAGATTTTAAATTCTGGTGGCACATTTTCAAGATCATACTTTCTACATTCATGAGTGAATTATTTTTTTTCATCTTTAGTTTGAGTTTGCATACTAGTAGTTGATGTGATCTGCTTTTCCATCATTGACTTCCACAGATATAGGGGTATGTTTACTAAACTGTGGTAATGCCATTTGCGTTAGGATCCGCGGTAGAGGCAGAAATACCGAAATAAGGACATGGGTGGTACATCGTTACCGATAACGCGCATTACAAGGCGCCATAAATTAACGAGCTTTACATGATGGAGCCGTGGCACGTTACCGCGTGTTAATCTTAAGAAGCCGCGCAGACATGCAAACACAGAAACAGAGCTGTAGCACAATGGTTACTACACTAACTGATGGTACAGGAGTCATGGGTTTGATTCCCCAGTATGACTAAGGCTGGCTGAGACATTATGTTTAACCCTTTGAAGGCCTACTTTAAAATTTTAATCCACATTCTGCAGCCGGGTTAATTTTTGCATATTTCAGGAAAATTGTACCCGTCTTATTCAATATGTTCTAATAGTGATTTTCCTTCTGCTATGGTCATGTATTATACCATTTGATAGGAATATTTAGTCAGAATTTTGGATCCCGAGAGTTTTGGGCTTGGCCTGGAAAGGGTTAAGTATTGGGTTGTGAGGAATTTTAGTTTTACTTTAATTAGTGTTGCCAGCAAACACACCCTCACAGTGGCGTAACCTAAGGTGCCGCATAAGGCACCCTAGAAAGCATTCCATAGGGCTCATTATAAAGTGCGCTGTCTGCCAAGGCACTCTATAATGTCCCCTATAGGTCACCTTATAAGGCACTTCATAGGGCGCCTTATGAGGAACCCTAAGGTGACAGTACTCTGAGAGTGTTTCTGCTGGCAGCACTAATGTACAATAAAAACAGACAATGCCTCTGACAGCTGTATCAATGAACCCCACTGTGGGTTTTGAACCCATAACCTCTAGCTTCCACAGGCAGTGAAGTAACCAGTGGGCTACAGCTGCTAACAAGCCCCTGGCTGGCTACAGGAGGACTGCATGGCACCACACAAACATTCTGCTGTGGTTACCAGGATAGGGTCAACCCACCCGTACCCAGGATGCACAGCACATGCAAATCAGCAGTCTACAGATGATCACAAGATGGGGTATGCACCCCACAGCACCTCAGCCTGGTAGGGGGTGCCGATGGTGTGTGTTAGTGGCACAGAGTAGCTACAGACCGTCACAGTGTGCGGGTCCTGTGCTCACCCTGAGGGTGAGGTGGGGTGCCCAGCACCATTTTCACAGCACCTGGCTTTGCTGAGATAGGCTATGCTGCAGGTCCCCATCAGTGCCAATGTGTGATAGGTAGTCCTTGCAAACACCCCTAGGATATGCATGTGTCCATCTGTATTTCACATCTAGCCCTTGTAGACTATGATGCACCCAGAAAAGTACATACCCTGTGTGGGTGCCATTTTCACATAGTTTAAGTGAAGGGGGGGTGTTTGGACCCACAGGCGGATTACGCACCACCACCCAACCCACCCTCTGTGGCTCAGGGTGGGGGACAGGATCTCCCACCAACAGATCCCATTCTACCCCCCTGCAATGGTGGCAGTAGAGGGGACCATCACCCCTGTCCTGCTGGGGAACAGACACCCAACAGGGCAACCAATGCAGATCTGTACACATCCATAAAGCAATAGCAGACAGACAGTACACCTGGAAATGTACAGCTGCTCCCCACCACTATCTGATACTCTCCAGCAACAAGCCTCCAGCCACTGCACCCTGCCAGGTGTTCCAGCAAGACACATACTAGCTGAAGATAGTCTGCTAGCTAATCCATAGTGTATGTTTCTGGAGGAGATGCATATACCCAGAACTGGGACATCAGCATACACACCAAGCAGATAAGTCAGTGACTAGGCCCCAAAAGAGAACCCATAAATATCACATGTGAGAAATACTATATAGCACTATGTGGGAACCTAGCCATGCCATGGTCACTGATCAGTCAGGGTGAGAGTGACCTCCCAGCAGGACATGCTGTGGCCACCCTATCCGTGCAGGTGGTGGCTGGCCACTACAATGTCCGAGCCATTGCCCTATGCTATGTACAGATGGATCCAGGCCAGGCCATCCTATCCTGGCTATTCCCAAGGTAACTTGCTCCTTATTATGCATATTGGCAGGCCAATACTGGCAACAGTGCTAGCAGTGTGGGCTGTGGAAGGTGTTTGCAGCCACCACACACTGGATAGACAGACACACACTCCCCACACCTATGCCAGCATTGTGCAACTATAGAGGTGTTTAGCAGCCCTGGCCACCACACCAGTCCTGGGCACAGTGCAGGCATGGCTATGGTACGCAATACTGTTAGGGTCACTCCCCAGGGTGGTAAACACTGTCAGACACAAGACCTGTAGCACACTCCACAGACATCAGAAAGGTTGCTATGATGCAGCTCAATCAGCAAATTGTGCTTAACTTTGGAATTGCTATCTGCCAGTAATCATAGCAACCGTTTGATAGATGTTTACCGTATTCCCAGGTTTAGGGTGGCATTGTCAAGGTATGCAAGTGCTAGTATTGGGAGATGCACGCAGAGCCCAACATCCTGCCACTCCAGGAGGCATTGGATAATGGAGCCTGTGGGTGCGGGTGTGTCTGCCCCTGTTGGCCGCTGCTTTAGGGCAGAGGTTCGCAACTCCAGTCCTGATGGGCCATACACTGTTTGGGTTTTCATGCTGTCCCTCATGAATATGCATGAGATACATCTGCATACCATGGGGGCGGCACATAGAAATGCAGCACAGGCATCTTTATTAGAGGCAGCATGGAACCTGGATGGTGTTTGGCCCTCCAGGACTGCATTTGGGAGACTCTGCTCTAGGTAATGCGCATGTTTATGGTGTCTGTGCTCTGTAGGGTAAAATGTAGGTGTTTTGGGCATGTTTACGTCATCTGCAATAAAGGTTCTGTCTGTATTAGCACGTTTTAGTAGTGGGTAAAATATGGGGACTGGGTTGGCAGGAACCACAGCTGGGACTTGAACCTGTAACCTTTTGTTGCTTAATACACTGGTTTTGTGCAGTGCACCACTGTGTTGTCACAGAGTCAGTGTGTTTCCTGGTGATACCATGACTGTTCATCAGACAGGGCCTGTCTGTTGCAGTGCATGGCACCCACCTACACAGGGCTAGGCCATGGTCTGCTGTGGGCATCTGCCACTGCCCCCTCCACCACCAGTATCCCTCTGCCACCATGCTGACATGCCCTTCTGCTGGTGGTGCTGGTAGAGCGCAGTCTCAGGCCATCCAGTGTGCGGGTAGGCGGCTGCCTATGGTGCGGGTTCTGGGGTAGGGGTGCCTGCATAGGTGTCCATACTTCCCCCCAGCACCGCCTGCCAATGTTCCGTGCCCTTGGGGGTAGCTGCTGGGTACTATCCCCTGTGACACTGTGGGAAACACAGTCGTGCCCATGTTGGGCCTTCAGCAGTTGCTGTCTGGCTGCTCTGCTGTTTCAGCATTCGTATGGGCCACCTAGGCATCACCCTAATCCGCACTGTGGCCCAGCTGCACCACAGCATGTGCCGCCTGCGGCCCTCTGTATCCCCTTTTCCGGCATCTGTCCAGTTGCCCGTTTTGACATGCCCATCCTGCTGTTGCGGGACATGTGCACACCATAGGACACCTGTCCAATAGCAAGGGAAAGCCCTGATCAGCGCTATTTCACTGTGGGATCTTCACCTTGTCGGGGGACAGAGCATAGACCCTTCCACGCTTAATATCTTTTTTTGTGAGCTTTCTCGGTAGTGTTTTTTGCTGTTTCCCAATATTATCACTATTGGCCAGCTTGGTTAGGGTCTTTTTTCCAGTTTGTTGAGGTCATTTTCAATGTTTATGTGCCCTTTTGTTCTGTGCACATGTATCACACATCACTTTTTGTAGGTTTCCCTGCCTATTCTGTACATTGCTGACACTTAAATCGTTTCTCTCCCCTGCAAATGTGCATCTAACGCAGGGGTTCTCAACCCTGTCCTCGAGACTCACCTAGTCAGTCGGCTTTTCAGGATAACCACAATGAAATGCATGGGAGATACTTGCATATAATGGAGACAGTGTATGCAAATCTCTCTCATACATATTCATTGTGGTTATCCTGAAAACTTGACTGGCTAGTTGGGTCCCGAGGGCAGGGTTGAGAACCCCTGATCTACCGGCAGGTTTTCAATCGCGTTAGAATTCAGCTCTTCAGATCAGCGCGTTAGTGTGAATGGAGCCTCTCCCCGCCCACACTCTGCCCATTGACCCCTTCTCTCCGCCCTCTCTCCACCTTCTGCGGTGTTTTACCGTGCCGCGGAACGTCTACGATTGTTAAGTAACGATAACATGCGTTATGAGACGTTAACGATCGTTGACGTCTCATAACGCGCGTTAACGTTACTTAACGATTGTTAACGTTACATAACACGCGTTATGTAACGTTACTGCAGTTTAGTAAACATACCCCATAGTCAATTTGATTTTTGTACAATCCATTGAGATAAGTTCATGTGTACAGTCACCATTTTTGTTGCTGGAAAAAGGTCTTGAAGAATTCAGTTCTATGTCTTTCTCTAGCTTCATTTCTGTTGCCAACCCAAATTTTCCAACTACTTTGCCTTCTTCTTTATTCCCAACTTTTGCATTCCAGTCGTCCACAACTATCAGGATATCTTGTTTGCATGTTCAGTCAATTTTAGCTTGTACTTATTCATAGAACTGATTAACTTCATCCTCTTTTGCATCTGTTGTTGGTGCATATACCTGAATAATAGTTGTATTACTAGGCACTTCTCATAGATGAAAAGCAATTAAGTGTTCATGGACTGCATTGAATTAATTGCAGTTCTTGCAAGATTTTTCTTAATTCTACTGTAAATGCAACACCATCTCTTCTTTGACGTACATTTCTGGTGTAGGATACCATGTGACCATCAGATTCAAAGTGCCAAATACTAGTTCATTTCAGTTCGCTGACACCCATTCAACTGAGTTGTGCACATTCCATTTTGTTCTTGACCACCTTGTTTCCCTTGGTTCATGCTTCGTATATTCAATGGCCCAATATTTCTAGCAGGGTTGGCCCCATCCATCAGTCAGCACTAGGTGGTTGACTAGGGCAGCATCTTCTGGGGAGTCAATAAACAGCAGCAGAAGAAAAAGCAAAATAATCAATTCTGATAGCCACACAAAATCAACAGCCATTGGCACATTCTTTACCTGCAGGGAGAGCGAGCACACATATACATACAAAGCAAAATTTAATATTTAAAAGTATGATGTCCAGTTATACTTTTTTACAGAATTGTTGTTGGAAGGGTGGTGTTCCTATGATCTTGACTGTTAAATTTAATTATCAAAATCTTGGGGGAAGGAGGGGGGCATAAGGCTAAAGGTTTGCCTAGGGTGCCCATAACTTGCACAACCCTGGGGCCAGCCCTGTATGTAAGCCATCTTTGCAGTTTCTGACCCTCATTTCATTCACAGGTTCATCAGCAGCTGGAAGTCCTGAGGGCTTTGTTTCAACTGCATCATAATTGCTGGCTTTACTCTTGACTAATCCTCAGCTCATCTCCAGTAGCCCACGGAGTGACTTCCAACTTGGGGGGGCAGAGGCTCATCTTCCAGCACTATATCACAATTTGTTTTGTTGTGACTATCCATTGGGTTTTCCTGGTAAGATAGATAATATGACTGCATATTATTACCTTTCTATGTTTTCTTTCCTATTAATATTGTAGTTCTATTTTCTGTTACTATGGGCCTGATTCTGGGACCCAGGTTACAGGGCTGCATGTCCCACTGGGACATGCAGCCCCGCAAACCGTCCAGCCCGATTCCCCCTCCAGCTCTCCCCATACATCCTGATCATCAGGATGGGGAGAGTCAGTGGGGGGCAGAAGGGGGCAGGATCTGGGCAGAGCAGGGGCAGGCCAGCTCAGAAGGATGTACAGGGCCGATTCAGATCATGGCCTTGTATGTCCTGCCAGGTCAAAGGGGACGTGCTGCTTATTCCACCTGGAAGGCGGAATAAACAGCACTAACTGGCAATCCCCTCTGTGGCTGGGGCCGAGTACAGGGGAGTTCCTGCCACCTGATCTAGGCCCCGGCAGGCCAGCCATGGGTCAGGCGGTGGGAATGAGGGGGGCTGAAGCCGTGGGAGTCAGGGCACCTGCAGAGAAGACATCCCAGCAGGCGAAAGGGGCATGCCGGGCCGTCCATGGGCTTGATTCTGTGCACCACGGGAATGTTTTGTTCTCGTGGTTCAGAATCAGTTCCTGACTGGCCCGTCTTCCTCGAACATCTGGGCGGCCCGGATGTTCCCCTACCTGAATCGGTATCCACGTGTATTTTTATTTATTTGTAAAACACCTCGCTGGAACTCCAAGAGGTGGTAGGTATATCATGCTCAATAAATCATAAACCATAAGTAGATTTCCAGGTCTTGTTGCCGGTTGTCACAGGAATGTGATTCTCTAATACCAACACTGCCCCATACTACTGCTGCCCAGATGGGTGATTTGTCTTAGTCTGGCACCTCAGCTTAGACTTGTCTAACTTGGGAGACCCTGCCAGTAGTTAACTTACTGATGCACGCAACTCCTCATGGCACAACAAGCTGCAAGCCAAGCAAAGGAACTCTTATTCATATACCCCTTATTTAACCATGCATTGAAGCTCTCTGTGTATCAATACATATCATCCCCTTTGCTATGCACAGGTATTTTCTGAAATTCTGCTTTATTGAATGGGCCTTGTTTCCAGCCAGATTGTTTGCTCCTAAATGGACGATGACACCAAGCTAACCTTCCATTCTTTGTGCTTCAGTAATCCTAAGAATGTGCTTAGGATCCTAGGAAGTGTTTAACCTTTTTGTTCCTCTCTATGCCTACCTCCAAATGATCTGCCAATCACATCACATCTGGACAGAAGAACACTAATTCTTTCTCAAAAGATTGATGAGATTCCTTTCTAAAACCCACATTTGCCAACCAGTACGAGCATTGCTCTCAATGAACTTTTGCAAGAGGCTTCATACTTCACTTTTTCATTCAAAAAATTGTTAACATAAGAAGCTAGCTTGGAAGGTAAAGTCAATCCACTTCGTTATCCTAATCTGCAAACAATTTATGAGTGTTTGATTTGACAATTTTTTACAGCTGTTGCATCAGATGTTTTCCAGGTGTCTTCCTAACTACACCCAGCTGATGCACTAGCTTTATGGCCAAGCTGTCTTCATATAGTACATCATTTTCCAAGCTAGCACATCATTATTTAGGATTATATAGTACTGAGCACCTAACTTTAAGAAGAATCATTGAATCCGTTGCTGAAGAAGAGATACTCTGCAACATATCCAAATGAAAGTTGTGTGGTTTAATATTAATCTTTCTAAACTAGTCTTCCAGAACCACCCAATTAGCCTCGTTTTCAAAATCTCAAGAGTAAATTTACTATAGGAGCCTGTTTACTAAAGTCCGGTAGTTTTTTTGTACTTATTACATCTTAGGAGCAAACATGTACATAGTAAGTGTAAAGACTGTTTGGTAAATGTTGGAGGGCATGGTCAGCACTTGCCCAGCATTTACCACATGTGGAGGGTAGTTTTATAACGGGACATCATGGGCAGGCTCCTACAGAGGCATTGACGTAAACACTATTTTATAAAGAGAAGTAGGAGTAAATAGCGCCATGCCTAGCCCTGTGCAAGCGGTGCAATCGCAAAGGGTGCAAAGGCTTAGGGGCGCATTTCAGGCTGCAGGCCTCAGCTCCCCCCATGCTGCCTGCTGTTGCCTTCCGCCACCACTTTTTGTTCTCTCAGTGGCGGCTGCACCAGCAGCAGCGAAACAGATCTGACTTCCAATTTAAAACAAAAAACCACATGCAGGTCCTTCATCTCCAGGCTTATAGGCAGTTCTGGTCCCTCCCTCTCTTCTCTAATGTAGGTAGAGTCAGAGGAGGGAGGGACCAAGCCAGCCATTCAAGCGTGGAGTTGCAGAGACCCACAATATGACCCCTGGTGGTAATCTCACAGTACTATCATGAGCAGTGCAAGAGAATAAACCTGCTAAGCAACGTCTGAAGGAAAACCTGAACAAACGGCATGTGGATTTGATTTTGTTTTATTTTCTCTTGTACTGCTCAAGATTTTAACTTCAGCTTTATTCTAAAATTCGCCCTTTGGAAATTATTTCTACACTCATTTTTACTGTGATTTGTGTTTCCGTGGGAACCAATGTTGCCCCTGATTGGCTATTGTCTAGAATGATAGGAGTTGCGACGGATTTAAAAAAACAAATGTGGTTCTTGGCTTTACATTTCTTGCTAACAGAACGCTGCTGGGCAGTCGTGTGCAAGGTTGGTATTTATATCTATTTATTGTGATGACCCTTATATTTTCGATTAGTGCTTGATGTCCCCTGAAAGGAGTTCTTATCCATTACAGTATGCCCTACAGGCATCATCACCCGGCAACCAGCAAAGGCATTTAAGCAAGCAGCACTAGGCGCCTGCACCTAAGGGCCAAGCCAAAGGTCCCTTTGGTGTGGCCCTTAGGAGGGGACCAAATACAAGGAAGCAAGGAAGAACAAAAGAAACAGGGAAGGAAGCAAACAACCGCCAACTCTCCGCGTCTGGAACAGAGCACAAGCTGAACTTGTGTCAGTTAAACCGCAAGCATGCATCCCAACTACCAGTACCTCATGGTCTACCTCACATTCCTGCACACTATAACACCCTACACACATGCAACCAGACCCAACACGCAGACACCACTGTTCCACCTCCTGCCTATCCAACCCACACAAGTGCCCTGGACATCCCTCCCACAGGAGAACCAGCGTACCAAGCTAACAGCACGCAAGATGCATAATACCGCACGTACACCACCCACGCATTCCACCCACAGCGCACACACCAACCCAATCATAACGCCCGCAATCAGATGCACATGACTGAATGCTAGATCAATCAGAAACAAGCACAATACTATCCATGACCTTATTCTGGACCAAACACTGGACATAATCTGCATCATTGAAAACTGGCTCGATGACTCAGACCAGGTTATCCTGAACCAAGTCACCCCATTGGACTTCTCAGCATTCAACTGCATCAAAGTGCACAAGAGAGGAGGAGGAGCCCTATATTGGCCAGAAAAGACTACAGATTCAAACTGATCTTTACCAGTAACTCGACCGACTCCAGCACAATCAATGAATCTAATAAGTACCTCAGCATATGCCTCACCTACAGGCCCCCTAGTGCCACGGCAGATAATCTTTCCACGGTACTCGAATCAATATGCACACATAGAAGGCAACACAAACCTCTCATAGCACTGGGGGACTACAACTTAACCTCTACGCCTACCAAGAAAGCTACAGCGTTTCTTAAGGCCATGGAATCACTACATTACCGCCAGACAATTGACGCACCAACACACTAACATGGTACCACTCCAGACCTTGTCTTTCTTCCAATACAACTGGAGGAACAGGGCAAAGTCACAACCCCAACAATCACCCCAGTCCCATGGTCCGACCATCATGTAATTTCCTTCTCCTTGATCTTGGATAATCCCACTCGCCACACGGAGGAACATAAGAACATAAGATATGCCATACTGGGTCAGACCAAGGTCCATCAAGCCCAGTATCCTGTTTCCAACAGTGGCCAATCTAGGTCATACGTACCTAGCAGTTTCCCCAAAAGACACAGGTTCTGCAATGCTTGTACTAGGTCAAGCATTGATATCCTGGGTCCCTTCTTAATAATGGTTTATGGACCTTTCCTCCAGGAACTTGTCCAAAGCATTTTTAAACCCAGCTACACTAACAACCTTTGCTACATCCTCCGGTAACAAATTCCAGAGTTTGATTACACATTGAGTGAAAAAATATTTTCTTTTATTAGTCTTAAATAGTTTACCCTGTAGCTTCATTGTATGTCCCCTAGTCTTTCTATATTCTGATAACCTAAACAATTGATCTACGTTTACCCGTTCCACTCCGTTCATTAATTTATAGACTTCTATCATATTTCCCCTCAGCCGTCTCTTTTCCAGGTTAAAGAGCCCTAACCTTTTTAGCCTTTCTTCATAGGAGTATCCTTCCATCCCCTTTACCATTTTGGTGGCTCTTCTCTGAACCTTTTCTAATAATGCTATATATCCTTTTTAAGATACGGCGACCAGAATTGCACACAATATTCAAGGTGCGGTCTCACCATGGAACGGTATAGAGGCATTATAATATTTTGTTTTATTTTCCATTCCTTTCCTTATGATACCTAGCATTCTATTTGCTCTCTTGGCCGCTGCTGCACACTGGGCCGAGGGTTTTAACATGTTATCCACAATGACGCCTAAATCTTTTTCCTGGGTAGTGGTTCCTAATGTGGAACCTTGCATCATGTAACCATAGTTTGGGTTGTTCTTCCCTAGGTGCATAACTTTGCACTTGTCCACATTAAATTTCATCTGCCATTTTGATGCTCAGTCTTCCAATTTATCAAGATCCTCTTGCAATTTTCCACAATCCTCTTGGGTTTTAACAACTTTAAATAGTTTTGTGTCATCTGCAAATTTGATAACCTCAGTCGTTATTCCACTTTCCAGGTCATTTATGAATATGTCAAAAAGCAGCGGACCCAGCACAGATCCCTGGGGTACACCACTATTCACCTTTCTCCATTGGGAAAATTGGCCATTTAGCCCAACCCTCTGCTTTCTATCTTTTAACCAGTTCCTGATCCACAGTAGTACACTGCCTCCTATCCCATGACTCTTTAGTTTTGCCAAAAGTCTCTGATGAGGGATCTTGTCAAAGGCTTTCTGAAAGTCTAGATCCACTATATCAACCGTCTCACCTTTGTCCACCTGTTTATTCACACTTTCAAAAAAACATAACAGATTAGTAAGACAAGATCTTTCTTATCTAAAGCCATGTTGGCTGTCTCCCATTAGGCCATGACTACATGCTGAGTAATTTTTTTCTTTATGATGGTTTCTACCATTTTTCCCGGTACTGATTTGAGGCTCACCGGTCTGTAGTTTCCCGGATCACCCCTGGAACCCTTTTTAAAAATTGGTGTTACATTGGCGATCCTCCAATCTTCAGGTATTAGAGATGATTTTAATGATAGTTCACAGATTACTAATAGCAGGTCTGCAATCTCATATTTCAGTTCTTTCAACACCCTTCGATGTATACCATCCGGCCCAGGTGATTTGCTACTCTTCAGTTTATCTAATAGTTGTAATACAACTTCCCGATGTATCGATATTTCCTTCAATTCTTCTGCACCTTTAAATACCACTTCAGTCATGGGTAACATCCCTACATCTTCCTCAGTAAAGACCGAAGCAAAGAATTCATTCCGTCTCTCCGCTATCGCCTTGTCGCCTCTTAGTGCCCCTTTAACTCCTCTATCATCTAATGGACCAACTGACTCTCTCACAGGTTTTTTGCTACGAATGTACTTGAAAAAATCTTTATTTCACATTTTTGCTTCCGCAGCAAGCATCTTCTCAAATTCTCTCTTTGCCTGCTTTATCAATGCCTTGCATTTGACCTGCCAGTGCTTGTGCTGTTTCCAGGTTTCGTCGTTTGGCTCTTTTTTCCATTTCCTGAAAGATGCTTTTTTGGCAACAACAGCCTCTCTGACCTCACCTTTAAACCATGCTGGCAGTTTTTTGGACTTCCTTCCACTTTTCTTAAAGTGTGGAATACAGCTGGTCTGGGCTTCCAAGATAGTATTTTTCAACAACTCCCAAGCTTGATGTAAGCATTTAACCTTTGCAACTGCTCCTTTTAGATTTTTCTTAACTAATTTCCTCATTTTATCATAGTCTCCCTTTCGAAAGTTAAAAAGAAGTACTGTGGATTTCCTTACTATCCCTCCTCCACTAATTAAATCAAAGGCGATCATGCTATGATCACTATTGCCAAGTGGACCCAACACCCTTATCTCTTGCACTAGATCTGGTGTTCCATTAAGGACTAGGTCTAATATGGCTTCCCCTCTGGTTGGTTCATGAACCAGCTGCTCCAAGAAGCAGTCATTTATTTCATCTAGGAACTTTATCTCCCTAGCATGTCCTGCCGTGACACTGACCCAGTCGATACCGGGGTAATTGAAATCACCCATTATTATTACTGCGCTGTAACTTTTGTTAGCTTAGAACATAAGAACATAGGATATGCCATACTGGGTCAGACCAAGGTCCATCAATCCCAGTATTCTGTTTCCAACAGTGGCCAATCTAGGTCATATGTACCTAGCAGTTTCCCCAAGGAAACTGCTAGGCACATATGATTTCTTCATTTCTTTGAGCATTTCATTATCCATTTGTTCATTCCAGCCAGGCGGTCGATAGTACACCCCCACTGTCATCGCCTTCCCCTTTTTACATGGGATTTGAATCCATAGAGATTCTACAGCAAATTTTGTTTCCTTCAAAACTTTAATCCTTTCTGACTCAATGCCCTCTCTAACATAGAGCGCAACCCCTCCACCAATTTGATCAGCTCGATCATTACGATGTAGTTTGCACCCAGGTATCACAGTGTCCCACTGGTTGTCCTCCTTCCACCATGTCTCTGATGTTCCAATCATATCTAACCTCTCATTTAGTGCTATATATTCTAACTCTCCCATCTTATTTTTTAGGCTTCTAGCATTTGCATACAAGTATTTTAGAGACTGTATTTTATTCATATTAATTTGGCTATTGGTAGACATGGGTAATTTGGGATCTTTAAGCTCTGTCTGCTCCATACTCGAGGGCATTTGGGCTACTTTACTCTTTTTTTGGAACCTCTCTGCTTTTGGTAGTATCCTTCAAGAGAGCAGCACCAGACGATTCAGAGCATACAACAAAGATGCTTTTCTAAAAGAAACAATTCCTCAGCTCCAACAGGAGTGCAGCACACTCGACAAAACCATAGAGGAATGGAACCGCATAATAGCTGAGTCCTCATCATCTCCAAGCAGAGAAGGACCACACGCACACAGGAGACCCAGTGTTCCCTGGTATTCAAATGATATCAGGGATGCAAAATGTGCACTCAGAAAGCTGGAGAGGAAATGGAGGTATGACAAGTCACAAGACTCTATGGCCCAATACAGATCCAAGCAATTGGAATACAACAACCTGAACAATGAGTGAAAGCAACAACACCATACCAACCTCATCATGAGATCAACCAACAAACCAAGGGAACTATTTAAGTTTGTGCAGAAGCTCACCAAAGACATCATTCAGCACTGCACCGATCACCTGGACCCACAAAAATTTGCAAACTACCTAAAAGCAAAGAACTCCAACCAAATGAGCACCCCTCTCCCCCAGGCATGCAACCTGAAAGTGACGGAACCTCAGCAAAACTGGGAGAACTTTAGCATACCCTCAACACAGCAAATAGAGGACATAGTGAACACCCTTAACACAACGACCTTGCCATTTGACCCTTGCCCAGTGGCGTGGAACAAAGCTACTAAAAGCCAACTAGCCCATTACCTCCACAAAATCATTAAGGAATCCCTCCAGCAAGGACATATGCCGCAATCCCTCAAACAAGCCACGATACGCCCGATCCTCAAGAGCACCACGCTAAGCCCCTCTGATCCAAAATCCTACCGCCCCATCTCTAGCCTTCCATTCCTCACAAAAATCATCAAAAAGACCGTGCAGAGACAATTACAGGATCACATAGATTTGAACGCTCCACTTGATGTCCACCAGCATGGCTTTAAACCACAGCACAATGTGGAAACTCTGCTTACCTCTCTCTTCGACAATCTCCTAAAAGGCACGGACAATATAAAGAACACATTCCTGCTAGTGTTCATGGACATCTCAGCAGCTTTTGACACTGTGTCCCATGCCATATTGCTACAGCACCTGCAGCAGATCGGAATAAGTGAGAACACCCTAAAATGGTTTACCTCCTACCTGAAGGATCAGACGCAGCAAGTCAAATGTGCTCAAAAGAAATCACTTCAGTTCCCCGTTACGCAAGGAATACCACAAGGTTCAGCTCTTTCATCTATACTCTTTAATATAAACATTCAACCCATATGCAACTTCATCAAATGCCACAAACTACATTACCACCTGTACGCTGATGATATCATGGTATATGCCCCAATCAACCTGCAATCACCTGACATGACATCGATGACAAGCTGCCTTGAGGACATGGACACCTGGCTCACCGCTAACAACCTGATGGTCAACGTTGATAAAACAGAGGCTATGTTCATTACCAGAGACTCCACATTCAAGCCACCCCAAACAATCAGCATTCTAAACAAAGCAATAGCAATCAAGGACAAAGTGAGGTACCTGGGCATCACCCTGGACAGATCTATGAACCTACAATCTCACATTACTAAAACTGCAGCAAAAGCCTACCACCTATCAGAAAACTCAAACCAATCCTTGACCAAGACCACTTCCGCACAGTTTGCCAAGCAGTCATCACCCCACTGCTAGACTATGGAACTCACTATACCAAGGCCTCCCCCAGACATCTATTCACCCACTCCAAATGGTACAGAATACTGCAGCACACATCATCACAGGCACTGCAAGATCTGAACACATCACTCCTGTCCTATGACAGCTGCACTGGCTCCCAATAATTGCAAGGGCAAAATTTAAATCAGGGGTCTCAAACACGCGGCCCGCGAGAGAACGTTGTGCGGCCCGCGACGGCTTCTGCTGCTGCTGCCATTGCCGCCGTGGCAACGGCAGAATCGACGGTCAATTTTTAAAAAAAAAAAACTGGCTTCTGCTGCTCAAGCAGCAAAATCAGCTGTCCTGCGGCCCCTTCCTCTCTGCCCAGAGATCCCCGAGAGTGCTCCATCAGCGGGTGCTTTTCAAGCCGCGAAGAGAGTATTTCCCTCTCGCGAGGCTTGAAAAGTGACTAGGTTTAAGCCGCGCGAGAGGGAAATACTCTCTTCGCGGCTTAAAAAGCACGCCGCAGATGAAGCACACTCAGGGCTCTCCGCGCAGAGGGGAAGGGGCCGCGGGACAGCTGATTTTCTGCTGCAGCAGCAGAAGCCAGGTTTTTTTTAAATTTACCTGGGGGGGGGTGTAGGACTGGAAATGGGCTATTGGCAGGGGGGGGGGTATGACTGGAAATGGGCTATTGGCAGGGGGGGGTATGACTGGAAATGGGCTATAGGCAGGGGGGTCTGAATGGAAATCGGCTATTGGCAGGGGGGGGTTATTAATGGAGATGGGCTATTGGCTGGGGGGTTATGACTGGAAATGGGCTATTGGCAGGGGGGGTATGACTGGAAATGGGCTATTGGCAGGGGGGGGTATGACTGGAAATGGGCTATTGGCAGGGGGGGGTTATGACTGGAGATGGGCTATTGGCGGGGGGGTTATGACTGGAGATGGGCTATTGGCAGGGGGGTTATGACTGGTAATGGGCTATGGTGGGGGCTAGGACTGGAAATGGGCAGGTGGGGGTTAGGAAGGACTGGAGGAGGGCTGATGGGGGGAGTTAGGACTGGTAATGAGCTATGGAGGGGCTGACTGAAATGGGGTAATGGGGGTTAGGTCTGGAAGTGGGCTATTGGCAGGGGGGGGTTATGACTGGTAATGGGCTATGGGGGGGGTAAGACTGAAAATGGGGTGATGGGGGGTAAAACTGGAAGTGCGCTATGGGGAGGTTAGGACTGGTAATGGGCTATGGGGGTCTAGGACTGGTAATGGGCTGGGGGGGGTTGCTAGGGCTGGAAATGGGCTGAGTGGAAGGGGGGCTTGAACTGCAAATGGCTGATGGGGAGGGGGGCTTGGAATGGAAATGGGCTGTGAGGGGAGGGAGCTAGGATTGGAAATGGGCTGATGGGGGGCTAGGATTGGAAATGGGCTGATGGTGAGGCTAGGATAGGACTGGAAATGGACTAATGGGGGGACTAGAAGGGAGCGGATGCTGGGTGGGGCTGGAACTAGAAGGGAGCTGATGTTGGGGGAGGATTAGAATGGGATGGAGCTGGGAAAGTGAAATGGAGAGGGGAAAAATATTTTGTCTGGGAGAGAAGACAAATCTACAATTGGCCAGGTATTGGGAGAGTAAGTGGGGATTGAGGATGGAGGGGTAAAATTTGAGTGGATGAAATAGGAATGAGGAAAGAGAAAAAGGAGAAAGATTAGTATGTTAAAGCAGATGTAGAGAGAGAATGGAAAAAAAACTAGGAGAGAAGAAAGGGCAAATGGACAGCAGACGATGGAGAGTTAGCAGAAGACATGAAGAAACCAGAAGAAAGTGGCTGGAACAATTGCAACTGAAAAAAATGCACAAAAGGTAGAAAAATATCTCTTTATTTTGAATTTATTAACTGGAATATGTCAGCTCTGGGAAATGTGCATCATTAATGTTTGCGCTTTGTTTAGTACAAGAGGAAATTAATTTATAGTTTTATTTCTACAGTGTTGTTGTACATTCCAAGTTTGGCTTTTGGGGTTCCCAGTTTAATTATTGTCTTCTTGTTTCTAAATCTTTTAGTCTTTCTTTATCCATACTCATTAAAGAGGCATGTTTACTAAAAGTTAGTGTATGGTAACATTATGCAAATATTTATGCAAATGAGGCCCCTTATGCAAATGAGGCCCCGCGTCTTATGCGGCCCCCGGGTTACTTTACAAGTCCTCATTTGGCCCTCAAAGCAATTTGAGTTTGAGACCCCTGATTTAAATCAATCCTGAACATTTTCAAAATCTTCCACCACCGCTCTGCAGATACGCTCCAGGATGTAATAACCAAGGATGTCAGTAACAGGCCTAGAAGAACCAACAATGACAACAGGATCACCTTACCCACAGGTTATCACAAGACTAAGCAAGTAACATATAAAAGAGCTCCCTCGCTACTGGCGCCTGCATTATGGAACTCCCTCCCCATGGACTTAAGGACCCTAAATGATATCAAGGACTTCTGCAGAGCTCTCAAGACCCATCTCTTCACCGAGGCCTATGAGCAACCACCTTAAGTTGTCAAGCACTAGATACCACCCAAGTGACCCACTAGCTACCCTCACCACTTAGCCCCAACTGCCCATCCCTATTTAGACCTATAAGTAGATAGCTTTTTACGTATGTGAATCGTATCTCCTCCTATTGAATATATTCCTCCCAATGTTTTGTTGACCACTTTGAAGGATACGGTGGTATACAAAACTGTCTAAATAAATAAATAAATAAATAAATAAAATATTTATTGATGTTATTTTTCTTTTACTATTTATAACTTTTATTTATGGCTGTTTTTATTGTTTAGTAAAATTATCCATTCTTTCTGTAGTATTATACAAATTTTTGTGTTATAATTTAATATGCTTCAGCCAGGCATTTGTTCCCATCTTTATTTAATTATTTATGTGATTGTGATTTTAATTTGTTTTATGAGTGTTATATATGAGGTCTGAAGCCCCTGAAGAAGGCTCAAGCCAAAACACGTGTAGGGTGTGACCTCATTGAATATTTCAATAAAACGTCTTGCCCCGATTCACAGTATGTGGTAAGTCCTACTTCTCTGCTGCTCTCTTGACACTGCAGCTTTGTGTGCTCTATTTAAACTGGCCAGCAATGAGTCCTGATCTCAATCCAATTGAGAACCTTTGGAAAGAGCTGAAATCTGCCATTGGTAAGAGGAACCCTGGAAACATTCATGAGCTGGAACAAATCTCATTTGAAGAGTGGGAGAAACTGCCATCAGACAGATGTAAGAAACCTATAGATGGCTACAAGAAATATTTGGAGGCTGTCATCACTACCAAGGGTTGTTCAACCAAATACTAGTGAAGGGTACCATTATTCCTGTCCAGCATTTTTTTCTCTCAGAAATTACTATGTCTAAGTTGCACAGACAACTATTTTTTGTTGTCTACCTTTGAACATACTATTATAATATTATGATGACATACAGTTGGAATATTTCCAATTATTTCTCAAGATATTATACATAACATATTTAAAATGCAAGGGTGCCAATAATGTTGACCACAACTATATGTGCTACGAGAGGCACCATTTTATAAATGTACATGGGGGAAAACTGACAGGGTAACCCAGCAACTGAGACCTCTAAGTGCCAGCATTTGGTAATGAACATGTGTAAATGTCTGCATTTAATGTGCAGCTGTGCTATTTTGCAAATCTAGACATACATATACTCTTGATTAATTACAGGGGACTCAATCTTTATCTCATTTCAATTTGGAGGGGGAAATAAACATTGGGGGATTGAGGGGACATCCTCATTAATTCCTCCTGTAAAGGGATGGCTCAAAGGAGAGCTTTTTAAATAGCTATTTGTGTCAGGGAGCAAGTGTAAATCTGGGCATGAAGAATTTGGGGATTAAATGTGCATTCCCTATATGAAATGGGGACTACACCCAGACCACGCCCCTGACGCACCCTAATGTTCTTTCAGCATGGTATGATCATCCATGTGTAAACTAGACCCTTCAAAAATGGCTATTTCCATGCGGATGTGGTTTACATGTGTATATTGCTGATTATACACTTGCAGACTGCTGATAGGGCTCTAAAATCTCTTAAATAAATATGGAACAAGTCTCATGATTTTGATGGGGGGGGGGGGGTTCCCAGTGGTTCCCACACAGAAATTTATTTTGACTAAAGCATAGACTATATCACTATAGTAATGATTTGTCCTTATAAGAGGACAACTATGGCTGGATCCTACCTTACGCATGAGCAGAATTAAGTCATTTTATCATGTTGGTTTTTCTAGATTACAGCTCTTTATACCAATGGTTCACAGTCTTTGGATATCTCAACAGGATGCCCTTCTCTTACCACTTTTGTGCATGATGCAAATTACATTTCAGTGTTATAATGCTCTCATTCTATTTGTATAGGGTTCATTACCTTAAGTCAATGTACCCTATGGTATGTTCCTAGGTATTTTATTTTGATTGACAAGTTCTCTGTGGAAGAAAAACTGCATATAACTGGCATTTAATATCTTCATTAAGTAATCGTATGAATCACGATTCACCCATATTAACTCTGACCAGCGGAGAGCATTTAGGAACAGATAATGGGTTATGTTATTATGTCCCGAAGCCAAGCTTATAGGAAGCTGGATTTCTCAAAGTCAGGATGATGAAGTCAACATTGGTTTTCTTGTCCTTATAGCCCTGCCCTGGCCACTGCAAGATTTCTAGCTGGGAATAGAAAGCCTGTTTAGGGAGTTGGCTGTATTGTTCATCATTCGGAACCACTGACTTAATACAGGTGGCATTTGCTTCAGCAAGCACACTAATAATGGTGTGGAAATCTTTCCATTTAATCCAGAAGATCTTTCAGAGGCATCATTAGTGGTACTTTTTGCAGAAACTTAAGTTAGGGCCAATGCGTTTTAGACACGTTAACCAATCTAATCCCTACATTTTTGTTCTATGGCTATAACAAACTAAGGATCGTTTTACTAAAGTGCCATAATATTTTGCGCTTACCGCACCTAAATGCAAAATGTAAGGTGTGGCCAGTGCAAGGCTGTGTGGTAAATGCAGAGGGCACACCTAATATCTGCCCTGCATTTACTACATAGGACAGACACTTATCAGATGGGCCTGTGATCCATATCTCGGCAAGTAGTGCTTATGTATCCATGCTATCTGCAGACATAGAACATGGGCCCCAACACAAGTTGCAGAAAAAAATAAAATAAAATAAGTGTCATATGGTGGCATGACTCAATCCTGCCAATCTGATTTCCTTGTCCAGATCTAATATCCTCTGATTGTAAAAAGGAAGCACCCCCTTTCAGTATCCCCCTCCCCAATGGAAAGCAACACCTCCAAGGCAGACCTCCCAAAGGGCATATCCCTCCCCAATGATAAGTCCTGGTGGGGTCTATGTGGGACTTATTAGATTGTAAACTCTGATGAGCAGAGACTGTGTCTTACATCTATATTAACAGCACAGCATACACCTTGTAGCACTGTACCAGATGATTAGTAATAGCAGTAATATGGAGCTTTCCTGGTATCTAGTGGGCCAGGACAGGAACAGCCCTGCTCCACTGCTTCTTTGGAGCTGTCGGGTTTTAAAATGGTGACTACGACCCCCTAGCAGTGGTCTTGAAGTACTACCACTAGGGATCAATCTTTTACATATGGGGTCGGCGTTGGAAGTGATACTTTCCACGAGAAGGGTCTGCCTTGGGGATGATGCTTCTTGTGGGGGGGGGGGGGGGAGGTCTGCCTGAGGATTGATGCTTTGCAAGGAGGGATGTTGATGAGGGGGAGGGTATTCACAAAGGGCTATCATATTGAGGAGTCAGGTTATACTGCCACTTAATGTCATTTCATTTTTAAAGGGGGTAGCAGCTTCTGTACTACTAGCCTGCCAGTAGCAGGGCTGCACTTAACGCCTCTTGAGCTGGTGCTAAGTGTAGTCATGTTATCAGCAGTCATGACAGTTAAGATGCCGTAACATATTGCATACTAGCTCTCACTAGTTACCATGCCCACACTTCACCTCAAACCTGCCCCAATCCCACCCAAACCTATGCTAAGCACTTAGCATGGCTTTATCTTATCACAGGACTGGATTTTGCACCTGGCAACCGTTTGCTCAGGCCTGTGTTAATGCACAATAAAACCTGTGATATGGGGGTCATTTTAAAAGCCTTAGTCACAGTTCAGTTCAAATCACAGATGTCCCCAAATGGTCAAATAAGCAGGGGGCATGGCAGAAGCATCTCTGGGCAGTACAATGGACTTAGACATCCCTGTTCAATTTGAGAAAAATGACAGATGTCTGTGACCCCATCAAGGTTTAGATCTGCTCCAGGCATAAATAGGCATTGGGAATTCGCTTGTTTTGGCAGTAAGACATCTAGAGAGTATAGAGAGGATGGCACGCCACCATCCCCACTATCACAATGATGGCAGCAGTGGGAATTGAGCCCTGGTTTCCATGGTCCAAGCTTACTACTCTAGCCATTTACCATTCCAGGGATGTTAATACAGATAGCCCTGCAAATCTCCATATTGGACACATCCCTGTTTGTGACATCATGCCTGTTCTTGGATGTACCTGCTTTTTTTCAGACAGTCTGGCTTGAACATCACAGATGGCATTTGTATGTCATTTGTAAAATGTGTCTTTAAGTGCTTAAGGAGCTTTAATAAAAGGTCCCAAAATAATGCCAGGGTTTTAGATTCTTTAAATGAGCTAATACATTTTTGCTTTTTAATTAAATTAGCACATAGACTGCAACAATAAACCCACAATTTCCTCTTCTATGCCAGTTTTAACTCACTAAGGGGTCATTTTGGAAGCCCTATTCATGCTTTGGACTTCCAAAAACTGGCATGTGCGCCTTCCAATCAATGCTGACCCAGAAGCTCCTGGGTTTTCTTGGCAGTAGGTTGCCAGGCCTTTTTCCTAGGCAATGGAGGGTTGAATGACTTGCACAAGGTGTACTAGTGGGAATCAAACCCTAGTCTTTTAGGTACCAAAATCAGTGTTCTAACCACTAGGCTACTCCTCCAAGCAGAAATGGAGGTGTCCAAAGCACAGTGATGTCTCCAGAGCCATTTTAGCAGCCAGCTCTGGGGACATCTCAGCATGAGAACATCCAAGTCTGAATGGGGGCATGGTAGAGGTGTGGCCAGGTCATTCCCAGGAACCAGGATGTCCCCACCTGATCTCAGAAAAGTTATGGACGTCTGGCATCGCATCTAAGTTTAGAACTGCTCCAGGCATGAACAAACATTTTAAAAGTGCAGTTTTGGCTGTAAAATATCTGGAGGGTGCAGAAAAACAAGTATTCTATCTTCTGCAGCACAATGTCAATTATATAGCATCAGTGGGATTTGAACATTGGTATATCCTAAACCTAGCTCACTTTTCTAACCATTAGGCTATTCTAGACATGGGGCTACTGGTCTGCTATTTTGGGAATGTTTATGTAGACACCCCCACAGACATCCATATTGGGAATGTCCACGTTTGTGAAATCATCTCTGCATCTGGACATGCCTGATTTTCTTTTCAGACATTCTGGCTTACGCATTCCAGATTGCCCTTGGACATACCTTCTAAACTTCCCCTCCAAATTTCTCAACAAAGTAATTTTCACTTACCCATAGATGTTTTTTCTGCTGGTAAGTGAACATCCCTTTGCTTGGAAATGAGGTGGCTTAAAGTTTGGGATAGAAGAGAGATTGCGGGTTTATCGATATATTCTTTGTGAGAAGTTCAAAAAGGTGTCCATTTTATAAAGGCAACATAGCCACCCATGTGGCTTTATAAAATAAACACACTGACCCAGTGCCTGTAGTACCAAAATGCCGATGCACACATTTTTACGTGCTCTAAAGTTGGTGTAAATAACTGTGTGTGTACTCTATGCATGTACTCAAATATTTTATAACATATTGCAACTCTACCCTTCTCCACCTAAACTTGTTGTTGTTAAGTGCCGTCGAGTCGGAGTCGACTCATGGCGACCCTCTGGATAGCTATCCTAAATTGTGTTCAGTCTTCAGTCAGGCGGCTCATTGTTGACAGACTGGTACCCGTAGCTGCTGTTATTGTATCGATCCATCTCATTGCTGGCCTTCCTCTTTTGCGTTGACCTTCTATCTTGCCAAGCATAATGTCTTTCTCTAATGATCTCTCTCTTCGCATGATGTGTCCAAAGTATGAAAGTCGAAGTCTTGTCATCTGAGCTTCTAAAGAAAGCTTAGGTTTGGTCTCCTCTAGTACCGACTGGTTTGTTCTTTGGGCAGTCCATGGTATACACAGTATTTGCCGCCAGCACCATAATTCAAAGGCATCAATTTTCTTCCTGTCTATCTTTTTCACTGTCCAGTTTTCACATCCATATGATGTTATTGAAAATACCATGGCTTGAACAAGTCGAATCTTTGTATGGAGAGAGACATCTCTGCTCTTGAGAATCTTATCTAGGTCTTTCATAGCCATTCTGCCAAGAGCAATGCGTCGTCTGATTTCTTGACTGCTTGTTGCTTCTTTATTGATAGTTGATCCAAGTAGGTTAAAGTTGTTCACAATTTCAATTTCTTCTCCTTCAACGATGAACCTGTTGATTATGCCAGTTGTCATGATCTTTGTCTTCTTTACATTAAGGTGCAGGCCCATTTTGAGACTATGTTCTTTGATTGTGAGAAGCAAATGTTTCAGATCATCTTCACTTTCAGCCAGTAATGTGGTATCATCAGCATAGCGAAGGTTGTTGAGTCTTCCACCAATCTTCACACCTCTGTTGTCTTCATACAATCCTGCTTCTCTGATGATTTGTTCTGCACATAAATTAAACAGGTAGGGGGAAAGTATGCAGCCTTGTCTTACACCTTTGCTTATTTTAAACCATTCTGTTTCTCCTTGTTCCAGTCGAACTGTTGCTTCTTGATCAATGTACAGATTGTGCAAGAGAACGATCAGGTGTTCTGGTATACCCATGCTTCTTAATGTGGCCCAGAGTTTCTCATGGTTTACACAGTCAAAAGCCTTGCTATAGTTGATAAAGCACAAATAGATATCCTTTTGGTATTCTTTAGTCTTTTCAAGGATCCATCTCACATCCGCAATGATGTCTCTCGTTCCTCGCCCTTTCCTGAACCCTGCTTGCACTTCAGGTAGTTCTTGTTCCAGGTATGGTTGTAGTCTCTTTTGAATAATCTTCAGTAGAATCTTGCTGGCATGTGGGATCAGAGCGATTGTGCGATAATTTTATTTATTTATTTATTATTTATTACAAGTTCTTATATACCGCACTATTCGGCATCAGCGCGGTTTACATTATAACATAAAGACCATAACAACAAGCTGTTTGGTTTACATCGAACAGGAGTACCAACTTGGAGAACCGGGTTAAACTATATACATGAGATATTTACATAGAACAGAATAGAGTCATTTTCACAGTCAGTTGGATCACCTTTCTTTAGTATTGGTATAAACACAGATCTTTTCCAGTCAGTTGGCCATGATGTTGTCTTCCATATTTCTTGGCAGAGCCTTGTGAGTACGGTAACAGCTGCATCAGATTGCTGCAATACTTCTATGGGAATGCTATCAATGCCTGGTGCTTTGTTCTTTGATAAGGCTTTCAATGCTGCTTCAACTTCTTCTTTCATCACCAATGGTTCCCGATCATAAGGTACAGGTTGAAACGGCTGTTGGTCCACTTGATCTTTATCATATAAAAACTCTGTATATTCCTTCCACCTTTTCTTGATCTTCTCAGCATCATTCAACATAGAACCTTGAGCATCTTGTAACATTCCAATTCGAGGCTGGAACTTTTTCTTTAACTCTCGTAGCTTTAGGAAAGCCGATCTTGTTCTTCCTCTAATAGTTTCTGCTTCTATTTCCTTGCAAGTGTCATTGTAGTACTTTTCCTTGTCCTGTCTTGCTGCACGTTGGAAATCTCTGAGTTCTGCGATTGTCTTTCTTTCTCCTCTGGCTTTAGCTTCTCTGCGTTTCTGGGCAATTTTCAGAGTTTCTTCCGTCATCCATTTTGGCCGTTTTTGCTTTTTCACCTTTTGTAGAGACTTCTCGCTTTCTTCCAACACAACCTTCTTGATTTCATTCCATAACTCTTCCGGAGCTCTGTCATTTGTATCTAAAGCAGCAAATCGATTTTGCAGGCAGTCTTTAAATTCCAGTGGTATATTCTCAAGGTCATATTTTGCTGCATTCATGAGTGGTTTGCTCTTTTTCAACTTTAGCTTGAGTTTGCATACTAGTAGTTGATGATCTGTAACACAGTCAGCTCCAGGATTTGTCTTTGTTGATGTTACAGAGCTTTTCCATCATTGACCTCCACATATGTAGTCAATTTGATTTTTATATAATCCATTCGGTGAAGTCCATGTGTACAGTTGCCGCTTGTATGTCCCCAGAAATGGCTATCCATAAAAAGTACATACCATCTTGTTGCTGCACATACTTATGTCCACATAAGCCCCATGTAATTCTATAAAGTCCTTTTCCATGAGTAAAGCAAGCTTTGCATGCAGAAAAACCTCTATAAGATAATCCCCATTAAGAATAAATGTATAACAGGGTGCCAAGACAAGGAAGGCACACAGATGCACATACGTTGTATCTAATTTATAAAGGCTATACATAAAAATGGAAGAAAAAGACCTCAGACATGAAATCACTCCATCCACTTCCATATGCAGGTGGTGGTGCTGTCAATCATAGGTCATAAAAAACCTCCAGTTTTTATTTCCAAAATTTGTAAAAGAACGATAAAGTGCCTGTACCTTGTGCAGGTTAATTTCATAAACTCCCATGGAATTAACAGAGATTGCTATGCATGCATTTGGAGCCTATTTTATAAAGTGAAGTCTGCACATATTTTACTTCATGAAACAAGGGTGTAAATGATGTGGAAACGTGCATCATACTAGCCACAGCAGTTCTGCCTGCTCTATGGCAGGTATGATTGCCTTTGCCTTATATTTCTCAAGAATGCGCGTAAGTTATGGTATTTTATAACTTAGGCTCATAAATTTCCACTTTGCTTACCCTTTATCCAAACCCTGCCCTAATACATGCCCACACTGAAAGTATTCATGACAGGACTTACGTGCACGCTTACAGAATAGCAACCAGCTAAAGTAAATGCCGAAGTGCACATTCATGCATGTAAGTCCTTGAAAATGGTGACATACGTGCATCTTTACATATCTCCCTTATAAAATCAACCTCTTAGTTATGTTATGTTACTCTTTATATAATATACCGTATATCTACAAAAAACTTATGCGGTTTAAATTAACATTATCCAAAAAAACATATCAAGGAAAAGAATGCCATAATAAAACAGGAAAGATATGACAGAAAGAATATACATGCCAAGATAAAAACATAACAGAGGAGCTGAGGTAGTATACAGATTGCATTATAAGCTAATGGCCATGGGCCCAATGCTCATGCCATGTTTACCCCCAAATCAATGCTAAACAAATGAGTTTTTAGGAACTCCTTGAAACTGTTCGGATCAGCGGCAGTACGTATGGAAGTAGGCAAGCAATTCCACAGCATAGGGGCTACAGCAGAAAAGACAGTACTTGGAACGGACTCAAATTTAATAATGGCCGGGGATGGTATATTTAAACAAATCCCATGTACAGAATGTAAGGCTCTAGACGTGCATAAAGTGGAGAGATATTCTGGGGCCAGATCATGTATTGCCTTAAAGACGAACAATAAGACCTTGTACTGGAGCCGTTCTGTAAAAGGAAGCCAATGGTAGTGCATAAGCAGTGGTGTAACGTGATCATAACAATGCACTTGGGCTAGAGTACACTCTGCAATATTCTGTCTATAGTCACCAAAGTTAGTATAGAGGCAAACCTAAATAAATAATACCTTGTCCAAGAGGGACACAACAGTATGAAGCATCACTGTTGTGTGAGCAGTCGTGTCCAAAAAAGGTTGTATGGCTCGGAAACGATGAAGTGCATAGAACGATGATTTTATGACATGGGATAATTGTGGTGAAAATGACAATTTGAAGTCAACGACCACTCCATAGTGTACAAAAATGCTTAACTAAAAATATAGGTACCCTACCCCAAGTGGAAGAGTAGCCTAATGGTTAGAGCACTGGCTTGGTAACCAAGTAGACCAGAGTTTGATTCTTGCTAGCACTCCTTGGGCAGGTCACTTAACTCTCCAGTACTTTGGAAGAAAGACCTGGCAATCTACTTGTGCTTTACACTGCCAAAAAAACCAGGAGGCTGCTGGGTCAGCATGGCCATGAAGATGCACATTGCTTGCTCTTGTGTTCCAACCCAATGGAGGCCTTCACGTCACTCTGAAGCATCTTCTGGCATAATACTTTAATTTTCTTTCCCTATTAACTGAGTTTATTATATCGCAAATCAAATGTTTTAGTCACCAATCTTCTTTCTGCTTGTGATCTTCTATCTTGTGCATTAATAAACTCAGTATTACCCCTGAAGAAGCTTAATAGTAAAATGAAGGTCTCCATTGCGTCAGGACACCTAAAATAAGTTTTTAATCAACCATTTTTAGACGCTAAAGAGCTAGTTTTGCAAGGGGTGTGTGGAAAATTATGCATTAGTAATGCACATAAATCCCCATTTTAAAGTACTTACAAATGTGAAAGGGCACTCACATGCACGCTTTAGGTGGTGATTATTCTGTAAGTGTGTGCATGTGCGAGTCCCATCATGTGTCTTTCAGTTGGGGTGTACACAGGGGCAGAGCTTGGAGTGTAAATTTATATGCATAAGTTATAAAATATTATAAATTATGTGTGTTTCTGAGGGATTTAGGAGTGGGTGTTTAAACCTGCAGTGACTAGGTTTAGGCACGTCATTACACCCCTATTTCATAAAGTAAAGTACACATGTACTTCACTTTATAAAACAGGCCTTACGTATATGCCTGGAAACGTGCATTAACTGCATGGGAGATTCTAAAATTTCCCTCCTCATGTTGTAGGCACCTATATGCTTTTATGAAATTATGTAAGGGAACGCAGGTACACATTTCTACATACACTTGCTCCAAGACACATGCAATTGTGTGCATAGAGATGCTTTTAAAAATAGGTGCATACGGGCCAATCTCACTCCAGCTCAACCCATTTCCTGACTCTGGGAAATGCCTATGTAGATGTTGAGCATAGTTTTATAACCGGGCACCTAGGTTAAGGCAGACAAAACATGCCTATTTCAAAAAGATAAGTAGGTGCTTCCTTGTCTTTATAAAATACAAATGTAAATGGCAGAGACTGCACCTTAAATTCAGGCGTGCATACTTGCGAACTTTGCCTGTACTTTGCCTAGACCGTGACCCCCGCTATGCCTGCTGGCAAAGTATGCACCTTCATGTCAGCGTGTATACTTTTACACCAGTTGGTATTATATATTTATGCATGTATGTGGCCACATGTGTGTGAAAATGACTTCATAAAATTACCTCCATATTGAGTAAAAGCAGGTACTATGACTTTTCTGCATGTACTTTTTACATATGTATACATCGGGCAGTTTTATAAGACCCTATTTGAGTACATAAAATGTTGTTCTACACAAATTAGGAGCTTTATAAGGTTACTCCCATAGCCTGTATGTGCATGTTTAACTAAACTGAGCAGAGGCATTCCCAGAAACAGGCTTGAAAGGGAGTTAGCATTGACTTGTATACTTTATTGAATATGCACAGAGGCACAGAAGTAAACCCATGAAATTGGAACATGCCAAAAAGAAGGCATAAATATATGTGCATAAACTCCCTGAGGAAGTTTTCAGTGGAAGAAAGTTCATACTTTTATTTTGCAAATTCATCAGTGTCTGCACAGGGAAACGTATGCACAGAGACTTTATGTGTCTGCATAGTTCTAAAATACTCCTTAATAGTCACCATTGCCTGATCACATGACCACTTCCTCCTGGGGGCTGTGAGCATTGTATCTCCAGCCTGATCTAACCCAGGTAGAAGAAGACAAAGCAAGGCATCCAACCCCAGTCCCATCCATCCAGCAGTGTACAGTGCTGCTAGTTTGCAAGATTTATTTTGTTGAAATGTATAAACCAAGTAACATATCGTATCTTGTAATGGCACACTGAATTCAGAAAAAGATCATTATAGAGAGCAAATGAAAACCTAATATATAAAATCCTCTTCAGCATTCAAAATTTCAGTCTGTAATAGCAAGCGACGTGGAGGAGTAGCCTAGTGTTTAGATTGGCTTGCTAACCAAGTGACCAGGGTTTGGTTCCCACTAGTACACCTTGAGCAGGTCTCTTCACCCTCCGTTACCTCAGAAGAAAGGCCTGGCAATTTGCTTCTGGTCACACTGCCAAGAAAACCCAGGAGCTACTGGGTCACCAGGAGTCAGTACTGACTCAAAGGTACATGTTGCATTTCTTATAAACAAAATATTTGGCACAAAACCACCATCCTGAAAGAAAGAAAAAGAAACAAGAATTAAAGGGCAGCACTTCTGAGCTATACAATTTATATGGTTCCAGCCTGTCAATTGATTAAGATACTTACAAAGACTGGAAAGGGGACTACCTAAAGCTATGATCTCCAAGTTTAAGTTATTCAAAAACAGTGCCAGTGGTGAGGGTTCATAAAAAATATAAGCTCCCTTTTATTAAGTGCTGTTGACCAGTTAATGTGCATCTCAGCATGCGATAAGTGGCCACAGTGAGTTCTAACACACATGCATGCCGGCTACTGACTGCTAAATCGCACATTAACTGGTGTTCATGCACTAATGAGGAGAGTGGACAGGTTTGACGTAGAGTGTGAGTGTGGAGAGTACCTTAGAGTACAAGCGCAGTTAATGTGACAATTAGCATGGGTGCACCCAAGGACACCTCTATCAGTATCAATAGGTGCACTGCTGGTTACGGCACACAGTCACACATTAGCTGATGGGAGCATGCTAGTCATACCTCCAACAGCTAACGCAGAGGCTTTGTACTTAACGTTAGTGTTGCTGAATATCCGCGGATACAGAACCTACCACTACTACTACTACATATCATTTGTATAGCACTACAAGGCGTACACAGTGCTGTGCAGAGACGTGTAAGAGTCAGTCCCTGCTATTAAAAGTTTGCAATCTAGTCAAGACAGACAATACTACTGGGGACTAGGATATAGCTAGGGGAATGGTAAGAGAACACATAGGAGGTAAACAGGAGACTAGGGAGATCAGGATCCAAAAGCAGTCTCACACCACGATGCTTCCTGCTTAGCCTCAGAGTGTGCTGAGGGTGGTACTCATTGATAACCAGGTAGAGGCGATATTGAGCCACTGTCCTGTTATCGGCATGCGGCAAAAGTCAGTAAAGGCTGCCTTACTTTTGCCACAGAAGCTAAATATCGCCGCTGTCCAGTTAGCTTCCTGGTAATCCAGACAACCTAGACATTCACTGTTGGTGCCCTGACCTTGCCCTGACCTTGACTATTTGGATTTTTCAGCGGCGGCAGCTAGACACTTTAGCAGCACTAGCTGTCGCCATTGAATATCGGGCCCTACGTGTTCAGTTTTTATATTTGCACCGTACAGGGGAGTCTTCATACCTTTATATTTTTATGGTGTTTTAATGCATGCAGAGTCTGGTTTCTTGGGGTTTCAGTTTAATTGTTGTCTGTATATTCTATGTTTACTTTATGTTCAGTTGTACTTGATAAAGGTCATTCTGTGTGCTGCTTGTGTGATGAGGCCACATGTTCTGTTAGCTTGGGGTTGTATATAGGAATTCCTACTGTAGTAATCTGGCTTATTTGGTTTTCCGAATAGATGTTCTAGGACTCTCAGTAATATTTATGGTTGTTTTGTTTTTTTCCGGGTAGGCTCCTTGTGTGAATTTTTGAGGTTCATGCTGTTATAGTACGGTAGATTTTTTTTTCAGTAGTCCCTGGGTGATTTTTGTAGGGTTTTGTATTACTTAACAGTATGCCCATTACTGGTGTGGGTTTATACTTGAATAGTGAGCGCCTCAGCAATTGTAGTAGTCAACCAGGCATGACCTCGCATCAGGTGTCCTCAACAATGTAAAACAACTAACAAGATCCTTTGCTCACTACACTTCTTATGTATATAGTTCACCTTGTTATCCAAGTTCCATATCCTTGTTAATTGTAATGACCAGACATATGCCATTTGTCGGATGTTTTTGTTCTATGTAAACCGCGCTGATGTCAAATAGTGCGGTATATAAGAAATGTTAATAAATAAATAAATAAATGCTGCCATTACTGAGATGGCACCGGAGTCAGAAATTATTTTTGGTAGGTTGAGTTCTATGGGGAAATGATCTAATTCTGCTCTGCACCTATTGTTGGGAGAGGGATTTCTTTGGTTACAAGCTATATGTTAAAAATAAGTGAGAATCACAGCACAGTTTATAACACCAAAGTAAAATGAGTTATAATAATTTTATTTTGTGGTTGTAAACTGTGCTGTGATACTCAGTTTTTCCTTTTGTTCACTGGTGTGTGAGCACCTTGCATCTCCTTTGTTGTTTTCAGAATATATATTTACATTTCATATCAATCCAGTGTAGGTCAGGAGATATGTTTTATATTAGATTCCCAGGCTACTTAAACTCCTATCATTTTTGTTGCATTTAAACAGCATTACAAAGGTTTCTTTTTTAATTATATAACTTGAACTATGTTGCTTTCTTTTTTATTGGGGCAATTGTCTCAGTGTTCATCAGAGCTCTGAAGAGGCCCCTCCATTTTGGGTGACGGGTTTTGTAGGAGGGGGGGTGGCACCGGCTCATCTCTTGCCTCAGGCAGCAGATTGTTTTCAGAAACCTGTCCATCTTGGGAGACCCTGCCAGTAGTTAAGCTACTGATAGCTTAGCCCTCAGCATCACTGATGCACACAAGCCCTCACAGCATAAGCAGATAAGCAGTGGATTTCTCTAAATCCACCTTAATAATGGTTTATGGACTTTCCTCCAGGAACTTAACATAGTAACATAGTATATGACGGCAAATAAAGACCAGTATGGTCCATCTAGTCTGCCCAGCAAGGCGGCAAGAGTAGGTGCACTTGCTGCTCTGTGCAGGTCATCTCTCCCCATGCCTTTGTTTAGGGGTGTACCCCACTACTCCGTGTAGGTCACCCCTATTTGTTCAGATATAAGAGATAATTATGCCTATTTTGATTTTATCCTGTTGGAACAGGATGAAATAAAAATAAGCATTACTATCTCTTATATCTGAACAAATAGGGGTGACCTACACGGAGCAGTGGGGTACACCCCTAAACAAAGGCATGGTTAGTGCCGCTGAATATCCCCAACTAACACCGCTACACAACCGATGCCAACTGCTTAACATCAGGGGTGTGTCATGGGCATTCCAGGGCATGTTGTGGGTAGCGATAGTCGCTAACCAGGTAGCACCAATATTGCACTGCTGCCTGGTGAGCGACCTGCGGGTAAAGCTAGGCAAAGTAAAAGCTGGCCTAGATTTACCCGCGGGAGCTAACTGGGTAGCGGTGCAATATCACAGCTACCCGGTTAGCTTCTGCAGCATCAGAGGCTGTGTGGTGACCCCGATATTCAATGCCAGGGCTGCATATGACTCCAGCATTGACTATCCCAGGTTAGAGGTTGGCGGCGACAGCTTTGCGCTGTAGCTCCGCATAGCCAACCCAGTTGAATATCGGGCCCTAAGTTTATACCTGAGGCAATGAAGGGTTCAGGGACTTACTTAAAATCATAAGGAGCAGCAGTCAGATTGGAACACTGGCTTTCTTGGTTCTCAAGCCACTGTTTTAACCAACAGGCGGTTATTCCACTCTTCCCTGTCTCCTTTCTTCTGAATTTTCAAGTTCTCCATTCCACTAGTTTGAAAACTTTTCTTGGCAGGCTATGTAGAAAAAATTTCCCATTTCTCTGTTTTTTGGAGTCAAAGCATTTATACATGTTCAGCTTTCATAGTACCCTTCATACAGTACAGGCAATCTACCTTATTTCAAATAAAGATAATTTTGCTCCATAGCGGATTTCACACCATTATTTTTGCATTCCTGCCATGCACCATAGAAAGTCCTGTCTTTTTTTGCAATGTTACTGAACTCAAATTTGAAAATACTAATACCCTCCAAACGTTGAATATGACCTGTCTATTTTTATGAGTCTGTTGTATTGCATACGCTATATCGTAATATCTCAGCCTTCATGCTATTAAAGCCTTATGTCTATCCCCTTCCCAAGGCTTTGTTCTGATTTCCCTGTATTATCTTTCAATTTCATAAACTGGAAAATCTGACTCTTTTGAAAAGAATGCAATCAATAGGTTTCTTATGAATTTTGCCACATCTGGCAGCTCTTTCCTCTCTGGTATGCTAAAATAATATTAATTAGAATATGTGTCTTTCTCTCTCTGTCCCCGCCCTTTCAGCATTTCAATTATCCTTTTGAGCAATTTCATTACAATCTGCGCATACTGCTGCTGTATTTCAGGATGCTTACACAAGCCCTTGTTGATTCTCTTCTAGAAGGTCTCTAATTTGCCGTCTGCATTGTCTGTCTCTACAACAACCTGTTTTCCTCCACATAGTAGAGGGATACCAAGTGGATGGAGTAGCAGGATAAGAAGCAGAGTAAACAGGACTTAAATCCTGCTCATACTACTAGTGATCATCTATAGGTCATTGCCTCAGAAAGAAACTTAGGAGGGATTTTCAAAGCCATTTAGGGTGTTTACAGACCTGCAAACTGCCTAAAAGGTGCTCAGCGGCATCAACAATGGCACTGACGCAGTTAGAGCTGCTGAATACCCCCAGCACCACCACTAAATGCCTCAATGCTAGCCGCTTAGTGTTGGGGGCATTCCAGGAGTGGTTCGCTGGCAGAATTGGCTAGCAGCAATATTCAGCTGCTGACTGGCCATCCCAAAGTAGCGAAAGACTCGCTAACTTTCGCCGCTTTAGCTAAATGGATAGTAGCTGAATATTGTTACTGGCCATTTAGCTGGGGCGCTTTCCAACCGACCTGGATATTCGATGCCATTGGCTGATTATATTTATTTATTTATTTATTTATTTTATTTTTATTTATTTGGTTTTATATACTGCTATTTTAAAAGAGTATAAATGGAACAAATGAACTTGTTACATAAAACATGTAGATATGGAGCATTTGAACTTGAAATAACACTATTTTAAACATCAGAGATTACAGAATATCAACTATGTACAAACTGTTGGTATTAGGTAAGTTTGGGTGAGATCATTCTAGTGAGCTATGTTATTTGTTCAAAATATAGCTGGAAGAGGTGTGTCTTTATCATTTTTCTAAATGTGGATAGGTCAGTGATCAGTCTGATTGGGGCGGGTAGGGAGTTCCAGAGTGTAGGGGCAAATAGTGAGAAGGCTCTGTGTCTGGCAAATTGGGAGCATTTATTAGCCATTATAGGAATAGTTAGAGTGTTTGTCAAGTTTAATCTTCTAACTCTACTGTTGGGTGTCCAGTTTATTATATTACTGAGGGAGGTAGCAGAAAGGTGGTAAAGGATTTTAAAAGTAACAAGGAGGGCCTTGAACTTAATGTGATTGGTGATCGGAAGCCAATGTAGCTGCATTAGGAGCGGTGTAACATGTTCATGTTTGGAGACACCATAGATGGTTCGTGCAGCTGTATTCATGGCCCCAGCATTGAAAATCCAGGGTCTCAGTTCAGCGGCAATAACTCACCACTTTTCAAGCTCTAGCCGCTGCAGCTGAATATGGTTTGTGGTTTATTAAAAACTTGCTATACCACCCCTTCAGTCCAGCAGCGTAGTTTACATAAAGTAAAATATTGAAGTAAGAAACCTCACAAGAAATGGGAGGGAGGAAAGGGATTATTAAGTCTAATATATGATGGAAGGGAGAGTAGTATGAGCAAAGGAAGAAAACAGGCATCTGATCATTGAGGAGTGAGACCATAGGCTGATTTAAACAAATGGGTTTTAAGCAGGGCTTTACATTTTGTGTAGGAAGATTCTAAACTGAGGTCTGGTGGTAAATTGTTCCATAAGCTAGGACCAAGAAAACAGAAAACCGAATATCGAGTGGATTCATATTTAGCCCGTGATACAGGAGGAAGATAGAGTTGATTCATGTAAATGGAAGAGATGAGAGATAGAGGGCATGCTAGTATGTAATGTCTTATGAACTATAGTAAGACTTTTATATTGAATGCGATAGTTTATGGGTAACCAATGGAAGTGTATTAATAAAGATGTAACTTGGTTGAATTCAGAGGCATGGGCTAATAATCTTACAGCAGTGTTTTGAACAGTTTGCAGACACTTGAGTTCATATTCAGGAAAACCAGCATAAACAACATTGCAGTAATCTCATTGGGACATGATTAGGAACAGAAGTAATGTGGTTAGTGTTGAGGTGGACAGAAATGGACAGATAGCTCTGATTTGAAGAAGAGTAGAGAGAACTTTTGATGGAATTCATGTGTTCATGAAAAAGGGTGGAATCAGGTTTTACCCCAAGATATTTAAAAGACAGTGCTAATGCAATAGGTGTGCCATTGAGTAGCGGAGAGAGAGATCGAACTGTGGTGGAAGCAGTTAGCTAAGGGACCAATTCTGTTTCAGACATAGATCCCCTCTGTGTGTCCGGTCTGAACCGGGTGTACAGAGGGGATTGCGATTATGATCCTGCAGGGTACGTCTAGCCCGCGCGATCAGAATCACAAACAGTCCTGCATGTGCAGGCCAGGACTGCGATTCTGTCTGGCCTGCATGTGCAGGACTGCACCCGGCTAACTCAGTCAGGGCTCTTCAATGGAGCCGTGGTGCCATTGCATCATGTTGCCATGGCACTATGGCTCCATTGAAGAGCTGTGATGCTGGCCGTCGCAGAATAAAGTTAATTCCTCACAGCCCAACCCCTGATCTGGTCTCCTAAGACCAGGGTTGGGCTGCAGGGAATGTCCTCTGGCACCCTCTGCCCCATCCACATCCTGGCAGCAAAAAAGGAAAAAGTCTAGCGATGTTATTTCCACCTCGGAAGTTGAATAACTTCCCCGCACATGTCGCTGGCCCTGGATGTACAGGGCCAACATTAAAATCGGCCCTGTACATCCAGGGCCGGTGACCACCCAGACTCTGCCCCCAGGCCGCCCCTTCCCAGCCCCCATCTAACTTCCCCGCACAACCGGCAGGGAAGTTAGTCAGGGGCAGGAGCCGGCATGAATAGCAGGGATGCTCATCCATCCACGCTATTCATGGCTCAGAATAACCCCCTAAGTGTCAGAAACTTTGGTTGCATTAATTTTGAGGTGATTAGATTTCACCATTAAAAAAAATGTTGTCGGACCGATCACAGGGATGCCTAAAGATTTGGGAATATGGCATTAATCAAAAAGGAACCACCAAAAAACCCCAAGCAATTCAATGACCCAATATAAAATCCTCAAACCATAGTCATTGAAATTCTGACCAGTCGCCACTCTGGTATATGTCCTTCTATTCCCTCCTATTTTTGTCGGGAACAACCAACGTGAGAGGCGGGAATGGGTAACCACCTCCCCGTGTTGGAAGGACCCTTTTATTCAAGAGAGCCGCAGCCCTCACAATATAATAGTGTGAACCCACAGCTAAAACCGGGTGAAGGAAATTTCAAATCCAAATGCAGTTGATGGCTGAACTGTCTCGCCGTGTTAATCCACCAGCAACACCAGCAAACGTCACGACATGCATGTTTCGGACCAACTCCGGGCCCTGTATCAACGCATTGTTTGGCGTTTTCCAACACTTTTTTTGATTTACGTTGGCGGGTGATTGATTGGATCCCGCCACATCCTCGAGGGGGTAATCGTGAACAGCGACTACAATGGAGGGAACAACATTGGATTTATCATTTAAACACTGTTATACCGTCAGGTTTAAATATGGAGTTAGATTGATGGAGCCTCTTATAAGAGAGGCAGGCCTAGGATTGTGCCTTTTATGAATGGGGTTGGGGTGGTCCATCTGTGGGAGGGGAGTTCCCCTCTGATGCATAGATTGTTTAAACAGAGAGTCGGATTGGTGGAGCCTCTTGTAGGGGAGGTGGGTCTAGGTTGTATCTTGTTTTGAACGGGTCTGGGTAGTCCGTATGGGTGGGAGGGGTTTTCCCTCTGACGCATAGATGGTTTTGGCCAATTATAAGTCACGGTTTTCGCTATATAAGATTTCTCCGGGAGGGAGGTAGAGTAAGGCAACTTCTTTGAAGGAACGTAATCACTTGATACAGGGCCCGGAGTTGGTCCGAAACATGCATGTCGTGACGTTTGCTGGTGTTGCTGGTGGATTAACACGGCGAGACAGTTCAGCCATCAACTGCCTTGGTTCCAGCACGGTTTGAAGTTTTATTGCCTTTAGTACATGATAAGTCGGGTGCATTTGGATTTGAAATTTCCTTCACGCGGTTTTAGCTGTGGGTTCACACTATTATATTGTGAGGGCTGCGGCTCTCTTGAATAAAAGGGTCCTTCCAACACGGGGAGGTGGTTATCCATTCCCGCCTCTCACGTTGGTTGTTCCCGACAAAAATAGGAGGGAATAGAAGGACATTTACCAGAGTGGCGACTGGTCAGAATTTCAATGACTATGGTTTGAGGATTAATCAAAAAGGACCTTTTGCACATATTTAAAAAAAAACACAATAAAAAGGTCCTATTAAAAAATTGCTGGTGGTTGCTGTGCTAGTAAATAAATTATATTGACTTATCAGCAGCCTTTGATGTTTTATTTATTTAGCTGTATTTATATCCTGTTTTTCACCAGGTCAAAGTGGTCAATTGGGGAATATATTTAACATGAGGGAATATGAGACACATATGCTAATACTTACTGGGAACATGGGCAATAGAGGGTTAAGTGGCTTGCCCAAGACCACAAGGAGTGCCTTTAGGACTAGAAATCCCAGTCCCTCCAGCCTGAGATTGCTGTCCCCAGGTGGGACTTGAACCTCTGGCCCTCTGGCCTAAAGTACCTTGTCCTAACCACTAGACCACTCCTCCCTATAGACATGCTCTCCTTTTGGATAGGTTACAGCAAGTTTTTAGGAGTAGTCTTAAATTGGTTTCGTTCCTACCTTTCTGAAAGTGTCTTTTATATTACAATAGGCAATCAATCCTCTTCTAACCTGACATTCACGTACAGTGTCCAACAAGGGTCTATTCTAGCCCCTACATTCTTCAATATTTTCTTGTATTCACTTCCTACTCTGATTCGTGAACTAAGCTTGAGTTGTTATATTTATGCTGATGATATTCAGCTAATAATAACCTCAGACAATTAGGATTCAGATTCTCATGCCCAGATACAAGCTAGCCTGTAAAAGCTTCTGTCCTGGATCGGGGAGAATAAATTGGTTATAAATCCACCCAATACTGAGGTTACCTGGATCTCCTTCCAAGGAAACGAAATTCCATTTGTTCCATTGATAAAATCATCTCCATTCATAGTAAAGGATACAATGAAATTGTTGTTTATTTATTTATTTTGAATTTTTATACCACTTTTTCCAATAGATCAAAAGGGGTTTACATAGAACAGAAACGGTTACATATAACATATACGTATGTACAGATGATAACAGTTAACTTTGTACAGAAAACCTTTAACATAACAATATTACAGTGTTGGCGATGAGAGCTGACAATGTTCTATAGGAGGGGTACATTGGGATGAATGAGTAAGGAGCAGGTGGGGGGGAGGATTTATTCCTTTATGGTGTGGATTGAGTTTGATTACTGTCAGGGGGAGTTAGAAGGTTGCCAAAATATTTCATGAATAGGTGGGTTTTCCATTTTTTGCGGAAGGAGGAGAGGTCGGTGGTTTCTTTTAAGTCAGATGGTAGTTCATTCCATATTGTGGGCGTGTGTGAGACAAGGCTCTGTTGTTTGTTATTTTATTGGATCTGCGGTAGTCTGGTGAAGTTCTTAGTTTATTTTTATTGTTCTACCACTTTGGCCATGTTTCTTCTTGCAAAATGATTAGAGAGGAGAGGTGTGAAGGGGCAATTTGTCTGAGGAGCTTGAAGGTTATCATAATTATTTTGTAGTGTATTAGGCTTTGTATAGGGAGCCAGTGTAATTCATATAGAATCAGAGTAATGTGTTCCGAGATGTTAGTGTGTGAGACTAAACATGCGGCAGCATGTTGGGCAATTTGAGAGTGGTCGGATATTCTGCATGGCTATCCCTTGAAAAGTGCTATTACAATAATCAAAATGTGGTGTAATTAGAGCCTGAAGAATTGATCTGAAGTCTTGAATGGGTGAAAGGGGGGGGTAGGTTTTTTAACAGCTTAAATTTGAAGTAGATTTTTTTTGTTATGTGTTTTACATGGGAGAACATGTTGAGGGCTTGGTCAAGTATGACCCCGAGATATTTCACTTCGTTCTTAAAGGTTATAGCTATGTCATTGATTGTAATAGTTGGCGGGGGGGGGGGGGGAGAGAAGTCGTGATTTCTGGTTATGTATAATGCCTCAGTTTTGCTGAAGTTTATGTGGAGGTTGTGAGAGGCAAGCCAATTAGCAGCCTCTTTGAAGCAGTCCATAATTTGTTGGGGAATGGGGTTAGATATGTTGAGAGGAAGCTATAACATAATATCATCTATGTATATGTGGTATGAGACATTGAATTTTTTGAATATGGTGCAAATGGGCTGGAGGTAAAGGTTAAAAGAAGGGCAGATAGGGCAGAGCCTTGGGGTAGACCTTATTTTTTGGTTATATGGATTGGATGTATGATGACCTATTCCTACTTAAGAACATAAGAACATAAGATTTGCCATACTGGGTCAGACCATGGTCCATCAAACCCAGTATCCTGTTTCCAACAGTGGCCAATCTAGGTCACAAGTAACTAGCAGTTTCCCCAAAAGACACAGGTTCCTTGTTGGGTTCTGTCAAATAGATAAGACTGGAACCACTTGAGAGTTGTACCACTTGAGAGATGCAAACCTATCTGTTTTAAACATCAGATCATTGAGGCACCTAAGATTCTTAGCTCTAAGAATATTTTCCAATTGTTCGTGCAGCATGTGACTATCTTTTATAGAGGAAGAGACTGCTCCCTGTACAGTGGAAACCTGAGCCTCAATTTTCAAATGAGAATCAACAGAAGTCAAACATGTATCATGGTGAGCAAGCTTATCAACAGTCTCTTGAGTAAAAGCAGTAAATTGGGGTATAATCAAAGACAAAGAAGCATCAATACATGTTAACAAGCTCCATATATCCTTTAAAGAAACCTCCTGCTGAGTACCTTGAGCAGAGAGGCCCACTAAATTAGAAAAAACTTTAGGAACCTCTCCAACTTGAACTACCCGGGGAAGAAGAACGTTTCCTGCCCAAGGACTCACTTCAGGGGAGGAAACCTGCTCTAATAAGAAAACGGGGGAAGATCTCCCAACCAAATTAGGTGAGGAGGTCTTCTCATTGGATAGCAGGGGAGGGATATCACCCCCCTCTAGTTTATTTTTCTTCTGATATTCTTTTTCGCAAATATCTGAAGGAGATTTTGGGGTATCAAGATTCTGCTACTCTTATTTTTTAATAATAATCTTCCTAGCTCTGCTACTCTTATTTTTAATAATAATCTTCCTAGCTCTAAGAAAGTCACTAGTGTTGTAGAGGGGGAAGTGGATGCCCTAGTGTCTTTGGATACCTTGAATATTTCTGAATTTATTGAATCATCGTTAGATGAAATCCCTACTAGAGCGACCTTATTAGTCTCATTTCATTCTGAGATTGATAAAAAATTAGTATTGAATTTTTTTTTTTCTAAAAAGGATGAATTGTTTTGTGGGCAGGGTGATGGTAATGTACAGTGCAACAATGACAGTGTGTGGCAGAGGATGGGGATGCGTGTCCACCAGAGGATGTACAGGTGGCAGGATAAGTGCAATGACAGGAGGACAGAGGAGAGCAGTGCCATGCAGAGCAGACACAGAAGAGGCAAGCATGAAGAGCCGCAGTGCAGAAAGGTGTGCCAGTGCAGGACATTGGGTAGCAGCCTGCACATTAGGGCAGGACGCCACACAGCTGGCACACACACATAGACAGACAGAAGGATGGATGGCAATAGTGATGAGGGTATAATGTGGTGGCAGCACAGATCTGCCTGTTACACGAATGAAACATAGTTGTGTAGGACAGCCATAAAAAAGGGAACAGAGAGGAATCAAACCCATGGCCTTTGCTACTGAAGTCATTGCATTAACCATTGTGCTATATCACTAAGGGAGTTGTCACACCAATGGCTGGCTACAGAAAGAGTGCATGTCACCATAAAACTGTCTGCTGTGGCTACCAGGATAGGATAGAACCAACAGTACCCATAATGCAATTCACATGCAGAATAGCAGTCTACATCTGTTCACCAGATGGGGTATGCACCTCTACAGCACGTCAGCTTGGTAGGGGGGAATGACCGTGCATGTTACTGGCATTACTGGCACAGAGTACCCACAGGCCATGCCAATGTGCGTGTTCTGTGCTCACCCTGAGGGTGAGGTGGAGTGGCCAGCACCAGGTCCGCAGTACCTGGGTTGGTTGAGGTGGGCTGTGCTGCAGGTCACCATCAGTGCTAGTGTGTTATAGGTGTTTGTTACAGACACCTTTAGGAGGTCTCTGTGTCCATTTGTAATTGCCAGTCATGCTCACCCTTGTGGACTATGATTCACACAGCATAGTGCATATCCACTGCACTTGCTATGGTCACCTGTTTAAGGAGCAGGGGTGTGTTAGGGCTCAGGTGATGACAATGGACTTAGCAAACTGCCCTCTCTGGGTCAGGGTGGGGGGAAATGATCTGCCCCCAACAGACCCGCACTCTTACCCTTTACAAAGGAGGGGGGGCAGTGCAGGTACATGAGAACAGGCTCTAGGACTGGCAACCCCAGTCCTGGTGGCAAATGGCGAGCTGCTGCAGACCTGCACTTGGGACAGGGCCACTGGCAGATAGGTAGTGGGCCCAGACAGCGCAGCTGCCCCCCACTGCGATCTGACATTCACCAGCAAAGGGCAGTCAGTGTGCACCTGCTGCACCCTGCAAGGGGGTGCAGCCATACAGATGTTAACTGCAGACAGTCTGCTAGCTAGTACATAGTGCATGTTTCTGGAGGAACTATGTGCACCCAAAAATGGGATGTCAGCACACACACCACACACAGATATGTCAGTGATTGGGCCCCAGAAAAGAGAACCCACAAACACCACTTGAGAGAAATACTGTAAAACACTATGGGGGAATCTAGCCATGCCGTGGTCACTGCTCAGTCATAAGAACATAAGAACATTAGATATGCCATACTGGGTCAGACCAAGGTCCATCAAGCCCAGTATTCTGTTTCCAACAGTGGCGAATCTAGGTCATATGTACCTAGCAGTTTCCCCAAGAGACACAAGTTCCACAATGCTTGTACTGGGTCAAGCATTGATATCTTAGGTCACTTCTTATAATGGTTGATGGACCTTTCCTCCAGGAACTTGTCCAAACCTTTTTTAAACCCAGCTACACTAACAGCCTTTACTACATCCTCCGGTAACAAATTCCAGAGTTTGATTACACGTTGAGTGAAAAAATATTTTCTTTTATTAGTCTTAAATAGTTTACCCTGTAGCTTCATTGCATGTCCCCTAGTCTTTCTATATTCTGATAAGGTAAACAATCGATCTACGTTTACCTGTTCCACTCCATTCATTAATTTATAGACTTCAGTCAGGGTGAGAGTGACCTCCCAGCATGACATGCTGTGGCCACCCTGTCCATGCAGGTGGTGGTCGGACACTACAATGTCCCAGCCATTGCCCTATACCCTGTGCAAATGCATCCTGCCCATGCCACCCTGTCCAGGCCATACCCACAGTACCTTGCTCCTCGTTATGCACATTGGCAGGTTAACACTGGAAACATTGCAAGCAATGTGGGCTCAGTAAGGTGTAGGCAGCCACAACACACTGGATAGATAGACACACACTCCCACACCTATGCCAGCATTGTGCAAATATAGAGGTTTGTGGCAGCCCTGGCCGCCACACCAGTCCTGGGCACAGTGCAGGCATTGCTATGGTACTCAGTACTGTTAGGGTCACTCCCCGGGGTGGTAAACACTGTCAGAATCAATAACTGAAACACACTCCACAGATATCAGAAAGGTTGCTATGATGAATCGCTATCAACAAATTGTGTTTAACTTAGGATTTGTTAGCTGACATTAATCATAGCAACCTTTTGATATATGTGGAACGTGTTCCCAAGTTTAGGACGGCATTGCTAAGGTATGCAGGTGCCAGTATTGGGAGATGCTGCTCCGCACAGGGCCCAACAGCCTGACTCTCCATGAGGCTTTGGATAGTGGAGCCTGTGGGTGTGGGTGTTTATGCCCCTGTTGGCTGCTGCTCTAGGGCAGAGGTTCCCAACTCCGGTCCTGGTGGGCCAAACACTGTTCAGGTTTTCATGCTGTCTCTAATGAATATGCATGAGATACATTTTCATACAATGGGGGTGGCGCATACAAATACAGCACAGGCATATTTATTAGGGACAGCATGAAACCTGAATGGTGTTCGGCCCTACAGGACTGCAGTTGGGAAACTCTGCTCTAGGGATTGCACACGTTTATGGTGTCTGTGCTCTGTAGGGTAAAATATAGTTGTTTCAGGCATGTTTATTTTATCTGCAATAAAGGTTCCATCTTTATTACCACGGTTTAGTACTGGGTAAAATGTGGTGACAGGATTGGCAGGAGCCACAGCTGGGACTTGAACTTGTGACCTGCTTCTGAACACACTGGCTATGTGTACTGCACCACACTGTTGCCACAGGGACAGAGCATTCCCTGGGGATACCATGACTGTCCGTCAGACATACCCTGTCTGTTGCAGTGCACGGCACCCACCTAAACGGGGCTTGGCCGTGGTCTGCTGCCATTATGCCAGAAGTGCTGGTGGTGTGCAGTCCCAGGCCATCCAGTGTGCCGGTAGGCAGCTGCCTATGATGTGGGTTCTCGGGTAGGGGTGCCTACATGGCCATGCGCACTTCCTCCCTGCACCGCCTGCCAATGTTATGTGCCCTTGGGGATACCTGCTGGGTAATATCCCCTATGACACTGTGGGACACACACTCGTGCCAATGATGGACCCTCATCAGTTGCTGTCTTGCTGCTTTACAGTTTCGGCATTCCTATGTGCCACCTAGGCATCTGCCTAGTCCGCACTGTGCCCCAGCTGGACCACAGCATGTGCCGCCTGCAGCCCCCTATATCCCATTTACAGCATCATTACAGTTGCCCTTTTCTACGTGCCCACTCTGCTGTTGCTGCACATGTGCATGCCATAACAAACCTGCCCAATCTAAATGACAGAAACCCTGATCAGCGCTATTTCAATGTGGGATCATTCACTTTGTAGGGGGACAGAGCAAACATGATATCTTAATTTTTACGCTTTGTCAGTATGTTGCTTTATGTTTATCATTAATATCACTATTGGCCAGCTTGATTATTAGGATTTTAAATGTGGTTCTGGTCTTTTTATATGTTTATTTGCCTTTTTGGTTCCTGCACATGTATCACTACAATCACTTTTTCTAGTTTCCCTGCCTTTGCTGCACATTGCTGACTTAAATGGTTTCTCTTTCCTGCAAATGTGCCTAATGCGAGGGTTTCATTGGCGTTAGTTTTCAGACCCGGATTTCACAGCGTTAGTGTGCCTGGAGCCTCTCCCCGCCCACTCTCTGCCCATTGACCCCCTTCTCTCCGCCCTCTGGGAAGCCTTACTCCACCCTTCAGACCCGGATTTCACAGTGTTAGTGTGCCTTAACACCGCCGCCGCGTTATCGTTAGATTCTGAGAATTTTTCCAATTCGTAAAAATAACTTTTAGAGCAATTGCTAACATAAAATTCAATAAAAAGAATTTGTCCTTGGATAGGCCCAAAATGTTCTCCAAAGATCTTAAACATACATTGTTCCAAGATAGTACATTAGAAATGCCTAATATTCTCTGTATTTTATGCCAAACAGGTCTCCAAAATCTCTGAACGAATGGGCATCCGAAGATCATATGCTCAAATGTACCAGCGGCTTGCTGACAGGACCAACATTTCCCCCCGGGCAATTTGTCCCATTTAGCCAATTTTACTGGCGTGATATATTCTTGGTGCAAAAAAAAGAACATTGACTGGGTAATTGCTGATGATCTGGAGACCCTTGTTATTGGGCCCCATAAGGTTTTCCAGTCTTTGTGGGACATGGAGCGGTATTCCGATTCCCAGTTTTTCCTTAATCCCCTGAGAGAAAAGGGAGCATTTTCTCTAAAATATGAGTAAATTATTGATGCGGCCCCAGCTTTCTCTGCTACTTCACTCATGTTTTTAAATAAAACATCTTCTGCGGCCAGACCGGCTATATTTATTGTAGACGCTCTTATACTATGTTTAAGTTGAAGCCATTGGAAAAAGGCAGCCCCGTGAAGTGAAAACTCTTTTTGTAGCGTTGAGAAACCTTTCCAGCTACCTGAGTCTAAAAGTTGACCCAATGTCCAAATTCCACACTCCTGCCATTTCTTCCACGTGAACATCTTCCCTTTAATTTTAAGCTTTGGATTCCACCAAAGTGGCGAGATCTTAGAGGGCGGATTATTTTCTCCTGCATACTGCACAAAGGATAGATAAGCTTCCTGAGTAGCGGATATCGCCTTCCCTACCTTTGTCCACTCTGGATGCTTCATGCCAAGCAACCAAGATACAGGACATGGCGCTACAGCCCGACACTCCACCTCCAGCCATGTAGGCTTCTGGGTAAGGTGATCACTGGTCACCCACATTGCCCCCTGTTTTAACAGGAAAGCATGGTGATGCCATCGGAAATCCAGGAAATGTACCCCTCCCTTGTCTTTAGAAGCTTTAAGTTTTTTTAAGGCAATCCTAGGCTGTGAGCCACCCCATAAGAACTTGCTCAGGTTTCTCTCTAAAGCTGCGTACATTTTTGCCGGAAGTATAAAAGGCAACATTCCCAAAACGTAGTTGATTTTTGGCATTGGGGTCATTTTAATAGTTTTCTGTCTTCCCCATGTTAAGTGAAGAGGGGACCATGTTGGTGACATTTTACGTATCATTTTTATTAAATCCTCGATATTAATTTGTATGGTATGTTCAGATGAAATATCATATTTAACTCCCAAGTACTTGACTCCATCCATCTCCCAATGGAATGGGAATGCCGCCATAGAGTCTGAAGAAGCTAGATAGTTCATAGGGAAGGCGACAGACTTGGTCCAATTTATTTTGTAGCCCGAGATCTCTGAGTCGCTCTCTATTAACTCTGATATTGCGGAAACAGTGGCAGGTTGGGTGAACAATAAGAGATCATCTGCATAAGCAGATAGTTTCACCTGTAGGTCACCTATTACTATCCCCCTGATGCTTGAATTCAGCCTAATAGCTATTGCAAGTGGCTCGAGAGCCAGATTAAAGAGTAGAGGGGAAAGAGGGCATCCCTGCCGGGTGCCTCTGTGTAACATAAAGGAGTCAGACAGGATACCATTGGCAAGAATGTGGGCCTTAGGATTCAAGTACAATACACGGATCATGTTGATAAAGTTAGTACCAAGCCCGAACCAGTCTAAAATTTTAAACAAAAAAGGCCACTCCAATCTATCGAACGCTTTTTCAACATCTAAAGAAAGACCCACATAGGGAGAATCAGCAAAGTTTGCTCTGTCAAGCAGGTGACAAAGTAATCTTGCATTGTCAGAGGTCGACCTCCCAGGGACAAAGCCACATTGATCAGATCACTAACAACACCCACAAGTCTGTTTGCTAAGGCATTTGCGTATATTTTATAATCTGAGTTTAATAAGGAGATTGACCTAGAATTTGTGACTCATTTTGGGTCTTTCCCTGGTTTCTCCAGCACTACAATCGTAGCTTCTACGAAATTTCCCATATGCCCCTGTGACTTATAGAGCTCTTCAAAATAAGATAACAAATATGGGATCAAATCTTCGCCAAATACTTTATAAAACTCAGCAGGTATTTCATCTCGCCCAGCTGCCTTGCCCGGGGTCAGAGAAGTGATTACCAAATGTAATTCCTCTCTAGATAGTGGCCTGTCTAATTCTTTAGACTGATGTTCCCCTAGTCTAGGATGGTTTAAATTCCACAGAAAAGCATTAGAGGATAGTGGATCGGCTGTCACTTCCGAGGAGTATAGCTTTTGGTAGTAGTCTGCAAATGCCTCTAAAATTTGCTCATTGCTGGTCACCCTACCTTGATGGTCATCCACTATAGAAATGATACGTGTTCTTTCTCATTTCCCTTTTAAAACATTGACTAGGAGCTTTCCCGATTTGTTTTGTTCAACATGATATCGAGAAAGCTGTTTGCTCATAACTTGCTTTACTTCCAAACTTAAAAGCACATTATATTGATACCTTAGCCTCTGGAGCCGCAGTAATACGCTTGCATCCGCCTGTTTTTGCCAAAGACGCTCTCCGGCTCTTATTTGTTCATCCAGGGCCTTTAAGTGGACCCGCCTTCTTCTGTTCTCCTTAATAGTGAAACTCGTGATAGTGGCATGTAGGAAGGCATTAAAGGCCTCCCACCAGGCCCACTAGGCCCAACTTGCCGTATCTTCTAATTTGTTTATACTGAAATAGCCCTTTATAGCCTCTCTAACTTCTGCCTGAAATGAAGCATCGGCTAGCCAAGATCTATTAAAAGACCATGTCCGATTAGAGTGGATCTCTGATGATAATGCTAATGTTAGCTTGATGGCCACATGATCGGAGATATGCATGCTTAGAATTTCCGCTTCACAAGAAGCAGAAATCAGAGATCTAGATATTAGGAAGAAATCTATTTAAGAGGAGGAGCTATGCGGCGGAGAGAAGAAGGTGTAGTCTTTGTCTTTAGGATGAAAGAGTCTCCAAACATCTACCAAGCCTGTGGACTCCATAAGGGCCTTAAGAGCCGTCCTTGCTCTGGACGTTTTTTCCACCCTATCTGGGTTCCTGTCCAGCAATGGGTCGAGAACCAGATTATAATCACCTCCCATTATGACTGGTGTCAAGATGTCCATCTGTAAGATTCCAGCAATTTCTATGAAAAACTCAGGGTCATCCCTATTGGGGCTATACACATTTAAAATTGATAACCTGGTTTCACCAACTAAAATGGATATTTTCGCCCATCTCCCTTCTGCATCATTACGCAGAGATTCTACTTGCACCCCCTAAAGATTTATGTGCCAGTACAGCCACTCCGTTCTTTTTTTGGATAGCAGGAGAGTGACCGATTAGAAGAAACTGCTTATCTTCCAGCTTCTTAGTTTCAGCCGAAGATAAGTGGGTTTCCTGTAATAGGACCAAGTCAGCTTGCTGATGTTTACAATAAGCAATGATCTTTTTCCTTTTCATTGGATTTATAGTGCCCTTACGTTCAGAGACAATACCTTCATTATGTTAGCCATAGGACAATAAAGAGGACATGCCAAGAGATGCCTGCGAACCTCAAAGAGAAATAAACAAAACTTCTACCCTCAGAGAGCCACCCAATCCCCCCAAGATCAGGGGTTCTATTCATTAGGTGAGACAGAAGGAGCCTCCCCATGACACACCCCGGACCCACAATTACCAAATAGATCCAAAACCCTATCTCTTTAGAAAGAATTACATACAATTCGGTTAGCCTTCTCTTAAACATACCGAGTCAGGAACCACCCAAGCTTGATCAATGGGTCTCTATCCTTTCATCGTTGTTTAAAATATAACCTTGCTCACTCTATTGAGACCAGACTGATTCAGGCTAACAACATGACAAAAAAGAAAAAAACATTACAGGAATCTGCAAAACAATAATCAGCGGGTTAAAGCGTTTAAGAATTAGAATAAATTGTAGTCTTCGGTGCCGCCGCCCACGCAGAGAGCACCCAACACATGCAAGCTCTGCAAAACGGTTCACCCACCATCTGCTCTCATAGGCAGCCAACCACCACACTGGGAACCAAAACAGAGTCAGTGCATTAAAAGAGCTTCTTGATCTTCAATGTATTGCTCCAAAGATGCTGGATCTTCGAAAGTTTTTGTGACGTTGTTTAGAGTCACTCTGAAGCGGGCTGGATAAAATAGTCCGTACCGTGCCTGTAAATGCTGAAGTCTTGTTCTAAGTGAGAGAAAATGCTTCCGTTTCTCAACTGTAGTTTTACTAAGGTCTGGATAGAAGGCAATATTATAGCCATCAAACTGAAGGGAAGTAGTAGATCTGGCTGCCGTCATTATTTGTACTACTTGTTGGAATCTTAATACGCAGAAAATCAGGGGCCTTGGCTTTTTTGATTGTAAGCTCACTGCTGGCGGAATATGATGTGCCTGTTCTATTTCGAATGGGTGGGCAAAGTTGATTTTCAGCAACTTAGGAAACAAACCCTCTAAAAAGGCCACAGGATCTTTTCCTTCTGCTCCCTCAGGTATCCCCATGAGTCGAATATTGTTCTTCCTGGCCCTGTTGTTCATATTATCCAGACTGCGTTCCATAAGCTCCTCTCTCTGTGATGTTTTCGCAAGTTTTAGAATGTGCTCCTTGTGGGCCACAGTGGTCCCTTCCACCTTTTCAATTCTGGTTGTAAGCAATAGCATTTGTGACTTCATCTCTTTCAGATCTGCCTGTAATTCATTCAGCGATTCTCTGTTTGCATCGACTCGGTTATGGACTGCTCTGATCTCCTTCAATATCTCTTGTACTCCCTCTGCTGCCTCCTGTGAGGTGTCATCTTAAGAGGGGACAGCGGCTCCGATTTTGTTCTTTTGGCGCCGGCACCCTGAAGGTTTGCAAAATCTAACCGGGTCTGCTTGTTGTTAGCCATGTTCACCGAGCGATGAGTGTCCTTTAAAGGCTTGGCTTTCCTTCCAGACATCGATAGGACAGGATTAAATGACTGGGACCGAGGGAGGAAATCTCCTAAGCGGCCATGTTGGACCCCTGCTGGCTCCGCCTCCAAGGAAGGATTTTTAAGGATAGGTCGGACGAGCGCAGTTTTCCATCAAAGTGGAAAAGCGTTGGTGACCAAACTGTTGTTGATGATGAAAAGAGCCCTCAGGAGGAAGGCCAAAGAACTAATGGAGATCCAGCAGGACGGAATAGGATGAGCTGTAATAGTGAGTCTTATAAAAGTCTTGCGAGATATAGGGGCATGTTTACTAAAAGCCGTACAATTGCGTGCCGCACAATAGCGCACGGAAACGCGGCACTCAAACGCTCAGAAACGCTCTTAAACGCCCCGCACAAGTGCGCTTGGGCCCCGCACAATTGCGCGCCGCACTAACATGCCCCGCAAAAGTACCCGGCCCGCAAATGTCCGATAGAGGCGTGGAAAGGCATTCTGAGGGCGGAGGAAGGCTCCCGAGGGGCAGAGAGACGGGGTCAATGGGCGGGGAAGGGGAGGGGAGAGGCTCCCCGCACAGTATCGGGGACGAATTTGCAGGTTAAAAATAGCGCGAGTGAAACACTCACGGTAGAGGGCATTTAAAGGGAAGAGAAAACCATTTCCGTCAGCAATGTACAGGGAAACCGGGGAAACCTGCAAAACGTGAGCAGTGTGATACATGTGCACAGAACAAAAGTGCAAATAAAGATAGAAAAAGACCCAAACAAACATATTAAAAATAGGAAGTCAGCTGGGGAACCCTGATATTAATGGGCAAACATAAGAAACACACCCAGGAAAGCTCCAAAACAATGAAATGAAGTATGGAAGGGGCTACGGAGCGGAGACCCTTCCAAAAACCATTTCCTTTTTTCTGAGCCTTCCTGGGAGTGTTTGCTATGGTTGCCCATTCATATCACTGTTGCCCAGCTTGGATATATTTATCCCCAGTTCGTCGTGGTCGGTTGAGGGGTTTATTTGCACGTTTGTCACCAGACAAGGTGACTGAGCCCACAGTACAAATGTGCAGAGCAGGGTTTGTGACTCATTTGGTCAGGTTTCCCACCCCCAGGGACTGCACTATCACTGTGGCCACAGTGTGGTGCAGCAGACAGAGGCAGTACCTCTAGGACCAGAGAGTCACAGGTTCAAATCCAAGCTAGGGCTCCTGCCAACCCAGTCCCCATATTTTACCCACCACTAAACAGAGATAGTAAAGACACTCCTTTATTGCAGAGAACATAAGCATGGTTCACACACCCATTTTGTACCCAACACCGCACACACACCATAACAATGGGCATTACCGACAGCCGAGTCCCCCAAATGCAGTCCTGGAGTGCCACAACTCAATCAGGTCATATGCTTTTCCAAGATACGGACATGCCAGCATGTTGGCGATAGGGTACAGGTGGTGGAGGGGGCAGTGGCTGCTAGCCACAGAAGACAGTGGCCGAGCCATGTGCAGGCTGGCATGTCCACTGCAACATAGGCCCTGTCAGATGTACAGTCATGGACTTCCCAGGGAATTCAGCACATCTGTGGTAACACAGTGGTGCAGTGCACACAGACAGTGTGTGCAGGAGCAAAAGGTCACAGGTTCAAAGCCCAGCTGGGGCTACTGCCAATCCTGTCCACATATTTTCCCCACAACTAAACCATGTTAGTAAGGGCAATCCTTTATTGCTGGGGATATACGCATTGGTCATACGCCTATCTTTTACACCACCAAGCACAGACACCATGACCAGGGGCAGTACCTAGAGCAGAGTCTCACAAATGCAGTCCTGGAGGACCACACACCATTCAGGTTCCATGCTGCCACTCATACAAATAACCGTGCTGTATATCTATGCACCACCCCCATGGCATGTAGATGTAGCTCATGCATATTCATGAGGGACAGCAGGAAACCCCAACCAGTGTATTGCAAACCTGGACTGGATTTGGGAACCTCTGCCGTACAGCAGCAGCCAACAGGGACAGACACACCCACACCCACACCCACAGGCCCCATTGGCCAATGCCTCCTGGTGAGGCAGGACATTGGGCCCTGCGTGCATCTCCCAATACCAGCACTTGCATACCTTAGCAATGTCACCCTACACCAGGGTATATGGTACACAGCTCTCAAACGTTTGCTATGAGTACTGGCAGATAGATATCCCTACGTTACGCACAGTCTGCTCTATGAGCTCCATCATAATAATCTATCTGATGTCTGCGGTGTGTGCGTCAGGTCTGGCCCCTGACAGTGTTTACCACCCTAGGGAGGGACCCCCAATGGTATTGCATACCATACCCATGCCTGTACTGTGCCCAGGACTGGTGTGGTGGGCAAGGATTCTGAACCCCTCTATAGTAGCACAATGCTGGCATACGTGTGGGAGTGTGTGTCTGTCTATACAGTGTGTGTTGGCTGCAAAACACTGTCCACAGTTTTGGCCTGATGATGTGCATAATGAGCAGCATGGTACCATGGGTATAGCTCAGACAGGGTGGGCTGGCCAGGATGCATCTGCACAGGGCATAGGGCACTGGCAGGGACATTGTAGTGGCCGTCCACCACCTCCACAGACAGGGTGACCTCTGTATGTGCTGCTGGGCTTTCACTCCACCCTGACTGTGCAGTGATGGCAGCATGGCTAGGCACCCCATAGTGCTTCATAGCACTTTCCTCATGTGATATATATGGGTCACCTGTTGGGGCCTAGTCACTGATGTATCTGCTTGTGTGTGCTGCCATCCCAGTTGTGGGTGCATGCATTTCCAGTGGGACTAACCAGCAGACTGTTCACAGCTGGTATGTGCCCTGCTGGAGTGCCTTGCAGGGTGCAGTGGCTGATGGCTTGATGCAGGGGAATATCAGATAGTGGTGGGGTGCATCTTAGCATATCCAGGCCTACTGTCTGTCTGATATTGTGGTCTGGGTGTGTGTGGGGCTGCTTGGACTGCCCTGTAGGGTGTCTGTTCCCCAACAGGACTGGGGTTGATGGTCCACTCTACTGCCATCATTGCGGGGGGGGGGGGGGGGGGTATAATGGGGATCTGTTTTATAGGAGACCCTGCCTGTTTGCCACCCTCAGCTGGGGGGGGGGGGGGGGGTTGGTGGTACATGGCCCACCTAGGGGGTCTGTGGGGTTTCCCCTGACTGAGACAGACAGAGATATCCAAGGTGTTCCTGCAGAAACTCACAGATTATGACTGTTTTGGAGCTCTGCCATGGCCTCTCTCAGCTGTGGACCTGGTCCAGGGCGCCTCATCGCACACTCAGGGTGAGCACAGTTCCCGCACAGTGTGACTGTGTGTAGCTACTCTGTGCAAATTAAACACCCGGTCAGTACCTCCTACCAGGCCAAGGTGCTGTGTGGGTGCACACGGACACGTCCCCCTACCAGGCCGGGGAGCTGTTGGGGTGCATTCCCCATCTTGTGTTCATCTGTGGACAGCTGATTTGCATGTGCAGTGCATCATGGGTATGGGTGGCCTAACCCTATCCTGGTTCCCACAGCAGACTGTCTGTGTGGTGACATGCAGGCTCTCTGCAGCCAGCTAGGGGCTTGCTGGCAACTATATAGCTGTAGCCCAATGGTTACTTCACTGCCTGTGGAGCCAGCGGTAATGGGTTCGAGCCCACAGTGGGGTTCTTTGATAGGGTTGTCCAAAGCTTTTTTTAGATTTAATGTACATATGTTGCTGCCATCAAACACACCCTCAGTGTACTGTACCCATAAGGTGCCTCTGAGGGTGCTTTATAGGGCACCCTATAGGGCACCTTATGGTTGCCGTCCATATAAGGTGCACTATACATTATCCTGTGACGCAACATATATGGTGCCCTATAGGGGACATTCAAGGGTGCCTTGGCGGACAGTGAACTTTAACATGTGCCTTATGGGCCGCCTTATGTTAACACGCTTTGTGAGTGCGTTTGCTAGTAGTGATAACTGAAATAAAAATAGCTTGCCCCCTACAGCACTCATCCACATAATACACACTGCCTCAGTGAGCCTTCTTCATTGGGCACTGTGGGGGATTGAACCCCTGATCTCTGCACCATTGGTCAGTGTCTTAACCATTGCGCTGTGGCTCTGTTCCTATGCTTGGGCATCTGCGCACCGCCTTATGCCGCCCAAACCTAACAGTGCACCGCCTTATGCCGCCTGAGATTAACAGTGCACCGCCTTATGCCGCCCAAAATTAACAGTGCACCGCCTTATGCCGCCCAAAATTAATATGCCTCCTAAAGCACTTTTACCCATTACAGTTAATGCCTCAGCCAGCCCTTTTTGTTGTGCACAATGGGGAATTGAACCCATGGCAGCTGCACCCACAGTCAGTGTTTTAACCATTGTACTATGGCTCTGCTCCTTTGTGTGTGTACATCAGGCGCCACTTAGCCTTCCCACGCACTATTGTGCCCCGCGCAAATGTGCGATCGCTTACCCCGTTTTTTTTCTTTTCTCTGCCTGAACCGCCCACTCCTTATATGGCACAGGCACACTACCACGGCCCCGCACATTAGGAATGTTTAGTAAACAGACCCCATAGAGTTAAAGGAACTCCAAGTGTAGGATAAGGGTACTGATAGGGGAGAGCTGGGGGAGGTGGTAATGAGCTACTATCTGAAGTAGAAGAATCTGGAGAGAATTCAAATTGGAGGTCAGTAATATTTTTATGAAAAAAATGAGCAAGCTGCTCTGAAGGAGTGGCTCCTGTGGGCTTATAGTGGAAAATACACAATGATAAAATTATGTAATTGTAGTGTATTTCATCATCTGTTGCTGATACATGTTATCTTGTAGTCTACACAGGAACAGTGGTTTATAAATATGGTATTAATTTTAAAAAAAATAAGATTCTCAACAGCAGAAATGTCTCCTTCCATATAAAGATTTGACTTGTTCAAGCCATGGTATTTTCAATAACATCATATGGATGTGAAAGTTGGACAGTGAAAAAGATAGACAGGAAGAAAATTGGTGCCTTTGAATTATGGTGCTGGCAGTGAATACTGTGTGTATCATGGACTGCCCGAATAACAAACCAGTCAGTATGAGAGGAGATCAAACCTAAGCTTTCCTTAGAAGCTCAGATGACAAGACTTTGACTTTCATACTTTGGACACATCATGCAAAGAGAGAAATCATTGGAGAAAGACATCATGCTTGGCAAGATAGAAGGTCAACGTAAAAGAGGAAGGATGGCAATGAGATGGATCGATACAATAACAGCAGCTATGGGTGCCGCTCTGCCGCCTGAATGAAGACTGAACCCAGTTTGGGTCAACTATCCATAAGGTCGCCATGAGTTGACACTGACTAAATGGCACTTAACAACAACAACAACAACAACAAAATTGCCCTAATAATACACAAAACAAATCCAGATACCTCATTTGGATTATAGGATGGCACTGCAGTGTGCTGGCTAAGGCTCTGTAAATTCAGGACTACTTTGGAGAACTAGGGGCATATTTACTAAAAGTTAACACACATTAATGAAAGTTAAAACATGTTAAGTGCTGTTTCAGCCAACAGAAATAAAAGGGTCATGGAAGTACTTAATGCATAATCTTTAGTAAAGATGTCCTTTAGGGTGATGTTTACTAAAGGGCATTAGCTGTCATCATGGCACTAATGTAAGAAAGATTGTGCCACGGTTACAGCTAACACAGTTGAAATGCAGCTATCACAGGCAATTTCTGTGGTAGCTGCATTTCATGTAGCAGAGGAGGGGGAGGCAGGATTTGGGTGGAATAAAGGCATGGAGATCAGAGGCAGCCACCACACAAACAATGGTCACACAATGACTGCTTAAATTGCCGTAATTGCGGCTGCAGCCCATGCCACTTCTTTAGGGGGAGTCATGTGCCCAGGGTCTGCTTTGAGGTCGCCATTGCAACACTCAGATCCCCCTCCCTAAGCATTGCCCCTTTGGCCACCACCTTTCCTAATGGGTGCCAGTGCCACAAATTAGGTGATCCGCGGCATCAACACTAGCTGTGGTGTGGGCCCCCCTCCACCCCCCCACCTTTCTGCACTCATCTTCTCAGACAGCTCCAAACCCCTTAGGAAAACTGTTCAAAGGGGTCTTTGGGCCACACACCCCCTACAGAAACAGAGCCTAGCTAGTCAGCCGGGCCTCCCTTCCTCTCCCCAATGCAAAAATACTGGTTAGTCCCAACCCCCTATAATCGCCCTTAGGCCTTACCTTTAAAATCACTAGTGGTCCAGCGGCAAGGGGCCAGGAGCATGGATCATGAGTGTGTAGTGAGTGCTGGCCCTGTGCAGTATCAGCAGGGCTGGTGCTCGCCACTCCCCCTGCAGATAGCACAGACGTTTTGCAGCTACTGCATGGCATTTTTACTTATGCCATGTAGTAGCTGCAAAATAACTTATCGCATTTTAATAAAATTAGAATAAAAAATTGTGTTGTATGTTTAGTAGTAATTTCTTTACTTAACATCTAAGGCTCTAAGCCTTCACTTCCTGTTCACTTTTTTTCTCATTTCAGTCTGTTTCTTGAATACATCGCAAGTCTTTTGATAGGAATCTACATAGTTAACGTTAGTGTAGCAGCAACAGCAGCAGTAACCATTGTTGTGAGCTAGATGTCTAAGGTCTGCAACCAAATGAGACCTGATTTTAACTTTAGAACCAAAGAGACTGGTTTTAAATTGAAGATTAGATTTTGGAAAGTGTTGAGGAGGGGGTGGGGGGGGGGGTAGGATGAGGGGGTGCATCAAGGCTGGGAGCAGACATGTTTTCCATCAACTCTGCTTCTGACCTATTATTTCTGGCCTATTTAGTTATTATTTGTATTAAAGTTTGGTAGCGTTTATTCCGTGGTGCTGGCTGACTTCCAGGGAAGTACTTTTGCCTGACTATGAATGGGTAAAAGAAAACAGCTGTAGCAAAAGAAATCTTTCTTCCAATCAAGCACAGTTGAATCAATTGCAGAAGAGGTTTATGTGGGAATATAGGTGACACTAGGGGGAAACTATGACTTTGATCTATAATAGATTTGACTTTGTACTGTTAGAGCTGTCTGCAACTGAGCCAAAATTGGAGAACTTATGTGGCAGAATTGATTCTGTTCAGGAGTGGTTTTGTTGAAAAAGGTGATCTGAGGACAAGGCACGACAACTACAATCTTCCTGTCCAACCACAGGAGCCTGGGAAAATGAAAGAGTTGGATGATAAGCCAAATTTAGGAACTGAAGAAAACTGCTTAATGGATGGGTCCCAGAAGAGGCCCTTTCTGAATTGTATAGTTTCTTGGCTGGTGACTATACTAGTGCTTACATCGTGCAATGACTCAGTTTCGAACTAGCAGAATGATAGAGGAAGTTGACTCTTGATAGACTGACTCACACCACACTCCAGCAAAAAGGATTGACTGGGGAAAGAGTGGAGCCCTGACATAAACAGATATTTCAGCCTAGTTGAAGGTTAAAACAATGCCGGCACAAACAGCTCCTAGGAATTTCTGATTACTATTGACTCCTTCTTCTTCATCTGTGAAATATTGACTATCTCTAAATCCTGCACCTTACCTCATTCTGGAATGTTATTCCTGGAACCCAGCTGTCACCTACTTCCAGAATATTGTTTCTGGACCTCTGATTCCAGTCTTCCTGTGTAATCTTACCTTTGGACTTGGACTCCTGTTGGCTCACTGTTCCATGCCCTTTACAATTGGCCTAGCCCAAGTTATGGAACTCTTTACATCTGAATTCAGCAGCCTTTCACAGAGCCAGCAGGTACTTCCTTTACCCCATATCTCTTCTTTCTTGTCTCACACTTCTCCCTCACTATACCTATCCCCATTTCTATTTTCCTTGATCTCTTTGAATACTAATTATTTTCTCCTTATGCTATGCAAGGATGTAGGAATGAGCTTTCATTGCAAATGAAACACAAAACAGAATGCTAGAAAAAATTATACAAATGGGGTCAAGAATGTCTGCCTTTTTTAAATGTCTCTCTGTCTGGGGCAGAACAACTTTAAAACTTTAAGAGAGACCAAATTTGGAGTGGGAGAAAAATCAGGGAAGAGATACATTGGAGGTCATTCTGAACCATGAATAAGCCTGCTGGTCCTGCAGGGGGCACAGATATGTGATGAAAACGTCTATATCTGAATTCTGTAGACTAGACCATGTGTATGTGCATGCTGCGTAGATGGGTATCCATGGGCATATAAAGAAGGAGTGGGACATATGTAACAGCAATTCTGGTCTCTCCCTTGTAGCCTGTCCATGGCAACGTACATGTGCAAATTAGACCTGCAGCAACGTGGAATAAGGGCAAGACTTAGAAAAAAATGGCATTCCACACAGAGTCAATGTTACTGTAGCAGTAGAAAGCAGCTGAGCGTCAGCCATGGAAGCTGTCCCAGGAGGGGGCTACCCAGAGACTGTCCAATAGATGCAAATGAGCATGGCAATAGTGATGGAGGCAGAAAGAGACATGGAGACAGGAAGGAATGAAGCAAACAAATTTAATCTGCCCATCAACTGAAGGACAGCCAGTATCCCAGGCAGGAACGGATTACAACCATTTGTAGCCCACCTCACAGTCCCGCAGCCCCTACAACTTTACCCATGTGAACCCCCAGAATCCTACCATGCCCACATCACACACCCTTATGACACCCACCCCCAGCCACTGCCCACACACCCCAGTCCCTCTACAACCCTAGCATCATAATAATTACTTAACCCACCCTACCCCACAGACATGGAACAGACCCTCACAAGAGCCCTACCTCTGCCCCTTCCCCTAACCTGCCCCCTTGCCCTCTCCCTCCCTGAGGGTACGATGTGTGATAAGGAAGCTTATCATAGCTCAGGTAGGAGCTATAGAAAAGATGATGTGACTCTGAACAAGCAACCTGTCAGTTTTGGTAGAAGTAAGAAAACAGAGTTTTCACATAAAAGACTACCAGTCCCAGAATGCACCAGGTTTCCAGCAGCCATGAGAGGGGCTGAAGTGAGAAAATGTGTGTGCAATCAAGAGAGCTATGAGGTAATCCCTAAGCACTCATCTCAAAGGGCAGGACCTGATTCAACACAGCTGCGCTGTGTTAGGGAGGAGCACACATTAGAACAGAATAAGAATAGAGCTTATTCTTCAGATAACAGCTTCAGGAAGAGATACAGAGACAGAGACAGCAACAGCTTCAAGCTCAAGCACCAACATCATCTCGAGAAGCAGAAGCCAAGCCAAGCAGATAGAGAGAGAAGGAAACTCTCTGGAAGGAAGAGAAGAAAGGCCATTGGAAGGTCTGGGAGATTCCAAGGCAGTACCCATACTGGGAGGTATTCCAAATGCCAGCAGAGTCCATTGGACTGGATTCAGCCAGAGGAATGGAGTGGCAGAGATAGGAATCACCAGTGGCTACCTGGAAGAGAGAAGACTGCACGTGGAAAGGACTTTCAGACCTATGCCAGAAGGTATGTGAGGAAAGATCCAGTGTCCAGGGATCAAGATTGGAAGGCTGGACATCAGAACTGGATTACATACTGGCCAGGCTATACAGAGAGGAATTATGATAGCAGGAGAGGCTCAGCTATGAACACTGATCCAGACCCTATCTATAATAGTGAATGGCAGCAAGGGAATAAGCATTCTCATGATAGTGCCTTAATGAAAGACTCGTCTGTGCCAATGTATGATAGTGACCCTATGCTGATTGATGAAGGGGGAGATACAGCAGATGAAACTATTACTTACATGGACTGTTCTCTATCTAAATGCTATTGCTAGCTTTCTGTGAGCAAACACATCAGCCATCACAAAGAAACCTAACTTTGTTCTTTATTTCCACTGCAAACAGCTCTTAAAGCAGGATTTGGGTTCACACAGTAGCAGCCAGCCAGCTAAAGGCTTTCAGCTGGTCAATTGATAGTAATTAAAGCTGCACCTGATTGTGTGTGTGAGCAAGGGAGAATCACTGCTGGGATCTGCGTGGAAAATAAGCAGAAGTTAACCTAACAAACAAAGTTTATTCATTTCTTTGTGCCTTTGTATTTGGTAATTATTTGCTAAGAAAACATTAGCTAATTGCCTGACAAGCTGAAGGCTGTTTTCTGATTTGCTTTGTGACTTTATGTTATCCATTTAAACACTGCAAGCAAGTAACCTCCTTTATATTGCTACCAAGCATATTTGTGCTGGGTGAATTAAACCCCATCAATAAAAGAAGTATTTTATTGGCCTTACCACCGGTATCACAACTCAATTATTGTCTTCAGCTGTGTTTGGGAGTGAAAGAACTACATTACCCACAATACCTTGCAAGAATCATATGAATATATGCATCGTCAAGATTGTGTAAGTTCTCACCCTAGGCAGCCGTCTGACAGATGGCAGACACAAAAAGGTGGGTATTAGATACAGTGGGGGGGCTGTTTGGCTGTCATGTACCGGTGCTCATGCCCTGCTTGCATGTTCTGTCTGATATCCCTTCTACAAGGCCCTGCTACCTGTGGGTCTGTCACCATTGTGTCATAACTGGGTGGTGGCAGTACATGTGTGTCCCCTGCTTCCTGTGCACTGGTGCCATGTATGTGGCTGTGTGATGGACATGGGTACTGTCCTGGGTATCTGCATGTATTTGGGAATACATGGTCTTAACTGGCAGGTCTATCTTGGTAGCATGTGGTTCTGAGGGGGGTGGGGGGCTCAACTGCCTGTACTGCTGGGCTGCAGGTTGCTGTCCTTGTGGTGTCTGCTCACATTTGGGGTCCATCAGACTGGGCTGGATTGGTGTCACATGTGCCTCTCCTCTCAGGGTGGCAACCCCTATTCCACTGTGGCTGTCTGTACAACTGTGGATATGGTACAGGGACAGTGTTGCTGGGTTGGACCCACATGCGGTGTGCCCATTTGGGGGTTCTGGGATCTGGGAGTTTGGGCACTATCCCTGGTCCAGTGTGTGCAGCTGGGTCTCCAGCCCTGAATGTCCATGTTGGAATGGTGTGCCTTTGTGGATGCAGACTGCACCATCCCAGGTGCACCCTGGCAACTTCAGTGCCTCTGTCCTGTCCATACTCCCCTCCTGTGCTTTCCAAGGCCACCTCTGTGTCCACTCTGCCAATTCCTCTACGGCATATATCCCACACGCCATCCATGTGAGCAACAGAAGGAGAGCAAAGGCCCTCGCAGCAAAAGTCCAAACAAATCACAAAGAGCGAGGGTGTAGGAGGTCACCAATTTATTGAAAAAACAGCCCCAACGCGTTTCAGCAGGATTGCCTTCTTCAGGGGGCAAATATCTTCAAATAAAACACATAATGTAAACAATAAAACATAACTAACATAAAAAGTTTTTTGAATAATAAATAAATGCATAAATAATACATTCTTAACTATTAAAGCATGAGCCAAACCATGTATGGGAAGAGTGGAAGAGCGATTACTTACAGGAGGCAGCGTGTGACTGAAGGTCTTTAAAAAGATTTCATGCAGTGTCCTGCACACTGAACTGATATGGTGCTAAAAGAAAAATGAACCACTCACACAAGAAGGTAAAAATAAAGGGTAAAACTAAATAAATTTTACAGTCAAAAGGAGATGATAGAATGTAAGTGAGAACAAAGATTATAGGAATCTGAGTTAGGACACATCAAAGATGATAACATATACGACTGGTGAAAAGGCAGTTTAACGGGGAAATAGTAAAACAGTTGTTTTTGGTGTGAAGAATACAAGTACTTACTGTTATTATAAAATGTGGGTGTACAAAGATAAAAAAATTAAAATTAAAAAATTAAAAATAAAAACCAGAACTGTAGTTCTGGATTTTATTTTTGTATACCCACATCTTTGTTCTCACTTACATTCTATCATCTCCTTTTGACTGTAAAATTTATTTATTAGGTATTTATTTAATTTTTTAGCCTCCCTACACGATGTCCACACTTTTTTAAAAAATAAAGAGATTAGTATACTTCTAAAATGGTTTTTACTCCCCCTGTTTTAGCCTGATCCAATTGATTAATCCAGTCTAGTTTTACCCTTTATTTTTACCTTCTTATGTGAGTGGTTTATTTTTCTTTTTTAATGACAGAAAGAACAATTATTAAGTTCACTAGTCTGTATACTAATCTGTATCTGTTTTCCTTGTTCCTCATACTTGATGATTGTCTCTTTGTCCCTCTGGCTCTGGGATTTAGCACCATATCAGTTCAGAGTGCAGGATACTGCATGAAGTCTTTTTAAAGACTTTCAGTCACACGCTGCCTCCTGTAAGTAATCGCTCTTCCTCTCTTCCCATACATGGTTTGGTTCACGCTTTCATAGTTTTTTCTAAAAATACTTTCTTAAGTTCATGTTTTAATGGTTTGAACATTTATTTATTCTACATGTATTCATATTATTTTGGAGTTTTTATGTTCCATTGTTGTTATCTTATGAATTTTACATATTTCTGATGTATTTTAACATAGTTTTAGCATTGATTTAAATGACTAGTCTTGTGGCTATGTTTTTTACATGTTCTTAAGAATGTATTATTTATTTATGTATTTATTATTAAAAAAACTTTTTATGTTACTTATGTTTTATTGTTTACATTATGTGTTTTATTTGAAGATGTGTGCCCCCTGAAGAAGGCAATCCTGCCGAAACACGTTGGGGCTGTTTTTTCAATAAATTGGTGACCTCCTGCACCCTCGCTCTTTGTGCTTTTGTTTCCTTCTATGTTCCTCCTTTCCTCTCTCTCCACCCCATACCTTGCTGCACTCCACAGATCCCATGGTTCTAGCATGCTATCAGTGCTGTGCTGAAGCTTCAATGTGCTATCGCTCAGCACATCACATGTTACTTGCACCACGGGCCCGTGGCACTGGCTGGCTCACAGCCACCAATGCTTACATTGGTCACCACTGCTTCCATGGATGGCGTGGGCACACCTGGAACTGCTTTCTCAACTCCGGCACCTCCATTACCATGTCCTCCTCCATTCTGCCTGGGTCATGACAGTCTTCCACTCACTGTGTCCTCATCACTTGCCCTTAGGCCCATGTTGGCTTCCACCCTAACAGTCAGCACCCATTTCCAATAGTTGCTTTGGGCCAGTGATGTATGTCCACACTCCCTGGCCTATTCGCTACCCTACCTCTGAGGGGCCACCACTCCCTTGGTTCTCCACTCCCACATTACGCCACATTTCAGGAATTGGTCCACAGTCTTGCTGGTATTCCGCAGGGGCATCTTTCTATATCTTTTCCTGGTCATCTCTCTGCCCTTCCCTCTGGTCATGGCTCTGCTGCACAAGGTCACTTATGTCTGCCACACTGTATTCCGGGGACACCTCTTTCCAATACACATCATTTCCTCCCCATCCACATCAGTCAACATTGTCATCCCCTCCTCCAGGACTGAACCTAGCTCTGTGTGAATACTCCTCTCTGTCAGGCCTCCCTTGACGGACCCGCAGCCCTTACCCATGCATCGTGCACCTCTTCTGCCTCAATTCGCTCATTGCCCTATTTGTCCATTGCTTGGACCTGACCACAGTCCCTCCAACCTGTGGCCTCTCCTGCATGGGATGTAGTTCCATGGCCTGTCTGCCTGAAACACAGAAACATAGAAACATGACAGCAGAAAAAGACTACATAGCCTATGTAGTCTGCCTTTCCATATCACCCACTACAAGAGTACTCTTTTTTCCTTTAGAGAGCCTCTATGTTTGTCCCATGCATTTTTGAAATTAGATACTGTCCTCATCTCTACCACCTCCACTGGGAGACTATTCCATGCATCTACCACTCTTTCCATAAAGAAATATTTCCACATATTACTCCTGAGTCTGTCTCCTTTCACCCTCATCCTATGTCCCCTCATAGCAGAGCTTGCTTTCAATCAAATCTCCTCCTGTGCATTTATACCACAGAGGTATTTAAACATCTCAATCATATCACCTCTGTCCCGCCTTTCCTCTAAAGTATACATATTAAGGTCCTTAAGTCTGTCCTCATATGCTTTATAACGAAGACCATTAACCATTTTAGTAGCCACTCTCTGCACTGACTCCAACCTGTTTATATCTTTTTGAAGGTGTGATCTCCAGAATTGCACACAATACTCCAAATGAGGTTGCACAAAAGACTTATACAGAGGCACTATCACCTCCTTTCTTCTGCTGGCCATTCCTCTCTCTATAACCCAAGCATCCTTCTAGCTTTCACTGCGGTACAGTATAGGGGGTGACATACTTCTGTCTATGAAAGAAGAATGAGACCTAGGTGTGATTGTGTTTGATGATCTCAAAGTAGCTAAACAGGTAGAAAAGGCAACAGCGAAAGCTAGAAGGATGCTTGGGTGCATAGGGATAGTTATATCCCAATCATGGATGTCCATGAGCCATGTCTCTGTAACTGCCACTAAATCCAAGTCAGCCTCTCCCATTAAAGCCTCAACATCTGGGATCTTATTTCCCATGCAATGGGCATTTATAGATACAGCTTTCCAGATGTTGCCCCTTTTATCTATTTCTATAAAGGTAGTTAATGCTTCACTTACCTGAGGGCTTTCACTTATCTGGGGGCTTTCTTCACCCATCCCCAATGAATCTAGTTAAAACCCTCTTAGAAGGCTCATAGTCTGGGTCTATCTCTGCCCCTTCTCACATCTGTGTTTGTGGCGCACATCTTTTTTGCAGACTTTGGCGCATGCTTCCTGGTTCCCTTGGGTCCCCTTAATCTTCCCTACCCTTTACATGCACCTTGCCTTGGCTCTGTCTGTCCTGCGTCTGTTGTGTGGTCTGACGGGTAGAGACTGTCTCTCTTCTTTGTACAGTGCAGCATCTGCCATGTGCCACTTTCCACACATTTCATGGTGTTTGTCCTGACATGCAATACTCTGAAACATGTAGATTTGTGATGTGGACAATGCACATGTTGGCAGCAGTGGGGTCATGCTCCTCTGCACCATGGTACAGTGGTTGCACAATGTGTGTTCCTGTGTGTCTTCCATTCACATTTCTATCTTCATGCAGGTATGTGACAGCACTTGACAATGAACATCGGGGGACACTATGGATCGGACCGCTGGGATCCCATAGTGTACCTGGTGGTGATGAAACAGCTGCCTAACTGTCCTTCAGCATTGTCCACATGTTACAATCCTGTCCACCTACAGCATCTTGCCCTTCACGGGGATACAGATACACCTGCTGTTCACAGCTCCTCTCTACATACTCCCAGGCACCTATTTGTGGACACACCTACCAACTCTGACCACTGCACCTTGTCTGTGTGGACTCACACTGTGTCAACACCTGTGCTCTTGTGTCTTCTGGTGGGACTGGTTGCACAGGAGAAGTATCTCCATGCTCTCTATGGCATCCACCAACCGCTGTGCCTAGGCCTGGGGGGAGGAGCAGTGCTAAATTCTGTGCCTCCTCGTCATGGGTGAGAACATGTCTGGGACAGGTATTGGGACAGGACTACTGACTGGACTCTGTACATGCACATTCACCTTGCTCCTGCTGCAGCTACTGCCTGAGCTGCATCAGTAGCCTCTGCCTCATCCGCCAGGTGATCCGGTACCAGATCCTGTGTGCCTCAGTATCCCTCATGATGTGGAAGCGTCTGTGGACATGAAGATTAACTCCATCAGTGCATGTGTTGTCCCCTCCCGCTGTCTGCTGCCATTCACATTTCCTGGGTTGGCTGGACCTTGTCCCATAGAGCTAACACATCACCACAGCTACCTCACCATGGACTGCCACTTGCCCTGCTCCCCCAGGCCTCTTGACTTATGTGTGGCTGACATGGGCTGGGGAACCAGGGGACAGGGGTTCAATTTCCTCTGGCTCTCCATGTTTGACACAGCCTGTCAGTGTTGCTCAAACATATTCTCGGTTCTGTTTATTCTTGTGGTCTGTGCCTTTCAGTGTGTATACTTTCATGGCGCTCTCCTATGGCGATGAGCAGATTTCTGTTTGCACACCTGGGTTTTACCCCACACAGTGTATTTTTCAACTTTACCTCATTGTCAAAGGCTTGTCACTGCCTTTAGCACAGGTTATGTCTGTGTTTGCTGCACCTTGTCGATTTACTTTGAAGGGGCGGTATACCCTCATGGTTGGTAGTAGTAGCTTGGGGACTCAGAGCCTAGAATTTGATTCCCAGTGGCTCTCCATGTTTTGCTTCTCACATATGCCCCCTCATTGCAGAGCTTTCTTTCAATTCAAAGAGGCTCTCCTCCTGTACATTTATGCCATGGAGGTATTTAAATGTCTCTATCATAGCTCCCATCTGTCACCTTTCTTCTAAAGTATACGTAATTAGATCTTGAAATCTGTCCCCATATGCCTTATGATGAAGTACACTGGTCATTTGGGTAGTCACCTTCTGCACCAACTCCATCCTATTTAGATCATTTTGAAGGTGTGCTCTCCAGAATTGCACACATTATTCCAAATGAGGTCTCATTAAAAACTTATACAGAGACACTGTCACCTCTTTTTTCCTGCTGTCTGTTTCTCTCTCTATGCACCCAAGCATCTTTCTGGCTATTGCCATTACCTTTTCTACCTGTTTAGCCACCTTAAGATCATCAGAAACAATCACACCCAAGTTCTGCTCTTCTGTCATGGATAGAAGTACTTCACCCCCCTATAAAGTACCACTCCCTTAGATTTTTGAAGCCCAAATACCATGACCTTGCATTTTTTAGCATTAAATCTCAGCTGCCAAATTCTTGACTATTCTTTAAGTTTCGCTACATCCCTCATCATGTTATCTACTCCTTTCTGGGTGTCTAGATAACATACTGTACTCTAGGAACCTGTGGGTAACAGTGCTGGACACAGGGCAGCTGTCAACTCCAGGAGACAGAGGCATACCTCAGTCCTAGCAATGTTGGGCCCTACCAGCCCATAGTGTGGGCCAGGAGAGTCAGGCCTATCTGCACTGTTGCACCAGTCCAAACACCTTGCCACCTGCTGGAGGCAAATACTGGCTTCTCTCAGTGCTATAGCAGAGAATATACTGAGTGATGACATCACTGAAATTTCTCTGGTCTGCCTCCACCTGCTGGCTAGGAAGCATAACTTGCATCTGGACTAATCTAGCAGGATAATAAGCAGCTGTTGCATGATGATTTATTACTTCATGGCAAGAGATAATTCTGTGAGAAACTTCAGGATCAGTGGTTGATGAAGATGATGGTAATTTCCCTACCAATGATAGGGAAGTACAGCTAGGGTGAGAAACTTGTAAGGAGGATGTAGTAAGAAGGGCAGAACACTCTGAACCACATTGGTAAACCCTATGTTCTAATGTTTATACCTTGCTCTGGGTCTTGCAGAAAGTTCATTGTCCACTGGGAGGTGGAGGCCTTAAAGGCCAAATTTAGAATACTCCGCTGGCTCAATCCAATCTTCTTCTAGTGGATAAGGAGGCAGCTGGCTACTAAGAGAGGTAATGGTCTTTCTTCACAGTGGGATGAATTTCCTTCTAAAAACTCCAAATGACATAGAGAGGTGCTGACCAAACTAGTTGCTTAGAAACCTTAGAACACAGGTAGTATGCTCATGACTACAGTTTCATGTCTATTGCAGAGATTAATGTTTGTTGGATGTACACTGCACTGATGTTAATAGTGCGGTATAAAAGAAATGTTAAATAAATTAATTAATTAATTAACATGAATGCTGTTGGCTGGGAAGTGAGCTTACATTGGCAGTCCCTACTTGGAACCAATGCCCTGGCTGCTAGAGAGCTCTGAAAGAAGGACGGTGAAGATACTAATTGTGCAGAGTGGTTCCTGGGCACCTATCTGTGTGGATTCCATTTATTACTCCATATATCCTAAAATGCAGCTTTAAGAATTTCATCTGTATGCCAAAAGTGCTTATGTCCCGGCATGCGGGTGACCAGACAAAAGGAAATTATAATATCTAGTGTTTTTTATAATGCTATTTCAGGCTCAGGGCTACATGCCATAAGCATCTAGAGGGGCTTTTCACACCCTCTATGTTTACCTAAATGTTCCAGCCTAGGTGCACAATAATTATTACTTTTCTGCCATTTCAATCAGTGTCACTGTATCCTAAAACATGTCACGTTGCTCATTTATTTATTTTATTTTATTTATTTAACAATTTCTTCTATACCGCCCCTTCCGGAGATCAAGGGCGGTTTACATGGAACAGTTAACAAAAATTTTGTATACTTCTGTATACTTTACATGGAACAGAGTTTTTAACTATATACAGGTAATATTACAAGGAACATAACAGAACTATTTACAAATGATTATTTACAAGAGCAGTAAAACAGGTTGGATAAGACTTTTCTGTATTGGGTGGAATGAATAAGTACTGTAAGGTTTTCTTGTGTTAGTCGTTTGTCCTATCTTGAGTACTGTGGATGTGTTTCTGTGATTGTTGGGGAGAGGTTCTCTGTTGATAGGGGATTTCAAAATGGTTCGTGAAGAGGTAGGTTTTAAGTTCTTTTTTGAATTGATGAAGGTCTTTTATCATGCGAAGGGTTAGTGGGAGTTCGTTCCAGAGAGTGGGGGCAGCGAAGGAGAAGGCCCTGTCACTTGTAGTTGCTTTAGTTTTTCTGAAGGTTGTTTTTATGTTGAGAGAATGGGTTGCGTTTTGTCTGCGCATTCTAGTTTCTGATGGGGGGTGTATTAGGGTAGACAGATGTGAGGGGGAGATGTTATTAAGGAGTTTGAAGGTAGTAGGATTTTATATTTTATTCGGCTACTTATAGGGAGCCAATGCAAGTCTAACAGTATTGGGGTCACGTGGTCTGTTAGTTTAGCTTTTGTGATCATCTTGGCGCATATGTTTTGGGCTCTTTGTAGTAGGTAGATGCTCTTTATCGGTAAACCATTTAGGAGACTATTACAATAGTCGAAGTGGGGGGTGATGAGGGTATTGACTACTGATCTAAAATCATGTGTGTCGAGTAGGGGTCTTAGGTGTTGTATTGTCTTGAGTTTGTAGAATATTGTTTTTACTGTCTGTTTTATATGAGGAAGCATGGTGAGTGAGTGGTCTAATATTAGTCCTAGGTACTTTACCTCCTTTTTAACAGGTATCAGTGTTTTGTTTATTGTGATTGTTGTTGGGTAATTGTAGTCAGCACCCCCTACCCTGGGAGAGTGCACATAGCAATCTGATTAATGGTGCCATTGTTGAATATCATCATCTCTCATCTGTCATGCTAAAGGATCGTCCTTTATCCCAGAATCCAAGAAGCATATTCCATACATTAAAATTAGGGAGTGGTTGCATAACCTACTGTAGAAATGGTGACTGAAAAACAAATAGATGCATCAAAAAATATTGAGACTTGTGTACCTATATAACAATACATCGCACGACGATGCTATTAAGCATGTTATATAGGTACACAACAAGTCTCAATATTTTTTGATCACACCTTGTATTCAGAGGAGACTGCAGAAGTACGATATTTTTTCCTAGATAATATCTATTTGGGGTGTGTAAGCCCAAAAAAGTATAGTGATTTATGTTTCCTGGTTATGGGTGATTTGGCTGTATGTTAAACTAGTTATGCAGCACACCTGTACTTTTTTAAATCACATGATGTTTGGTATTGTATAAAAGCAGTTCATCAGATTTACGATGAGTGAAAAAAATTGAACAGCAAATTTTGCATTAAATTCTGTTAGAAACTTGGAGATTCGTGCAAAGAGACTTATGACAAGTTACAGCAAGTGAATGGTGATAAATATACGAGTTGTGCTCCAGTTTATGACTGGTACAAATGTTTCCAAGAGGGCCACCAAAGTGTTGACAGTGACAAACATTCTGGAAGGCCAACCATGAGCATGAATGAATACAAAGTTGAAGCAGTGTGTGCCACAATACGCTCAAATCGTCGATTGACTATCAGAGAGCTTCCTGAGGACATGGATATCAGTTTCAGGTAGGTACAGTCCATTCTTACTGTCAATTTGGGGATGAGATATGTGTCTGCAAAATTTCTGCCGAAACGCCTGTCCTCTGACCAAAAAGAAGATTGATTGTCTGCAGCTAGGGAGTTGTTGGAATGCGTTGAAAATGACTCAGATTTCATAAAAAAAAAGATTACTACTGGTGATGAATTATGGGTTTATGGTTATGACCCGGAAATTAAGACTCAATCCTCACAATGGAAAACTCCAAACTCTCCCAGACCTAAGAAAGCCTGTCAGGTGAGAAGCAATGTCAAGGTCATGCTCACAGTTTTCTTTGATTACTAGGGTATTGTTGATCATAAGTATGCTCCAAAAGGCCAAACAATCAATAAGGAGCACCACATCCAATTTCTGACTCATTTGAGAGATGCAGTTTGTTGTAAGAGGCCAGAGTTGCACAGGAATGGTGAATGGTTGCTTCATCAGAATAGCATTCCAATTCACGCATCACATCTTGTCCAGCAGTTCTTGGCCAAACCCCAAATCGAGCAAATCTGTCAGTCTCCATACCCACCTGACCTCACACCCTGTGACTTTTTCTCGTTTACAAAACTGAAATTACCACTGAAAGGAAGGCGATTCGATGACTTGGAGACTATTATGCAAAATTTGACACAGCAGCTTCACAGCATAACCAAAGAGGCATTTCAGAATTGTTTACAGCCGTGGCAGGAACGCTGGAGGAAGTGTGTTGTATCGAAAGGGGACTACTTTGAAGGAGACTGAGTGCAATAACTGTCAGTGTTATACTTCTTCTGTTATTGTACAAGTCTCAATACATTTTGATTGTACCTCGTATCCCTATAGAGCACAGCTGTTTGGGCCAGTCTGCCTGCTTTCTGCCCTCTGGCAAGGGGTAGACTCATTGGTTAGCACCATGCATGCCAGCTGCTCCATCCCTTTTCCTTGAACAAGCTCTCCTGCCTGTTAGCTTTCACTGTCTTGGATATATATGCACTCCAGTGACAGAGGGTACCAGTCGCTAGAGCAAACCAATGAAATGTATTTTATATTATATGGATATTCTGAATATCTGTATTTAGACCACCATTACCTGAGTTGTGCCACTTATTAACAAGACAAAAGCCGCCATTATCTGTGGATATTCGGAGCTATGCTGATGTTGTATATAGCAATATTCAGCACTGGTCGGTCAGCAGCCTATGCATATCATTGTAGATATTCAAGTGTATATGGTTAAGGAGGTGATTAATGACATTTGTCATATCTCTCTTAAGGATCTATATATGCTGATGTTTATGGATGACTATTCGTGTATTTTTAGCTACTATTCAGAAAACATTTTTCATATGCAAATCCAAGCTCCATATGAAATTTTAGTTATCCAAATTGGACGCTGCTTAGCAGCTTGTAGACTATTGGCCTGTCTGTTACTATGATTCAGCACAGCAACAGGAGGAACCTGAAGGCCTGAGCAGGAGTTGCTACTGCTGTGCTGTTCAATAACCCCACCACCAACTCCCAGCCATATTACTTTATATGAATGAGTTATCCATTTAAAATGTATTCAGTGGTAGCAAACACATAAATGCTATTGTTTAATATAGACATATATAATTACATTACATATATAACATTAGAGAGATAACTTAGCCATATAAAGTTATACCTGCTATTTGGCCGTGGCAGTTATATTTTTATAGTTATGTGGAGAATGGCTGAATTTTTACACTTTCCCTAAAATATTAAGCCTCATCCCTGAAACTCCTCTAAACCCATTCTAGTTGGATAGTTACCGCTGGCTATGTATGGCCAAAGGATCAACATTCTATGAGTGAGAAAATCTTCAAAAAAAGGGCTTACAAAGTTGGTACTTCAGGGGCTGCAGGTGCTTGGCACGGCCAGTCACATAAGACCTTCTCAATATTGCCCCGCTTGGTTTTCTTTTTTTCATTGAAGAGGGAAACAAAAGGTCATATAAGGGATGATTTTTAAAATGTATGTGGAGCTTGCAGGTCAGTGGATAGTTTGTTCCCATGGACCTGCAAGTCAATTTTCAAAGCAAAATTATCCAGGAAGTCTTCCTTTGGAAATTTTGGGGCATGTGGTAACACAGACTTGTTCACCTCAGCTCTTTGTAGGGTGTGTTCCTTTGTCCACAGAAGAGCAGGGGAAGTTCAGCTCCCAATTTTACCCAGGCAATGCTTAGTTAACCGAGTAAAATCTTTTGAAAATCATTCTCATAATGACTGAGAACGTTTCCTACTGGTAGCACCATTTATGTGGTATTATATTATATTTTATAGGGCAGGATGGCAACCTTTCAGTGTTCTATTAAAAAGACAGAAAAAGGTATACATCAAACTTTGGAACAAAAACAAGATGTTTTGCAGCTGTGCGATGCCTCCAACAGTAAATATGAAGAACTGTAAATAATGTATAACTGCTAGTTAGAAAATCTCTTTTCTTGTTGTTTCTTGCTTGTAATTCTACACTCTCCATAATTCTATGGAAACACTGAAGAGCTCTGGCCTCCAGCTATTGCCTGCTCCGTGTAGAGTCACCGCAGTCTGAGTGTTGCATGAAAACATCTCAAAAGCACTGTTTAAACATCCAGAGAAATCTGTTTTGCATTTCTCTGCCTGACATTTGATGTTTAGCTTTCATTTGAAACATTTTTTTTAAGTTCTTTGAATGTAGACCGATTCAAACGAGACAGCGTCGCCTATTTCAAATTGCACCAGAAACTCTGGGTGCTTCATTGTTCTCAGAATTTACAAAAAGAAAACTGTAAAAGGGTCTGAAATGCTATCGAGGGAGCTCTTCAAATTTAAAGCATTCCTCTTCCCTATCTGCTCCCCACCCCCACCCTTACATTTAAAAGAAAAGGAAAAGGGGAAAAGGTTAGAGCTACATTCTCTCTTTTTCAAAGTCGCAGTGATGCTCTCACCATCAATGAAGGAAGAATGATGCAGAGACTGAGGATCCCTTGTGGTATAATGATGAATTTTTCTTTGGGAATCGCCACTTGGATCCAGACAACTCTCCTGAACTACTGGTCAGAATAAAGCACAGTCTATATTAAATCCATGGTCAAAGAAATCAATGAATCCATGCTGCCTTGGATTACAGGATCCGAGGCAGCATGGATTCACCAGAGGCAGGTCTTGTCAGACAAATCTGATTGATTTCTTTGACTGGGTGACCAGGGAGTTGGACCGAGGGAGAGCTCTAGATGTGGTGTATTTAGATTTCAGTAAAGCCTTTGACACTGTTCCTCACAGGCGACTTATAAACAAACTGAGCACCCTAGGGATGGACGCTAAAGTTACTGCTTGGGTTAGAAATTGGTTGGGTGGGAGGCGACAAAGAGTACAAGTAAATGGAGCTCATTCTGAGGAGAAGGATGTTATCAGTGGTGTGCCCCAGGGATCTGTCCTTGGTCCAATTCTTTTTAACATCTTTGTTAGTGATATAGCGGAAGGGCTTTCAGGTAAGGTTTGCCTCTTTGCGGATGATACCAAAATCTGCAATAGAGTAGACACCAAGGAAGTGGTAGATAACATGAGGAGGGATCTAGCTAAGCTTGAAGAATGGTCTAGAATTTGGCAGCTGGGATTTAATGTCAAAAAATGTAAGGTCATGCATTTGGGCTGCAGCAATCCAAGGGAGCAATAGGGGGTGAAGTACTTTTGTCCACTAAAGAAGAGTGGGACCTAGGTGTGGTTGTGTCTGATGATCTTAAAGTAGCTAAACAGGTAGAAAAGGCGATGGCAAAAGCTAGAAGGATGCTTGGGTGCATACGGAGAGGAATGGCTAGCAGAAAAAAGGAGGTGATAATGCCTCTCTATAAGTCTTTGGTGCGACCTCATTTGGAGTATAGTGTGCAATTCTGGAGACCGCACCTTCAAAAGGATATGAACAGGATGGAGTCGGTGCAGAGGGTGGCTACTAAAATGATTACTGGTCTTCATTATAAAGCATATGAGGACAGACTGAAGGATCTTAATATGTACACCTTAGAGGAAAGGCGGGATAGAGGTGATATGATTAAGATGTTTAAATACCTCCGTGGCATAAATGTTCAGGGAGAGAGCCTCTTTCAATTGAAAGCAAGTTCTGCTACGAGGGGACATGGGATGAGGGTGAAGGGAGATAGATTCAGGAGTGATATGCGGAAATATTTCTTTACAGAAAGAGTAGTGGATCCGTGGAATAGTCTCCCAGTGGAGGTGGTAGAGATGAGGACAGTAACTGAATTCAAAAAAGCATGGGACCAACACAGAGGATCTCTAAAGGTAAAAAGTGGACTGTTGTAGTTGTTATGGAAGGACAGACTAGATGGGCCTTGTGGTCTTTTTCTGTCATCATGTTTCTATGTTTCTATGTTACAATGTCCATCATATCTCAGGAAAGACATACGTTTTTATCGCCTTCTGAAAATATAACAGATTGTCCGTAGAACGGTAAAGTTCTGGTATTCCATTCCATAATAGTGACAAAGAACATGAATAAGCATTACATTGTCCACATTCAAGATGAAAATGTTTGCAAGGGGGAACAAACAATCTGATTTATTTATGTATTTATTTATTTATTTATTTATTTGTTACACTTTTTATACCACCCCTTCCAGAGATTAAGGGCGGTTTACATAGAATAAACTTGTTACATATAACAGTATTCAGAGTATAATAGAACAGAGCAAAAACTATTTACATCTTAACTATGTACATGTTTTACATGATTTAATTGGCAGCTTCGGGTTTCAGAGCTTCGACATGTAGGGTGCTGGAAGTCTGAAGGGGTGCCCTAAGTGTGTGTTGGGGTCAGTGTATAAGGGGTTGGGATAGGTATGTACTCATACTGTCTGTAAAGTTACTATAGTGTTCAGTGGAAAGAAGAGTTTTGAGTTCCTTTCTGAACACTTGAAGGTCTTTGATCAAATGGATATGGTCAGGGAGGGAGTTCCATAGAGTGGGTGCTGAATATGTGAATGCTCTACTGCTTGTATGCTGTTTGGTCCTACGAATTGAGGGTGGGATTGTGAGAGAATGCTGAGTGTTATTCCTTCTAGATCTCATGTCTGAGGAGGCATGTAAGAGGGTTTTGAGGGATTGAGACTTCAGAATACGGGCTGGGATATATTTCTACAATTTATCTACAACATAGGCTGGAAGCTGACCATAAAATATTTAAAAGCCAAGACAAGCATTTTAAAAATGCAGATAGCCATTTAGGACAGCTTTTTGCTGTCCCAAACTATTTGCGTAACTATCCATATAGAAATGCTAAAGATTGCTACTATAGTGATAGAGGCACATTCCAATCTGGATGTCTAATCCCTTGCCCGGGTGCCCAGAATCGGGACATGCACTGGTTGCACCTGATTCTGATCCCGCAGTGCCTAGACATGCCCGTGGGATCAGAATCAGGAACAGGGCCAGGACATCCAGGCTGTGCCCAGATTCTGGATGCCCGGCACACACAACAGACTCCCCGGATAACCCAGCCAGGCTTCTGAATGGAGCTGCAGTGCCATGGCGTCCTGTCACCATGGTACCGTGGCTCCATTCAGGAGCTCCGATACCCGGCCGCCAATGAAAGTCCCCTTTCCCTGCAGCCTAATCCCTGATTTGGCCTTCCATGGCCAGGATCGGGCTGTGACGAACCCCCTGCACCTCCTCACATCCTCTGCTGGTCCTGGCTCAGCTGCCCCCTGACATCTAGGGAGACGTATTTCACCTCCAAGGTGAACATAAGAACATAAGATATGCCATACTGGGTCAGACCAAGGTCCATCAAGCCCAGTATCCTGTTTCCAACAGTGGCCAATCTAGGTCATACATACCTAGCAGTTTCCCCAAAAGACACAGGTTCCACAATGCTTGTACTGGGTCAAGCATTGATATCCTGGGTCCCTTTTTAATAATGGTTTATGGACCTTTCCTCCAAGAACTTGTCCAAACATTTTTTAAACTCAGCAACACTAACAGCCTTTACCACATCCTCCGGTAACAAATTCCAGAGTTTGATTACACGTTGAGTGAAAAAATATTTTCTTTTATTAGTCTTAAATAGTTTATCCTGTAGCTTCATTGCATGTCCCCTAGTCTTTCTATATTCTGATAACATAAACAATTGATCTACGTTTACCCGTTCCACTCCGTTCATTAATTTATAGACTTCTATCATATCTCCCCTCAGCCGTCTCTTTTCCAGGTTAAAGAGCCCTAACCTTTTTAGCCTTTCTTCATAGGCATATCCTTCCATCCCCTTTACCATTTTGGTGGCTCTTCTCTGAACCTTTTCTAATAATGCTATATCCTTTTTAAGATACGGCGACCAGAATTGCACACAATATTCAAGGTGTGGTCTCACCATGGAACGATATAGAGGTATTATAATATCCTTTGTTTTATTTTCCATTCCTTTCCTTATGATACCTAGCATTCTATTTGCTCTCTTGGCCGCCGCTGTACACTGGGCTGAGGGTTTTAACATGTTATTCACAATGACGCCTAAATCTTTTTCCTGGGTGGTGGTTCCTAATGCGGAACCTTGCATTGTGTAATCATAGTTTGGGTTGTTCTTCCCTAGGTACATAACTTTGCACTTGTCCACATTAAATTTCATCTGCCATTTTGATGCCCAGACTTCCAATTTATCAAGATCCTCTTGCAATTTTCCACAATCCTCTTGGGTTTTAACAACTTTAAATAGTTTTGTGTCATCTGCAAATTTGATAACCTCAATAAGTCCCCTGTCCATTTTGCAGACCCCAGATGTATAGGGCCGACCTCAGAATCAGCCCTGTACGTCCAGGGTCAGTTGCTGCCCACCCTTGCTCCTCCTATGGCCCGCCCCCTCCCACCCACAAACAGAGCTCCCCGCACAGATTGGGTAAATGTGTGGGAAGCTCTGTTTCCTCCAGCACCAGCCAGATGAATAGCAGGTCTGGACATCCAGACTGGACGTCCAGACTCACTATTCTGGTCCCAGAAATGACCCCATAGTATCTGAAGTGACTGCAAAATTTGAATATTCAGTGCTGGCCACTATTCAGATACTGGTTCCGAATATCTGATTTTAATTTAGCCATTATGGTTGACATTTAAACAAATACTGACTATCCCAATTAAATATTGACCACCGATTTTTAATCATTAAATACAGCACTTTGTCGATACTATATATTGCAGAGTTACCTTAATAGCTCCACACTATAGAGCAAGAGGCTTAGCAAGTCGTAGTTTTTCATTCGTTCAAAGCAAAGACTTTCAGTCTCTTTTTCTTAAGAAACTGGAAATGTAGTTAATGGCTATGTCCTACTACATGGAACTGCACAGTAATCCTAGAGGGTCAGCCTCTGTTCACTTTTCTCTATAAATCGAATGAGGACCTATGTTGGGTGAAGGGGGTACATAAGGCAGCAGTCTCAGACTGCAGTCAGACCAAATAGGTCAGATTTTCAGGATAGCTAAACTATGCAAACTGAATCTAAATTAGAGTCTTTGCATGCAAATATATTTTATAGCTATTCGCTATAGATATCTTGCTTGCGTGATTTTCCAAGGGCTGCTGAGTAGAGATGATGTCCCCCTATTGAAGAAGGGGAGAAGTGTCTTCTGCAACAGACTGACTATTCTACCGAGGAGGGTTTTCATCCAGGATCATCTAGGATAGTAAACAAAGCCCCCAATTAAGTAAAATCTCTCAAGTAAGTAAACCATTAAAATGAAAGTGCAAGATCTGGAAAGCCGCGTGTATTGATGCCTATAGTATGCAAAATAAAGATCCAAATTTAGAACCTGTAATGGAAGAGGCTGACTTGGATATAGTGGCAGTCACAGGGACATGGTAAACAGAAAACAAGACTGAGATGTAGTTATAGCAGTCAACAGTATAATCTGTCCAGGAAAGGCAGGGTAAGGAGGAGGAGTGGCGCTATATGTAAAACTTATTATAATCACAGAACTGCAGGGCTTATGAGGGAAGGAGGAAGAGGCACTGTGGGTTAATCTGGAAAGAGGGATCCTGGATTCTCTACAGAGAAAATCGTTCTGGCAGCTGGTAATGAAACCTACTACTTCCACCAATCATTTGTATAGTGCTACAAGGTGTATGCAGCACTGGGGCAAAACTGGACTTGGCAATTACAAATGTGGAAAGTGTTTGTGTGCTGTTATAGTGGGTGATCATCTGATGTACAGTGATCACCAGATGATGAGCTTCAAAATTAGGACATGAGTGGAAATGGTTCATTCAAAAGTGAAGGTCCTAGACTTCAGGATAACTAACTTTGCAACAATGGGGGGATATCTCAGAATCTTTAGCTGGGTGGATACATCTGGGAGATGTAGAATAACAGTGGGAACATCTGAAAGGAGATCTTTTAAGAGCATCAAGCCTCTTTGTTAGGAAAGTAAATACTAATAAGAGCAAAAAAAAAGGCCACTATGGTTTTCAAAAGAAGTAGCTGAAAAGGTAAGGGAAAAAAGGATAACCTTCATAAACTGTAAGAGATTACAGAAAGAGGAAGACAAACATCTAGAGAAGCTAAGGGAAGCAGGTAAAGTAGTCAAGAAAGCAAAGATGCAAATGGAAATAAAAAATAGCAATACAGTAAAATATGGGAGCAAAACTTGTCTTTTAGGAATGTTAGTGACAGGATGAAATGCAAAGGTGACATTGTGAGACTCAGGAATAAAAGGGAGGAATATGTAGAGACTGATGAGGTTAAAGCAGAATTGCTTGACAAGTATTTCTGTTCTGTGTTCACAGATGAGGGGCCAGGAATGCAACCTCAGAAAACAAACCCAAATAGGAATGCAAGTAAGGAAGAACTCAAACTATTTTCAGAAGACTGTTTGTAAGGAGCAAGCTAAACTAAAAGTAGAGAAAGCAATAGGGCCAGACAGGATTCATCCAAGGATATTGAAAGAGCTTGGGGAAGTATTAGCGGCTCTGTTGGCTAACCTTTTCAATGCTTTAAGTCAGCAGTGAGCCTACAGGACTAGAAATGGGCTAATGTAGTTCCTATTCACAAAAGCGGAAGTAAGGAAGAGGTAGGTAACCATACACTAGTTTAGTCTTACCTTTGTGGGGAGGAAATTAATAGAAATGCTGCTAAAGCCGAGAATGTTGTGGTTTCTGAAATCCAAAGGATTACATAATCTGAGACAGTATGTCTGTATGAAAGATAGGTCTTATCAGACAAATCTGATTGATTTCATTGACTGAGTACCAGAGAATTGGATTAAGAGAAAACATTAGAGGTGGTATACTTAGATCTTCAACAAGGACTTTGACACCATTCTGCATCTGTGACTTATAAACTGAGTGCACTTAAGATGGACCCTAAAGTGACTAACTGGATAAGAAGCTGATTGAATGGGAGGCACCAGAGGCATTTAGTAAATGTATTTCATTCTGAAGATAGGGGCATTACTAGTGATGTGCTGCAGAAAGTGGCCTTCATAAAATACAAGAGAACACAGAAAGAGGAAGACAAGCATCAGTATTTGGAAAAGCTAAGAGTAGTTAGGAAATGAGTCAGGAAAGTGAAGATACAAATAGAACTAAAAAATAGCCAATGCAGTAAAATGGGGTGACAAAACATGTTGGACAGCTTGGGAGGGGATTAGGGAAGGGAACAAGAGATACTGGATACCTAGGGATTAGGGAAGGAGAGGAGAGATGCTTGGGGCAAGGATAGAAAGGGGAGATGCTCGACTATTGGGTAACTGAAGAATGGAAAAGGAAATGCAGCTCTACGCAAGATTGGGGAAGAGAAGGAGATAGTCTGGACATGGAGAAGAGAAAAGGAAAGAGAAGGGGAGATGCTGTATATGGGGAGTAGGGAAGGGAAGAGGAAAATAAGAATTTAAGATATGTCATAATGGGTCAGACCAAAGGTCCATCAAGCCCAGTGTTCTTCCAACAGCGGCCAATCCAGGTCACAAGTATCTGTCAGGTTTCCAAAAGGTAGACAGATTCCATGTTGCTTATCCTAGGGTAAGTAATGCATTTCACCAGTCCACTTTAAGAATGGTTGTGGACTTTTCCTCCAGAGATTTGTCAAACCTCTTTTAAAACCAACTATACTAACAGCTTTTACTACATCTTCTGACAATGAATTCCAGAGTTTCATTACGTGGTGAGTGAAAAAAATATTTTCTCTAATTAGTCTTAAATATGCTACATTGTAACTTGTGATAAGAAAGCTTATCAAAGCTCAGGGAGTAATGACAAAAGAGGAGAATTTACTCTGATCAAGGGACCTGTGCTGGCAGGTTATAGAACTAAGATAGCTTGTTTCCCTAAAAGACTACATGATCCAGAATGCACTTGTATGCAGAAAGTCCCTAGGGGAGCTAGAGTGGAAAAGCATGTGTCTAATCAGAGAAAGCATTATGTCATCCCTAATCAAGCAGCCCCTAGAAGAATGCTTAATCCACAACACCTGAAGAATGCAAGGGTGGAGTTACAATCTAAGCCCTTTAAAGCTAGAGGGGAATCTTCAGGAAGAGAGAAGGAGAAGGGGAATCAGAAGGAGAATGAGAACAGAAGGAAGAACAACCGGAACCTGAAGGAACAAGGACAAGGAAGCAGACGGTCCAAGAGAGGAGCTCAGAGAAGTACCTATGCCTGGAGAGATACCTGGGGAAAGAAGAATCTTCAGAGGACTGGAAAAAGCCAGAGGTCTGTAGATCCACAGCTAGGGATCCTGAAGCAACGCCTAGGAAGAGGACCGTTGCAGCTAAGGAAGAAAGGAGCCCACATACCTCTTAGAGAACGTCTAGAGAAAAGATCCTGAGGTCCAGAGATACCAACTGGAGGACAGGACACAAAAGCTCTATTGCATACTGGTCAGAATACCAGAAGAAGCAGCCTGATGCTTGCCTGGATTCAGGTAGGAACTGTGAACGTTTCTCTAGCTTTGAGCAGTGCAAACAACAGGGAAACAGTTTCTCTCCGTGTAGAGGACAGTTCCTAAACCCCTCTGAGTCAGACGAAGAAACAGAATCTATGCAATTTCAAGAGCAAGGTTCAATATCTGATACAGAGGATAATTATATGGACTGTTCTTTGAATCGGTTGTTATTTTAGGAAAATCCTAAATATCAGAGCAAACATCAAAAGGAAACATTCTAAATATTGGCTTCCCATAAAGTTTTGTTGAATGAAAAAGCTTTTGGGGAAAGTTTTGCACGTGTGCTGAAATCAAGCTACTGATTGCAGTTAATTGTCACCTGTTGGTAGAGGAGAGCCCAGCACAAGCCATGCACACGTAGGTTTAAAATGTTCTTTTCTGTATGGAGAAAGTGAGCATTGTTTTTGTATAAAGAAGTTTCCCTCTTTGATTTGTTTTTCCCCAGCACTGCTAAGGAGTTTATTAGCAGTGGCTGAAAGAAGCCTTTCTGTTCTATAAAGGACTTTGATTCTTATTTGCAGAAGATATTTCAGTTGCCTTATTTTGTGTTGAATAAAACCCTGGAGAAGTTATCTGAAAGGTGTTACCAAGCATATCTGTGTGTGGGATAATCACCCCATAAATAAACTCTAATTTTGTCTATACTCGACCAACTACAAGAGTTTTCATTATTCTAAAAAGGCAAACTTTGTGTGAATGGACTTCAATAACCACAATCTTTTGCAAGATAGTTAATTTGCATACTTGCCAAGATGGTGGTACCTTCATAACAAGCACCCCCTTTTACAAACTTCATTGCATGTCCCCTAGTCTTTCTAGTTTTTGAAGGATTAAACAACCAATATATTCTTACCCATTTCACTCCATTCATTATTTTGTAGATCTCTATCATATCTCCCACCAACCATCTCTTTTCCAAGTTGAAGAGCTTTAACCTTTTAACCCTTTCCTCATAGGGATATCCTTCCATCCCCTTTATCATTTTGCTGGCTCTTCTCTGTACCTTTCCTAATTCTGCTATATCCTTTTTAAGATATGGTGACCATAATTCCACAGAATATTCAAAGTGTAATTGCACCATGAAGCAATTCAGAGGCAGCAATACAGAGGCATTATAATATCCTTGGTTTTATGCTACATTTCTTCCTTATAATTTCTAGCATTCTATTGACCACTGCTGCACACAGGGAAGAGGTTTTCAATGTATTCTCCATATGACACCTATATCTTTTTCTGGATGGTTATTCTTAGGGGTATGTTTACTAAACTACGGTAATGGTACCCGCGGTAGGTTCCGTGGTAATGGTAAGGATGCCCATATAATGGAGTGGGCGGTGCATTGTTAAAGCAAGATGTGTCAGGTAGCGCACATTACAAGGCACTAACGTGTGGTACAGTGCGTGGTACAGTGCACCATGGACCCACCACGCGTGAACACCACAGCAGATGGGAAGCAGCAGCGCGTCCGAAGGGGGTTGCAATCCAAGGCGCGTTGACAGTAGAAGACGCGCTGAGGGATGTGCAGACATGGTGCCACATGAGAAAAGGAGCCGTAGGTGTAAGACCATAGATTAAAGGCAGCTGATACTGCAGTCTGTAATGGGGACGTGAGCCACAGGTAACACAGGCACACACCATGAAATGGTGTGCAGTGAAACAGCATGCAGAAGAGTAAACAAATATAATAGAAAGGGCATCAGGGGTCGGTCTGAAGGGCCAGATGTGTGGATGGTGTGTGCAGAAGGGCAAAATGGGCAAGGAATCCAAAAAGGAGTAAGAGGGAATTGAACCAGTACACTGAGGAACCCAAACATAGCTTATTGATACCAATGCCAAACCACTAAGCCACCTGCCCACCCAAACAGCCCAAAGAAAGGTACCATATGTAACAGCTAGCATCTGACAGATAGACTGCACGGAGGGGACACTGCACTGTACAGTGAAGAGAAGAAGGGTGTGCGGAGAAGTGATGACGCCGGAGCCATTGTATGGTAAGGTAAGCAGAACACAAGAAAAGTTAAGCAATGTGTGGGAATCAAACCCACAACCTATGGTGGCACAATGCACGTCTGTAACCACTATGCCAAACAAGCATAAGAAGCACAATGCAGATATGTTCCACCAAAGGGAATGTGTGTATGAAAACTCATAGCACCCTGTGAGGCGGTGCAGTCCTACACGCACTGCACATGGTGCGGTCCTACGCTTTCAGGGGTGTCCCAGCCCCCACGGGAACAGCCAGTCGGGGCAACAGGAGGAAAGAGGAAGAGAAGGCCCATGCCAGAGGAGGCACGAAAGAGGGCCCTAAGATTCAGCCAGGCCGAGAACAACAACCTGCTGGCCAGTGCCCTCGAGCAGTATGAGGTACTGTATGGGCGCCTCAGCTCCACCTTGCCACAGAGTGCACAGACCATGGCCTGGGAGGCCATACAGGCAGCAGTCGCAGAGGCAAGTGGCCCACACAGAGACACTGAGAGCCTACGCAAGTGAATTAGTGATATAAAGCATGGGGTCTGTGTGCACATGACACGTGAAAGACGCCATGCAGAGGCCACTGGTGGTGGGGGACCAAGCAGGCCTGCCCTAACACTCATGGTGCAGCAGCCCGCTGAATGTCTGGGGCCCATATACCTCTACGACCTGTCCCCAGCGCTGGACACAGTGCATCAACAGGCAGTTAAGACTGTGATATGTGGTACAGGGAAAGCCAACAACACAGCATATACAGGGGCTGCTGCAGGGGGGTGCGAGGCCATAATCTGGACCCAGTGTGTGGCTACATGTCCAGAAGAGGCCACAGATGCATCAGGACCTACATACCGCTAGGTTACCCCAACTGATGTCAGACATGCCCCACACAGTGTGCATGGACATGGAAGGGGTACCAGATATCCACCATACAACATGCCAGTACCAACTGGTGTCATGAGCATGAGGAACTGCAAACACAGGCCATGTATAACCCCCAGCAAACCCGATGTACCATGACAGCACCACCAGTTCACAGAATGCACAATACTAGACCACGCAGAGGGCAGCAGTGCTAATAGCAGACCAAACCATTGCAGAGAATGACAACACAGGGCCTATTGGGGGAGGTGAACAGGTGGAAGTGAGAACCGCATTCCACAGCAACAGCATAACACAGCTCATACTGGACATATGGAACACAGACCATCACCAAACAAAGGACAATGAAGCACAATAGAGACCCAGGAGGATAGGTATATGACATGGAGATCACAATGGCCAAACATGGGAGTTACAACACCACAGTAGGTGGTGAGCCACACAGCACTGACCCCCTGTACAACACATAGCGCTGACACTCACGATGCACAAATCCCAGAGCTGACACATACCAGGTATGTTGGTCAATGGACAGAGATAGCTATGATGGCCAGAGGGGAGACATAGCCATGGGGACCAGAGGAATGAAATAGCTATGAGGGTCTGAGGAGAGAGATATCTATGAAGGCCAGAGGAAAGAGATAGCTATGAGGGCAGGTGGAAGGCAACAGCTATGAGGTCCAATGTAATATATAGAATCCCACCATCCGTCCCTGTGTATACCCTGTTGCCAACAGACTGGCCGCAGTCCATTGTTGCCCACGTGTCCGCTGTGAACACCCTGCTGCCTGTTGCGCGGGTGTCCAGTCCTCTCACATCATGTACCCAGCCAGTCTCATGCAACATATGGCGTAAATGCGTAAATGACAACCCTTCAGCAGCATGCCCATACCACCCCCAGACTGTGGTCCCCAGTCAACCATGCACAGTGTAATCTGCCACCCACAGTCCCCAGCTATACACCCAATACCTGGTCCAATGTTGAGATACCATCCCATCCACACTGACCACCCCCACCCACACCGTGTCAGATTCCAAGCCCCATGTCATGTGGTCCAGCCACAACACCGGTCACCATGCAGCTCCAGCCCAACACAGTGCCTGCTCCCATCTAGGCCCCACAATGGCCCATGAGCAGCCCATGGAACCACACACCCCAACCCCACGTCAGGCAAAGCATACACATCCCACTCGCCACCCGGAAGGGGTACGCTGACATTGAACAAGGGGCTGGGGAGGGCCAGGCACACCCACACAGCTGCCCCTGGGAAGGGGGAGAGCAACCCCCATCTCTGCATCTGTCCAAGGGGGCTATAGCCACTCCAGCTCCCCCTGAGGCCCGCCAGCACACAGAAATGCAGATACGGGTGTTGTCTGCGCATAGCCACCTGGAATGCGTGGCCCTGTGTAGACAACAGCCCTACGAGATGGACAGAACGGAGCTGAATACGTGGACATGTTGTGCCCGCTCCTACATGAATCAGGGGATGTACACCGCCACACACCCATCAGTAAGCACATGACAGTGTGCAGCGTAGGGCTGCACAGACACCCATGCGAACCGCACACATACATTGTGTGGTGGCCCCCAGTACAGCCACAGCAGAGGAACAGGTACAGGGCCCCATGGAGGACCCAACCCACCACTCCCACCACTTAGCAGCTGTATAGCGATACATGCCGTATGCAGTGCTGCACAGACATGTAAGAGACAGCCCCTGCCCATCAGAACCCAAAATCTGGTCAAGACAGACAACAGAGGAGGTGTAGGCTGACATAACACAAGGGGGGAACGGAAAAGAAAAAGGAGAGCAGGTGAGCTAAGATCCAAATGCAGCAGCAAAGCGGTGAGTCCCCACCCTAGATCTGAGGGGGACCAGAGAGGGTGCCTGGTGTACTGACACAGGTAGCTTTGTTCTGGTGTAGGGTGCAGCAAGGTGAATGGGGACAGGTCTGGGGGGAGCAATAGAGGAGAGGGGCACAGATGGAAGCACTTTGCCAGAGGAGCGGCGTCCCCGAGCGGGGGTGTAGGGAGAGACAGGGGAGGAAAAGTAGTGAGGAGCTGCAGAGTGAATGCAGTTATATGTCAATAGGTGAGGTGTGCACTGGATGCGGAAACAGATAGGAAGCCAGTGGAGTAACCTGAGAAGAGGACTAAGCTGGCCCTGATGAGGCTGGCGGGAGATTAGCCACACAGAGGAGTGTTGATCAGAGTGAATGGGAGGGAGATGATACAAAGGGGGACCAGCAGGAGGTAAGTCACAGTAGCCAAGATGGGAGGTGAGCAAGGTGTGGATAGGCATCATAGTAGTGTGTGTGGTAAGGAAAGGACGGGGTGTTCTGATATTACCGGGAAAGCAATGGCAGGACCTAGCTGACACACGAATGTGTGTGGAAAAGGAGAGATAAGAGTCGAGGACAACCCCAGGACTGAGAGCTGAGGAAACAGGAATGAGAACAGAGTTAACCACAGAGTCGGAGAAAGGAGAAAGAGGGTACAGGGTGAAAGAGAAGAGGTCCAGCCCTGGCCATGTACAATCACAGGTGGCGGTGAGACATCCAGGCAGCAATGCCAGAAAGGCGGGAAGAGATCCATGTCTGGCCAGCCTGAGAGATGTCAGGTGTGGAGAGGTAGGTTCGGGAGATATCACCATTAAGATGGTATGGAAACCATGGGAGGAGAGTAGCACACCAAGGGACTGGGTATAGAGGGAGAAAGGGAGAAAGGGAGCAGACCCAGACAGACCCTTGGGGTACACCAGCTGGGAGAGGGATAGCAGAGGAGGAGCAGCCACAGGAACACACACCGAGGGAACTGTGCGAAAGATAGGAGGAGAATGAGGATAGCACAGAGCCCATATACCCAAGCGAGGACAGGGTAACAAGGTGAGGAATGTGGTCAACAATGTCAAAGGCAGCAGAGAGGCCAAGAAGGATGAGGACAGAGTAAAGGCCCTGTATCCGCCAGAGACAGGTCACCGGAGACCTGGGAAAGAGCTCCTTCAGCAGAGGGTAGAGGACAAAAGTCAGACTGTACAGGTTCCAAGTGGGCATGAGAGGAGAGGACGTAGGTGCAGCGGCAGTGAACAGCACGTTCAGGTAGTCGATTATCAAAGGGAAGGAGAGAGGTGGACCGGGACTCAGCGGGACATGTGGGGTCAGGTGAGGGTTCTCGGAGAAGGGGTGTGACCTCAGCATGTCTGATGGCGGCAGGGACAGTTACAGTGGAGAGGGAAAGGGTAAGGATATTAGAAATGGAAGTGACAACAGTGGAGGGGATGTGGCATAGGAAGCGGGTGGGGACAGCAGCAGAGGAGCAGGTGGTGTGTTGTGAGGGTGAAAGAGGGTGAGCAGGTTCACCTTTGGAGATCACAGCAAGGGATGAGAGGGCAGCAGAGGTAGGGGAGGAAAGTTGGGAGGGAAGAGGGGGTGGAGGTGATGTAGCTGACTCTGTAGGGAACTGGAGGGTGATCCTGCGGATATTGGCATGGAAATAGAGAGCCAGGGTATGGGCACATAGGGGTGGAGAGATCATAGGTGGAGGCACCCTGAGGAGAGATCTGAAGGTAGGAGGGAGATAGTGAGGGCCAGATGCAAGAGATTCAGTCACATCGACAGAATAGTCCTGTTCGGAAAGAGCTAGGGCTGACTGGAAGGAGACAAGCATGTACCTGAGGTGCTGGACGTCCCCAGGGGAGTGGGATATGAACCAAGCAGGCTCAGCTGAGTGAGCACAGGAACGTAGGTAGCAGGTAGTAGATGAAAGACAGGACTGGGGTGCAGAGGGCCCACAGGATGTGGCACGGGAGGTGCGAAAGCACCCAGAACAGAGGTGAGTGCAGGGCTATAGGACATCACTGCGTCGTCCACAGACCTAGCTGACATGGTGGGAGCCAGAGATGATGGAACTGTGGAAAAGGGAAGGAGAGGACCACTGGCATGAGGATCGCAGAATCGATTGGGGGGTGATAGGACATGGATGAGGCACTGGGTGATGAGGGTTGCGGCAGAACAGGCGCTGGTCAGATAAGGGAGGAACCAAGTCATAAAGGCCGGTGAATATGCAGCTGATGACATATACTGGGCCAGGCCAGTAGCCATGATGGTGTGTGCGAGCATTGGAACAAAGCAGGAGGTCAATTGGGGAGGTAAGGGAGGGGAGCCCCAAAGCAGAGGGAACGGAGGGGCTATCAACATGGATGTTGGGACCCCTGGGAATATGAGTGGGGGAGGAGGGCTCTGGAAAGAGGGGGGGGCCATGAGTCCATGGCAGTGAGAACAGTAGCAGCAGACCTGTCATGAGGCCGACATGAGACAGCTACCCGGAGGGGGGTGGGGCGAGAGGGCGGATGGTGGGACCAGCTAAAGAGGGTAGGGGTGAGACAGGGGCAGCAGGAGGTGTCTGAACTGGCAGGCGGGGTTGTATCTGAGCCCCACATCACCACCACAACCCACCTGCCTATCCGCCTGCCTACTGTGCAGTGCGCAACATGTATGTGACCTCTGTATTGCACTGAGACATGCACGGACAAGCACACATGTGTCAGACTGTACAATTGGCTGACGGGTAATGAGGCACATAACCAAGGAGATGTGGGTCATTATGAAAATATAACTATTTATTTACAGTGTATATTGTTAGCAGCACAATATATATATTTTTCATGTACACATTTGTACAGTGCCAGCAGTGGTGGCAGTGGGATCCTGGCAATCCCAGGGCACAGGTCTGCAGAGGGCAGGGGTGGCACAGACCACGGCGGGGAGCTACCCCACCTGGGGGCCACCATGCCCTGATGGCTGATGAGCTGCAGGGCCCCCCAATGCCTCCCTGAGCATCCGCAGCTCATCTGACACCCGGCACACAGCATCCACCGCCTGCACCATCATCCTCGTCTGCTCCTGCTGGCCCAGTGAGACAGCGGTGAGTGCCACAGACAGGGTGTGTGTGTGTTCGCCCCCACACAGGCCCCATGTGCATGGGGTTTGGGTGGAGGCATCCACACACACCCTCTCTGTGGCACTGCCTGCCCCTCCTGTGGCCATGCGGGAGACAGCAGGGGGCCAGGGAGCAGGTGGTCTTGGCCCCCAGGGCCATTTGCAGCCCTGTGCCACTTGGGACTGCGCTCACCCTGACCAGTGGGGCAGGATGCACCCATGGTGGTGTGTGGCTGTGGAGCTGCCCCACGCCCACCCTCAGGTGGCCCCACAGCAGACACCACCAGGGGTGCATCCTGCCTCACGGCCCCCTCAGCTGTCCCCACCTTCATGCCACCCACCCACTTGCACTCCCCCACCCCTCACACCTCTCCCGGCCCTCCCCACCACGCACCCTCCCACTCCCTCCCCCACCCCCTGCCTGGCCATCCCCCACACCCAGCACCTCCGCAGCCTCCACCTCCACCTCCCCCACCCCCTCTCCCCTCACCTGGGTCCCCACCTCCCCATGTCCTCTTCCCTCTCCCCTCATCCTCTTCCACATCCACCAAGTCCTCTTCCTATTCATCCTCGTCCACTTCCGCTTCCTCCTCCTCCACCTCCTCGTCCTCCTGATCATCATCCACCTCCTCGCCCTCTTCCTCTTCCTCCTCATCCTCTTCCTCCTCCTCCTCGTCCTCTTCGGCCTCCTCCTCCTCCACCTCCTCATCCTCCTGATCATCCACCTCCTCACCCTCTTCCTCTTCCTCCTCATCCTCTTCCTCCTCTTCCTCCTCCTCTTCCGCTTCTTCCTCCTCGTTCTCCTGATCATCATCCATCTCCTCGTCCTCTTCCTCCTCGTCCTCTTCCGCTACCTCCTCCTCGTTCTCCTGATCATCATCCACCTCCTCGACCTCTTCCTCCACCTCCGCCTCTGCCTTTGCCTCTTCTTCAGTATCCTCATCGGTGGCTGCCACCTCCACCTCATGTGCCTCTGCCGACACATCTGCCACTGTGGGGGGGAACAGACAGTACCACATCAGTCATGTGTTGCCCACATGATGGACACATCGTGGTTAGCCCCACAACCTCCTGCTGCAATATAACATGCTGTGGCATGTCCATGGGCTGCATCACTCACCGTCCTCCTGCCCCATCAGCTCCTGCTGCAGCCACAGCACGAACTCAGGCCTCCACCACAGCAGCTCGCATGCCTTCTTGTGCACATCCTCCACCTGGGGGTACACCAATAGATAGCGGCTGTTACGGAACAAACATGCATGCCCATCATCTCACGCAGTACATGCATGGCTGTGTGCAGCAGGTTGCTGCACCAGCTGTACAGTGCCAGTCCAGTATCATCAGTCAGTGTCATCACCTGCCTGTGTGCGTGGGTACATGGGATGCCACAGATATGGTAGGGGTGCATGTATGTATCCCTGCAGCACAGCACAGGACAATGGGATGGCTTACACCAGGTATGACGGTACTGACAGGGCATGAGCTGTGCGCATGGCAGGGTGGCCAATGTACATGATTGGTGGGGATGGGGACGTGCCTGTTATCCATGGGTTGGGGGGGCTGTGCCAGGACTGTTTCTTAGATGGGGCACAGGGGATGTGCATAGGACGATAGCTAGCTTGAGTATGGGGTGATGTGAGGTATACACATGGTGGGGATGGAGGGATTGTGAACATGAGAGGGTGTGGGGTGCCAGGTGGAATGTGACAGGCTCACGGGGGCAGCAGGTCCGTGGGGGGGTATCCGTTTAGCACATCCTGGGGTTGTTGGTGGGTGTGGTTTGGGACAAGCACCTGAGAGGTGTGTGATAGTTGGGTGGGGGATAGGGTGGGGTGATCATCCACAGACTCCTGTCCACAGGCCTGTGGCCTCCTGGGAGTAGGGCAGACCTACACAGATCTGCAGGCGCACCTACATTAACACCAGGATTAACCACAGACCCCGCTAAATAGGCCTGCAGGCGCACTGACATTGATACCAGGATTAACCACAAACCCCTCTAAATGGGCCTGTGGCCTCCTGGGAGTAGGGCAGACCTGCACAGAACTGCAGGCGCACCTACATTAACACCAGGTTTAACCACAGACCCCGCTAAATTGGCCTACAGGTGCACTGACATTGACACCTGCATTAACCACACACCCCTCTAAATAGGCCTGTGGCCTCCTGGGAGTAGGGAAGACCTGCACCAGATCTGCAGGCGCACCTACATTAGTCCCAGTGGTGACCACTGACATGTTGCTTGCTGGCTACTAGGTCGCACTTCTTGGTTTGTGTGACCTGCCCCCATGCACTTCTCCTGACCTTGTTCAGGTCCTGCCTCCTGGAGGAGCCTGGGAAAAGGCGAATCTGCTTGAGGCAGAAGAGGTGCCCAAGCACCTCCAGCTCAGAGGCTGTGAAGGGCAGCATCCTCGAACAGGCGTCCATCTTGTCTGACATTAACACCAATATTCCACGTTTTACGTTGTGATGCAGTATTGCAGCATACATGCATTGTTACGTATGTTTCTACATGCTTTGCGAGGTATGCACATTCTGTAGCCGCTGCTCCCACACAGCATGCATAATAATGCACATGACATTTTCTGACAGGGAGGTTTTTAGACAGGGTCAGGACCTCTTGCTCAGCCACTGGCAGATCAACAGTGGTACTGAGGGCCCTGCTGCCTCCAACCATGGACTGACATTCACCAGCAGCAGGCACAGTCAGACTGTACCTACTGCACCCCATGAGGGTGTTCCAGCCATACAAAAACTAACTGCAGACAGTCTGCTAGCCAGTCTATCTTGCATGTTCACAGTGGAATCACGTGCACCCAGCAGGTACCGCAGTGATTGGGCCTCCAAACAAGGAGACACACATACATCACTTGCAACATCCACTGTGTAGCAGTATGTGGGAACATAACTGTGCAATGGTCACTGTTCGGTCAGGGTGAGCGTGTCCTACCAGCAGGATGTGCTGAGGCCACTTTGTCCATGCAGGTGGTGGTTGGGCACTACAGCGTCCCAGCCATTGCCCTACCACCACTGCAGGTGCATCCTGCCTGATACGCCCTCTCTGGGCCATACCCATAATACCTTTCTCCTCAGTATGCAGATTTGCAGGTTGGCGCAGGCAACAGTGTACGTTTTGGGGCCCACTAAAGAATAGATCGCCACACCACAATGGATGGACATGCACTCAGCCACTCCTATTGCAGCATTGTGCAATGATAGGTGTGTTTGGAAAACCTGACTGCCACACTGGTCCCAATCACAGTGCAGGCATTGCTATGGGGTTCAAGAGCTAGTTGTGGGCTCTGCTGCTCTGAGCCGGTGCAAACAGCCTGACTCTCCATGGAGCTTTGGATAATGGGGCCTGTGTGTGTGGATGTTTGTACTTCTGTTGGCTGATGCTTTGGGGATTGCATGTGTTGATGTTGTATCTGCAAATTAGGGTAAAATGTAGGGACATGCATTGTAGGATCCACAGCTGGGATGTGAACCTCTGTGCCAAGACACACTGGCTATGCACACTGCACCACACTGTTGCCACAGAGGCAGTGCAATCCCTGGGGCTACATTTGCTCTTTCTTAGACAGACCTTGTTTATTGCACTGCACACGGCACACTGGGGCAGGTCATGACCTTGGTCCGTTGTAGGCAGGTGCCACCGCCACCAGAAACCCCCCTGCCATGCTGACATGCCCATATACTGCCAGTGCTGATTGTGTGCCATCCCGGGCCATCCATTGTACAGGTAGGCATGTGCCTAGGTTCAGGGTCAGGGTGGGAAGGCATACACGGACATCCACACATCCCCCCCATCACCGCCTACCAATGTTATATCCCTTCCACATGGGGGAGGGATAGCTGGGGGGATGTCAGGTAGGTTCCCTAGCAACCTTTGGCTAGGGTGGACCGGGGAGATGTCAGTGACTTGTGTTTGGCCTTGGTCAGCTGCTGTCTTGCTGATCTACACTTTCTATGTTCCTATGTGCCACCTAGGCGGCAGCCTAATCCATCCTGTGCCCCAGCTGCCCCCACTACATGTCCCACCTAAAGCCCCCCCATGCCCCATTTGCACCATCGCCATAGTGGCCTTTCCTACTTGGGCACTATGCTGTTGCTGCAAATGGATCACTACTATCACTTTTCTTGGGCTCCCTGCCTATTTTATACATTGCTAATGCTGAAATTGGTTTCACCCTCCTGCAAATGTGCATCTAACGACAGGTTTTCAGTCCTGGTAATGTTCAGTCCTTCATTTCCCCACGTTAGTGTAGCAGGGACCTCTCCCCGCCCACTCCCCACCCATTGACTCCTTCTCTCCGCCCTCTCTCCACCCTCTGCAGGACTTACCGCGACCGGTGACAACGCGCATTAGGTAACAACGCGCGTTAACATTACTTAGCGCGTGTTAACGTAGCCACTGCTACGTTACCGCAGTTTAGTAAAGATACCCCTTAATGTTGAACCTTGCATTGTGTAGCTGTAATTTGGGTTGTTCTTTCCTAAGTGCATAACTTTGCACTTGTCCACATTAAATTTCATCTGCCTCTTGGCTGCCCAGTCTCCTAATTTCTCAGGATCCGCTTGCAATTTTTCACAATCCTCTTTATGTTTTCACAATTCTGAATAACTGTTGTGTCATCTGAAAATTTGACCATCTCACTTGTTCCCATTTCCATGTTAAATAGCAACGAGTCCAGCATAGATCCCTGTGGTATTCCACTATTCACCTTTCTCCATTGAGAAAACTGGCCATATCTTACTGACGGCTCTGAACCCTCGTATAGCTCGTCCTCAAATATGTAAACACCAAACAGGTTCCTCCCCTATTAACTTCATATGTATATAGTTGCCCCCTCTCTCCAAGTTTCATTCCCTGTTCAAATGTAATGACCAGACATTGTATAGTGTCGGATGTTGTTGTTATATGTAAACCGCGCTGATCATAAATAGTGCGGTATATAAGAATTGTTAAATAAATAAATAAATAAATAAATTTAGCACTATTCTCTGTTTTCTATTTTTTAACCATTTCCCATTCAGAGAGTAGGGCTAAATGGCTAGTTTTCTGAATGCAGAAAGGTAAATGGTGGAGTATCTCAGGGATATGTGCTGGGCCTTCTGCTGTCTAGCATATTCATAAATGACTTGGAAATAGGATCAACGAGTGAGGAGATCAAATTTGCAGATGAACAAAATTATTCAAAGTTGTTAAAGCACAAGAGGATCATGAAAAATTACAAGAGAATCTTCTTGGATTTTAGTATAGCTGAGAAACATTTAAACAGCTCATTTTTCTTAATTATTATTCCCACTCCCATATTTTTTCAAAGCTGGCTGTCACAACATCTTTTATTGGATCTTAACCAAAGTCATAGTTGGTTAGTACATGATGTAAGGTATTTAGCATTATTGTTCTTTAGTACACAGGCTTCTAAAAGCACTGTCCAGAGAGGGAAATCAATTTATTACATGGGCCCTGATTCACTAGACCAGTGATGGCTAACCTTTTTGAGCCCGAGTGCCCAAACTGCCGCACAAAACCAAAGAATTTCCTCAAAGTGCCAGCACGTCAATTAAATCTTAACAATAAGATTTTAGTATCTAAAAACTCTTTATAAAGTTGCCTGAACTATGTAACATCATTTGTAAAGGTTGGAATCTTTGTATTGTCAGAGAATCAATTTGATTCTCTCTCTACATCTGCTTTAACATAATAATCTTTCTCCTTTTGCTCTTTCCTCATTCCTATTTCATCCACTCAAATTTTACCCCTCCATCCTCAATCCCCACTTAGTCTCCCAATACCCGGCCAATTGTACATTTTTCTTCCCTCCCACACAAAATATTTTTCCCCTCTCCATTTCATTCTCCCCCATCCCACCACAGCCCCATCCCCTTCTAATCTCCCCCAACATCAGCTCCCTTTTAGTTCCAGCCCCACCCAGTATCCGCTCCCTTCTAGTCCCCTCATCAGTCCATTTCCAGTCCTAGCTCCCCCATCCATTTCCAGTCCTATCCGAGTCCCTTCATCAGCTCATTTCCAATACCAGCCTCCCATCAGCCCATTTCTAGTCCTTTCCTAGCCCCACCATCAGCCCATGTTAAATCCTAGCTCCCCTCCACTCAGCCCATTTCTAATCCAAGACCCCCAGGAACCTACTTCCAGTTCTAGCCCCTCCATGAGTCCATTTCAATCCAAGCCCCCACCACAGCCCATTTCCAATCTTAGCTCCCCCAACACCCAATTCTCAGTTCTATCCTAGCCCATCCATCAGCCCAGTTCCTGTCCTAGCTCCCTCCCCTAAGAGCCCATTCCAAGCCCCCTTCCCATCAGTTATTTGCAGTTCAAGCCCCCTTCCACTCAGCCCATTTCCATTCCAAGTCCCCCTCCCCATTAGCTATTTGCAGTTCAAGCCCCCCACTTCCCCTCAGCCCATTTCCATTCCAAGCCCCGTCCCCATCAGCTATTTGCAGTTCAAGCCCCCCACTTCCCCTCAGCCCATTTCCATTCCAAGCCCCATCCCCAACAGCTATTTGCAGTTCAAGCCCCCTTCCACTCAGCCCATTTCCAGTCCTAGCAACCCCCCAACCCATTACCAGTCCTAGCCCCCCATAGCCCACTCCCAGTCCTAATCCCACCAGCCCATTTCCAGTCCTAATCCCCCATCACCCAATTTTCAGTTTAAGCCCCCCCCATAGCCCATTACCAGTCCTAACCTCCCCATCAGCCCACTCCCAGTCCTAATCCCCCATCACTCAATTTTTAGTTTAAGCCCTCCCATAGCCCATTACCAGTCCTAACCCCCCATCAACCCACTTCCAGTCCTAATCCCACCAGCCCATTTCCAGTCCTAATCCCCCATCACCCAATTTTTAGTTTAAGCCCCCCCAGCGCCCATCACCACTCCTAACCCCCCCAGCCCAGCGCCCATCACCACTCCTAACCCCCCCAGCCAGCCCAGTGCCCATCACCACTCCTAACCCCCCCAGCCAGCCCAGTGTCCATCACCACTCCTAACCCCCCAAGCCCAGTGCCCATCACCACTCCTAAACCCCCCCAGCCCAGCCCATCACTACTCCTAACACCCCGCCCAGCCCAGCCCAGCCCACCCCAGTCCAGCCCAGCCCATCACCACTCCTAACCCCCCCTCCAGCCCATCACCACTCCTAACCCCCCCCAGCCCAGCCCATCCCCACACCTACCCCCCCCCCAGCCCAGCCCAGCCCAGCCCAGCCCAGGGAAAATTTTAAAAAAAAGAAAACCTGTCTGCTGCCGCTGTCGGGGCCGAAGCGGCAGAATCGAGCGTGCCGCGGGGCCCCCCTGTATCCGGCAGAGCCTGCCCTCCCCGTAGCAGCTCTCTCTTTGGAGCTGCAGTCAGACGCGCCGGCTTGCAGAGCGCGAGGGAAGAGTTTCTCCCTCGCTGCTCTGTTAAGCCCGCGGGGGCTGATGGGAAGCTCCCATCAGCCCCCGCGGGCTTAACAGAGTCGCGAAAGGGAAACTCTTCCCTTCGCGCTCTGCAAGCCGGCGCGTCTGACTGCAGCTCCAAAGAGAGAGCTGCTACGGGGAGGGCAGGCTCTGCCGGGTACAGGGGGGCCCCGCGGCATGCTCGATTCTGCCGCGGCGGCCCCGACAGCGGCAGCAGACAGGTTTTTTTTTTTTTTCAATTTTACTTAATTGCGGACCTTCCCGCGTGCCAGCTGCAAGGCCTTCGCGTGCCACAGCTGGCACGCGTGCCATAGGTTCGCCATCGCTGCACTAGACCAACACCTTACCAAGCTATCACTGTGCCCTGTGTGAAAGGTGAATATGGCTTTTAGTACTTTAATCTAACTGTATTTCCAACTTCACATAGGTTATTAAGCTAATAGAACCATATAAAATCTTATGGGTCAATATTCAGCCTGTAACAGCCAGCATTTTTAAAATGCCAACCACTGTGGGCTAAAATTAAACCAGATATTCAGTGCTGGAACCCGGATATCCTCTGGCACAGAATATCTTTGCCGTCTTTTTAGCAGCGATATTCAGCCACTATCCAGATGGCAAAAACACATTAAGTTAGGACAGACGTTTTGGACTGAAAATTGCTGCTAACCAGATAAATCTTGGGACTGCGCCAGCACTCACTGGACAATGCCGTGGAGGTTAGTGGGAAAATTCAACGACATCATCTAATTAGTGCGGTAAAATATCTCTCTCAGGGGAGTTTATCTGGATATCAGGTTCTGCTAACCAGATAAACACCTTTGACTATTGGGGCCACAGATCTTACCCCACTGAATGTAGTACTAACTCAGACTACCCCAGTGGTTAAAACAGAATCAACCAATGCTTAATCCTATAAATGTCAGGCCATGTGGATCACTGACAGATTTTCATCCTACCATTGCACATCATTTCAATGGTGATCATAATGATTTAGGGGTATTTTTACTAAACCGTCTTAATGTGCGCTCTGTGACATTATCGCGCGATAAGGTACCTTATCGTGTGATAATGGCGCTTTATCAGGCACACAGGTACCTTATCGCGCGATAACGCATGCAGCGGCACAAATGAGCGCCGAAGGCGGGGAAAGGCTCCTGGACGGCGGAGGAAGGCTCCCCAGGGGCGGAGAGAAGGAGTCAATGGGCAGAGAGTGGGAGGGGAGAGGCTCTCTGCACACTAACGCTGTGAAATCCGAGGCTGAAAACTAATGCCAGTGAAACCCTGGCGTTAGAGCTGATTTAAAGGGAAGAGAAACCATTTCTGTCAGCAATGTACAGCAAAACCAGGGAAACCTACAAAAAAGTGATAAGTGTGATACATGTGCACGGAACAAAAGGGCAAATAAACATTGAAAATGACCCCAACAAAATATAAAAAAACATAACCAAGCTGGGCAATAGTGATATTAATGGGAAACGTTGAAAAACACTCCCAAGAAAGCTCCAAAAAAATGATATGAATTTTGGAAGGGTCTACGCTCCGTCCCCATGCAAGGTGAATGATCCCACAGTGAAATAGCGCTGATCAGGGTTTCCCTCTCCATTGGACAGGTTTCCTATGGCGTGCACATGTTCCACAACAGCAGGGCGGGCATGTCGGAATGGGCAACTTGACAGATGCTGGGAAAGGGGACACAGAGGGCTGCAGGCGGCACATGCTGTGCTGCAGCTGGGCCACAGTGAGGACTAGGGTGATGCCTAGGTGGCCCACAGGAATGCTGAAACAGTAGAGCAGCCAGACAGCAACTGATAATGGCCCAGCATGGGCATGAGTGTGCTTCCCACAGTGTCACAGAGGATAGTACCCAGCAGGTACTGTGGGGCCTGGCACTGCAGTACCCCCAAGGGCACAGAACATTGGCAGGCGGTGCTGGGGGGAAGCGTGGACATCTATGCAGGCACCCCTACCCCAGAACCTGCACCATAGGCAGCCGCCTACCCGTAAAATGGATGGCCTGAGACTGCACTCCACCAGCACCACCAGCAAACGGGCATGTCAGCAGGGTAGCAGAGGGGTACTGGTGGTGGAGGGGGCAGTGGCAGCTGCCCAGAGCAGACCGTGGCCTAGCCCTGTGTAGGTGGGTGCCATGCACTGCAACAGACAGGCCCTGTCTGTTGAACAGTCATGGTATCCCCAGGGAATGCACTGTCCCTGTGGCAACACAGTGGTGCAATGCACACAGCCAGTGTGTTCAGGAGCAGAAGGTCACAGGCTCAAGTCCCAGCTGTGCTTCCTGACAGCCCAGCCCCCATATTTTACCCACTACTACAACATGCTAATACAGACAGAACCTGTAGTGCAGATGTTATAGACATGCCCAAAAACCTACATTTTACCCTACAGAGCACAGACACCATAAACATGCGTATTACCTAGAGCAGAGTCTCCCAAATGCAGTCCTGGAGGGCCAAACACCATTCAGGTTCCATGCTGCCTCTAATAAATGTGGCTGTGCTGCATTGCTATGCACCACCCCCATGGTATGCAGATGTATCTCATGCATATTCATTAGGGACAGCATGAAAACCCGAACAGTGTTTGGCCCTCCAGGACTGGAGTTGGGAACCTCTGCCCTACAGCAGCGGCCAACAGGGGCAGACACACACTCACCCACCCACAGGCTCCATTATCCCAAGCCTCCTGGAGAGGCAGGATGTTGGGCCCTGCGTGCATCTCCTCATACTAGCACTTGCATACCTTAGCAATGCCACCCTAAACATGGGTAAACTGTACACAGCTATCAAAAGGCTGCTATGATAACTGGCAGATAGCAATTCCTATGTTAAGCACAATTGGCTGATTGAGCTGCATCATAGCAACCTTTCTGATGTCTGTGGAGTGTGCCTCAGGTCTGGTGTCTGACAGAGTGGCCCCAACAGTATTGTGTACCATAGCCATGCCTGCACTGTGCCCAGGACTGGTGTGGTGGCCAGGGCTGCCAAACACCTCTATAGTTGCACAATGCTGGCATAGGTGTGTGGAGTGTGTGTCTGTCTATCCAGTGTGTGGTGGTTGCCAACACCCTCCACAGCCCACACTGCTAGTACTGTTGCCAGTATTGGCCTGCCAATGTGCATAATGAGGCGCAAGGTACTGTGGGAATAGCCTGGATAGGGTGGCCTGGCCTGGCTGCATCTGCACAGGGCATAGGGCAATGGCTCGGACATTGTAGTGCCCGGCCACCACCTGCATGGATAGCGTGGCCACAGCATGTCCTGCTGGGAGGTCACTCTCACCCTGACTGAGCAGTGACCACGGCATGGCTAGGTTCCCCCATAGTGCTGTACAGTATTTTTCTCATGTGATATTTATGGGTTCCTTTTGGGGCCTAATCACTGACTTATCTGCTTGGGGTGTATGCTGACATCCCAGTTCTGGGTACATGCATCTTTTCCAGGACCATGGACTAGCTAGCAGATTGTTTGCAGCTAGTATGTGTCTGGCTGGAACACCTTGTAGGGTGCAGCGGCTGGAGGCTTGCTGCTGGAGAATGTCAGATAGTGGTGGGGGGCAGCTGAGCATTTCCAGGCCTGCTGTCTGTCTGCTATTGCTTTATGGATGTGTACAGTTCTGCATTACCTGCCCTGTAGGGTGTCTGTTCCCAAGTAGGATTGGGGTTGATGGTCCCCTCTACTGCTACCATTGCAGGGAGGTACAATGTGGATCTATTGGTGGGCGATCCTGTTTCCCACCCTGAGCCCCAGAGGGTGGGTTGTGTGGTGGTACATAATCCGCCTATGGGTCTAAACGCTCCCCCATTACTTACATCATGTAACCATGGCACCAACACAGAATATGCACTATTTTGGGTGCATCATAGCCCATAATGGCTAGACATGACTGAGAAATACAAAAGGACACAGATGTAACCTAGGTGTGTCTGCAAGAACTACCTATCACACACAGTAGCACTAATGGAGACCTGCAGCATGGCGTATTTCAGACATGAAAGGTGCTGTGGACCTGGTGCTGGGCGCCCCACCTCACCCTCAGGGTGAGCACAGTACCCGCACAATGTGACGGTCTGTGGCTACTCTGTGCCAGTACCACACACGGTCAGTTCCCCCTACCAGGCCGAGGTGCTGTGGGGGTGCATACCCCATCTTGTGCCCATCTGTCGACTGCTGATTTGCATGTGCAGTGCATCATGGGTACGGGTGGGTTAACCCTATCCTGGTAACCACAGCAGACAGTTTGTGTGGTGACATGCAGTCCTTCTGCAGCCAACCAGGGGTTTGCTAGCAGCTGTAGCCCACTGGTTACTTCACTGCCTGTGAAACCAGAGGTCATGGTTTCAAACCCATGGTGGGGTTATTTGATAGGGCTGTCTGAGGCATTGTCTATTTTTAATGTACATTAGTGCTGCCAGCAAAAACACCCTCAGAGTACTGTACCCTTAAGGTGCCTTATAAGGTGTCCTATAGGGGACATTATAGGGTGCCTTGGCAGACAGTGCACTTTACAATGTGCCCTATGGAGTGCGTTATGGGGTGCCTTATGTGGCACCTTAGGTTACGCCACCGTGAGGGTGTGTTTGCTGGCAGCACTAATTAAAATAAAAGTAAAATGCCTCAAAAATCACTACTTAAACATAAAGGGTGATGCCTCAGCCAGCCTTATGCATTAGGCACACTGTGGGATCAAACTCATAACCCCTGTATCATCAGTCAGTGTATTATCCATTGTGCTACACCTCTGCTTCTATGTTTATATGTCTGCGCGCCTACTTAAGATTATCGCGCGTTAACATGCTTAGCGGTGTTTCGCCCGATAATGTGCGCAGCATGCATTATCGCATGATAATCCCATTTTGCTACGTTAAGACCGAAATGCCCACTCCTTTTATGACATCCTGCACACTATCGCCAGGCGCACGTTAAGACTGCTTAGTAAACATACCCCTTAGTTTCCTTGGAGTAATCTTTGATTCAGATCTCACCTTTAAACTATAAATTGCAGCAGTTGTTGAGGCATGCTTTTATTTTCTTTACCAAATAATGGATATAGAACCATTGTTGGATAAGCATGCTCTTACTATTTTAATTCATTTTCTCATAATTAGTCAGCAATGCATTCACTAGGCTTTATTCATAAGATTGCAACATACTATACAAAACACAGTTATCTATTTAATTTATTCAGTTGGATACAGGAATCATGTAACAGCATTACTTAAGAACGTTTACTAATCCGCATTAAGCTTTTGCAGCTAACGTGGCATGTTCGTGCATATAGCTGCCAAAGCCGTGTGGTATCTGTTGGAGGCATGCCCAGCATGTTCCCAGCAAATATTGAATCAATAATGCAGGCAGTGTGGTGTGGCAGCTAATGCCATTCATTGAGGTGGTGTTAGTTGCACCAGAGTGTTTATAAAGGCTGCATTTACTATGCACTGTTGATGTTCGTGGTAACCGTGCATTGCAAACACACCCACTTTCCGCTCATACCTTGCTCACACACGCAGCTAATGCTGTCTGTAGATAGCACAGCAATTTTCTGTGCTATCTGCATTTTCCCCACATTAGCATTAACGCGGCACACTTGGCAAGCACTACCTGACACATTAACAGCTAACACAGTTTAGTAGATTCAGTATGCCCCTTAGAAAGAACATAAGAACATAGAAAATACCATACAGAGTCAGACCAAGGTCCATCAAGCCCAGTATCCTTTTTCCAACAGTGGCCAATCTAGGTCACAAATACCTAGCAGTTTCCCCAAAAAACACAGGTTCCACAATGCTTGTCCTGCGGTAGACTGTGGATTTCCTCGGTCCTCTATAATAATGGTATATGGACCTTTCCTTTAGGAACTTATCCAAACCTTTTTTAAATGAAGCTACACTAACCGCTTTTACTACATCCTTTGGTAACGAATTCCAGAGTTTGATTATGCATTGAGTAAAAAAATATTTTCTCCGATTAGTCTTAAATGTGCTACATTGTAGCTTCATTGCATGTCCCCTAGTCTTTCTACATGGTGATGGAGTAAACAACCTATCTATGTTTATCCGTTCTATGTCATTCATTAATTTATAGACCTCAAACATATCTCCCCTCAGCCATCTCTTTTCCAGGTTGAAGAGCCTTAACCTTTTTAGCCTTTCCTCACAGAGGTATCCTTTCATCCACTTTACCACTTTGGAGGCTCTTCTCTGTACCTTCGATAATTCTTCTATGTCCTTTGTAAGATATGGTGACCAGAATTGCACACACTATTCAAGATGTGGTCACACCATGGAATGATACAGAGGCACTATAATATCCTTGATTTTATTCTCCATCCCTTTCCGTATGATTCCTAGCATTCAATTTGTTTTCTTGGCTGCTGCTGCACACTGGGTGGAAGGTTTCAACAAATTATCCACGATGACACCTAAATCTTTTTCCTGAGTGGTGGTTCCTAATGTGGAACCTTGTATCGTGTAACTGTAGTTTGAGTTCTTCTTTCGTAGGTGCATAACTTTGCACTGGTCTACATCAAATTGGCTTCCAGTAATATATAATATATAGTTGTAATTTCTGGCCTTTTAAATGATGCATGCTGGTCAATCGACACTGTTGATTAACTTCTTAATTCCTCATACCTCTTCACGTCAACTCCATTCACAATCTGATAAACTTCTTTTTTATTCCTACACCTGAGTGCATTGTCCTAAAATGTACTCATATTTCAGCTTTTTATATTCTTGCTCCTCTTGGTTGGTACATACTACCAAAATATTTGAGGCTATAATCCTCATTGGTGAACTTTAAAGCTGGTCTTTAGATCCTGTTTTTTTTTTCAAAAGCTTTTGAGGACTAATGGCTGGGGTGGAGCAGGATGGAGCAGCAATGAATTTTTTTAGTTCTGTCTTTGAGTTTTTCTTTTCTTTACTTTCTACTTAAAACTATTACTTTTAAAAATTGTGAACCACTGTGATATACCCACAAGTGGCAGTATTTTAAATCTGTAAATAAATATAAACTGTTAGGTAGCAGCCTACAAATAGTGTAGGTCATGTAGATGTCATTGAAATAGAAAATGTAGCTGATATTTAATTTGGTGAAATGAGATCTCTTTATCCATAAAAGCAAAAATAATGATATACATATATGCCCTCCATAGGGTATTAAATCCAACCATATATTCTACATCAATAGAATCTCCATCCCCCCAGTCCTTCCCTCAACAATGGGTACAGAGCAGAGCTAGGACATTTCCTCATAGAACTTGCCATACAAAAGAAAATCCCAGACTAGTTGTATCTCAGTAACAAAAACATAAACCCTCTCAGTACCAGGCATACGAGGTGTGGTCAAAAAGTATTGAGATTCGTTGTGTAGCTATATATAGTAACAATACATCTCACCACAATGCCATTAAGCATGCAGTGACCTAGTTATGTGCTCTGCATGTGCAGAGTGAAGCATGGCTGCAGCACACCTGTACCTTTTTTCATCACATGATGTATGGTATCATGTAAAAGCATGATGTATGATATCATCAGATTTACGATTAGTGAAAAAAAACTGAAGAGCGAATTTGCATTAAATTCTGCCAGAAACTTGGAGATTCATGCAAAGAGACATATAACAAGTTACAACAAGTGCATGGCAATGAATGTATGAGTCATGCTCAAGTCTATGACAGGTACAAACGTTTCCAAGAGGGCCACCAAAGTGTTGACAGTGACTAACATTCTTGAAGGCCATCCACAAGCAGGAATGAAGACAAAGTTGAAGCAGTGCATGCCACATTACTGCTGATGAATCATGGGTATCTCCAGGAACAAGCAGGAATGTAGTCTTCACATATGGGTATCGTCGGTACAGACGGAGTCTGTGCGGGAACGCTCCCCAGCATCCAATAGGAATGCTTTTGGGAGCATCCCTCAGCACATGCATGCCGCCTTCCTGCCTTTCCAACTGTCCCTCTTCAGTTCTTCATTTTCCACAGAGCCAACAGGATCTATTCCCTGTCACCGCAGAAAATTCCGTCTTTAAATTTCTTTTCTTGTGGTCACGTTTGCCTAATGCATGACGCTTACCGGTACTGCCGGTTCTTTTCTTTCTTTTAAAAAAAAAAAAAATAATAATAACTTAGACTTAGACTGTGTCGTGCACCGCCCTGGTGGCCAGTGGTCGTAAGGGTAGGTGGGACACAAAAATTATTTTATTATGAGAGGAGGGTCTTTTAAGAGCCAGGTATAACCTGGTCTTAGCAGTTCAGCTCCTAACTAAGAAAAATTGTGAATGCAGAGTAGAGGGTTAACAAGGCATTTATTTCCCTTTACGCATAAGATTCAGCTGGGTTACAACCTTAAGAAAAAGTCCTTAACTTCAGAAATGAAATCAACTCAGGTTAACGGAAAAACTGTTATGCTTCACAGTTGTAACAATGCTTAGTTAAGCTTTCCAGAGTAAAGCAAATGTTTCAGCACTCTTCTTCCATTTAGCAAATGAATAACATTCTGAAGATAACATATATCATTCACAGGTTTAACAGTGACTCTGCACTGCCTGAAATACACAAAGAACAGTCCATCTCTTCCTGAGATAAAAGGCTTGGCTCTACAAGTTCCACTTGCATCGGCTCAGAATTATCTCTGTCTGTATCAGTGGTTTCACTGGTTATAATTTCTGGCCAGGGCCTAGTCCTGTTCTCTGGATGTTTAAAGAGTTCCTCTAGTGTTTGCCAATGAGCATGGCCTACCCTCGGGCGTTGGCTACTTGGCTTATGAGAGGTAGCTTTGCTTTCCTTTCTCACAGGTTTAGCATTACTTTCAAAAGACTTTTTATAAGGTAAGGTTTTCTTCCTAGAAACAGAGTCAGCATACCTTGGCTTCCAGCAGCATATAGAACTGGGATTTCCTCCTTCCCGCAGTTCTTCAGGAACACAATCCCTGTGCCAGTCTCCTCTCTGAAAGCTTCTGTTACCTTTCGGTTTAGCCCCAGGTTCCTCTGGTACAAGCAGGCTTCTTTCTTTCACTCTGCTTTGCCTCCAAAGGTTATTGTTCCTTTGCCTAGCACTAGTTTCCCAAGTGCTTCTTTCTGCTTGGTTCTTGCTTGTGGTGCTTCTCTCTCGTAAACCTTCAGCTTTACCTCCAGCTCCACACCTGCAAGCACTGCTCTGCCCTCTCCAGTCTCCAGTCTTCCGTTTATAAAGCTCTCCTGTGTTTGAGCTTTCCGGGCTGACTGTCAGGTGCTCTCGATTAGCTAAGTGTGCACACTCAGGCTCTGTGAGTGCACGCCTGCTCCCTCTAGCTGTTCTGTGCGGATATTGCATCTTGTGCACATCTTTTTCTTCATGAAAAACAGCTTCTTCTCCTGCATTTTTGCTTTCATCAGTCCCTGCTGCATGACAACTGTTTCTCTTCAGAAACTTTTCTCTTTGGTGCCAGGCACCATTTTGGGCACTAGGCCCCATATTCCTAAAACATGGACAAGCCAACTAGTGGTTTTAAAAAATGTACTAAGTTTGGCGGTACCATCTCCGTCACTGACACCAATGATTGGTGTCTTAAATGTTTAGGACCTGAACATTCCCCAACTGAATGTCTCTCCTGTATTGGGATGACTAAAAGAGGAAGGCAGAACCAGGCTGCAAAGCTTGGTACCCTCTTTTCTTTGGATGCCAGATCCATTGCATTGACATCGTCAAGGGCCTCTTCTTCCTTCCGTGGATCTCAGGTAACTAAACATAAAAGCCGGTCCTCAAAAGGTAGCTCTCCTGCTAAGCATCAAGAGGCCATTGGCATTGCCCTTGAGGGAACCACCCCGGCAAAGCAGCCCCGGCGGGAGGCTTCGGCTTCCAAAGCATCGATTGGGCTTCAGGATGTTCTCGAGGCCTCAACCTCGCAAGAACTACCTGTGCAATGCTCAGAGGTTCCGGCCGCTTTTACCGGTACCGACACCCAGGCATCGGCAGTGTCAATAGACCAGAGGTTCCTCGCTATCGAGTGCAGCATCACAGCTCTTCTTTCAGCTGCGGTACCGGTGGTCCATCGGGCACCGATACTGACATCGACACCAATGCCGGTACCGACACCGGTACAGACACTGGTACCAACACTGACGATACCGGTACCGATGGTACCGGCCCCGATGGGAACTCTTCCCATGCCATCTCTGGCTGGAATTGGCAGATCAGTATCGGGTCAGCTTGGTACCGACATCGATCGGTACCGGGACCGTGCCTTGCAGGAGCATCGGGGTCAGGAATAATTCAATTCCTCCGATTCTGAAGACTCTGACAATCCTGCTGGCACTAGAGGGTTTCTCCAAGAAGATCCCTCTTCCCCCCAGCGTAGAATGTTACCTCCAGAAGACATGTCCTTTCAGGATTTTATCTGTGATATGGCCAAAGTAGCTCCTGAAGAGGAACCCAGAGCAAAGGAGTTGGAAATTCTCCAATATCCTAAAGTTCCTAAGGAGGCAGCCACTCTGCCTATCCATGAGATTCTGCATAACCTGATGCTCAGAATGTGGGAGACACCTCTGACTACTTCTCCTCACTCTAGGAGACTTGATACTATGTATTGAGTTCTGCCATGTCCTGGATTTCAGAAAACTCAGCTGTCACACCATTCAATGGTAGTGGAGTCAGCCATGCGTAGAATGAAAAGTGCAAAGAGGCATGCATCCAATCCTCCAGGTCGTGAATGCAGGATTCTGGATGCTTTTGGGCGCCACACTTTTCAAGCTCCCATGCTTTCAGCTAGGATCAGTTCATATATTCTATATATGGGAATGTTCCTTAAGGAAGTCACAGGAGACTTGGGACTTATGAGCCCATTTCTCCCAGATGACAAGAGACAAGATTTTCTTGCTCTAGTTGAGCATTCTCAAGATGTCTCCAAGTTTGTAAATCGGGCAGCCTTTGACTGCTTCGAATGCATCAGCAGAACCTCTGCTATTGCCAATGGTGCACGACGGATTGCTTGGCTGCAGGCATCAGACTTGGAGACTTGGGTACAGGACAAATTAGGCAACATTCCTTGCACGGGGGAGAATCTCTTCGGCAAGAACTGGCAGGAAAAGGCTAATGAGTTAGAGGCTGACAATACTACTCTAGATGGATTGTCAAAATCTACAGCCACTCCAGTCTTAGCAAAAAGAAGAAATTTTATCCTTCCTATACCCAGCAGAGTCAGACTCAGGGTCAGGTTGCCCAAAAAGGACAAACTAGACAGCAAAAGAAGCCAAAAGGCCCGAGCGCCCAACCAGCTCTCCAGGTTCAACCCCTCAAGGGCTTTGACTCCTTCCTAGAGAGCTTTGCCTTCCTGACTCTGAGGGGTCCCCAACCCCCCAATATCTCATGCAGGTTATGCCACTTTGCCAACAGATGGCATCAGATAACAGCAGAAGACTGGACTTTGTCCATTGTAGGAGAAGGGTACAAGCTTCATTTTCACAGCATGCCCCTTCCTACAATTCTAAAGCAATTTAATTCTCAAACAGACAATCTGTTAGATCACGAGGTCTCCACACTTCTTGCCCAAGGGGCAAAAGAGGAAGTGCCCATTCTTCAACAGAGTGCAGGGTTCTACTCCCCCTATTTTCTTATTCCAAAGAAAACAGGGGGACACAGACTCATTTCGGACCTCAGAGAATTGAACAAATACCTATTTCGAGAGAAGTTCAAAATGATTTCTCTAGGAACTCTTCTGCCATACCTTCTTTATCTTTATCTTTATCTTTATTTTACACTTGATAAACCGCTTACGTCAAGACATTAAAGCGGTGTACAATAAAATAACAGGTCACCACTGCAAACTACGGAAAAAGGAACGCCAAAGAAATGACAGGAAAGAAGGAGAAAGGATAGGACAGACATAAAGACATAAACATCAATCAGTTATCAGGACCAAACACAAACAAAACCAGGGGAAGGACAGACTGGGGGATGACAGGACAAGACGCGGCTGGGGTGGAGCAAACAACCTAGACAGTTTCAGAGAGGAGGATCAGGGGGGAGGTCAAATGCTTGTTGGAACAGATGGGTTTTAAGTGAAGCTTTAAACTGGGAATAAGAGGGTTCCAGACGGAGGGACGGAGGTAGCGCATTCCACAACCAGGGACCAAGAAAGAAAAAGGCGGAGTGACGGGTCTTTTCAAGATGTGCGTGGGAAGGAGATGGTAAGGATAGGCGATTAGCGTGAAGGGAACGAAGTTGACGATAAGGTGTGTGGAGAGAAATAAGGTCAGCCAAGTACAGGGGTTTATTAGTATGAATAGCGCGGTGAGCGAGAATGAGGATTTTATAGCGATAACGAAAACGGAGGGGTAACCAATGCAAGTGAAAAAGGATAGGAGTGACGTGATCAAAACGGCGGGCAAAGGTGATGAGGCGAGCTGCAGTGTTTTGTATAAATTGGAGACGTTGGAGTTGGTAGTTGGGGAGATTGGCCATAAAAATGTTACAATAGTCAAGTCGACTAGTAATTAGAGCAAGGACAAGAGTAGCCAGGGAACCAAAAGGAAGAAGCGAACGGACAGCCCGAAGCTGCCGAAGAATAGCAAATGAGCGTCTAGTAAGGGAGGAGATGTGGTCATGGAAGGAAAGGGAAGAGTCAAGGATCACACCTAGGTACCGGAAAGAAGACACGAGAGGAATGGGGGTGGAATCAATCATAGGTGCAATGGCAGGACACGGACCACTCAGGGACACCCACATGGCTGTGGACTTGGAAGGGTTTAAACGCAAGAAATGTTGAGAGAGCCAAGAGGCCACATGAGAGAGGCAGATGTTGAATGGGGAGATATCCAGAGAGAGTGGAGAGGTATGAAAAAGCAAGATAATATCGTCTGCATAGATGTATGAAGACACTGGGTACTGTTGCAACAAGAGGAGCAAAGGGGCCAGGAAGATATTGAATAACAGAGGTGACAATACAGAGCCCTGGGGGACACCACAAGTGAGGGGGAGAGAGGCAGACGACTCGCCGTTAACGGTAACAGAGAAGGAACGGGCTGTGAGGAAAGAGCGAAACCAGTGGAGAACCGTACCAAGTAATCCCACCTCCGTGAGACGAGAAAGAAGGATCGTGTGATCAATCAGGTCAAACGCCGCAGACAAGTCAAGGGAGACCAATAGGGTGACATCACTGCGATCGTGCGCAACATGGAGCTCATTTAGAACCACCAAGAGGACAGTCTCAGTGCTGTGACCCTGCCGAAAACCGGCCTGACGGGGGTGGAGAGTGTTGGTGGACTCAACGTGGGCGGATAACTGATTGAAAACAAAACATTCCAAAAGCTTGGCCAGGAAGGGGAGGTTTGAGACAGGACGCCAGTGAGACAGGATGGACAGGTCAAGGGAGGGCTGTTTCAGAAGGCGATGAAGAATAGCCGACTTCCACGAGGAAGGAAACAGGCCTGAAGATAAACTGGAGTTAATGATGGTGGTGATGATAGGGACCAACTGCAGGGAAGGCTCAGACAGCCAATGAGAAGGGATTGGATCTAAGGAGCAAGTAGTCTTCCGAGCAGTAGACAGCATCGAGAGAAGTTCCGCAGGGAGGACAGAATGAAAAGAAGACCAGGTATGGGCAAGGGCCCGGTTGGGCGGGGAAGGAGAGGACAGCGATGAACCGTCGGTAGTGAGCAAGTCACGGGGGGAACAGAGGACAAGGGAGGGGGCGGAGGAGGAATGGAAAAGGAAGAACGTAAGGTAAGAACTTTGTCAGAGAAGAAGGCAGCTAGCGAATGGGGATCAGGGGCCCCTATTTGTGCTTTGCGATGGGAACTGGTAGATGAAAGTCTACGTAAAATTGAGAATAGTTGACGAGAAGAATTTTCTGCTTCAGAGATTTCTGCCATGTAGAAAGCATGCTTGGCAGACTGAACTGCCAAGCGATAGTCAGAGTAGAGTTGCTTGAAACGGAGGTGCAAGTTAGGAGAAGGGTGACGGGACCAACGGCGTTGCACCTGACGAAGTTGAGTCCATTGCAGACGCAAAGCTGGGTGAAACCAGGGGGAGTGACCAGAAGTGGGCAATCGAGTGAAAGGGCACAGTGGCGCTAGCTTGTCTAGAGTGTCTGTAAGGAGGGAATTCCAGAGGGAAGCCTGACTATTGGGCGATAGCAACGCAAAATCCGAGGGGAAGACAGAGGACACGGGGGGAAAGGCACTCAAGGTGTCAAGAGTTAAACGGCGGCGAAGGAGAGGGGGAGAGGAAGATGTTGGAGAAGGGATCATCTCCGGGGAAGAATAGGTAATCGAGAAGAAAACACAGCACTGGTCTGACCAGGGGATGCTCAGCATGGTGGGGAGGAAATCTCAGCTGACAGCGCAGAAGAAGACAGAACCAAGTCCAGAGTATGACCAGCAATATGAGTAGGGCCAGTGACGTGTTGCTGAAAAGAGATGTCATGGAAGAGATTCAGAAAGGCGTGGTCCCTCTGCTTGCTGGGCTTGTCAGCATGAATATTGAAGTCAACCAGGATAATGAGATCTCCCAGCCAGGAGTGGCTTTGCTCTCTATACTTAAAGGATGCATACACTCACATTCTCATCCATCCAGATCACAGAAAATTCTTACGATTCCTTTTCAGGGGAAGGCATTTCCAGTATAGGGTTCTTCCTTTTGGTCTGGCTTCAGCACCAAGGGTATTCACGAAATGCATCGCAGTAGTAGCCGCATTTCTACGAATCCTGGGGATATTTGTCTTCCCTTACTTAGACGGCTGGCTCATTTGAGCCCCTACAGTTGTAGAGGCCAGCACTGCACTGTCCCTTAAATTGTGAATTCTCCAATACTTGGGATTGGTAATAAACTTCCCAAAATCCCAACTTGTCCCTTCCCAATGCCTGGAATTCATAGGAGCCTGTCTAGATACCAGACAAGCAAAGGCTTTCCTTCCACAGGCCCGGTGTCTTCGCATAATACAACTAGCTTCTCAAGCAGCAGGCAAATCTTCCCTCACTGCTCAAGAGCTACTACAGTTACTAGGACATATGGCTTCCACAGTTCATGTAGTCCCATATGCTCGCCTCCACATGAGAGCAGCTCAGTGGACCCTATCCAGACAGTGGACACAGGCCACAGGTCATTTGTCAGACAAAATAATAAACTCTCAACGACTAGTTTTGTCCTTCCAATGGTGGCAGTCACTAGAAAACCTGACAGTGGGGTCTCCTTTTCATCAACACTCTTTTCAGGCCACCCTAACAACAGATGCATCACAGGTGGGTTGGGGAGCATACCTGAATCATCTCTCTACCAGGGAACCTGGACTCCACAGGAGACCGGTTTACACATAAACCTCTTGGAATTAAGAGCAATCTATTTAGCTCTTCGAGTATTCCATGCCCAGCTCAGCTACAAGACAGTCCTAATCAAGATGGGCAATCAAGTAGCCATGTTCTATGTGAACAAGCAGGGTGGAACAGGTTCTCTGTCATTATGCAATGAAGCTTTGCAACTGTGGGCCCTCGCCAGAGAGTATCAAATTCACCTTCTAGTGGTATATCTTCTAGGCATTCAAAACCTTTGGGCAGACAAACTCAGTCAAGTACTGTTTCCTCACGAGTGGTCCCTCCACCTATATCAGGTGGCAAAGATATTTCATCTCTGGGGCACTCCAGACATAGACCTCTTTGCAAGTCACTTGAATGCCAAACTTCCCCGGTACTGTTCCAGGATTCCGGCTCACAATTGTCAGGCAAGGGATGCCTTCCCCGGGGTCAGGACTTCCTTTATGCTTTCCCACCCATTCCCCTCATCCCCAAAATACTCTTCAAGCTTCAGAGAGACAGGGGTCGCATGACCCTCATAGCACCACTATGGCCACGCCAAACGTGGTATCCCCTGCTTCTACATCTCTCTCAAGCAGCACCTCTGGAGTTAGGGCATTCTCCAGATCTCCTTTCCCAGGAGAATGGGATGCTATGGCACCCGAATCCCGAGTCCCTGCACCTCATGGCCTGGTTGCTGAAGGCTTAGACCTCCAGGATCTCAACCTGTCTGAACAGGTAAAAGATATCCTTCAGGCTTCTAGGAAACTTTCCACAAGAAGATCGTATGCCTTCAAGAGGAAACCTTTTACTATATGGTGCTCCAAGAAGGGATTAAACCCCCTTGCCATACCCTTAGAATCGATACTAGAGCATCTCCTTCACTTATTGAATTCTGGTCTAAAGACAAATTCGGTAAGAGTCCATCTTAGTGCAATTGCAGCTTCTTATAAGCCTCTGAATGGACAACCAATTTCCTCTCATCCACTCATATCAAGATTTATGAGAGGCCTTTTATTAACTAAACCTCCCATCAAGCCACCACCGGTGGCATGGGATCTAAATCTAGTTCTCGGCCAGCTCATGAAGCCGCCTTTTGAACCTTTGGCCACTACAGCCCTTAAGTTTTTGACCTGGAAGATCATCTTCCTAATTACAATCACCTCTGCCCATTGCATTAGTGAATTGCAAGCTTTAGTGGCTGATCATCCTTATACTAGGTTTCATCATGATAAGGTTGTTCTTAGAACTCACCCATACTTTCTGCCAAAGCTGGTTTCGCCTTTTCATTTAAATCAATCACTTTATCTTCCTGTATTTTTTCCGAGGCCTCACGCCTCTAATGCAGAAAGAAACCTTCATACTTTGGATTGTAAAAGGGCCTTGGCCTTTTACATACAAAGAACACAGCAACACAGAAATTCCTCGCAACCTTTTATAGCTTTTGACCCTAGTCATTTGGGACTCCCAGTCAATGTTCCCTCTAATTTTCTGCAGGCTGTGTGCGCATAAAATATCAGCTGTGCAGCTTTTGAAGGAAGGTTACATTTTTGTGCGCCACATAACGACACTCAGAGTTATATACTTTAAAATTTGACTACACATCAGAATACAGTATGTACACCACATTGATTGCACTAGAAAATATTGTAGAACTTGTGAAAACCGTAAATACACAACAACTTTAAAATTTTAAGACGTCTGTGTTGTTTTCTATCAGAATCGGAACCGTAATTTTTGTGCGCTCTGTTGTAAAGTATGTGCGCTCGCTTGGCAAGATGTGTGCGCGCGCACACGTGCACAGCTTAGAGGGAACAGTGCTCCCAGTCTCCAAAAGAACTTTATCTAAATGGATTGCCCAATGCATATCCTTTGCTTATGAGAGTAAGGGTCTTCCTCTTCAGGACCATGTCACAGCTCATAATGTGAGAGCTATGGCAGCTTCTATGGCTAATCTGTGTTTATCGATGATATTTGTCGAGCAGCCACCTGGGCTTCGGTACATACCTTCACAGCCCACTACTGCCTGGATAAAGCCTCCCGTCGGGATGCCTTCTTTGGCCAGGCTGTTCTTCAAAATCTCTTTCAGACCTAAATCAACTCCTACCCACCAACCCTGGTGGAATGCCAGAGATCCATGGGAGGAAGGATTCCTACCTTCTAGGGTGGCAACTTCCTGGGGCTATCTCCCTGGCATCTTCAGCTAGGGAGTCCCCATATGTGAAGACTACATTCCTGCTTGTTCCTGGAGATAGCGTAGTTACTCACCTGTAACAGGTGATCTCCGGGAACAGCAGGAATTTAGTCTTCACAACCCACCCACCTCCCCTAGGAGTTGTCTCTCTATCTCTTTGTCTCTTTCCTCTCTCCCTCTATCCTTTCACTCAGCTACAAACTTAACTGAAGAGGGACAGTTGGAAAGGTGGGAAGGCAGCGCGCATGTGCTGAGGGATGCTCCCAAAAGCGTTCCTATTGGATGCTGGGGAGCATTCCCGCGCAGGCTCCATCGGTACCGACGATACCCATATGTGAAGACTAAATTCCTGCTGTTCCTGGAGATCACCTGTTACAGGTGAGTAACTACGCTTTATGGTTATGACCTGGAAACTAAGGCTCAATCCTCACAATGGAAGATTCCAAACTCTCTCAGACCCATGAAAGCCCATCAGGTGAAGAGCAATGTCAAGGTCACACTCACAGTTTTGATTACCAGGGTATTGTTCAACATTGAGGTCATTCCAAGCAACGAATTGTGGGTATGGATGTCCCATTGGTGTGTTCATCCCTGCTATTCGGTCCCCTTTGTGTCCCTGGCTAACCTCCCCATACAACAAGGTGTTTGTATGGGGAGGCTACACGGGACCAGGAAAGGGGCGGTGCGGAGGTGGAGTTAGGGCAGGCAGTGGGCGGTCCGCTGATGTATAGGGCTGATTCCGATGTTGGCCTTGTATGTCCGGGGCCAGCAGACTGAACAGGGAACTTATTCCAACTCTGAGGTGGAATAGTCCAACACTGAGGTGGGTTCCCCTATACGGCGGGGGACGGCAGGCCCAGGTGGCGGAAGAGGTCAGAGGGGGAGCAGGTGATTCCACACAGCCCATCCTGACCTTGGGAGGCTAGATCGGGGATCAGGCTGCGGGGAATTGAAAAACAGGTCGGAGGCTGGGAATCACAGCTCCTGAATGGAGCTGCGGTGCCATGGCAACCGGACGCCATGGCACCGCTGCTCCATTCAGGAGCCTTGACTGAGTTAGCTGGGTAGAGGCCTGTATGTGCAGGCTGACCAGAATCAGGTCCAGGCCTGTACATACAGGCCTAGTCACGATTCTGATCCCGCGAGGCTAGACGTGCCCCACAGGATCAGACTCGCTTCTGCCCCTGTGCATCCAATTCTGATCGGTTGCACAGGGGCATGGATGTCCTGATCAGAATGAGGCCCCATGAGTATGCTCCAGAAGGCCAAACCATCAATAAGGAGTACTATGTCCACGTTCTGACTCATTTGAGAGATGCAGTTCGTCACAAGAGGCTAGAATTGCACAGAAATGGTGAATGGTTGCTTCATCACAATAACGCCCCAATTCACGCTTTACATCATGTCCAGCAGTTCCAAAACTGAAATTACCACTGAAAGGAAAGAGATTCGACAACTTGGAGACCATTAAGCAAAATTTGATACAGCAGCTTCACAGCATAACAAAAGAGGCATTTCAAAATTGTTTCCAGCAGTGGCAGGAACGCTGGAGAAAGCGTGTTTTTTCAGAAGGGGACTACTTTAAAGGAGACTGAGCGCAATAACTGTCAGTGTTATACTTCTTGAGTTATTGTACAAGTCTCGATGCTTTTTGATCGCACCTTGTATTGTGAAGTAATATAACACCTTACATAAAAGGATCTTGAGCAAATCTACCATGTCAGCACTCATTTCCAAAACCCACACAACAGGGATTCTACCTAGGAAAAGGCAGTACCATAAATATTGCATTGGGCCCTAGAGCAACAAGATATTTATTGAGAAAATTAAACAAACCAAATAACTACAATTCACTACTTGCAAAATTCATGCTAACAGAATATCTGGCCTCTATCACACACACAGAACACAAATACAGAATAAGTGACCACAAAGCAAAAATCAAACTATGTTGACAGAAATTAAACTGAAACCCCAAGAAGCCAGATGCTGCATGCAGTGCAACACAGAGAAATAGAGATGCATTTCCCCCATATTATGCAAAATATAAAGACAGCAGTTGTCATGGCTGTATTATGGTTTATGGTATATAGTTTATTGGTGTTATTGATTTCACTGGACAAATATTTAGCTTCCTGAACACTTTTGTGAGTATCTTATGGATTTTGGATTGCTAATCACCTTGAAATTTTCCTATCACAAACCATTTTTTGCAGTCCCCTATTTTTGTGATTTCCTCATATATTTTAAGTCTACTCATATGTTGTCTAGAAAGTAAGCTGTTTTGTTTAGCCCAGGCATGCCTAGCAGTGCACTCAGTACAGGCTCACAATGTGCAATGGAAATGCTATCACTTAGGAATGCGTGGGCATGCTTAGTCAGGATGGATGCTGGCAGTACAGGCTATAAAAGCAGCTTTCATACAGTTGCTATGCATGACGTTGATATCAGTTTGTGTACTTAACAATAGCATTTACATGTAAGCTTCTTGTCTAAATGATGATTTGTTACAGCAGAAATGTCAATCTTGCAATAGCCGATATGTTTATTTACTTATTTAGACAGATTTGTATGACAACTTATCCTTCAATCAAGGTGGTCACGTCACATCACAATTGGAGGGTTAAATTTAACATTAGGGTACTGTTCTGTTACATTTGTGGTGAGTATACGCTTAAGCCTCAAAGACACAGCATGACTGCACTTATTATGAAAGTGTATGAGCTCTACTTTGGTTGAAAAGTTGGCAATCAAGACAAATCCTGAGCTCCTTACATTTGCTGTGCAACATGTGCTGTCCATCTCAGAGCTTGACTCAGAGGTACTTGCCGGCCTGATGATATGGCGAGGACAGAAGCATCACATGACAGATTGTTACTTTTGTATGACCAATGTATCTGGCTTCTCTGCTATTGAATACCCCAGTCTGCCTTCAGCCATGAGACCAGTGCTGCATGATGACTGTATGCCAGTACCGAAGCTACCAGAGACATGGAGCCTAGATGAGGTAGATGAAGATGCCACAATACACGCTCCAGACTGGAAAACAACATGGATCGAGATTTTGAACTCTTTATGTCCGCTGTGCCTCATCAAATAACAGTCAGAATTTAATGACCTGGTGAGGGACTTAAGTTTGTCAAAAACAAAAGCTGATCTATTTGGTTCAAGGCTGCAAGGATGGGACTTGCTGTTGCCAGGTATGAAAATTTCTATCTTTCGGACCTGTCAAGAAGATATGAAAAATTTCTTTGCATAGCTTGACAACCTCTGTTTCTCCACTGACATTGACGGGTTGTTCACAGCTTTGGGTTGTGAGCATTACCCACAACAATGGTACCTTTTTATCGATTTGTCACTGTTAAGCCTGAAAGCTGTCTTGTTACACAATGGCAATGTCCACCTTTTAATACCTATTGCCTATGCAGCACACATGAAAGAAATCTACGAAAACATGGAACTGTTGTTGAAACACACACAGTACAACAACTACAAACAGAACATCTGTGGTGATCTAATAGTAGTGGCATTGCTACTAGGAATGCAGCTCAGGTATACCAAGTACTGTTGTTTCACTTGCAAATGGGAATCCTGTGCTACAGAGTCTCATTACATTAAAAAAGACTAACCGCTCCATAAATGTTTGGTTCTAGGACAGAAAAATGTGGCACATAAATAGGGTTGCCAACCAGCCGGTTTTCAGCCGGCCTGGCCGGTTTTCCTGTGGTCGGGCCGGCTGCCGGCAGAGAACCGAAACTGGCCATTGAAAAGCCGGTTTTTTGCTCTGGCTGCGAGATTGGGAGCGGCCAGAGCAGAAAACCGGCTTTGCGCTTGCGATCGCGATTGCGATCACAGTCCTGGCCCCCCTTGCAGCCGCTGCTGCTGCTTCTTACAGAGCAGCGGCTGCAATAAAGTTAATTTAAAAGTAAGGAATCCTGTGAGGGGCCTTCCGGCCCTATGAAACTCCTTCTGCAGTGCCCGCCCCTCTGATGTCACTTCCTTTTCAGTCAGGGACCCTGCAGAAGGAGTTTCATAGGAGCTGAGGGTTTCTCACAGGTTTCCTTACTTTTAAATTAACTTTATTGCAGCTGCTGCTCAGTAAGAAGCAGGAGCAGCAGCTGCACGGGAGGGGGGGACTACAAATGGGCTGTGATGGGGGGGACCTGTACTGGAAAAGGGCTATAGGGGGGGGACTTGGACTGGAAATGGGTTGTGATGGGGGGGACCTGGACCAGAAAAGGACTATGGGGGGGGGGGGGGCCGTGGCCGGGAAATGGGCTGGGTGGGGGGGGAGGGACCTGGATTGTAAAAGGGCTATGGGGGGGGGGACATGGACTGGAAATGGGTTGTGATGGGGGGGACCTTGACTGGAAAAGGGCTATGGGGGGGGGGGAAATAGGACTGGAAAGGGGCTATGGTGGAGGGAGGGGGAACTTGGACTGGAAATAGGCTGTGATTAGGGGGGCTAGGACTGCAAATGGGCTGTGATGGTGGGGGGCCTAGGACTGGAAATAGGCTGTGATGGGGGACTTCGACTGTAAATGGGCTGTGATTGGGGGGCGGGGGCTAGGACTGGAAATGGCCTGTCATGTGAGGGCTAGCACTGGAAATGGGCTTATGAAGAGCTGGAATAGGACTGGAAATGGGCTTATGTGGCGCATGGGAGAATGGGACTAGAAGGGAGTGGATGCTGGGTGGGTCTAGAACTATAAGGGAACTGATTTTGGGGGAGGACTAGAATGGATGGGGAATGAGAATGGAGAGGGGAAAAAATATTTTGTGTGGAAGAAAAGTCTATGATGGGTCGGGTATTGGGAGAGTAAGAGGGGCTTGAGAATGGATGATAAAGGATAAGGAAAGAATTGGGGGAAAAATGGATGATAAAGGATAAGGAAAGAATTGGGGGAAAGAGTAAAAGGGAAACAATCAGTATGTTAAAGCAGATATAGAGAGAGAATGGAAAACATCTAAAAGAGAAGAAAGGACAAATGGATAGCTCGCAGAAGACACGAAGAAACCAGAAGAAAGTGACTGGAGCAATTGCAACTGAAAAATGAAATGCCCAAAAACAAGGTAGAAAAATACTTTTTATTTTGAATTTATTAACTGGAATATGTCTGGTCTGGGAAGTGTGTATTGCTAACATCTTTGCGTTTTTGTTTAGTGCAAGAGGAAATTACTTTATAGTTTTATTTCTCCAGTGTTGTACATTTCATGTTTGGATTTTGGGGTTCCCAGTTTAATTATTATCTGACCAAGGAAGTTAGCCTACACGTATCCTTGGTAATTTTTGTGGGTGGGGCTGGGGGTGGGGCAGGGGTGGGACTAGGGGAGGAGAATGGGTGGAGCATGGCGAGCCAAAGGTGTCGGGTTTTTCTCGGTGAAAAAGTTGGCAACCCTACACATAAACCACTTGTCGACACAAGTAAGATATTTTTGCTTCCTCTTCATATAAAACTCGCACTGTTGAAAAACGTGAAAGCGATGAACAAGGAAGGTGAAGGATTTTGATATTTGAGACAGATGGTTCCAAGAATAACTGATGCCAAGATTAAGGAAGGGACTTCTGTAGGTCCACCAGTCAGACACGTCATCAATGACAAGCAGTTTGAAGATCTGCAAGTGGGGCCTGAGAAAATCGCATGGAAGGCATTCAGGGATGTTGTTGAGAATTTTCTTGGCAATTACAGGACACCAAACTACATCCAGCTGGTTGACAACATGCTTCAAACATAAAAAAACATGAAGTGCAACATGTCGCTGAAGATTCATTTTCTGCAGGGCCAGCCCGTCCATTGTGCGGGAATGTTGCCCACACATGACTCCGAACTTCGAGGGGGCCCCGCACCTGACCAGCTGCAAAGCAGGCCAGGGAGGCCTGAAGCCCCGGTTCACCTCTGGACAACCGTGCGAGTAAAGAATAGCATTTGCCTTCTGTCCCACGGCTGTGATAAAAAAGAACCCACTGGCGCGCTGAGCGCCGGCAGGTTAAATGAGGGCACATCAGTAGAAGTCAAGTACAACACTGAGAATGATATATAAAAAGAAAGTCAATGTTAATTTTAAAAAATTGACATTTCTCTCTGGAGTCACATTGCTTTGTGCTTTGCAGAGAAAGAGGGCCTTGTGGGAGAAAAGATGGCTGTTATTGCATCCTCTTAGTCTATGAACTCTTTTTGCTGTTTTAAATACTTGGATGATAATCAAACCTTACACTGAGAAGATGGAATTAATAACGAGGGCCCAGGCTTCAATCAGACAGTTCTCTCTAAAATTTTACAGCATTAATTAAATAAAAAAAACATATCTGACAAGGGCACATATATCATATTTTTAAAGCCAATTCAGTCTGCTTCCAAATACTTGATATGCAACATTATAACTAGAAAAATGCATTTGCCAACTGCTCATTTTTGCTATATATAATATTATATTTGGCATAAGCATAATTTTATTAATGCAGCCTCAGTTAATCTTTAAAGAGAACATCATATGTAGCAAGTCTGGCAAATCTGATATGTAGTGTAATAATCTCTAAGGGACTTAACCCATTACAGGTTTGAGGGATCGCACATCCTTACAAGTCACTTACTTTGCTAAATCTCTTAGCTGTTTAAATAAAATTGAAGTCTACATATATTAATATATTAAAGACTGGGTAATTTTCTCCCTCAGTATCTTTTGCCATGTGAAGTAAAATGATACCCCCCATCATGGCCAGAAAATGAAGGAAGAGAATGGAACCCTTCCCTTTCTCTGGCTTTTTTTGCCCTCTCCTTTACACTAACTCCTTGTCCACCTCTCACCAAAGACACAGAAACTCATTCCCAGTGGTTTAAACTTTAGAACACAGGACTTAACTACAAAGAAGAACAAAATAGAAACAAATACAAGCAAACCACTTAGAAATTGAAGCTCATCAGAAACCAAATTCTTCCAACCACTTGAACCCAGCTGATTTGGACGTCTGAAAAGGTGAATGTGGAAATCAAAATCACAGAGATGTCCCGGAGCCATTTCACAAATGGTTTTTAAAGAGGTCTCCAGTACAAGGATGTCCAAGAAGGTTGAGGGAGTGGTGGAGGCATGTTTGAAGCGATCTAATGGACTTCGATGTCCCCACTTGATTGCAGAAATATTGGGACATAGGCAACCCTGTTCAAGTTTAGACCTCTTCCAGGCATGAATAAGCTTCAGGAAAGTGCTTGTTTTGTCTGTAAAACATCCAGAGGGAGAAGATAGAGAATTAAGTGACTTGCCCAAGATCACAAGGAGCAGCAGTGGGAGTTGAATCCTGGTCCTGGCCCACTACTCTAACCATTAGGCTATTAGAATCCCAATTGTGGAATACAATTCTGGGGTCATCTATGCAGACAACCTCATGTAGAGCCTGATTCTGGGAGGGGGATAGGATGTCCCCGATGAAGACGGGGATCTTAGGACCTGATTCTGATCCGCAGAACAAAACATTCCTTTGCTTGCCAGAATTGGGCCTGTGGACGTCCCAACGTGCCCGTACTGCCTGTGGGGATGCCTTCTCACCAGGCACCCGACATCTGCGGCTCTGGTTCCCAATATCCCCACCGCTCGACCAATGGCTGGCCTTCAGTGGTCTGGATCGAATGTCAGGGACCCCCCTGGCCCCATGGGGAGCTCCCTGGACCCAATCGTCCACAAAGTGCTTCTTATACCAGCTTTGAGGTGGTATAAGCAGAGTGTCCCCACAGGTCTGGTAGGATGTAAAGGGCTGTGACCTGAATCAGCCCTGTATGTGCTGCTGGGCTGGCCCAGCCCCGCTCTGCCCTGTTCCTGCCCCCTCCGGCTCTCCCCATCCTGATGCATATGATGTACAAGGAGAGCCAGAGGGGGATCAGCCCTGAATGCCAAGCGGGGCTGCACGTCCCGCCAGGATGTGCAGCCCCACAACACATGTTTAGGAATGACATCCATATTGGGTAAACGTTTTTCTTTTATAGACATTCTGGCTTGGACATCCCAGATTGCACTTGGACATCCTTTGTAAAATGTGCCTTCCACTGTACAGGTATTATGTTTTCCCAATATAAGAACATTAGAAATGCCATATTGGGCCAGACCAAGGTTCATCAAGCCCAGTATCCTGTTTCCAACAGTACGCAATGCAGGTCACAAGTACCTGTCAGGTTCCCAAAAAGGTATATAGGTTCCACAATGCTTGTCTTGGGGTAAGCAGTGGATTTCCCGGATCCTCTTTAATAATTATAATGGTTTATGGATCTTTCCTCCAGGAACTTCTCCAAACCTTTTTTAACCCCGGCTACATTAATAGCTTTTACTACATCCTTTGGGAATGGATTCCAGAGTTTGATTACGCATTGAATGAAAAAGCATTTTCTCTTATTATGACATTATGTTGTACTCATCGTTCGATGTATCCAACCCTGAATATGACAATATATCGTGCTGCCTAACTGAAGCGGAATTGTGGCTTAAAGCAATGAACATGAATATTAATTTCAAAAAGATGGACGTACTATTTGTAACAAGAAATACAAACTTCACCCCTCCGACAGAAATCAACATTAGAAACATACCCCTACCAGTTAAGGTAGAGGTCAAATATCTAGGAGTCATGTTTGACAGGACATTCAGCCTTACTTAACACATAAAACAAACTGTTAAAATGATATACTTTAAAATAAGGACAATCCAACAGCTACGACCGATAATAGATAGCACCGTCTTCAGAACTGTGGCCCAAACACTAATAACACATCTAGATTATTGCAATGGTATTCTTCAAGGAATTTCTAAGAAAAGCCTACACACTCTACAATTAGCCCAAAATGTCACAGCAAGGATCATTTACAAAGCAAAAGTAACAGACCACATACCTCCTATTCTCTACGCTCTGCACTGGCTTCCGGTCTCATGTAGAACTACCTATAAATCACTAGTTACTACGTTCAAGATCTTTAATAATATAGCATCGTCCTTCCTGGCTACGCTTGTCAATACCACACAGGAAAGCAGGTCAAGAAGAAGAGTGAACCTACACATGTTACTAGTTCCGGATACCATTCGAAAGGCAAGGCAGAAGACAAGCAACACTGCTTTCTCGTTCTACGCACCCACATTGTGGAACAGCCTCCCAGTTGAACTAAGAGAAATTAAAGACCTTCAATCATTTAGAAAGGAACTAAAAACCTATCTATTTACTCAGCACTATTACAACCTTCAACATGATGATGTTCAGAATTCACAGGCCAGCACTGACCAACAACCATATTCTGATCCTACCTAGACAAAGCACACACCCACAGTTCTTACACAGCTATATTGCCATCTAGATCACCCAGCTTGCGGATATATTTGATGCCACATCTGTAAATAGTTATCTGATGTAAATTGAATGTAATTAGTTATAGGACACGGCATTGCTTGCCACTAGTCTCATCTGTTCCATGCTAAGAGTTAAATAGTTAAGATGTTCTTCAATTGTTCTTTGTAAAAATAATAATAGCTTGCTATTATTAGCGTTTTGTTATTTGTAAACTGCCTCTGATCTCTGGAAGAGGCGATATAGAAAAAATGTATAAATAAATAAATACTCTTAAATGGGTTACATTGTAGCTTCATTGCATGTCTCCTAGTCTTTCTATTTTTGATGGAGTAAACAAGCTATCTACTTTTACACAGTCTACTCCATTCATTTATTTATAGACCTCTATCATATCTCCCCTCAGCCATCTCTTTTCCAAGTTGAAGAGCCCTAATCTTTTAAGACTTTTCTCATAGAGATATCCTTCCATCCCATTTATCATTTTGGTGGCTCTTCTCTGTACCTTTTCTGATTCTGCTATGGCCTTTAAAAGATATGGCAACCAGAAGTGCACACAATATTCAAGATGTGGTTGCACCATGGAATGATAAAGAGGCATAGTAATATCCTTGGATTTATTCTCCATTCCTTTCCTTATGATTCCTAGCATTCTATTTGCCTTCTTGACTGTCACTGCACACTGGGTAGAGGATTTCAATGTGTTATCCACGATGATGCCTAAATCTTTTTCCTGGATGGTGGTTCCTAATGTGGAAACCACCACTCAGGCGGGTTGTTCTTTCCTAGATGCATAACTTTGTATTTGTCCACATTAAATTTCATCTGCCATTTGGATTTCTGATCTTCCAATTTATCGAGGTCCTCTTGCAAATTTTCACAATCCTCTTGTGATTTACCAACTTTGAATAATTTTGGTCATCTGCAAATTTGATCACCTCACTCATTATTCCCATTTCCAGGACATTTATGAATATGTTAAAAAGCAGCAGGCCCAGCACAGATTCCTGAGGTACTCCACTATTCACCTTTCTCCATTGAAAAAAATGGGCCATTTAGACCTACTCTCTGCTTTCTATCTTTTAACCAGTTCCTGATCCACAATACCAAACTGCTTCCAAACCAATGACTTTTTAATTTCTCCTAGAGTCTCTCATGGGGGACCTTGTCAAAGGCTTCCTGAAAATCCAGATACACTATATCAACTGGCTCACCTTTGTCTACCTGCTTATTCACGACTTCAAAGAAATATAACAGATTAGTAAGACAAGACTTTCCTTGGCTAAATCCATGTTGGCTTTCTCCCATTGAACTATGACTATCTAAATGTTCACTAATTTTATTCTTTGTAATGGTTTCTACCATTTTGCCCAGTACTGACATCAGGCTCACCAGTCTGTCTTTCCCGGATCACTCTTTTCTAAAAATTGGAGTTACAAAGGCCACTTTCCCATCCTCAGGTATTACAGATGATTTTAATGATAGTTCACAAATTATTAATAGTAGGTCTGCAATCTCATATCTCAGTTCTTTCAATACTCTTGAATGTATACTATCCGTTACAGGTGATTTGCTATTCTTCAGTTTATCAAACAGTTGTAGTACATCCTTCTGGTTTATCAATATTTCCTTCAACTCTTCCACTACATCATCTTTATATACCATTTCAGGAATGGGTAACTTCCCTGCATCTTCTTCAATAAAGACTAAAGCAAAGAATTCATTCAATCTCTCCACTATGGGCTTGTCCTCCCTTAGCACCCTTATTACCTATCTATTGTCCAATGGTCCAACTGACTCACAGGTGTTTTACTACTTAAAGGTTTTTATTATGCGTTTTTGCTTCCACAGCAAGCTTCTTCTCAAATTCTCTCTTTGCCTGCCTAATCAATGCTTTGCATCTAACTTACCAATGCTTATGTTGTTTCTGGTGTTTGTCGGGCTCCTTTTTCCATTCTCTGAAGGATGCCTTTTTGCAACAACAGCCTCTCTGACTTCGCCTTTAAACCATGCTGGCAGTTTTTTGGCCTTCCTTCTAGCTTTCTTAAAACATGCATCTGGTCTGGGCTTCCAAGATAGTACTTTTAAATAATGACCATGCTTGATGTAAATCTTTAACCTTTGCAGCTGCTTTTTAAATTTCTTTTCTTAATTATTTTCCTTATTTTATCATAGTCTCCCTTTTGAAAGTTAAAAGGAAGTAAATTAAATGTGATCATGCTATGATCACTATTGCTAAGTGGCTCCAAAACCCTTATCTCTTGCACCACATCCTGTGTTCCACTAAGGCCTAGGTCCAAAATGGCTTCCCTTCTTGTCTGTTCATGAACCAGTTGCTCCAAGAAGCAGTCATTTATTTCACCTAGAAACTTTATCTCCCTAGCATATCCTGCTGTGACACTCACCCAGTCGATATCGGGGTAATTGAAATCACCCATTATTATTACTGTGTTGCAACATTTGTTAGCTTCCCTGATTTATTTTATCATTTCATCATCTATTTGTTCATTCTGGCCAGGACATCGGTAGTACACCACCACTGCCATCACCTTCCCCTTTTTACATGGAGTTTCTATCCATAGAGATTCTACAGTGTGTTTTGTTTCCTGAAAAACCTTAATCCTATGTGACTCAATGACATCTGGGTTACTTTTATCTTTGTTGGAACCTCTCTATCAGAATGCCCTAACTTCCCTGTTTTGCTAGTATCCTTCAAGGATACATCCTTCCAAACCATGTGCTCCTGGGCAACTGTCGGCTTTTCCCTACTATCTAGTTTAAAAGCTTCTCTATCTCCTTTTTAAAGGTTAATGCCAGCAGCCTGTTCCATCCCAGTTAAGGTGAAGTCCATCCCTTCGGAAGAGCCCCTCCCTTCCCCAGAATGTTGCCCATTTCCTAATGAATCCCAAACCCTCTTCTTTGCACCATCATCTCACACATTCAGACTCCAAAGTTCTGCCTGCCTTTTGGGTCCTGCACATGAAATGGGAAGTATTTCAGAGAATGCTACCCTGGAAGTTCTGGATTTCAACTTCCTACCTGAAAGCCTAAATTTGGCCTCCATATCACACTTTCCTATGTCTTGATACCAACATAAACCAAGATAGTAGACTCCTCTCCAGCACTATCTAAAACCTTGTCTAGGTGGCGCGTGAAGTCCATTACTTTTGCACCAGGCAGACATGTTAATAGGTGGTCTTCATGTCCACCAGTCATCCAGCTATCTACATGCCTAATGATTGAATCTCCAATTACAACAGCTGTCCTAACCCTTCTCTCATGGGCACATGGCCCTGGAGAAACCTCCTTGGTATGAGAGGGTTTTACATTTCCTGGTGGACAGGTCCTAGCTATAGGATCACTTCCCTCCATTCCAAGGTGATGCTCTCCTTTCATCTGATCTCTCTTCTCCATAGCAACTGAGAGGCTGCTAGATTGGAGGTGGGACTTCAGTACTACATCCCTGTATGTCGCATCTATGTACCTCTCTGTCTTCCTTATGTCCTCCAAGTCTGCTACTCCAGCCTCCAGAGATTGGATTCGTTCCCTAAGGGCTAAGAGCTCCTTTGCACCTAGTGCACATGTAAGATACCTCACCAAATGGGAGAAAATTGTTTGTGACACTCTATGTAAAAGACTGGCTAGCCCCCCTTTTGCTGCTGGACTGCTGTCTGTGTCTTAGTGTTAAGGTTTTGTTTAGCTATTTAAGTTGTTCACCTCCAGATTAATTAATATCAGGCCTTAATCTATTCCTGGTGACAATAACCAGCTGAACCTGAAAGTAACTTTGACCACCCTTCACCCTTTAATAGATTTAAGAGTCTATAAAGCTATTTATGTCTGGGGTGGGTGGGAGGGAACTAACACTTAGTAAAGGCTGGCTTGCTACAAGGGCCCCAGACCTGTGCTTCTAAGGTAATCTGTTAACAATTTCCTGAGTGATTCACACAGCTTTTGGTTTGATAGAGGGAGCCTTACAAATTGCCCCTTTGACCTTTCACTTGGCTTTAACACCTATGTAAAACAAATTCCCAGATCTCTTGCCTCTTAAGTGGAAGGTCTCTTTGCAACCACCGCCAGCACACTGGAGCCCCGATTCACATCGGGACAGAGAGCAGGAGGCTGAAACCCCTCCCGCTCTCCACCTCAAGGCCAATCAGGGCCCACTGAGGCACTATTTAAAAAACAGCGCTTCCCGGCATGCCCGTGCCTGGTGGGCCCGTGCCTGACTGCCCCACCAGTGGGCCCTTAGGCGTGGAACATAGGCGTCTGAAAAAAGCACTACAGAAACACCAGGTACACAATAGACTATTAGCTATTTAAACAGATGTGACCAGCGTTATGATAAATGTTCCATCGATTGTAATCAATTTGCTCTCATATAAAGAAATAGTGAATCTCCTTAACCTCAAACTGCTAATCTCCTTATTTACTCTCTTACTGCTATGTAACCCCAATCTGTTTACAATTATAACAATATTGCATCTTTATGTCTGCAAATTTTTAACAATCTTGAATCTTTGTACAAGCTTCAGCTACCACATTACTTCCTAGCCACTAGTTTATAACATGAGTACCAGTCACCTCATTTAGCTCACACAGTGAATCACCCCACTCAGAACCAAGACTCCATTTAACCCCCCTATTGCATTTAGTACTCTTACCTACATTCCATTAGTTGCTTCTTCATCTCTTACAACACATCTAATCACAAATAGAATGTCAGACAAACTCACCATTGTACTATTCATATTTATCATAGCTCATCCCACACTTCTTACAGACCCTCATCCCCAACAACAGAGCCTGATACCCATCATACATAGCTATGGCCAGACATGGCAAGGAGTTCCACACTTTGATACAAAAGCATATCATACTACTTGCCACACTTACCTAATCCATATTGTATGTTAGCCACCAGAAAAATGTCATGGATGCAAGCCCCAAGATAACCAACACCTAGCCTGTATGCTCGTTAATACACGATCCATCCAAAACAAATGGCCTGTAATCATAGACTATGTAGAATCCCATAAGTTAGACATGTTATTCATAATGGAATCATGGTTAAACGATGCAGATACAGTCATCACAAATCAAATAAAGCTCCCCAACTATATCCTCTTCAACTGCCCAAAATCTAATAAAAGAGGTGGAGAAGTCAAAGATAATCTCCATCTTCAATGCCATACCATATATAATTTAAAAACCCTGGATGCCATCATGATCTCGAATGATCACCTTTCAACAGCCCTGTTCTAACGTGTCCCCTCATCATGTGCTGATGACCTCTCCATTGTCCTCGACATGGCATGCAACTACTCCATGAAGAAAAAGCCACTCAGGATATTAGGAGACTTTAATCTCCCCACACTCTCAGTGAAGCATACCTCTGCCTTTCTTGATGCTACCACATTTTTAGGCTTTGATCAACAAATACAGGCCTCTACCCACACCAGCGGTAATACCCTGGACCTCATCTTCTCTTCTACATCTACTCAGTCTGTCAGCGATCTTCATCAACTACAAATCACACCAGCACCTTGGTCAGACCACAAAGCCATCTTTTTCCATATCTCGCTATCCTCAATTGATCCTCTGTTCTGAAAACCAAACACTGCCTCATCTTCGATGTTTTCAACCATTTATCAAAGAAGAATTCCTAGAAGATACACCGCACAATCATAAAACTGACATCTCTGACCTACTTGAATTAATTCATACATGGAACTGCACCTTAAGAAAAGCTGCACTCCTACCACCTCAGACAAAAATCAACAAACGAAACAGAACTGTGATCTGGCACACAGCTGACTTAAGCGAATCCTTGCATCAGCTAAGGAAATTAGAACAAAAATAGCATCACTCTAAGCTTCAACTTGACAAGACTATTTACATGGAGACCTTACAGGAGTATTGCAGCGCAATTAACTTGAGAAGAAGAGAATATCACACCAATATCCTTATGCACTTTATCAACAGACCCCGTGAGCTTTTCAGAATCATTCAGACTTTAAAAGATAAAACAAAGCAATACACTTAAAGCACACCACACCCACAGGTCTTCGCTAATTTCTTTAAGAGCAAAGCTAATATGTCTACTAACCCTCATAATACTACTATAACTACACCAGTCATCCCTCCTGCATCAGCCAATTATCCAAACACTGCTATAGCCATCCCTGCTTCCAGCACCTCTACTTCTACTAACAATAGTGCCATTAACAATAGACCAGCGACCTCCGTTTCACTGAATGATGTCTCCACCAGACCTGTGCTAAGCACTTTCCACCCTTATTCAACAGAACAAATAGAGGTCATAATAAAAGAACTCAACACTACCACCTCTCCAGTAGATCCTTGTCCATCCTTTTGGATCAAATCAGCATACTCTGAATTAAGCAATTACATCCACCATCTTATAAAGTTCTCCTTCTCCAAAGGCCTGTTTCCATCCCCTCTAAAAGCTGCATCCATCAGACCCCTTCTCAAGAGTCCTAAACTAGATCCTGCTGATATAAACTTCTACAGACCTATATCAAGCTGCCCTTTCTGGCCAAGATAATGAAGAAGATTGTACAGCAGCAATTTCAAGATCACATTGATGCACATTATCTTCTAGACGACAACCAACATGGATTTTGCCTACAGCATGGTGTTGAGACACTGCTTGTCACCCTGATAAACAATCTTGTATTAGGCAAGAACAAATCCAAACAAGGATTTATCCTCCTCTTTCTTGATATTGCATCTGCCTTTGACACAGTATCACACAACCTCCTACTTACCCAGTTGCAGGCTAAAGGCATTCAAAACCTAGCCTTAGATTGTTGCAGATCATACTTTATTTATTTATTTATTTTATTTAACTGTATTTATATCCCGCTTTTCACCGGGTCAAAGCGGTGCTACAGTCAAGGGTGGGGATAATTAGGTATAAGGGTGAGGCCATCACCAGGTAGGCAACATTGATGATTTCAACATAGGACAGACTTTAGACATGGACAGTATAGTTCAGTTTTCGATCAGAGGTCCATAGTGGGTGCGATCAGGGGTTGGTGCACTTTCTGGTCGGAGTTGCTTTGAAGCATTCTTGGAATAGGATGGTTTTAAGCTGCTTTCTGAATGACATTAGATCGTTATTGTTTCTAAGGTGGCTCGGTAGAGAATTCCATAGGGATGGAACATAAAGTTCGAAGGCTCGATTGCATGTCCGTTGAGAGCATTTGGTTCTTTTGTGAGGGACGGTGAGGGAGTTGCTGGAGGCCTGTCTGGTGGTTTTGCCATGGGCTGGACGAGACAGCAGGGTGCGGAGCTGGGTGTTCTGTGTTTGGTGGATGGCTTTGTGGGTGAGTAGGATGGATTTGTATTTAGTTCGTGCTTCGAAGGGAAGTATGTGCAGGTCTCTTAGAATTGGGGTGATGTGGTCGCTTTTCCTTGCTCCCTGAATGATTCTCGCTGTGGTGTTCAATGCGGTTCGGAGGGGGTTGGTCTGTGTGGCTGGTAGTCCATGGTAGATTATGTTGCAGTAGTCCAGATGTGGGAGTGTCATAGCTTGCATTACCGTCCTGAAGTCTTGAGGTTCGAGGAGGGGTCTGAGACGTTGCACTGTTTTTGCTTTGTGGAATATAATTCCGGTGGTTTTAGTAATTTGTTGCTTGAGGGTTAGGGCTTGGTCAGACTGACAGCAAACGGTACACATAGGTATGCAATCTTCATCCAGTTATGTACAAACACAAGGCGTACCACAGGGGTCCTCCTTATCGGCCCTACTGTTTAATATTTACATTCAGCCTATTTGCTCCATCATAAAATCATTCAATTTACTTTACCACATCTATGCTGACAATGTGCTGCTCTACTCTCCCTTCCCTACTACCAATCCAAACTACTCGAGAATCAGAGACTGCTTTAATGCAGTATCTGATTAGCTGAAACTTCATAACTTAAGAGTAAATTGCAGTAAATCCAAGGTTCTCTTCATTACTAAGGACCATTCATTCATACCCCCTCCACATTACTAATGAAGGATGCCGAGCTAACCACCAAGCAAGAAGTCCGATACCTAGGAATCACCCTAGACCAACAGTTGATAATGGAGCCACATATATGCTGGAAAGCAATGAGCACAAATGCTCGAAGCTTGGCCAAAAAAATTCCAGACCTGGAAGCCCTAATGGTGGAAACGGATTTGGACATCGTGGCCATTACAGAAACATGGTTTAATGAATCACATGATTGGGATATAGCCATAGCAGGCTATAATCTATTCAGAAGAGACAGAGAAAATGGAAAAGGAGGAGGAGTAGCCTTGTATGTCAAAAGCAGTATTAAAGCTACTGAAATGCAGGGAACATGGGGAAAAGAAGAAGCGCTCTGGATTGCGTTGGAAAGAGGAGATGGCACTGTCATCCATATTGTTGTAGTCTACAGACCTCCGACTCAAACTGAAGAGAGATATAACGAATTGATTATAGATATTGCCAAGATAGCAACAAAGGGGGAAGCAATCATATTGGGTGACTTTAATCTACCTGATGTGGATTGGATTACTCCTTCTGCACATCTGGAAAGAAGCAAAAAAATTGTGGATGCTCTCCAAGAGGCATTACTTAGACAAATGGTGATGGAACCAACCAGGGAAAGCTCAACGCTGGATGTAGTGCTCACCAACAGTGATAATGTGTTGAATGTCTGCGTGAGTGCCCCTGTGAGCAACAGCGACCATCACACGGTGTGGTTTGAGATAAAAGCCATGGTACAGGCCAATCATAGCAAGCTCAAAGTCCTAAACTTCAAAAACACTGACTTCAATAAAATGGCCGAGTACTTAAAGGAGGAGATGACGGGGTGGAAGGAGCAGGGCCAGCCCGTCCATTGAGCAAGAATGTTTTTTGCACAGGGCCACACGTTTCAGGGGGCCCTGCGCAAAGAACATTCTGCTTTTTTAAAAATTAAATAAAAAAAAAAAAAGCTGGCTGATGCCGCCGCGGCAGCGGCAGAATGGAGTGTCCCGCGGTGTCCCCTCTGCCCGGCTGAGCTCTCCCTACCCGGCTGAGCCCCTCTGGGCCGGCTTTCAGATACGCGAAGGGAGAGTGTCTCCCTCGCGTCTCTGTTAAGCCCGCAGGGGCTGATGGGAAGCAGGGGCTGATGGGAAATTTCCCATCTGCCCCTGCGGGCTTAACAGAGACACGAGGGAAACACTCTCCCTTCGCATATCTGAAAGCCGGCGCAGAGGGGCTCAGCCGCGCAGAGGGGTTCCTGCGGGACACTCCATTCTGCCGCTGCCACGGTGGCAGCGGCAGCGGCAGCAGCCAGCTTTTTTTTTTTTAAAATTTTCCATGAGCCGATGGGGGGGGTTTAGGACTGGTAATGGGCTATGGAGGGGGTTAGGACTCGGCTTGAGGTGGGCTGGGGGCTGTTGGGGGGGGTTAGGACTGGTAATGGGCTATGGGGGGGTTAAGACTGGTAATGGGCTGTGGGCTGATGGGGGCTGTCTGGAAATGGGGTGATGGGGGTTAGGACTGGTAATGGGCTATGGTGGGGTTAGGACTCATAATGGGCTATGGGGGGGCTAGGACCGGAAATGGGCTGATGGGGAGGGGTTAGGACTTGAGGTGGGCTGATGGGGTTAGGACTGGTAATGGGCTGTTGGGGGGGTTAGGACTGGTAATGGGCTATGGGGGGGTTAAGACTGGTAATGGGCTGTGGGCCGATGGGGGCTGTCTGGAAATGGGGTGATGGGGGTTAGGACTGGTAATGGGCTATGGTGGGGTTAGGACTGATAATGGTCTATGGGGGGGCTAGGACAGGAAATGGGCTGATGGGGAGGGGTTAGGACCTGAGGTGGGCTGATGTGGTTAGGACTGGTAATGGGCTGTGGGCTGATGGGGGGGGGGTTTAGGACTGGTAATGGGCTATGGAGGGGGTTAGGACTCGGCTTGAGGTGGGCTGTGGGCTGTTGGGGGGGTTAGGACTGGTAATGGGCTATGGGGGGGTTAAGACTGGTAATGGGCTGTGGGCTGATGGGGGCTGTCTGGAAATGGGGTGATGGGGGTTAGGACTGGTAATGGGCTATGGTGGGGTTAGGACTCATAATGGGCTATGGGGGGGCTAGGACAGGAAATGGGCTGATGGGGAGGGGTTAGGACTTGAGGTGGGCTGATGGGGCTAGGACTGGTAATGGGCTGATGGGGGGCTTGGACTGGTAATGGGCTATGGGGGGGTTAAGACTGGTAATGGGCTGTGGGCCGATGGGGGCTGTCTGGAAATGGGGTGATGGGGGTTAGGACTGGTAATGGGCTATGGTGGGGTTAGGACTGATAATGGGCTATGGGGGGGCTAGGACAGGAAATGGGCTGATGGGGAGGGGTTAGGACCTGAGGTGGGCTGATGTGGTTAGGACTGGTAATGGGCTGTGGGCTGTGGGCTGATGGGGGGGGGGTAGGACTGGCAATGGGCTATGGGGGGCTGACTGGAAATGGGCTGATGGGGTTAGGACTGGAAATGGGCTGATGGGGGGTTAGGACTGGTAATGGGCTGGGGGGGTGCTAGGACTGGAAATGGGCTGAGTGGAAGGGGAGGCTTGAACTGCAAATAGCTGATGGGGAGGGGGCTTGGAATGGAAATGGGCTGTGAGGGAAGGGAGCTAGGACTGAAAATGGGCTGATGGAGCAGCTAGGATAGGACTGGAAATGGGCTGTTGGGGGGAGCTAAGATTGGAAATGGGCTGTGGTGGGGGCTTGAATTGAAATGGACTCATGGAGGGGCTAGAACTGGAAGTAGGCTCATGGGGGGGCTTGGACTGGAATTGGGCTGAGTGGAGGGGAGCTAGGATTTGACATGGGCTGATGGTGGGGCTAGGAAATGACTAGAAATGGGCTGATGGGGGGGCTAGGATTGGAAATGAGCTGATGAAGGGACTCAGACTGGAAATGGATGGGGGAGCTAGGACTGGAAATGGGCTGATGGGGGGCTAGGACTGGAAATGGGCTGATGCAGGGACTAGAAGGCAATGGATGCTGGGTGAGACTGGAACTAGAAGGGAGCTGATGTTGGGGGAGGATTAGAATGGGATGGGGCTGGGAGAGTAAAATGGAGAGGGGAAAAAATATTTTGTGTGGGAGGGATGAAAAATCTACAATTGGCCGGGTATTGGGAGAGTAAGTGGGGACTGAGGATGGAGGGGTAAAATTTGTGTGGATGAAATAGGAATGAGGAAAGAGCAAAAGGAGAAAGATTAGTATGTTAAAGCAGATGTAGAGAGAGAGAATGGAAAAAAAACTAGAAGAGAGAAGAAAGGACAAATGGACAGCAGACGATGGAGAGTTAGCAGAAAACATGAAGAAACCAGAAGAAAGTGGCTGGAGCAATTGCAACTGAAAAAAAATGCACAAAAGGTAGAAAGATATCTCTTTATTTTGAATTTATTAACTGGAATATGAAAGCTCTGGGGAATGTGCATCATTAACGTCTGTGCTTTGTTTGGTACAAGAGAAAATTAATTTATAGTTTTATTTCTACAGTGTTGTTGTACATTCCAAGTTTGGCTTTTTGGGTTCCCAGTTTAATTATTGCCTTCCTGTTTCTAAATTGTGATTCCTTGTTTGGTGATGGTCTATGTTCTGCATGTGTAACTGAGCTGAGGTATTCTGTTTATGTAATTCCTATTTGACATTGCCACTTGTTCTCTTTCCCCAGTATTCTCTGAAATGTATTGGTTTAATATTTGCAGTGTTGCCTTTTGATAGGTAGGGTATGGTGCTTTGTGAGTCCTGGTAATGCTGTCAGGATACGGCAGGTTTGCTATGGGTTCTAAATGGGCAGCATTTGTAGTAGTTCCTAATGTGCCTGGCGGTTGGCACTGGATTATAGTAATGTAGAAATCTTTTAGTCTTTCTTTATCCATACACTCATTAAGAGACATGTTTACTAAAAGTTAGTGTATGGTAACATTATGCAAATATTTATGCAAATAAGGCCACTTATGCAAATGAGGCCCCGCACCGAGTCTCCGCACATGGCCCCGCACCCCCCTTGGGCCGCCCCTGGGAAGGAGATAAGGGAAGTGGAATTGCAATGGACTAATAAAAGGGGCAACAGATAAATATGTAAGAAAGATAAATAAAAACAAGAGGAGAAGGAAACCTATTTGGTTTTCCAAAGAGGTGGCTGCTCAAATAAAGGCAAAAAACACAGCTTTCACAAAATTCAAAAGCCTGCAAACAGAAGAACACAGAAATGAATACAGGATCAGGCTCAAAGAGTCTAAAAGAGAAATAAGGATAGCAAAATCAAAGACAGAGGAAAAGATGGCTAAAGATGTTAAAGGTGGCGACAAAACTTTCTTCAGGTATATTCGGGAAAGGAAGAAGATCAGAGTTGGAATTGCAGGACTCAGAAGTGCTGGGAAAGGACTCGTGGAAAGTGACACTGAAAAAGCAAAATTGCTGAATAAATACTTCTGCTCTGTTTTTACTAAAGAAGATCCTGGAGATGGACCAGCTGTGACTCCCAAATATAAAAATAGGAATGAAGTAGATACCACACCATTCACAGAAGATGATGAGGTGTTAGAACAACTTGCTAAACTGAAAGTGGACAAAGCCATGGGACCGGATGGGATACATCCCAGGATACTGAAAGAGCTCAGAGAGGTTCTTGCAGGATCGTTAAAGGATGTCTTCAACAGATCCTTGGAAACAAGAGTGGTTCCTCAGGACTGGAGAATGGCTAATGTTGTACCTCTACATAAAAGTGGTGACAGGGAAGAAGTGTCAAACTACAGGCCCGTGAGCCTTACCTCGGTGGCGGGAAAAGTAATGGAGGCGCTCCTGAAAGAGCGAATAGTGAACTTTCTCAAAATCAACAGGTTGCAAGATCCAAGGCAACATGGTATTACCGAAGGACGGTCTTGCCAAACAAATCTGATTGAGTTCTTTGATTGGGTGACCAAGGAACTAGATCTGGGGCACGCAATGGATGTCATCTATCTGGATTTCAGCAAAGCCTTTGATACTGTTCCTCAAAGGAGGCTTGTCAATAAACTCAGTAGCTTGGGGATGGGTCCCAAGATAGTAAACTGGATTAGAAATTGGTTGACTGACAGACAACAGATGGTACATGGAGCTCACTCGGATGAGAGGAAGGTGATTAGCGGGGTGCCTCAGGGTTCGGTCCTGGGCCCGGCACTGTTCAATATATTTGTGAGTGATATTGCTGAAGGACTGAATGGAAAAGTCTGCCTTTTGGCAGATGACACAAAAATTTGCAACAGAGTGGACTCCCCCGAGGAGTGGTTAACATGAGGAAAGATCTACAAAAGCTGGAAGACTGGTCTAATGCTTGGCAACTACGATTTAATGTGAAAAAGTGCAGTGTCATGCACTTGGGTAGCAGAAATCCAAGGGAAAAGTACACGATAGGGGGGAGAGGTTGGTATGCATGGTTCAGGAGAAAGACCTTGGTGTGATTATCTCTGATGATCTCATGGTGGCAAAACAGTGCGACAAGGCGGTGGCAAAAGCCAGGAGGATGTTGGGCTGCATACAAAGAGGGATTACCAGCAGAAAGGAAGAGGTATTTATGCCACTGTACAAGTCACTGGTGAGGCCTCCCTTGGAATACTGTGTTCAGTTTTGGAGACCATATCTTGCAAAAGATGTAAAAAGACTGGAAACTGTTCAGAGAAAGGCGACCAAAATGATTTCGAGCCTGCATCAGAAGCCTTATGAGAAGAGACTTGAAGACCTAAATATGTACACTTTGGAGGAGAGGAGGGACAGGGGAGATATGATTCAGACCTTTAAATACTTAAAGAGAAATGATGAACAAACAAACCTCTTCCAAAGACGGGGAAGCTGTAAAACTAGAGGGCATAATATGAAGCTGCAAGGTGGTAAATTGAAAGGCAATGTCAGGAAATATTTCTTCACTGAAAGGGTGGTGGATGCTTGGAATGCCTTCCCGATGGAAGTGGTGGGGGCAAACACGATGATGGAATTCAAAACGGCATGGGACAAACACAGTGGATCCCTTTACAGCCACAGGATAAAAGCAAAATAAACGGTACATCTAACTTCTGAACTATCTAGCGTCTCAACAAATAAGGGTGTCCTACATGGAGTGGTGGGTTCACCCCTAAACAAAAACAAGGGGAAGGGTGGCCTGCACAGAGCAACAGGTGCACCTACTCTTGCCATCTTGCTGGGCAGACTAGATGGACCCTGCTGGTCTTTATCTGCCGTCACTTACTATGTTACTATATAAACAACATTACCAAATCAATATACCTAAAATTACAGATCCTTCATACGCCCCCTACTTGAAGCTGCTGACTTCCATACAGTATTCCAAGCGTTGATCACCCCACATTTCGATTATGCAAATATTTTTCTCCATGGTCTCCAAGATTATGCAGTACACCCCCTTCAAATGGTTATGAATATGGCAGCACGAACAATGTTTGAAGCCTCAAAATACAAACATGTCACTCAAATTATATGCACCACCTCTCTGGAACTCTCCCCCCCCCCCTCCATCCCCAATCCGTGCCATCTCTGACCTAGCTACTTTCAGAAAACTTCTAAAGACACACCTGTTTCAACTATATTATGAATATGTAACATATAATTTTTCACTTCATCAGATCTCACAGCCAAACCCTCAAACCAGCCTATGAAGCTCAAGTTATATAAAGTACCTAATACTATAATGTATATAGAACATAAGAACTTAAGATATGCCATACTGGGTCAGACCAAGGTCCATCAAGCCCAGTATCCTGTTTCCAAAAGAGGCCAATCTAGGTCATACGTACCTAGCAGTTTCCCCAAAAGACACAGGTTCCACAATGCTTGTAGTGGGTCAAGCATTGATATCCTGGGTCCCTTCTTAATAATGGTTTATGGACCTTTCCTCCAGGAACTTGTCCAAACCTTTTTTAAAACCCAGCTACACTAACAGCCTTTACTACATCCTCCAGTAACAAATTCCAGAGTTTGATTACACGTTGAGTGAAAAAATATTTTCTTTTATTAGTCTTAAATAGTTTACCCTGTAGCTTCATTGCATGTCCCCTAGTCTTTCTATATTCTGATAACGTAAATAATCAATCTACATTTACCCGTTCCACTCCGTTCATTAATTTATAGACTTCTATCATATCTCCCATCAGCCGTCTCTTTTCCAGGTTAAAGAGCCCTAACCTTTTTAGCCTTTCGTCATAGGAGTATCCTTCCATCCCCTTTACCATTTTGGTGGCTCTTCTCTGAACCTTTTCTAATAACTCTATATCCTTTTTAAGATACGGCGACCAGAATTGCACACAATATTCAAGGTGCGGTCTCACCATGTAATGATATAGAGGCATTATAATATCTTTTGTTTTATTTTCTATTCCTTTCCTTATGATACCTAGCATTCTATTTGCTCTCTTGGCTGCCGCTGCACACTGGGCTGAGGGTTTTAACATGTTATCCACAATGATGCCTAAATCTTTTTCCTGGGTGGTGGTTCCTGATGTGGAACCTTGCATTGTGTAACCATAGTTTGGGTTGTTCTTCCCTAGGTGCATAACTTTGCACTTGTCCACATTAAATTTCATCTGCCATTTGGATGCCCAGTCTTCTAATTTATCAAGATCCTCTTGCAATTTTCCACAATCCTCTTGGGTTTTAACAACTTTAAATAGTTTTGTGTCATCTACAAATTTGATAACCTCACTCGTTATTCCACTTTCCAGGTCATTTATGAATATGTCAAAAAGCAGCGGACCCAGCACAGATCCCACTATTCACTTTTCTCCATTGGGAAAATTGGCCATTTAGCCCAACCCTCTGCTTTCTATCTTTTAAGCAGTTCTTGATCCACAGTAGTACACTGCCTCCTATCCCATGACTCTTTAGTTTTTCCAAAAATCTCTGATGAGGGACCTTGTCAAAGGCTTTCTGAAAGTCCAGATACACTATATCAACCGACTCACCTTTGTCCACCTGTTTATTGACACTTTCAAAAAAACATAACAGATTAATAAGACAAGATCTTCCTTGTCTAAAGCCATGTTGGATGTCTCCCATTAGGCCATGACTATCTACATGCTGAGTAATTTTATTCTTTATGATGGTTTCTACCATTTTTCCCGGTACTGACGTGAGGCTCACCGGTCTGTGGTTTCCCGGATCACCCCTGGAACCCTTTTTAAAAATTGGTGTTACATTGTGATCCTCCAATCTTCAGGTATTAGAGATGATTTTAATGATAGTTCACAGATTACTAATAGCAGGTCTGCAATCTCATATTTCAGTTCTTTCAACACCCTTGGATGTATACCATCCAGCCCAGGTGATTTGCTGCTCTTCAGTTTATCTAATAGTTGTAATACATCTTCCCGATGTATCGATATTTCCTTCAATTCTTCCGCATCTTTAAATACTACTTCAGTCATGGGTAACATCCCTACATCTTCCTCAGTAAAGACCGAAGCAAAGAATTCATTCAGTCTCTCCGCTATCGTCTTGTCGCCTCTTAGTGCCCCTTTAACTCCTCTATCATCTAATGGACCAACTGACTCACAGGTTTTTTGCTATGAATGTACTTGAAAAAATCTTTATTTCGCGTTTTTGCTTCCACAGCACGCTTCTTCTCAAATTCTCCTTTTGCCTGCTTTATCAATGCCTTGCATTTGATTTGCCAGTGCTTGTGCTGTTTCCAGGTTTCGTCGTTTGGCTCTTTTTTCCATTTCCTGAAAGATGCTTTTTTGGCAACAACAGCCTCTCTGACCTCACCTTTAAACCATGCTGGCAGTATTTTGGACTTCCTTCCACTTTTCTTAAAGCGTGGAATACAGCTGGTCTGGGCTGCCAAGATAGTATTTTTCAACAACACCCAAGCTTGATGTAAGTCTTTAACCATTGCAACTGCTCCTTTTAGTTTTTTCTTAACTATTTCCCTCATTTTATCATAGTCTCCCTTTCGAAAGTTAAAAGGTAGTACTGTGGATTTCCGTACTATCCCTCCTCCACTAATTAAATCAAAGGCGATCATGCTATGATCACTATTGCCAAGTGGCCCCAACACCCTTATCTCTTGCACTAGATCTGGTGTTCCACTAAGGACCAGGTCTAATATGGCTTCCCCTCTGGTCGGTTCATGAACCAGCTGCTACAAGAAGCAGTTATTTATGTCATCTAGGAACTTTATCTCCTTAGCATGTCCTGCCATGACACTGACCCAGTCAATACCGGGGTAATTGAAATCACCCACTATTATTACTGCGCTGTAACGTTTGTTAGCTTCCTTGATTTCTTTGAGCATTTCATCATCCATTTGTTCATTCTGGCCCGGTGGTCGATAGTACACCCCACTGCCATCGCCTTCCCCTTTTTACATGGAATTTCAATCCATAGAGATTCTACAGCAAATTTTGTTTCCTGCAAAACTTTAATCCTTTCTGACTCAATGCCCTCTCTAACATAGAGTGCAACCCCTCCACCAATTTGATCAGCCCTATCATTACGATATAGTTTGTACCCAGGTATCACAGTGTCCCACTGGTTGCCCTCCTTCCACCATGTCTCTGATATTCCAATCATATCTAACCTCTCATTTAGTGCTATATATTCTAATTCTCCCATCTTATTTTTTAGACTTCTAGCATTTGCATACAAGCATTTTAGAGGCTGTATTTTTATTCATATTTATTTGGCTATTGGTAGACATGGGTAATTTGGGCTCTTTAAGCTCTGTCTGCTCCATACTCGAGGGCATTTGGGCTACTTTACTCTTTTTTGGAACCTCTCTGCTTTTGGTAGTATCCTTCAAGGATACATTCTTCTGAACCATCCGCTCTTGGGCGACTGTTGGCTTTCCCCTATTATCTAGTTTAAAAGCTGCTCTATCTCCTTTATAGTTTCCCTATTATGGCACAAGTTATTCCCTACCTAATTTATATATTGATATATATTAACCTATGATGTTGTTGTTATTTAAAACTGTTCAATGTAATTTGTTGTCGTTCTCCAAACTTGTTCTATGTAATTTCCGTTCTTGTTCTTTGTAAACCGCACTGAATTCTAAATAGCACGGTATATAAAACCAAATAAATAAATATATCTAGAAAGAATTTCTTTCTTTCAACTCAAAGAATATTTTATCCTATTCTTCGTTCTATGCTAAATTATACTCTGATTTGATTTAAATTAAAAGCTCTCTGCTGATACTAGGCCCTGACTGAGCTTTAAATGTAAACTAAGAGCTCTCTGTTGGTTTTTTTTTCTTTTCTTTTTTTAAACATTTATTTATGAAAATTTTACAGCAATATACAGTAAAATTATAAATCAAAGAAACAAAATTGTACAAAGTAATGAATATCATTAAACAGTACATAATAGGAGCACAGCCCACATCAATGGGGAGACATGTCCAACAGTAAAACAAGAAAACAAAAAAAGGTTGGTTTTAAAAGTACACTAAAAGTTCTCTGCTGGGTTTTAAATTTGGACTAAAAGCTCTCTGTTGGGTTTTACATTTAACCTAAAAGCTCTCGTCTGGGTTTTAAATTTAAACTAAAAGCTATCACCTGATACTAGGCCCTGACTGAATTAACAAATATACTGGATTCTAAAATACACAGATTTATCAATTTTAACCCAAAGAATTCCCTTTTCCCCAAGATTTAGAGAATTTCCCAGAAGTAATATTTACAAGTGCAGCTTTCATTCCAGCAGAAGCAGCCCTTTTTGGTAGTCCTTCAAGACTGAGAATCACAGAACTCTGGTTGAATTATTTATGCTTGTGCTTCTGTTACAGGAATTTAATTGTGTCTGTGATTTCCTTTTCTGGGATTCCTCTAATGTGGTTAGTGTTGACAGGTCTTGTAAAGGGTAGTAAAGATAGAGAGAGAGAGAGAGAGAGAGGCATATTCCATTCTGTGTTTACCAGCCTCTGTGCGTCGTTGGAACCGGACACACAGAGATAGACCTGATTCTGATCCCGCGGGGCAGGTCTAGCCCCATGGGATCAGAATCACATCTAGTCCTGTACATGCAGGCTGGAACCAGATTCCCATCGGCCTGCACGTACAGGCCCCTGTCTAGTTAACTCAGTCTGGCTCCTCAATGGAGCCGCGGTGCCATGGGGTCCGGTTGCTATGGCACCACAGCTTCATTCAGGAGCCATGATCCCTGGCTGCCAATCACTTTCAACTTTCTCCGCAGCCCGACCCCTGATCTGGCCTCCTGCACCCCTCATCTTTTTGTTCCTGGCTGGACCTCCCATTCCCTGACATCTAGGGGGACTCATTCCACCTTGGAGGTGGAATAGGTCCCCTGTCCTGTTTGCCAGTCCCAGACATACAGGGCCGACTTCAGAATCGGCCCTGTACGACTGGGGCCACAGACCGCTCACTTTCCACCTTAACTCTACCTCTGCACCATCCTCTCCTGCCCATGTCTAAGCCTCCCCATACAAACTCCTTGTTTGAACAGGAAGGCTTAGTCAGGGACAGCAAGGGGGATGAATAGCGGGGATGAACATCCCAACGGTAAGTCCATCCCCGCTATTCGCGGGACAAATTAGACCCCAGAGTGTCCTAGTCCAGAATATGATCTAGTGGTGAGAAGTGGTATTGTAACGAGTAAATATGTGAACTCAATGGAATCCTTATGATGGCCATGGTGACTCTCTTATAATGCATTGCCATTTACTATTCAGACATTTTGTTGTGTAAATTCATGTGCAGTTGTTCCTCTATAGGGCATAATAGAAAAAAATGCTTATGTATGAGTTTATTTTTACAAGTCCCTGTTACTGACCAGGACAGTGAACTCTATGTATGTGATACTGCATGTGAAAAGCAGTGAGCACAAATGCTCAAAGCCTAGCCAACAAAGTTCCTGACCTGGAAGCCCTAATGGTGGAAATAGACTTGGACATTGTGGCCATTACAGAAACATGATTTAATGAGTTACATGAATGGGATATAGCCATAGCTGGCTATAATTTATTTAAGAGAGATGGAGAAGACAGAAAAGGAGGAGGAGGAGCCCTATATGTCAAAAGCAATATTAAAGCTACTGAAATGCAGGGGACGTGGGGTAAAGAAGAAGTGCTGTGGATTGTGTTGGAAAGAGGAGATGGCACTATCATTCATACTGGTGTAGTCTATAGGCCTCCAAGTCAAACTGAAGAAATTGATAGGGACTTGAGTATTGATATTACAAAGGTAGCCATGAAGGGGGAAGTGATCATATTGGGTGACTTTAATCTATCCAATGTGGATTGGAGTATTCCTTCTGCAAATCTGGAAAGAAGTTAAAAAATTGTGGATGCCTTCCAAGATGCACGAATGTCTGGGTGGGGTGCCCATGTGAGCAGTAGCGATCATTACATGATGTGATTTGAAATAAAAGCCAAGGCAGAATCCAATCACAGCAAGCTCAAAGTCCTAGACTTCAAAAACGCTAACTTCTATAAAATGTCCAAGTGCCTGAAGGAGGAGTTGGCAGGATGGGAGGAGGTAAGGGAAGTGGAACTGCAGTGGGCTAAACTAAAGGAAGAAATAAAAGGGGCAACAGATAGATATGTAAGGAAAGTAAATAAAAACAATAGGAAAATGAAACCTTTTTGGTTCTCTAAAGAAGTGGCTGTACAAATAAATGCAAAAAACACAGCTTTCACAAAATTCAGAAATTCGCAAACAGAGGAACACAGAAAAGAATACAGGATAAAGCTAAAAGAGACAGAAAGAGAAATAAGGATAGCAAAAGCAAAGGCAGAAGAAAAGATGGCTAAAGATATGAAGCATGATGACCAAACCTTTTTCAGGTATATTCAGGAGACGAGGAAAGATCAGAGGTGGAATTGCAAGATTCAGAAGTACCGAGAACGGATTTGTGGAAAGTGACATTGGAAAAGTAAAAATGCTAAACAAATACTTCTGTTTTTACTAAAGAAAATCCTGGAGAAGGAGCACCTGTGATTGACAAATACACAAATGGGAATGGTGTAAATACCACATTCACAGAAGATGATGTGTTTGAACAGCTTGCAAAACTTAAAGTGAACAAGACCATAGGACCAGATGGGTTACAGCCCAGGATACTGAAAGAATTCAGAGAGATTCTGGCAGGGCCTTTAAAGGATGTTTTTAATAGATTCTTGGAGACAGGAGAAGTTCCACAGGACTGGAGAAGTAGTAATAGGGAAGAAGTGGCAAACAACAGGCCAGTAAGCCTTATCTCGGTGATGGGAAAAATAATGGAGGTGCTCCTGAAAGAGAGAATAGTGAACTTTCTCGAAACCAATAGGTTGCATGATTTGAGGCAACATGGTTTACCAAAGGACGATCATGTCCAACAAATCTGATTGAGTTCTTTGACTTGGTGACCAGAGAACTAGATCAAGGGCATGAGATGGATGTGATTTAGCTAGATTTCAGTAAAGACTTTGATACTGTTTCTAATAGGAGGTTTATCAATAAACTGAACAGTCTGAGGATGGGTCGCAAAGTGGTAAATTGGATCAGAAATTGGTTGACTGACAGAAGGTAATGGTAAACGGAACTCACTCGAATGAAAGGAAGCTGTTTAGTGGCATGCCCAGGGATTGGTCCTGGGACCGGTACTGTTCAAAGTATTTGTGAGTGGTATTGCTGAAGGACTGAATGGAAAAGTCTGTCTTTTTGCAGATGACAAGAAAATTTGCAACAGAGTGGACTCCCCTGAGTGAGTGATAACATGAGTAAAGATCTACAAAAGCTGGAAGAATGGTCTAATGCTTGGCAGTTAAGTCGAATGTGAAGAAGTGCAGTGCCATGCACCTGAGATGCAGAAATCCAAGGAACTTGTATGCCAGGGGTGGGCAATTCCGGCCCTCGTGCACCACAATCCAGCCTGGTTTTCATGATGTCCCTAATGAATATTCATGAGATCTATTTGCATCCACTGCCTTCCATTGTATGGAAATAGGTCCATGAATATTCATTAGGGCCATCATGAAAACCAGGTTGGATTATGGTGCATGAGGGCCGGAATTGCCCACCCCTGTGTATGCGATAGGGGGCGAGAGGTTGGTGTGCACAGACCAGGAGAAGGACCTCGGAGTGATTGTTTCTGAGGATCTTAACACTGTGAAACAGTGTGACAAGGCAGTGGCCAAAGCCAGAAGGTTGCATATAGAGAGGAATTACCAGCAGAAAGAGGGAGTTACTAATTCCACTGTACAAGTCGTGGATGAGGCCTTACTTGGAATATTTTGTTCATATTTGGAGACCATATCTCACAAAGGATATAAAAAGACTGGAAACAGTTCAGAGGAAGGCAACCAAAATTATTTGGCGCCTGCGCCAGAAGACATATGAGAAGAGGCTTGAAGACCTAAATATGTAGAGGAGAGGAGGGACGGGGAAATATGATACAGACCTTTAAATACTTAAAGAGTATTAATGAACAAACAAACTTTTTTCAAAGATGGGGAAGCTGCAAAACTAGAGGGCATTACATGAAGCTGCAAGGGGGATAAACTGAAAGGCAATGTCAGGAAATACTTTTTTACTGAAAGGGTGGTTGATGCTTAGAATACCCTCCCAATGGAAGTGGTGGGGCAAATACAGTGATAGAATTCAGAATGGCATGGGACAAACACAGTGGATCTCTTTATAGCAACAGGATAAAATCAAAATAACCTTAACTGTCTCTGTTATCTCAACAAATAGGGGTTATCTGCACAGAGCAGTAGATACACCCCTAAACAAAGGCATGGGGAGGGGTGACCTGCATGCAGCGGCAGGTGCACCTACTCTTGCCACTTAGCTGGGCCGACTAGATGGACCATGATGGTCTTTATCTGCCATCATATACTACGGGGTCTATTCTGTCCCATGAATAATGGGGATGGATGTCCCGTTGGGATGTCCATCCCCGCTATTCGTCCCCCTTGCCATTCCCGACTAAACCTCCCCATACAAACAAGGAATTTGTAAGGGGATGCTTAGATGGGGGCTGAAGGGAGCATTGCAGAGGTGGAGTGAAGGCGGGCAGTGAGCAGTCCACGGCCCCGGATGTATAGTGCTGATTCTGAAGTCGACCCTGTATGTCCAGGGCCGGCAGATGGACAAGGGACTTATTCCACCTCAGAGGTGGAATAAGTCCCCCTAGACATCAGTGGACAGGAGGCCCAGCCGGGATCGAAAAGGTGAGGGGGTGCAGAAGATTCTCCACAGCCTGACCCTGGCAATGGGAGGCCAGATCGGGGGGTCGGGCTGCGGGGAAAGGTGAAAGTGGTGGGCGGACAGGGATCACAGCTCCTGAATGGAGCCGCGGTGCCTTGGCAACTGGACCCATTGGCACCACAGCTCCATTAAGGAGCCTGACTGAATTAGCTGGGCAGAGGCCTGTATGTGCAGGCTGATGGGAATTGGGTCCCAGTCTGCACATACAGGCCTAGACGCGATTCTGATCCTACAGGGGCTAAACGTGCCTCGCGGGATCAGAGCCGGGTCTATCTCTGTGCTTCCACGTTACTCTGTTAGCATGTGTAATATAATATGTGAAAGAAGTATATGTATATTAATTGCCTTCTTTCAGGTAAACAAGGAGCATGGAGAGCTAACAACTATGATCCCTACAGAATTTAAGAAACAAAGAGGAAAATGAGGAATTGTGAGAGAGTTACACTTCACTTGACAAAGAAAATCACTACTCAGTCATGGGATTTACAAGTTAGATTTACAAGTCAGTGGTCCAAGAAACCTTTGTGATTTCTAGTCCATCATTGTTTGATGTTACTACTGCTGTGCTTTAAATACGGTCACTAAACAAAGGGGCTTGTTTACAAAGCCGCGGTAGCGATTCGTGATCGTTATCGGAGCCGCGGCCCCATTGAAATCAATGGGGCCGCGGCTCCGATAACGATCGCGAACCGCTACCGCGGCTTTGTAAACAAGCCCCAAAATGTAATTATGTATGCAAATGGAAGAAGTGAGCATTTGAAGTGATTGTGTACCCATGCTAATCCCAGGGATCGAGTAGGAATGACTCAGGAGATTCTGGCAGTAAGATCAGGGGAAGGTCATCACTGCAGATATTAATTGTTATGTAATAATCTTTAGTAGGATAGTGGAATGTAGTCTGTAGCTATTCTTCATGTCAGCAACACGTTCCTGAAGTATTCTATCGAGCTACATATTAGAATGGATGAAAGTATTTTCAGATGTGTCTTATTTTCTGGAAGAAATACCTGGTAACTCATATTTCATGGCAGTGGGATAACTGAAGAGTTAAGGGTAGAATGTATTATCTACCTCATTCATTTTTTGCTTTATAGGATGTAGCACCTGTGCAAGTTACTGCAGATACCAGGTGCCGAGTTTGTTGTGGCCTGACATAACCGAAATGCGTTTGACTACTGTTCCTAGATATTCTATTGTTTCTCTATGTACTACTATTTCTACTACTACAAATCATTTGTATAGTGCTACAAGGCATACGCAGCAGTGTACACATAGATGTAAGACACAGTCCCTATTCATCAGAGCTTACCATATAATCAAGACAAAAGGCATGGAGTCTGATTTCCATAGGGGTACATTCAGGCCGTCTAGATAGCCCCGAGCAGGATGGGCCCATTAGGACCTGATTCTGCACTGCAGGAGCCAGATGTTCCCATGAGTGCAGGATTGGGCCCTGAGACGGCCCAGCATGCTCCTGCATACCTGCAGGGATGTTCACCCCACTGCTCTCTCGGCCCACTGCATAGGTGCCCCCCCCCCCCCGATTCCCCACTGCTCAAACCTCTGCGGGGCCGGACATGGCCCGGATCGGATGGTGGAGGCCTACCGTTGTGTGATCCTGGACAATGGGGGGAATCCGGGCCTTACCTCCACCTTCACATCTGCTTATTCGACCTCCCAGATGGAATAAGCAGTGCGTCCTGACCTCACCTGCAGGACATATAGGGCCGTGACCTGAATAGGCCTTGTATGTCCTGCTGCTTCTGTCCATCCCCACTCCACCTCCTCCCTTCCCTCTCCAGCTCTGCACACACTGAGGCTCTGGACATGCCAGGGGGATGGGATGTGGAACTGAGGCAGGATGGATAGTGGGGCTGCATGTCCCACCAGGATGTACAGCGCGCTATCTTCCTCTCTGAATGACCTCCATAGTGAAACTGCAGACTAGAGTATGGCGGGGGGAAAGCTGTTCCCAGGCCATTTTTTGCAGCACTGGAAGAGCCAGAGGGGAAAAGAAAGAGCATTTGAGCATCTGTGTCTACATCTGTAGCCTCTGCCACTCACCACCGAACCAGAAGTGACATCATCATCCTTCTCGGGGCTATTAAAAAAATGCTTGCTGCAGAATGAGGCTGTGGTCACGTGACCAAAGGAAAATGCCTCTTCAGAGACTGAGTGAAGATTATGTGCAGAATAAGTTAGACTGGAGTGCAGCTCATTTTGAGATCATTGAGGAGACACTTCAGCCTGGCTGGTGAATGAATCTCATGTGTAAACAGAAGGGGAAGGAGAAAGAGTAGTTACTCACCTGTAACAGGTGTTCTCCAGGAGCAGCAGGAATCAGTCTTCACATAAAGGTGACGTCGGCGCCGACGGAGCCCCGTGCGGAGCATTTCCGCAGCTTTCAAAGAAAGCCTTTGGGAATTGCAGTGCGCATGCGCAGTTCCCTTCCCGCCCAAGGGTGCCATCTTGCTCAGTCTGATGACATAGCTAAAAGACAGCAAAAAAATTAGCAAAAATAAATCATATGACTGCAACTCCAAGGGGAGGAGGGAGGGTTGTGAGGACTGATTCCTGCTGCTCCTGGAGAACACCTGTTACAGGTGAGTAACTACTCTTTCTCCAGGACCAAGCAGGAAGTCAGTCCTCAAATATGGGACTCCCCAGCTTGAGGCTACCGGAGACCTCAAGCCGAAAAAATGAGCTCCCTCGAGCTTGTCAGTACGTAAGGAAGGAATCTTCTCTGAGAACGCCCTCGACCGGTAGCCCAACACCAGGGCCGGAGGGTAGGAGTTGCCTAAACCCCAAAGAGATTATGGAGTACTGCCTGTCCGAAAGCACTGTCCCTGCGGGACTCACTCTCAAGGCAGTAATGGGCCGCAAAAGTCTGGCTTGAAGACCAAGTAGCGGCCCGGCAGATGTCTGCCAACGGAACAGAGCGGAGATGGGCCACTGACGCAGCCTTCACCCTGACACGATGAGCTCTGACTCGACCCTCCAACGAGAGGCCGGCTGCCCCATAAGCCCAGGCGATACAGTCAGCGACCCAAATGGACAAAGTACGCTTGGAGACAGGTAACCCCAACTTATTGGGGTCAAAGGAAATGAAGAGCTGAACAGCCCTCCGATGCTCCCGCGTACGGTCAAGGTAGAAGGATAACGCCCTCCTACAGTCCAGGGTATGAAGGACCATCTCAGCCCGGTTGGCAAGCGGCCTGGGAAAGAAGGTCGGAAGAACCACCTCCTGATTGAGGTGAAACGGGGCGACAACCTTAGGGAGAAACTTAGGGTGAGTCCGTAAGACTACCCTATTCCTGTAGAACCTAGTGTAAGGGGGATCAGACACTAGTGCCTGAAGTTCACTTACTCGTCTAGCAGAGGTAAGAGCTACCAGAAACAAGGTTTTCCAGGAGAGAAAATGGAGAGGGCAGGTAGCCATAGGTTCAAATGGCGGACAAGTAATCCGCTGTAAGACCACATTCAGATCCCACTCAGGGGCTGGTGGACGCAAAGGAGACTTAAGCAGGAGGAGGCCTCTGAGAAAACGAGCCACCAAAGGGTGGTTGGAAATAGGCCTGCCGTCCACCGGCAAGTGGTGCGCTGAGAGAGCACTGAGGTGAACCCTGACAGAGTTGGACTTAAGGCCTAGATTGGAGAGGTAAAGCAAATATTGCAATACTACCGCTACCAAGCACGAGAAGGGATTCTCGTTGCGCTGAGCACACCATGCGGAGAATCTACGCCACTTAAGAGCATAGGATTTCCTGGTGGATTGCCGTCTAGAAGATAAGACTACGTCTTCCACCTCTCTAGGCAGGAGAAGGGGAGTGAGAACTACCCTTTCAGCAGCCAGGCCATCAGATGAAGGGACTGGAGGATGGGGTGCAAAAGAGATCCCTATTCCTGAGACAGGAGATCGTGTTGAATCCCCAGAGGAAGAGGAGTGTCCACCGCCAGTTGTAGCAGAAGGGGGAACCAGGGTTGCCTCGGCCACCTGGGGGCTATCAGAATCATGGAGGCCCCGTCCCTGAGGACTTTGAACAGTGTTCGGGACACCAGTGGCATGGGAGGAAACGCATATAGTAGTCCTTGGGACCACAGAATCAGAAACGCATCCGCTGCTACTCTGAGAGGATGCGGTTGTCTGGAACAGAACCTCAGGAGTTGCCGGTTCAGAGGACTAGCGAAAAGATCCATGGTGGGGAGGCCCCACCTGAGAAAGATCTGCTGAACCACCAACGGATTCAATCTCCATTCATATGGTTGCAGGATCCTGCTCAGCCTGTCCGCCAGGTAATTGTCTTGACCTGGAAGGTAGACTGCCTTAAGGAGGATTCCGTGATTGAGGGCCCAAGAGCACAGCCGCTGTGCCTCCTGACAGAGAAGGAAGGAGCCTGTGCCCCCTTGTTTGTTCACGTAGAACATGGCAACTTGATTGTCCGTCTGGACCAGTACAGACTGGTGAGATGTGAGGTGGGAGAAGGCTCTCAGAGCTAGGCATATCGCCCGTAGCTCCAGGAGGTTTATCTGCTGAGCAGCCTCCCAAGGGGTCCAGAGACCCTGAGTACATGCCCCTTGGCAATGTGCACCCCAACATAGAAGAGAAGCATCTGTCGTTAGCACTTGAGAATGCAGAGGGGGTTGAAAAAACACTCCGAGTACCAGATTCGGAAGATGAAGCCACCATTGCAGAGAGGAGACTAGCAGGGTGGATATTCTTACTGAGTCTGCAAGGCTCCCTGTAGCTTGATGCCACTGAGTTCGAAGGCTCCACTGAGCAGGCCTCATGTGCAGGCGGGCATTGGGGGTTACATGAACCGTGGAAGCCATATGGCCGAGCAGTCGCAGGAATTTCCTGGCGGAGACCAGGGAATTGCTGTGAAACTGCCTGGCTAGGTCCATCAACCTGTGGGCTCTGTCCACTGGCAGAAAAGCCTTCGCCTGAAGAGTGTCCAGCCTTGCTCCTATGAATTCTAAGTTCTGGGACGGGAGCAAAGTGGACATTGCGAAGTTTATGACAAACCAGAAGTGCTGAAGCAGAGCCACAGTACGAAGGGTGGCTTGATTGGCTTCCTGGGAAGACTGGCCCCTTATGAGCCAGTCGTCCAGGTATGGGAACACAAAAAGACCTTGAAGCCTCAGGTAGGCCGCCACCACCGCCAGGCACTTAGTGAACACCCTGGGGGCGGAGGTTAGGCCAAAGGGTAGTACTCTGTACTGGTAGTGGTTTCCACCCACAACAAACCTGAGATATTGTCTGTGGTCTGGATGAATTAGGATGTGAGTATAAGCATCCTTTAGATCCAAGGAGCATAGCCAATCTCCCTGATGGAGGTAGGGCAGCAGGATTCCAAGGGTAAGCATCTTGAACTTTTCCCTCTCCAGGAACCTGTTGAGGTTGCGCAAGTCTAGGATGGGTCTGAGGCCTCCTGTTCTTTTTGGTACCAGAAAGTACCTGGAATAAAAGCCGTGACCTCTCAGGTGGTGGGGCACCGGTTCCACAGCCTGTTCCTGTAGCAGACTTGCTAACTCCTGAAGGAGTAGGTTCCTGTGCAGAGGGGGTCTTGGAGGCTCCCCTAGGAAATAGGAGGGAGGTACCTGGTGAAAATGGAGAAGATAGCCCTTTTGGACTACATGGACCACCCAGGTATCTGATGTGACGGCTGACCATCTGTGGGCAAAGTGGGCCAGCCGGCCTCCTGTGCTGATATGAGCCAGGTGAGGAGAAGAGGCTATGCTTTCTGAGTCAAAAACCCCCACCCTGCTGAGCAGGGGCCGGCGTTGGTGGCTTGGGGGCCTTCTGCCTATGGGGCCAATGACCCTGCCCCTTGGCCTGCTGACCCTGTTGGGGAGCTGCAGAGGCCTGATAATGAGAGTATTGTTTATAGGCAGATGGCTTCCTCGGGTAAAAGGACTTTTTCCCCGAGCCCTTCTTTTTCTGAGAAGGGGCAGAGGTTTTCCTGGACAGCCTAGTTCGGGTCAGAGTCTCGGTCTCGAGTTCTGCAGCCTTTTCAGCCATGGGCTTGCCAAAGAGGTTTTCACCCCGGCAGGGGACATGGATCAACTTGTCCTGCACCCATGGCTCGAGGTCGGATAACTGTAGCCAAGCCTGTCGGCGGGCACCGATGCCGGCCCCGGCTACTCGGGCCAAAGCCTTGAAGCCATCGTAGGCTGCCCGAGAGATAAACTTCAAGCACTCTCGAATACCAGTGGACAAGGCCTGGAACCTCTGCAAAGGTTCCTCGGAGAGACCAGCAGAGAACCCGGCAATCTCCTTTGCCAGGTCTCGGAGATACATGCCCATGTAGAGCTGGTATGTCTGGACATGGCAAGCAAGCATAGAGCCCTGGAAGCACTTCTTACCGAGGGCATCCAGGTTCTGGGCCTCCCGGCCGGGAGGCACCGAGGAGTGCATCTTCTGACTTTTCAGTCAATGCATGGCCAATTCCACAACCATGGAGTGGTTCGGTAATTGTGCCTTTTGGAACTCGGGGCTCTTGCGGACTCGATAGATGGAATCGACCCGCTTGCTTAACACCGGCGTCGAGGCCGGGGTCTCCCACATGCGGAAGAGCAGCCGCTCCAGCATCGGAGGAACCGGTACAGTAAAGGCCTCCTTCGGGGGAGAGTCATACTGGAAGGCCTCGAGCTCCTCAGCGCGAGGCTCCTCCTCGGGATCCGCGGGGAATGCCAAGGCCTTGGCCATATCCTGCACGAAGTCTGAGAACCGGGTATCCTCCGGTGAGGACCGTCTCCGAGGGCCGCACTCCGGCGAGTCCGATGGGACACACCGAGTCCAATAGGTGTCGGGTGACTCTTCGTCCTCTGTCTCCCAGCCCGACTCCTCGGAGGAGGAATCGTGCGGCTCCGGTCGGGTGGGCACCGATGCCATCCGCCCTGACGCCAAGGGTACCAGCATCAACGACCTCGGTCCCGAACGGGAGGCCGAGGGAGACCGTGGCCGAGGATTGACTCGAGCCCGCATGGACTCGAGGATCGGCTGGGCCTCCGGGGTCGACTTGGACGTCGATGTCCCAGTGGTCGGGGCAGATGCACTGGTGAGACCGGTGATCAATGCCCGCTGCTGTTCCATGAAGGCAGCGAGGCTGCTCTCCAAGGCCGTCAACCTGAGTCCGAGCTCAGGAGACCCAGCAGCCCCTGACTCAGGCCCCGACGGCGTTGGGCCCGACGTCGGCTCCCGTGGAGGAGAGTCCATGAGGACTACAGCACTCACATGTCCAGGAGACTCCATCTCGAGACGAGGTTTCTTGGCAGGCCTCTCCGACTCTGAAGACCCGGGACGGCTATCGGGGCTATGCGACCTGGCCCTCGAGGAACCAGGAGCGTCCACCGATGCCGCCCTTACGGGTTTCTTCTTCCTGCGCTGTTCCCACGAAGGAGACCCCCGCTCAGAGGAACCCCGACGCTGCTCGGGGCCGGAGTCCCGAGACGTCGAGGCCTCTGACGAGGTCCGGGCCCGGCCGGACGCGGAGTCAGAGAAGATCCTATCCTTCTGGTGCTGCCGACTCCTCAACGCCTTCGAGGACATTTTGCCACACGGACCACAGATCATCGGGTCAGGATCGGGTCCAAGGCAGCGGAGGCAGCAGTCATGTGTGTCGGTAAGAGACATAAGTTTCTTACACCGATCACACTTTTTAAACCCGCTGGCAGCCATCGGGGGAAAAAGGGCCCCTGCGAGGTCAAAAGACAGGTCTGCCAGTGAAAAAAGAAAAATGGCGCGAACGCTAGTCACACAGGACAAAAAACGAAAAAGAGAGAGTGGGCTCGATACCGGCGTATCGGGCCCAGGCGGGAAAAGGATCCGGCGTCGAACCGAAGGTAAAGAACAAAAAACAGGGAAATCAACTTTTTTCTCGGCGAAAAACAAACTACGTCCGTCGGGCTCCGCGGAAAAAAGAAGACTGAGCAAGATGGCACCCTTGTGCGGGAAGGGGACCGCGCATGTGCGCTGCAATTCCCAAAGGCTTTCTTTGAAAGCTGGGGAAATGCTCCGCACGTGGCTCTGTCGGCGCCGACGTCACCCATATGTGAGGACTGACTTCCTGCTTGGTCCTGGAGAAAGTTGGGTCACTTTCTAAACCCCTGGCAGTGTAAGACCCAATGGATAACTTTATAATAACTGGGCTGCCTGAAAGTGGGGCAATAGACTGTTCAACCCCTAGTAATATTCAAGAGCAGGTACATTTATTAATGGAAGAAGCCTCGCTCAGCTTGGTCCTCTGCTCACCGCCCTCACTCTCAGTTCTGAGGCAGGATCTGTCCTCTGGTAATGGACAACTTGATATATAGCTGTCCCTCTTGCTGGGGTTAAGGATGAATCCCTAGTAGCCTGAATATGAATATTGCTAGAGACCCTTACTGACCAAGATGTGATTGGGAATGTGGTATCACAGATTCCAGGCAGTTTGTTAGAAGATTCGGGGGGGGGGGGGGGAAGAGTTAAACGTGGTCCATTAGAAGTGAGCAGTTCATTAGTGGGGTCTATTAAACCAGTTTCCTTTTCTGGGAAGCTAATAGGAGATACAACTCTACCACTCAAGCCCTCCAGACAGAATGCTAACTTAAAGATTGGTGTTTGGTTGCCCGGATGGAGTCAACATTAAGCTCCTGCCTATCCCAACTGTGTGCCCTTTCTCGTAATGCTGTGGATAAGTTTAGGAAATTGGATGAAGATCTCGGGGAACTTGAAACTAAAGTTAACCATCAAGAACAATGCCTAGAATCTGTTCAATCTGTTAGTACAGCCCTTGTTAAGGGAAATAATGTCCTAGATAATAGGTTGGTCAAGTTGGAGAACTCCTTGCACTATAATAATTTGCAATATTTTTTAAAGTTTCTCTATGCAAGATTGATTTCCCCTGTGGAAATGTTAAAGCAGTATTTTTGAGATATCCTAGCTCTGGAACACCCTCCCCACCCCCCTCGCTCACCTGCCTATTTCTAGGGTCTATTATCTCTTAAGAAGTTGGATGGTGGAGGGATGGGGCTAGATCAGAATTCCCTAAATTTGACATTGCAATTAGAGACTTCTCTAGAAGAGACTCATAAAAGAGCAACTTTAATTACTACATTTGTGAGAGCCTCTGATAGAGACAAGATTTTGAGATTGTTTTTTGCCGCTAGGATGCAGAATCTCATGGTCATAAGATTTTGGTCTTTCCTGATGCATCTGAGAAAATCAGGAAGGAGTTTCTTCAGTTTTGGCCCAGAGCATTAGATCTAGGAAATGTTATACTGTATTACATTTAGGGGTCAAGATTATGTTTTATTGGAGCCAAAACAAGTTGAAGAACTTCTAGTTGCTCAGGAATGGGTTAGAGATAGGTAAGCTGCTCAGGTTAGTAATGATTGATAGCAACTGAGTAGCTAAGGGTATATTAAGATAATAGGCCTATTTAGAAAGTACAAATTTCTTTGCAATTGAAAACGCCTTCTCTTGTTATGTTTTTGTATCAGCTTTCCCTTGTTTTCCTCTTTTTCTTCATTTTAGTCTTTCAAAGGGAAAGCTATATTGTAAATCGTAATTTCCTGAAATGTGTTTACATTTGTTGGCATTACCATTATTAGTAACATAGTAAATTACAGCAAATAAAGACCAGAATGGTCCATCTAGTCTGCCCAGTAAGGTGGGTGTCTTCATTTAAGGTTGTACCTGTCACTCTGTGCAGATCACCCCTCTCTATTTGTTGAAGTATAAAAAATAATTATTTTGATTTTATCTTACTACTACTACTACTGTGACTATCAATGTTCTACCCCATCACATGCTAACAGACGACTCCTTCCAAAACAATCCCTTGTAAATAGTTACTTCTGTTACACAGTTTTTGTTGCACATAGTTACTCCTGTTACATTGATTTTCTGATCGCTTACTGTTCAAAGTACCCTTGAAGTTCAATGTAAACTGCTTTGATAATAAATAAATATTAATCATTTATATAGTGCTACAGCGCTTTACAGACACATATAAAGATGGTCCCTGCTTATCAGAGCTTACAATCTAATCAAGACAGACAGTACAATAGATGAGAACAAGGGTACAGTAGGGAAGGGTAATGAGACAGAAGGAGAACAAATGATTAAGATCCAAAGGCGGCCTGAAAGAGGTGAGCCTTTAGCATGGATTTAAAAAAAGGGGAGAGATGAAACCTGATGTAAAGATATAGGTAGTCTGTTCCAGGCATAAGGAGCAGCAAGGTGAAAGGATCGAAGTTTGGAATAGCTATTGAAGAGAAGGGCATAGAGAGAAGCAAACCAGAATAAGAGCGGAGTTCACGAGGAGGGGTGTAGGGAGAGAGAAGAGAGGAAAGGTAGTGAGGAGCAATAGAATGAATGCACTTATAGGTCAGAAGGAGAAGTTTGTATTGGATACAGAAATGGAAGGGAAGCCAATGAAGTGATTTGAGAAGAGGGGTTATATGAGTATATTAGGGCTGACGGAAGATTATTTATTTATTCTTATATATCACATTTCCAAGGATCAGTGCGATTTACAGGGAACATAACAAAGCATCACATGAAACAGATTTACATGGAACGGTAAACAGTTTTAAAGGAACATGTATCAAGCACTATATATTAAATTGAACAGTAACTATATATAGTTAAAGAGCTGCTCACAACTTGTAGTGACTATGTATAGGTAGAGGGTTGCTTACATCTGATGATATTTTAAGGGATAGCTTGATAAGAAGGTTACGTTATCCCATCAAAATGTTCCTTGAACAAGTGTGTTTTAAGCAGTTTCCGGAAAGTTGTAAGATCATGGGTGTCTCTGATTTCTGGTGGTAAGGCATTCCATAGGCGTGGGACATGCAGGGAGAATACCCTGGAGTGGGTTGACTGATTACACTTGGTCAGAGCTGGAGGAAGGTTGAAGAGGTTTGGTGCATTGCTTCTTCTTAGGCAGTTTTCCAGGATTCTTCTTATAATTGCTTATAAACATGTAGGGGATAGTTGATGAATTACTTTGAAGGTTGTCATGAGAGTTTTATAATTAATGCGACTCAGGAGAGGTTACCAATGCAACTCTTTTAGAGTAGGTGTGATGTGATTAGCTTGAGGTGAGCGTGTCAGAATTCATGCTGCTGTACGTTGCACAAGCTGAAGTGGATGTAGGGAGCTTTTTGAGAGGCCTTGAAGGATGGCATTGCAGACATCAAAATGCAAAAGTATCATTGTCTAGTAGACTGTACGGAAATCGTGCGGCTCAAGTAGGGGTCGTAAATGGTGGAGTGACTGCAGCTTGCTGTAGATTCACCCTTTGTTTAATTGTGGCTGGTGTTAGACGCTGGTCAATGGTAACTCCCAGGTATTTTACCTCCAATCTAACTTCTAGGTTAGTTTTGTCAACCTTTAGCACCTTCAGGGGGATAAAATTGATTTCTGGTGAGGAATAGGACCTCAGTTTTCTTGAAGCTGATGTTTAGTTTATGATTTGATAGCCATTGGTCTATGACATTAAAGCTATTTGTAATATTTTTGTAGTTTTCTCTTGTGATGGTGAATGGGGCATAAATCATAATATCATCCACATACAGGTGATAGTAGATGTTAAAGGTGCTTATGATGTTATAGACTGGCTGAATATAGATGTTAAATAGTAGGGCAGAGAGAGCTGAGACCTGAGGGACTCCCTGTGTCTGGGAAAATGAGTTGGAGTTTTTTTGGCCTATTTATGCATATTGACGGTGGTTTGTAAGGTATATAAGCCATGCAGCAGAGTTTTGAACAGATTGAAGGGGAGAAAGATGACTCAGAGGGAGACCAGCAAGGAGGAGGTTGCAATAGTTGAGGCAAGAAGTGACTAAAGAGCGGATAAGTATTTTAGTAATGTGTTCAGACAGGAAGGGGCAAATTTTGTTAATGTTGTAGAGAAAGAAATGACAGATTTTTGCTATCTGTTGGATACGTGTGGAGAAGGAGAGGGAGGAGTCAAAGATGACTCCAAGGTTGTTGGCTGAGGAAACAGGAAGCAGAAGAGTGTTATCAACAGAGATAAAGAAGGGAGGAAGGAGGGAAGAGGGTTTAGGGGGAAAAATAAGAAGTTTGGTTTTGGCCATGTTCAATTTCAAATGGTGGCGAAACATCCAGGCAGTGATGTCAGATAGACAGGCAGATATACAAGCTTGGAGTATAAGAGAAATATCAGGTGTAGTTAGATAGATCTGAGAGTCATCAGCATAAAAATTATATTGAAATCCATGGAAGAGCACCAAGGAACTGGGTATAGAGAGAGGAAATGAGAGGGCCTAGAACAGATCCTGGGGTACACCAACTGAAAGAGGGATAGCAGTAGAGGAACCACCAGAACAGACACTGAAGGAGTGATGGGAGAGATAAGAAGAAAACTAGGACAGTATAGAGCCCCTAAAACCAAGTGAGGACAATGTATCGAGGAGAATATGTATCAACAATGTCAAAAGCAGCAGAAAGGTCAACAGTGTCAAAAGCAGCAGAAAGGTCAAGAAGAATGAGGATTGAATAAAGATCTTTGGATTTAGCCAGGAACAAATCATTGGAGACTTTAGCAAGGTCCATGTCAGTGGCGTGTAAGGGACAAAAGCCAGATTGAAATGTATCTAGGAGGGCTTGAGAGGAGAGAAATTCAAGGCAATGGTGGAGAACTGCACGTTCAAGAATTTTGGAAATGAAGGGAAGAAGGGAGATGGATCAATAATTAGGACAAGTAGAGTCAAGTGGATGTTTCTTGAGGAGAGGTATGACAAGAGCATGCTTGAAGGTTACAGGGAAAGTTACAGTAGTAAATGATAGGTTGAGAATGTATGTGATGGAAGGAATGACAGAGGAGGAGATGGTTAAGGAGATGGGTGGGGATAGGATCAGAGGGACAGGTAGTAAGTTTAGAGGAGGAAAGAAGATGAGAGGTTTCCTCTTCAGAGATCTTAGAAAAGGAAGAAAGGGTAACAGAGAATGAGGGAAAATGTTGGTACTGAAGAGGGGGAAGAGGGGATGAAGTTGATCTAGTGGGGAACTGGAGTGTAATCTTGTGGACTTTGTCATGGAAATAGTCAGCAAGGGTTTGGGCAGAAAGAGAAGGGGAGTTGGAAGCAGAGGTGCCTTGAGGAGAGAGTTGAGAGTAGAGAAGAGATGATGGGGGTCAGAGGCAAGAGAATTAAGTTAGATGGACATAGTAGAAAGTAAGTATGAATTTGAAGTGAAGAGTGTAATCTTCTGAATATGTAATCTTCTGGTCTATTCTCTGTTTGGTCCTGGGTTCATTTCACAGAGACAGTAGGGTAAGCAGCATAAATAAGACAACCAAAACTGGTGTAAGAGTTTTATATCGAAATTGGCTTAGTACATAGGTACAGAACAAAGTTAGGAGTTTGTTAGAAAGCTGCTTCAGTTTACTTAAATGAATCTGTGTGTGTGTGTGTGTGTGTGTGTGTGTGTGTGTGTGTGTGTGTGTGTGTGTGTGTGTGTGAGAGAGAGAAAGAGAGAGGTAAGAAAATGTGGGTCAGAGCCTCATAGTAAGAAGAATAGGGAGAGAAAGAGAGAACAAGGGGGAGGGGAGAGAATTGGGTGTCAGAGCCTCATGGCAAGGTGTGTCCGATGAAAATAGGAAGAGAGAGAGAAAGAGGAAGTATTTCTGTCCTTTATAGTGAATTTTCTCTAGCACCTCCCTTTGAGGTCTGCTATTGTTTCCAGTCACCTCCCTTTGAGGTCTGCTATTCTTGATTTAGCAAGGAGGGGCTGCAGACTAATCCCATCAGGCCCGGAGACAGACATCACCAGGGGGTCAGAGTTAATCTCATCTTGTAAACTATCCTCATTAAGTTTTGAGACTGATATCACCAGAGTAACAAAGCTGCTTGAAATCTAAGGTCTGGGAACAGCCATGACACCTATGCTAAGCATAATGTCATGTTGATGTATGCTGACATCTCCCACACCTTTTTTATTTTTATTTATTTGTGCCTGGAAATGGTGAAAGCAAACCTGTGGTACCTGTCCCAGCTGCAATTACATGATAGTAGGCAGCTTGTCTAATACCTCCTGTATTAAATACCTTGCTATGTCTAGCAGGTCCCCTGTCCTGCACAGTACTGTCTCTAGTGTTCTAGAGATAAACAAGTCCCCTTATGAGTCCAAACCTCGTGTCTTAGGTAGGGCAGCCACTACTGGGGGGGGGGGGGGGACCCAATTTGCTACCTCCGTGCCTGTCTTAGAGAGAGTGAACAGTGTATAAGGGCTGCAGGAATTTTTGAGGAGGTTAAAGCCAAAAAGTACCAGGATGCTATGCGTGAGGATAGGAAGCAATACTAGACTGCAGCTGACTCTGGTATTCAGTGTAATAGGAAATGCAAAATTAGCCAAATTAGCAGGCCAAATGAGCCTGGATGTAGTGGTAGATGCTGGAGAAATTCAGTGTAACTACCTTAAAATGTTGTTGTTCTGTAGGACATGCGCTGCAAGGACATGTACATTTGTTTCATTTTACAACACAGGAAAATTATGATAATGCATAGCAATATTTGTACAGCAGTTAAAATAATACTAGGGTGAATAAAAACATTAAAGACATGATCAGCAGTAGGTGAGTAACCAAATAACAATTCCCACACAGACACATGAGCATCTTGTAGCAAGTGTCCAACGATTTGTTGAATGTGTCCATTCTCATAAGCGATGGTGTGATTCACTTCAGTGGATGTTGTTTTAAGGTGATCAATATAGGCATGGAGTTCTGTAAAGTTGAGCAGTTTATGTAGTGTCTCTTCTCCCATGCCAAGTGGTAATGGATGCACAGCATATGAGATAAAGTCTGGAATGTCCATAGAGTCATTGGTAACCAGCAGTGTGGAATAAGTTGTCCCGTTAATGGTGATGGAGACCAGTGGTGTATGACTGCACCATGTATTGTTTGGTAAATAGTTTGAACTGTACAACAAAGTGTTCTTGGGAAGGTGAATGTCATGCATTCTGGGAGCAATCGAAAAAGAAACATTCTGGGGAAAGAACAGATGAAAACAAAAGTGTCCAGCTCCAATGTAATACAAACTGTGTGAGGTAGTCAGGGAATATGAGAGCTTAACAGTCAGGGAGCAGGAGGAGGAATTGTTCCAGCAGGAGGTGTCAGCCTCTTTAAACTGGTGAGTTTGACACTTGAACTGAAATGTAGTCTGCTCACACAAACTGGGGTCCATCGGCTTGAATGAAGTCCATGTGTCATCCAGTGGCTGCACCCATGTGAGGTGGTCCACAGGATACATAAGCATATTATCAAACTGCACCCCAATATTAACAACAGGATAAATAACTGTGTGTTGTCCTGACCATGGGATCAAAGTACAGATAGAGCAGCCTTGTGGTGAACAAATGGGAACACTAACTGTCCACCAATCAAGGTGAGCTATAGCAAATTCAGGTATTTTGGTACTAGCCATATGGATGAGAGATGGTGGCCAGTGTCCTAACTTAGCAGTGATCAGAATTTCCTTTAGTAGGCGCGGGAGATCAGCCGGCAGCCACCACCGAAGCCTGCTCTCCCCTCAGGGGGATCGAGCCCTCCGACCAGCAGCTCCGGCGGCCATCTTCCAGGCAGGCTACCCAATCGGGGCAGCTGCCTGCAACATTTAAAATCAAGCGCCAGCAGGCGCGGGAGATCAGCCGGCAGCCACCACCGAAGCCTGCTCTCCCCTCAGGGGGATCGAGCCCTCCGACCAGCAGCTCCGGCGGCCATCTTCCAGGCAGGCTACCCAATCGGGGCAGCTGCCTGCAACATTTAAAATCAAGCGCCAGCAGGCGCGGGAGATCAGCCGGCAGCCACCACCGAAGCCTGCTCTCCCCTCAGGGGGATCGAGCCCTCCGACCAGCAGCTCCGGCGGCCATCTTCCAGGCAGGCTACCCAATCGGGGCAGCTGCCTGCAACATTTAAAAACAAGCGCCAGCAGGCGCGGGAGATCAGCCGGCAGCCACCACCGAAGCCTGCTCTCCCCTCAGGGGGATCGAGCCCTCCGACCAGCAGCTCCGGCGGCCATCTTCCAGGCAGGCTACCCAATCGGGGCAGCTGCCTGCAACATTTAAAATCAAGCGCCAGCAGGCGCGGGAGATCAGCCGGCAGCCACCACCGAAGCCTGCTCTCCCCTCAGGGGGATCGAGCCCTCCGACCAGCAGCTCCGGCGGCCATCTTCCAGGCAGGCTACCCAATCGGGGCAGCTGCCTGCAACATTTAAAAACAAGCGCCAGCAGGCGCGCCCGCGCTCTGTGGGCCCGCGCTCTGCGGGCCCGCGCCTGAGGGCCTCGCCAGAGGGCCCTTTGGCGTGGCCCTTAGGCGGGGACCAAAGAAGGGGCACTAGAAGTCTACTGCATGACAAACAGCTCCAGGCGGCTCACTCATACAGCAATCCCATCCAGCCACGAACAACAACGCTGGTCAGTAACCTTAAACTAATACATTCTGACTTGCCAAGATCACATTTGAACAGCATTAAATGACGTGACACTTTCGATGATCTATTGTCAGGCTACTCACAAAGTCACCTCTAGCCTTTTAATCTATACCGTATCATCTCAGTATTGCTAGTTTCTCTGCTTGAATGTCAATATATTCTGCAAGCCCATAATTTTCTGCACTGTCTGTTTTGTACTACAAGCCTATAATATTTTGTACTGTCTCTAGATTGCACATCTCACCAAATTAGACAATGTCACAGCATGTAACCTATGTCAACATAGTCTGCTAGCCTGTAATATTTGTGGTACCGTATCAGTATTGTAAGCTTTCCAACTTGAATGTCAATATAGTTGCTAGCCTGTAAGATGTCTTGTACCACCCCAAGACTGCACATCTCATCAAAATTTATCAAGGGCACTGCATGTAAAATGTAATTGTTCAATCTTGCATCCTCGTAGAACTGCTCTCACATTCTGAAGGATACCCTCTCTATACTGTGCCTCGTATCTGCACTATCTACACCTTACTACTCCAACATCGCTCTTCACCACCTCGTAGCCACAGTCTATCGCACGCAATTCAAACCAATAGAATGGCACTCCAGATTGCGGCCTTTCTCAGCTTCTACCTTCTCACCCACTGGCTTGGAACATCACAGGCCCTCTACACGTCACATGGCAAGATTCCAATCCTGAATAGCCATGGAAAAAGATGAAATGGTCCCCCACACTTCAACCCAAGAAATGACGCGCACACGCGCCACTCCCACCTGATACATGTTGCACTCCAGATATCTAAAACACCCAACCAGGTAAAACCTATGAGATGCCGACCCCTAAAATGTGCCATCATCAACGCACGCTCCATCCGCAACAAATGGCCTGTGATCGAAGACTGTATCTCATTTTATGACCTCGAGATACTCATGATAACCGAAACATGGCTCTCCTCTGAAGACAACGTCCTCCTTAACCAACTCCTACCCCCCAATTTCTCCATCCACACGAAACATCGGGGAAACAAAAAAGGAGGAGGGGTTCTCATTATCTCCAAATCAGACCTCAATTTCCACATTGTGGACTCCTCTAGCACAAACAACTTGGACATCCTCTCTGTTACAAACCAACAATGCTCCCTCAACTTGCTGTATAGAACACCTTCTTCTTCTCCAGATGACCTGCCAACCATTGTTGACCTTGCTACTAACACACTCAATCCCAAGAAACCAAACTGGATAATGGGTGATTTCAATCTCCCTTCTCTACCCCAAAACCATGCAAATGCTTTCCTTGAAGCAATGGAAGACCTGGGATTCAAACAAATCATCAACAAACCCACGCATACAAAGGGGAACATTCTGGACATGGTATTTACCACTCACCCAGTCATGATCCAAAACAACAATCCTCCAGTAACAATCGTAGAGGTACCCTGGTCCGACCACAAATTGATCATTATCCAGATACCCATCAACATTGACCAGCCAGACAGAAGTCAACACACAAGCAACACCTCTAGAGCTGCTACCAGATGCTTTCGCCCCTTCGATAGGGAACACATCCTTTCGGAGATCCCATCACTCCTCAACTATAGCTCACCAGACCTTGATGAACTAATCTCTCAATGGAACTCCAGCCTGCTTGCCTTATCACAACGCTCAAACCCGAAAAATACAGCGAGGACAAAAAATAAAAGCTCCGCCCCATGGTTCTCCCCCGAGCTACGATCCTCTCTCGCACAACTACGGAGACTTGAACGCCGATGGCGCCGATCGCATTCAGAGGATGACCAGACTGCTTACCGCACCCACCTTGCAATACATCGTGAAACAATCACTACTAAAATGAGACAATACCACACCGACACCCTGAAAAGGTCTCTGAATAAACCACGGGACCTCTTCAACTTGGTCAAAGCCCTCTCAAAGGAACCATCTCCCGAACAACATAGCGAGATTCACCCGCAAGATTTTGCCGATTACCTGCAATCCAAGATCGTGCAAACTAACAAAGTGTCAGTAATTTCATACCAAGATCCGACGGGCCTATCCCCACTGAACATACTCTACACACCACCCACTGAACTTATCCAGAACACCATAGCATCCCTCAACACCTCTACTGCTCAGACTGACCCATGCCCAGCGTTTTGGATCAAGGAGCTACGTGATGTGTTCAGCCCTGTCATCGCAAATATAATGCAGATCTCCTTCACAACAGGATACTTTCCCTCTTCACTCAAGCAGACCTCCATTAGGCCCCTACTGAAAAACCCCAAACTAGACCCCCAAAGAGTTGACTCTTATCGGCCAATAGCCAGCATCCCTCTATTAGCCAAAATAATTGAGAAAGAGGCACAACGGCAAATTCAGGACCACATTGATGCTGCTGCTCCCTTAGACAACTGTCAACATGGCTTCAGAGAACATCATGGGGTCGAGACACTACTCACTACTCTATTCAACGACATCATCACAAGAATTGATAACGTCCGTCAAGGTTGTGTGCTTATATTCTTAGATATAGCCGCAGCATTCGACTCCGTCAGCCACGAAATACTCCTCGAAAGATTGAAAGAGAAGGGAATCTGCAACAGTGCACTAGAATGGTGCAAGTCTTATCTGGATGGCAGATGGCAATATGTGAAGTCTGGATCTGAAGAGTCAACACATTTCCATCAAAAGCAAGGGGTACCCCAAGGCTCCTCACTATCCTCCTTATTCTTCAATATTTACATGCAACCCATCTGCAATATCATAAGATCTTTCAATGTGAACTGCCTGATATATGCAGATGACATCCTCTTATACATGCCTTTCTCCACAACTCACATGGACCTAACCCCACTCACGGACTGCTTCAATGCAGTGTCAACCTGGCTCCAATCACAGAACCTACGCATCCAACATAGAAAAACTGAAGTACTATTCATCACCAGAGACCCCAACTTCACTCCCCCACCCCACGTCAGTGTCAAGGAAGCCGACCTGCAGACCAAAGAGGCAATAAAATACCTGGGAGCAACTGTCGATCAACGACTGGACATGAAAAGTCATATAAGCAATATTGTCAAAGCTGTCTATTTTAAAATCCGTTCACTCAAACACCTACGCTCACTGTTGGACCCAGAGGATTTCCGAACCATATATCAAGCGCTGATCCTGCCACATTTCGACTTTGCAAATGCCATCTTACAAGGGCTTCCCCAATCCACACTAGCCCCCTTACAGTTGGCCATGAATGCCGCAGCCAGAGTCATCTACGGAGCTTCCAGAAGCGACCACGTAACGCCCATTCTCAAACAGCTGCACTGGCTACCTATCCATGGGAGGATCACCTTCAAAACCCTTCTGTTAACATTCAAGGCAATCAAAGGCATTTCCTCCCCCTCACTCACGCATCTTTTCCACATGGTTCCCCCCAACAGATCTAGAAGAGCAACATCTGTCAACCTACTAATCACACCAAAGGCAGCGACAAAGTGCAACAAGACAACCACAAACAGAGCATGCAGTTTCTATATCCCCAGATGCTGGAATGCTCTACCCCCTGACATTAGAGCCATAACCAACTTATATCAATTCAGGAAGGCACTCAAAACCTACCTCTTCATCCAATATTTCCCAGACAACCTTTGAGCCTAGATTTCCCCCTCAAGAAATCACCCCTCTAGAGATACCCCCTTACTCATGATCTGATTTTACCTATCCTGCAGTGTAAATAGCTCATGTATATAGTTAACCCAGTTATCCAAGTTTCTTTTTCCCTGTTCAATGTAAAACCAGACACCTTGTCGTATGGTAGTTACGTTATGATGTGAACCGCGCTGATGCCGAATAGCGCGGTATATAAGAAACTGTAATAAATAAATAAAAATAAATAAATAAGCTCGATCTGTACTTGATCACAGGCAAGAGCCCAGGAAATATTCTTTCCCAATCTATATTCTGCATGTGCTAAGGTAACAATTTTCTGTTCTATAATGGGAGATATAAGAGCAAAGGTATCTACAACTACATTGGACAGTTTAGAGGAAGCTTCATTAATAATATGTTGTGAGGTAAAACCATCAGCAGCATGCTGAGCAGTGGATCCCATTTTATTACGGAGCACCTCTATATCAATTATATTAAGGGCACCCAGTGCAGTCCCTGTGCCACCTAAAATTGTATCAATTAATTCACGCTTGGGTCGAAATTGCTTGGCTCGGGGTGTTATTGACTGCATATCAAACCAAGTATTGAGCATTTGTATGTGGTTGGCAACAAACTGAGAGCAATTTGGATATTTGTGAGTAACTAGAAACAATTTGGGAAATAGATGCCAAGTAAGAAAATGGTATTCCACATCATATAAAACATCGTGTGGTGCATCATATTTAATCTGAAAGGGATGTCCTTCCTGAAATGGATGGATATCAGAAAGGTAGAGTACAGGAGGAGCAGAAGTGGTGGGAGGGGTGGGATGAGGGGTGGTAGGCAAACAAGATACATCCAAAGGGAATGAAGTCTCAGTGATGTGTTGTTGATCACTCACAATCCATGTATAAGTTATTTTCCAGGTACCTCTGTCCTGACAGGAAATATTGTACAAAATCAAAGCAGGAGGACCTAGAAAGTAATGTTCTGGAGGTGCCCTCAATTCTTGTGTCCTTTCTAGAGAAGTGGAAACTGGTGGCTCCCACTGTACTTGAGTGATGTTTAATGAATAGAACACTGGCTTGTCCTGTACAGAACAGAAACTCAGGATGACCAGATCCTTTCCTTCCAGGAAAGGTGGGGGTATTTCTTGATAACGATATACCCCACCTGTGGAGTTAGCCCAACCAATCGTGCATATTCGGATGATAGTTCCTGTAATGAGACTGGGGTAGACGAGAGCAGATACCAGAACAACAGGAAACCGAGACATAATAAAAGCTAACTTGTTTCACTCTACTAGGGAGTAAACTAATGCTCCCCACTTATACTATGTAACAACAGAAATAATGTTTACTACTTATTTACATAACTATTAGACACATGTCCATTATATAGGACACATCAACTATACAGCAGAAGTAAATAGTTACCATCCTCAAGCGACTTTTGTTTAGAAAGCAGTTGTCCGTGCTGTCTTCAGAGAGCAGCTGTCCGTGCTGTTTACAGAAAGCAGCTGTCCGTGCTGTCTTCAGGTGGTATCTGAAAACAAAGACTGATAAAACACGTATTACCCATATGGTTTCAACTGGGTGATGTGTTTCCAATACTGCTGGTTGTCGGGCATTAGGATTTGGTATAGGCTTGGGCCTAAGGTATCAGGAACTAAGTACGGTCCTTCCCACTTTGCAGTTCCAAAGGGGAGGTTTGGTCTAGGTCTCAGAATCATCACTTTACTCCCAACCTTGAGGGGCCTTAAATCAGAACCTTTTGCATGTACCTCCTGCAAATAATTTCTAGCTTTTTCTGTGTTAGCTAGCACAGTGGTCTGAATTTCTTTTAGATGTTCTTGCAGGGATTTCATCCACTCATTGGTAAGAATTACTGTCTGGTCCTCTGGAAGAAAAGGACTCAGCATATTTTCCCACCGTTGCATTGGCCTTTCCATTAAGGCTTCATAGGGTGCAAAACCTGTGGATTTATAGACATTAGCTCTGATACGCATAAGGACTAAAGGGAGCACCAGATCCCAATTTTTCCCGGTCAGATTAAGCATAGGGCTGAGGTGGGCCTTAATTGTTTGATTCATTCTTTCTACCTGCCCTGCTGCCTGTGGATGGTACGGAATGTGGAGTTGTTGTTCTATGCTTAGAAAATCAAACAATTCCTTGATAAGCTGAGAAACAAATGCAGGACCATTATCAGAATCAATAGTCTTGGGAATGCCCCAGCGTGTAAAAAATTGCATAGTTAGGATTTCTGCAGTGGTTCGAGCAGTTTGATCTGGGACAGGGAATGCTTCTACCCAATGAGAAAAGAAATCCACAACAGTGAGTAAAAATCTATTTTTCCTAGCTGTTAATGGGAGATGATCTATTTGCAATCTCTCAAATGGGCCACGAGGAGGTGCTCTCATTAACTGTCCCCTTCTCTTTTTAGGTTGCCTCCCAAATGAAGCACAGATTACACAGGAGGAAACATGATCCTGTATATCGTGTTTCATTTCTGGCCACCATACCAACCTATTGAGGATAGTCTGCATTTCTTCTGCTTTAGGGTGTCCCATAGGACCTGCACCATGAACCCAATGCATCCACTCTTTACCTCGAGCTCTAGGGTTAGCTATAACCAAGCCTTCCTCTCTTTTTGCACATAGAATGTCTTTCTCTATAGCGAGTGTGAGAAAGGGTGTGTGCTGATATAGGTTATCTGGGGCGTCCTGCACAAGCTTCCTCAAATTGGAAAGCTCAGGGTCCTTTGTCTGCAGTGCTACGAAGTAATCTGGTGGTATTATCTGATCATAATCTGTGGAACGTGTAGCAATAGCAACCATGCGTGTCTGCTCATACCAGGGCCATATAAGGCCTACATGGCATGCTTCCTTGGCTAGTGAGTCTGCTAATGTGTTTCCTTTCACTAAAGGGCCTTTCTTCCTATGTGCCTTTACTTTAACTAAATGTACTCTCTGAAACTTCTCACTCAGTTCTTGTGCCATAGTCCACAGTGATGAATTTTTCACTGTGGACCCATCTGTAGATTTAAATTTATTTGCCAGCCACCAGGGTAACAGGGCAATGGCACTTTTAAAGACATAATCGGAATCTAAAATGATTTGTATCTCTGGGTGTGAATCCTGATATTGTTGCATACAAGCTACAAAAGCAGCCAGCTCACAGTACTGTGCTGACGCTGACCCACAGGAATACTGTCTCTGCAGTACCACTTGGTTACTTGGGTCCAATTGTACAATTGCAAAACCTGCTAGTCGCCTGCCTCCTTCACATTGGCTACTACCATCAATATATACTGTAGGAAGAAAAGGTGAAATTTTGTCTAGTCCCAGTTCCCTAAAGATCATGTGATTGGGGGCACTGGGTGAGGACTGACAGTCATGAGGTTGCCCCTCCAGCAAAATTCCAGCCACTTGCACGTTAGGTTCTTTCAACAATTCAAACTTTACATTCTGCGCTTGTAACATGAGAGTCCACTGGACTATTCTCTCAATCCTAATCTTGCTACATGCTAACTTTCCCTCTACAATGAATTTGAGGGGGGTGTGATGGCTGCATATGTATGTGGTTTGAGCACCAATGATGTATGTAAATTTCTGCATAGCAGCATAGGAAGCCAGTACATGTTTTTCACAGTTTCCCATTTTGAGTTCAGGAGAAGTGAGAACTCTGGAACAGAAGGCAATAGGGCGATCTACTCCTCCTAGGCGTTGTGTTAGAGCTGCACCTATACTGTTCTCTCCAACTACAGGGTACAGGAAAAAAATGTTGTGTGTGATCTGGGTGTGCAAGAACAGGAGCAGAAGTCAGAATATGCTTTAATTTAGTTACAGCTTCTGTATGTTCTTCCTCCCAAACATAACTTTTACTTTTTAGCAGGGAGTAAAGTGGAGCTGCCACTTCAGCATAATTGTGCATGAAGTCACGACAGAAACCAGTGAGCCCTAGAAATGACTGGAGTGATTTCTGATCTGTAAGAAGTGGAAGTTTCTGTATCAGCTCTATCCTCTGAGAATCTACAGATTTACCATCCTGGCCAATAGTAACCCCTAAAAAGGAAACCTGTGATTTGCACAGTTGAGCCTTGGCAGGATTAACTTTAAGACCAGCTTGTAAGAGGGCTTTTAAAACTTCTCTTACATGATTCCAGTGTACAGCTTCATTCTCAGACTGAATCAGAATGTCATCTACATACTGAATTATATTATCTCTGCAAGACAATAGTGACAGGGCTTCCTGCATGTATTTATGAAATATCGAGGGGGAATCCTTATATCCCTGTGGAAGCACAGTCCATGCATATTGTTTATTCAGCCACTGAAATGCTGTTTTGTACTGGCATTCAAGGGCCAGGGACAGACTCCAAAACCCATTGGATATGTCTAAAACAGAGAAAAATTTACATTTGGGGTTCAGTTTAGAGATCATTTCAGGGTATGAGGCTACCACGGGCACTACAGATTTTGAAACTTGATTCAGGGCATGGAAGTCCATAGTGAGCCTGAAGGAACCCCCCGGTTTAACTATCGGCCAGGCTGGTGAATTGCATGTGGAAGAAATAGGTCTAATCAGACCCCTCTCCTCCAGTATCTTCGCAATTTTAGTCACTGGTTCTATAGCCTGATGAGGTACTGGGTATTGTTTCTGTGGTGGAGGATCCTCGCCTTCCAAAAGTATTTCTTTGTGCATTTTCCCACAATCTAACTTGTCTTGAGCCCAGACTGGAATATCAGCCACCTCTGAGGGAATTACACAAAGATCATACTGATGAGCTGCCTTAGTGCACTGAGGGGTCTGTTTACTAAAGGCCGGTGTTGTGCGGTCCACGGTACCGAGCGGGTGCCGTATAAGGAGTGGGCGTTCCGTCGTGAAGAACAGAAGCTGTGATTGACAGATGCGCTAAGGTGCGCGGCGCCCGTGTGGTTAGTGCCCTGTGACATTACGGCGTTTGATCTGTGCACATAGATCACACTGCTCACGGTTTTTGGGCTTCCACTATTGTGCTGCACATTGCTGACGGAAACGGTTTCTTTTCCCTGCACAGCACCTCTAACGCGAGTGTTTCACTGGCGGTAAAGTTCTTTGCAGATTCGGGCACGCTCCTGTGCGGCGAGTCTCTCCCCTCCCACATTCCGCCCACTGACCCCGTCTCTCTGCCCCTAGGGGGCCTTCCTCCGCCCTCATTTCGCCTTGGCACGCCTCTTTCGCACATTACCGCCCCGCAAACGTGCGCGTTTTCGGCGCACGTGTGCGGGGCCCGTTAATGTGACCCGCACGTGTACGGGGCGTTTAAGAGCACTTAAATGCATCATTTTAGGGCGCTCAGGTGCGCCCCGCACAGGTGCGCCGTTTAGTAAACATGCCCCTGAGTTGCTAACTGCATGGGAATGACTTCATGTACTAAAGAAGCACTTGAAGTTCCTGAATACTGCCACAATTTAAGATTAGCCATATCCACCACCAAATTTAACTGGTTGAGAACGTCAATTCCAATTATTTCTTTTGGTGTGTTCACTATAGTGGAGGCAGTGGTTTCTAACATTTCCTTGTTTTGTTCACTGTGCACAGGGATACCCCATTTAACTGGGATAGCCACACATTTGGAAGCTGTGTCATTAATTCCTTGAATTTCATAAATTTCCATATTTTTCTGATCTGCAGTGGGAGAAGCTCTGTTTGTAAAACTAATTCCAGCCCCTGTGTCAATCAAAGCTAGTTTATCCTGACCCCCTATTCTACTGATAACATTGGGGCATCCACAAGAGTCCAGTATCAAGGATGTTACAAGCTTTAAACTGTATTCTGGGCCTGTATCTGTTTCATCATCCAGAGGCTCTGGAATTGAGTCCTCTGCTGAGAGAAAGGAGGCAGGCTGGGCTATGAAGGCTTGAGACATTTTGATATCTGAACTCAAGAGGTCAGGACATCCCTATGCACTAGCCTTGTGTTTGTCCTGAGCTGCTTGTAAGTCCTGTTTTAATTTATCTATTTCTATCTGCAGTATGTGTTTTGTCTTGTTCCCATTTAATTTTCTCCTTTTCTAATCCATCTCTCTGTGCTTTGAGTTCTTGAAAGGGGATGTAACCTGAGGAATTTCTAAAAGTACCTCTGCTTTGTCCTCTCCAAGGTGTCTGTCCCCTGTATCCTTTGTCTGTGTTTTTTGTGTATTGGGAGGATCCCTCAGCTTGCCACTTCCATGCTTCTGATACTGTTATGACCTGCGAGGGCTGGATCTTCCAAACAGACCCAATTCTGAGCATTAAAGTATCAAAAGGGGTTGCTTTAGGATCTTCAGAAAATAACAGAAGGTGTTTTGTAATCTCAGGGGATAGCAATTCTAATAAAAATGTTTTATGTGTGCTCTCCCCATAATCTTCTGCATTGGGCCAGGACTCCTGCTCATCAAGAACTGCTTTTAAAATCCAGGCTCTATATGCAAACTCTTCCAGTGTATCATATGGTAGAGGTGAAACAATTTTAAATACTTGCATTGGGGAACAGTGAAATAGCTTCTCAATGCCCCTTTTAACCAACTGGTATGGGTGGGTGAGAGAGCCAACTTTATAATAGTGTGGCCCCAGAGCCAGATGCATAAGTCTATCAAAGTCTGATTGTTTTCTTCTGTATTTCCGTAGACCCCAGTGAATCAGAATATCAGTGGCCCATTTGCACCAGTCATTAACATTAAAAGGCATAGGGCCAGTTTTCTCAACTATTCTTTCCATGTCTCTATCTTATAAGAACATAAGAACATAAGATATGCCATACTGGGTCAGACCGAGGTCCATCAACCCCAGTATCCTGTTTCCAACAGTGGCCAATCTAGATCATACGTACCTAGCAATATCCCCAAAAGACACAGGTTCCACAATGCTTGTACTGGGTCAAGCATTGATATCCTGGGTCCCTTTTTAATAGTGGTTTATGGACCTTTCCTCCAGGAACTTGTCCAAACCTTTTTTAAACCCAGCTATACTAACAGCCCTTACTACATCCTCCAGTAACAGATTCCAGAGTTTGATTACACGTTGAGTGAAAAAAATATTTCTCTTATTTGTCTTAAATAGTTTACCCTGTAGCTTCATTACATGTCCCCTAGTCTTTCTATACTCTGATAGCGTAAACATTTGATCCACGTTTATCCGTTCCACTCCATTCATTAATTTATAGACCTCTATCATATCTCCCCTCAGCCGTCTCTTCTCCAGGCTAAAGAGCCCTAACCTTCTTAGCCTCTCTTCATAGGAGTAGCCTTCCATCCCCTTCACCAATTTGGTGGCTCTTCTCTGTACTTTTTCTAATAACGCTATGTCCTTTTTAAGATACGGTGACCAGAATTGCACACAATATTCAAGGTGCGGTCGTACCATGGAGCGATACAGAGGCATTATAACATCCTTTGTTTTATTCTCCATCCCTTTCCTTATGATACCTAGCATTCTATTTGCTTTCTTGGCTGCCGCTGCACACTGGGCGGAGGGTTTTAACATGTTATCCACGATGACTCCTAGATCTTTTTCCTGGGTGGTGGTTTCTAATGTGGAGCCTTGCATCGTGTAACTATAGTGTGGGTTGTTCTTTCCTAGGTGCATAACTTTGTACTTGTCCACATTAAATTTCATCTGCCATTTGGATGCCCAGTCTTCCAATTTATCCAGATCCTCCTGCAGTTTTCCACAATCCTCTAGGTTTTAACAACTTTAAACAGTTTTGTGTCATCTGCAAATTTGATAACCTCACTAGTTATTCCCTTTTCCAGGTCATTTATGAATATGTCAAAAAGCAGCGGACCCAGTACAGATCCCTGGGGTACTCCACTATTCACCTTTTTCCATTGGGAATATTGGCCATTTAGCCCTACCCTCTGCTTTCTATCTTTTAACCAGTTCCCGATCCACAATAGTACACTGCCTCCTATCCCATGACTTTTTAGCTTCGCCAAAAGTCTCTGATGGGGGACTTTGTCAAAAGCTTTCTGAAAGTCCAGATACACTATATCAACCGACTCACCTTTGTCTACCTGTTTATGCACACCTTTAAAAAAACATATCAGATTAGTTAGACAAGATCTTCCTTGTCTAAAGCCATGTTGGCTGTCTCCCATTAGGCCATGACTATCTACATGCTGTGTAATTTTGTTCTTTATGATGGTTTCTACCATTTTCCCTGGTACTGACGTCAGGCTCACCGGTCTGTAATTTCCCTTTTTAAAAATTGGTGTTACGTTGGCGACCCTCCAATCTTCAGGTATTACAGATGATTTTAATGAAAGTTCACAGATTACACAGGTACACTACCAAAAAACTGCCTCCAGTTTTGCAACTGATTCCTATAGATTTTGGGGTGCTGAATCCAGGAAAAATAGCCAACATGTTCCATCACATCACGTTTTCTTGCAAAATTAGATTTCTTACCCATATAAGGAATGTTCACATAATTTCTTTTTAGCCGACTGCAGTTTATTTTCTTGGCCCAAAATAGAGGTTGTAATGGTTAACTAACTAGAAACACTCCCTCATGATATTTTAGAGTGTTTTGTATTCATTTTATACATTAACAGGACAATTGGGAGGCGGGGGGCTAAATGCAGTACTCGCGCTGGCGCATGTTCTTTCCTGTTCGCCTCGCCTCGTTCGCTCACTCAAACACGGTGGTTGCGACATGAACGTTCCTGTCAAATTTCAGTTTCTTGCAAGTTCATTATTACCTTTTGTTTGCTCAGTCGTAATCCAGCTTTATTCCGAAGTGGTTCACTACAGTTGTAGTTTGCAGTGCTGTGTATTTGTGATGGCTCACAGAGCCAGAGGTTGCGTCAACTCTCCGGACAGTTTTTGTTTTATTTGTGGGGAATATACCATGAAAAAGCGGCAGAGGAACATTTCTGCATTTATTTAAAAAGTATATTTCGCCTATTTCGGTTTGAAGTTAGGCGATCAAGACAAGCCGTGGGCTCCTCACAAAGTGTGCAAGACATGTGAGGAAGATCTACGCTTATGGATGAAAGGTAAAAAACAAGCATTTCGTTTCGGAATACCTATGATGTGGCGTGAACAAAGAGACCACAGCAGTGACTGCTATTTTTGCTCTTGCATTGTGAAGGGATACAACTTAAAAAATAAGAATGTAATAAGTTACCCCAACCTTCCCTCAGCAATTAGGCCTATGCCTCATAGCAACGAAGTACCTGTGCCTGAACCACCAAAATCTTTGGATCGTATTTGTGTGGACGGTTCTGATCATGATGAGACTCATCAGATGGCTTTTCCCGATGAGTCCAGTACTTCCGAGTTTGAAACTGAACCAGATCCGAAACCTGAACTTTTCTCTCAAGCTGAATTGAATGATTTAGTCCGGGATTTAGGACTCCCAAAAGATGCTGCCCAACTGCTAGGTTCTCGGCTTAAACAGAAAAATATATTGTCACCAGGAACAACTTTTTATTGGTACCGCAACCGCGAGACACAATTTTTGAAGTATTTCAGCAAAGAGGAAGATTTGGTATTTTGCAACAATATATACGGAGTGATGGAAAAGTTTAAACTCAAGTATGATCCTGCTGAATGGCGGCTGTTCATTGATTCATCAAAAGACAGCATAACAGGTGTTCTTCTTCATAATGGCAACACATTCACTTCAGTTCCTATTGCTCACTCTGTTATTCTCCAAGAAAAATACGAGAATTTGGCCCTGATTCTTCAGAAGATTCGTTATGATGAGCACAAGTGGATGATTTGTGGAGACTTTAAAATTCTATCCATGCTATTAGGGCAGCAATCCGGTTTCACCAAATATCCCTGCTTCCTTTGCTTGTGGGATAGCCGGGCCCGCGACCTACACTGGGGGAAAAAAGACTGGCCAATTCGGGAGTATTTGAGACCCGGTGAGAAAAATGTTCTTCATGAGAGCTTGGTACCTCGTGATAAAATTCTATTACCACCTCTCCACATTAAGTTGGGTCTCATTAAGCAATTCATCAAGTCCCTTCCAGAAGATGGTGAGTGCTTTCAGTACCTTTGCTCAAAGTTCCCCCGACTTTCTGAAGCAAAGCTAAAGGAAGGAGTGTTTGTTGGCCCTGATATAAGGAAACTCATTTCAGATGGAGCATTCGCTGAAACGATGTCTGAGAAGGAAAAAGAAGCCTGGGATTCCTTCAAGGATGTTGTTCTCAAATTCTTGGGGAACAGGCGGGATGAGAACTATAAGGATATTGTTGCCAGGATGCTCAATGCCTTCAAAGAACAAGGCTGTAACATGAGCCTGAAAGTCCATTTCTTGCACTCCCATGTGAACTACTTTCCCGAAAACCTGGGGGCGTACAGTGAAGAACAAGGTGAAAGGTTTAACCAGGACATCAAGGACGCAGAGAGAAGGTACCAAGGAAGATGGAACACCACTATGATGGCTGATTTCTGCTGGTTGCTGCTGCGGGAAACCCCAGATGAAAAATACGCCAAGCAGCGCACCAAGAGAAGCATTCGGGGGAAGAAGAAACGGGCCCACCAGGAGATTGATTGACCCAAGAATGACTTTAAAATCTAAACTGTGTTGACAAATATCGTGTTTTTACTAAACTTTGAAATAAAAATTTGCTAGTTATTACCACAGTGTCGGATCTCATTTATTAGAATTTTATTTTCACACCATCGGGTGTTTGTCTTCATGTATTGCAATGGTGCGGTTTGCGTTTTCTATTCTTACATACATACCTGTACAACATTTTTTGCACATTTCTTTGCTTTGCTTTGTGTCTAACCTCGCTCTTATATGCTCAATGTTTGTGCACATGTATGTGACTGTTTTAAGTGCAGACAATTTGGCTACCATCACAGTGTGTTTTGTTGACATTACTCTATTCTTATGTGCTGCCTTGTTACAATTTTCTTTATTCTTATTTGAATAACTACTAAACAATTAGTATAAAGAATTCATCCAAGAAACCTTTATCTCGATCGCACTCAATCTGAAACGTTCACCTCAAACTGCTAACCCAATGTAGCAAAAACTCTGTACGTGATGGAGCAAATTGGTTACCAGATTTGGATTCAGCGCACCAAAAAACGTAAAAATCAATCAAAACATTAGAGGCAGTTTAAAAAAAATTTTTTTTAGTGTACCTGTGTTACCAATAGCAGGTCTGCAATCTCATATTTCAGTTCTTTCAACACTCTGGGATGTATACCATCCGGTCCAGGTGATTTGCTACTATTCAGTTTATCAAATAGTTGTAATATATCTTCCCGGTGTAGCGATATTTCTCTCAATTCCTCTGCAGTATCACCTTTAAATACCACTTCAGTCTTGGGTAACATCCCTACATCTTCCTCAGTAAAGACCGAAGCAAAGAATTCATTCAGTCTCTCTGCTATAGCCTTGTTTCCTCTTACTGCCCCTTTTACCCCTCTATCATCTAATGGTCCAATTGACTCTCTCACAGGCCTTTTGCTACGAATGTACTTGAAAAAGTCTTTATTTCGTGTTTTTGCTTCCGTAGCAAGTTTCTTCTCAAATTCCTGCTTTGCCTGCCTTATCAATGCTTTGCATTTAACTTGCCAGTGCTTGTGCTGTTTCCAGTTTTCATCATTTGGCTCTTTTTTCCATTTCCTGAAGGTTGCTTTTTTGGCAGCAACAGCTTCTCTGACCTCCTCACCTTTAAACCATGCTGGCAGTTTTTTGGACTTTCTTCCACTTTTCCTAATGCGTGGAATACAGCTGGTCTGGGCTTCGAGGATAGTATTTTTAAATAACACCCAAGCTTGCTGTAAGTCTTTAACCTTTGGAACTGCTCCTTTTAGTTTTTTCCTAACTATATTCCTCATTCTATCATAGTCTCCCTTTTGAAAGTTAAAAGGTAGTACTGTGGATGCCTTTACTATCTGTCCTCCACTAATTAAATCAAACATGATCATACTATGATCACTATTGCCAAGTGGTCCCAACACCCTTATTTCTTGCACCAGATCTGGCGTTTCACTAAGGACTAGGTCCAGTATGGCTTCCCCTCTGGTCGGTTCATGAACCAGCTGCTCCAAGAAGCAGTGATTTATTCCATCTAGAAACTTTATCTCTTTAGCTTGTCCTGCTGTGACGCTGACCCAGTCGATACCGGGGTAATTGAAATCACCCATTATTACTACTCTGTTGTGACTTTTGTTAGCTTCCTTGATTTCTTTGAGCATTTCATCATCCATTTGTTCATTCTTGCCAGGCGGTCGATAGTATACTCCAACTGCCATCACCTTCCCCTTCATAAATGGAATTTCAATCCATAGAGATTCTACAGCAAATTTTGTTCCCTGCAAAACTTTAATCCTTTCTGACTCAATGCCCTCTCTAACATAGAGCGCAACCCCTCCACCAATTTGATCAGCTCTATCATTACGATATAGTGTGTATCCAGGTATCACAGTGTCCCACTGGTTATCCTCCTTCCACCATGTCTCTGAGAGTGCAATCATATCTAACCTCTCATTTAGTGCTATATATTCTAACTCTCCCATATTATTGTTTAGACTTCTAGCATTGGCATACAAGCATTTTAGAGACTGTATTTTATTCATATTAATCTGGCTATTGGTAGGCAGGGGTTATTTGGAATCTTTGTGCTCTGTCTGCTCCTTACTCAAGGGCATTTGGGCTACTATACTCCCTTTTGGAACCTCACTGCTTTTGGTAGTATCCTTCAAGGACACCTATGTCCGAACCATGCACTCCTGGGTGACTGTCGGCTTTCCCCTAATTTCTAGTTTAAAAGCTTCTCTATCTCTTTTTTAAAGGTTAATGCCAGCAGTCTGGTCCCATCCTGATTAAGGTGAAGCCCATCCCTTCGGAAGAGCCCCCCCTTTCCCCAGAATGTTCCCCAGTTCCTAACAAATCCAAAACCCTCATCCTTGCACCATTGTCTCATCCACGCATTGAGACTCCGGAACTCTGCCTGTCTTTTGGGTCCTGCACGTGGAACAGGAAGCATTTCGGAGAACGCTATCCTGGAAGTTCTGGATTTCAACTTCCTACCTAAAAGCTTAAATTTAGCCTCCAGAACCTCCCTACCACATTTTCCTATGTCATTGGTACCAACATGTACCAAGACAGCAGACTCCTCCCCAGCACTATCTATGATCCTATCTAGGCGGTGCGTGAGGTCCGCTACCTTCGCACCAGGCAGGCATGTTACCAGGCGATCCTCACGTCCACCAGCCACCCAGCTATCTACATTCCTAATGATTGAATCACCAACTATAACAGCTGTCCTGACCCTCCCCTCATGGGGACATGGCCCTGGAGAAACGTCCTCGGTGTGAGAGGGTTTTACATCACCTGGAGGACATGTCCTAGTTACAGGATCACTTCCTGCCACACCAGGGTGATGCTCTCCTGTCACGTGACCTCTCTCCTCCATGGCGACAGGGATGCTGCCAGACTGAGGTGGGACTTCAGGACTATATCCCTGTAGGTCTCGTCCATGTACTTCTCTGTCTTTCTTATGTCTTCCAGGTCTGCTACTCTAGCCTCTAGAGAATGGACTCGTTCCCTGAGAGTAAAGAGTTCTTTGCACTTAGTGCATACGTAAGACCTCTCACCAACTGGGAGAAAATCATACATGTGACACTCAATGCAAAAGACCGGAGAACCCCCATCTCGTTGCTGGGCTTCTGTCTGCATCTTAGTTTAAAGCTTGTGTTTAGGTCTTTTAAATTCTGTATATAATAAGGATTGGTGTGGATGCTTAAAGCAATAAAAGTGTATCTAATACCCCTAATACACCTTGTGTACCTGAAGCTTAAGTAATTAATCTCAGGTCCTCTGTGTATGACTGATTTGGATAACGAGCTGCACCTGAGAGCAGCCCCTTTCCTCTAAGATATGCAAGTACCTATAAAACTACAATTACCCCAGGGGTGGGTGGGTGCTGGGGAGGGAGGGAGGGAGATAAGTCCTATTAAAGAGGGCAGTTACAAGGTACCCTGTCCTGAACCCTCAGCAGGGGGAAGGGGGTACCACACAAAGCCCAGTTAGTTGAGAGAGGCAAGGTAAGTTATAGTTGAGAAGGCTGAACTAGCACACCACTAAGACAAACAATAAATAATTAAATAAACAGTTAGACAAACAATAAATAATTAATAAACAGCTAGAACTCACAGCAAGGTGTCACAGGAGACAAATATCCACTTCTCTAGCAGAGCACTGTAAAAAGCACTGCTCTTCTCTGATCAGAGAAAGGCAGACTAAAACAGACTATGCACACGTGGAGGAAACAGGAAGAAGGCTACACAATACCTCAGCGGGGGCGGGGGGGAGGATTCACTCAGGCAGGCTAGGACAGGAAAAAAAGTTTAACACACAGCAGGTTCTGGGGAGAGAGATTTAATTTAAAATGAACAGTTAACCTGGCTACCACACAAAGCCCAGTTAGTTGAGAGAGGCAAGGTAAGTTATAGTTGAGAAGGCTGAACTAGCACACCACTAAGACAAAAAATAAATAATTAAATAAACAGACAAACAATAAATAATTAATAAACAGCTAGAACTCATAGCAAGGTGTCACAGGAGACAATCTTTTAAATTGTCCTGCAGCATCACTTTAACTGGTGCTCTGAGTTCAGTACTGGGTGTCATGTCTGAGTCATCTGAATTATCCTCCTGACACAGATCCTGATTATTGCTCTGTTCTGGCTGAGATAAACTATTAGGATTTTCTTCTTGTGATTCATCTTTATTTTTTCCATTCCTAAGTCCAGCTATGCATACTTTTGTATTCTTTTGTTTCTCAATAGCTTGGATGCATGGCTTATAGGGTGTGTCATAGGCATAGGGTGCTGAGGGAGAAATGGGTGTTGGCCAGGGCGTATATTTCTTTTGTCTTTCAGAGGCCAATTGATCCTTAATGTGCCTCAATTCAAGTTTAAGTGCTTCTAATTGCTCACTAACAGTTATAAAAGAATTTGTGGCTTGTATCACCTGAGTCCTTTGTATGGCAATGCAACTTTGTGCCTCCTCAAGGTCTTTGGTCAATTGGGTACAATGAGAAGTCAGTTCAGTATTGTCCTGTTTCATGCTAATGAGCCCACTGCACATGCCTTGGATAAAAAGGCATTTTCTTTTATTTGTTTTCTTTTTGAATTCTTGATAATGGTTTAACATTTGTCTTTGAATATTATACCATGATGACTCAGAGAATTCACCTTCAAAGGGACCACCTTTCCTCTTACAGTATGTCAGTACTATTTGTTTCAGTTCTTTAAAATCAAAGGCTTCCATATTTGAGACTGCAGAAAGACTGTAGTTGGACTATCTCAAATGTGCAACCTTGGAAGGAGGAATGCTCACTTTTATGAAGAAGTGAGACTTAGAATTATAGTTGGAATGGCATAAATTTAATGGGTGTTCAGTAAAGAGTAAAGACCATGCCTTGAAATTATACCTATTCAATGAGGGACTGTTTACCTGTGTACCACTTCCAAACTAAAGCTTGAATATCTCTCTGTCTTTTCTTAGCAGCTCAAATACTAGAGAAAAATCTGTGCCTTGTAACAAACCGTAACAAGCCTCTACCTACAACTAAGAAAATTGCAAGGCACTCTATGTAATGTCCCTAGGTGTAGGTAATATTAAAATTCTGGATTATTACAGAGCCTTTTGACAATAAAAATCTCACCTTGTCTAACCCACAAAACAAAGGTATCACTGGAACTTTTCACTAAATCCAGCCTGTAACCAAAATTGTCAATTGTACATGGTCACAAGGGCTTTTGATTTTCCTGTCGCACCCTGTCTGAAATCCACTTTAATGTATCAAACAAAATTATTACTTACCCAACTGGAGATCTGCTGTGAAGTCTGAGATGGTCCCCATAAAATGTAATCTTCTGAATATGTAATCTTCTGGTCTATTCTCTGTTTGGTCCTGGGTTCATTTCACAGAGACAGTAGGGTAAGCAGCATAAATAAGACAACCAAAACTGGTGTAAGAGTTTTATATCGAAATAGGCTTATTACATAGGTACAGAACAGAGTTAGGAGTTTGTTAGAAAGCTGCTTCAGTTTACTTAAATGAATCTGTGTGTGTGTGTGTGTGTGTGTGTGTGTGTGTGTGTGTGTGTGTGTGTGTGTGTGTGTGTGAGAGAGAGAGAGAGAGAGGTAAGAAAATGTGGGTCAGAGCCTCATAGTAAGAAGAATAGGGAGAGAAAGAGAGAACAAGGGGGAGGGGAGAGAATTGGGTGTCAGAGCCTCATGGCAAGGTGTGTCCGATGAAAATAGGAAGAGAGAGAGAAAGAGGAAGTATTTCTGTCCTTTATAGTGAATTTTCTCTAGCACCTCCCTTTGAGGTCTGCTATTGTTTCCAGTCACCTCCCTTTGAGGTCTGCTATTCTTGATTTAGCAAGGAGGGGCTGCAGACCAATCCCATCAGGCCCGGAGACAGACATCACCAGGGGGTCAGAGTTAATCTCATCTTGTAAACTATCCTCATTAAGTTTTGAGACTGATATCACCAGAGTAACAAAGCTGCTTGAAATCCAAGTTCTGGGAACAGCCATGACACCTATGCTAAGCATAATGTCATGTTGATGTATACTGACAAAGAGAGTCAGAAGAGGAGCGGGCTTTGAGCCAAATGCACTCAGCTGTGTGGGCATGGGAGCAAAAGTAGCGGGTAGTTGAAGACAGCCAGGGCTGAGGTATAGTGTACCTCAAAGGACCTAAGATAGGGGGAGCAAGAGAATTCAGAGCAGAGGAGAGAGCAGTATTATAGGAAACTATAGCCTCATCAACCGAGTTAGAAGATAAAGTGGAAGAGAGAGGTGATGAGAGAATAGTGGAGAGTGCTAATGGTTCAATAGCATGAAGATTCCTGAAAAGTTAGGAGGAGACTGGCAAGATTTAGGTGGGGAGTGATGAAGAGTGAAGCTAACCAGGTGATGGTCAGATAAAGGAAGAGCTGAGATATGGAAATTAGAGAGTAGAGAAGAAAACAAGGTCAAGGCAATAGCCGTGCTGATGAGTGAGGGCAGAAGAGCAAAGCTGAAGGTTAAATGAGGTGGTAAGGGAAAGGACTTTGGAAGCATTGGGGTCAGAAGGGTTATCAACATGAATGTTGAAGACACCAAAAACAAAGGAAGGGGAAAAAGAATCATGAAATAAAGAAAGCCATGAGTCAAAGTCAGAGAGAAAGATAGAGGTGGACTTGTCAGGTGGTCTATAGATAGCAGCTATCTGGAGAGGTAAGGGATTAAAAAGGTGGATGGAGTGGACTTCATAGGAGGAAAAGGAGTGAGAATGAAGTAGAGGGAAGGGTTGAAATTGGCAGGAAGGAGAAAGCAGAAACCCCACACCACCACTGCGGCCAGTGGCATGAGGGGTGTGCGAGAATTGGTAGCCACCGTGAGAGAGGGCAGCGATCGAAGCAGTCGCATCAGGGAGAGGCCAGTTTTCAGTAAGAGCTAGAAGTTGAAGAGAGTTAGAAATGAAGAGATCATGAGTAAAGGGGAGTTTATTAGCTATGGAATGAGCATTCCATAAGACTCAAGAAATGGGGAGATAGAAGGGAGAAAGGAGAGGAATATGGATGAGGTTAGAGCGGTTGGGTGAGGAGCAGGAGTAAGAGAAAAATCTCTTCTAATGCTAACTCCAGACTTCGATCCTTTCACATTGTTGCTCCTTATGCCTGGAATAAACTTCCCCTATCTCTACATCAAGTCTCTTCTCTCTCCCTTTTCAAATCCTTGCTAAAAACGTACCTCTTTGAGACTGCTTTCGGACTATAATCTTTGTTTTCCTTGTGTCTCCTCTTCTCTTTGACTTCATTCTTCTTGTATTGTCATGCCTGTTTGTCTTTTAGATTGTGAGTTCTTTGAGCAGGGACTGTCTTTCTTTGTGTTTGTACAGTGCTGCGTATGCCTTGTAGTGCTTAGTAAATGAATACTAATAATATTCATAATGAAAAAAGGAGAAGGAGAAGAAGAGTGCAAGGCATAGAGAGGATGGAATGGTGGAAACAAGGATGAGATTGTTTGAGAGAGATGGGAGAGGAATGAATGAGAGGAATAAAAAGGTGAAGTTCAAGAAATGAGGTAAAGGAGGAAGACAAGATAGGAAGAGAAATGGGAAAGGCAGAGAGAGGGTGATAAGGAGGGGGGATTTGAGTTGAAGGTGAGAGGGAAGAAGGTTAAGGAGCATCAGAAAAAGGAAGAAAAAGTGGTATGGTGCCATAAGAAATGGAGGTGAGAATTCCAACCTAAGATGAGGGGTGATGATGGGGATGGGGATGGAGAAAGAGGGGAGAGATGAAGGAAAAATTCAGATAATATGTAAAAGCAATATCTAATCAAAACATTTGAAAATACTTAGTTTGTAAGATTATTTATTTATTCATTTAACAGATTTTATATACCGTTTTTCTGCAAGGCAAAATGGTTTACATTGAACATAAAAGGAACGTTTACATGGAACGGTTAAAACTATGTACAGGTAATTTTGGTATAGATGATACAATGTTACATGAAACAAAAGTACTGGCCTGGAGTCTGTGTGGTGAGGCGTTGAGTTTGTCTAATTGGGGAAAGGGCTGTGTGAGGGGAGTAGGGAGATGTGGTAATGGTGAGGAGTGCAGGAGGGTTAGGGGGGGTGAGTGGTAGACATGTTGAGAGGGTTCGGGGTAAAATCTTGCAGGGGATTTGTGGCAGTGGATGCATTAAAATGTTCTTTGAAAAGAAAAGTCTTGAGGTGTTTGTTGAGGAGGTTGTGGGATTGGATAGCCCGTATGGTGTGTGGGGGGGGGGGGGAGTTTGTTCCAGTTGTTAGGGGAGTAGAATTGGAAGGCTCTTGTGCAGGTGCGTTGAGGTTTTTTGAAGCTCTGTGCGGGAAGAGAGAGGAGGTTTGCTGTGTTTTGGCCTGAGTCTGTTGTTGTTGGGGCGCTCGATTAGTAGTTCTAGCTGTTCCACCGTAGTGTTGGAAAGGGCTCTGTGGGTGAGGATGATGGTCTTAAACCTGATGCAGGATGCAATTGGTAACCAGTGTAGAGATTTCAGTATAGGCGTGATGTGGGAATGCCTGGTTGCTCCAGCAATGAGATGTGCAGCTGTGTTCTGGGCTAGCTGTACAGGGGTGATGGTGGTCTTAGGATGGAGTTGCAGTAGTCGATGAGAGGGATGATGGAGGCTTGACAGACTGTATGGAAGCTATCGTAGGGTAGAAGAGATCAGAGGTTATGCAGGGTTCTGATTTTGTAGTAGATGTTTTTAGTGATGATTTGGATATAAGGCTGGAAGTTCAAGAAGTGGTCCAGGGTTACACCAAGGTACTTGATCTGAGGTTTGACTTGTATTTCAGTGTTACCCAGTTTGATGCTCTGTGGGGGGTTGAAGCTGGGATCTCTAGAGATGTAGGGAAGCTCTGTTTTGCTGCAGTTGATTGTGAGATTGTGCAGCTGTAGCCATGCGGTGACCTCTGTGAAGCAGGTAGCAATGGTGGAGTAGTCAGGGGAGGTGGTGTTGAACGGGGTGAAGATCATTATGTCATCCGCATAGAGATGGTATCCGACATTGAAACTTTGGAGGATGTGACAGAGGGGCTTGATAATGAGAATAAGTAAATAAAATTCTGTACTATTTAAGGGCAATCTTTTCTGCTCATGAGTCAAATAATTGCCTGGTACATATAAATTAAGAAAGAAATCATTAGAGACAGACATCATTCTTAGCAAGGTAGAAGGTCAACGCAAAAGAGGAAAGCCAGCAATGAGATGGATCGATACAATAAGAGCAGCTAGGGGTGCCAGTCTGTCAACAATGAGCCACCTGACTGAAGACTGAACACAGTTTAGGACAACTATCCAGAGGGTTGCCATGAGTCGACACCAACTCAATGGCACTTAATAACACAACAACATATAAATTGTATAGAATAAAACCAGGATTCAGTAAGCAAGTTTATGCACCAGCTAACAGCCTTTAGTCCATTCTCATGCTCTGCTAGAGTTCTATTCTCTCAGCATGATAACTGTCAAAATAATTCCACCAGTCTCACGAACCAGACCTCGTGTCTAGTATTTGATATTCTTGATTGTTTAACAATACATTTAAAAAAAACACCTAAATCAGTATTTTTTAGAAAGAAGCAAATTGTGCTATCTCAGGAAGTCTGTTGTCTTATAGTTTACTTGATTCTGCTTTGACTTTAAAACAGTCATGTAGCTAGAACATATTTTTTGGAGGGAACCATAGTTATCATGGGGGGGGGCACCAGTTATACAGGTTTGAGTCATGCTGGTAATATTCTTATTGACAAATAATGCCTTTGTGTGCACATAAAAATGGATTTCTAAACACTGTAAATAGTCTGCAACAGCTGTTATGCATCATGGGTGACACTTTACATATTTTAAACTCTGTTTTTTCAAGCACATAAATGCTAAACCACATACACATCTATGGAAAATATTCAGTTATATTCAAGGATGCCTCGAGAGGCCCATAACTTAATTTAAACCTGACCATACCCAAGCCTGCTATAAATAAATATACAAGAAGATTATTATGTAGAAAGACATAAGGGCCAAACTTACGTACTGAAGCAAATATCCCTATATTCTTTTTATAAGTCCCTTTTCCAGGCAGAGAGCAATATACAATGAAAAAATAAGGACTCAACAGGAACAGAGCAGAACTAGGATATTTTAGCTCACAATTCAACAAACAAAAAAAATTATATTAAATTTTGAACACCTCAGTAAGAGTAACACAATCCCTTCACTGCCAGACACTAAAGTAACACAAACCCCTGCAAAAAGATTCTCAGAACCTTACCATACCATAACAGTTAACTAACTCCCAGGATTCAAACAGCAGCAATTTTATCTATGAAAAGGCAACACACTGCAAATAGTAAACAGGACCCTAAAACACCAATATGCCGTCTACTACTGAGAAAACAGAAGTGAGACTTCTACAGATCTCTACAAAGAAATTACACACTAATAGAATTTTTCATGTTGATTACACATGTAAAACACAGACAGTCCCTCGGTCACATGCACACAAAACACAGACAACCCCAACAAATATGGGACAAGGAACTACAAATTAGTAATAGATATATGAAGGCAAAAATTGAACTGGAAACCCCAAGAAGTGAAAAATCTGAGTACAGTGCAAAACCGGAGAGATATAAAAACAGAAATGCATTTCTATTTGTACTAAGCAAACTATAAACATATCAGAGACGCATATTTCCCAAAGTTTACATATTCCAATTAATACATTTCAAAATAAAGCACTTTTTTCTACCTTTGTTGTCTGGGCATGTTTCCAAACACTTCGATCCTAGTCTCTCTTTTCTGCTTTTCTCTGTCTCTTCTCCTAACTCTCATTCCAGGATCCAGTATTTCCCTTCTCTCTCATCTCCCCTTTCCTAGTCCAGCATCTCCTCTAGCTCTCTGCCCTCATCTCCTAGTCCAATATCTCCTCTCTATCCCCCCTACCAGTCTACCATCTCCTCTCTCTCTCTCCATCTCCTCTCTCTTTCTCTCTCTCTCCTAGTCCAGCATCTTTTCTCTTTTTTCTCTCTTTCTCTTCCCTCCTCTCCTAGTCCACCTCCTCCCTCTCTCACCTCCTTTCTTAGACCACAATCTCTTCTCTCTGTCTTTCTCCTCTCCTAGTCTAGCATCTCCTCTCTGTCTCTTTCATTCAGCATCTCTTCTCGCTCCCTCCTCTCCTAGGTCAGCATCCCCTCTTTCTCTCGGTTCCCTTCCCTTCTGTCTTAGTTCAGCATCTTCTTTCTTTCTTCGGCTTCCCTGCTCTCCTAGTCCAGCATTCCCTCCCCCCTTTCTCCCCTCTTCCCCACCTTTAGTCTAGCTTATCCCCTCTCTCTTTTCTTGCATTTCCAAGGCCCAATATCTTCTCATCTCCTCTGCCTTCCCCATAACCACCAAATTGGAGCAGTTCCCTGTCCCCTCTCCCCTCACTGTAGTCCATTATTTCCCTGTTTCCTATCTCTCCCCTCTTCCATATTTCAGCATCCCTCTCCTATTGTCCAGCATCTTCCTATCCATCCTCCCAGTGGTCCAGTACCTTCTCTCTCTCTTATGCTTCCCTCAACACACAGTGCAGTATCTCCCCCGCTCGTCCCTCAGTAGTCTCTCTCTTTCACCCAGTAATCTAGAATTGCCCCTCCCACCTGTAGTGCAGCAGTTTCCTTTCCTCACCAATCATCTTCCCCGTTGTTTTCTTCTCCCCCACCTTCCATAGTCTAGCATTTCCCTGCTCCCATTTTCCCCATAGCTCAGTGTCTCATGGCCTCCCCATCCACCCAATGGTCCAACATTTTCTCTTTCTTCTTCCCCATCTCTTGTCATTGTAACTTCAATGCCAGTGTGGCTGGAACATCTGCAGTCATCAGGCCAGCTGGAAACTTAAGAGCTTTTTAAACAAGTATGAAGTCTTAGCATCAGTGTATGCTGAGGGCTTGTCATGTCCCTGCCCGCTCCATAAGAGAAAGTCTGCACTGGAGTAGGTGGGCACATGATACAGCTTCAGCGCACATTGAAGATGAAGCCCCACACTTCTCTTTTTTTGTTTAGCTGCCTGCTTGCCTCTTGAGCTATGGGTGTTCCATTTCCACCCACCTGGCATTGCAGCTACAGAGCTGCATTTCTATGGTTTCTGTGACTGAAGGGGGGAGCTGAGCCAAAGTGAAGGGGCCTAAGCCCCTGAGGCCCTCCCTTGGCTATGCCCCTGCTTTAAAACTACATGTTGCATAAGCTATACATTGATCTTATTTTAAACTTTAGGCATTTAGGAAATTGAAATATACCTTGATATTTCACATTTTTGTACCATCGTTCAGTATTTAGTTCTAGCTTTGCTAGGCTATTGTAATCTGCTGTATGTTGGACTTCCTGTTAATATGCTTAAAGCTCTCCAGTGCGTTCAAAATTCTGCTTCTCCTTTAATTATAACCACTAAGCGTTATGAACATATTACTCTAGTACTATCAGAATTACAATTCATGAAGGAATGTTAAAAGAAAACGGAGCGTATCAATTGCCAGTAGTGGTTCTTATGTTGAATTTTCCCCATTCAACCAGAAACTCATCGACATTGCTAACTCCAGGTTTGATGGAGAACCTGTTCCATGAAATGGGCCATGCAATGCATTCCATGCTGGATCGTACTGGTTACCAACACGTGACAGAACAGGAGTGGCACTGATTTTGCTGAAGCTCCATCTATCTTGATGGACTACTTTGCAAGTGATTACAGGGTGGTCAATCAGTTTGCAAGATATTATCAGACCGGCCAGCCACCGCTAAAAACCACGGTCTCTTGCCTCTGTGAGTCTAAGAAAGTATATGTTGTAGCAGATGTGAAGCTTCAGGTTTTTTTATGCTGTTCTGGATGATATCTACCATGGAAAACATCTTCTAAATAAATCAACTTCTGAAATTTTGAAGGAAACACAGGAGGTGTTTTATGGTCTGCCATATGTGCCTCATACTGCATAGCAGTTGAGATTTAGCTATCTTGTTGGATATGGCGCCAAGCAGGGCCGGATTTACCTTGAGTGAGGCCCTACACCAACAAAAAGTGTGGGCCCCCAGAAAAGATAAAAACGAGCACGCTGGATCAGCTGCGCGCTGTTGGCCCTGACATCATAATTAACCTGGGAATCCCAAAAGCCAAACTTGGAATGTACAACACTGTAGAAATAAAACTATACATTAATTTGCTCTTGTACTAAACAAAGTGCAGACGTTAATGATGCACATTTACCAGAGCTGACATATTCCAATTAATAAATTCAAAATAAAAAGATATTTTTCTACCTTTTGTGCATTTTTTTCAGCTGCAATTGCTCCAGCCACTTTCTTCTGGTTTCTTCGTGTCAGCCCAACTCCAGTCTTAACCCCCCCCCCAGCCCATTTCCAGTCCCAGCCCTCCCCCATCGGCTCAAGTAAACTTTAATAAAAAAAAATAAAACGCTGGCCGCTGCCGCTGCTGCCGCAGCAGCATGGACTGTCCCGCGGGGCCCCCTCTGCGGGCTTAACAGAGACGCGAGGGAGACACTCTCCCTTCGCGCCTCTCAAAGCCAGCACGGAGGGGCTCAGCCGGGCAGAGGGGGCCCCGCGGGACAGTCCATGCTGCCGCGGCAGCAGCCAGCATTTTTTTTTACAATTTGTTCAATTTTTGTGGGCTCTTGCCAGCTGTGGGCCCTACGCCACGGCGTAGTTGGCGTATAGGTAAATCCGGCCCTGGCGCCAAGTACTACTCCTACCTCATGTCCAGGGCTGTAGCTTCTATAGTATGGAAACAGTGTTTCATGAAGAATCCATTCAACAGGGCAATGGATGAGTGCTATCGCAGAGAGATGCTGGCACATGGTGGAGGAAAAGAACCCATACTCATGGTTCAAGACATACTACAGAAGAGCCCCTCCATTGAAGACTTTGTGGATGCTCTGGTTTCTGATTTGGACCCTGACTCTGAAACATTCCTTTTGGACTCAGAGTAACATGAGAACCAGAAAAACCTTTATGCTCCCAGGAGCAGTTGCTGCTCCAAGTTCCTCTTTTGAAGGATGCTCATTGGGGCAGTTTCTCCAAATGGACTAGTTTTGCGCATGTCATGACAGTCATGAACTTCACTTCTAAGCCAGGGTATGTGGAGTATTATCTCAGTGTGTTGTGATGAATGCAAAAGCCTTTTTTATCTGTCGACTGATAGCTATTACATTTGAGTGGGTATATTTGATTTTAGAAAAAAATTAAGAGCTTTCATTTTTGAGAAAGTTTATCAGTTGACTTGATAAGGAATTATTATATATTTCTATTGACTGTGTCTTTATTATGTATGTCAGCGTTTCCCAAACTGTGGGTTGCGACCCCAAATGAGGCTGTATAATCCTCATTTGGGGTTTCGGCCGCATCTTGAGTTTGGGACGGGGTTAATCTCGCTTTCGGGAGGCCGCCTCCTATCAAATCCAGTCCGCCATCCACCGCCGGTAATAAAAATAGTACAGGCGCAGGACCTCTGATAAAAGCACATGCCTGCCTCTAAGACCCTGCCAACACTCCCTGTCCCACCCTCTCTGATGCATATTTGTCATTTCAGAGGAGGTGGGACAAAGGAGGGCTGACAGGGGCTTAGAGGCATGCATGTGCTTGTAGTAGAAAGGCCCCGCGCTTGTACTGCCTCATTACTGGCGGACTGGATTTGACATGAGGTGGTATCCTGGGGCATGCCCAATTCACCCCTGCCCTGAACCCAACATGTGGCCGTGACAAGTATGTGTGAGAAAGAATGGGACAGGGAGGGAGACTGAAGAGATGCTGGACATGTGAGGGTGAGCCATTGGATGACAGATGGGTGGGTGCTGGACATAGGGGTGGGTGCTGGACATAAGGAGACAGAAGAGTGATGCTTTACATCAGGGGGAACATAGGGAGACAAAGGGGTGATGCTGGACATGAGGAGGGGAGACATAGTGAGATAGAGGTGATGCTGGGCAGGGAAGGGAGGGAGATAGATTGGAGATGCTTGACATGGGGAGGGGGGTTATGGACATGGAGACAGGAGATGCTAGATATGGGTAGGAAGATGACTGGTGAGACAGAGGAAATGATGGCCTTTGTAGAGGAACTTGGGAAACAGATGAGATACTGAATATGGGAGGGGAGGACTAGGGAGATACAGGAGACAATGGTCATGAAGGAAGCTATGAAAATAGAGGAAATGCTGGAATGGGAAGGAGGGAGACAGACAGGAGATGTTCTACATTGGGAGGTCACAAGGGATTGAGAGAGAAGAGATGCTGGACATAGAGGGTGCAACAACTGGTGAAACTGAACTTTAAGGGTAGGGCTAGGGAGACAGAAAACTATTGGTAAGGGGGAAGGGTCGGAACGAGGGAGACAGAAGTGATACTGGACATATGTTGGATGAACTAGGGAGGCAGAAAGGAGCTAATGAACATGGGAGAGAGAGAGAGAGACACTGGATGGGGAAGATGAGAGAGGACAGAGGGGAGATGTTAAATACAGGAGGAGAGTAAGTAAAAGACAATAAGAGGCTTGGGAATGGGAGGGATGGATGAGGGAAAGTGATGGAAAGCTGTGGGTAAATTCAGTAAACAGTGAGAAACTGACAACTAAATGGTAAAAGGAGAGGGAAGAAAACTTTAAAGAAAGATTAGTGTTACAAATTGATGCAGGTGATGACGATAAAGACAGGAGAAAGATGAAATAGCAAATAAACAGGTGATCCTGGAAAAAAGAGCTAAGAGAAGACAGAGAAAAGCAGAACTCAGACCAAACAATTATAAAAATAAAATGGCCAGAAAACAAGGTAGAAAAAAAAGGATTTTATTTTCTATTTAGTGACTGGAATATATGAGCTTTTGGAATGTACATCTGCCAGGACTGATGACAGATATATCTGGGGACCAACTCAGGTTAAAACATTGGGAGGGGACCTCAAAGTCTACTAGGAAGCTGTGCTTTCTTCAGCTTCAGACATACACACACTGTCCTTAGTCACTTATCCCTCACATCTGTACACACACACACATACATACACACACACTGCTCCCAGACACTCAGCCCCTGCACATAAACATCCACACACTGCCCCCAAGATGCTCAGCCCCCACACTCAGGGCTGGCGTTAGGGGGTGGCAAACAGGGCAGTTCTCCTGGGCCCTCATGCCAAAGAGGGCCCCCAAGTCTGCCTCAAGCTACAGGAGGCATAGCCTGCAGGTGGGCTTTGGGCACCCCTCATTAGTTTCTGCCTCGGTCCCCTGCATGTCTAACACCAGCCCTGCCCACATTGCAAATATTCAAGAACCTATGTTATATCTTCGAAGCCCAGTGTGTAAGGCATGTTGAGTACATTGAATAGTTACTTTAAAAAACATTGACTTACATATTTATATGTTTATATTTATGCTGTTTGAGTAATAATTTTATTTGATTAGTATTCAAGGTCACATGAATTTTCCTTTGTTAAAATGGGGTCACACCGGAAAAAGGTTTAGGAAGCGCTGATGTATGTTATGTTATCTGCCAAGAATATTGGATTGAGGCATTCCTAACAGGGGCTATACAGGGGCTATACATTTCAAACAAAGGTAAGCATTTGTGTTTGTTTGTTTTTAATTGCTAGCTCTCTGACTGGGAGCTCTTATAAGGGGTTTGGTACATTTTTAAAACAAAGTTACATTCTTTGTGGTGCTTTAGTTTAAAGGGAGGAATATTTTCTTTAGTGGGGTAGGTTTAAAACTCTGCTTTAGTAACTTTCTCAGCTCTTTGAAGCCACTGACACCTAATTAGGTGTTAGTTTCCTCCCTACCCCCCCCCCCCAACACCCACTCACCCCTAGTGAGTGGTCTTGCTTTATAGGGCACCTCCACAATTAACACAACACAGGAACTTGTAACAGCACATTATCAATATAATTAAAGAAATTTAACTGCTTTTTCTCTGAAAGGACAGCTGGGAAACCAGCTGGTACTTTGGTAGATCTCTATCTTTTGCTTTAACAGATACCTAAGCTCCATGAAGAGAACAATGGCTAGGAAAAATCATATTGCTAAAGCTATTGCCCCCGTTACAGCTTCTGCCTCTGTCCAGAGAGAGGTCCCAATGCCAGTTGAAGGACCGGTTCCATGTGTAGGGTGCCTGCATGCTGAAGCTCTGAGGAAACAAGTGGAGACTTCATGAAATAAAAGAGATCACAGAGAGAGGAAGACAGGCAACTATATTTGGAAAAACTTAGAGACGCTAACAAAGTAGTCAGGAAAGCAAAGAGTCAAAAAGAGGAGGAAATAGCCAATGCAATAAAAAGGGAGGATAAGACATTTTTCAGATATGTTAGTGAGAAGAGGAAGGGCAAAAGTGGTATGGTCAGACTCAAGGGTGAAGGGGAGGAATATGTAGAAGCTGATGAAGATAAAGCGGAATTGCTTAACAAATATTTCTGTTCTGTGTTCACAGATGAAGAACCAGGAACAGGACCTCAGAAAACACCCACAAACAGGGACAGAAGCGAGGGGCGTATTGAATAATTTTCAGAAGACTATGTTCGTGAGAAACTAGCTAAACTTAAAGTAGACAAAGCGATGGGACTGGATGGGATACACTCTACAATACTGAGGGAATTTGGGGACGTTCTAGCAGCTCCACTGACTGACCTTTTCAATGCCTCATTGGAGTCGAGAGTGATGCCAAAGGACTGGAGAGAGGCTCATGTGGTGCCTTTACACAAAAACGGAAGTAAGGATGTGGTTGAAAACTACAGGCTGGTTAATTTAACTTCGGTGGTGAGTAAATTATTGGAAACGCTGCTGAAAGAGAAAATAGTGAGGTTTCTGGAGTCCAGCAGATTACAGGATCCGAGGCAGCATGGATTCACCAGAGGCAAATCTTGTCAGACAAATCTGATTGATTTCTTTGACTGGGTGACCAGGGAGTTGGACCGAGGGAGAGCTCTAGATGTGGTGTATTTAGATTTCAGTAAAGCTTTTGACACCTTTCCTCACAGGCGACTTATAAACAAACTGAGCACCCTAGGGATGGACCCTAAAGTTACTGTTTTGGTTAGAAATTGGTTGAGTTGGAGGCGAAAAAGGGTATAGGTAAATGGAGCTCACTCTGAGGAGAAGAAGTTACCGGTGGTGTGTCCCAGGGATCTGTCCTTGGTCCAATTCTTTTTAACATCTTTGTTAGTGATATAGCAGAAGGGCTGTCGGGTAAGGTTTGCCTCTTTGCGGATGATACCAAAATCTTCAATAGAGTAGACACCCAGGAAGGTGTAGATAACATGAGGATGGATCTAGCTAAGTTTGAAGAACAGTCTAGAATTTGGCAGCTGGGATTTAATGTTAAAAATGCAAGGTCATGCTTTTGGGCTGCAGCAATCCAAGGGAGCAATATAGTATAGGAGGTGAAGTACTTTTGTGAAGAGCGGTACCTAGGCGTGGTTGTGTCTGAAGATCTTAAAGTGGTTAAACAGGTAGAAAAGGCGACAGCAAAAGCTAGAAGGATACTTGGGTGCAAACGGAGAGGAATGGCTAGCAGAAAAAAAGGAGGTGATGGTGCCTCTGTATAAGTCTTTGGTGCGGCCTCTTTTGGAGTATTGTGTGCAATTCTGGAGACTGCACCTTCAAAAGGATATAAACAGGATGGAGTCAGTACAGAGGGTGGCTACTAAAATGGTTAGTGGTCTTCATTATAAAGCATATGTGGACAGATTTAAGGATCTTAATATGTACACCTTAGAGGAAAGGCGTGATAGAGGTGATATGATTGATACATTTAAATACCTCAAGGGCATAAATGCACAGGGGGAGAGCCTCTTTCGATTGAAAGCAAGTACTGCTATGAGGGGACATGGGATGAGGGTGAAAGGGGATAGATTCAGGAGTGATACGTGGAAATATTTCTTTACGGAAATAGTGGTGGATCCATGGAATAGTCTCCCAGTGGAGGTGGTAGAGATGAGGACAGTATCTGAATTCAAAAAAGAATGGGACAAACACAGAGAATCTCTAAAGGAAAAAAGGGGAGTATTGTAGTTGTTTCTTTCGAAGAACAGACTAGATAGGGCATGTGGTCTTTTTCTGTCATCATTTTTCTATGTTTCTATGTTCACTAAAACATGCTAGGCTTTTGCAGCAAACACAGCAACAGGGCTTAATTTGTAGACAAAAAAGCAGTGTGACTGTGGGTAGGGAAAAGGCCAGAAGTGACTTGTGGGGGTGGGGCCAGGGCCAGAATTGTTTCAAACTTTCATTCCTCCCCATATTTCTGCACTTGGTCTCACAGCCCTACTCATACCCCTCACCTTCTCCCCACTCTCCTCCTAATCGCTGGTCAATTTTTTAGTCTCCACTTTCCCCTAGGCAATCTCAAGTCCCCACTTGTCTACCCTAACCAGTCCCCAACATGTTACTCACAACCCTACCCAAGCCCTGAGTAACCACTGACACGCCCAATACCCAGCCCTATTTAGTCTTTCTTCTGTTTTCTCACCCAATCTTAGATTCTCCACCAAAGCCCAAGTCCCTGCTCTCCCACATCCCCAAATCCCCAGTGTCCACCCATCTACCTCCTTCTCCAGTACTTATTAACCCTTCCTTTCCTCTTCCTTACCCCAGCATCTGATCTTATAGCCTGTCCAGACTTAACCTCCCTGTTAACATTGGACCTCTTACAGTCCCAGTCCTCTCTACCACCATTAACCCATTTTCCGTGACCCAGCCCCTTTCCAATTCCTCTCTCCCTCGGCCCTACATTAACTCCCTAATCCCAGCCTCCTCCCATTAACTCTGGCAATCTGTCCACTTCCTCCCCCATATCACTCTGAGCCAGCTAACTCCTCTTTCCCTCTCCCTGCCTGTTCCATGCTTAACGTAATCACATGAGCAAAACGACAATGTTCCCATAGCTGAGCTAAACGTTAATATGGCTGTGGCAGCACAGACCAGGCAGGGGAAGAGAGGAGGTAGCCACGGCCATATTAACACTTAACAAAGCCATGGGAGCATTTTCCTTTTCTTCCGAGGCTATGCTGAACTGAATCAGCCCAGTCACAGCACTTTTAGAAACGCAGGAAGTGCTTATTTTGCTTTACTAAAAATGGCGTGACCAGACTGCGTCAGTACAGCACAGCCACGGGAGGAAAGGAAAATGCTCCTGCGACTCTGTTAAGTGTTAGGACGGCCACAGCCACAGAACAGGGCAGGGAAGTGGGAGACAGAATGTGAATTACTTCCGCCTCCTCAAGAAGTGCCCGAACGCTGTTCCACCCCATTCTGGCACAACTTAAGCCCCACGCAGCACGTTAGTGCAGAGAGTGCAATGTTAGCTGTGAAAGCCACGCATTATCTGTTGGCGACGTACACAGCAGATAATGCGGTACAAATGCCAAGATAGCTGCATCCATTGTACAGCCATGCCGCAAACACCACCAATTGAAGTGGCGTTAGTTGCACCCGCAATATCTGCAAAGTGTGTAGTTACCACATGCTGCCAAAGCTCACAGTAATTGCTTATTGCAGACATGCCTGATATCTACCCACACCCTGCCACATGCACTACCAATGTGTGGTATGCAGATAGTGTCCTCTTTAATAATGGTTTACAGACTTTTTTTCCAGGAACTTGTCCAAACCTCTTTTAAACTCAGCTACACTAACAGTTTTTACTACATCCTCCAAAGACAGATTCCAGAGTTTAATTACATGTTATGTGAAAAATAGTTTCACCAATTAGTCTTAAATGTGCTACATTGCAGCTCCATTGAGTGTCCCCTACTTTTTGAAAGAGTAAACAACAGATCTACATTTATCCATTCTACTCCACTCATTACTTCATGAGTAACACTTTTACAAAAAAAATTTTGTTGGACCCCACTAACTAATATCATAGAAATCTCCTATTAGCCTTCACTTGAAGGAGTTTGACTTGTCATTGGCATGCTTTCATGTTTCATCAAAGGGAAAGATGTTGTTAAAAGTATTGCTCTTGAAGTAATTATATAAGTACATCGGACTAAAGTGTCTTAATAAAATAGGTAAAGAATAAGCACCTTTTCTGGACTTTCCACATAGGCATTCTATTCTACAATTACCCCCTTTCTATTCAAAACAGATAACGGCAAATAAGAATTTGATTGAATACTGGTTCTTCCCACCCCTTGTGCAAACTCATTCTAGAAAGAGAAAAATGTTAAGCCATTGTGGAATTCATTGTAAGCACTGTAACTGTTTCAGTAAGTAAAAATTGACGTGTGATAAAGACCGAAAGGAAGTGGGCCAGCCGTCTTCCAGGAAACATGATAATCAGTGTGAATTCTCTCTTCTTTCTAAAACAAGTGCAACGTTTGGAAAGAAAACAGAGAGCCTTCATCTAGATTCTGAAACCTTTACAGCTGCTTCCTCCCTGAAGCAATAGGGCCAGTGTGGAGAACAAGAGCCACTCTGCACACAGAAAACGGTTTCCTCTAATGCTTTAGTTAGAATTACTTGATCTATTCTACCCTGCTTTGAGCAGAAGTGTATTCTTGGAATACAAAAGTGTGGATAAATAAATTCAGTGTATTACTGCTGTAAAAGCAGTGCTGGATCCTTCATTTAAACATTCTTGACGTGCTCTAAAATATTTTATAAAATCTCTTATCATAAATAAATGGTTACAAGAATACAAAAAAATGCTTTGTAAGAGAAATAAATGCAATGGGACTCAAAGAGAGTAACATTAAAGACTTTCTGCATTTTTGAAGATGGTGTATGAAGGAGCTTCCTTCCTACAGCTGCAGGCACCTAATGAATATGTTAGAAGAGACATCCATTTCATTTCCCATGCTGTAATTGTAGTTAAATTTTAAAAAAATAAAGGAAAATAAGGTGATACCTTTTGATTGGACTAACAATACATATTTGGACTTCCTTTTGAAAGTCAAAGCCTTCTTCTTCAGGTCAGGACAGTATGAGCACAAGATGACAATCATACTGTCCTGAAGAAGGTTTTTACAGGAGCCTGGTGAAAGGAGATCCTGCAGTGCTGAGGAATCTCAAGCTTTTTAGCAGTGGCAGCTCAGTTATGCATGGGCCAGTGGGGACCCAGCCCCCATTGGCTGAAGCACAGGATGGCTTCCCAGAGCAGCGCAGCATGATAGCATCTCCACCTCCATTACCTGACTTCTTCCCCCATGGTGTCCAGCATTTCTTCTTCTCTATTTCCTCCCCACCACATGTCCAGCATCACCTCCTCATCCCTCCCCCCCCCCCCCAATGTATCCAGCATTGGCTCCCCTTCCCTTAACTATGATGCCACTTTCCTCCCTACATTCTGTTCCTGAGCCATGATGGTAACATCCTAAAATAAGTGTGAAGTGGAATTCTACAAGGAATGCCCAAGTGCAATCTGGGACATCTAAGCCAGAATGCCTGAAAAAAATGCAGGCACATCCAGGTACAGACAACCTCACAAACGTGGCCGTGCCTAATATGGATATCTGCAGGTGCATCTAAATAGACATCCCCAGAACTGTACCTCAGACTCCAGATGTCTAGCATAGTCTAATGGTTAAAGCAGTGAGTTAAGAACAGGAAAGTAAGAGTTCACATCCTACTGCTGCTATCATTGAAATTATGCTGAGTACTGGGGATGCTAGAATACTAATTTCTCTATACTCTTAGGATGCTTTTCAGCCAAAATGGGCACTTTCACGATGCTTCTTCATGCCTGGAACAGATATAGTATAATCTTAGGCATAACTCTGGACGTGCAGGCCATTTCCGAGATCAGGCCGTGATAGCCACGTTCCTAGTAACACTTCCACCACACCCCCATTCAGATAAGGACGTCCCCAGAGCCGACTTCTAAAATGGCTCTTTGGACATCTCTATGCCTGTTTTCAAGTGTCCAAAGCACGAATAGGGCTTCTAAAATTCCACCCTTTGTGTGATGGCTAGTCTTAGAGCACTCCTGTGTGCTCTAGTCCTGCTGTGACTTGTGCTGTTCAACAGGAAGTTTGCATCAGAGGGGCAGATGCAGCAGGCTTGAGTGGGCATGAATGCTTTAAGGCCTGTTACCACACTGAATTAACATTAAAAAGAGATAAAGGGAGATGTGGCTTTGCTGCCCTGAATGAGCCTGATCTCAGCTAATCTCACACGTTAAGCAAAGTTGGCCCTGCATATTACTTGGAAGGGTAACCACCTTGGTTTAAGGCACAGAAGAAAGGTCTGGCAATGTACTTCTGGGTTGTGAGAAGATAGTATTGATTCAATCACTTTCAAAGGGAGATGCTGTCTATGGCAACAAATTCTAGAGTCTAAATTTGTACTGAGTGAAAAATATATCATACACACACACACAGTGTCCCTACTACACTACTGCACTGACACACGCAGTATCCCTGCCACTCTGCTGCACTCACAGTTTACATGTATACTTTACGTGCTATTTATGCCTCCTCTCAAACAGGTGTAATGTCTGGATCTTCAATTTAGGCACAATTTCTACAGGATTTATTCTACCATTTTATAGAGACACAAAGGCACCACTGTATCTTTTTAAAAGACACACCTTTTCCATCTCAAAATCTAGGCATCTTACTAAAAAAATTATCACATCCATGCCCTCTTATTTACTTAGGGCCCAATATTCTGAAGGGTTTATCCAGTTAGCAGGATCTGCTAACCAGATACACCCCACTGAAACCAATATTCAGCAGCACTAGCCAAGATAGAGGGAATATTCAGTGGCACTAACTGCTACAGCATTACCTGGATTGTTCTGGGGTGGTCTGTGGACTGGGCAAGGGCAGGGCACGCACTTATCCAGTTAGTGGCAATTTACATTTGCTTCTCAAGATCAAGGAACATAGGGGTATGTTTACTAAACCGGGCTAATGATTAACCCGGGCTATCTGCAACTAGGTCCCATTGAATAATATGGGACCTAGTGGCAGATAGCCCGGGTTAACCGTTAGCCCGGTTTAGTAAACATACCCCATAGTCTTAAAATGGGCCTGCACCTTAACATAAAGAAGACAAAGATCCTGACAACTGGCAAAAATCAATAAGTTCATCGATGATGGAGAAGAAATTGAAATAGTGGACAACTTTAAGCTACTTGTATCAACTACAGGTCTGCAAAAAAACTTTTTTTGAGAGCTGTTTTGGTTATTCCATGTAATCTTTATGTTTTTTTGGTGCGCTGAATCCGAAAATTACCTCCATTTTGTCATAGGACATCACATTTCCTGACAATTTAGGTAACTATGTTAAATAAGGCAATACCTCAAAATAAATGGAAATAGACTTATAAAATTAAAGTTTTATTACAATATTTTCATGAAAATCCTTTTTTGAACTGAAATGAGCTCACCTACACACACTAAACTCGATTCTTCTTCCTTGTGAGGCTCCTCTTGGTGAATTTACGCTTGTGAGTAGCATCTGGAATGTCTCTCTGAAGCATCCAACAGTAGTCTGCCATGATTGTAATGCTCCATTTTCCCTGGTATCTCCTTTCCATCTCTTTAATGTCTTGGTGGAATCGTTCATCTTGCTCCTCACTCACAGCTCCCAAATTTTCAGGAAAGTAGTCAAGGTGGGACTGGAGGAAATGCACTTTCAAACTCATCAGGCAACCTAAAGCTTGAAATGCTTTCAGCATTCGTCCGACGATCTTTTTGTAGTGAGGATCTTTGTTATTGCCTAAAAATTTCTGTACGACTTCTTTAAATGCAATCCACCCTTCTTTTTGAGGATCCGTCATGGTATTGACAAACTCTTGATCAACTATAAGCCTTCTAATGTCTGGTCCAACGAACACACCTTCCTTCAATTTTGCCTCCGACAGGCCTGGAAACTTGGTGACCAAGTATTTGAAGCATTCTCCATCTCTTGGAAGCGATTTTACGAATTGCTTCATCAGTCCCAATTTTATGTGGAGAGGTGGTAGAAGAACTTTATGGGAAGGTACCAAAGTTTCTCGGAGGACATTTTTTTCACCGACTGTTAGCACCCTCGGCTGCCAGCTCTTCTTGGTCCAGTGATTTTGTCGGTCTCGACTGTCCCATAGACACAGAAAACAAGGATATTTGGTATACCCAGCTTGTTGCCCGAGCAGCATGCACAAGACCTTCAAGTACCCACACACTTGCCAACCATGGTCTTCATATTTAAGTCTGTTGTTGTTAAGTGCCGTCGAGTCGGAGTCGACTCATGGCGACCCTCTGGATAGCTATCTTAAATTGTGTTTGGTCTTCAGTCAGGCGGCTCATTGTTGACAGACTGGTACCCGTAGCTGCTGTTATTGTATCGATCCATCTCATTGCTGGCCTTCCTCTTTTGCGTTGACCTTCTATCTTGCCAAGCATAATGTCTTTCTCTAATGATCTCTCTCTTCGCATGATGTGTCCAAAGTATGAAAGTCAAAGTCTTGTCATCTGAGCTTCTAAAGAAAGCTTAGGTTTGATCTCCTCTAGTACCGACTGGTTTGTTCTTCGGGCAGTCCATGGTATACACAGTATTCGCCACCAGCACCATAATTCAAAGGCATCAATTTTCTTCCTGTCTATCTTTTTCACTGTCCAGCTTTCACATCCATATGATGTTATTGAAAATACCATGGCTTGAACAAGTCGAATCTTTGTATGGAGAGAGACATCTCTGCTCTTGAGAATCTTATCTAGGTCTTTCATAGCCATTCTGCCAAGAGCAATGCGTCGTCTGATTTCTTGACTGCTTGTTGCTTCTTTTTTTTTTTTAAATTCTTTATTTTCGTTTTATAACAACAAAGGAAAAGGAAGACATACAGCTAAAAGACAGATACATGAAATGTAATACATACACCAAAGTAAACCCCTGCCACCCCCCCCCCCCTGCTTCTTCTCTAGAAAACTAATCATTCCCGAAGCGGGCGTGTACTTACATTATTGTGTTACAAAACCTAACGGTGATCTGAAACATGATGAGTGCACATTATACAGGCATGTTGGAGCAATGAGCAGATTGTACATAATCATTAAGCATCTGCCATTTAGACAAGCGAGAGTGAGGTTGGGTATGGGGAATAGCTCTCCGAGGTATCTGCTCAAATTTACTATATAAGCAGACGAGGTTCCACCATTCATTGACAGTAAGTCGAGAGCTATCCTTCCAATTCCTCGTGATTAAGCATATGGCTATACCCAGCATGAAATCAAGGAGAAAGCGACCCTTCTTAGGAAGAGAGGGGACCTCCGCCACAGAGCGGAGTCCCACGATCTTCCAAGAGAGAGGTTCGTGAAGGTGTAAGATAAATTGAATACGACCCCAGACCCGCCCCCAATAAACCTGTAGCTGAGGACATTCATAAATAACATGAGCGAAGGTTCCCACAGCAGTATGGCAAGACCAACACTGGTCCCTAGCAGTGGTGTTCCATTTGGCTATTTTTTCTGGGGTATAAAAGCATCTGTGTGCAAAAAAGAAGAGAGTTTGGGTAACAGAGGCAGACCGGGAAACCCGCACTACTTTGCTCCAGAAAACGCTCCATTGCACAGGGGTTAAAGTGGTTTGCAGTTCGCGCTCCCAGGCTTGTTAGGCTCTAAAAGTGGCCGTATCTGTACCCTGACATAATATTTTATAAAAGTTAGAGGCTACCCCATGCGTACTACTAATAGAGTGAACTATCTCTAATAGCCCGTCCTCAGTAGGGGCAGAGGGCGGCATGATTCCAGCACTTTTGAGGCAGTGTTGAAGCTGCATTAATTGAAAGTAGTGTTTCGCTGGTAACGCAAATTCCTTTTGTAAATCAGAAAAGGTTTTCCAACGAGCTGCAGAGAAAAGCTGTTGGGGTGTCCAGATCCCCCTTGAGTACCAGGGTTTCCATGCTATCGTTCTATTTAGGACTTGAATTCTGGGGTTATTCCATAGCGGGAGTCCGTCCTGAGGACATACGTGCGGGCCCAGTGATAGAATGAGAGTATTAAAGGCCGCAAGAGTATCGACAATCATTGGTGGATGGCGGGTGTCTACTTGATAGGACATACCGGGGAGATGGGTCAACGGAATTGGACTACTAAGCTCCTCTTCTATGTCAAGCCAAACTGGTCTGCTGTCTGTTAAGGCATCTAGCCATCGGGCACCTTGCTTAAGTAGGAAGGCTTGATGATATCTAAGAAAATCAGGAAATCTGGTGCCCCCTCTTTCCTTTGCAGACTGTAGTTTTTGTTTAGCTATCCTTGGTGGCTTGCCCTGCCAGAGATAACGGACGAGAAGGCCCTCAATATCTTTATAAGTATGTAGCGGGAGTAAGCATGGCAGCATTTCTAAAATGTAGTTCACTTTGGGGACTATCATCATTTTCACAGTTTCTAAGCGGCCCCACCATGTAAGAGATAAGGGAGACCATCGATTCGTGAGCTCACGGACTTTGGAGACTACCTCTTTGGCATTAAAACTGATAGTGTCTTCTAAAGGAGAACAGTAATGGACCCCGAGATACTTCACCATACGGGATTGCCAAAGGAAGGGAAAGGCCTGCATGTCAGCCTCATGTACCCAGCGGTTCAGTGGGAATGCTACAGATTTGGTCCAGTTAATTTTATAGCCCGATAATTGTGAGTATCCGTCAATCAGATCCAAGACAGCTGGAACCGAATCGAGGGATACGAAAAGCATAAGGTCATCTGCATATGCAGAGAGTTTAATCTCCCTATGACTGAAGGGGACACCTCGAATACGTGCGGACTGTCTAATAAGGAGGGCTAGGGGTTCAAGAGCTAGATCAAAGAGCATTGGTGATAGGGGGCAACCTTGACGCGTGCCTCTTTGGAGATTAAATGGCTGAGACTTGATGGCATTTACACAAATACTGGCGACGGGTTGAGTATACATGACTTGGAGATATCGGAGGAAGCCCTCCCCAAAGCCATACCATCGGAGAACTGCAAATAAGAAGGGCCATTCTAGGCGGTCAAAGGCTTTTTCGGCATCCAGGGAAAGACCCACCCATGGATGATCTAGATTGGCAGCACTGGATAACACATGGCACAAGGTCCGAGCATTGTCTGCAGTTGATCTGCCGGGTATAAAACCGCATTGGTCGGGGTGAATTAGGGTGGCCATCCTGTCAGATAGCCGGGTGGCCAAGATCGTTGCGAAGATCTTATAATCGGCATTAAGTAGGGAGATTGGACGGTAGTTGGTGGTCAGTAGCGGGTCTCTGCCTTCTTTCTCAAATACTACCACATTAGCTGCAGAAAAGGATCCCAAAGAGGATGTATCTACCGCAAGGGCAGTAAAATAGAGTTGTAAATAGGGAACTAAATCTGCACTGAACGTTCTGTAGAATTCAGTCGGGAGACCATCGGGCCCTGCGGCACGGCCCGAGGCTGTTCGTTTTAGGGCGGATTGGATCTCTGAAGTAGAGAAGGGTTCATCCATCGCATCCCTATCATCTTCAGAGAGAGTCGGCCGCTGAATGCCAGAAAGCAATCGCTCGAATGTCTCTGACGAGAACTCACATTCAGATTGATATAGGCGGGTATAGAAATCCCGAAAGAGCTCTACAATGTCGGAGTCTGTGGTCACTATGCCCCCTCCCAGTGGAGCTCGAAGGGCCGCTACGCGTTTGGCTTCTTTTTGACCTTTCAAGGCGTTGGCTAAGAGTCGACCGGCTCGGTTATTTTCACGATAATATGTCCCTCGCTGAAGCTCAATACTCTTAGAAGCTGCAGTTGAGAGGATTGAATTATATTGAAAACGGAGACGCTGTAATCGAATTAATACACATGGATCAGTACGTGAAGTTAGAACTCGTTCGCCTGCTTTTATTTGTTGGTCTAGTATGAGTAGCTGCTGTTTGCGTTGTTTTCGCAGGCGGATTTGATAGCTAGTGATCGTTGCTCGAATGGCCGCTTTGAAGCCCTCCCACCAAGCCCAATTCGCAGTATCCTGGGGTAGATTAAAATGGAAGTAATCCTGTATGGCTGCTCGAATTTCTAACTGGAACTCTGGCTGAGTTAACAGGGCTCTATCAAAGAACCAGGCCCCCGAGTTCCCTTGGGGTGCAGTAGTGAGTAATTGAAAGGAAATGGCAGCATGATCTGAAATATGTTGGGAGTGAATCTTTGCAGTGTCCACCTGAGGAACTAACAGTTTTGATATTAGAAAGAAGTCTATGCGAGACTGGGATTTATGAGGGGAAGAGAAGAAGGTGAAGTCAAGCTCATTGGGATGTAGTAACCTCCATAGATCAACTAAAGCAAGATCTTTGATCAGGGAGGTAAGCGTGGTATGACTCTTGGGGGGACCACTTGTCCTAGGCGGCTGTTTGTCAATCAGGGGATCAAGGACTAGATTGAAATCCCCCCCAATTATCAATGAAGTATTAGCAGAGGCCTGCGCAACCTGAGCAATGGTAGCAAAAAAGGCAGGGTCATCCACATTAGGAGCGTAAAGGCATATACATGTAACTTCAAGGCTACCTATCTTGAGGTGAACTCTGGACCATCTACCTTCTGTATCTGAGCTAGTCGCAATAATAGTAGCATGCAAAGATTTCCTAACCAGTATGGCAACCCCACATTTCTTAGAAATGGCTGGGGAATAGGCGGCCACCATGTAAGGTTTAATATTGAGTTTAAGAGTTTCCCTCGAATTTAAATGCGTTTCTTGGAGAAAAATCAGATCCGCAGCTTCCTGACTTAGGTAGCTTAGGATTTTCTTCCGTTTTATCGGATTATTGATTCCTTTTACGTTCAATGAGAAAATCTTACATGGTGCCATCAATCAGTAAGAGACATTTTAGGTAAGGGCGCTTGAAAACATACAACATAATCAGAATCTGTGCGACAATGACATAATCACCGAGTATTCTGGCTAATACACCCCATATTGAAAAGTATGTACCAAAGTATCTTAGAGAAGAAGCAAAACCCCCAAAGAATCTGGCGACCATATGTCTGCGGGAGGAGGCCCTAGAGAGGAAATAGAAAGACATGAAAAAAAAGAGAAGAAACACCAGAGTCCATAATTAACACTGTCTCTGATACTCATCGAGGCTACTGTGGGTAGATGGAGTCGGGTCACAGATAGCATCAAAAGTAAGGCAACAAACTGCCCTCGCCAGACTCTTTGCTGGGCTGCGGCAAATCCAATATGGCAGGTACAGCGGATATGAGAATACTTGCAGGAATAGTCTGGAAGTCAACGCATCAAGTCGGCTTCTTTGGAATCCAAAAACTCCGCTAGTAGATCAGGGTCCTCAAATGTTCTTGTCTGATTGTGAAGCGTGACTTGGAGCTTGGCCGGGTACATCAGGCCATAGCGTGCTTGTAGTTGTTGAAGCCTCGGCCGGAATTCCAGAAAGCGCTTTCGGCGGTCGACCGTGGGTTTAGCCAAGTCGGGATAGAAGGAGATCTTGTGGCTCTCAAACTCCATATGGCCCTTTGCCCGAGAGGCATTTAGAATTTGCTCAACGTGTTGATATCTCAGAAGTCTAAAAATGATAGGCCGCGGGGTCTTCCTGTTGAGCGTTATGCTTGTGGGTACACGATGAGCGCGATCGATCTCCAAATCTTTGGCAAAGGTGATTTGGAGCAGGGAAGGGAGGATTTTGCATAAAAACTCTTTCATGTCTCCCGATTCCGCTCCCTCCGGTATGCCCACGAGTCGTATGTTGTTGCGGCGCGCTCTATTATTGCCATCTTCCACTTCTTTCTGCAAGGCCCGCACCTGACGTTCAACTTTGTCGAGTTTGGACAACCGGGCCGCATGGGAGTCCAATACGCTCTCCATTTTGTCCTGACGCGAAGAAAGCCCTTCTAGCTTGCTTTGCAGCACACCAAAATCGTCCCACAGCGCTCGGAGAGCTTCACCGTTTGACTGCACGAGGTCCTTGACCCCTCTAATCTCTGCGAGGATTTCCTGCTGCATTTCGGGGCCCTCGCGCGAGGCCAGCCCCTTCTGCGGGGACGGAGGTTCAGTTTTGGAACGTTTGCCGTGAGAAACCGCTGGAGATCCAAATTCCAGGCGCGTGGGTTTGGTCCCCGCCATCTCACCAATGTTCCCCGGCAAGATCAGAGTAGAAGTTCCAAGTATGTACGGTGTTAATTCAGGATTCTGAGTAGGCCTCTCCTAATTCAGGATTCTGAGTAGGCGTCTCCACTGCTTGTTGCTTCTTTATTGATAGTTGATCCAAGTAGGTTAAAGTTGTTCACAATTTCAATTTCTTCTCCTTCAACGATGAACCTGTTGATTATGCCAGTTGTCATGATCTTAGTCTTCTTTACATTACGGTGCAGGCCCATTTTGAGACTATGTTCTTTGATTGTGAGAAGCAAATGTTTCAGATCATCTTCACTTTCAGCCAGTAATGTGGTATCATCAGCATAGCGAAGGTTGTTGATGAGTCTTCCACCAATCTTCACACCTCTGTTGTCTTCATACAATCCTGTTTCTCTGATGATTTGTTCTGCATATAAATTAAACAGGTAGGGGGAAAGTATGCAGCCTTGTCTTACACCTTTGCTTATTTTAAACCATTCTGTTTCTCCTTGTTCCGTTCGAACTGTTGCTTCTTGATCAATGTACAGATTGCGCAAGAGAACAATCAGGTGTTCTGGTATACCCATGCTTCTTAATGTGGCCCAGAGTTTCTCATGGTTTACACAGTCAAAAGCCTTGCTATAGTCGATAAAGCACAAATATATATCCTTTTGGTATTCTTTAGTCTTTTCAAGGATCCATCCCACATCTGCAATGATGTCTCTCGTTCCTCGCCCTTTCCTGAACCCTGCTTGCACTTCAGGTAGTTCTTGTTCCTGGTATGGTTGTAGTCTCTTTTGAATAATCTTTAGTAGAATCTTGCTGGCATGTGGGATCAGAGCGATTGTGCGATAATTTCCACAGTCAGTTGGATCACCTTTCTTTAGTATTGGTATAAACACAGATCTTTTCCAGTCAGTTGGCCATGATGTCTTCCATATTTCTTGGCAGAGCCTTGTGAGTACGGTAACAGCTGCATCAGATTGCTGCAATACTTCTATGGGAATGCTATCAATGCCTGGTGCTTTGTTCTTTGATAAGGCTTTCAATGCTGCTTCAACTTCTTCTTTCATCATCAATGGTTCCCGATCATAAGATACAGGTTGAAACGGCTGTTGGTCCACTTGATCTTTATCATATAAAAACTCTGTATATTCCTTCCACCTTTTCTTGATCTTCTCAACATCATTCAACATAGAACCTTGAGCATCTTGTAACATTCCAATTCGAGGCTGGAACTTTTTCTTTAACTCTCGTAGCTTTAGGAAAGCCGACCTTGTTCTTCCTCTAATAGTTTCTGCTTCTATTTCCTTGCAAGTGTCATTGTAGTACTTTTCCTTGTCCTGTCTTGCTGCACATTGGAAATCTCTGTTGAGTTCTGCGATTGTCTTTCTTTTTCCTCTGGCTTTAGCTTCTGTGCGTTTCTGGGCAATTTTCAGAGTTTCTTCTGTCATCCATTTTGGCCGGTTTTGCTTTTTCACCTTTTGTAGAGACTTCTCGCTTTCTTCCAACACAACCTTCTTGATGTCATTCTATAACTCTTCCAGAGCTCTGTCATTTGTATCTAAAGCAGCAAATCGATTTTGCAGGCAGTCTTTAAATTCCAGTGGTATATTCTCAAGGTCATATTTTGCTGCATTCATGAGTGGTTTGCTCTTTTTCAACTTTAGCTTGAGTTTGCATACTAGTAGTTGATGATCTGTACCACAGTCAGCTCCAGGTTTTGTCTTTGTTGATGTTACAGAGCTTTTCCATCGTTGACTTCCACATATGTAGTCAATTTGATTTTTATATAATCCATTCGGTGAAGTCCATGTGTACAATCGCCGCTTGTGTTGCTGGAAGAAGGTGTTTGAGATGAATAGATCATTGGTCTTGCAGAATTCTATCAGTCTTTCTCCAGCTTCATTTCTGTTGCCAAGTCCATATTTTCCAACTACTTTGCCTTCTTCTTTGTTGCCAACGTTTGCGTTCCAGTCACCCATGACTATCAGGATATCCTGTTTGCATGTTCTGTCAATTTCAGCTTGTACTTGTTCATAGAACTCTTCAATTTCATTCTCTTCAGCAGCTGTTGTTGGGGCATATACTTGAATTATAGTTGTGTTGATAGGCAATCCTCCTAGACGAATAGAGATTAAGCGTTCGCTGACTGCATTGTATTTCATTACAGTTCTTGCAAGTTTCTTCTTTATTATAAATGCAACACCATTTCTTCTTTGTCTTTCATTTCCAGCATAGTAGACCATGTGATCATCTGATGCAAAGTGCCCCATGCCAGTCCATTTCAGTTCGCTGACACCCAACAGATCAAGTTGTAAACGTTCCATTTCATTCTTGACCACCTCCAATTTCCCTTGGTTCATGCTTCATACGTTCCATGTTCCAATGTGTAAGACATCTTTACAGCTTCTGACTCTCATTTCATGTGCAGCTACATCAGCAGTCAGACTTCCCGAGGGCTTTGATCCAACCACATCATAAATGCTGGCTTTACTCTGAAAAGTCTTCAGATCTTCCCCAGTAGCTAGTTGAGTGCCTTCTGACCTGGGGGTCTCATCTTCCAGCACCATAGCACAATTTGTTTTGTTGTAACTATCCATTGGGTTTTCATGGCAAGATACAGAAGTAGATTGCCGGGCCTTTCTTCCATGCAGTTTAAGTTTGGTGTTGTTGCCGTTGTCACAAAAATGTGATCCTCCGCCGTCAACACTGTCCCATTCTGCTGCTGCCCAGATGGGTGGTTTGTCTTGGTCTGGCACCTCAGCTGAGATCTGTCCATCTTGGGAGACCCTGCCAGTAGTTAAACTACCGATAGTTTAGCTCTCAGCATCACTGATGCACGCAAGCCCTCACAGCATGACAAGCTGCAAACCAAGTGAGAGATTTAAGTTTATGAAGAACCAATTCCAAGTTCTCGTAGGTTTCCTTCAAGTGTACGGAATGACCTACAGGTATGGAAGCGTAAAAACCGTTGTGTAGTAAAACTACTTTGAGACTTCTTTTTGAAGAATCTATAAAAAGATGCCATTGCTTTGAATCATATTGGATTTTAAATTGACCCATCAGACCTTCGACATCAATGCAATAAACCAACTTGTCTTCCTGGGCGAAGTAAGGAACGAACTCCTTTTCACGATGTCTGAACCATGAAGATGACACTCCTGGCAACAATAAATTCCTGCTTTTCAGCCTTGATCCGAGTAACTCAGCAGCATCTTTGGGAAGATTCAAGTCTCTTACCAAATCATTCATCTCCTCCTGAGAAAACAATTTTGGTCTTGTATCATCTTCAAAGTCAGAACTTGATTTGTCATCTGGTTCAGGTATGACCATCTTCATCGGAGCTAGGTATCTCTTCCAAGGTAGCAGGGAGCTTGGGTACTGGTATATCTGTGCCATGGGGGATGGGACGAATTGCCGAGTGAAGATTGGGGTATGAAATGGAATGCTTCCATTTGGAATTAAACCCTTTCACATCGCATGAACAAAAGTAACAGTCGTCACTATGGTTCTTTTGCTCTCGCCATACCATAGGAATCCCATAACGTAAAGATTTTTTCTTACCCATGAACCAGTTTCGGAGGTCCTCAACACACCGTATGCACACTTTATGAGGCGCCCAGACTTTATCTTGATCTCCAATTTTTAGTCCAAAGTATGCAAAGTATACTTTTTCACAAAGTCTGTAATATTCTGCTGTTGCTTCAACACTGTATATTCACCACAGATGAAACAGAAACTGTCTGGTGAATTAATACACTTTCGCAGAGCCATAACATAACGGTTGAAGAATGACGAGCTAACACGAATTGCGATGAAAAAGTGTGAACAGCCTAGAACCAAGAACCTGATGATGATTCGTGCACAAGTGTGGCATGCTGCAGAGAGCAGCTCTGTGTCTGTACAAGAGACGTCACAGTGCTGGCCACGCCCCCCTGCACTGACCGGAGCTTCTGCTATCTGCCCTGTGTCTCCCTCCCACTGGATTCTTCAGGAAAGATTAACCCCTTCTACCATTAGAAGCACGGACTTAGCTTAGCTTATGTATATATTGCTGACCATCAGATTTACAGTGCTATATTTTTTTTTTACATAACTCGGACAACCTCTTTAAGGGGTTTTTTGGCATTTTATATCTTAAATGCACTTATGTGAATTAATTAATAGTAATTTGAAAAGATTGCATAAATTTGAAGACAATTTTGCATGTTGTGGCAAATCATGATGTCTAGGAGTTTTTTCAATATTTTATTTGTTTTCAGGACACCAAAATACATGGAAATTAGATGAAAATAATCAAACAGCTTTTTAGTCACAGACCATAAAGAAACAAGCAGTCAACAAATATGACAACACATTACTCTTGGCAGAATGGCTATGAAGGACCTAGACAAGATTCTCAAGAGCAGAGATGTCTCTCGCCATACAAAGATTTGACTTGTTCAAATTGGATTGTCAGAAGAAGTCAGACACCTCCGCTGAATATCTGGTTTCACTTTTGCCCATGGTGACCTGGCATTTTAACAAATGCCCCTCCTATTATTGGATATTTGTATGCCACTCATCCAAAATAAATCCAGTCAGAGTAGAGGACAACAATGGAAAAACCCTGATGCACAAGAAAAAATACCTGTGAAACTTTCCTTCCTAAGACCATCAGGAGAGCCAATGAGAGATTGCCTAGCCGGGTTATTAAATAATATGCATAAATTTCAAAAAACACTAAAGAGCTAAATTTAATAAAAGTTAATGCTCATTATTAATAAATAGGTTCTATTGTATAAAATGAGACCCGTGGTAAATAATGCATTAGTGGGTGAGTGGTGATACATTAGCATCACTTAGTAAATCTAAACCTAATATTTTCAAGGAACGCAAAGAACAGTATCTACTAAACCAGGGGAGGGCAATTCTGACCCTCATGCACCACAATCCAGCCCAGTTTTCATGATGTCCCTAATGAATATTCATGGACCTATTTCCATACAATGGAAGGCAGTGGATGCAAATAGATCTCATGAATATTCATTAGGGACATCATGAAAACCAGGCTGGATTGTGGTGCACGAGGGCCGGAATTGCCTACCCCTATACTAAACTATCAGAAATGATAATAATCTAGGCTAAACCCTTTCAAAAACCACAGATGCTAATTTAAAAACTTATAAAAATGCTTTACATGTGCTACTGATGATAGTAAATATTAATAAAATGCTACACCCAACACCCAAACACTCTAAATAACTAAAAAGTGAAGACATGGAAAAGTAATTAGCAGTTAGATCTGGCGGGTTATGCTTTGTTCCTCTTCCTGTGCAGCTATTTGAATGTTTGTCTCAGTCCCATTCCCTGGCTAATCACAAAAGCAGAGGGTTTTCCCAGGGCCAGCCCAAGGGTTTCTGCCAGCCAGGGCAGAAGCCCCTGCCATGCCCGCCCCCCCCCCCCCCCCACACACACACACACAGAGGGCCAGAATGTACAGTACAGAATCAGACTCCCAAGGCTCTGTCTTGGGACCACTCCTTTTCTTTTTCTATACCCAGTCCCTTAGTGCATGTATCTCCTCCTATATTTTTCAGTACCATCTTTATGCTAAAGACTCTCAGATCTACCTCTCTACACCTGAAAACTGTCTGGGAATCCAGGCCCAATTTCTGCCTGCTTATCTGGCATTGCTGCCTAGATGTCTCACCACCATTTGAATGTGAACGTGGCCAAAACCTAGCTTCTTATGTTTGCCCCTAAACCCATCTTTCCCCTTCCTCCTTTCTCTGTTTCTGTGGATATGCTCTACTCCTCCCTGTTTCTTTGGCTCACAACCTTGGGGTCGTCTTTGACTCCTCCCTCTCCTTCTCCACATGCATCCAACTGATAGCTAAAACTTGCTGTTTCATTCTCTAAGTCACCACCCAGCCTGGGGTTTGCCAACTCTACATTTCCCCTATGTGTTGTCATGGATTGGTTACCTCAAGTTGGCACGATTCGAGGGGATAGGCTGATTATGATTACCATCGCTTTTTTCACTAGTCTGCAAAATATGGATTTCGATTACAAGAGGCAATAGAGCAACCTAGTGCACATAATACGGGAAACAGGACTTTGATTTTATATTCATAAAACAACAAAAAGAAAAAAAGACATGCTGAGTATACGAAGAATAAAGGATAAATAATATTTTATTAAAGCAACTGATTATAGCATAAAACAATAAACAAGGTGCGTGACAAGAAGTCTGGGTCGTTGATGTGAACAGCAGCTACGTTTTGATATTGAGTTTTCAAATCTGACTAAAAGCTGTGACGTTTTATACTGAGACCCAAGCACCTGAAATAAAGTTTTCTTTAAATTCCTTATGTTGTAGTTTGAGCATATAATTTTGTTTTCAGTGGTCTAATAAGTCGGCAGACGTCATGATCCGGAAGAATCTGGAGGAGCTCCTCCTCCTTATTCGGCAGAAAACTTTAGCTTGGTCTCCTCTTCACCTCTCCTGGTGGGGCCGACTAGAGGTCATTAAAATGTCTCTTACTCCAAAGATTAATTATGTACTAGGCATGCTCCCCTTCACTATCCCGTCGATATGGTACAAAAAGATAGAGAACAGCCTCATAACTTTTTTATGGAATGGCAAGCAACCCCGTATCGCTACTAAGAAGTTGAAAGCTGCTAGGGACAAGGGGGGAGTGCACTTCCCTGATTTTTTTTGGTACCACCAAGCCCTCTTGATTAAGCAGGGCTCTTTGTGGTTGACATCAGACGTGCCTGGGCCGAGACCGATTTGGCTAGAGGTTGAGGCTTGTGCAGTCGCCCCTTGTCCCCTGCCATACATGCTGGGTTCGCTGCACCCCGAGCGGTCGCTGGTGGGGAGGGTCATCAGGTCCACGCAGGGAGCCTTTCTTGAGCTAGCGCGGCTTGCGGCCCAGGAAGATCTGCCTTCGGGGCAGACTCCGTTGTGGTGGAACCCACGCTTTAAGATCCGCGGGCGTACGTTTGCTTGGAGGAAGTGGCAAGAGCAGAGAATTTGGTCACTCGAGCAGTTGGTGGATGCCAATGGTTGGAAGGCTTTTGCGGTATTGCAGGGGGCCTTCTCCCTACCTGACTCCTCCTTTTTTAAATGGGTCCAGCTTAAACATTGCGTTGCAGCATCTAACGTCTCTATAAGAGCCTCTGAGCTTGCTAAGGGGGACGCTTTGCTTAATTGGCTCAGGGCTACTATATGCCAGCAGGGAGCTACTTCTAAGATCTATGCCCTATGGAGGGAGTGCACCTCCACGGTTCCTGTCAGGCTGACCCGGGTCTGGGAATCTGATATTTCTCAAGTAATTCCATCCTCAGTGTGGGATATTCTCTGGGGTCCGATATCCAAAGCCTCTAGGTCGGCTGCGATCACTCTATTTTTTCATGCACCGGGCCTTTATAACTCCTTCGAAGCTGGCCAAATGGGATCCTGGCAACACGGGTAATTGTTGGTCTTGCTCAAGGGCTAAAGGCACGTATATGCACATGTTTTTCGATTGCCCCTTGGTCCAGAGGTTCTGGAGGCAGGTGTGGGCGAGGATGCAGGCGATCTTGCACTTCTCTGCGGAGCTGGAGTGGAGCAGGATCTTCTTGCGGACTTCTAGCGTGTTTCCCAGGGGGAGCCATGATCAAAATTTTTTATTTAACTTTATGGTGGCTATTGCTCTGAAGATGATCCTGTGGAAGTGGAAGAATTTCCAGAGCCTAAGCTTGGATGGCTGGTGGAATTTGGTTTGCCACTATTCCAAGCTGGAAAAAATCTACTCCAAACTCCACCACCTGGACAAGGGGGAACTGAACGTCCGCAGATGGTCTTTATTGGATCAATTCGTGGCTCGCTCTCAGGTAGCATAGGGGTGCTCACCTGGAGGTCCTGCGCCCAGGGGCTTAGGGTCTCGGTAGGCTGTCCTGCCTGGGGTGTAGTTGCCTGGATGGCAGGGGTGGGTGTCCCTTGCTTCCTCTTACACTGTATTTTGGTCCTCGATTATTCCCAAAGAGCCGGGGTGGTGGGCGGGTAGGGGGGGGGGAGGGAGGGCGGGTCGGGTGTTGTCTGTATGGGTTGCTTTCTGTGTTGTGCTGTGGATGTTTTGATGTTTGGTGTGTAAAAGGTTAAATAAAGACTTAAAAAAAAAAAGCCCAAACAACAAAAGGTAGAAAAATACTTTTTTATTTCGAATTTATTAACTGGAATATGTCAGATCTCGGAATTGTGCATTGCTAACATCTTTGCAATCTTGTTTAGTACAAGAGGAAATTAATTTATAGTTTTATTTCTCCAGTGTTGTATATTCCAATTTTAGCTTTTAGGGTTCCCAGTTTAATTATTGCCTTTCTATTTCTAAATTGTGATCCCTTGTTCTTTGTTTGATGCATGCATGTGTAACTGAGCTATGGTATTTTGTTTATGTAGTTTCTAGTTGACAGTGTCGCTTGTTCTCTTTCCCCAGCAGGAGATGTATTGGTATTCTCTGAGATGTATTGCTTTAATATTTGCAGTGTTGCCTTTTTGATAGGCAGGGTTTGGTGTGTTTTGAGTCCTGGTATTGCTGTTATGATACAGCGGGTTTGCTATGGATCTAAATGGGCAGTGTTTATAGTACTTCCTAATGTGCCTGTTGGTTGGCACTGGAGTATACTAATGTAGAAATCTGATAGTCTTTCTTTATCAAGACACTCATTAAGAGGCATATTTACTATAAGTTAGTGCACATTAACATTATGCAGATATTTATGCAAATGAATACTTTATGCAAATGAGATCCTGCACCCCTTTGGGCCGCCCCTGTTTATGGACTTTTCCTCCAGGAACTTGTCCAAAACCTTTTTAAAACCAGCTACACTAATAGGTTTTACTACATCCTCTGGTAACAAATTCCAGAGTTTGATTACACATTGTGTGAAAAAATATTTTCCAAATCAACAATTCGGTACTTAGGAGTCACCCTTGATCAGCGTTTAAATATGAAAACCCATATATCCAACATAGTCAGAGCCATATATTTCAAAATCCGGTCCCTTAGACACTTGCAATCCCTTCTGAACCCCGAAGACTTCCGGACAGTATACCAATCCCTGATCTTACCACACTTTGACTTCGCCAACGCTATTCTTCAAGGTCTCCCTCAATCAACACTCAACCCGTTGCAACTTGCCATGAATGCCGCAGCTAGAGTCTTAGTGGGAGCAGCAAGATGTGACCATATAACACCCATCCTAATACAGCTACACTGGCTCCCCATTCAAGGAAGGCTCATATTCAAATCTTTGCTGCTCACTTTCAAATCCATCCATGGCATCACCTCCCCTTCATTAACTAATATCATCCAACTCACTCCTCCCAACAGAACAAGGAGATCCCTATCCACAAATGCACTATTAATCCCAAAGGCTTCAACAAAGTACACTATCGCAACATCTAACAGGGCTTTCAGTATCTATGCCCCAAAATGTTGGAACGCATTACCACCAGGCATCCGTACAATTACTGACTTAACACAATTCAGAAAGGCTCTCAAATTCCATTTATTTACACAGTACTACCAGATTAACCTATCCCCTACCTAACTGCCCCCCCTCACCTCCCAGATAACATCTCAACCCTACTGTACACATGTAACACCCTAAATCCTCAGCAATCAATCTCATTGTACATATGTAATTAGTTAGTTCAGTTTACATCCCCATGTTATCCAAGTTGTTATTCCTGTTCTCTGTAAAGCAAAACATGTTACCCAAGTTGTTACTCCTGTTCTATGTGAAGCCAAACAGTTTGTTATGGTCATTTTGTTATATGTAAACCGCGCTGACAATAGTGCGGTATATAAGAAATTGTAATAAATAATAAATAATAAATAATACTCTTAAACTGGTTACATTGTAGCTTCATTGCATGTCCCCTAGTCTTTCTACTTTTTGATGAAGTAAAGAACCGATCTACGTTTACCCGTTCTACTTCATTCATTAATTTATAGACCTCTATCATATCCCCCTCAGCCATTTCTTTTCCAAGTTGAAGAGCCCTAACCTTTTAAGCCTTTCCTCATAGGGATATCCTTCCATTCCCATAACCATCTTGGTGGCTCTTCTCTGTACCGTTTCAAATTCTGCTATATCCTTTTTAAGATATGGCAACCAGAATTGCATGCATTATTCAAGGAACGGTCGCAACATGGAACGATACAGAGACATTATAATATCCTTGGTTTTACTCTTCTTTCCTTTCCTTATGACTCCTAGCATTCTATTTGCTTTTTTTGCTGCTGATGCATACTGGGCAGAGGATTTTAACATATTATTCATGATGACACCTAAATACTTTTCCTGGGTAGTGGTTCCTAATGTGGAACTGTGCATCGAGTAACCATAGTTTGGGTTGTTCTTTCCTAGGTGCACAACTTTGCACTTCCCCACATTAAGGGGCATGTTTACTAAACACCGTTGCTGTGCGGGTTCCCGTTAGTGTGCTGGTGCCATATAAGGAGTGGGCGGGCCAGGCAGAAAAAAGAAAAAAACCGGACCGTACGTGTGTGCGTCGCGCAAATGTGCGGGGCCCACATTAGCGCGTGGGAAGGCTAAGTGGGGCGCTGCTGCATAACCAAACAACAGAGCTGTAGTACAACGGTGAAGACACTGACCTATGGTGCAGGGTCCAGGGGTTCAAACCCCCATTGCACTCAATGAAAAAGACCAGCTGAGGCATCAACTTTTATGGGCAAAAGTGGTGTAGGAGGTATATTGATTATGGGCGGCAGAAGGTGGCGCACTCTTTTTTTATACGGCATGAGGCGGCGCACTGTTCATTGTGGGCGGCAGATGGTGGCGCGCTGATAAAATGGGGCAACAGAAGGCGGCGAGCCTGTGGGCAGAAGGCGTAGCGCTGATGTGTGAGGGGGCAGCCCAATAGTGGGAGGGATAAGTGGCGCGCTGATGTGCAAATAGTAGGAATGCAGCCATAGCACAATGGTTAAGACACTGACCACTCGTGCAGGCATCATGGGTTCAATTCCCCACAGTGCCCATTGAAGACAGCTGGCTGAGGCATTATTTTAAGGGGCATGCCCATGTTGGGCGGCATAAGGCGGCGCGCTGTTAATGTTACGCGGCAGAAGGCGGCGCACTGCTAATTTTGTGCGCCACAAGACGGCGCGCCGATGGCTACAAGGCTGCGCGCTGCGGCTCAAGCACAGGAACAGAGCCACAGCACAATGGTTGTGACACTGACCAATAGTGCAGGGACCAGGGGTTCAATCCCTCACAATGCCCATTGAAAAAGACTAGCAGAAGCAGTATGTTTTATGTTGTGGAGTGCTGTAGTAGTCCCACTAATTTTATTTTGTGATAACAACTAGAAAACGCACGCTCACGGCATGTTAACATAAGGCAGCCCATAAGGCACATGTGACAGTGCACCGTCCGCCAAGGCACCCTAGAATGTCCCCTATAGGACAGCATGTATGTTGCGACACAGGATAATGTATAGTGCACCCTATATGGATGGCAACCATAAAGTGCCGTATACGGCGCCCCATAAAGCGCCCTCAGAGGCACCTTATGGGTACAGTACGCTCAGGGTGTTATTGCTGGCAGCAACATATGTACAGTAAATTAAAAAGATGCTGTGGGGGGGGCGGAGCCTGATGTCCAGCGGGTAGGACGCTTTGCGTTGAAGCTCCCGAGAGGCCTACTTAGAATCCTGACTTAATACCTATACAAATTTACTATTTCGCTCCGAGCTGACCGGGGCACCTCGGGGGGAATGGCGGCCCATAAACCAGCGCGCTTGGACTTCGGGTCTCCTTCTTCTTCTCACGGAAAACGCTCCAAAACAGAGGTGTCCTCCCCACAGAAGATGGTTCCATTTCGTGAAAACCCCGAGATGCACCTGGAGATTTTGGAAGAAATACGCGGCGTGAAGGAGTTGGTGCAGTCCAATGGAGAAGCGCTTCGAGCCATGCGAGAAGACTTTGGAGTGCTCCAGGACCGACTTGAAAGTCTTTCATTACGGCAGGACAACATGGCGGGGGTCCTCGACTCGCACGAGGTGCGCTTGGGCAAACTGGACGAGGCTGAGCGCCAGATACAGAATCTTCAAAAGGAGTTAGAAGATAGCAATAATCGAGCCCGTCGCAACAATGTGAGGCTCCTCGGAATGCCGGAGGGGGTGGAAGCAGGAGATATAAGAGAATTCTTGCTCAAAACTCTTCCCTCCTTGCTGAAGATCACTTTTCACAGAGAACTGGAAATCGATCGAGCACACCGTGTTCCTGCCCACATGGCGCTCAACCGCACGACCCCCCGGCCTATTGTCTTTAGCTTGCTACGATATCAACAAGTGGAACAAATTTTACATGCTGCCCGAGCGAATCATCATTTGGAATTTGAAGGTCGTAAGGTCTCCTTCTTTCCTGATTTGGCAAAGCCTACCGTTGACCGTCGGAAGAAACTCCTTGCTTTTCGCCCTCGACTTCAACAGCTACAGGCTCGCTTTGGCCTGTTGTATCCAGCGAAGCTCCGAGTGACTCTCCACAACCAAACCAGGACGTTCGAAGATCCTGATCTACTATCAACATTTTTAGACTCCAAAGAAGCAGAGCAGATGCGCTAATCCCAAATCTTGGACTCTTATTTGTCGGCTCTATCCGCCATTTTGAAGGGCCCGATGCGGCGGTCATAGCCAAGCACAGAAATAGCCTGGACTTTCTTTCTTTCTCTATATGACTTTTGTTTTTTGGTCTCCTATCCCTTCATGATGTGTGCCTCGGTCGGATTCGGAGCACGCACAGTCCTACAGGTTATGTGTTTTTTCAATTTCGGCCTTCTCTGGGGTTTCTCCCCGCAGACACATGGTCGCCAGTAATTTTGGGGTTTTGCTTCTCCTCTACCGTACTGCGGTTTTCTTTGTTAATGTGGGGCGCTTCATTGTATTATATTAGTTTATTTTTCCTATGTCATGTGTACAGCCAGATACAGTCAGTTTGAGGGACATAGTGAAATTATGTGTGCTATCATGCTCAGAATTTTTAACTTTTCTGAATAGCCTTATGTAAAATCTTATCATTCACCGTCAAAGGCATTAATGGTCCACTCAAAGGAAAGAAAATCCTTAGCTATCTTAGCCATGAGCATGTTGATTTAGTGTTTCTTCAGGAAACGCATTTAAACTCTGCTGAAACACTGAAACTCAATGCTAAGCCTCACATGGTAGCTGCCTATTCTCCCACCGTTTTCAAATGGTACGGGATAGCCACTCTGGTTAAGAAGTCTTAGCACGCTACTGTACCTGATATTAGCGCTGACAAGAAGGGTAGATGGGCCCGTGTACACCTTGAGGTTGGAGATAGTGAATTCACGAGTATTTGCATTATGCCCCGAATGTGGACAACCCTGCTTACTATGCAAGTATTGCGCAGTTGGCCTTGGCCTCTGCCAATGCTCCATTAATACTTGGTGGCGATTTTACTCAAGTGTTCCCTCAATCTTTTCTTCTCAAACAAGGTGCTCGTTGGTTGGAAGAGCCAGTACCGAGTAGACCTGTGTGGCTAGATATAGAAGCGGGCCTTTGCAAACCGATTCCTCTTACCTTTCTCCCTGGTATGACTCTCCCATCAGACTCCCACTATCCACCAATGCTTTTAGACACTTTAGGTGCCTTTAATACTCTTATGCAATCTTTAGATTCCCGACTCTGGTCAGTGCAACTTCAGCATCGCCTTCGGTGCACTAGAGTACTCCCGCCATCGGCATTCTCTATATAAGGTTGATTGGAGACTTTCCGATCTCTCGGTAGTTCACCGGGTGTAGCATCCAATTTTACTAAACCTTCGGTAATGCTATAACTAGAGATACCCCTATAGCGCAGAAAGTATGGGAGAGAGAATTGCATGTGACTTTGACCTCGGAGCAATAGAGCCTTATCTGGAGTAGAGGGACACGGGTTCCCGATCCGCCTCACTCATTCAGACCCTCTTCTTTCTAGCCCACCGGTGTTTTTACACTTCTCACAGATTAGATAAATGGAACACTACTCAGGGCAATGGTTGCTGGACATGTCCTGCGGCCATTGGTTCATTGCCTCATGTTATGCATGAATATCCCGCACTACAGTATCACTGGCGTCGGGTCTGGGGTCGTATTTAGTCTATCTCGCACTCTCAGGAGCCCCTTTCTTGGAGGATAGTGGGACTTCGCCCAGTTGCGGGGATCCCCTCTCTCCCAAAAATGGCTTATCTCCTTTCGAACTTTATGCTTGGCATTGCTATTTCCCTAATTAAGTAATACTGGAAAATTAGCTCCCATATGAGCCCCAATGAATGGTGGAATCATGCCTGTCTTTACAGTAAATATGAACAAATACCTCGTCTGTTCGCTTCCTCCGTTCAGACTCCTTCTCAATGGTCTCAATGGACGATGCTCAATGACTATGTACATTTTGCTAAATGCTCTCATCTGACTGTCTAACTTTGTATATATCACTGTCCCATGATCATGCTGTATTGTAGATACTCTTTTGATCGTTTGATGTATAATCACTGTTAATTGGAAGCGCTCACATGCTGATATAATCGGGTAGAGAAGAAGCATCGGGGTGGGGGGTAATGGGTTTACTTTTCCTTATTGTATACTTGTTTTGTCTCTTTTGGTGTGTTGTTTCTTTTGTTTGTTGCAAAATGAAAATAAAAGTTAAAAAAAAAAAAAAAAAGATGCTGTGGACACCTCTATCACAGAAACCCACTGTGGGTTTGAACCCATGACCTCTGGCTGCACAGGGAGTGATGTAACCATTGGGCTACAACTCCATAGCTGTAAGCAAGCCCCTGGCTGGCTGCAGATAGCCTGCACGTCACCTCACAGACAGTCTTCCGGTGTAAACAGGATAGGGTTAGGCCACACGTACCCATGATGCACTGCACATGCAAATTAGCTGTCCACAGATGGACACAAGATGGGTAATGCACCCCCACAGCACCTCGGCCCTGTTGGGGGGAGTGACCGGGTGCACCCACACAGCACCTCGGCCTGGTAGGGGGCACTGACCGGGTGTTTTACTGGCACAGAGTAGCTACACACCGTTACATCGTGTGGGTTCTGTGCTCACCCTGAGTGTGCAATGAGGCGCCCAGGACCAGGTCCACAACACCTTCTATGGCTGATGGAGGCCAAGCAGGAGTTTCAAAGCAGTGTTAATGTGTAAGATAGCTAGTTTCTGCACAAACACCATGGATATCCCAGTCAGGCTCAGCACCCCCTGGGAACTCCCCCCCCCAAAAAGAATCATGGTCCCACATCAAGAGATCCACACTGTACCTCCCTGCAAAGGTGGCAGTAGAGGGCAACATCAACCCCAGTCCTGCTGAGGAATGAACACCACCCCCACCCCACACACAGCCACAACACAATAGCAGACAGACATAGGAACAGGATAAGGTAAGCTGCACCCCACCACCAGATATTCCCCTGCAGCAAGCCAACAGCCACTGCACCCTGCAAGCCATTCCAGCAAGACACATACCAGCTACAAACAGTCTGCTGGTTAGTCCATAGTGCATGTTCCCAATGGAGACACATGCACCCAGAACTGATCTGCCAGCATACACAGCAAGCAGATAAATCAGTGACTGGGCCCCAAATAGAAACCCATATCTATCACATGAGAGAAATACTGCATAGCACTATGGGGGTGCCTAGCCATGCTGTGGTCACTGCACAGTCAGGGTGAGTGTGATCTCCCAGAAGGACATGCTTTGGCCACCCTGTCTGTGTAGGTGGTGGCCGGACACTACAATGTCACAGCCAGTGCCCTATGCCCTGTGCAGATGCATCCTGGCCAGCCCACCATGTCTGACCTATACCCATGGTACCTTGCTGCTCATTATGCACATTGGCAGGCCAATACTGGCAGTAGTGCTGGCAGTGTGGGTTGGGGAAGGTGTTTGCAGCCAACACACACTGTATAGACAGACACACACTCCCACACCTATGCCAGCATTGTGCTACTATTGAGGGGGTGATTAGCCTTGGCCACCACACCGGTCCTGGGCATGGCACAGGCATGGATATGGTACGCAGTACTGCTGGGGGTCACTCCCCAGGGTGGTGAACACCGTCAGAGGCCAGGCCTGGAGCACGCACCGCAGACACCAAACAGATTGTTCGGATGGGGTCAACTAGCAGTATGTGCGTAACGTAGGGATATCTATCAGCCTGTACTCTTAGCAAACGTTTCAGAGCTGTGTACCTCACGTGTAGGGTGACATTGCTAAGGTATGCAGGTGCTGGTATTGGGAGATGCACGCAGGGTCCAATGTTCTGCCTCTACAGGAGACATTGGCCAATGGGGCCTGTGGGTGTGGGTGTGTCTGCCCCTGTTGGCTGCTGCTTTACGGCAGCGCTTCCCCACTCCAGCCCAGTTTTGCATCACACTGTTCGGGTCTTCCTGCTGTCCCTCATGATATACAGCACAGGCATTTGTATGAGTGGCAGCATGGAACCTGACTGGTGTGTGGCCCACCAGGACTGCATTTGGGGGATTCTGCTGTAGGTTCTGCCCCTGTTCATGGTGTCTGTGCTCAGTGGGGTAAAAGATAGACGTATTACCATTGCATATGTCCTCGTCACGAAAGGTGTGTCCTTACTGTCACTGTTTACTTGGGGGAAAAATATGTGGGCAAGATTGGCAGTTGCCCCAGTTGGGCTTTGAACCTGTGACCTTCTGCTCTTGCATGCAGTGTCTGCGTGCACTGCACCACTGTGTAGCCACAGATTGGGTGGATTCCCTGGCATGTCCATGACTGTGGATCCGGCAGGGCCTGTCTGTTGCAGTCTGTTGCAGTGGACGGTGGCAGCCTGCACATGGCTAGCTAGGCCTCTGTCTTCTGTCGCTAGCAGCCACTGCCCCCTGCACCACATGTACTCGTCCGCCAACATGCTGGCATGAGCTCCTCCCATAAAAAGCAGGTGACCTGATTGGAATGTGGCAGTACGGGACTGCATTTGGGGTACTTGGCTGTGGGTAATGCCCATTGTTGTGGTGTGTGTGCGTTGTTGGGTAAAATATGGGTGTTTTCCCCAAGCTTATGTCTCCTGCAATACAGGGGTGTCTGCGCTATCTGTGTTTAGTGGTGGGTAAAATATGGGGACTGGGCTGGCAAGTGCCCCGGCTGGGCTTTGAACCTATGACCCTCTGGTCCTAGAGGTACTGACTTTGTCCCCTGCACCACACTATGGCCACAGAGACAGTGCAGCCCCTGGAGGTAGTAAGCCTGGCAGGATGGAGTCACAAACCCTGCTCTACGCAATTTTACTGTGGGCATATGCACCCTGTCTGGTGACAAACGTGCACATAAACCACGGAAATGACCACGGGAATTGGGGGAAACAATATCACCACGCTGGGCAACAGTGATATTAATGGGCAACCATAGCAAACACTCCCAGGACAGCTCCACAACAGGAAATATTGTTTGGAAGAGTCTCCGCTCCGTAAACCCTTCCAAAATTCATTTCTTTTTTCTGGAGCTTTGTTGGGTGTGTTTTCTGTATTTGCCCATCACTATCACTGTTCCCCAGCTGAATTACTATTTTTAATAGTTCTGTTGTGGTCATTTCCTATTTTTATGTACACTTTTGTGCTGTGCACATGTATCACACTTCTCACGTTTTGCTGGTTTCCCCGGTTTTCCTGTACATTGCTGACGGAAATGGTTTCTCTTCCCTTTAAATGCTTTCTACCGCAAGTGTTTCACTCGCGGTAGTTTTTACATGCAAATTCGGGCCCGATACTGTGCGGGGACCCTCTCCCCTCCCACTCTCCACCCATTGACCCCGTCCCTCCGCCCCTCCGGAGCCTTCCTCCACCCTCCTTTAGCCGTTCCACGCCTCTATCGGACATTTGCGGGCCCGCACTTGTACGGGGCCCGTTAGTGTGCTGCGCACCTTTGCGGTGGTGACACGCACATGTGCGGGGCGTTTAAACGCGTTTATTAGCGTTTCAGTGCTGCGTTTCCGTGTGCTCTTTTGCGGCGCGCACATTTCCGGTTTTTAGTAAACATCCCCCTAAATGTCATCTGACATTTTGGACTCCCAGCCTCTCAATTTATCAAGGTCCTCTTGCAAATTTTCACAATCCTCTTGTGTTTTAACAACTTTGAATAATTTTGTGTCATCTGCAAATTTGATCACCTCACTCCTTAGTCCCTTTTCCAGGTCATTTATGAATATGTTTAAAAGCAACAGTCCCAGCACAAATCCCTAGGGTACTCCACTAGGGGTGGAACATGGGCATCGATGGCACAGCATGGTTATTTTGGGTGTTTTTCACATGTGACAACCACTGCTGCTGTCATTAGCATTGGCACATGCCAGTTATCATAGTGCCACATGATTGCAATGCGCGAACAGTGGGGGACAGATGCACACACACCCTGAGGTTAGCACAGGCCTTCAAGCTACATTCACGGCCCAATAGCACAATAACTTAAAGTACTTTAGTAAACATGCCCCTCATTGTATTAATTATGGGGGTCATTTTAGAAGCCCTATTCATGTTTTGGACGTCCAAAAATGGGCTTAGAGACATCTCCTGAGCTATTCTAAAAGCCAGTTCTGGTGACATCCCCATTAGAATGGGGGCATGGAGGAGGCATAGATGTTCCCAGAAAACTGGAGGCAAGGCCGGGGCATTCCCAGGAGCATGGATGTACCCACCTGATCTCAGAAATGTCATAGACATCCAGCATCACGTGTAACGTTAGTCCTGCTGGAGGCATGAACAAGCATCTGAAAAGTGCTTATTTTAGCTGAAAAACATACAGAGAAAGCTGCCCTGTTCCTAATCCACTACTATAACCATTAGGCAGGACTTGACAAATTCCAGGTGCCAGGTCACCATGGTGACTACAAATTGCACCCTGGCACCTGGTATTTGAAGGCCTTGAGAGTTCAGTCTGGAATTTCCTCCCTCCATTATGATCAGCAATCTACAAAGAGCTTCGGCCACTCGGTGGGGAACGTTCCTGCAAATCAAGCTATTTCAAGTCTTGCAAGACTTGAAATGATGTGATCAGCAGGAACTTCCTCTGCTGCATGGCTTGAGCTCTTTGTAGACAACCGACCTTGGAGACGAGAAAAGTACAGTGTATGAATGCAGCATGGTAGGAACGATAAACGACCCTGACTAATGGCTGATGGGAGGAGGCAATGAGAAAAAGAGAGAGCTGGGGTGATAGCTGATGGAGGGGATGAGGAGCGAGAGGGAGAGAGACCCAGAGTGATGGCTAATGGGGGGGCAATAAGAGAGAGAGAGATAGAGATCCAGGGTGAGGTCTGATGGGGGAGGCAATAAGAGAGAGGCCTAGTGTGATGCTCGATAGGGGGTGGGGGGGACAATGAGAGGGAGAGAGAAAGATAGAGACCCTGTGTGATATCTGATGGGTGGGACAATGAGAGGGAGAACAAACTAAATATTGCTCCATGTCACCATAGATTGTAAGCTCTGATGAGCAGGGACTGTCTTTTTGCTTATATTTCTGTACAGCGCTGAGTGCGTAGTGCTATATAAATGCTAAATAGTAGTAGTAGTAGAGAGAGAGACCCAGTGTGAGTCTGGACGTGGGGGGGCAATGAGAGAGAAAGAGAGGACCCAGTGTGATGTCTGATGGGGTGGCAATTGGAGAGAGAGAGAGAGAGACCCAATATGATGTCTGATCGGGGAAGGGGGTAATGAGAAAGAGAGGGAACCAATGTGATGTCTCATGGGGGGGTAATGAGAGAGAAAGAGAGAGAGACCCAGTGGGGTGTCTGATGGGGGGAGGGCAACAAGAAAGAGAAACACTTGGTGATGGCTGTGTAAGGAGGTTATGAGAGAAAGACTTAAGGGGATGTTTACTAAACTGTGTTAAGGTTATATAACGATCGTTAATGTCCCCGGCCGCGGTAAACACCACAGAAGGTGGAGAGAGGGTGGAGAGAAGGGGTCAATGGGCGGAGAGTGGGCGGGGAGAGGCTCCTGTCACACTAACGCGCTGAACTGAAGGGCTGAATCCTACCGCAAATGAAAACCTGCCATTAGATGCACATTTGCAGGAGAGAGAAACCATTTAAGTGTCAGCAATGTACAGCCTAGGCAGGGAGCCCAAGAAAAGTGATAGTAGTGCTCCATTGTCAGCAACACCATAGTGCCAAAGTATGAATGGCCACTATGGCGATAGTGCAAATGGGGCATAGGGGGCCGCAGGCAGGACATGTAGCATGGGAATCTGTGGCACAGGGTGGACCAGGCGGGCGCCTAGGTGGCACATAGGAACATAGAAACTGGAAATCAGCAAGACAGCAGCTGACCAAGGCCAAACACAATCCACCTATATCTACCTGGTTCACCCTAGCCAATAGTTGCTAGGGCACTGACCTGACATCCCCCCAGCCATCCCGCCCCCATGTGGAAGGGACATAATATTGGTAGGCAGTGATGGGGGGGATGTGAGGATGTCCATGTATGCCCCCCCCCCCCACCCTGGGATCTGCTCCCTAGGCGGGCGCCTACCTACACAGTGGATGGCCTGGGACTGCGCACTACCAGCACCGACAGCAAATGGCCATGTCAGCTTGGCAGGGGGGTGTGTGCCCGTGCCTCTGGCTGAGGAAAAGTACAGGTAGCCCCAGGGACTATTGTGAATGTGTGGCAGTACACCCAGCCAGTGTGTCCAGAAGCAGAGGGTCACAGGTTCAAGCCCCAGCTGTGGTTCCTGCAGAGCATGTCCCTATTTTTTACCTTACAATGCAGATACAACAGCAACATGTGCAAAGCCCAAAGCAGCGGCAAACAGGGGTACAAACACCCACCCACACAGGCTCCACAATCCAAAGATGCTTGGAGAGTCAGACTGTTGGCCCCAGCATTGAGCTGAAGTTATCATCAGAGCACTACTACTACCCCCTGCACAGTTTAGCAATGTCGGCACTGTGATCAGCGTGGCGGGTAGGGTTGCCAACCACCCCTATCTTTGTACAATGCTGCAATAGGAGTGAGCGTGTTTGTATGTCTATCCATTGTTCTGTGGCTGCCCACCCTTCACTGGGCCCAAAACGTCCCACTGTTACCAGCATTAGCTTGAATAGGTGCATAATGAGGAGCAAGGTATGCTGGGTATGGCCCGGACAGGGCAGATAGGCCAGGATGCATCTTCACAGGGTGTGGGGCAATGGCTGGGACACTGTAGTGCCTGACCACCGCCTGCATGGACAGGGTGGCCACAGCATGGTATGCTGGGAGGGCACTCACTCTGAATGAGCAGTGACCATGGCAGGTCTAGGTTCCCACATAGCGCTCTATGCTATCTGTCTCTAGTGATATATTTGTGTTCTCCTGCTCTGGGGTCACAATCATTGAGTTGTCTGCTTGCTGCACATAGTTCCTCTGTGAGCAGGCTGGTGGACTGTCTGCAGTTAGACTGTGCATGGTCAGAACATCTTTAAGGTACCGTCTGACTGTGCTGTCTGCTGGTGACTGGCAGACAGTGGTGGGAGGCATTTGGGGTTTCCCAGCAGTACTGCTGGTCTGCCACTGCCCCAGTCATAGGTATGGCTCTGGCCCACCAACTCTGGAGGGCTGTCTCATACAAACAGGATGGAGGTTGCTTTCCCTGGGGCGGGCGGGAGGGCGGGGGGGGGGGGGGCACCTGTTCTTTACCTACAGGAAGGGTGATGTGGTCCCTTTGGGGTATATAGTGTATACCACTGTGACCTATAAAGGCACTGCTGCACACACCTCATGCAATTCTAGGAACCCCTCTACCCTGATAACAGCTGCCCCTTGTCAGCCAGATCCTAACACAGGGTACACACTAATCTGGCTGGTGTCTGATCCCACAGGGCCACATGTGACTGCAGGATACAGATGGACACCAAATTACCTTCAGCTGCACTGCAAGGAACACCTGTCATACACTGGTAGTGATGGGGATGTACAGCAGGACCTATCTCTAGCACCACATGTACTGCGGACCTAGTGCTGGGCAACCATCCTATCCCTCAGGGTGAACACAGAACCTGCACAATGGCATGGTCTGTAGCTACTCTGTGCCAGTATCATGCACTGTCAGTTCGTCTTTCCAAGCTGAGGTACCGGAGAGGTGCAGACTCCATTTGGTGATCAGCTGTAGACTGCCATTCAGCATGTGCATTGCATCATGGGTATGGTGGGGTTACCCTATCCTGGCACTCAGAGCAGACAATTTGTGCGGTGACCTGCAGTCCTTCTGTACCCAGACATTGCTGTGACGTACACCATGGAGGTATAGCCTACTGGTTAATACAATGCCGTTCATGGGTTCAGTTCCTCATTGTTCCCTCCTCTCATGCCTGTCCTACTCAAATAGTGTGTATGCCTGTAGAGGTCATATTTTTTCAGATCTGTGCTTCCAGCCCATAATACCCTCGCCACAATTGCCAACATTCCCTTGGTCCGTCTATCTGCGTCTGTCAGCTGTGTAGAGTCCTGTCTGCCAGTGCAGGTTGCCACCCCATGTCATACCCTTTCCTGCATTGCGCCTCTTCATGCTTGCCTTGCCTGTGCCTGATCTGCATGGCACCACCACTCCTCTGTCCACCCATTATTGTAACTATCCTGCCACCTCTGCCTCCACTGGGGGACATGTATTCCCATCGTCTGCCACCAACTGTTTTTCTGGTACTTTACATTGCCAACACCCTGTGCTGTGGTACAGCTGCCCCACTATGTTTGTCATCAGTACTGGCAGGCACATGGGATGCCCACAGATATGGCAGGTCCAGCGGCTCCCACCACTCCCTCCTTCACTCACCTGTTCATTGCCTTTCCTGGGTGCTCTATCTAGTGTTAGGGCTACATCTGTCTCTGTTCCGCACAGGTCCTACATGTCATCCTTAGGCACCTTGCAGTCCCTAGAGCACACTAACCTAGGACACCATAACCTTGTTAGACCACCTTAACCTATGGTTCCATAGCCCAGGGTGCCTTCTGCGGTGTCTTGTCCAAGGGTGCCTAATATGGCGCTTAGCCTAGGAGGCCCTATAGGGCGCCTTATGAGGCACCTTACAGGGCACCTTACTAGGCACCTTTTAAGGCACCTTTACATGGCACCTTATAAGGCACCTTACAGGGCATCTTACAAGGCACCTTATAAGGCGCTTTACAAGGTGCCTTGCAAGGTGCCTTACAAGGTGCCTTACAAGGTGCCTTGCAAGGTGCCTTACAGGGTGCCTTGTAATGCTCGTTAGTCTATGGCGCCTTGTAACGCACGTTAGCTGTCAGTTTGCTGTAACGATGCAACGCCCACGCCTTTATATGGCCATCTCTACCTTTACCACGGAACCTAACGCGAATGACATTACCGCAGTTTAGTAAACATACCCCTTAGTGATGGCTGTGTAAAGAGGCTGTGGGAGATTTTATTTGCTTCACATATTACCGGGAATTAAAGCCACAAAACCTGTTGAAATCACCTTAATACACCAATCTACCAAATTCCAACATATATTGAACCCAAAACCTATTCTTTTTTGTCAGAGTCAGTCGTCAAAGTGAGTGGAAATTGACCACACACCGCCGCGACATCTCCCTTTTATTAAATATATGAATAAAACTTCACACTTAGCTCAAATGATGATCTCCTAAAAGATAACATGCCAGAATATCAAAAGCGACGTGCCACACGTTTCGGGTTGTCTTCAAAAACCATTCAACCCTGCTTCAGGCCATCTGATACTGGCAAATCCTTGATCAAAGTCATAGAGCTTATACTTGAATAAACAGAGGGAAGGGCTCATATAGCTGCTGCTCACTCAGCGTCTGACATCACTTACACCAGGTGACTTCGAGCTGTCAATCACGATGAACTTTGGAACATTGCAACTGCTAAGGGGGAACCCACTACAGGAGAACATCCTGCAAGTAAGCAATGAAAATCTCTATGAAAGAATGATGAATGATAATACACTGGCCAGTCTGTTATAAAATAGTCTGCCAATCAATTTGCATATTGAGGCCATTGGAAACGACCATATTCAGCCGATAAATCCATTTTTGTTCACAGAGCTGTAGCCGCTGTTCGCGATCACCACCTCTAGGTTCTCTAGGTATGCAGTCCAAACCTCGCCAACGCAGTGAAGGAAAGGCATGAGCATGTTGCAAACAGTGTTCCACTATTGGAGCTGAGAGTGTTTATGTGCGTAAACGCGAAGCATGTTCTGACAGCTGCAATTTGATCGATTGTTTCGTACGCCCTATGTAGTATTTAGAACAAGGGCAAATTATCAAATAAACCACAAAAGTGGAGGAACAACAAGTTATTAAATTTACTTTTCCCATAGAAAATGGGAAAATAGTAAATCAGGTCCTTAAAAAAGGAGCTGTGATATGCCTTTTGGGTTGTTGGGGGTGCACTGTGACCAAGGTCTCATCAGCCATCTCCTACATTTTTAGGATGGCTCCTAGATTCCAAGAAACTTTGTCAAGGCCTGCATTAGGCTATCCTAGATGTCCAGGTTCTGGAATATGGTTCTAAGGATGTCTATGTAGACTCCCCTTCAGACATCCATTTCGGGCACATCCACATATGTGAAATCACGTCTGAATCTGGATGTGCCTGCTTTTTTTCAGACGCTCTGGCTGAGATATCCCAGATTACACTTGGACGTCTCTTCTAAAATTCCCCTCAATGTTAAAAAGCAATTACATGATTTGCTTAACAAACCTTTTTAACATATTATATTGGAAATTATTGAAAAAATATGCATGCATACTGCTACTATGATATCCCAAATATGAGTGTGAGCTACATTATCTTAAACTGTTTAAACTACAGGCAATAAGTGTTTAAATCTTGATACAATTCTGACCACTGTTATTTTATACCTATACAAAGCAGATCAGTGAGCTTTTATAATTTACACAATCTTCTTGCTATTAATAGATCAGATTTAATTATGATTTGGCTGTTAATTCATCTGTTTTAATATAGACATATTTATTAGTAAGATGTTTAATATGAATATTTGTTTCCATTAGATTAATAATGACAAGAATATGTACGGATTTCTTCAGGTTTTCAATCCTGATTAAATAGACTACTGTTTATCATGCAGTAATGTGTGAAAGCAATTCCAGACTGAAGCTATGGTGTTGCAATATATTTTGTATAATATATTTTATTACATTATTTCCATAATTATGCAGGGCTTTTATGGTGTGGAATATTATGTGTCTACTATATAAAAAATTAGAATGTATTTATCTCTAGAGGATTTAATTTATTTGCAGTTATGAAGAGGTTCATAATTGTGCTTTTGTATTATATCCCCTATTGAACCTCTAACCCCAGATATTTAATGTTAGGGGTCATATTTGGCCCTGGCATTGAATATTCAGGATCGCCGCACTGCCTCTCAGCTGCAGTCAATAACCAGGCAGCAGCAATATTGCTTTTGCCTCGCCTATTTCTTATCAAAGCATAAAAACCTCAACCAAATATAGGTGACCCGTAGTATAATAATTTTCTTTTGTCGGAGCTGACCGTGGGGAGGTCGAAAGGGAAAAACGACCCCCACCCAGCGGGTAGCTACTTTTTATTATTTTTAAGGTTCTTCACCCAAAACCACAATCAAAATAACTTTAGAAATACAAAACTTATCTCAGTCCAAAACAACGCTGCTTCCAGAAGTCCACTCGCACGACGCGCGCGTTTCGGGTATCCTCACCCTGTATCAGGTGCAATAACAAAGTATAGAGTTTTGCAGCAACCGTCCAAAAACGCTGTCTCTATGCAGCACAGGTCTAAATTTTCAATGGCGGACAACCAGCTCTTAAAGGAAGAACCAACCAATCAGGAAACAGGGAGGCCCCACATGTCGGGAAACCCTGACCTGATTGGGAGAACTGTTTCAATGTTAATTTGCAATTAAAAAGAATTGTCAGCAGACATTATCAACAACGTCCATGTCTACAACAGACTTGTCCAGTCTATGTCCCGATTGAGACCATCAGGTTCAACTGAACCTAAACGAAAGATCCATCGTTGCTCTAAACGTTGAAGATGATATTCTCTATTTCCCCGACGAGGATCTAAGGGAACATGATCAATGATTGACCAGGTAAGTTGTACAAAATCATGAGAGTGCTCCAAACAATGGGAAACAATCGGGGCTGATGTAATCCGCCGACGTAGCCGAGAAGCATGCTCCATCAGACGACGTTTCATGGAACGAACAGTGCGGCCAATATAGAGAAGAGAGCAAGGACATTTGATAAAGTATACCACATATGTAGATTCACAAGTCGTATCCCAACGTCGTCGGTATACTCGTTGTGTTTTCGGATAAGTCCATTCCAGACCTGTTAAAGTAGAAGCACAATAAACACAGTTTTCACAGGCCACATGGCCACAAACAGGATCTGGAAAAGTTGGACGGTCCTCCACCATAGAAGTCTTCACTAAATAATCACTCAGGTTAGGACCCCGAGAAAAAGCAATTTGCAATGGCTGCTGAAAACATTCATGGAGTTGTAAAATCGGCCAATGAGATTTTATAATATGAAGGACATCCTTGCTCCGATCAGTATAAGGAAGAATTCCAGTAATTTTTGACATGTCAGAAGAGTTCGAAGGCGTATATACCGGATCTATAAGCCACTCTCTATGAGTGTATTTAGCCCTTTTATAGGCTCGAGATACTACAGATTCCGGGTAACCCCTAGATATCAGCCGATTGCGCAATTCATATGCGTGCAGTTTAAATGCCTCCAAAGAATGGCATAAACGCCGTAAGCGCAAAAACTGACCATAGGGAAGACCCCGACGCAAGGGGCCCGGGTGGAAACTCCGATAATGCAAGAGACTGTTCCTTTGCACAGATTTTCTATAGAGAGAGGTAGATAACATTCCATCCAATATAGAGATCCGTAGATCCAGGAAATCAATCGTATCCAGCGCTATATGTTCTGTGAAACGGATATTCGGTTTCAACCCATTTAACCAAAGTATAAAGGCGTGTAAAGACTCCCCATCTGATGTCCACACGAAAAAAACGTCATCCAGGAAACGTCTCCAAAATAATACATATTGGTATAGGTCAGATTTTTCAATCAGAGTCTCTTCCATAGCCGCTAAATACAATGTAGCTACAGAGGGAGCCAAAGTTGCCCCCATAGCAATACCAGATAGTTGTTGGTAAAAGACCCCCTCTGACAGAAAATAATTACGAGTGAGAACTAGTTCTACCAATTGATTCAAAAACAGACGTGGCAAACGTTCAGGTGCATATATAAATTTATGTTGCAAGAGATCCAGAACTTCAACTTGATCAATATTAGTATATAAAGAAACCACGTCAAGGGTAACCAAAAAGGCCCCCGGTGGAATAACCAACATAGATATAGCTTGCAAAAAATGAGTAGAATCCTTTATATATGATTTCACCTGACATGCTTCTAGCTTTAAGAAAGTGTCACAAAAAATCGAAAGTGGCTCTAGAACGGAATCCCGGCATGATACAATAGGCCGCCCTGGGGGGGCCACAAGGGATTTATGTACTTTCGGAAGCATGTACAAAATCGGACATTTCGGATGCAGACAATTCAAAAAAGCATATTCACGATGCGTTATCCAACCATTATTCAGAGCAGAGCCTAACAGTGATTTTATTTCTAAGGACAGGGATATAGTTGGATCTTCAGATAGATTCTTATAAACAGTACTGTCATCCAAATGGGCACGTAAAGTCTGCTGATAGGCAGACAGATCTTGCAACACTAGGGCACCTCCTTTATCCGCCCGCCGGATCACTAGCGAAGGGTCAGATCGTAAATCAGTCAAAGCCTGTCGTTCGACCCGATTAAGATTGAAATAAGGGCGAATTGGTTGCTGTTCCATACGAGATAAATCTCGCAGTATCAGAGATTGAAAAGTAGCTAAAACTGAATCAGCAGGTAATTCGGGAGGCATCCATTGAGAGGGGGGAAATACCACAGATTCATCACGTGTGGGGGTACGATGTTGGAAAAAATGTATAATTCGTAATTTCCGAAAAAATCTGTAGAGACATACACGCATTTGAAAAGGATCATAATGATTAGTTAGAACATAAGACAAACCATAATTCAATACTCGCTCATGTTCAGGGGTCAGCATTTTAGAGGAGAGATTAACCACTATTGAAGGTTCTGAACTAAAGCTGTTTTAGCTTCGTCTATCAGAAATAGGTATTTGATGGCGCTTATTCTGGTGCGTTCCAGAATAAGCGCCATCAAATACCTATTAATACATGGCTGGAGATACTTTCGCCTTTACTGAAGAACAACTTGAACTGTTTCGACAACGACCATGCCTTTTGGATGAGGATCATACCGTGACTGCGGTTTCCTCTTCTGTAGCAGCTTACAAAACTCTTCGGAAACGTCTGATTAGGGCGCAGATGCATGGAGCAGGTATGATTCGTTATTTAAAAACTAGAGTCATCCCGCGGGGATTACGGATGACTCGAGCCCCGAAAATGTTTAAATGGGATACCGAATTTGTGGAGAAGTGGAATCGTATCTCCAATAAATGTAGTTTTGATTTGATGGCGCTTATTCTGGAACGCACCGCACAGGAGGAAGTTACTCTTACCACACAGATAGACGAAGCTAAAACAGCTTTAGTTCAGTCTATGGGTGAAGATCCCTGGAAAGTTAAGCTAGCTGATCTTGATCGACAACTGAAGGGATATTCGGATTATATAAAATCTTTGAAATCTAAGAAATTTCTGCGTGACAAAACTGACTATGATGAAAAAAAGGTCTATTTTTGGATGTATGAACCAGCTGATTCTTCTGCTTCTAATAGAAAAGTAGTTACTTTTGACCGGACCTCTGATGAAACTGATGATAGTACTTCTGATGACCAAAAGACTACTCGTGGTCGTCCGGTTTTTCGGAGGGGCCGTCGCTCTCGTCAACCTCCAGCGGCCGAAGATTGGGATCCTCCGGTTACCCGCCAACGTTACAAACAGAACCTTCAATAGTGGTTAATCTCTCCTCTAAAATGCTGACCCCTGAACATGAGCGAGTATTGAATTATGGTTTGTCTTATGTTCTAACTAATCATTATGATCCTTTTCAAATGCGTGTATGTCTCTACAGATTTTTTCGGAAATTACGAATTATACATTTTTTCCAACATCGTACCCCCACACGTGATGAATCTGTGGTATTTCCCCCCTCTCGATGGATGCCTCCCGAATTACCTGCTGATTCAGTTTTAGCTACTTTTCAATCTCTGATACTGCGAGATTTATCTCGTATGGAACAGCAACCAATTCGCCCTTATTTCAATCTTAATCGGGTCGAACGACAGGCTTTGACTGATTTACGATCTGACCCTTCGCTAGTGATCCGGCGGGCGGATAAAGGAGGTGCGCTAGTGTTGCAAGATCTGTCTGCCTATCAGCAGACTTTACGTGCCCATTTGGATGACAGTACTGTTTATAAGAATCTATCTGAAGATCTAACTATATCCCTGTCCTTAGAAATAAAATCACTGTTAGGCTCTGCTCTGAATAATGGTTGGATAACGCATCGTGAATATGCTTTTTTGAATTGTCTGCATCCGAAATGTCCGATTTTGTACATGCTTCCGAAAGTACATAAATCCCTTGTGGCCCCCCCAGGGCGGCCTATTGTATCATGCCGGGATTCCGTTCTAGAGCCACTTTCGATTTTTTGTGACACTTTCTTAAAGCTAGAAGCATGTCAGGTGAAATCATATATAAAGGATTCTACTCATTTTTTGCAAGCTATATCTATGTTGGTTATTCCACCGGGGGCCTTTTTGGTTACCCTTGACGTGGTTTCTTTATATACTAATATTGATCAAGTTGAAGTTCTGGATCTCTTGCAACATAAATTTATATATGCACCTGAACGTTTGCCACGTCTGTTTTTGAATCAATTGGTAGAACTAGTTCTCACTCGTAATTATTTTCTGTCAGAGGGGGTCTTTTACCAACAACTATCTGGTATTGCTATGGGGGCAACTTTGGCTCCCTCTGTAGCTACATTGTATTTAGCGGCTATGGAAGAGACTCTGATTGAAAAATCTGACCTATACCAATATGTATTATTTTGGAGACGTTTCCTGGATGACGTTTTTTTCGTGTGGACATCAGATGGGGAGTCTTTACACGCCTTTATACTTTGGTTAAATGGGTTGAAACCGAATATCCGTTTCACAGAACATATAGCGCTGGATACGATTGATTTCCTGGATCTACGGATCTCTATATTGGATGGAATGTTATCTACCTCTCTCTATAGAAAATCTGTGCAAAGGAACAGTCTCTTGCATTATCGGAGTTTCCACCCGGGCCCCTTGCGTCGGGGTCTTCCCTATGGTCAGTTTTTGCACTTACGGCGTTTATGCCATTCTTTGGAGGCATTTAAACTGCACGCATATGAATTGCGCAATCGGCTGATATCTAGGGGTTACCCGGAATCTGTAGTATCTCGAGCCTATAAAAGGGCTAAATACACTCATAGAGAGTGGCTTATAGATCCGGTATATACGCCTTCGAACTCTTCTGACATGTCAAAAATTACTGGAATTCTTCCTTATACTGATCGGAGCAAGGATGTCCTTCATATTATAAAATCTCATTGGCCGATTTTACAACTCCATGAATGTTTTCAGCAGCCATTGCAAATTGCTTTTTCTCGGGGTCCTAACCTGAGTGATTATTTAGTGAAGACTTCTATGGTGGAGGACCGTCCAACTTTTCCAGATCCTGTTTGTGGCCATGTGGCCTGTGAAAACTGTGTTTATTGTGCTTCTACTTTAACAGGTCTGGAATGGACTTATCCGAAAACACAACGAGTATACCGACGACGTTGGGATACGACTTGTGAATCTACATATGTGGTATACTTTATCAAATGTCCTTGCTCTCTTCTCTATATTGGCCGCACTGTTCGTTCCATGAAACGTCGTCTGATGAACATGCTTCTCGGCTACGTCGGCGGATTACATCAGCCCCGATTGTTTCCCATTGTTTGGAGCACTCTCATGATTTTGTACAACTTACCTGGTCAATCATTGATCATGTTCCCTTAGATCCTCGTCGGGGAAATAGAGAATATCATCTTCAACGTTTAGAGCAACGATGGATCTTTCGTTTAGGTTCAGTTGAACCTGATGGTCTCAATCGGGACATAGACTGGACAAGTCTGTTGTAGACATGGACGTTGTTGATAATGTCTGCTGACAATTCTTTTTAATTGCAAATTAACATTGAAACAGTTCTCCCAATCAGGTCAGGGTTTCCCGACATGTGGGGCCTCCCTGTTTCCTGATTGGTTGGTTCTTCCTTTAAGAGCTGGTTGTCCGCCATTGAAAATTTAGACCTGTGCTGCATAGAGACAGCGTTTTTGGACGGTTGCTGCAAAACTCTATACTTTGTTATTGCACTTGATACAGGGTGAGGATACCCGAAACGCGCGCGTCGTGCGAGTGGACTTCTGGAAGCAGCGTTGTTTTGGACTGAGATAAGTTTTGTATTTCTAAAGTTATTTTGATTGTGGTTTTGGGTGAAGAACCTTAAAAATAATAAAAAGTAGCTACCCGCTGGGTGGGGGTCGTTTTTCCCTTTCGACCTCCCCACGGTCAGCTCCGACAAAAGAAAATTATTATACTACGGGTCACCTATATTTGGTTGAGGTTTTTATGCTTTGATTATTGATTTACCTTGACCTTAAGGTTTATTTTTTTGTGTCGCCTATTTCTTAGGCACAGGTCGCTAACCGGGCAGCATGCAATATCACTGCTGCCTGGTTATCGATTGTCACCAACTCCGCTCCTCCCCGGAACACCACTGACATGCCCCAATGCTAAGCAGTTAGCATCAGGGCATGTAAGGGAGAAGAGAAGGGATATTTAGCAGCACTAACCATGTTAGTGCTGTTGAATATCCTGGATAGCGGTATTTACATGGGGCTGTAAACCGTGTAAATACCTTTCAAATATTGGGCCCTATATTATTTGTTTTTGCAGATATTGTAGCCACTGTAAAAATTCAATTTTAAAATTTATTTTTATGTATAGAAAGATGTTTTACTCCAGCACAAGCATAATCATGTGGGGTTTTATGTGATCAAATATTTTACTGTCTAATTAAATTTGATTGAATTATCCATTTTGGAGTCTCTTTTCTATTTTATTATAACATTTTGTTTTATTTTTTCATGGTTTTTTATATTTTATATTTTTTGGTGCATGTTTTTTTGTTTTTTTGCATTTGTGTGGAGCACAAATAAACCATTATTAAGAGGGACCCAGGATATCACTGCTTGACCCAATACAATCATTGTAGAACCTGTGTCTTTTGGGGAAACTGCTAGGTACTTATGACCTAGATTGGCCACTGTTGGAAACAGGATATTGGGTTGGATGGACCTTGATGGACCTTGGTCTGACCCAGTATGGCATAACTTATGTTCTTATGTTCTTAACACCTAGGCCTCTCTGTTCTTGTTTCTTACTAGATGGGAGACAGTGAGTGCAAAAGAAGGCTGAGCATTTGACTACAGTTCATCTTATACCCACCTACCTGGCCTTCCGCATCTATGGCCCTGTCACCCTTCTGCTGATTCCTGATACCCTAAAAAATAAAGAAGAGTGGTAATCAACTAATAAATGAGCAACCACAAAAATCTTGAAAAAAGTGTGTTGAAAAATTATTTTTGTCGGAAAGCCGGCCATGAGATTAGAAACAAGCAGGTTAAATAACCTCTTGAAGCCGTTATTTCCATTTTAATCAATTTTAAATAGTCCCATAAATGCCCTCACAAGGGTCTATATAAGGCAGTAAAAAAACCATAAAGTAGGTGCCACCTTTAAAAACCTTTAATATACTAGTAAAATGGAAAAAATATTTCAAAACACTTTAACTTATCTGAACCGCCGTGATGATGAACTGCGTTCAACTGCGTTCAACTTGGCAGCAGCATTCAGCAGCACACAGCAGCAGACATTCAACAAACTGTCCTCAATTCCCAAAAGTTTATGAGAAGAGTCCCACAAAGCAGTTTTCAAAAGAAAGTACACAGCACTGCGTTTCGGGCAAATTTCCTTTCAATGCCCTGTCTCAACGCTTTAACGAACTGCTAAAGTAAAAAGCAGCCAAATGGCACCTCCACCGCTCCGAGACGCCGGCGCATGCTCATTACAAATCCAAGCATTGCAGAAAGGTTCAATCAATAAGTACCAAGCCAAACCAATAGGCAAAAAACTGGTATCCATAGTTAGCTTACATCACTGGCACAGATCTTTTTTACTGCCTTATATAGACCCTTGTGAGGGCATTTATGGGACTATTTAAAATTTATTAAAATGGAAATAACGGCTTCAGGAGGTTATTTAACCTGCTTGTTTCTAATCTCATGGCCGGCTTTCCGACAAAAATAATTTTTCAACACACTTTTTTCAAGATTTTTGTGGTTGCTCATTTATTAGTTGATTACCACTCTTCTTTATTTTTTGGGTATTGAGGTGGGGAGTGTTTGTTATTTGTCATTTTGATTCCTGATACCCTGGCAGGAAATTTTCCCATCAAATGTCCAAGACAGACAAGTACTGTATTCCTTGAGAGAAAGAAAAGGGGAAGGGTACTTTCACCAAGTTAATGCTGTTCCAGGCAGACCTCCCCTCCCCCGGGATCTTATATTAAATGAACAGAAACACTAACTCTTCATTTTAATTAAAAAGGTCATATGCAACTCACTAGGAAAATTATTGCCAGATGTACTTCTTTGCTCTTAAGCCAAACTTCATTTTCCTTGCATTAGTGAGGTTCACATTGTAGTTCATGGCTAATATCCATAGGGGGCAATTTTATAAATGCATTTTCACAAGTGTATGCCAGTATATGAGAAAAATATGCCTCATACAGAATTCCTCTATGCATACAAGTATGTGTGATGACAGGAACATTCATAGTTTCATGTGACTTTGACTGTTGACATGTTCAATGGTGGAGTGCAAACAGAGTCACGATTTACATACTTTATAAAATATGTGTGCACATTTACATACTTTATAAAATATGTGTGCACATTTACACCTGCTCTCAAGCTGGTGAAAATGCATGTAGGTTCTTTATAGCCATGATTTCTGCAGGATTTGTGCTAGTATTTTATAAAAACACACAGATGGGTGTGATATATTGCAGACAGCTGGTCTGTGTCCTGGGAGAGTAGAACAGAACAAGGGGTTTGGTGTGAGTGATTGGTGAGCTGGTACTGGGAAGAGCTGTGGACAGCCAGCGGTGACTCGGCCTCCCCAACGATGTCACCAAGCCTGCAAGCAGTGCAGCTGTGGGCATGTGACCAAATGGGCGTGCCTCTTCAGTGCCAATTCGGGGCTTATTGGGTCTTATCGAACCTTTACGTAACATGCCTAAAGGACCACACAAATGGAAAAACAAAGAAAAAATATCCTTGTCAGCTGCAGTTTCAACTCCCAAAGTGCAAGGTCCGACGGATAAGCACTTTCTTGTACGTACACAGCCTTGTTCTTCATCTGCTAGCTCCATTACCTCTCCCTCCTTGCTTGGAGCTTCTTTGAGCCCTATTTCTAGGACGCCACCCCCTCCTCCTGAGATTTTGACTACTCCTATTTTTCGAGAAGGTACCCCTGTCCCAAGCAAGAATATTGTTTCTCCAAATTGTGCTCTTTCTAATGCTGATATAATGACCACCTTACCAAAGGCCATTCAATTCCCTGTTCGTTCTTTCTTGATCCCATCTCTTAAAATGTTGCTCGTCTAGATGTTTTGAATATGGTTGCTCAGAATAACTTCTTACTTAGAGAGACTATGGATCAGGTTACCGTTTTTTCTAAAGAGACTGTTTCTGCTCTTCAATTGCATGGGAACGGTTAAAGCAAGTGCAAAGTGGATTTGATAAGCTGTGTGTCCAAGAATCTAACTTGCAGAAATATGTTACCTCGTACATTAAGGACAGTATGTTTATTCATAGGCAATTAGAGTTTCTGGAAAATGTGTCTAGGAGTAAAAATCTTAGGTTTCTGAATTTTCCTAAAACTCATTATTTGTCTCCTTCTATTTTGTTAAGGAAATATTATGTGTTCCTAATTCTGAACAGACATTTACACGGCCCAATATCTGAAAGGCATTTACATGGTGTAAATACTACTATCTGAGATATTTCTGCTTGTTACGATGTACCTAAGAAGTCACTGGCACAGGTTGATTCTGGGGAAGTCCAGTCATTGGACTTTCCTAACTTAACGAATTTCCTTGAATCTTCTTCTGAGGAGATTCCAAATAGGGCTACCCTTGTTGTCACCTTTGCCACTTAAGGAGACAGGATATCTATTTTGAAATTGCATTTCCAAAATAAGCACAAACTTTTCTGTGGACAGAAGCTTATGATTTTTCCTGATGTGTCCAGAGTGATGCAGATGCGGAGATCTTTTTTACTTTTGAAGCAAAAGGTTCTGGCTATAGGGGCACGTTTTTTCCTTCGATTTCCATGCAGATGTTTAGTCGTGTATTAGGGAAATCAGTACATTTTCTTTGATTCTTTGTAACTGGAAGATTTCCTTAAGGACAAGGTGGTTGGAGTGGGAAGAATTGTTATCATATGCATAGAGGGTAGTGATGACCTCTTTTTGCGTATTATTTTATGTTACTGTTTTTCTTAGGGATGGATTTGTCCTAGTAATAATCTTTAAATTTAGGATCTAGTGGTTGAATAGCATGCATTTACCTCCCCCTTGATCTCAGCTACTTGTTTTTCTTTTTTCTGCATGAGAAAGTTCTTGTATTTTATTTCCTTGATTTCCTATATACGTATGTAAAGTAATTGAAATACTTAAGTTAAAAAAAAACAACAAAAAATCCCCCCACACACCTATGTGTCTTTAAAAAATAGTCTACAAAGCAGCACCTTCTTGCCCCCTCCAACTAGGGATCTTTATAAAAAGGGGGTCTTTTACTAACGAGCACTAGCTGACAGTGTGTATTCTGGTGTGTGATGAAGGCACACTGGGACATTCGTTCCCATCTAGCATGGGGCCATGACATTTAGCACAGGACAATCCCAGCACTAACTGTGCAACCTACACTAGGGTCGTGAGTGGACGGGTTAGGGGTGGAGAGCGGGCATAGTGAGCTCAGTGCAGTTAGCATTGGATTTACACCACGCACTAACTGTATTAGCGCGGGTTCACCTAACGCTATCTCAATAAGTGGTGTTAGGTGCACCTGGGCTAATGCAGCCCACATTAGAGGAAGTGCTCCATATTAAGTGCTGGGGAAATGCTTTCCATACCCCCGACAGTTAACGCAATAGTGTTCTACCTAATGCGCCATAGTTTCAGCACGATTGGTGCATTAGGTGTAATACCTTACCACTCATTAGTAAAAGACCCCTTAAGTGTATGTTGTCATGTTCTAAGGAAATATTGTGATACAATCGTATTCCTTCCCTGCTGGATTTGTCCCTGTACCAGGGTTATCTTTCAAATGGTAATTAGGGGATGAAACCAGTAACAACTATATCAGAACTTGGCTGTCTTTCACTACCTCAGTTTAAGCATAGACAGGATTTTGTCTTATTCTGGAGAAAGAACGGCTTACTGCACTGCCACCTATTTGTGTGATAAGGAAAACATTTTAGTGGATATACATAGTGCTGGCTACAGTTTTTCAAGTGCAGAGACAGTGGAATACCTGTTTGTTTTGAGGGCCTTAAGTTCTGCACCCTAACTCCGCCCCTAGTACCTGTGAACAGACCAGTCGAGTTCACAATCACAGCCTTCCCCTTCTCTTCTGCCCATGTGAGTTGGGATCCATGTGGACAGACAACCAGCATCACCGCTGAGGCTGAAATCGTGGCCTTCCCGGGGCCGGCACTTACTATTAGGCAAACTAAGCAGTCACCTAAAGCACTGGCCCTCAGGGGCACCCACTGCTGCTGCTGTTGCCCCTCTCCGAGACCAACAGTGATGGCAATAGCTGCAAACAACCCCACGGAGCTTACCTTCAAGCACTGGCACTGTGGGGCTGTTTGCTTCCACCCCTTTCTGATTCTCAATGCTGACTTCCTGCTTGCATGGAAAGTTGGCATCAGATGGCGGAGAGTGGCAGAAGCAAACAGCCCTGTGGCACTAAAGCTTGAAGGTAAGCTCCGCGAGGCTGTTTGCAGCTATTGCCGTCACTGTCTGTCCCGGATAGGGATGGCGGTGGTGGCAATGGGTGCCGCAGGGGGTGGGTGCAAGTGATGAGGTTCACCTAGGATGTCTTCTTGCGCCGGCCCTGGGCATTCCCCCAGGGGCGGCTCAAGGCAATCTGCTGCCTGAGACGAGAGATAATTTGGCGTGCCCCCCCCCCCCAGCATCAATAATGGAGGGACATCCTCAGAGCTTTTCAGAGAACAGGGGGTCCCCTCACTCAGAACAGTAGTTATGTGTTTGCCCAAAAATAAAGGAAGCAACATATTGCCGGCCGATATAATAAAAAAACAAAACAAAACAAAACCAAAAAACAACAACTTTGCAATGATGATCAAATGCAGCAAAAAATGTAGCAGTTTAATTATGTAGCCTGGTAATCTCATATAAAACAGATGTACTCCTGGCACTGCACAAGTATGGTATTAAATGTAAATATATATTCTGCAAAACATAAAGGAGATACAAGGTGCTCACACACGAAAGAAACAAAAACAAAAAGAACCACAGCACAGTTTATAACACCAAAATAGAATTAGTTTTAATTGTTTTATTTTGGTGCTTTAAACTGTTACGTGCTTCTCACTTTTTCTTTTTGAACATATTCTACATCCAAAGAAACTCTTTCAATGATGGATGCACATCACAGAGCTCAACACACCAAAAATAATTTCTGATTTTACTACTACTGTTACTGCTATTAATCACTTATATAGCGCTACAAAGCTTACAAACATATAAAGAAGACAGTTCCTGCTCGTAGAGCTTACAAACTAATCAAGGCAGACAACATAATAAAAGAGAAAAAAGGGGGTTCAAATACGGAAGGAGAGAAGGAGAACAAGAGATTAGGATCTAAATTCAGCCTCAAAGAGGTAAGCCTTTAGCATGAATTTGAAGAGGGGGAGAGAAGAGACTTGACGTAAAGAAAGAGGAAGTTTGTTCCATACATAAGGAGCAGCAAGGTGAAAAGATTGAAGTCTGGAGTCATTTCAGTAACAGCGATATAAACCCTTACCAGTACTGGGCATATTGTGAAGTAAAATAAACCTTACAATAATGATTCAAGAGCTAGAGAGAAAAAATCTATCACAATAACAGCATCAACTTCCAAAACTTACACTGGGGATCTACCCAGAAAAAAGCAGCACCATAAATATTGCTGTACACCCTAGAACATCGATACACCTATTCAGAAAATTGAACAAACCAGATTACTATCAAATCCTACAAAAAAACTCCATGCTAATGGAATACCTGGTCTTGGTCACACACTCACAATATATATAGAGCCTCACCGAGTAGGGAATAATTGATCACAAAATAAAAACAGATATATATAGACAAAAAGCCAGACTGCATCAGTGGAATAGCCAGAACTGATTTTTTGGCGAGGCCTGGGATTAACATGCATGGGCATAACAGTGCAACTGCCTCCAGTTGTCCTCTCATTTGACTGTTTTTCTGCCATTCACTGTGTGGGTCTGATGCCAAAGTAGAGAGGCCATCACCCACCCAGGCCAATCCTTGGCTACATCCCTGCAGAGAGTACACCAGGGAAAGACAGAGATGCATCTGTCCCTGTACTGTGCAAAATATAAAGATAGAGCATGTTAATTACAAAGACTTACAGATTCCATTCACTAAACTGAAAACAAAATTCATTTTCCTACCTTTGATGATTGAGATCAATAAGAATACAAAATAAAATGACCAGTCTCTGGTTTCTGATGTCTCCTCTTAATTCACTTTCTAGGGTCTCCAGCCCACCTGCCATTTCTCTCCCCTCCCGTCATCATCATTTTCCTTGTGTCTCTGGCATTTATCTTTTCCTTTCAGCTTTCTTCCATTTATTTTTCTCTCTATCAACTCAGATTTCACAGCCCCCCTTAACATCCAGTCCTCAACCCCCTCATTACTGCGTCTACCACTTCAACCCCTAACAGAGTCCTTTCATTCCCCATCTCTCTATCCTTCCCCAGTCTTTAATTAACTCCCCCCTTTTCTCTTCCTCATCCTGTGTCCATCATGTCTCCCCTTTTCTCATTCCTTGTCCATTGTCTCGTTCCTCTCTTCCCTCCATCTAGCACTTCACCCCCTTTTTCAGTACCATCTCTATGCCGACAACTCTCAGATCTACCTCTATGTGCCTGCAATCTCTCCAAGAATCCAGTCCCGGATCTCTGCTTGCTTATCCGACATTGCTGCCTGGAGGTCTCACCACTGTCTGAAACTGAACATGGCCACTCTACACTTCTTGGGAACTCTGCTTCTCTGGCAGATCCCTTTTATCTGTGCCCTTCTCTGCCACTACCAACTCCAGACTTCATCCATTCCACCTTGCTGCTCCATATGCCTGGAACAAACTACCTGAGTTGGTGTGTTGGGCACCTTCTCTGGCCCTATTCAAATCCAGGCTAAAATCCCACCTCTTTGATGCCACTTTTTGGGTCCCGATGCTCCTCACTTTCTCGTTCACTACTTATGAGTATCTTACCATATTCTAGTCCCCAGTTTTGCAATGTTTTTTCATCTTGATTGTAAGCTCTGATGAGCAGGGACTGTGTCTTGCAGTTTTATGTACAGCGCTGCAGATGCCTTGTAGCACTATACAAATGATAAGTAGGAATTTTTCTCATCCCATCCCACCATGCACACTATTCTCCTTCTCTCCCTGTTCCTCCCTTCATGTGTATCCCTTTTTCTCTGTTTTCCTATACCCAGCATCTCCTCTCTACTTCTCCCCACATCCCATGTCTAGTATTTCAAATCTTCCTCTCGTTCTCATTTAGCATTTCCTCCTAAAGCAGCTATCCACCCCATTCCTCTCTCTCCCTCCTCATGTCCACCATCTCTCCTCTCTCTCTCCCTTCCCCTGTACCTAGCATCTCTCATTCTCTCCCACCCCCCTACGCCCAGCATCTGCCTTTTCTCCCTTTATTTCTCCTTTCCCAGCATCTACCCTCTATTCCCCCAGTGGTCATCATCTGCTCTCTGCTCCCCGTAGTCAGCATCTATCCTCTACTTCCCTGTGGCCACCATCTACTCTTTCACCCCCACTCACCCCATCTCTGGCATCTGTCCTGTCCCCCATCCCCATTTGGCCATAGAGGGGGCTATGTTCCCTCCCCATTCTTAGAACCTGTCATGCACCTGCCCACCAATGTTCACTGCCTCTCTCCTTGTCTGCTGCCATCCCACTGCCTGTCTTGATGGCAGCGGCAGCTTAAAACAAACAAACAGAAGGACAGGATCTTTCAGGTTTGCCGCACACTAGACAAGCCATGCAGGCCCCGCCCCCTCTGCCGCAAAGCATGTGTCAGAAGAGGTGAAACCAGCAGGGCGTTTCAAGCACACTGGAGGCCGACGTTTTGCGCTGTAGTTTTTGGGGGGCTTTTTTTTGAGCTGCCACTGCTTCTTATCAGGTCTGGATCAGCGGCGGCGGGGGTAGAGCTGCCCCTGCCACAGATCTGGAAGAAGCAGAGCAAATCCTTTGAAGAAAATGTTTTTTTTTTTAAAGAAAAGGCAGAGTGAGGCGGCCATTGCTGGGGTGTTTAGGGGGCATGTTTGCTGCTCCTAAAACTTTGCCGCCTGAGGCAGCCTTCTCACTCTGCCTCATGATAGAGCCGCCTCTGAATGGTTGTTTGCGTGCATGCATGGGAGGATGAGAGGACTGGGGTATGTGCATGCATCAGAGAATGTGGGATGGGGTGGGGCGAAGGGTTCTGTGTTAGTGCATGCCCATGGTGGGGGGCTGGGGGACTCTTGTGTGCATACATGAGAGGGTCTGAGTTGGGATGATTGGCTCTGTGTGTGTGCGAGTATGAGCAGGTAGAGGGTGGGGAGTGACTAGCTATGCATGTGTGTGGGGGTGGTGGGGTGAGGAGCTTTGCAAGTGTGTACATAGGTGAGGGGTGAAGGACATGGTGTGTGCAGGAGTGAGAGAGGAAGGGGCTGTGTGTATAGTGTATTCCTTTGTGCATACAGGCATTTTGTTCCCTATCCTTTCATGCTCTCAAATTCTTACCCTCTTGCAGTCCTCCCTCTGTTGCAAAACCATACACTTTCACCCTCTTTCCTCCAGCCCTGATGCCCTCACTTTACCCTATCCCCCTTCCACTCAGGCCCACTCCCCCCTCTGGCCATTCCTTCTTCCACTGCCTCGCCTGTCACAAGAAATGAGGTCCTTGCCAGCAGAAGCGGACAGTTTCAGCAGCAGCCTTGGACATTCCTGTGCCAGTGAAGGATAGGGTCCCCTTTGGTGGAAATGGGCATTTCGGGCCGCAGCTGCTCATTTGGGCACTCCCATGCTGGCGGGGGACGCGCTATCCACCTGCAGGCACTACTCTTCTTCCCTGCAAAGAGTAACAACCCTGTCATGCACTGCCCCACTGATGTTCACTGCCTCTCCCCTTGCCTGATGCTGTTGCTACCTCTCTTGATGGCGGCAGCAGCAGCTTAAAAAAGAACAACAAACAAAACTGCAGGATCTTTGGGTCTGCCTGCACTAGAAAGGCCATACTAGTCCCACCCCCACTGATGCGAAGCATGTGTCAGAAGAGGCGGGACTAGCAGAAACCTTCAAGCATGCTAGAGGCCAAAGTTCTTCCTCTTTAGTTTTTGTTTGGCGGGGGGGGGGGGGGAGGGGGGTTTGAGCTGCCGCTGCTTCTCATCAAGTCTGGATCGGCGGCAGCAGAAGAGAGGGTAATGCTGCCGTTGTCACAGCTCTAGAAGCGGCAGCGAATATTTTGAAGAAAATGTTTTTTTAAAGAAAAGGCAGGGTGAGGCAGCCATTGCTGGGATGTTTAGGGGGCATGTTTGCCACTGCTAAAACTTTGTCGCCTGAGGCAGCTGCCTCACTCTGCCTCATGACAGAGCCACCCCTGCCTTCCCCTCTTTCACTGATCTCATTTGAAAAACAAGTTCTGCTTTCAGGGGGCATAGGATGAAAGTGAAAGGGGCTAGACTCAAGAGTACTATGCTGAAATAGTCTCCCAGTGGAAGTAGTAGAGACGAGAACAGTATCTGAATTCAAGAAAGCATGGGACAAACACAGAAGATCTCTAAAGGAAAAAAGAGGACTACTGTAGTTGATACTGAAGAGCAGACTACGAGACTATGTGGTCTTTTTCTGCCATCACGTTTCTATGTTTCTGTGTTCTGCCTGTGGGGATCCAATCTCCTGCGGGCAAACGGAAGGAGTCTATGCTGCAATCACAGCCATGCCCTTCTCTCTGCCACAATCGGCAGGGACATTTTTGTAGGGCCAGGGCTTGTGTGGCACACACTGTTCCTATGGCACAGAGAACATAGAACAATGCTCCAATAAGTTAAAATAGAAACAGATCTGCCTGCCCTGAAAGAATGGAGCCAGTTGGCAATGACAGATGTAAATTATTTAATAAAATGATTTGCCTAAGTGTTGAAATGAATTTCCTCCTTCTCACTGTTAGCTGTTGTGAGTTATCACTTACAGCATATAAAGTCCTGCAGGCACAATAGGCGGAAACCAGTTACTACGTTGTTTCTACTGTTCGGTAGTTATTTAAAAATGGTGAAGCCCAATTTTGTATAGATCGATTAAGTTGGAAAATGAGCATGCAAGTCTGAACATTCACAATTTGCAGTTTATGTTACAAAAGACTTGTCCAGTGCAGAGCCTTTTGTAAAATACATATAAAACCATAAGACAAATTCATGTGTTATGGTGGAATGAAAAGTGGAAGCTGACACTTTTTTCAAAAACACATTCAAAAAGGAGTGGCATCATTCAGGGCTTTGTGGAGGTAATTTTCTAAGGAGTCATCTAGAATTATGAATAACAGTGTATGCAAATTCAACTATTTTAGTCATTAATGTGCATAAATGACCCCTTATAAATACCGACTAGCATAAAAGTGCACACATAGGTTGCATCATGTGTACTTTCACTGTTGGCATGCAAAAGGGTGGCATTTAGGCATAGCATGGGAGGGGCGAGCAATTATGTGTGTACATGATAAAATTCTTTAACACATAGTAATGTGGAGGCCAATTCTGCTCAGGGAACGTCCGGACGTTCAAAATCTGGACGGGCCAGATTAGACCTTGATTCTGCACCCGCGAGAGCTAGACATTCCTGCAGGAGCAGAATCGGGGCACTTGGATGGGCTGTATGGGCCCCAATTCTGTGGACCTGGATGTGCAGTGGTCGACCCAACTAATCCTCCCCATGCTCCTGCGTGGAGCCTCAGTGCCCCAATGCCTCACACAACATATAAAATGCTTTTCCCCCACTGCATGACCACCAGAAGGGCCTACCAAGGCTGGGATCGGGCAGTGGGGAACCTCCTGCATTGGCTCACCACTTCAGCATGGTCCTCCAGCACTCTCTGCCATCATTGGGGGAAACTTATTCCACCTCCAAGGTGGACTAAGACACCCATCTATCTTCTCCAAGCTGGACATACAGAGCTGCGACTGGAATTGGCCCTGTACATCTAAGGTCATGGGCCCCCCTCTGCCCCGCCCATATTCCTCCTCCGGCTCATCCCTTCCTGCCCCATCCAGAGCTTCCCACAAATCTCTTCTGTACATACAGGGAGCTTTGGGGACAGATTTGGCCCCAAGTGGTTGGCAGGGGATGTACATCCAAACCGGACATAAATCTCCACTAATCTCTGTTTGGAATGACCCCCTTAGTAAACGAGGGCACATTTAGTTTTGCCACAAAACTACCACTAGGGGTAAAAGCTACCATATTGTAAGCCTTACCAACCAGGCCAGAGGTGGAGGGGGACTGTTCCTACCCCAATGCCCACTAGACCCCAGGAATTGGCCCCAGTGAGTCTACAGGAGTGGATCCAGGATAGGATCTTAAGTGCGGGAAAGATTCTTGTCAGGGGGGGTCCAGAGGGGGAGACATTGATTAAGCATTGTCTGAATATTCACAGGGAGGCGAAGTTAAGAAGAGGGGCTTGCTTGGATATAGGAATAAAAATGTATTTATTTATTTATTTATTTTAATTTTTAACTAGGTTTATATACAGTCAAACCTCGTTTTTCATGATTGATCCGTTCTAAGAAGTCTGACTAAAACCGAAACGTACGAAAACCGAAGCAATATTTCCCATAGGAAATAATATAAATTCAATTAATCCGTTCCAGACATCCAGCTCCTGTCACTTCTCTCACCTGCCCGATCGTCCACAGGACAGCAAACACACAGATACTGTACGACGCTAATCTGATCGCTGACTCCCTCTCAACAGCAATTTGCAAGCGTACCCTGCAAGAGAAAGAACTGCCTCCCACATTCATTCAACATCTCCTGCTACCCTGCTACCTCCGAGCCTGAGGGGGCGCTCCAGAGAACAGGCAGGCGGTGGAGAGATCAGGGCCTTCCTCTTTGTGCAATCCTTGGCTCTTGACTCTGACTCTGGCTCGAGGATGTTGCTCAGCTTCTCAACACGCGATCGGTGAGTCCGGGGGTAGTGCTGCCGGGACTGGGCGGGCAGTGTAAACAGACCAGCGCGAGGTTGACACTTCTTCAGGAGTTGTACAGTGTATATAGTTTTCAGATCTGGCAGCACGAAAACCGAGGCGATATCCGATAACCGAGACAACATCTCAGTCAGAAAAGACGTCGAAAACCGAAACGCACGAAAACCGGGGCAAACGAAAACCGAGGTATGACTGTACTGCTTTATCTTTCAGTCAAAGCAGTTTGCATTTAGCATTAACAATTAAACAGATTACATAGAACTAAGATAGGGTAAAATTAACTTGGGTTAACACAATAGTCTTAAAGCAAAACAGATTTTATACAACTGGTATACATTTGGTGAGTGAGAGGTTATTTGCTTAACTCAGACCCAAAGAATTTGATGAATAAGTGTGTTTTGAGCTCAGATACAGTTTTGGTGGATCTTAAGATTGAGGGGAGTTGTGATCACCGGGGTGATGAATGCTCGGGAGGGATCTAAGTTTGGGAAAGCTTTTGGGGGCTACAAGGGGGATCAAAAGGGGGTTTATGACAAGGATGGGGGATGATCAGGGATGAATGTGCCCCAAGGGGGGGGGGGGTGAGCTGTCACCATGGCCATGCTGCTGCACTACAGTATTGGACAGCAGCTGTGCTGTCGGTAGTGCGGCTGCACTTAACACCATCTCTTGAGGTGGCATTAATTGCAGCTGCACTAACAGCAGTTAAGACAACTAGCACATAGTGTCATCCATTGAGCCAGCTATCACTGGCCAACACATCCAGTCTCCACCCCAATCCCAGCCCAATCATGCCCCTTACACTAAGAGCAGTTAGCATGGGAATTTTACCAAGCTGGCTACTCTTAGCACACAGTAGCGGTTACCATGGGTCATTAGCGTGCACTAAATCACATAGTAATTGTTACTGCAATTTAGTAAAAGGGAACCTAAAGCTCCTTATCTGCAAACCCTAATGGTGGAGGCAGGCTTAGATATTGTTATTACAGAAAAGTGGTTCAATGAGTCCCATGAATGGGATGTAGCTATACCAGGCTATACTTTCTTTAGGAGGAAAAGAGATGGCCGAAAGGGTGAGGAATAGTCCTTTATGTGAAAACCAATATTGCAAAAATGCATTGTGTGCCTTTGAGTCAATGCTGACTCCTAGTGACCCAGCAGCTCCTGGGTTTTCTTGGCAGTGTGACTGGAAGTAGATTGCCAGGCTTTTCTTCCAAGGTAACAGAGGGTTAAATGACTTGCCCAAGATGTGCTAATGGGAATTGAACCCCAGTCTCTTGGTTACCAAGTCAGTGCACTAATGATTAGGCTACTCTTCCACTCTGAAAAGCACCTAAAATGCAGGAAGTTTGGAGAAAGGAGAAAACAATATGGCTCATTTTAGAAAGAGAAGAAGGAATTTCCATCAACACAAGTGTTATCTACAGACCTTCAAATCAAACAGAGTAAATGACAGAGATCTGGTCATGGATATCCAAAAGTTGGGAATGAAAGGGGAACTGCTGTTGCTAGGAGATTTCAACCTGCAGATGTTGATTGGGATAGCCGATCTGAAGAGTCAGAAAGAAGTAGAGATTGTGGACACCATGCAAGGCACTCTGCTCAAATGGTATAGGAACCCCTGGGAGAAGGGGCAACACTGGATCTTGTACTCAAAAATTGTGACAGTGTACTGTATCTAAAGGCCAAATGGGTGCCCACTTGGACAGCAGTGAACATCACACGGTATGATTTGAGCGCCATCGGGCACATCGGGCCACGTCGCACGCCTTCCCAGCAGCCCATTCATTATTGGAGCGCCATCAGGCACATCGGGCCATGCCGCACGCCTCCCCAGCGGCCTCTTCATTATTGGAGCACTATCAGGCACATCAGTCCACACCGCAAGCCTCCCCAGCGGCCCCTTCATTATTGGAGCGCCATCGGGCCTCACCAGAGGGCCCTTTGGCTTGGACCTTAGGCGAGGACCAAGAGCCCCCTGGTGCAAACCGTCAAACCCAGCCCCAGGTACCCTGCTATTGCTCTTGCCTCCCACACCTGCATAGACCTTGCTGCTTCCCATCGATTGCCTAGATCTTGCTACCCACAGTCAGCTTAGAATGTGTTTCTCGTTGTTTGCATAGAACTTGCTTCCCATTACCTGCATAGAACTTGCCTCCCATTGCCTGTATAGAACTTGCCTCCCAATACCTGCATTGAACTTGCCTCCCATTACCTGCATTGAAGTTGCCACCCATCACCTGCATAGAATTTGCTTCCCATCGCCTGCATAGAACTTGCTTCCCATCACCTGCATTGAACTTGCCGCCCATTGCCTGCATAGAACTTGCTTCCCATCGCCTGCATAAAACTTGCTTCCCATCACCTGCATAGAACTTGCTTCCCATCACCTGCAATGAACTTGCTTCCCATCACCTGCATTGAACTTGCCACCCATTGCCTGCATAGAACTTGCTTCCCATCGCCTGCATAGAACTTGCGTCCCATCGCCTGCATAGAACCTGCTTCCCATCACCTGCATTGAACTTGCTGCCCATGGCCTGCATTGAACTTGCTTCCCATTGTTTGCATAGAACTTGCTTCCCATTGTTTGCATAGAACTTGCTTCCCGTTGCCTGCATAGAACTTGCTGTCCATTGTTTTGCATAGATCTTGCTTCCCATTACCTGCATTGAACTTGCTGCCCATGGCCTGCATTGAACTTGCTTTCCATTGTTTGCTTTGAACTTGCTTTCCATTGTTTGCATTCAACTTGCTCCCCACTGTTTGCTCTGAACCTTCTCCCCATTGTTTGCACTGAACTTGCAGCCCATTGCCTGCATTCAACTTTGCTGCATAGGCTACTGTCTCCCCACTACTTGGACTTGTAACTCACACTGCGTAGTATGTAATCCTCACGTGTAACTCAACATATATATATATTGCTTAGTGGCTTAGAGTCTAGAATCCTTAGCCACACACTGCGTTGAGGATAACATATGCTCATAGCCCCCACTACTCCACTACTATGGCCCCACACTACATTGTCCTTCTCTTCCTCATACTCCCCAACTGCCTCCCCTCCTACCAACACCCTCACTCCTCTCCCCCCCTACTCTCCCTCCTCCTTCCTCACCTCCCCCTCCATCCTGTCCTCTAACCTTGCATCTGCCCTTGAGCTTCATTACACCCTCCCCCTCATTCAACCAACCCCTCTCTCTTTAAGGCAACCCCACCCTCGCTTCCGCCATACTGCCTCCATTTTACCCCGCTCCCTACTTCTCCTCCTCCTCCTCTCATCAGGTAATAATAACCCTAACCCCGGCCCCCCTCGATTTCTTTCTCACCCTAAGAAGGGTTCCTCACGTACCCTATCTAATCTCATCCATATCCCATTCCTTTCCCCACCCACCCTCCCTCACTCACACCAATCATCCATAGATGTTAACCCAAACCTTACCCCCTCCAAAGCTCTGTCTCTGTCTCACCCTAAAAATAAATCCTCATGAATCCTACCTGATAGACACACCCACCTGTACCCTGACCCCTCTAGATCTCAGTTTCACTCTGAAAATAGTTCCCCACGTAAAGGCCCCATTAGACCGTCGTCTTACTTTGGAAAGAAATCCTCCCATAACTTATCTAACCTTATCCATATCCCTCTCCTTTCTCCCTCCACTATCCCATTCTCATGTGCCCTATGGAACGCATGCTCAGTCTCTAAGAAACCTGTTCTTATGCATGATCTCTTCATATCTAAAGTGCTACACCTGCTTGCCGTAACTGAGACCTGGCTCCTCCCAGATGATACTGCATCCATTGCTGCTGTCTGCCACGGGGGCTACCAGTTCTCCCATACACCTCGTGCCACTGGTCGCGGTGGAGGTGTTGGGCTTCTACTTTCCCCCTCTTGCCAATTCCAACCTCTCCCTCTGCCTCAGTCACACTCCTCCCTTTCTTTTGAAGTCTACTCCATTTGCCTCTTCTCACCACTTCCCCTCCAGGTAGCTGTTATTTACTGTCCACCCGACAAATCCAAATCAACCTTCCTTGCCGACTTTGACTCCTGGCTCTCCGCCTTCCTCGATCCCTCTTCCCCCACTCTTATTCTCGGAGACTTTAATATTCATGTTGATAACCCCTCTGAGCCCCATGCTTTAAAGTTCCTTGCTCTCAGCTCTTCGTTTGACCTACAACTCTGCTCCACTGACCCCACCCACATACACGGCCACTGCCTGGACCTGGTACTCTTCTCTAACTCCTCTCCTTCAAACTTCCACAACTCAATCCTTCCCTCATCTGATCATCACCTCTTAACCTTTAATCTTCAGCTTCCACTGTCTCAACCTCATCCTGTCTCCTCCAACCTATTTAGAAATCTTCATAATATTGATCTCTTGACTCTCTCCTCTACCATTTCTCCATCTCTCTCCTCTATTGTGTCCTCCAAGTCCATCGATGAAGCAGTATCTTCTTATAATGCTGCACTATCCTCTGCTCTTGATACTCTTGCCCCACCCACCCCTCATCCTGTTAGACGTTCTACCCCCCGGCCCTGGCTTTCACCCACAACCTTTCAAAGCCCATATCTCCTCTGTCGTTCAACGCTGCTTCTCTACCTTACGTCAACTTCGCTCTGTTCGCCCTTTCCTTTCCTTCTCGTCTATGACCACCCTTCTCCTCTCACTCGTTGTCACCCGTCTTGATTACTGCAATGCCTCCCTGGCCGGTCTCCCCCAGTCCCAACTTCAGCGCCTTCAGAGAGTTCATAACACTACAGCACGTATTCTCACCTGCTCCTCTCGTTTTGATCACATCACCCCACTTCTCATACGACTGCACTGGCTTCCTATCCCCTTTCGTATCCAATACAAGGTCCTCACATTTGCTCACAAATCCATTCACACAGGTACTCCTCTTTATCTTGCGGACCAGATTCACCTCCACACTCCCTACCGTTCCCTCCGCTCTATTCATGCCAACCGTTTGACCCTACCCTCCCCCTCACAGGCACACCTCGAATCCACCCGCTCCGCTGCCTTTTACTTCCTTGGGCCCCGTCTCTGGAATTCGCTTCCCCCGGACCTTCGCCTGGAACCCTCCCTGAAAACCTTTAAGACCCGCCTGAAGACCTACCTTTTCTGCCTTGCGTTTGACCTTCCCCCATCTCCCTCCCCCCCCCCCGCTGATTCTCCTTTTGTAAGCCCCTACTTGTTACCCAACCTTTCTCCTTACTCTTTCCTTCTCTCCTAACTATCCTATCAAATATTTTGGCGTTCCTTTCCTCTTCCCTGGCAGCCTTTTTTGTACTTTGTACACCGCTCTGACGCGATTGTATTGAGCGGTATATTAAGCCTCCAATAAAGATAAAGATAAAGATAAAGAACCTGCTATTTACGCACATGTGCCCATTCTACTGAACGCGCCTGGGCCAAATCCCGCTCCCTGGAAGACCTCACTCACTTCAAATTCATGCTCGGCTCCTTCCAGTCAGTTATAGCACTTGCCAAGCAAGAATACTACATCCATCTGACTAACTCCCTCGCCTCTGATCCTCGCCGCCTCTTTAATACCCTCAATTCTCTCCTCAATGTGCCCCCACCCCTGGTCCCCCCTCCCTCTCTGCCCAAACCCTAGCCGACTACTTCCACGACAAAATCCACAAGATCACCCTCCAATTCCCCACTCCCTCATCTACCTTCCCCCCTCCCCAATTCTTCTCCCCCATCCATACTTCCTCTGCTCCCCTCTCCTCTTTACCCACGATCTCCGAAGAGGAAACCACACTCCTCCTCTCCTCCTCTCCTCCTCTCCTCCTCCAAACCCACAACCTGTTCCTCTGACCCTATCCCCACCCATCTCCTACATCCCATCTCCCCCACCATTGTTCCATCCATCTCTCATATTCTCAACCTTTCACTCTCCACTGCAACTGTCCCAGTCGATTTCAAACATGCTATTGTCACACCTCTCCTCAAGAAACCCTCACTCGATCCCACCTGCCCTTCTAACTATCGACCCATCTCTCTCCTTCCCTTCATTTCTAAACTACTAGAATGAGCAGTCCACCGCTGCTGCCTCGACTTCCTCACCTCCCATACCTCTTGGACCCACTACAATCAGGCTTCCTGCCCCTACACTCCACTGAAACTGCCCTTACAAAAGTCTCCAACGACTTACTTGCCCCTGGCTAAATCTAAGGGACTCTACTCTGTCCTCAATCTCCTGGGTAAGTTGTTTATTGAGCAGTAAGGGATTATTAGCAAATTTTGTTCTAAGGTAAGCTTTACATATAATGGCCTGAGGGTATCCCCGAGCTAACAATTTTGCCTTCAAAATATTCGCCTTATAAAAATCTTCATCCAACAAACACACTCGACATATTTGTAGGAATTGTCCTATGGGCAAAGCTCATTTCATGAAGAACCATTTGCAAGAATATCATTCAAGAATTAACAATAAGGTCCTATCAGCACCGGTGGTTGCTCGCAGCATACAACATGGACACACCTTTTCGGACTTTAAGTGGTGCATAATGGATTATGTTCCTCAACATCCTCGTGGAGGTGAAAGAATATCTCATCTGCAATACCTGGATAAATCATGGATTCATCGATTGGTTTCTGTTTCACCATCAGGTCTGAACCAGGAATTAGATTGGTTGAGCATATTATGATTAGTGGTTAGAGTGTCTGACATGGAATAAGTGTGTCAGGTTTATGTCATAACAGGGTCCCCAAGCTCTTTCTTTTCTTCATAAGATGAGTAACTTGGAGATATGAGGCTATGTTACCAGTGGATGGAATCTCTTCTGATGGTTATCACTTGAAACAGGGCTCTATCAGAGGTGGAAGAGTCCGAAACACAGACCCTGTGTTGTGTATGGATAGTAATTCCTTATTGGCCTGTCTTTCTTGATGACACGGTTTCTTCTAAGCTGAAAGACGACCAGATAATAAATGCATTGCCAAAGCTAATGGTGATTGATGTAAGATGAGACACTACTACATCAGATAAGTTTTATTGTTTCATGTGTGATGCGCTGATGTAGTGCTTTCACACACTTCTGAGCATTTATTTATTTATTTATTATTTAAGTATAAAATGGAGGGTTTGTCACCTCCCAAGACAAACGATCCCCAAAATTTTTTTAGGGTTTGGCACAAAAGCTTTGGCGATATTGATGGTCAATCTTTTGATATATGAATAGTTAAGCAGTTTGGCCCATAGTTTATATTGAAGTTGAAAAATATATGTAGGTAGGACTTGTCATAAAAGAAAACCAGAATACTAACGGCACCAACAGTGCAACACTGTCTCATGCTAAATCATCAATGGCAAGATATGCGTTGTTTGTCATAGACTGTCTCCGGGAGTCCAGAGTGGTGATGCACTCCAGGTTTTGACATGACTGGAATAGAAATGGATTTTCACTTAAAATCTGTGCAACCAATGGGCCTTAACGAGTCCTTAGATTGGATGACAGCAATTTGAAGTGATTGACTATGGTCTGTTTGATAGCATCAACAGCCTCCTTTATTTAACCATAGGGGGGACGTAGTCTCATCATTTGTGAGGAACCTCTTGATACTTGCTGGTTGTGTCCTGATGCAGCCTTCTCGATTATAAGGTAAAACTCGGGTTGACAACCTGACGATCAAAGTCCAGCAGTGTGGGAACCTTGGCGATCATTACGAGATGGGAGATTGAGCTAAGTGTTTCAGTTTCATTTAAATGTATCTAAAAAATTGTAAACTCACTTGAAACCTATGAATGATAAATCAGGTGGAGCGGCTTAAAGTTTGTTGATGTAAAGCCACATAAGAAACCGTGTACCCTGTGCTGAGGCTTCCTCAATCAAAATATTCCCTCTTGGATCTCTGAGTCCCTGCATTACAGAGTGTTGGTAGTTTATTGCTCTTGTACTCTGATAAGTACAGTCTCTGTGGGTTTAGTATGGATACACGATAGCTTCACTGGTGTTACATTGTTTAATGTGTGAGTTATCGGGAGTTCTTTTTGACTTGTGCATGTCTAAAAATACACATTCAGATGTGCCAATCACATCTATGCCCAAGAGAGATTTTATAAAGGACCGAATTTATTTGTGTCCAATGTGATCATATAAGGAAAGTCAATAAAAGCAAAAAGAGAGAGAATTCAATATGGTTCTCCCAAGAAGTGGCTAAAAATATAAAGGTTAAAAATGTAACATTCACAAAATACAGAAGATCACAAGAAGAACACAAAAAGGAATACTGGGTAAAGCTGAAAGAGGTAAAGAGAGAAATCAGAATGGCAAAAGCATGGGTAGAAAAAATGGCTAAAGATGTAAAGTGAGAAGACTTTTTTCAGATATGTTGGAGAGAGGTGGAAGTATTTCACCCTCTATTCTGTAACGCTTCCTTGGATATTTGCAGCCCAAATGCATGACCCTGCATTTTTTAACATTAAATCTCAGCTACCAAATTCTCGACCATTCTTGAAGCTTTGCTAGATCCCTCCTCATATTATCTACACCTTCCTGAGTGTCTGCTCTATTGCAGATTTCGGTATCATCTGCATTAATTTAAGGTGCAAGCATTTAAAACAGTCCTAGGGCTGGAGTGAATGCCGACACCTAGATTTGCTAGGTTGTGCTTAGTGTCGTCAAGTTGGTGTCGATTCATGGCAACCCTCTGGATAGTTGTCCTAAACTGTATTCGGTCTTCAGTCAGGCAGCTCATTGTTGACAGAGTGGCACCCATAACTGCTGTTATTGTATTAATCCATCTCATTGCTGGCCTTCCTCTTTTGCATTGACTTGGCCAAGTATGATGTCTTTCTTTAATGATCTCTCTCCGCATATGTCCAAAGTATGAAAGTTGAAGTCATCTGAGCTTCTAAAGAAAGTGATTTGCTAGATACACACATAAATTATAGCCTTTCATAATTTACATGTGTAACCTTGCACTCTGCCCAAACTTCACCCCTGTGCATGCCCTCAGTGCAAGTATGTACAATGGGGTGTACATGCATATTTGTAGAACCATGACTGTGTCATTTACACATGTAAGTGGCAAATTCCATGCATAAATCTAGGCAGCCTCTTATAAAATTATCCCCTATTTCTGTACATGCCAGCAGTACTTAATGCATCTAAGTGATAGATTTTGCTACCTACACATATAAGTATTGGCATTTACATGTGTATGTAACATATTCTCTAATTTAGGGTAGCCAGTTTAAAGAGACAAGTTCTAAAACGCTTTTTTGTATTTTTGAGGTGATTTAGAGAGGTAGTCACAATTTCCTCCCTCAATCGCTCCTCTAAAGCACAGGTGTGCATATGCCGATAGCTGATATTTAAGTATGACTTGGAGCATGTTTAAAAACTGATAATGAAATATCGAAGTATACACGCATTGCCATTGTAAAATACAGAACAAATATATTCTTATAAAGTCCATCCAAACCACATCCTCTTGAAATCTGTAAATACACCAGTAAGTAGCGACTTTTTTAAAATCGCTACTTACAGATATATTATCATTTGCATATATAAACCAGCTCTTTATATATATAAATGGCACTTAACCCTTCTAAAATGAACACTTTAATCTTATGACATATAAATTGAATGTAAACATTTTCTGGTGTCCATTGTGAAGCTGTAATGATTTATTAAATGTATAGCCGAGCTTTACAAAATATTCAGCAAACCATCATCAAAGGGACCTTTACAGAATAGCTAAAGGATAGGTGAAAACTTGTGCTTCCCCACAAGGTAGGACTAGGGCAGTGGTTCTCAACCCAGTCCTTTGGGACCCCCAGGCCAGTCAGGTTTTTCAGGATATCCACAATGAATATGCATAAGATAGATCTGCATACAATGGAAGCAGTGCATGCAGATCTATTTCATGCATATTCATTGTGGATATCCTGAAAATCTGACTGGCCTGGGGGTCCCAGAGGACTGGGTTGAGAACCACTGGGCTAGGGTCATAGAGAGTAGGAGGGAGTAGTTGGGTTATGCACTCAACCACTGACAGGATGCTCCCCTCCAGGAGTGTTATAGTGGTTGGATCCCATGGCATATATAGAGAGTCATAAAACAAGATTCAAACAGGAAATGCAGCACATAATCAACAGAAAGAAAAACAAAACCTGCTGGAAATGTTAAACTCACATATAAAACAATTAACAAATAGTGAAAAATGAAACTCTCTTTAAACAAGAGCTGTAGGTTTAAGACATTCATTTCACTTTATAATTTTCTCAGAATTACAGAAATACAAGGAGGTTTTTCTGGCCTATGATTGAAATCTACCATACCTAAAGCTTTGATGGTTTGAACTCACAATTGTTTCTGAGGTCTTTTTCTTCCTTTTTGATAGTGCTCCTAGGATGTCAGTTTAGAAAGATCTCCACATATAAATAGCAGCTTTCTGAAAATCACCGTTTACATGTACATGCTCTCTACATGTGCAAATGCCACAATTTACACAAGGCAATCCAAACGACAGAGAGGTTTAAAGGGTGTTCTGGGCATTGTCAAAAATATAGACATGTACTTCCACTTTCTAAAGGGAAACCATGTCTATCTGAGAAAGTTTCCCTGATTTATTTATTTACATTCTCTTATATACCGCACTATTCTACATCAGTGCGGTTTACATTGAACAAACTGAAATTACATTGAACAGGGCATTATAACTTGGAGATAACTATTTTACAGGGAACATGGGCTATGGAGGGTTAAGTGGCTTGCCCAAGACCACAAGGAGCACCTGTGGGACTAGAAACCCCAGTCTTTCCGGCCCAAGGTTGCTGTCCTCTAGCAGTGGAGGAGTAGCCTAGTGGTTAGAACACTGGCTTAGTAACCAAGCAACCAGGGCTCAATTCCCACTAGCACTCCTTGTGGCCTTGGGCAAGTCACTTAACCCTCCTTTGCCTTGGAAGAAAGGCCTGGCAATCTACTTCCGGTGACACTGCCAAGAAAACACAGGAGCTTCTGGGTCACCAGGAGTCAGGACTGACATGAAGGCACACATTGCATTATTGCAGTGGGATTTGAACCCCCAACTTTCTGGCCTGAAGTACCTTGCCCCAACCACTAGGCCACTCCTCCACTCCTGGCTTCCCCAAGGCACACACAAGTGCCAGTTTCTTGTGTAGACCTGGGATTTAAAAGGGGCAAGTAGAAAGCAAAAATATCTACCCCCCACACACCTTCAGGTATTTGTGGCACACATGACAAGCACTTCCCCCTTATTCATGCAGGATCTGACTGAGGATCTCCCTGGTGGCTAGTGGGGAGGACAGTAATAGTACTCAGATGCTCCTTCCCTGTCAGAACTGGGCTCTGACGCCTAGTGATAGTCTCGTGGTCTTACTGCTAGAGATCAAGCTGTCAAATAAGCATCACTCCTGCTCCCCACTAGCCACTTAGGGAGGTAAGAGCCGGGAGGGATCAGGAGATATCTGTGCCAGGTAGTGTAAGTGCTTGTCAAGTAGAGTGCACATTGCAAAATTGGCATCTGCATCTATAGCAGCCTGCATGTATGTGCATAAAGGCCTGTGGGACCACGCTTTTGTCTGAACATGTAGGGTTTTAAGATCACTGCTTCCCCTGTATATGTCTTTGCAAGCATCCATATAGTAATTTTACAAAAGGTTCCATATTTGACTGAGCTTCTGTAAGACACAGGGAGGAAATGGGCGCATTCTGGCCCAACTTATCCCTATGTAAATGGGCCTTATATTGATGTATATCTGAGGTGAGTTTAACATTTCAGGCATGTTTTACAGTTTATAGATAATCCACATAAAGGCTGATTCTGTCCTGGCTGTCCAGCCCCTTGTGCGGTCAATCAGAATCAGAGCATACAGAGATAGACCCGATTCTGATCCCGTGGGGGCTAGATGTGCCCCAATTCCGATCAGCCGCATGCCCAGCCCATATTCCCAGCTAACTCAGCCAGGCTCCTGAAAGGAGCAGCAGTAACATGGTGTCCCGTTGCTATGGCATTGCAGGTCCATTCAGGAGCCGCAATCCCTGGCCGCAGAAATAAACCTCTTTCTCCGCAGCCCGACCCCTGATCTGGCCTCCCATGGATATCCAGACCCACTAAACGGAATTCAGAATGACCATAATAATGTTTAGTGATAGTAACATGCATCATTTGTTAAAAAAGCTAGGTTTTAGGATAAAGAAGCCAGGAAGATAGGGCTGTGTCCTGTGTTCTAAGTCTGAAGAAAAATGAGGTGTATAGATACAGAAGAATCCGGCAGGGATGCTTCTGGCTCTCACTAAATGAAAGTTGCTTTGTTCTTTGAGTCTAAGGGGAAAGAGAAGAAACTACAAAGGAAAGAGAAGGACTACAAAAGGGACTGCTACTTCTGGAGAGAGAACTGCAATTGTAAGTATTTACTTCTGGGAATTTTTCTAAATCTTGGGGAAAAAGGAATTTTTTAAATTAAAGTGATCTGTGAACCCAGTGTATTTGTTAAATCAGACAGGGCCTATTAGCAGCAAAGAGCTTTCAGTTTAAATTTAAAATAGAGCAGAAATCTTTCTGGTTAAATTTAGATCCCAGCAGAGAGCTTCTAGTTTAAATTTAATACTCAGTCAGGGCCTAGTAACAGCAATAAGCTTTAATTTAAATCAAATTAGAAGATAACTTAGCATAAAAGGAAAAACAGGGTCAGTATTCTTTGAGGAATAAATTATTTCTAGAGACCTTTACTAAGAGGCCTTCTACATAGGGGGCAAGAGCCCTGTGAAATTTTTTAAACAGGTGTTAAAGCCAGGTGGCAGATCAAAGGACCATTTTGAAAGACTCCCTCTATCCAAGCAAGGACTGTGTTAATCACTAAGGAAATTGGTCATAGCTTACCTCAGAAGCACAGGCAAAAATAGTTTGACCAGAAAACTTTCTGGTTAAATTTAGACCCCCCATACTCACTTTATCCAAGCAAGGGCTGTGGGAGTCCCCATGGAAAATGGTCACAGATTACCTTAGAAGCACAGGACAGGGTACCGTGTAGCAGCCAGCTTTTAATAAGTCTTTTTCCCTCCCTCCCTCCCCAACAACCACCACCCCTGGGATAACTGTAGCTTTATAGCTGCATAAAGCTCTCAAAGTAAAGGAGGTGCCATATTCACTCTCAGGTGCAGCTGTTTGCCCTCATCAGGCATACATTAAGGACCTGAAATTTATTAAGCTTCAGGTGAACAAAGTACATTAAACGTATAAGGTATAGTTTAGTAGTATAAGTATCCCCACCAACCCTTAGTAGGTAAAGAACTTAAATACCTAAACACAACCTTAAAATTAAGATGCAGACAGCAGTCCAGCAGCGAGATGGAGGTTTTCCAGTCTTTTGCATTGAGTGTCACATGTATGATTTTCTCCCAGTTGGTGAGAAGTCTTAAATGTGCACTAGGTGCAAGGATCTCTTTGCTCTCAGGGAATGAGTCCGATCTCTGGAGGCTAGAGTAGCAGACTTGGAGGACATAAGGAAGACAAAGAGGTACATAGACGAGACCTACAGTGATAAAGTACTGAAGTCGCACCTCCAGTCTGGCAGCATTCCTACTGCCATGGAGGAGACAAGTCACATGACAGGAGAGCATCACCCTGGTGTGACAGGAAGTGATCCTATAGCTAGGACTTGTCCTCCAGGTGATGTAAAACCCTCTCACACTAAGGAAGTTTCTCCAGGGTTATGTGCCCATGAGGGAAGGGTTAGGACAGTCATTATAGTTGGTGATTCGATCATTAGGCATGTAGATAGCTGGGTGGTGGTGGAAGTGAGGATCGCCTGTTAACATGCCTGCCTGGTGCGAAGGTAGCGGACCTCAAGCACCACCTAGACAAGGTCTTAGATAGTGCTGGGGAGGAGTCTACTGTCTTAGTACATGTTGGAACCAATAAAAACATAAGATATGCCATACTGGGTCAGACTAAGGTCCATCAAGCCCAGTATCCTGTTTCCAACAGTGGCCAATCTAGGTCATACATACCTAGCAGTTTGAAATAGGAAAATGTGGTAGGGAAATTCTGGATGCTAAATTTAGGCTTTTAGGTAGGAAGGTGAAATCAAGAACTTCCAGGGTAGCATTCTCTGAAATACTTCCCGTTCCACACGCAGGACCCAAAAGGCAGGCAGAGCTCCCGAGTCTCAATGTGTGGATGAGACAGTGGTTCAAGGAAGAGGGTTTTCGATTTGTTAGGATCTGGGAAACATAATGGGGAAAGGAGGGCTTTTCCAAAGGGTTGGGCTTCACCTTAACTGGGATGGAACCAGGCTGCTGGCATTAACCTTTAAAAAGGAGATACAGCAGCTTTTAAACTAGATAATAGGGGAGAGCCGACAGTCGTCCAAGAGCGCATGGTTCGGGACAATGTATCCTTGAAGGATACTACCAAAAGATTGAACTTAGGACATATCAGTAGAGAGATTCCAATAAAGACAAAAGTAGCCCAAAAGTAATACATAATAAGAATATTCTTATTATGTATTAGTTTAAGGATATTTTATGCCTCTAGTAATTTGTTTCTCTGAAATTTAATTTTGCTGTGTTTTCACTGTAAAATGTTATAAATAAAAGATGTAAAAAAAAAAAAAGTAGCCCAAAAGCCCTTGAGTACGGAGCAGACAGAGCTTAAATATTCCAAATTACTCCTGCCTTCCGATAGCCAGATTAATATGAATAAAATACAGTCTCTAAAATGTTTGTATGCAAATGCTAGAAGTCTAAAAATAAGATGGGAGAGTTAGAATATATAGCACTAAATGAGTGGTTAGATATGAATGGTATCTCAGAGACATGGTGGAAGGAAGATAACCAATGGGACACTGTGATACCTGGGTACAAACTATATTGTAATGATAGAGCTGATCAAATTGGTGAAGGGGTTGCGCTCTATGTTAGAGAGTGCATTGAGTCACAAAGGATTCAAGTTTTGCAGGAAACAAAATTTGCTGTAGAATCTCTTATTGATTGAAATTCCATGTATAAAGGGGAAGGCGATGGCAGTGGGGGTGTACTATCGACCGCCTGGCCAGAATGAACAAATGGATGATGAAATGCTCAAAGAAATCAGGGAAACTAACAAAAGCTACAGCACAGTAATAATAATGGGTGATTTCAATTACTCCATTATTGACTGGGTCAGTGTCACGGCAGGACATGCTAGGGAGATAAAGTTTCTAGATGAAATAAATGACTGCTTCTTGGAGCAGCTGGTTCATGAACTGACCAGAGGGGAAGCCATTTTGGACCTAGTCCTTAGTGGAACACCAGATCTGGTGCAAGAGATAAAGGTGTTGGGGCCACTTGGCAATAGTGATCATAGCATGATCATGTTTGATTTAATTAATGGAGGAGGCAGGGTAAGGAAATCCACAGTACTATCTTTTAACTTTCAAAAGGGAGACTATGATAAAATGAGGAAAATAGTTAAGAAAAAACTAAAAGGAGTAGTTGCAAAGGTTAAGGATTTATATCTAGCTTGGGTATCGTTTAAAAATGCTATCTTGGAAGTCCAGACCATGCATTAAGAAAACTGGAAGGAAGTCCAAAAAGCTGCCAGCATAGTTTAAGGGTGAGGTCAGAGAGGCTGTTGTTGCCAAAAAAGCCTCTTTCAGGAAATGGAAAAAAGAGCCAAATGATGAAAACTGGAAATAGCACAAGCACTGGCAAGTTAGATGCAAGGCATTGATAAGGCAGGCAAAGAGAGAATTTGAGAAGAAACTTGCTGTGAAAGCAAAAAGGTAAAATAAATACTTTTTCAAGTACATTCATAGCAAAAAACCTGTGAGAGAGTCAGTTGGACCATTAGATGATAGAGGGGTAAAAGGTGCACTAAGAGGGTTCAAGGCCATAGTGGAGAGACTGAATGAATTCTTTGCTTTGGTCTTTACTGAGAAAGATGTAGGGATGTTACCCATGACTGAAATGGTATTTAAAGGTGATACTTCAGAAGAATTGAAAGAAATATTGATACACTGGGAAGATGTATTACAACTATCTGATAAACTGAAGAGTAGTAAATCACCTGGACCAGATGGTATACATCCAAGGTTGTTGAAAGAACTGAAATATGAGATTGCAGACCTACTATTAGTAATCTGTGAACTATCATTAAAATCATCCTTAATACCTGAAGATTGAAGGATGGCCAATGTAACTCCATTTTTTAAAAAGGGTTCCAGGGATGATTTGGGAAACTACAGATCGGTGAGCCTGACGTCAGTACTGGGAAAAATGGTAGAAACCATCATAAAGAACAAAATTACTCAACAAGTAGATAGTCATGGCTTAAAGGGATATAAACACAGTCTATTTCATAGCCAAATAATGATACTTCATATAATACAAACAGTCTTTACTTAATTAACCAAATTGCAGTAATTATTATATAGCAAGGCTTCAGGTATAGAGCAAACCTCAGAAAGACTCACCGGACCTACAAACTATCACCTCTCGGTGAAAAGGGTCTGGCCATGAGTCCTATTATTTATTTATTTTATTTATTTATTAACATTTCTTATATACTGCGCTATTATAATCAGTGCGGTTCACAGAAGAACAGAAACACACTACAATGCAGTATGGTACATTGAGTTTACATGGAACAGGTGGTCAAAAACTTGGATGAACTGGGGAGAACTATATACAAATTATATACAATTGTACAGTAGTGAGTATTCACATGGGGCATGTAGGATTCGTAGTGGATGCGAGAGCACTTGGGGTGGGGCGGGACGGAGGTGGCAGTTGATTATCCATTGTCGGCCGGGGGCTGTTCAATGGGATGTGGTAGGCGGAAGGTCGATGTAGAGGTTGTGTGTTTTTCAGGCTTGGTATCAGGGTAGTGCTGAAGGAACAGGTGGTGTTTGAGGGCTTTTCTGAACAACATTAAGTTCGGGATGGCACGGATTTCTACAGGGAGGGCGTTCCAAGCCATGGGTGCGAAGATGGAGAAGGCTCTGCTTGCTGATGACTTTGTACATTTCGTCAAAGATTTAGGGACTTCAAGTGTATTCGACTGTGTAGATCTCCTGGTCCTGTTTGCTGGTGTATGATGGAGAAGAGTGCTGATAGGCATAGGTGGTAATTTCCTGATGGCTTTAAATGTCAGAACTAGCGTCTTCTAGGTAATTCTAGCAGGTAGCGGCAGCCAGTGTAGGTTTTTCAGGACTGGCGTTATGTGATTGGACCTTGAGGATCCGATTAGAACCCTTGCTGCTGAGTTCATGGCAAGTCGGAGGGGATTCAGGGTTGATTGTGGTAGTCCATGGAGGATGATGTTCGCAAAATCAAGGTGTTCGCAAACGGTGATGTTTGCAAACGGTTTACTATTACCTAACCCATCCACCATACTAAGGGTTCACTACTCAAAATTTTGCAAACTATCAATAACAGTAATCATAACCTAATACAAAATTTATACAAATATTTTATAAAGGTCTGTGAACTCCTAAGTAAAAATTAAGCAACCCCTTACGCCCATTGAGACATCTTCCCTAGTGTTTCGCATTAGCTGTTTCAAGGGGATCCAGCTGAAAAGCAAAAAGAAATTTTCTAATATATATTCCGCAAATAAAACCAACCTTTATCCAAACTTGAACAGGAAAACATAACGTACTTATCTGACTCAATCAAAATTGCATGATTCCAAATTTAAAACCTCATAATCAGTAACTGATTCAACTGCACTTTCTCACAGTGGTAGTCAGTCGACTTTCCAAAAATACTAACCTACCCTCGGCTACCTCCATAACCAGGGACAGCGGATGCAGTGTCCCCTTTACCCAATGCCTACACCCTTTTTCCCCCCACCGCCATATAATAACCACACTACCACAAGGCTGGGAATTCAACTGGTTGCAGCTTTATTGATATCGCAACTTTTTCCAACAACATTTTAACATCCCCTCATAGCCATCCCATCCGCGGAACCGGGCCTCACCCGCCATATGATTAGCAAGGTGACTTCCTTCTCAATTCCCCCGCGGACAGGCCCACAGCTAACTTCAATACCCACCCCTTCTTCCGGCTTCGCCATATTACTAGCAAAAGCCCCCCCAGGGGTTAACCGGGTCAGGGGTACCCCACCCCCGCCCTAGGTATTGCCCAATGCTCCGGACCCCGGAAACCTCCGGGATCCCGCCACCGGCTCAGGTGACGTAAGTTCCTGAGCCGCCCCCCCCCCCCCAAGCTCCAAGCTGCGACCAGTGCACCTACGACGCAAATATACTCCAAGGCCTCCTGCCAATTGTTCAGGAGCAAGTCTAAGCCTATCGGGGATAAATGGACCCCATCCTGCCGGAACAATCCCGCACACTCCACCTTCACCCAGGGATGCAGGATTTGGTAACCCCCCTGCTCATTGACCCAGCGGCCAATCCGGCGATTAATTTTCATCAATTCCCGTGACCACCACCGCTGCTCCCAGCAAGCCGGCCTCGGAATAATGTCTGACCATACCAAAATGACATCATTAAACAATCATAAAACTTCCCCCAAGTCCCTTTTTGCTGCTCTAATCAACTGTTTACATGTCCAGGCGCCAAGGTCATTGCCCCCCAAATGGAGAAAAATCAGTGCCGGTACTCCTTTTTCCCACCCGAGGTGCCGAAGCGAAGGCAACAGCTGCATCCATCGCGTACTGCACTCGCCCAGCCATAAGACGGTCACCTCCTTGATATCCAGGCCGATATTAGGCCCCACCGGCCAGCACGTTGCTCGCTGACTGGCCCAATGTACAAAAAAATGGCCAATCAACCAGCAAACACACGGACTGCCACCCCCATCTGAAAGAAAAAGTCACAGTTAGCAGACATAACCTTGAAAGGCCCGCGACCGCCATCGGCCTATCCGCTGTATCTCCTGCTCCTGGAACCCCGCCACTGCCGCACTGGTCGTTGTGCCAATGCGGAAGGAATAAGGCGCGAACTGGCGTGGATCCACCCCCAACCTGCCCAATGTCAACCGCAACACCAATGCAAACTGATACCGTGTCAGTGGGCACGCATCCGCATTAAAAAGAGACCCCCTTCTTATGCCAGCCGCACTCTCAGGTACGCTTTGAGGGCTGCTACCGGAGATGTTGAAGCCCCACCAACCGCCCTCAAAACCACCCAAGTCCCCTTTCCCCACTGATCCGTCTTGGATGGAGCCAGCCAGATCCTGATCTCCGCCTCGAACATGCGCATGTGCTGCTGCCCCATACCTCCCCCTCTCTCCATCCTACCTGATTCTGCAATGAGCTCCCCGACACGGAATGCTCCAAAGAATGCTACACAAAAAATGGCCTGAAATAGAGTAGCTTCATACGATGATGCCGCTACACGAGGCAAGGTGGCACACAACCGTACCAGCAAAGCATGTGTAATTGGCCATCTGCCATCTCCCGGAGTGGGGCAGGACCTCTCCCATCCCATCAAGAGCCTGAAGGTCAAGAACCCTCCCACTGGGATGTTCCAGCCTAATGCTCTGGCGAAGAAGGCAAACCCTGCCAGCTGTGTCCGCACTGTTGCTCTCGATGCACCCCCCGCCTTGGCAGCAACCACATATTGCCCCAAGAGCTGATCAGACACCACTCTGGACAGGCCCCCGTGGTGCCACAAGAAGTCCATCATCTGCCATACCCCCGCTGATAAGCAACCCACGTCGCCGTCGATACCGAACTCCGCAGCAGAGTCATCATTTCTTGAGGCCAATTCGCCATAATCGATCCGGGACCATCGCTCCCTCGTTGTCCGCCTCTGGTGTCAGTGTCCAAAAGAGGTCCCACTTGAAACGGGAAAAAGCATCAGCAATTCAGTTAGTACACCCCGGAATGTGATGGGCTTTAACTGACACATTGAGACGTAAACAAGCGAGCACCAACTCCCTCAACAGCGCCGCCACGTGGGGGCAACGAGGTGCATACCTGTTCACTACACTCACCACCGCCTCGTTGTCGCACCACCAGACTACCTTGCGATTGCGCAACTTCTCTGGCTACACTTCCAACACTACCAACATAGGAAAAAGCTCTAGGAATGCTATATTATCTCTTAAGCCTGCCTCCCGCCACTCCTGCGGCCACTGCCCTGCACACCACGCACCCCTAAAGTAAATCCCCAATCCCCGACCCCCCGCTGCATCCGTATATAACTGCAAGTTGAAGCTGGAAATCTCTGCCTCCATCAGCACCGCTGTTCCATTGAACTCTTCCAAAAACACCTCCCACACACCCAAATCTGCCCTCAGAGCCCTGGAGAGCCGAATATGGTGATGAGGTTTCAGCACCCCTGCCGTAGCCGCCGCCAACCGCCGTAAAAACACCCGCCCCATTGGAATGATGTTGCACGCAAAATTCAAGGAGCCAATCAAAGACTGCATCTCCCTCAACGTCATCTTACTTGCTCCCAATACGTTAGCCACTAACACCCGAAGCCGCCAAACCTTCCCTGCCAGCAAACGGGCCACCATTGCCACCGTATTCAGCTCCACCCCCAAAAAAGTCATAGACGTACGCGGGCCTTCAGTTTTTTCTGCAGCCAATGGAACTCCCCAAACACGGGACAATTCCATTAATCTCTCCAGTAGGTCACGGCACGTGGCAGAGTTGGCCTCGCCCACGAACAGAAAGTCGTCCAAATAATGCACCACATTCGCACATCCTGTCTGATCCACCAAAGCCCAGTGCATAAAAGTACTAAATTTTTCAAAATAGGCACAGGAAACCAAACAGCCCATCGGCATGCATTTATCAAAATCACTACTGCCCTCAAAACAGAATCCCAACAAATGAAACAACGCCGGTTGCACCGGGAGTAACCGAAATGCTGATTCAATGTCCACTTTTGCCATCAAACAACCTGGACTGCAGCGTCTCACCAAATCTATCGCCGCATCAAAGGAAGCGTAACAAACCATGCACCCCGCCCTCGGTATATGATCATTCGCTGACAATCCAACCGGGGAAGATAGGATGTGAATAAGCCGAAACTTCCCGGGCTCTTTTTTTGGTACGATTCCCAATGGGGACACCACGAAGTCCGCCAACGGCGCCTCCGCAAATGGACCCGCGATGCGGCCCAGTTCCAATTCAACCTGCAACTTCTCCCTCATGATATTAGCCCAACGCCGCACCGAGGCCGCATTCTGAACCCTCCCAGATAACACCCGGCCCTCAACCGGTATAAAAAAACCCTTCTGGAACCCCTGTTCCAGCAACTCCCTGTCCCGCTTCCTGGGATAACGCGCGAGCCACGGCCGTAACGCCTCCAAACATATGGGCATCGGGGCAAGGCACAGCAATTCATTGCTGCTTGGTGCCCCCAGAGGGACTGGAGACTAACCCTTTTTTAAGACACTTGACTGCTGCCTGTCCCCCATTACATAGGGAACACGCATGACGAAACTTGCAGTCTGGGAAGGGACACGACGACTTGTTGAAGCGCCAGAAGACATCCCCCGCTCCAACAGTGGCCGTCCACTGCAGGGGAAGAAATCCACCTGCCCGAAAGGACCGCCCTATCCTGGTCCCTACTGGTACCCCTGGCTTAGCACCAGCCGCCCCTCCAGCTCTTGATCTTGTAGCCATTTGCGTTAACCATAGGTTAATATCCTGCATCCCCCAAGACAAGAACTTATTCTCCTCCATCTTATCCTGGAACCTCTCGTCATAATTAAGCCAGGCCCAGCCTTCATGGGTCTGCGCCGCCTCCAAGATGGAATCTGTGTAGGCCAGGAGCATCCCATAGTGCTCGGGATAGTGAAGACCCCACACACTAGCCAAATGCAAAAAGGCTCTCGTCCAGTTGGGGAAATTACGTGACACCTTTTTGACTCTCCCTGCCTTCTCATCTTCCTTCCTCTTCTTTCCGCTCTCCTCCTACCTCTTCCTGCCCTCCAACAGCCGGAAAATGTCTATATAGCGGCATTTTCTAATCTTCCTACGCAACTTCCTCGGGACTCCTTCCCATAATTCGGCAATTGATGCCACGGTGGGTGTCCCCCCGCCCGCACCTGCCACCGCCGTAACACCCGTGCTGCCCCCTCCATACCCGAAGAGGCCGCAGAGGAATCGTCCGATGATGATGATGATGACTCCGAACTTCGACGTCGCCGACATGAATGCCTCCTCTTTTTCCACGCCTTCCCACCCCCACGCATACCCGACACCCTCTGTGTCCCCTCCCCCTGTTCCGCTGATATCTCACCTGCCTCCGTCTTCCGGGGCTCCAGCCCCACTGGACTGCTCCCAACTTCTTGACGTTCACCTTGACCCGGCGGCACCCTTCCAGAATCCCCCGCTGCCACCTCCGTTCCATTGCTCGTCCCCGCCGCTCTCTCCTCCATGCCCCCTCCTGGTATTGACACGTCTTGCACCTGTGGAGGCAAAAAATAAAACACGGGGGGGGGGGGACTGCCGGAGGCCACCGAGACTGCCATGCCCTCATCCACTCCACTCTGGAGGATCCTTGTCCACCTTCCTGCCAGTGCTCCCAAGCTGCCGGGTAGTATCCCACTGGCAGCCCCTGCCATCCAAAATGAACTGCAGGACCCTGCCCTTCCACCCAGCACCCACTTCCTACCCCCATTCTCTCCTCCCCCCACGGATAACTCGGCCCACTGGAACTTGATCCACTCCCCACTTCACAGGCTGCCCTCCCAGCTTCAATCCCACTCCCGCATCCCCGTGAGGCTGCACTCCCCCCCCCCACCTACATCAGCCCCCCCTCCAAGCCTGCCACTGGCCCTGCAACCCCTCCCCTATGTACACCCCCCCCCCCCGCACCGGTCTCCTGCCCCTACCCACTGAGGGCAACTGTGCTGCTCCTCTCTGTCCTCCCAACCTGGCAGCCCTCCTACCACCCCCCCCTCCCGCGGCCACCCCCATGCCCATTCTGCACATCCAGGGCCTGCCCACCCCTCGACCCTCCCCTTCTTCTGGACCCCCTCCCCCAAATCCACCGTCCCCTGCTAGGCATGGTCAGGCCTGTCTAACAGCTTTCAGTTTTGTTTTGTTTTTTTTTAAAGAAATTTTTACATGCCCAAGAGTCGGCAGCACCACTGCAGCCACCGATTCCTCTCCTGTGGCCTGGTTGCTTGCGGCCCTTCATGCCACGTGCTCCAACGCCACACTGCATGCCTCTGCCTGCTCCACGTCCCCGCCACCGGTCCACCTTCAGACTGCCGCGCCGCACGCTCCCCCGTCCGTCCAAGGCTCCCAGTCCCTCTCAAGAATGCTGCTCCGCCCGCACCGCCTTCTTCTAAGGCACCCCTTCTCCTGTCTTCTGCGAATCACCGGATCCAGGAAGACGCCGCCACGGTCCTCCTCGCTGCTCTGCCAGCCCCGACTGATTCCACATCAGCCTGCGCTCCCAGAGCATTGCTTCCTCACCTCTCATTGGCTCCTGCATCCTCCATCACCACGGGAGCCAATGGTTTCAAAGGACACTGTCCCGCCTTTCACCTCCCCCCCACCCCCTCGTGCGCCCGCTTCCCTTGCCGGGGACTTACTTCTCCGCTCCCCTGGTTATACCAGGCTAGCGGGTACGCGGCCCTGCGGCCTTTCCTTTATATACGTCATCAAATCATTCCAAAATCAGCACACCTGGGGAACTGCAACCAAGACTTTGCAGCTTAACTTTACGCACCAAAGGCAACTCCGTAATGACATTCTATTAAAAGGACCTACACACAAGCACCCCACTCTATTCCTGAATTTAAGCCGTTAGGCGATATCGTATCCAGATGAAAGATCCTCCATTGCTCTTTATATAACAAGGGTTGATCTCACGTTCTGCCCACAGTTCCTGACAATATTCGCTCAATACAGAAACATTATAGTTCCGCAAAGGTGTGTTTAAAAGTTAAACAGTGTTCCACTATCGGCACTTTCCTACGTTGACAATGCAGCTTACTCTTATGTTCACCTAAACGAATACGAAAAGAATGAATGGTTTTACCTACATACAAAAGTTTACATGGGCAAAAAATTCCATAGATGACATAATCAGAACAGCAAGAAGTTTGTGATCTTAAAAAATATTGTTTCCTATTGTATGTAAATTGATCGGTTTCCCACATCACTACACAAAACATACATTGTTCACATGTTCTATGTCCAGCATTTTCTATAGCATCTAATTCTATCAATCGCAAAGAGGAGGGACTTAGTATTTCCTTTAAATTAGGATTACGCTGCCAAACGCATCGTAGTTGTTTTGATTCCAATCCTGGCACTGTTTGCAGAACATTCATATGTTTCTGTATAATTATCTGAATCTGTTTACTAAAGGGAGAATATCTAGAAATTAAATTGATATGATCATCATCTACCTGCAATCGGGTCTTAGGGGATAACAGCCATGATCTATCATTATGCAAAGCTCTTTTATACGCACGAGTCACAATTTTCTAAGGATAGCCCCGATTCAAAAAATCCTTTTTAAGGGACATTGCTTGAAACTTATAGTCATCTGTCACAAGACAAGAACACATCGTACCCATACTGAAAGATCTACACTGACTTCCAATCATCTCACGCATCAAATATATGACAGTCATAAACATCTTCAAGATCAAACAGCAGTCATCAGCCCTCAGCCTACAAACACTCATACAACCTGACAGAAGCACACAACCAAGGAGGAGAGGCATTTCCAATCGTGTATACACCCCAAAAGACCTCACCAAGGTCTGGAAGGGCACCGCGGAACGAGCCCTTTCTTTGGCTGCACCAGCAATTTGGAACACCCTCCTAGACGAACTAACAACAGACCTCAAAGAATTTCGGAAGCAGCTTAAGACAACACTATTCATTGAACACTATGGATACGTCACATGATCTACTCACCAAGCAAGAACAAAAGACCAACCCCCCGCCCCTGACACTTGTACATAAGATTGTATAATAGCGCATGATGTAAAAAGCTCACCAAGAATCTAATATACACCACCACAAACACACAATCTGTATCACTGCATGAACACACTTGAACCACTCTTATGATTCACTGCATGAATACACTAGAACCACTCTTATGATTGTTTGCTGAGGAGACCGCCTTGATTGAAGGAGAAGGCGGTATAGAAATACTTTTAAATAAATAAATCTGTCGAGGAACAGTTACGTCTATAACATATAAATTGAGAAAATGGTAAACCCTTTAGGAGGCTCATCAGGTGAGCACTTGAAAAATGTAGAATATATTCCTATCAGTACTCTTTTTAAATATTGTTGTACCCCAAGATTCGCCTTGTCTAAAAACCTTAACATCTAAAAAGGCAATTTCACTATAGTTATAATTCATAGTAAACTGAATATGTGGATCTAAAGTATTCAACCATTGATGAAAATTTAACAAAAGAGTTACTGGCCCATATCATAAACACGTCATCAATATATCGACGCCAGATCTTCATATAAGAATGGTATATTGAGAAATTAAGCCATTGTTGTTCATAAAGACCCATGAAGAGATTGGCAACCGATGGGGCAAATGAAGCCCCCATTACTATCCCCGCTATTTGTTGAAACAAACACCCATCAAAACAAAAATAGTTCTGTCGGAGTGCCAACTCAGCATAATCCATAAAAAATTCCAACTGTGTCTCACCAATTTCACCTCATTGTAACAACCCTTGTTTAATAGCATATAAAGCAGCATCTTGCGGAATACTAGTGTATAATGCCTGTACATCCAGCGTAACCAAAAGAACAGACTCCTTCATGGCCCAATCAGATGCATCATTTATAATCTGTAAAAAGTGCATAGTATCTCGTAAATATGATGAAATTGTAATTAACAAAGGACGCAAAAAGGAATCTATAAGCATAGAGAAGGGTACCAGCACTGACCCACGGGTAGAGACACAATAGGTCTCCCCGGGGGTTTTGCTGGATTCTTATGGATCTTAGGTAATAAGTACAATTTTGGTACAGTTGGAGAAATTACATTCAAAAACGTCAGTTCTTTTCGAGAGATAACATGCATTTGGTGCGCCTTCGCCGTCACACCCCTAATCTTATCCTGAAGTTTCTGAGTCGGGTCTATTGTTAATTTAATGTATACAGCAGAATCTGACAATTGGCGATAAGCCTCACTTATATAATCAACCCTGTTTAGAATTACTATAGCACCGCCTTTATCAGCCCATTTTAAGACAATCTCAGGATTGTTTACAAGATCTTTCAGAGCCTTGCATTCTGTCGGTGTTAATGCATTCCGAATGCAAACATTTTTATTTGCTTCTAATTTGGCTATATCCTGCAGTACTAACTGCTTAAATACAGACAGATTAGGGTGTGACGGTTATGGCGGAATCCAAGTAGATTTAAATGGTAAAGCTATCCGACCAAAAGAACCCCCCTCTGGTATTGCAGAAGGTATCGTACCTGTTCCTTGAGGTATATCTATAAGAGTGGCAAAAAATTTTTTCAAAGTTAACTTTCTCATAAACTTTTTGAAATCCAAATGAAACGGAAATGAATCATAACATGACCTAGGAACAAATGAAAAGCCTTTTCTCAACAAACATATTTGAACTTCTGTTAACTTAAACATAGATAAATTAATCACTAAAGAGGACTCCTTTCCTAATTTGTTCTTTCTTCTCTCGCGTTTTTGACGACCTTCGTCTAAAAAACCTTCATGTGACTGTCGTGATCTACTCGATTTCATCCGATGACCAATCTGCAGAATTTTTCTTTTGTACCTTCCGTTCCCGTAGGCGATTAACATTATGCCATGGGTAAACATAACCTGTTGTATAATCATCATAGTCTCTCTTTAGTTTCTTTAATTTACCTTTCATAATTTCAGCACGTAATTGGGTATTTTGTTTCTCCAAATCAAGAGAATGATCTTGATGGCTTAAAGGGAGACAGCCAGCATAGCTTTAGGCAAGTAAGATCTTGTATTACTAATCTGTTATGTTTTTTTGAAGGTGTGAATAAACAGGTAGACAAAGGTGAGTCAGTTGATATCATGTATCTGGACTTTCAGAAAGCCTTTGACAAGGTTCCTCATCAGAGACTTTTCGCAAAACTAAAAAGTCATGGGTAGGAGGCAGTGTATTATTGTGGATCAGGAATTGGTTAAAAGATAGAAAGCAGAAGGTAGGGCTAAATGGCCAATTTTCCCAATGGAGAAAGATGAATAGTGGAATACCCCAGAGATCTGTGCTGGGTCTGCTGCTTTTTAACAAATTCATAAATGACCTGTAAATGGGAATAACGAGTGAGGTGATCAAATTTGCAGATGACACAAAACTATTTAAAGTTGTTAAAACCCTTGAGGAATGTGGAAAATTGCAAGAGGATCTTGATAAATTGGAAGACTGGGCATTCAAATGGCAGATGAAATTTAAGTGGACAAGTGCAAAGTTATGTGCCTAGGAAAGAACCACCCAAACTATGGTTACACGATGCAAGGTTCCACATTAGGAACCACCACCCAGGAAAAAGAGTTAGGCGTCATCGTGGATAACATGCTAAAACCCTCCGCCCCTTGTGCAGCAGCGGCCAAGAGAGCAAATGCTAGGTATCATAAAGAAAGGAATGGAAAATAAAACAAAGGATATTATAATGCCTCTGTATCGTTCCATGGTGCGACCACACCTTGAATATTGTGTGCAGTTCTGGTTGCCGTATCATAAAAAGGATATAGCGCTATTAGAAAAGGTACAGAGAAGAGCCACCAAAATGGTAAAAGGGACGGAAGGATACCCCTATGAAGAGAGGTTAAAAAGATTAGGGCTCTTCAACCTGGAAAAGAGATGGCTGAGGGAAGATATAAAAAGGTCTACAAATTAATGAATGGAGTGAAAGACTAGGGGATATGCAATGAAGCTACAGGGTAACCTATTTAAGACTAATAAGAGAAAATATTTTTTTACTCAACGTGTAATCAAACGTGTAATCAAATGTGGAATTTGTTACCGGAGGATGTAGTAAAAGCTATTAGTGTAGCTGGGTTTAAAAAAGGTTTGGGCAAGTTCCTGGAGGAAAGGTCCATAAACCATTATTAAAAGGGACTCGGGATATCCCTTCTTGACCTAATACAAGAATTGTGGAACCTGTGTCTTTTGGGGAAACTGCTAGGTACTTATGAGCTAGATTGGCCACTGTTGGAAACTGGATACTGGGTTTGATGAACCTTGGTCTGACCCATTAAGGCATGAATTATGTTCTTAACTACCCTATCAGAGATGATTCTGGAGTCCAAAGGGATTCCAGGAGGCAGAATATCTGAAGTGAGAGCCAATCTTTGAAGTATCAGGTACCACAGAGAGTCCTTGGGAAGTTAGTCATTTCATAAGTGAGCAGGAAACCAGATGAAATTAGAGAGCATGCCTCCAGAGGCAAGAGGAAAGAATATAACTCTTATCTGCTTTTCTGTGCACAATACAGCATATTGCCTTTGGAATTCGTCAGTTCAAATTTTTCAGTTGAAGTTTTTTTGCTGGAGATTTTTATTTTTGGACATACACTTCGGTGTCTACAATGTCTCCTTAAATATAATTGCTACACCTTGAGTCTTTGAATGGATTAACCTTCTTCTTCTCTTATAGAGAATGTATGCCAGGCTTTAATATAGATCAATGAAGCAGGAACCCTGTAAACCATCTCTCTATAAAGAGTGCTCAGAAGAGGGGTTTCACACAGCTGTTTCATTAGTGTTTCTATCTGGCTCCAGATTGCCCCCACTGCATTCCTTAAGAAAAGCAAGACTACAATGAAATAAACCCTGGGCCTGCCTGTCCGGCAAATGTAAAGCTAGATGGCAATTCTGCTCATCATTGATAAAGAGATAAGCACAATTACTTCTATCTGCTCTCAAATGGAACCTTCCAATGGGAAGCATGATGCTATTGTTTTTATTCATTTTATTTTTATTTCTTTTCCATCAATAAACCAAGGGGGGCGTTCTACGTGTAGGTTGGACATTCAACCCGTGATCAGTTCCCCAGCCCTATTCTGCCACCAGTGTGCTCTGCACATACACAGCCCACTCCCTCAGCAAAACATGCCTTTGTGAAATGCTGAGCGCCTGAATTTCAACTTGATTTTTTTTATGTTTAGAATTTTTTATTTACATTTTCAAACATAATCGTCAAAATTAAAAATATGAAACTATTTAGAAGAGCAAAACTAATAGAAACTTAAATAGTATAAATGTAAGTTAACTAAAGGTTTTCATTAGTTATGAGGTAAGAGGTTGCGCTAATAAAACAACAGACAGAAGAATGAGCACTAGGAATATCAGAGGAGGTGAGGCATTTCCCTTTACAAAGTAGTATCATGCAGGGGAAGATGGTGGTTTAACTGATACTCTCGAAGCGCTGTGGACCTGGAGGGACAAACTCTTTTGCCTTGATGGTGAAGAATAACAGGAAAGTGAGTACATTTCTAGCCAAACCTGCATCGGTGCCCCAGCCTAGGTCTATTGATGCTTTCTTGGTGCAGGCAGCATCAGAAGGAGCTCTAAGTGAGCAAGTAAAGATGCTGGCTTGCTTGGAGGTTGTTTTACTCTCTCTGGAGCAGAGAGTTATGCTGATGATGCCAAAGCTGAGAGGATCATGCGATCCTCCCATACAGGTGATAACTGATGACCTGGGGCTTAGAGGTAGAGGATGCATTGCGGAAGTTGAAGTGTTCCGGGTTCCAGAAGAAAGCCACGATGATCCAGATGTAGTGGGGACAGGCAAGTGGCTACAGACAGGACTGGCATGCCCTTGACGACCCCTTGTGGAGACCAGTTGAATCTTCTTTCTGTGGGTGCTTCCACTTTTACATTAAGGAGACTTCAGGATTTTAATTTTGAAATTATTTGGATGGACAGTGCAGAAATGAATTGTAATTTATCCATTCAAGTAGCTCACATAAATGTTCAGATGAGGAGTTTGGTTTCTGAGAGTAAAGATTTAAAATCACAAATGACAGTGTGGTAAATGATTGAACCTTCAGGAAGAGAAATTGAGAAAGCTGGAATTTTGTAAATTTTCTTTTGCCGAAAGACAATTAGCTCTTCATAATTGAATTGAAAGCTTGGAAAATATGGTTAAGGGCAGGGATTTGTACTCTATTAATTTTCCTAAATTACCAATTCTTTCTGTTTATGATATGTTTAAAAGTTATCTGCTTGGAGTTTTAAAAGTTCCAGAAATGTCCTTCCCTCCCATCTCCAAGATTGATTGCCTCCCCCAAGTGAGTAGAAAAAATGAGCCAGGTCAAAACCTTCAACTTTAGTTTAGATTTGCCTGGTTTCTTGGAGAGGTCGGGGGGGGGGGGGGGGGAGGAGATTGTACCTGCAACTGTAATTGTGTATTTTAGCTTTGGATTCTGATACGCAATTATTCAAAACTTTTAAAAAATTCAGTGATGGATCATTTTTGAATTATAAGATGCTAACATTTCCAGATGTGGCTCACAATACTAGGAGAAAGAGGAAATGTTTTTTGTTATTAAGACTCAAGTTGTTTCCGATGGGTGCTATATTCTTACATGATGTTTCTCAGATAACTATATCATTAGGTTTCAAGGAGTTTGAAATAATTTTTTTGATCTGCCTCAGTTAACAGTTTTTGTGAGTTGCAAGGGATTTTCCAGATTGACCCAGCCACAGTCTCAGTAGGAAATCACTAATGGGAAATTAAGTTTTGTGGACTAAACAAGCGGTCTATTTATATATAGGTTTGAGTGCTGATTTTATGTTAAACTGCATTTGTGTGGAGGCCAATTCCAAACTGTGCATGCTTGGGCTATGTGCACGCCGAAAACTTGGACGGGGTCAAGCTGAACCTGATTCCGCAACCGCGGGATCTATAAACACCCACGATTGCAGAATCGGGAAGATAGATGGCTTGGCATGCACCGTATTCCCAGGAGGGAGACATCTCCGACCTTGCCCATCCCCACCACACAACGCAATGACTGGTATGCTGGTGCATTGGCGTCCAGCCAGCAGCACGGAATCCCATGGCTGACAGTGGCCCCCACACTACGCTGTCTGGCCATCAGTGCGGATCCACCAGGACAGACCATGCTGGCAGGCTACGTCCTGAGCCATCGCCATGTGGTGTGGGGGGATGCAGCCTGCCAACTGGGCTGTGACCTGCAGCTATTCAAGCCTCGCCTTTCCTGAATAGCCTCTGAATGTCCAGGCTCCTGGCCACTCTCTCGCTCCACCCCCCACTCTGCCCCCTCCCATCCATGTACATAAGAACATAAGAACATAAGATATGCCATACTGGGTCAGACCAAGGTCCATCAAAACCAGTATTCTGTTTCCAACAGTGGCCAATCTAGGTCATATGTACCTAGCAGTTTCCCCAAGAGACACAAGTTCCACAATGCTTGTACTGGGTCAAGCATTGATATCTTTGGTCACTTCTTAATAATGGTTTATGGACCTTTCCTCCAGTGGAGATACATGCACCCAGAACTGGGATGTCAGCATACACAGCAAGCAGATAATTCAGTGACTGGGCCCCAAAAGGAAACCCATATCTATCACATGAGAGAAATGCTGTATAGCACTATGGGGGTGCCTAGCCATGCTGTGGTCACTGCACAGTCAGGGTGAGAGTGATCTCTCAGCAGGACATACTGAGGTCACCCTGTCTGTGTAGGTGGTGGCCGGGCACTAAAATGTCCCAGTCAGTGCCCTATGCCCTGTGCAGATGCACCCTGGCCAGGCCACCCTGTCCGGCCTATACCCATGGTACCTTGCTCCTCATTATGCACATTGGCAGCCCAATACTGGCAACATTGCTGGCAGTGTGGGCTGTGGAAGGTGTTTGCAGCCACCACACACTGGATAGGCAGACAGCCACCCCCACACCTATGCCAGCATTGTGCTACTATAGAGGAGTCCAGCAGCCATACCCACCACACCAGTCCTGGGCAGAGTACAGGCATGGATATGGTACGCACTACTGTTGGGGGTCACTCCCCAGGGTGGTAAACACTGTCAGAGACCAGACCTGCAGTGCACACCGCAGACATCACAATGATTGTTATGGTGGAGATCAATGAGCAAAATGTGCTTAACGTAGGAATTGATATCTGCCAGTTATCATGGGCAACGTTTGATAGCTGTGTACCATATACCCAGGTGTAGGGTGGCAGTGCTAAGGTATGCAACTGCTAGTATTGGGAGATACAGGCAGGGCCCAATGTCCTGCCTCTCCATGAGGCATTGGCCAATGGGGCCTGTGTGTGTGTGTGGGTGTGTCTGGCCCTGTTGGCTGCTGCTTTACAGCAGAGTGTCCCAACTCCAGTCCTGGTGTTCCAACCACTGTTCGGGTTTTCATGCTGTCCCTCATAGATATGCATGAGCTACATCAGCATACCATGGGGGTGGTGCATAGATATGCAGCACAGGCATCTTTATTAGAGGCAGCATGGATCCTGAATGGTGTGGGACCCTCCAGGACTGCATTTGGGAGACTCTGCTCTAGGTAATGCGTCTGTGTATGGTGTCTGTGTTTGGTGTGGTAAAATATAGGCATATGAACCATGCGTATGTTCTCAGCAATAAAGGTTTGTCCGTACTATCACAGTTTAGTTGTAGGAAAAATATGTGGACTGGATTGGCAGTAGCCCCAGCTGGGCTTTGAATCTGTGACCTACTGTTCCTGCACACACTGTCTGTGTGCACTGCACCACTGTGTTGCACAGATATGCTGTGTTCCCTGGGGAGTCCATGACTGTACATCCGACAGAGTCTGTCTGTTGCGGTGGACAGTGCCAGCCTGCCAGGCCTAGGCCACTGTCTGCTGTGGTTTGCAGCCACTGCCCCCTCCACCACCTGTACCCTTCCGCCAACATGCAGACATGTCCCTATCTGGGAAAAAGCATATGACCTGATTGAGTTGTAGCACTCCAGGACTGAATTTGGGGGACTCGGCTGTAGGTAATGCCCATTGTTATGGTTTTTGTGCGGTGTAGGGTAAAATATGGGTGTTTGAACCATGCTTATGTTCTCTGCAATATAGAGTGTCTGTACTATCACTGTTTAGTGGTGGGTAAAACTATGGAGACTGGGTTGGCAGGAGCCCCAGCTGGGATTTGAACCTGTGATCCTCTGGTCTTAGAAGCACTGGCTGTGTCTGTTGCACCACACTGTGGCCACAGAGACAGTGCAGTCCCTGGAGATAGGAAACCTGGCCGTTCGAGTCAGGAACCCTGCTCTGCACAATTTTACTGTGGGCTCATTTACCTTGTATGGGGACAAAAGTGCAAATAAACCTCAAAAATGACCTCGGAAAAATGGGAAGAACACCAAAACCAAGCTGGGCAACAGTGATATTAATGGGCAACCATATAAAACACTCCCAGGAAAGCTCCACTAAAATGCAGTGATTTTTGAAAGAGTCTACAGAGCGTAGACCCTTCCAAAAATCATTTCTTTTTTTTGGAGCTTTCCTGGGAGTGTTTTTTATGGTTGCCCATTAATATCACTGTTGCCCAGCTGGATTATAATTTTTTTGGAATTTGTTGTGGTCATTTTCAATTTATATTTGCTATTTTGTTCTGTGCACATATATCACACTGCTCACGTTTTTCAGTTTTCCCCGGTTTTGCTGTACATTGCTGACGGAACTGGTTTCTCTTCCCTTTAAATCGGCTCTAACACGAGGGTTTCACTCGCGGTATTTTTTTTGCCGAAATTCAGCCCCGCTCCTGTGCGTGGAGCCTCTCCCCTCCCACTCTCCACCCATTGACCCCGTCCCCCCGCCCCTCGGGAGCCTTCCTCCACCCTCAAAATGCCTTTCCACGCCTCTATCGCACATCAGCGCACCGCACACTTGCGCGGCCCCGTCAGTGTGAGGCACACGTGTGCGGGGGCCCGTTAATGTGACGCGCATGCGTACGGGGCACTTAAGAGCACTTAAGTGCATCATTAGCGTACGCTACTGTGCACCGCGCACATGGGCGCGGTTTAGTAAACATACCCCTAAGTTTCAAAAGTGCCGTAAACTGCTGGGGATGGACCCTCACCAAGTACACAAAACCCAGCACTAACATTGCAGGTCCCCAAAGGATGCATAATATTGCTGAGCAACAAATGTATGCTTGTTTAGTGCCTCTGGCCTATAAGTGCATGCATTCTGCTGTTCTGCACTACCATTGTTCTCTTATCACTCCCTACACCCCTCCCTGTGAACTCCGCTCTTCCATCAGATAGCTTTCCTCTGTGCCCCTCACCTCTTTTGCCAAATCCAGACATCACTCCTTTCACCTTCCTGCTCCTTATGCCTGGAACAAACTACTTGGAACAATGTAATTGTGTAAATCACCATACATGAAGGACAAAACAATGTACACTCGAGATTAATGTTCAAAAATGCTAAAGCTAAGAGAAAGAAAAAAGAGAACGCACTCAAATTACCTCATGACATGTACCACAAGAAAAAAAGAGGGAACTGACTGATGTATTTAGAAAAAGCACATTGCTAACCATAAGGCTAGGGAAGGGCGGAAGGAGACGTGAACAGAAAAAAAGTTTTAGTTTGATATATTCATTGTTTTGTCTTCCGTGTATGGTGAGTTACACAATGACATTGTTCCATATGCTCTGTCAACTGTTCCAATTTAGGTACCATTATTTTAGATATATGATCATTTTAAATATACAATCAAATGTATGTATTTGTGATCTCACCTCTATCGCTCAAGTAGTTCACTCACACTTTGAACATATGAAGTGTGAATATGTTCTTATTCAGAGTTTTATCAATGTGTTTATTTATTTGTATACATATTAGTTCAGTACCTTTATTTCATCATTGGATATGATTTTACTAATTCATTTAGAGATTTTGAGGCTATTACTCATTATTTATTGGAATGGCTTTTTAATTCAGTTGGTTTATATATTATCTGATGATCATTATTTTATGAATTTGCTATTTATGCATTATCTATTTTTAATATATTTATTATTTAATATGTGTTCTCTTATGTATATGTTTGTATGCTTTTAGTGGTCAAAGTCCCCTGAAGAAGGCCTTTTGGCCGAAACACGTATAGGGAAGATCCATAACAATAAAGTACCTATTCTTTTCAGTGGACTTCTGTCTTACTGTTTCTTTTTGTGCCCATCACACTAAGTAATACAAAGCAAAAGATCATCTCAACTGCAAGCAGAAAGTGTAAATTTATTTATATTCTCTTATATATCGTGCTATTCTGCATCAGTGCGGTTTACATTGAACAAACTGAAATTACATTGAACAGGGCATTATAACTTGGAGATAACTATTTTACAGGGAACATGGGCTATGGAGGGTTAAGTGGCTTGCCCAAGACCACAAGGAGCACCTGTGGGACTAGAAACCCTAGTCCTTCTGGCCCAAGGTTGCTGTCCTCTAGTGGGATTTGAACCACTGACCTTCTGGCCTGAAGTACCTTGCCCCAACCACTAGGCCACTCCTCCACTCCAAAATCCCTAATACACAATTGCAATTTTGAAATATTTGTTGTGTCAAGCAGACCAGAGAAGAGTAGGCAAAAGCTCAATCCCAATTTCTGCGAGACCCTATTTAATCAGTGCATAAATAGTGCAAAACCCAAAACTTAGCTTAGCTAAACTTAGCTTAATCGCAGAGTGTCCGAAAGTCCTTCAGTCGCTGGCATACAACTGTATACACACAACACGTGTGTTTCGGGCCAACCAGGCCCTGCTTCAAGTGTAAACCGCTGTGTAGTTAGGATCCATGGGCATCTAAGGAAGACTCCAAAAATCACGAGACTCTTATACAGTGCCTGCATAAGAATGATTGGCTGACTAAATGACGTCATCTAAAAAGGGGCGTGCCCAGCGCAAGAAGGTACAAACAGTACAGATGATGAGAAGGAATGAAATCAAAATAGACTCCACCATTCCTGCTCCAAATTCAAACCTCCAGGGATCACAGTTTTTAAATGGAAAATCCATTGTTGCTCCAACCACTGTAAGCGATAGACACGATTGCCTCCTCTCGGGTCAAAAGGGACTATATCAATCACCCTCTATTTAAAATCCGACAACGTATGACTCTTAGAAATACAATGTTCCACCATAGGAGCAGATATAGTAGATGTTCTGATGTGAGAGGAGTGTTCCCCCAAACAAACCTTAATGGGGCGGGTGGTGCGTCCAATATAGAGAAGATCACAGGGGCAACTTAATAGGTACACTACATAACTGGTACGACAAGTAATAGTGACAGAAAATATATATGAACGGCCAGTCACTGGATGATACCAGATGTCACCTTCAAGTGTGTTTACGCAAAACTGACATGAGTGGCAAGCAAAGTGTCCCTTAGATTGGGTGCCCTCAACTGGGCGGTCTAATGCCATAGCAGAACGAACCAGGTGATCCCATAAATTCAGGCCCCGTGTAAATGCAAAGGACAAAGGTTTGCGAAAACAAGAATGGAGATTTAAAATACTCCAATGTTTTCTGAGCACACTGACTATTTCCGAGGAATGAGCCATAAATGGAAGGACACCCACAACCTGATCATTCACTGTGGTAATACCATCAGCCTGATCATGTAATAACCACTCATGGTGAGTATAACGAGCCCTGGTATAAGTGCGTTTTACAATCTTCACAGGATAACCACGCTCCAAAAAGCGATTGCGTAAATCACCCGCCTGACATTTAAAATCTTCCAGGGTTGAGCAAATCCTGCGTAACCTCAAAAATTGGCCATAAGAAAGACCCCTTTGTAATGGAGCTGGGTGGTGGCTGTGATATCTTAATAAACTATTCCATTGATTAGGCTTGCAGAATAAAGTAGTAGTGAAAATGCCTGCATATTTAGTGACCAAAACATCCAAAAATTCAAGTTGGTGTTGATTGATATGAACTGTAAACTTAGTGTTGGGTTTCAAAGTAGTGAGCCACAAAATGAAATCCTGAAGACCTTCCATGGTAGAGGACCACAAGAAAAAATTACCATCTAAGAAACGCAGCCATAGAGGGATGAATTGAAACTCCTCCGCCGGATAAATAAGCATTTCCTCCATGTCAGCTAAGTACAGAGTGGTAATAGAGGGGGCCACCATCACCCCCATAGCTATGCCCCCACATTGTTGATAAAAGCTTCCATTGAACAAAAAATAATTCCCAGTGAGTACTAACCGAATCAAATCCATCAAAAAGGATTTTGGTATTCTGGAAGGGGCTGTCGTAAATGCAGATTCTAAGAGTGTTAAGGCCTCTTCCTGATGAATGTTAGTATATAAAGAGGTAACGTCCAATGTTACTAGATAAAGCTGATCAATGGGCTCCTCATACCTGGTAAGCAACTGTAAAAAATGAGATGTCTCCCATAGATAGGAGCGAACATCCTGTACCTCATACTTTAAAAATGCATCACAAAATTTGGATAAGGGTTCTAACACGGAGCCCCTACATGACACTATAGATCTCCCAGGTAGAGCAGTCATAGACTTGTGAATTTTAGGAACAGTGTATAACACTGGGATTTTAGGATAAGATTGTGTCAAGAAAGATGCTTCCTGTGTAGTTATCCACTGAAGATGGCATGCGTTAGAAGCCAAAGATTTTATAGTCTCTTGTAGTTGGGAGGTTGGGTCTTCCTGAAGAGGTCGATAATATAGTGCATCACTAAGCTGTAAAAGGATCTTGTCCTGATATGCATTAGCTGATTGTAGCACCACCTCACCCCCTTTGTCCGCATTTCAGATGACTAATTGAGAATCATTGGCTAACTGTCTTTCTAATAACGTAAACAATCGATCTACGTTTACCCGTTCCACTCCGTTCATTAATTTATAGACTTCTATCATATCTCCCCTCAGCCGTCTCTTTTCCAGGTTAAAGAGCCCTCACCTTTTTAGCCTTTCTTCATAGGAGTATCCTTCCATCCCCTTTACCATTTTGGTGGCTCTTCTCTGAACCTTTTCTAATAACGCTATATCCTTTTTAAGATATGGCGACCAGAATTGCACACAATATTCAAGGTGCAGTCTCACCATGGAACGATATAGAGGCATTATAATATCTTTTGTTTTATTTTCCATTCCTTTCCTTATGATACCTAGCATTCTATTTGCTCTCTTGGCTGCCGCTGCACACTGGGCCGAGGGTTTTAACATGTTATCCACAATGATGCCTAAATCTTTTTCCTGGGTGGTGGTTCCTAATGTGGAACCTTGCATCGTGTAACCATAGTTATTCCACTTTCCAGGTCATTTATGAATATGTCAAAAAGCAGCGGACCCAGCACAGATCCCTGGGGTACACCACTATTCACGTTTCTCCATTGGGAAAATTGGCCATTTAGCCCTACCCTCTGCTTTCTATCTTTTAACCAGTTCTTGATCCACAGTAGTACACTGCCTCCTATCCCATGACTCTTTAGTTTTGCCAAAAGTTTCTGATGAGGGACCTTGTCAAAGGCTTTCTGAAAGTTCAGATACACTATATCAACTGACTCACCTTTGTCCACCTGTTTATTCACACCTTCAAAAAAACATAACAGATTAGTAAGACAAGATCTTCCTTGTCTAAAGCCATGTTGGCTGTCTCCCATTAGGCCATGACTATCTACATGCTGAGTAATTTTATTCTTTATGATGGTTTCTACCATTTTTCCCGGTACTGACGTGAGGCTCACTGGTCTGTAGTTTCCTGGTCACCCCTGGAACCCTTTTTAAAAATTGGTGTTACATTGGCGATCCTCCAATCTTCAGGTTTTACAGGTGATTTTAATGATAGTTCACAGATTACTAATAGCAGGTCTGCAATCTCATATTTCAGTTCTTTCAACACCCTTGGATGCATACCATCCGACCCAGGTGATTTGCTACTCTTCAGTTTATCTAATAGTTGTAATATATCTTCCCGATGTATTGATATTTCCTTCAATTCTTCCGCACCTTTAAATACCACTTCAGTCATGGGTAACATTCCTATATCTTCCTCAGTAAAGACAGAAGCAAAGAATTCATTCAGTCTCTCCACTATCGCCTTGTCGCCTCTTAGTGCCCCTTTAACTCCTCTATCATCTAATGGATCAACTGACTCTCTCACAGGTTTTTTGCTAGCCAGTGATGCTGTGGTCATCCATACCATCCAGTTACTGGCCAGGCTTTCATGCCCTCCCTGCATTGCAGTTGAGCACACCAGATCCTCACATGCACTCCCTTTCTGTCACAAAAACATGATTCTTCTAAAAAGATGCCCTGAACCTATACATAACAGCAGTGACATAACATCATCGCATTGGGTACCAGACTACACTATGATCTCCGTTTCTCACCCAAAAAGAAATCCTTTCCCTGCTCATGCCCATGATATCCCTGCATCAGCAGTTCCATTTTTCTGAACATGGGAATTCTTAGGGTCCCATAGATTAGCTCCTTTAGTACAACAGCACATTAGTGCACATCCTGAATAACCACTATTGCTCTTCTTACTATGTCTGTGAGGGTGTTATTAATATATATACCTTACATTCCCTCACCTCTGCTCCCTTACAACATTCCCTCACCTCTGAGGGACCTTAAGACTGCATCTTGTATTTTTTCCAGACTGCAGTCACACCAGTTCATGACATACTTGTCACAACCATCCCTCAGTATGTGCTGCATTGCAGAGAAGTGCAGAATTTTTTCTAAGTCCTAGCCTTATACCACATTTCAGCAGGACTAACATGGACTTTTCTGGGAAACACTTCATACGTACATGGGTCTTTCCTGAATATGCTTTCTACATCTCCATGGCTGTCCATGCCCCTGTTCCACCCTCTACGGCCCACGTTCTGAGGTACCCGTGCTAGCGCCGTGAACGTGCATGTCAGCAGTGTTTTGGAATACGGTCTGGGATGTTTTTTGCACATAAACATCCCTGCTACACATACAAACCCCTTATTCATGTTCTGGAATGATGCCCATGGTCTCTAGGCGGCATATTTACTAAAGTGTGTAAACTGTACCATGGCTGGGGCATAGCAGCTGTGGTGGTTGCAGAGGGTATGGCTACAGTATGGAAATACTGCCGCACTAGGTATGCCACTATCATGGTAATTGTTAATGGGCAGCCATAGCACATGCACACAGTGAACGTGCTCTCAACACACACCCTGAAATTATAAGCTACAAATGCGTTATTAGGGCAGCAGTGGGCTACAGAACCACTCTAGATAGTAATAAATGTGCCTCAACCTCACTTACAGGACAATAGTAACAGGACAGTGCAGAACTGATTGCACAGCTCAGAACAATGGGGCTAAGAACAAGAGGACAGGCCATGCAAATCAGGAAAGCAAATGTATGCAGCAAGTCTGTGCTATGTCCCTAACTGTGGGAGATAGGGTACAAACATGGCATCTGAAGGTGCAGTGGGCCTTGTACGGGATCAGGCAGGCTGTCTGCAGTGTCCATCAGGTGGAACTGGTATAGGAACTCCCCTAACCCTGAGGCACCCAGGGTGTCTATTCACTTAGGCTGCAGGGAACACACTAAAGGCCTCTGGTATGTGGAGTATGTTCCCCATGTGGAGGGAAGGGGGACACTAGAGCCAGTGGGTCTGGAGGCCAAACACAATGAGCACAAAGATATGGAGGGGACACATGCTCTGTGTAGCCTGCCAGCCAGCACCTTTACCACATAGGGTCCATAGAATCAAGAAGCATCCCCCATGGCCCATATATAGGACACCCACCACTTGGCCTGACATCTGCTAGAGGGGAATAAGCAGGCCACATAGGGTTGCCAACTGGCCGGTTTTCAGCCGGCCTGGCCGGTTTTTCCACAGCCAGGCCGGCTGCCGGCGCAGAGGCAAAACCGGCCCTTTAAAAGCCGGTTTTTTTGCTCTGGCCGCAAGATCGGGAGCGGCCAGAGCAAAAAAAACGGCTTTTCTCCGCTTCAGAGGGAGCCGGGGAAGCCCGCGCGAGGCCCCGGCTCCCTCTGAACAGCCACCAGCGTGAAGAGCCTTTACCTTCACGCTGGCGGCTGTTCCTGTGAAGCCGCGAATGCTGGGAAAGGTTAAAGGTTGCCCTTTAACCTTTCCCAGCATTCGCGGCTTCACAGGAACAGCCGCCAGCGTGAAGGTAAAGGCTCTTCACGCTGGTGGCTGTTCAGAGGGAGCCGGGGCCTCGCGCGGGCTTCCCCGGCTCCCTCTGAAGCCTCAGACAGCCGCGATGCTGGTCGGGGGGGGGGGGGCCAGGACTGCATTGGCGGTGATGGGGGGGACCTGAACGAGAAAAGGGCTAAGGGGGGGGGGACTTGGACTGGATAAGGGCTAAGGGGGGGGGACTTGGACTGGAAAAGGGCTAAGGGGGGGACTTGGACTGTAAAAGGGCTAAGGGGGGGGGACTTGGACTGGAAAAGGGCTAAGGGGGGGACTTGGACTGGAAAAGGGCTAAGGGGGGACTTGGACTGGAAAAGGGCTAAGGGGGGGGGGACTTGGACTGGAAAAGGGCTATGGGGTGGGACGACGACTGCAAAAAGGATAAAAGTGGGGGGACATGGACAGGAAAAGGGCTAAGGTGGGGGGGGACTTGGACTGGAAATAGGCTGTGATGGGGGGGGACCAGGACTGTAAAAGGGTTATGGGGGGGGACATGGACTGGAAATGGGTTGTGATGGGGATGGAGGGGACCTGGACCAGAAAAGGGCTATGGGGGGGGGGGGGGAAACTTGGACTGGAAATAGGCTGTGATGGGGGGGGTGACCTGGACTGTAAAAGGGTTATGGGGGGGGGCATGGACTGGAAATGGGTTGTGATGGGGGTGGAGGGGACCTGGACTGGAAAAGGGCTATGGGGGGGGGGGACTTGGACTGGAAATGGGCTATGGTGGAGGAAGGGGGATCTTGGACTGGAAATAAGCTGTGATTAGGGGGACTAGGACTGCAAATGGGCTGTGATGGTGCGGGGGGACTCGGACTGCAAATGGGCTGATGGTGCGGGGGGACTCGGACTGCAAATGGGCTGTGATGGTGGGGGGGGGGGCCTAGGACTGGAAATTGGCTGTGATGGGGGACTTGGACTGGAAATGGGCTGTGATTGGGGGGGGGGAGCTAGGACTGGAAATGGCCTGTGATGTGAGGGCTAGCACTGGAAATGGGCTGATGAAGAGCTGGAATAGGACTGGAAATGGGCTGATGTGGGGCATGGGAGAATGGGACTAGAAGGGAGTGGATGCTGGGTGGGCCTAGAACTATAAGGGAATTGATTTGGGGGGAGGACTAGAATGGATGGGGAATGAGAATGGAGAGGGGAAAAAATATTTTGTGTGGAAGAAAAGTCTATGATGGGCCGGTATTGGGAGAGTAAGAGAGGCTTGAGAATGGAAGGGTGAAATTTAAACGGATGATAAAGGAATAAGGAAAGAATTGGGGGAAAGAGCAAAAGGGAAACAATCAGTATGTTAAAGCAGAAATAGAGAGAGAATGGAAAACATCTAAAAGAGAAGAAAGGACAAATGGATAGCTCGCAGAAGACACAAAGAAACCAGAAGAAAGTGACTGGAGCAATTGCAACTGAAAAATAAAACGCCCAAACAGAAGGTAGAAAAATACTTTTTATTTTGAATTTATTAACTGGAATATGTCTGGTCTGGGAAGTGTGTATTGCTAACATCTTTGCATTTTTGTTTAGTGCAAGAGGACATTACTTTATAGTTTTATTTCTCCAGTGTTGTACATTTCATGTTTGGATTTTGGGGTTCCCAGTTTAATTATTATCTGACCAAGGAAGTTAGCCTACACGTATCCTCGGTAATTTTTGTGGGTGGGGCTGGGGCGGGGCAGGGGTGGGACTAGGGGGCGGAGAATGGGTGGAGCATGGCGAGCCACAGGTGTCGGGTTTTTCTCGGTGAAAAAGTTGGCAACCCTAAGGCCACATGGTACGAGCTCTGGGGGAAACACCATAATGCAACCATAAATCCTCATGGAGGTGGCTAAAACTAGGATGAGCACCCCAGCTGTCAGGGAACCAAAGATTCACAGGGCCTTGGAAACCCACAAGAGCTCCTTGGTCCATGGAGCTCCTCATCCATTGGACATGGCAGTCAGAGGGGGGGCACTGATCAGTGAACGCCAACAAATCAAGCCTATATTCGGTGCTAGAAATCTTAAGTACCTGCTCAGAGCCATATCCTCCCATAGTCAGAATGAGGGGAGGTGGGTGGCACCTTTTAATGCCAAACCTCCATGTTGCCAGTATGTTAGACACCTCATTTGCATGCCCCACCTCCACTGAACACTGATGGCTCCAACTCTGACTATGTGTCCAATACTAACTGAAGCACATGGACGCTATTTTCTGACACCTTGACACCACATAACACCAGCAGCCCTCTGGTAACTCCAGTGCAAATGCAGATGTGAACAGCAGTCAGTCAAGACAGCTGATGATGTTACTGTGGATGTTTGCCCACTGTCCAAAGTCATTCCTGACCTGCAGGCCCTGGTTTTGTGGTTGTAAAGCTGTCATGGTCCACTGCCATGGTCGCTGCACCATGCAGCTCCTCCAAATAGATGGCCTAGGCAGGAACCTAAGTATTCTGCTACCCTCGCCTATTTGCCCTTTTTTTCATGTGTTTGCCCTGTATCTGCTCCTTACATTGTGATCTGGGAGGTGCTGTGTGGCCCCTCCTCAGGTTCTTGATGGGACAGAGGAAGTGGAAGCAGAAGAGTCTCCCCTCCAGCTCTTTGCAAACTCTGGTGTTAGTGCAGCAAACCCTCGAGCAGGTTAGAGTGTGGAGAGTTGCCCCTCACATAGCTTTAAAACTAACTCCTTCAAAAATATCAGAAAATTAATCAGCATAAAATATTAAAAAACTGTTATATAGATGACATTGTGCTCTTTTTTGGGAATGCCCTGGACATGCCTCCAGCAAGCCTTCTTGTAAACACCCTGGTTTAATAGTTTAGGAACCACAGGTGAAAGGTGTAGAAGCAGCCGCTGTGGTTATTACCCCTATTGCCTAGAAGTAGATTACATGTAGGGTTGCCAACTGGCTCCAGATGCACCCGACAGGCTTGATCCATTCCTGGGTTTACCCCATTGCATGCTGGGAAATGTAGTCTTGTTTTTCTTATAGAGTGCAATGGAGAAATCAAAACTACATGTCCCTGCATGCAATGGGGTAAACCCAGGACTGGATCAAGCCTGTCGGGCGCATCTGGAGCCAATTGGCAACCCTAATTACATGTGGTAGCAATATTGTGACTGCTTAAATTTGTTCTCCTGAATCAGCTAGGAAGCAAAACACTGCCAGCATCGAGGTGTGGATCTAAGATTTCTGGTTGAGCGATACATAAAGAAGATAAGTTATTGTCAATGTTTTATTATATAACCACTTTTGATATTGAGAATATGTGGCATATGATGTGATTTGAAGGGACTATTGAGATCACTATATATCAAGTTGCCTGTTATAAGTACCCTGTTACAGAGAGCCACTGATGCCACTACCTCTCCTCACATGGCTGGCAGGTTCATTGAATTCAACTACAAAGGGGTTTTCTTGAGCCCAAAAGCAGAGCTGTGCTGCCTCAACTCAAAAGTGTTTCTTGGGAGGAAGTTCAGCCCCAGCCCCATCCCTGCCAAGCTATCTCAGTACACTGGTGAAGGGAGGCACAGAAGGATCTCCCCCCTCCCCCACCCCACCCCACCCCCCACCACCCTCGAGAGTTCCTGGCCAACAGCGGCAATGGAGGAAAGAGGATTGGGTTTGTCCCTTCCACATCAGCATTCTCTATCAGTTCTTATAAAAGACATGGGACTTCAACCTCTGGGTGATGGTAGGTTGATTAAATCAGCTTTAGTAACTTTGGATAGCTTACAGTATGTGACACAATTACCAACTTTAATAATACTTTTTTATTGGATTAACTTAATATATTTCTTGACTAGCTTTCTGTCCTGAGCAAGGAGATACTAACAACTGAAAGCTAGTCAAGAAATGTAGTAAATATGTACAATAAAAAGGTATCACTTTAGATTTGTCATTTTATTTTTGTTTGTTCACTTTTATTTATGAGTATTCAAGTTGACTTACATGGCAACCATGCTATTTTATCATAGCACAGTAATACAAAAAAGAGCTACATTGCTTGTCTCTCTGGTCCTTGACCAGAATAATAAATCCAGATAAATAAACAGATATGTGTAAAGGCCTCTACCAAAAATACATGAAGGTATTTATAACAATCTAAAATATATATAAAGTAAAAAAACGCTTATAGTCAATGTACCCATTACTAAATATGCCTTTCTACTCTCAGAGAAGAAAGGGCTTATAGAAAAGATTTAAATGCTGTCTAAATACTGGTAATTGCACTGAGGTGTGTACATGAGCTGACAGAGGTATAGGTGACATCATATGGAAAAAAAAAGTGAGAACATACTTAAGAACATAAGAACATAAGATATGCCATACTGGGTCAGACCAAGGTCCATCAAGCCCAGTGTCCTGTTTCCAACAGTGGCCAATCTAGGTCATATGTACCTAGCAGTTTCCCCAAAAGACACAGGTTCCACAATGCTTGTACTGGGTCAAGCATTGATATCCTGGGTCCCTTCTTAATAATGGTTTATGGACCTTTCCTCCAGGAACTTGTTCAAACCTTTTTTAAATCCAGCTATACTAACAGCATTTACTACATCCTCCGGTAACAAATTCCAGAGTTTGATTATACTTTGAGTAAAAAAATATTTTCTTTTATTAGTCTTAAATAGTTTACCCTATAGCGTCATTGCATGTTCCCTAGTCTTTCTACATTCTGATAACGCAAACAATTGATCTACGCTTACCCGTTCCACTCCATTCATTAATTTATAGACTTCTATCATATCTCCCCTCAGCCGTCTCTTTTCCAGGTTAAAGAGAGCTAACCTTTTTAGCCTTTCTTCATAGGAGTATCCTTCCATCCCCTTTACCATTTTGGTGGCTCTTCTCTGAACCTTTTCTAAAATCGCTATATCCTTTTTAAGATACGGCGACAAGAATTGCACACAATATTCAAGGTGCAGTCTCACCATGGAACGATATAGAGGCATTATAATATCTTTCATTTTATTTTCCATTCCTTTCCTAATGATACCTAGCATTCTATTTGCTTTCTTGGCCGCCGCTGCACACTAGACCGAGGGTTTTAACATTGCATCCACAATGACGCCTAAATCTTTTTCCTGGGTGGTGGTTCCTAATGTGGAATCTTGCACCGTGTAACCAGAGTTTGGGTTGTTCTTCCCTAAGTGCATAACTTTGCACTTGTCCACATTAAATTTCATCTGCCATTTTGATGCCCAGTCTTCCAATTTATCAAGATCCTCTTACGATTTGCCACAATCCTCTTGGGTTTTAACAACTTTAAATAGTTTTGTGTCATCTGCAAATTTGATAACCTCACTCGTTATTCCACTTTCCAGGTCATTTATGAATATGTCAAAAAGCAGCGGACCCAGCACAGATCCCTGGGATACACCACTATTCACCTTTCTCCATTGAGAAAATTGGCCATTTAGCCCTACCCTCTGCTTTCTATCTTTTAACCAGTTCCTGATCCACAGTAGTACACTGCCTCCTATCCCATGACTCTTTAGTTTTGCCAAAAGTCTCTGATGAGGGACCTAGTCAAAGGCTTTCTGAAAGTCCAGATACACTATATCAAGTTGACTCACCTTTGTCCACCTGTTTATTCACACCTTCAAAAAAACATAACAGATTAGTAAGACAAGATCTTCCTTGTCTAAAGCCATGTTGGCTGTCTCCCATTAGGCCATAGACAAACAACACTAGGCCTAACCGGAGTTTAACAATGATACTTCACAAAAATGAAAAACAACTCCACACTTTAACCAAATGTAGCATTAGTAACTCTGCACTATAAAGGCTTTTTGTGCCGTGACAACGGGGAGCACAGACCTCAGAATAATCCTCAGATGTTCATTGAATACTTCAAAGCCAAGAAACCTGGCTTCAGTAATCTAACATGAGGAAATTTATATCAACGGTCTGTAGCCAACCCTTCCACACATCAAACAGCACCAAAGAGCCTTAAATCACAGAACACTGATGGGAATTCAAACTAGAAGTCGCTTTAACAGATATCCATTCTCATAAAGTAATCACAAGCAAATATAATAAAGCAACCTATCATAGGGCCCTCAACATTTAACATTTAACATCTCCACATTCAAACATGTTCCAAACCAGGAGAAGGCTCCTATATAACAGAATAACCCATCAGCATAAAATAGCAGTCTTCAGCTCAATCTTCCAAGATGGTCATGGCAGTACCAACCCCGACGCCACAATCAGATGTCCTTCTTAGCATTTCACAGACGCTGCCTCAGGGGGGTATACCAACCGGCGTCTTCTCCACGGATACACTATTCAGCTCAGATGATAGTTCACAGATTACTAATAGCAGGTATGCAATCTCATATTTCAGTTCTTTCAACACCCTTGGATGTATACCATCTGGCACAGGTGATTTGCTACTCTTCAGTTTATCTAATAGTTGTAATACATCTTCCCAATGTATCGATATTTCCTTCAAATCTTCTGCACCTTTAAATACCACTTCAGTTATAGGTAACATCCCTACATCTTCCTCATTAAAGACCAAAGCAAAAAATTAATTTAGTCTCTCCGCTATCGCCTTGCTGCCTCTTAGTACCCCTTTAATCCCTCTATCATCTAATGGACCAACTGACTCTCTCACAGGTTTTTTGCTATGAATGTACTTGAAAAAGTCTTTATTTCACGTTTTTGCTTCCGCAGCAAGCTTCTTCTCAAATTCTCCCTTTGCCTGCCTTATCAATTCCTTACATTTGACTTGCCAGTGCTTGTGCTGCTTCCAGGTTTTGTCATTTGGCTCTTTTTTCCATTTCCTGAAAGATGCTTTTTTGGCAACAACAGCCTCTCTGACCTCACCTTTAAACCATGCTGGCAGTTTTTTGAACTTCCTTCTACTTTTCTTAAAGTGTGGAATACAGCTGGTCTGGGCTTCCAAGATAGTATTTTTCAACAACACCCAAGCTTGATGTAAGTCTTTAACCTTTGCAACTGCTCCTTTTAGTTTTTTCTTAACTATTTTCCTCATTTTATCATAGTCTCCCTTTCGAAAGTTAAAAGGTAGTACTGTGGATTTCCTTAATATCCATCCTCCACTAATTAAATCAAAGGCGGTCATGCTATGATCACTATTGCCAAGTGGCCCCAACAACCTTATCTCTTGCACTAGATCTGGTGTTCCACTAAGGACTAGGTCTAATATGGCTTCCCCTCAGGTCGGTTCATGAACTAGCTGCTCCAAGAAGCAGTCATTTATTTCATCTAGAAACTTTATCTCCCTAGCATGTCCTGCCGTGACACTGACCCAGTCGATACCGGGGTAATTATTAAAAGAGGGCTGCTACACAGTACCCTGTCTTGTGCTGCTGAGGTAAGCTATATTCTGATTTGATTTAAATTATAGCTCTTTGCTGCTGGTAGGCTCTAACTTATTATGAAATTTAAACTACAAGCGCTCTGCTGGATTCCAAATTTAACCAGAAAGTTCTCTTCTGTGATTTAAATTTAAACTAAAAGTACCTTGCTGATACTAGGCCCTGAGTGACTATTAAATTTAAACTACAAGCTCTCTGCTGGATATGAAATGTATCAGCAGAGGCACAGGTGAGAGGGAATCACAAGATGTAAATATGCCCAACTTAGCCATTAAGTGAAAAAATGGCCCCATTTTAGTTGTCAAAAGACACAGGAAGTTAAAAAGATATATTTCTTGAGAATGAGGGGTGGGGGTAAAACTAAGCAAAGAACCGAATAATTGGGGAAAAAGTTAGATAACAAGGAATAAATCTGACAAGGCCCAGGCAGACAGGCAGACATGTGCATACAAAAGATAACAAAGCATAAATCTGATAAGGCCCAGGCAAATAGAGGGAGGAAAAAAGGAGGGATCATGGAAGAGAAAATCCAGATGTCTGGAACAGAAAAAGAAAGGGCTATGGAAAAAAAGGTGACAGAACTTTCTAATGGAGGGAACTTGTATCCTGCATCACGGAAATGATCTAGGCTGCAATTCCTTATTGACTATCTGGTGGTTCAGTGTGTGTGTGTGTGTGTGTGTGTGTGTGTGTGTGTGTGTGGTTCTGATTCTCTGTGCTGTTTGCTTGAAAAGGATTTCACCAGCTTGCTTTAGCATAGCTAGGAACACATATCTTTCTACTCTTTGTTGTGTTAAGACCTGTCACAGGACTGGGAAAGAAATAATCCAGATTGCTTTGCATTTAGTCAATATTGTTATGCTCACTGTATGCTTGCTTCTGTGAGACAAGAAAAAGATATAATAAAGAATCTTTTTGCAAAGAAAATTCTGTGAGAATGTTGTGCCAGTTACATGAGTAATTTGCATGAGGAGTATTTTATTGCGTGTTAGTTTGTTCCCCTCTTGCACGGAGAAGGTGGTCTGGTGATTCTGTCTAGCTAGAGTAGTCAGCCCTCCCTTGTTCCGTACATACATCAACAAAATTCCAGTCTCAGCCAATCATAAATAACCCCACCAGAACTTACTGAGAAATCTGCCTCCACAGCCATTCTTTAACCTTCTTCAGAAAGCACAAGTCATCTTTGTGAATATTGGTAGCTCAGGTTGGTGATCATGATGCTGGATTGTTTTCTAAGCTCGATAGTTTGATTGCAGATCTTTCATCACCATTCGAGGGGACATCATCAGTGTGAGGTTCCAGATGGCAATGTGCTTAAATGCTTGCATTTGTACTTATAGGAGGTCATTCAATGAGGTGGATAGCTATCCGCCTTTTCTGTATTTCGCCTCGCAATCCCCCTGCACACAAAGAGCCGTTGTGCATGCTGTGGGAGATGGGGGTGGCATAAGGCGGAGAGTGGGAGGAGCGTGAGCGGAATCGGCACCCTGATGTGCAGGGCCAATTCTGGTCACGTCCCTGTACGTCCTAGGGACACTGGGGAGACAGCCAAAGTTTTCCACCTTGGAGGTGGAATAAGCGCTGGCCGCCCCTCCGGATAGGCCAGCCAGGCCCCCCGAGGCAACAGAGGCATGCCATGTGGCTCCCCACCACCCAATTCGGGGCCCACATGCTGGGGAAGCAGGGTATCATCGGCTGCAGGCAGGCTGTGCCATGGGGAAGACGTCCCCATAACGATGAAGGGGTATGCTGGGTCATCACCCAGGGCCGATCCTGCACTTGTGGGAACATTTTGATCCCATGGTGCAGAATCAGGTCTTGATGGGCCTGTACTGTTTGGGGTCACCCAGATGGCCCAGATGTGCCCCTTGAATCAGACTCATATTGGGGTTAGTGGTGACTCAGCTCTTTGGTTCGCAGGGATTGATTGGTTGGTTTCCCTAAAGGTTGCTGAGGTATGGTTGCTGTTTCTGAGCCTTGTTGGTGATGACTCAGCTCTTTGGTCTGCAGAGATTTATTGGTTGGTTTCCCTGAGGGTTGCTGGGGATGTGGTTGTTGTTCCTGGGCGTTGTTGGTGGTGCCTCAGCGCTTTGGTTTGCAGGGATTGATAGATGTATAGAGTCTGCAAATCTATGTCAATATGTCTGTTTATCGATTTTGTGGTGGAAAACCAGGCTTCCAGAAATTCTCTTTCTCTTTATTATGCTCGTGCTATGATTTCAGTTGTGTTCCCATTTGAATTTGTGCCTTCCACGTCTTCATGGATTGAGACCAGGGAGAGTGGGTCGTATCTTTTGCTGGCTAGTTGGTGTTCCTGTAGTCTGGTGGATAGTTTTATTCCTATTTGGCCATTGTAGTTCTTCTCACAGTCACCGCATTGAAATTTGTACACAATGTTTGTCCTTTGATTCTTCTCTGGTTGTCCTGTCGGTTTTGACAGGATTCTTCTCAGGGTTGCAGTTGGTTTGTGGGCTATTGTAATGCCATATCTCTTAGTAGTCTCACGGTCATTTTGGAGGTGTTCTGGAGGGTAGGGAAATTTCCAGGGGTGCTCTTTTGGTCTGGTGTTATGGAGGGAGGGTGAATTGCCAAGGGTGCTCTTTTGGTCTTGAGGATGGAGCTTTTTGATTGCAGGCATCTGCGGATGAAGTTCCGTGGGTATCAGTTCCTTATTGGTGTTTGTTTTAGCTTCTGTTATGTTGCAGTGGGATTCTACTCTTCTGAATAGCATTTTTATGCAGCTTTGTCTGTGGCAATTTGGGTGGTTGCTGTAGAAGTTCAGGATTTGATCTGTGTATGTTGATTTCCTGTAGAATTCGTCGGTTTTGGATTTCATGACAAGAACATCCAGGAATGGGAGTTTGTTGTCGTTGGCCATTTCCATTGCGAACCAGATGTCCTCGAAGATGCTGTTGGGTAGTTGGAATGTTTCTTCGATTTGGTTGCATTTTATTATTACAAAGGTGCCATTGATGTACTGTACCCTCAGTTTTGGGTTTACTTGTGGGAGAACGATGCTTTTGAGTTTTGCATCACAGTCTCAGCAATTAGGCCAGATATACGGGATCCCATTGGTGATCCTTTCAGTCATCAATAGATTTGCCATCAAATTTGAAGTAAGTTGATAGCCACAGTTTGAGGAGTACACATATGCTTTGTGTTGTGAGTGACCCTGTTCATGTTGTTTGATCATTGAGTAGGTCTGCGATTATACTAACTGTCAGATTTTGGTCGATAGATATAAATACTGCTGTGATGTCTCTTGGTCTTTTAGTTAGTTCAGAAACTGTTGGGCATTGGCTATAGAGTTTTGAGACCTGTATTTCAGGTGTTTGAGGCATTTCCACATGCTTTTGGCTAGATTGTAAGTAGTTGTGCCTGGGAGTGAGACGGTTGGCCAGAGTGGTGAAATGATCATCCCAGTGTTTTCTAAAATCAACCCCTCCCCAACCTTAAGAATAAACATCACCATCAGATAGAAAAGACATGGGGACATGCACAATTACACCCCAGTTATGTTCCATTTTCAGGCAATTTTAGAAACTTGCATGTGTCCAATATGGACAGCCACGTGCCTGGTATTCCAGAATGGACACATGTATATCTCAACACATTCATGTCCTGGACTGCTATTTTGCAATCAGAGATGTGCAGCAGCACAGCAGCCAAGAAAAGGGCCTGTTTATTTACGTGTATGCTTTTTTGAAGTGGTGAAAATTACTGAGGGCATTAGAGGACTTTCTCCTCTTCTCTGTACAGGTCCTTGATTGTTGAAATGAGGACTTTGCAGATGCTTAATCCTACCCAGGGGTGGGTATACACATGGACACATCCACTGCTGGGTCCAAACGTGCAGCATCATACTACAATCAGGCACACACATGTGACCTTTTGGGAATGTCCTGGACATGCCTCCCACATGCCCTCTTGTAAACACCCTGGGCATAACTCCAGCACTCCCCCGTGCAACATTGGCATGATCACACTAGACTCATGTAAGTTTCAGGCATTCTAAAATGGCTCTTGGAACATTGATGTGATTTGCCCCCTTCACCAGCAGTAACAAAACTGACGCCAGTCTTGAAGTGCTTCCCCTAGCATCAAGGCACTAGGGGGACAGCACTGTAAAATTGGTGCCATTTGACATAGTGTCAAGGATGGGGGCAGGAGCAGGTAGAACAGATCCTGTCCCCAGACCCACTAGACCACCAGAACTTTGGAGGTAAGGGCTGGAGGGGAGTGAGGGGATGGCTGGGATGGAAGGGGCCACTTTGTTCTGACTGTAACCAGGGTGATGTAAGGAAATGGGGGAGGGGGGTGTGAGGGGGCCAAATGGCCAGCCAGGCACTTGTTTTTCAGGGGGGATGTCCTGCCCCCCACCTTGACATAGTTACCAATGGGTTTGGGAGCTGTCCGGGGTTGGTGTGCTAAAAAGGGGATCAAGCTCCTTTTCACTATGGTTGGTGCCATGGATCACCTTTTCCATGGCACTGCCAGCTTTTAGTTGGGGGAGGGGGACTAAGGAAACCATCGGGGGGGGGGGGGGGTTGTGGCCAATACAGGGATTGCAGCTCTCCTTGGTAAGTATAAAACCTCCACGGTATCTGCAGAGGAAAGGTTGGGAATGCCCGCTGCAGATGCCATGGGCCTTTTGCAGCTACCATGGGACTTTTGCAGCTATTGCCACGTGTTAGCTGCAAAAGGCTATCGCTCTTTAGTAGACAGATCCCTTTGACTCACTGCCCACACTTTGCCCAAATTCCACCCTCAATCATGCCCACAGTGAAAGTACATGCCACAAAATTAACAAATATACTTTCATACTTGACTGTATTATACCGTATAGGTGGTCATTTACACATGCAATTTGCCATTTAGACAGCCTCTTATAAATTTACGCTTTTATTGGCCATTCATAAATGTAATAAGATCCGTTGAAAATTGACCCCCTAGCAAAGAAGGAAACCTTTACTGGCAATGCGACATGAAACCAGTGGTTATGATATATCATTTCCTTGAGATATCCTTGTAAGTATTCAGTCAATTATGTGGGAGTGAATTACTGTATATTTTTTCCCTAGAGCAGCTATAGTTTTTCCTGGATGCTAAGAAGCTTACTGGTGTCCCTGGAATTTGTGATAATTATTAAAGCAGTGAATGTTGGACAGATTTTCATACCTATGTCTTTTTCTGGATATACAGTATGTTTTGTTTTCCTTTATATTCCCTGTATTTTCTTTGTTCCTGCCCTCTTTTAGTGGGGACTAAAGGGGTCAATGGGATATGGGTTAATTTCCTCTATATTTCTGTTTCTTTGTTGATGTTGGATTAGCTGTTCATATGATCTGTATTTCTAAACAAATGTTATTTGTAAAAAAAAATTTTTGACATTGCATAAATAGTTAAAAGGGCTCCCTCTGCCCGGGAGCCTTTTCTCGCTTCAGCATCTGAGGAATGTCAGTAATAATCTTTACCATTCTGGGTACTGAGAGGGAATGAGGAGATCTTAGCTGGATTCTCAAGTAATTTGAACCAGACAATCATCTCAGAAAAGGATTCAGCCTATTGCTATGTCTGAAGTACTATAAGTCTGAACTTTAAGCTGGCATACTGTAGCTCTACCCATAAATTATTGCATTATGAATTAATGCTTTATTTTTGTTACAACTTTCTCAGAGCCTTAGGGGTGTGCATTTTTGAGCTTGCATTACGTTTGTTTGGGTGCCTAAAAATTTAAAGTGCATGCAAATCGCTTTTATGCACATATACTTACAAATTAATGCACACACTATCAATTTATGCCATTTTTAAGTCCTTGTGTGCATACATGGCATGCCAAAAAGAACAAAGAAGTCAAATGGACACAAAAAAAATGCCAACGATTCTAGAAAAATTCATTTTAAAACAAGTATGAACTGAATTTTTTTTTGACATACACATCCCTTCAAAGTATGGAATGAAAAACATTTACAACAGAGTTTCCTCTGAATTGGACTTCATAAATAGTCTGTCCTGTAAATAAAGGCAAGCCCATTTTGGACCCATAGCTAATAGAATTGCATGAACGTATACCAATGTCTGAGCATGCTAGTATCCCAATGTCTGGACTCCCTAGTTGGAGTGTAAGATTTGGTTCCCTAAATCTATTTCAAATCTGTAATAACAGTAGGAGTTGATGCAGTCTTACCTAGAAAATATTTCATTCTTTAGTCCACTACAATATTTCATCAACTAATGACTTCTTAGAACCCTAGAATCATATCAAGGCAGTATTCCTAATGCAAATTAAAGATGCTATGCAATAAGCTTCATCCCACATGTTAACAATGCCTGAAGAGTTAATAGAAGGAGAAAGCTAAAATTACTATCTCTTCAACTGCAACTGAAGGAATGTCACATGTTAATGAGGCTTTAACATATACATGGTTGACAGTACGGTATGCTCTCCTCAACCCACCCATTATTTACTATGGATTTGTTAGACAAACTTTTTAGCATCTCTCTTGGAGCACGTGTTAAACCTTTATAATACTATCAGAACTCCTCACTTTGACTTGCGAATTCCATCCTACACGGACTATCAAAACAAACTCTCAGAAGGCTTCAACTAGCCCAAAATGTGGCAGCCAGATCAGTTCTAAACATTAGTTCCATTGAACACATCACACCCATATTATCGGAATTACACTGGCTATCGATCCATATCCACATAAGCTACAAAATCCTTGTGACCACCTTTAAAATAATCCACAACATAGCCCCATCCTTTCTGAGCAACTTAATCACAACGGAAATCTCCAACAGAATCCAAAGAAGCAAAAATAAACACAAACTTAAAATCCCAAAGGGCTACAGAAAAGTCAAAAAATTAACAAATAAAAGAGCATTTTCACATACTGCTCCAACCCTCTGGAATGAGCTCCCTGAGGACATCAGAGAACAAAATGATATCAAATTATTCCGCAAAAAAATTAAAACATTCCTCTTCACCTCTCACTATGGCACACAATCTGACTAAGACACCCAAGCTGACCTCACCACAGGCCAAATAGAGAGCTAAATATAAGATAGAATTATACTAGCCACATACTGCTAGAGCATATAAATCATCAGTCATGCTCAATTATTGTATATAGTTAAAGGGCACATGTACCCTGTACTGTTTTGATCTTATCATTGTAAAAAGTTACAGATTGTTCCATGTACTGCCTTTAATCTCAGCAATGTAAATAGTTATATTATGTTCCATGTAACTGCAAATGACCTTGTTTTAGTGTACTTTTCAGACCATTGTTGCTTGTAAACCGCGCTTGATCTTAGGGAAAGTGCGGTATAAAAATGTTTGTTAAATAAATAAATAAAAATAATAACGCTCAGAATCCATCATGCAATCCAGCCAATGGTGAAAAGGCCAATTAATAATAGGATTTTATTTCTTTACACAACCATACCATCAAGATTGGCACCCCAACCACAACCACCATGCTAACACCTTCTTTCCTGCACCATCATGATTACCACCTTCTTGCATATTCAAACCCTTCCAAGCATCATCATCATCATCCCCTTGCAACACCATCTTGACCCCTCCCCTCAAACCATCTAGAATCTTCTTCTTTCCTCTAAAGATCAAGACCCCATCACCATACCATCATAAGTGGAGGAGTGGCCTAGTGGTTGGGGCAAAGTACTTCAGGCTGGAAGGTTGGGGGTTCAAATCCCACTAGAGGACAGCAACCTTGGGCCAGAAGGACTGGGGTTTCTAGTCCCACAGGTGCTCCTTGTGGTCTTGGGCAAGCTACTTAACTCTCCATAGCCCATGTTCCCTATAAAATAGTTATCTCCAAATTATAATGCCCTGTTCAATGTAATTTCAGTTTGTTCAATGTAAACCGCACTGATGCAGAATAGCATGGTATATAAGAGAATATAAATAAGAACATAAGAAATGCCATACTGGGTCAGACCAAGGTCCATCAAGCCCAGTATCCTGTTTCCAATAGTAGCCAATCCAGGTCACAAGTACCTAGCAGTTTTCCAAAAAGACACACAGGTTCCATAGTGCTTGCATTACCTGGGTCCTCTAGAATAATGGATTATGAACCTTTCCTCCAGGAACTTGTCCAAAACATTTTTAAACCCAGCTAAACTAACAGCTTTTACTACATCCTCAGGTCATGAATTCCAGAATAATTATGCATTGAGTGAAAAAAGATTTTCTCTTTTTATTCTTAAACGGGTTACACTCTAGCTTCATTGCATGTCCACTAGTCTTTCTACTTTTTGATTCCATAAAGAATTGATCTAAATCTACCCGTTCCATTCCATTCATTAATTTATATCTATATCATATCTCCCCTCAACTGTCTCTTTTCCAGGTTGAAAAGCCCGAACCTTTTAAGTTGCTCCTCATAGGGGTATCCTTTCATCTCCTTTACCATTTTCGTGGCTCTTCTCTGTACCTTTTCTAATTTGGCTATATACGTTTTAAGATACAGCGACCAGAATTGCACAGAATATTCAAGGTGCAGTCACATCATAGAATGATACAGAGGCATTTTAATATCCTTTGTTTTATTCTTCATTCCTTTCCTTATGATTCCTAGCATTTTATTTGCCTTCTCGGCTGCTGCTGCACACTGGGCTGAGGGTTTCAACGTGTTATCCACACTGACACCTAAATCTTTTTCCTGGGTGGCGGTTCCTAATATGGAACCTTGCATTGTGTAACCATAGTTTGGGTTCTTCTTTCCTAGGTGCATAATTTTGCACTTGTCCACATTCAATTTCATCTGCCATTTGAACATCCAGTCTTCCAATTTATCAAGGTCCTCTTGCAATTTTCCACAATCCTCATGGGTTCTAACAACTTTGAATAATTTTGTGTCATCTGCAAATTTGGCAATCTCATTCGTTATTCCCATTTCCAGGTCATTTACAAATATGTTAAAAAGCAGCGAACCCAACACAGATCCCTGGGGTACTCCACTATTCACCTTTCTCCATTGGTAAAATTGCCCATTCAGTCCTACCCTCTGCTTTCTATGTTTTAACCAGTTCCTGATCCACAATATTGCACTACCTCCTATTCAATGACTTTTTAACTTGACCAAGTGTCTCTAATGAGGGACCTTGTCAAAGGCTTTCTGAAAATCCAGATACACTATATTGACTGGCTCACCTTTATCTACCTGTTTATTCCCACCTTAAACAAAATCATATAACAGATTAGTAAGACAAGACCTTCCTTGGCTAAAGCCATGTTGGCTTTCTCCCATTAAACCATGACTATCTACTTGTTCAGTAATTTTGTTCTTTATAATGGTTTCTACCATTTTGCCTGGTACTGATGTCAGTTTCACCGGCTTGTAGTTTCCCAGATCACCTGGAACCCTTTATAAAAATTGGAGTTACATTGGCCATTCGCCAATCTTCAGGTACTACAGATGATTTTAATGACAGTTTGCAGATTACTAATAGTAGTCTGCAAGCTCATATTTCAGTTCTTTCAACACCCTCAGGTGTATACCATCTGGTCCAGGTGATTTGCTACTGTTTAGTTTATCAATTAGTTGGAATATATCTTCCCGGTTTATCAATATTACTTTCAATTCTTCTGATGTATCACTTTTAAATACCATTTCAGTCATGGGTAACTTTCCTACATCTTCTTCAGGAAAGACTGAAGCAAAGAATTCATTCAGTCTCTCCGCTATGGTCTTGTCCCCTCTTAGTGCCCATTTTACCCCTCTATCATTTAATGGTCCAACTGATTCTCTCACAAGTTTTTTGCTACAAATGTACTTGTATTTTGTTTCCTGCAATATTTTAATCCTATGTGACTCAATACCCTCTCTAACATAGAGTGCAACCCCTCCACAAATTTGATCTGCTCTATAATTGTGATATAATTTGTAACCAGATATCACAGTGTCCCACTGGTTGTCCTCCTTCCAGCAGGGCTCTGAGATACCAATCATATCTAACTTCTCATTTAGTGCTATATATTCTAACTCTCCCATCTTATTTTTTAGATTTCTAGCATTTGCATACAAGCATTTTAGAGGTTGTATTTATTCATATTAACCTGGTTATCGGTAGGCAGGGGTAATTTGGAATCTTTAAACTCTGTCTGCTCTGTACTCTAGGGCATTTGAGTTATTTTTGTCATTATTGGAACCTCTCTGTTGATATGCCCTATCTTCAATCTTTTGCTAGTATCCTTCATGGATACATCATTTCGAACCATGCACTCTTGGATGACTGTCAGCTTTCCCCTACTATCTAGTTTAAAAGCTATCTACTTTTTAAAGTTTAATGCCAGCAGACTGGGTCCATCCCGGTTAAGATGGAGCCCATCCTTTCGGAAAAGCCCTTCCTTTCCCCAGAATGTGCCCAGTTCCTAACAAATCCTAAACCCTTTTCTTTGCACAATTGTCTCATCCACACATTGAGACTCTGGAACTCTGCCTACCATTTGGGTCCTGCACGTGGAACGGGAAGCATTTCTGAGAAGGCTACCCTGGAAGTTCAGGATTTCAAATTGCTACCTAAAAGCATAAATTTGGCCTCCAGAACCTCCCTACCACACTTTCCTCTGTCATTGGTACCAACATGTACCAAGACAGCAGACTCCTCCCCAGCGCTAACATCTTATTTAGGTGGCATGTGAGGTCTGCTACATTTTCACCTCACATTTGCATGTGAGGTCTGCTACATTTGTACATAGGCAGGCATGTTACCAGGTGATCATCACATCCTCGAGTCATTCAGCTATCTACATGCCAAATGATCAAATCACCAATTATAACGTATCCTAATCCTCCTCTCATGGGCATATGGCCCTGGAGAAACCTCCTCAGTGTAAGAGGGTTTTACATCACCTGGAGGACAGGTCCTAACTACAGGATCATTTCCTGCCACACCAGGGTGATGCTCTCTTGTCACGTAATGTCTCTCCTCCATAGCAACAGGGAGGTTGCCACACTGGAGGTGGGACTTCAGTACTACATCCCTGTAGGTCTCATCTATATACTTCTCTGCCTTCCTTGTGTCCTCCAAGTCTGCTACTCTAGCCTCCAGAGATTGGACTCATTCCCTGAGAGAAAAGTGTTCCTTGCACCTGTTGCACACGTAAGACCCCCTCACCAAATGGGAGAAAATCATACATGCGACACTCAGTGCAAAAGACTAGAAAACCCCCATCTCACTGTTGGACTGCTGTCTGTATCTTAGTTTTAAGGTTTTGTTAAGATATTAAAGTTGTTTACTTAGTTAGGTTTGCAGGGGATACTTATACTAATACAACTATACCTTATATATTAAATGGACTTTGTGCACCCCAACAATAATCTCAGGTGCTTACAAATGTCTTCCTGATGAGGATGACCAGCCGCACCTGAAAGTGATTATGGGCACCTCCCCCCTTTAATAGGTTTAAGAGCCTATAAAGCTAAGATTATCCCATGGGTGGGTGGGAGTCGAGGTGGGAGGGAGAGAAATAAGACTTACAAGCTGGCTTGCTACATGGTGCCCTGACCTGTGCTTCTAAGGTAAAGTCTTACCAATTTCCTAGGTGATTCACACAGCCCTTGGTTTGATAGAGGGGCCTTTCAAGTTGCCCCTTTGATCTGTCACTTGTCTTCAACATCTATTTAAGACAACTTCACAGATCTTTTGCTTCCTAACTGGAAGAGCTCTTTGTAAAGGTCACTAGAAACAAGTTTAGTTCTTTATACTCAGAGACTATTTATTCTACTTGTATACTAAGCTATACTCAGATTTGATTTAAATAAAAAAAACTCTAGAAACAAAGTTATTTCAATAACTATTTTCCTATTTTTCTTTCTATTCTTATCTATATACTCTGATTTGATTTAAATGAAAAGCTCTATGATGTGTTGTAGACCTCCATTTCCTGTGCTGCACGTGGGCTTAGCTCAGATTGCCTTTCTGCTCCCTAAGAAGTGGAGTGCTTCCAGAGCTCTCCCAAAAGGTGATTTTTACTGAGTTTTACTGCATAACTGTGATTCTTTGTTTTCCAAATAACTGTGCATCTGTTTGTCTCCACATAGCTTTCTATCTGTTCTTAGTATTGGGTTCCCTTACCCACTCCATTGCTGTAGAGGTTTAAGTTTTAAACTTTCTCTTACCCTGCCCTGAGGGACCACCCCTCCCCCCCTGCTGAGTTAGTGTTGTGGACCTCCATTTCCTGTGCTGCATGTGTCCCTTTGTCCTTAGTGGTGGGATCCCTTGCCTACTCCACTGTGTGCCCACAGTTCAGGAACAGCCTACTGGTCAGAGACACTTAGGTTCCCGCCCACCCTACCCCTCGCCCCACCCACCCCAGGGGCTACATTACCTATATAGTGGTCACATACATGCCATCTATCATTCCTAACCTGGGTTAAAAGCCACATCTTCTTCATCTGTCTTCTTCTCCTTCTTCCTCTTCTGGGACTGCATAAATAACATGTCTTGTATTCAGTGCAATAACTGCGGTACTTTCATTCAAAGACGAATCATTTGGAGCCTAAAGGCTTGTCCTATATGCCTAAAGTCAGCTGCCATGCATGAAGAACTGACTCTACTAAGGAAAGACCTAGCTGCCATGCCTAAAGAAGTGTCTCTACTGAGGGAGGAACTGGCTGCAATGAAACGCACCTCTTCTAGGATACAAACTGAACAAGTCCACCACCGCTCCCACAAAGAATCAAATGCCCTAGGAACAAATGGATCACAGTGGGTTCTGGTAGACTGCGACCTGTAACACAGAGACATACTGTACATCAAGTGATATCCCTGCATAATGCCTTCTCTGCCTTGGCTAATGAGGATGCCCAATCCAAAGAAACTGAAGAGCCCTTAAATGAGTCAGACAATGCCCAATCCCCTGCTAAAGCACCAAATATGAAGAAAACCTCACCAAACAGAAAACTACTACTACTTGGAGATTCCATAATCAGAGTCACTAACTTGGGAACCCAGTTCAAAGGAGAGAAGATAGTCATGTGCCTACCAGGCTCTTCAGCCAGCAGGAATACAAACCAAATTGTTAAATTACTTAGCGCAAAAAGTGAACACTCCAAGCTTGATGTTATTATCCACTTAGGCACAAACGACCTGGCTAGGAACAGTGCCTCCACAGCCCAAAAGGACTTCCAATCTCTGGGAGAGAAACTCCAGCGCGTTGTTAACACTGTTGCATTCTCAGACGTTCTATCTGTTCTTGGTAAGGGGACAAAAAGGCTGCATCGTATTAACAGCTTTAATACATGGCTCCAGAGCTGGTGCAAACAAGAAGGATTCAGATTTATTGGCAACTGGGACAACAGATGGACCAACAAGAGACTATACTGTGCTGATGGACTACATCTCTCTGTCGCAGGGAAAAGAATCCTAAGTGAAAAATTCAGGCAGTATGTGGATATGCATTTAAACTAGGAAAAGGGGGTGACAGATGTGGAAGGTCAACATCTGCATGCCACCCCCAGCAAAAGCAGAACACCATCAGAAACAGCCACACTTTTAAACCACACATCAAAAGCATGTGGGAAGAAGTAGGCAAAACAAAATCAATGCAAAATACACACAAGCCAGGAAAATGCTGGAAGGCAATGAGCACAAATGCTCGAAGCTTAGCCAACAAAATTCCAGACCTGGAAGCCTTAATGGTGGAAACGAATTTGGACATTGTGGCCATTACAGAAACATGGTTTAATGAATCGCACGATTGGGATATAGCCATAGCTGGCTATAATCTATTCAGAAGAGACAGAGAAAATGGAAAAGGAGGTGGAGTAGCCTTGTATGTCAAAAGCAATATTAAAGCTACTGAAATGCAGGGAACATGGGGAAAAGAAGAAGCGCTCTGGATTGCGTTGAAAAGAGGAGATGGCGCTGTCATCCATATTGCTGTAGTCTACAGACCTCCGACTCAAATTGAAGAGAGAGATAACGAATTGATTAAAGATATTGCCAAGATAGCAGCAAAGGGGGAAGCGATCATATTGGGTGACTTTAATCTACCTGATGTGGATTGGATTACTCCTTCTGCACATCTGGAAAGAAGCAAAAAGATTGTGGATGCTCTCCAAGATGCATTATTTAGACAAATGGTGATGGAACCAACCAGGGAAAGCTCAACACTGAATGTAGTGCTCACCAACAGTGATAGTGTGTCAGATGTCTGCGTGAGTGCCCCTGTGAGCAACAGCGACCATCACACGGTGTGGTTTGAGATAAAAGCCATGGTACAGGCCAATCATAGCAAGCTCAAAGTCCTAAACTTCAAATACACTGACTTCAATAAAATGGCAGAGTACTTAAAGGAGGAGATGACGGGGTGGAAGGAGATAAAAGAAGTGGAATTGCAATGGGCTAAACTCAAGAAGGCAATAAATGGGACAACAGATAAATATGTAGGAAAAGTAAATAAAAACAAGAGAAGGAAACCTATTTGGTTTTCCAAAGAGGTGGCTGCTCAAATAAAGGCAAAAACTGCAACTTTCACAAAATTCAAAAGCTTGCAAACAGAAGAACACAGAAATGAATACAGGATTCAACTCAAAGAGTCTAAAAGAGTAATAAGGATAGCAAAATCAAAGGCAGAGGAAAGGATGGCTAAAGATGTTAAGGGTAGCAACAAAACTTTCTTCAGGTATATTCGGGAAAGGAAGAAGATCAGAGTTGGAATTGCAGGACTCAGAAGTGCTGGGAAAGGACTCGTGGAAAGTGACACTGAAAAAGCGGAATTGCTAAATAAATACTTCTTCTCTGTTTTTACTAAAGAAGATCCTGGAGATGGACCAGCTGTGACTCCCAAATATAAAAATGGGAATGAAGTAGATACCACACCATTCACAGAAGACAAGGTGTTAGAACAACTTGCTAAACTGAAAGTGGACAAAGCCATGGGACCAGATGGGATACATCCTAGGATACTGAAAGAGCTCAGAGAGGTTCTTGCAGGACCACTAAAGGATGTCTTCAACAGATCCTTGGAAACAGGAAAGGTTCCTCAGGACTGGAGAATGGCTGATGTCGTACCTCTACACAAAAGTGGTGACAGGGAAGAAGTGTCAAACTACAGGCCCGTGAGCCTTACCTCGGTGGCGGGAAAAATAATGGAGGCGCTCCTGAAACAGCGAATAGTGAACTTTCTCAAAACCAATAGGATGCAAGATCCGAGGCAACATGGTTTTACCAAAGGACGGTCTTGCCAAACAAATCTGATTGAGTTCTTTGACTGCGTGACCAAGGAACTAGATCAGGGGCATGCGATGGATGTCATCTACCTGTATTTCAGCAAAGCCTTTGATACTGTTCCTCATAGGAGGCTTGTCAACAAGCTCAGTAGCTTGGGGATGGGTCCCAAGATGGTAAACTGGATTAGAAACTGGTTGACTGACAGACGACAGAAGGTTATTGTACATGGAGCTCACTCGGATGAGAGGAAGGTAATTAGCGGGGTGCCCCAGGGTTTGGTCCTGGATCCAGCACTGTTCAATGTATTTGTGAGTGATATTGCTGAAGGACTGAATGGAAAAGTCTGTCTTTTTGCAGACAACACAAAAATTTGCAACAGAGTGGACTCCCACGAGGGAGTGGTTAACATGAGGAAAGATCTACAAAAGCTGGAAGATTGGTCTAATGCTTGGCAACTACGATTTAATGCGAAAATGTGCAGTGTCATGCACTTGGGTAGCAGAAATCCAAGGGAAATGTACAAGATAGGGGGCGCGAGGTTGGTATGCACGGTTCAGGAGAAAGACCTTGGTGTGATTATCTCTGATGATCTCAAGGTGGCAAAACAGTGAGACAAGGCGGTGGCAAAAGCCAGGAGGATGTTGGGCTGCATACAGAGAGGGATTACCAGCAGAAAAGAAGAGGTACTTATGCCACTGTATAAGTCACTGGTGAGGCCTCACTTGGAATACTGTGTTCAGTTTTGGAGACCATATCTTGCAAAAGATGTAAAAAGACTGGACACTGTTCAGAGGAAAGCGACCAAAATGATTTGGAGCCTGCGTCAGAAGCCTTATGAGAAGAGACTTGAAGACCTAAATATGTACACTTTGGAGGAGAGGAGGGACAGGGGAGATATGATTCAGACCTTTAAATACTTAAAGAGAAATGATGAACAAACAAACCTCTTCCAAAGACGGGGAAGCTGTAAAACTAGAGTGCATAACATGAAGCTGCAAGGTGGTAAATTGAAAGGCAATATCAGGAAAAACTTTTTCACTGAAAGGGTGGTGGATGCTTGGAATGCCCTCCTGAAGGAAGTGGTGGGGTGACGGAATTCAAAACAGCATGGGACAAACACAGTGGATCCCTTTACAGCAATAGTATAAAAACAAAATAAACAGTACCATCTAACTTCTGAACCATATAACGTCTCAACAAATAGGGATGTCCTACATGGAGTGGTGGGTTTACCCCTAAACAAAGACATGGGGAGGGGTGGCCTGCACAGAGTGACAGGTGCACCTACTCTTGCCATCTTGCTGGGCAAACTAGATGAACCATGCTGGTCTTTATCTGCCGTCATTTACTATGTTACTATGTTACTGTGATGGTACTAAGATCTGACTAACTCAGCAAATACACTGAATTCTAAAATACACAGATGTAGTTAATGAGAGGTTGCCTTAAAGGGAGGGTCTAGGTGTTTTTGAGGGAGGAGTCTGAGTACTTGATGATGCAGGAGAAGAGGGGTGCTTGATCTTGCAAGGGGTGGTTCATTATGGTCGAGGAAGATCATAGTGGTGCTGCATGGAGACTGAATTTGCAGGATTGATGATGTATGTGTGTTTGTGAAGGGATATTCATAATGATGCCATAGAGCTTGATGTAAGAACATAAGAACATAAGACATGCCATACTGGGTCAGACCGAGGTCCATCAAGCCCAGTATCCTGTTTCCAACAGTGGCCAATCTAGGTTATACGTACCTAGCAATATCCCCAAAAGACACAGGTTCCACAATGCTTGTACTGGGTCAAGCATTGATATCCTGGGTCCCTTTTTAATAGTGGTTTATGGACCTTTCCTCCAGGAACTTGTCCAAACCTTTTTTAAACCCAGCTATACTAACAGCCCTTACTACATCCTCCGGTAACAGATTCCAGAGTTTGATTACACGTTGAGTGAAAAAATATTTTCTCTTATTTGTCTTAAATAGTTTACCCTGTAGCTTCATTACATGTCCCCTAGTCTTTCTATACTCTGATAGCGTAAACAATTGATCCACGTTTATCCGTTCCACTCCATTCATTAATTTATAGACCTCTATCATATCTCCCCTCAGCCGTCTCTTCTCCAGGCTAAAGAGCCCTAACCTTCTTAGCTTCTCTTCATAGGAGTAGCCTTCCATCCCCTTCACCAATTTGGTGGCTCTTCTCTGTACTTTTTCTAATAACACTATGTCCTTTTTAAGATACGGTGACCAGAATTGCACACAATATTCAAGGTGCGGTCGTACCATGGAGCGATACAGAGGCATTATAGTTGAGAGAGGCAAGGTAAGTTATAACTGAGAAGGCTGAACTAGCACACCACTAAGACAAACACTAAATAATTAAATAAACAGTTAGACAAACAATAAATAATTAATAAACAGCTAGAACTCACAGCAAGGTGTCACAGGAAGCAATATCCACTTCTCTAGCAGAGCACTGTAAAAAACACTGCTCTTCTCTGAGCAGAGAAAAGCAGACTAAAACAGACTATGCACACATGGAGGAAAACAGGAAGAAGGCTACACAATACCTCAGCAGGGGGGGGGAGGGGGAGGATTCACTCAGGCAGACTAGGACAGGAAAAAAAGTTTAACACAGAGCAGGTTCTGGGGAGAGAGATTTAATTTAAAATGAACAGTTAACCTGGCTACCACACAAAGCCCAGTTAGTTGAGAGAGGCAAGGTAAGTTATAACTGAGAAGGCTGAACTAGCACACCACTAAGACAAACACTAAATAATTAAATAAACAGACAAACAATAAATAATTAATAAACAGCTAGAACTCACAGCAAGGTGTCACAGGAGGCAATATCCACTTCTCTAGCAGAGCACTGTAAAAAGCATGTATGTGGAAAGTTGTCATAAGAGGATGTTGAATATGCAAAGGGGTCATGATGGAACCGTGCAAAGGTTTGGTTTTATAGTGAAGGAGATTGTTAATGGTGTCCTGGGAAGTGGGGTGTTTTGGATGTATGGATACTTGCTGTGCATACGAGGTGTGACAAAAAAGAAACGAGACTGTGGCAGCCACGCCCATAACTCAATGCAGTTTGGCTAACTGCTTATGTCACTGTGTTATGCAACATCTCACCACTATTCTGCTATAATATTTTTCATCTCTCTCACTCTGTTCTTCTTTTTTAGGTTTTTTTGTAGCACACTGTTCTATCGCTTTGTCACGCAACTGGAGGTGACAGAAATATAGAGCAAAGAATCAACTTGAAATTTCTGGTTAAGTTGGAGAAGGGCCCAATTGAGTGTCTCCAACTTCTTCAAAAGACTTATGGGGAAGATGCAATGTCAAGGCCACGAGTCTTCAAGTGGCACAAATGCTTCAAGACTGGCAGCGAGGAGGTGGAGGATGACCCCAAGTCAGAACGGCCTTCCACAACAAAGACGGCTGAGAACATTGACAGAGTGAACCAGCTGGTGCAGAGTGATTACAGATTGATGGAGTGGATGATAGCTGAGGAGCTCAGCCTGAACAGGGAGTCAGTGCGGATCATCGCTGCAGGAGCTGGGGATGCGGAAGGTGTGCGCCAAGATGGTGCCCAAACCTTTATCGGATGACCAGAAGGAGCACCAGGTCAATATTTGTCGAGACTTGCTAGAGAAGATCGGAGAAGATCCAGAGTTCGTTGGCTGAGTCATCACAGGAGACGAGACTTGCGTCTTGCAGTATGACCCTGAAAGCAAGAGACAGAACCTGCAGTGGAAGACTTGACTGTCACCCAGACCCAAGAAGGCGTGCATGTCCAAATCAAGGATCAAGGTCATGCTGATCGCATTCTTTGACCAGTAGGCATTGTATAAAGGAAAATGTAACACTCTACTAAATTCAGCACTTAACAGCAGCTTATAGAAAAAGAGGGAAACTTCAAGAACAAACAGGAGAAAAACGGGTCTCAGAACTTCTGGGGTATTATCATGTGAATAAAAAATTTTCACTGCTGATGCCCCTCAGGATGTTCATGCTATCACACTAACCCGTCATATCAATGACCCGAAAAAACTCCCATATTTTTCATAATCACAGCCTTTGATTATGACATCCAACAAAGCATTTCGCCAAGAGCTTCTTCAGGGGATATTATCACCAAAACACAACTGTGCATATCATCGCACACTGGCCCAATGTAATACGCAAATCGAAGAGGCATTGGGATAAGAAGTGTTGGAGTAGAGGAAAGTGAGCCACGATTGGAGTTCAGATAAGTAGTGGCTATTCCTCTCTATGATTTTGAAATCAAAGGCTGTGATTATGAGGGGCGTCAGTAGTGAAAATTTGTTATTCACATGATAATACCCCAGAAGTTCTGAGACCCGTTTTTCTCCCAAGTTTTTTCTTGAAGTTTCTCTCTTTTTCTATAAGCTGCTGTTAAGTGGTGAATTTAGTAGAGTGTTACATTTTCCTTTATACAATGCCTACATCATGGCCATGGCCGCTCCTCCATGACATACTCATACCCACTTCTATGCCATGCACTGACATCACAACAGATTACATGAGCACCCCTCACTGCTACAGTCCAATTGCCTCCCACATTCCACACACTAACACATATGGGACATATCGATGTGACATATCCGTCACCTAATTTTTTTGCTCCCATCTAGCACCTGAGTTCTGACTTCTAGATAGGCTCCCTTATCTCGCATTGCAGCGACCACCCTTTCTATGCATTAACCTGTATACTTGGCACTCTTAACGCCTGCTGTCAGCTTACTGCCCACTAACCGGCCACTAGCGCTCTTTCCGTGGTAATGTCTCCTCCCCGCCCCTGCCATTATCGCACACAGAGGCCCTTAACATGGCCATTTTTGCATGTTAATGACACATTAAGAAGACATCCTTAACACACCTTAATAGTCATATCCCTAAGTCTCACTTCATGCATGTAAATATTTTACCAAATTACAAGGTAAAACTTTTTTACTGCAATTTTTATTGCATAGGTCCTAAATATATAATTGGGGTCTGATTTTAGCAGAGCTTTTTTCATGCACAAGGAATGGGTGCAAATCCTTTAGAAAGTGAGACCACTTTGTGGCATTTAAATTAAAACACACAATATTTTGTGACTTATCAGAAGGGTCTTAAAATTAAATGAAATCACTTACATTTAATTTTCAAATCATAACTTCATTTCCCAACTGAAGAGTTTAGCAATAATAAAAAAAGAATGCTACGAGAGACCTAGCATGCACAATGCAGGACACTAAAAGTTGTTCCATGAGACCTTTGGAATGTTTGAAGAAGAAGTGTTACAATAGTTAGCTCAGCCACCAACGTTTTCATATGGTACTCATCTAACCATTGAAATGTTAATAAAGCCCATTCATTAACTATGCTGAAAGGTCAGCAGTCACACCGCAAATGTTGTTGAAGAGTTTCCCCAATTAATTCCATTTAAACAATCTTTCAGGGTTGGAGAACCACCTGGGCACAAAAGAAGGCAAAAATATAGTTTTGTTTTGCCAAGAATTGTGAACAGGGCTCATAAGCAGTGATCCGCCGTTCTGATTTGCATGAAATCCCCTAGGATGTTTCCCCTCTAACAAAGATGCTTTAGAGGGTCTGTCAGAGCTGCAGTGGCATTCATTTGCAGACTGCCATAAGGCAAGGGATTTACAAATGTTCCAGAATATTTAATTTGCTTGTTAAACAATTTAAGACTTTATACTGTTTGTCGCTGCAGAATATTCATCATCTTTGCTGTGTTTTCAAAAGATGAAGAAAAGACAACGGATGCTAAAAGGAAGTCGTTGCTTTTGAATTGCTTAAAAGAATTTTATTCTTGATGTCAGTACTAAACAGTTTTGATAATTTAAACATATAATAACCCCCCCACACACAAAAAAAATAACAATTAGAACAGGGAAAACAATATTTATTAGATTTATAAATAGTAAAAATGAACAAGATCACCGCTTTATTACCGTGGGCAATAGTTAACAATCAAGACTATATGACCTTTACCCAAGCCAAAATTTATAGCACAATCTGTTTTATAAAACCTAGGCCATGTTGCAGTGGATATTGTAGTTAGCCCATCCTGCCTTCCATGACTGAGCAGATGTCCTCCTTGTAGCCTACTGACTTAGCCAGTGACTGATGACAACCCAACCAGCCTAGGCCAATAGATCCATTGGCCTCCTTGGAATATCCTCCTGACACACCTTCCAGCCACTAACCAGTGCCAGATGCCATCTGACCATTGAATCATATATCATGGTCAATTTGTAGTGAGCTGCTTAGTCAAAGCCCTGACTAAACCACTAAACCTTATTATCAGATCTTTTGGGATTTTCCTGCCTCCTAATTATAACATTCACAATCAAAACTGAAAATCTTCTACTCCCATTAAAAATGAACAACATTCCCTCCAATGGACAGGTAGGTTCCCGCTGGTAAAAGAAAAAAAAAAAGAGCATCAAATGTAATCCGGACCCAGCCTCCTGCCTCAAATTGCATCTCCCTAATGCTCCAAAAAATTATGAGGGTGAAGAACCTATCATTGCCCATGGCGATAGGAGCTCTGAGGAAAGAGTGAACAAAGAGGATCAAAACGGATGTGGCAGCCAATTATCATTGCCCATGAGCAGGGGAACTTGGGTTGCTCCTGGTAACCCTAGAACTCTTCCACTCCCCAGTAAAACCGATGACAACATTTAAAGCAGGCAAAATTTGAATTAAAAGTGCAATGAATATAGTCACAGCTTTAGTACCATTGACTATAGTCAACAATAAAATAATGTACCAACTATCTCATATTACCCCTCTTCTCAAGTCACTTCATTAGCTCCCTATCCATTTCCACATCCAGTTCAAACTTCTCCTGCTGACTCATAAGTGCATTCGCTCTGCAGCTCCTCACTACCTTTCCTCTCTTATCTCTCCCTATATCCCTCCTCAGGAACTCTGCTCTTCTGACAAATTGTAATTGACAATTGTGTATCTGTGCCCTTCTCTTCTATTGCTAACTCTAGACTTTGCTCCTTTCACCTTGCTGCACCTTATGCCTGGAACAAACTACTTGAGTCTGTACGTCAGGCGCCTTCTCTGATTCTTTCCAAATCCAGGCTGAAAACTCACCTCTTCACTGCCGCTTTCAGATCTTGACTCACCTCATCTCTTTGTGTTTCCTTACCATTCCCCCTAGATGTATCCCTGTCTACACCTATTGTGTTGTCTGTCTTGACTAGAATGTAAGCTCTGATGAGTAGGGACTGTCTCTTACATGTCTGTGCAGCGCTACATACATCAAGTAGTGCTATATAAATGCTCAGTAGTAGTAGCAGTAGTAGTAGTAGTACTTTTGTCCTATTGGCCTAACTAATGACCTATGGCAGGGGTCTCCAACCCCAGTCCTGGAGGGCCGCAAACCAATCAGGTTTTCAGAATGTCCCTAATGATTATGCATGAGATATATTTGCATTCACTGCCCCCATTGTATTTACCTGCTTTTTCACCTTCTTCTTGCTACAACTGAGGCGGTCATGAATTCCTCCATACCCTCCATAGAATTATCTTAGATCATATAATCTCTGCAGTGAATAAAATATATTTCAGGCAAGCGAGAGCTTCTTTTAATTTTGCAGATGAGCTGGATGATGGAAATCTTGCCTAGAAATTGCAAGTGCCTGCCATACTGAAACCACTTTAAAACCCCTTAGAAATTAAGCCCACGTAGTAAGTCCATCCTGCAGTGCTTGGTGATCCATACAAAACAGCCCTTTACAGAAGGGCAGTGGTTGCCACTGTTGTCGTGCACTGGAACAGCTGACTCATCAAAATCACTTTACACGCAAAGCAGAAGTAGCCAATTAATGATTGCATGTGCTGCCAGGTGAGTTGGTTTGCCAAACATCATCAGCTCCCTGAACTTTCACAACATTTTACTGAGTAAGCTGTATGCTATATGGCCCAAATTTAATTCAGTTTCCAAAAAAGTATTTTGCTTTTTTTTTCTTCTACCAATAGATACTAAATTCCATAACCACTTAAGCTTTGCACCAAGCAGGATTCAGCCATGCTCACATGTTGTTTATATTTCTCTCATTTATCACCCACCCCATTCTGAAGAACCTCAGAGCTGTGTACTTCAAATGGCACAAAAACATTTACAAATTCCAAAAATTAAAATAAAACTCCCATTTAATAAAACAGAATTCTAAAACAGTGTTCTACATATGAAGACAAATTTTAAATGATACATGGAGACTGGAATTGAGACGTTGAGGTCATTACATACACAATTTTGGCAATATTTTAGAAAAGCCTGTTAAACATGGATCTTTTTCTAAAATAGCGCAGGAGTGCAAGCGGATATGTTAATATGTACAACTGGAAGAGCTATTATACAAATCTACACAAGGGAAAAGGCAATGGGGAAACTTGTCAGCTTTCAGGTATAATGCTGGTTCTTACACGTGGAAGTTGGTATTTCATAAATAAAACATGTAAGTGTCAACACTTAGGGGTAAGTTTACTAAGATCCCGGAATTGTGCGGGCCCCGTTAGTGTGCCTGTGCCATATAAGGAGTGGGCGGTTCAGGCAGAAAAAAGAAAAAAACCGGGAGTAAGCGATCGCACATGTGCGCGGCACGCTATTGTGCGCCGTGCACAATAGTGCGTGGGAAGGCTAAGTGGCGCCCTGATGTGCACACACAAAGGAGCAGAGCCATAGTACAATGGTTAAGACACTGACTGCTGGTGCAGGGGCCATGGGTTCAATCCCCCACTGTGCCCAATGAAGAAGGCTGGCTGAGGCAGTACCTTTTATGGGCAAGAATGCATTCTGAGGCATTTTATTTTACGTACTGGTGCTAGCAGATGTACCTCCAAAGCACTGTTGCCGTGCACAATAGTGCGTAGGAAGGCTAAGTGGCGCCCTGATGTGCACACACAAAGGAACAAAGCCATAGTACAATGGTTAAGACACTGACTGCTGGTGCAGGGGCCATGGGTTCAATCCCCCATTGTGCACAACAAAATAGGCTGGCTGAGGCATTAACTTTAATGGGTAAAAGTGCTTTAGGAGGCATATTAATTTTGGGCAGCATAAGGCGGCGCACTGTTAATCTTGGGCGGCATAAGGCGGTGCACTGTTAATCTTGGGCAGCATAAGGCGGTGCACTGTTTAGTTTGGGCGGCATAAGGCGGTGCACTGTTAATCTTGGGCGGCATAAGGCGGTGCACTGTTGGGTGGCATAAGGCGGTGCACTGTTAATCTCGGGCGGCATAAGGTGGTGCACTGTTAAGTTTGGGCGGCATAAGGCGGTGCGCCGATGTCCAAGCACAGGAGCAGAGCCACAGCACAATGGTTAAGACACTGGCCAATGGTGCAGGGATCGGGGGTTCAATCCCCCACAGTGCCCAATGAAGAAGCCTCACTGAGGCAGTACATATTATGGGGATGAGTGCTGTAGGGGGCAATTTATTGTTATTTCAGTTATCACTACTAGCAAACGCACTCACAAAGTCAGTTAACATAAGGCGGCCCATAAGGCACATGTTAAAGTTCACTGTCCGCCACGGCACCCTATAGGGCACCATATATGTTGCGTCACAGGATAATGTATAGTGCACCTTATATGGACGGCAACCATAAGGTGCCCTATAGGGTGCCCTATAAAGCACCCTCAGAGGCACCTTATGGGTACAGTACGCTGAGGGTGTTATTGCTGGCATCAACATATGTACATTAAATTAAAAAAATGCTTTGGGCAACCCTATCAAATAACCCCACTGTGGGTTTGAACCCATGACCTCTGGCTTCACAGGCAGTGAAGTAACCATTGGGCTACAGCTCTATAGTTGCCAGCAAGCCCCTGGCTGGCTGCAGAGAGCTTTCATGTCACCACACAGACAGTCTGCTGTGGTAACCAGGATAGGGTTAGGCCACCCGTACCCATGATGCACTGCACATGCAAATCAGCTGTCCACAAGATGGGGAATGCACCCCAACAGCTCCCCGGTCTGGTAGGGGGAAGTGTCCGTGTGCACCCACACAGCACCTCGGCCTGGAAGGGGGTATTGACCAGGTGTTTTACTGGCACAGAGTAGCTACACACCGTCACATTGTGCGGGTACTGTGCTCACCCTGAGGGTGCGATGAGGCGCCCAGGACCAGGTCCACAACACCTGCCATGCTGGAGCTCCAAAGCGGTATTAATCTGTGAGATAGGTAGTTTCTGCAGAAACACCTTGGGTATCTCTGTCTGTCTCAGTCAGGGGGAACCCCTTATGGACCCCCAGGTGGACTATGTACCACCATCTTCCTCCCCCCCTCCCCTGCAGGTGAAAAACAGGGTCCCCTATCAACAGATCCACATTCTACCTCCCTGCAATGGTGGCAGTAGAGTAGACCATCAACCTCAGTCCTGCTGGGGAACAGACACCCTACAGGGCATCCAAAGCAGCTCTATACACATCCATAACACAATATCAGACAGACATTAGGCCTGGATATGCTAAGCTGCACCCCACCACTATGCTCCATCAGGACACATACCAGCTGAGAACAGTCTGCTAGTTAGTCCTGATGGAAATGCATGCACCCAGAACTGGGATGGCAGCACACACAAGCAGATGAGTCAGTGACTGGGCCCCAAAAAGAAACCCATAAATATCACATGAGAGAAATACTATCTAGCACTATGGGAGTGCCTAGCCATGCTGTCGTCACTGCACAGTCAGGGTGGAGTGAAACCCCAGCAGCACATACAGAGGTCACCCTGTCTGTGTAGGTGGTGGCCGGCCACTACAATGTCCCTGCCAGTGCCCTGTGCAGATGCATCCTGGCCAGCCCACCCTGTCTGAGCTATACCCATGGCACCTTGCTGCTCATTATGCACATTGGCAGGCCAATACTGGCAACAGTGCTGGCAGTGTGGGCTGTGGAAGGTGTTTGCAGCCAACACACACTGTATAGACAGACACACACTCCCACACGTATGCCAGCATTGTGCTACTATAGAGGGGCTTATCAGCCTTGCCCACCACACCAGTCCCGGGCACAGTACAGGCATGGATATGCTACGCAGTACTGTTGGGGGTCACTCCCCAGGGTGGTAAACACTGTCAGAGACCAGACCTGAAGCACGCACCGCAGACATCAGACAGATTGTTATGTTGGAGCTCAAAGAGCAAACTGTGCTTAACAGAGGAATGTCTATCTGCCAGTACTCAGAGCAAACGTTTAAGAGCTGTGTACCGTATACCCAGGTGTAGGGTGGCATTGCTAAGGTATGCAGGTGCTAGTATTGGGAGATGCACGCAGGGCCCAATGTCCTGCCTCTTGTCACTCGGTTGCCGGTGACACAAAGATTATACGCCACTAGGTAGCGCTGTTAAAGAACAAAGAGTCCAAGTGTAGGGTAATAAAGGCTTTTATTCCCCGTTTAAAGCAAGGTTCAACTAAGAGATATTTTAGATAACAGAAACAGTCCTTTGTTTTAAAAGGTACCAATATTCACTTGCTAGTTAACTGTTACTTCACAGTTTAATGCAGGTTTTCTTCAAAGTAATATTCAGTATAATAAACATCAAATTATACTTCATTTATTCTTCTGTGGAGCATACACACTTTGGAGCATAGGCAGTGCACCAATCACATTCCATTTCCTCAGGCAAAGGTGAGGGAATAGTGCTGGGAGAATCCACTTCCATCAATTCCTCTCCCCTGTACTGATTCAAAGGGCTTCCACTGTCCCTATCTATTTCAGCATGGTAATCTACCCCTTGGGAGTTTGGCTTCACATAACCAGGGACTCTTAAGGCTGGCGGTAGTTTAGTAAACCAGTCTGCACTCTTGTTTCCCTTAGGAGGAATCCTTCTTTTAGCATAGCTTTTAGCAGTACAATCATTACAGTTAATGTTCAATGCCTCATACCTGGGCTCACTGAGTAAAAACTTCCGTTGCTTATAAAATTGCTTTCCCCTCTGAATAGGTGAAACTGGACAATGATCCTCTAGAGATAAGCTTCTGTCAGAACCTCCCTCTCTGGTTCTTAGCTTTCTTCTCTCTATGTTACAAACAGGCAGAGTATAGGAACTAGGCGTGGCAGAGCCTCTCAACTTGGAGCAACTTCCACCAAACTCCCCTTGCACAACAGGTTCAGTTTGGGCTTTCTGGCTTCCCACCTTATGAGGTCTGTTTCTCCTCCAGCTTCCAGCTTGGCTTCTTCCACAGCAATCAGGCTTATGTCCTTGATAGCCTCCAGGCTTCTCTGCTGTTTCTCCTTCTAGTCCAGCTCCAGTTCCTTCTTCCTCTTTCTCCTCCTTCCTCAGCTCCTGCTGCTTCACATGCTCATTCCACTGCCTCCTCTGCTGTTGCCACTGCTGCTTATGCCACTGCTGTCCAGAAGCATTCTGCTCTGGCTTATAAAGTGAACCCTTACTGCTGACTTCCTGGTTCCCTTTCAGCTGCAGGTGATCAGTGAGGTTAGGTTCATTAAGACCAGTATGTCTGTTCCTGCTCCCTCTAGCTGTGCCCGGAGGTAACTGCACATCTAGTTCTTCTAAAACAGGATTTCTTTTCTTAAAACCAACTTTATTAGTGCCCGCATCATGACACATCCCCCCTCTTAAAATATTACGGGCTGAATGACCCTCATTACAGCACGTAATCTTAGAGCTCTGTTGTGTTGATGTAAATAAGGCGTGTCTCTCATGCCATCGTCTAAGGAGATTGATATGATAGACCTGTTCATGTCCCTTTTCATCCCTTATTAAATAGGATGCTGTACCTCGTGGTTGGGCCACTACATAAGGTCCTTTCCATCTGGCTTCAAATTTTGGCGTGGTGCCTGATACCAAGACGATTACTTTCTCGCCTACAGCTAGGTGTCTAGGCTTGGTATTCCTATCATAATATTGTTTTTGTCTTTTCTGACTGCACTTCAGTTGGCCCTCAGCAAATCGTGAAGTTTTTCTTAATCGTGTTCTTAATCTCTCTAAGAATTGTGGTATCCCTATTTCCTTTTCTTCGGGTTCCACCCATTGCTCTTTCAGAATATCGAGCACCCCCCTGGGTGATCTCCCATACATTAGCTCATAAGGCGACGTGCCTAATGAAGCTTGTGTCCTTTCTCTGCAGGCATACAATATAAACGGCAGCATTGTGTCCCACTCTTCCATCTCACCATCCAGCGCTCGTCGTAACATTTGCTTGATGGTCTGGTTTGTCCTCTCTACCAAACCATTGCATTGGGGGTGATATGCGGAGGTTTTGAGATGCCTGATGCCAAAAGCATCCCACACTTGGGCTAGGTATTTGGACAAAAAGTTTGTACCGCGGTCCGTCAAAACTTCTTGAGGGAAGCCCACCTCACAAAACAGTTTTATAAGTTCCCCGGCAATAGACCTTGCTGATATATTCCTCAAGGGTATGGCCCAAGGGAACCGGGTTGCCTGGTCAACAATAACCAATATATATTGGAAACCCCTGGGAGTCTTTAAAAGGGGGCCAACTATGTCCATGGCTATCCTTTTAATAGGCTCCGTTATCACTGGCATTGGTAATAATGGCACTCCAGCGGGTTTATGGAGGTCACCCTTTGACAGGAGGCGCAGGACTCACAAAAACGTGCGACCTCCCTAAAAGTTCCTGGCCAATAAAATCTGGCCAGTATCTGGTCAAGGATCCCCTGTACCCCTTTGTGACCGCTTGTCGGGTGATCATGGCCTATCCTTAGTACTGCTGCCCTAAAGGTATTTGGGACTACCAACTGTTTTCGGACATTCCTAGTCCGTGGGTCGATACTCTCTCGGTATAGGAGTCCTTCTTCCTTTATGAAGCAAGGAAACTCATTTCTTTTTGTTGAAGCATATTCAAATGCGCGTGCTAGCACAGGGTCCTCTCTTTGCTCAGCGGCGAATGAAGGGAACTTCTCTACCAGTTCCGCTGGGATCCATGGTAGTTCTTCACCCGCTTCCAAAGCCGCTCGGCCTTGAGAGCGTCCCTTTCTCTCTTTTCGCTTTTGAGCCCTAGTCTTTCTATCCCTATCCGGAGGAATGTTGACTAAGTCATCATGGGATGGGAGATCAATTACACTTTCTTCCCTAGAACATGAGGGTTTTTCTACAGCACTCGTCTGGCCACGAGTGGAGACAAAAGCCTCTCTGGGGTTTAAATCTTTTTCTAGGCCCTTCTCGAATTGTGGCCAGTCTCTACCAAGAACCAGCTCTTTGGGCAATCTAGGGACTACTGCTATGAGCATAATTTTTTCTATTCCCAGACCTTTGACCAGCAATTTGTACACGGGATACAAGGTAGCAGCGCCATGTACACACTTAATCTTCACATGCCCTTCTGGACGGTCTGGGGCGGACGCAGCTTGCTCTTGAATGGTACACCAGAGCTTGCGCGAAATCATTGTCTGGTCCGCACCAGAGTCCAGCAAGGCTTTTGCAGCTACCCCTTGCACCGTGACATCTAGTACAAAACCTTCTGACAATAAATGCTTATGCTCCCCTATGAGAGCAGTACGTACCCTACATTCATTCATGACATGTCCTAACTTCCCACAGTTAAAACATCTCTTAACAAGACTTTTCTCTGCCTTTTTATCACCCTTTACATTAGATGTTTTAGCGGGGTAGAGACTTCCTGAGACTGGGTTGAATGTCGCTATGGCTGTCTTAGCTACCCCCTCCATAGGCTGAGTAATTAATTCGGCCTCCAAATACCTCTCAGTCAAGGCAACCGCCTCCATAGTTGAGCGACAATTCTGTAGAATAAGGAAGCTCTTGATTTTACCAGGCACTGCAGTCATGAATTGCTCAAGAACAATCATATCGATCAATGAATCTACGGATCTTTCACTGGGCCTTAGCCACTTTTCAGCCAAGCGCCTCAGTCGGTGACCCAATGACTTAGGTGTTTCGCTTACTTCAAGTCGTGCTGCACGTAGCCTGCGGTTATAGGTAAGTGGGGTCAAGCCCAGGCGTTCCCTGATGGCTTTTGTCACTTCGCTATAGTCTGCAGCTAATGCAGCAGGCATTGCCCTGTAGGCTGACAGTGCCTCTCCCGTAAGGGACACTGCCAGTCGGATGGACCATTGGTCCTCTGGCCAACCCACTGAAAGGGCAATTCTTTCAAATGCCTCCAGAAATTCATCTGGATCGTCCTTTTCCCCCAACTTCCCAAAAGTCAGAGAGTCACAGGATCCCAGTCCTACCAGACCATGGCTCAGTCCTGAGCTCTGTTTTATGAGTCCAGCGGCTGCTTCCTGTGTCTTCTGTTGATGGCTCATCCAAGTCTCCAGCATCTGCAGGACTGGCTTTTGCTGCTCCTGCATCGCCAGGATAGCACGCTGCTGTGTCTGCGTAGCCAGTTCAGCCTGCTTACTGAATTGTGAGGCCATCCAGTCAAATAGGTCGCGTTGCTCCATCGCGATGATCCCTGAAAAGAAACAAACAAAAACCAAGTGCGGCTGTACAACACTCAGCCCTACACTTCCTTGTGTTTTTTTTTTTTTTTCAAACTGACAGACACTTGTATCCCCACAAGTTAGGCCCTTCTACCCATTACCTGGTAGAAGTGTAGACTCAGGCTCTCAGCAACGGTGGTGTGACTCCGCATCGTAGCACCTTCCAGGAACTCGCCTTCCGTTCCGGAATTTTGCTGCTGTCCGGTCCATGTTTTGTTTTCCAAGTCCGATCCGGTTCTTTTCAAAAGTCCAGTCCGGGTTTTCCTTTCTGGCACTCCGGTCCAGGTTTTCTTTAACTCCGGTCCATTTTTTTGATACTCCGGTCCGGGTTTTCTTTGACTCCGGTCCGGTTTTCTTTGACTCCGGTCTGGGTTTTTTTTTATTTATTTTTTTCTTCAAGATGAACACTGGCAATTTTATTTCTATATTTCTTTGCTGTATCTCTTAGGCTTGTATGCAAATCCTAAAAACTAGGCCATTTATGTCACTCGGTTGCCGGTGACACAAAGATTATACGCCACTAGGTAGCGCTGTTAAAGAACAAAGAGTCCAAGTGTAGGGTAATAAAGGCTTTTATTCCCCATTTAAAGCAAGGTTCAACTAAGAGATATTTTAGATAACAGAAACAGTCCTTTGTTTTAAAAGGTACCAATATTCACTTGCTAGTTAACTGTTACTTCACAGTTTAATGCAGGTTTTCTTCAAAGTAATATTCAGTATAATAAACATCAAATTATACTTCATTTATTCTTCTGTGGAGCATACACACTTTGGAGCATAGGCAGTGCACCAATCACATTCCATTTCCTCAGGCAAAGGTGAGGGAATAGTGCTGGGAGAATCCACTTCCATCAATTCCTCTCCCCTGTACTGATTCAAAGGGCTTCCACTGTCCCTATCTATTTCAGCATGGTAATCGACCCCTTGGGAGTTTGGCTTCACATAACCAGGGACTCTTAAGGCTGGCGGTAGTTTAGTAAACCAGCCTGCACTCTTGTTTCCCTTAGGAGGAATCCTTCTTTTAGCATAGCTTTTAGCAGTACAATCATTACAGTTAATGTTCAATGCCTCATACCTGGGCTCACTGAGTAAAAACTTCCATTGCTTATAAAATTGCTTTCCCCTCTGAATAGGTGAAACTGGGCAATGATCCTCTAGAGATAAGCTTCTGTTAGAACCTCCCTCTCTGGTTCTTAGCTTTCTTCTCTCTATGTTACAAACAGGCAGAGTATAGGAACTAGGCGTGGCAGAGCCTCTCACCTTGGAGCAACTTCCACCAAACTCCCCTTGTACAACAGGTTCAGTTTGGGCTTTCTGGCTTCTCACTTTGTGAGGTCTGTTTCTCCTCCAGCTTCCAGCTTGGCTTCTTCCACAGCAATCAGGCTTATGTCCTTGATAGCCTCCAGGCTTCTCTGCTGTTTCTCCTTCTAGTCCAGCTCCAGTTCCTTCTTCCTCTTTCTCCTCCTTCCTCAGCTCCTGCTGCTTCACATGCTCATTCCACTGCCTCCTCTGCTGTTGCCACTGCTGCTTATGCCACTGCTGTCCAGAAGCATTCTGCTCTGGCTTATAAAGTGAACCGTTACTGCTGACTTCCTGGTTCCCTTTCAGCTGCAGGTGATCAGTGAGGTTAGGTTCATTAAGACCAGTATGTCTGTTCCTGCTCCCTCTAGCTGTGCCCGGAGGTAACTGCACATCTAGTTCTTCTAAAACAGGATTTCTTTTCTTAAAACCAACTTTATTAGTGCCCGCATCATGACACTCTCCAGGAGGCATTGGCCAATGGGGCCTGTGGGTGTGGGTGTGGGTGTGTTTGCCCCTGTTGGCTGCTGCTTTACGGCAGAGGTTCCCAACTCCAGTCCTGGTGTGCCAAACACTGTTCGGGTTTTCATGCTGTCCCTCATGAATATGCATGAGCTACATCTACATGCCATGGGGGTGGTGCATAGCTATGCAGCACAGGCATTTGTATTAGAGGCAGCAGGGAACCTGAATGGTGTGTGGCCCTCCAGGACTGCATTTGGGAGACTCTGCTCTAGGTACTGCCCCTGTTCATGGTGTCTGTGCTCGGTGGGGTAAAAGATAGGCGTATTACCAATGCATATGTCCTCGGCACGAAGGGTGTGTCCTTACTATCACTGTTTAGTTGTGGGAAAAATATGTGGACAGGATTGGTAGTAGCTGTAGCTGGGCTTTGAACCTGTGACCTTCTGTTTTTGTACACACTGTCTGTGTGCACTGCACCACCGTGTAGTCATAGATTGCCTAAATTCCCTGGGAAGTCCATGACTGTACATCCGACAGGGCCTGTCTGTTGCAGTGGACGGTGCCAGTCTGCACATGGCTAGGCCACTGTCTGCTGTGGCTAGCAGCCACTGCCCCCGCCACCACCTGTACCCTTCCGCCAACATGCTGGCATGTCCTTATCTTGGAAAAGCATGTGACCTGATTGAGTTGTGGCACTCCAGGACTGTATTTGGGGGACTCGGCTGTCGGTAATGCCCATTGTTATGGTGTGTGTGCGGTGTTAGGTAAAATACAGGTGTTGGAACCATGCTTATGTTCTCTGCAATAACGGAGTGTCTTTACTATCTCTGTTTAGTGGTGAGTAAAATATGGGGACTGGGTTGGCAGGAGCCCCAGCTGGGATTTGAACCTGTGACCCTCTGGTCCTAGTGGTACTGGCTCTGTCCACTGCACCACACTGTGGCCACAGAGACAGTGCAGTCCCTGGGGATGGGAAACCTGGCCGGCAGAATCCTAAACCCTGCTCTGCACATTTTTACTGTGGGCTCATTCACCTTGTCTGGAGGCAAACGTGCAAATACACCCCGCAAATGACTGTGAAAAAAGGGGGAAAAAAGATAACCAAGCTGGGCAACAGTGATATTAATGGGCAACCATAAAAAACACTCCCAGGAAAGCTCCCAAAAAAGGAAATGATTTTTGGAAGGGTCTCCGCTCCGTAGACCCTTCCAAAAATCATTTCTTTTTTGGGGGGCTTTCCTGGGAGTGTTTTGTGTTGTTGCCCATTAATATCACTGTTGCCCAGCTGACTTACGCTTTTTAGTAATTTTGTTGTGGTCATTTTCTATTTTTATTTGCACTTTTGTTCTGTGCACATGTATCACACTGCTCACGTTTTGCAGGTTTCCCCGGTTTTCCTGTACATTGCTGACGGAAATGGTTTCTCTTCCCTTTAAATGCACTCTACCGCGAGTGTTTCACTCGCGGTAGTTTTTGCTTGTAAATTAGGCCCCGCTGATGTGCAGGGAGCCTCTCCCCTCCCCTTCCCCGTCCATTAACCCCGTCTCTCCGCCCCTCGGGAGCCTTCCTCCGCCCTTTCCACGCCTCTATCGGACATTTGCGGGCCGCGTACTTGTGCGTGCCCGTTAGTGCGGCGCGCAAGTTTGCGTGGGCCCGTTAGTGTAACGCGCAAGTGTGCGGGGCACTTAAGAGCACTTAAGTGCATCATTGCCGTGCGCTATTGTGCGGTGCGCAATTGTGCGGTGTTTAGTAAACATACCCCTTAGATGTTTATGTGGGCCATTTTGCAAACCTACATGTATCAAGGCCTCTTTCTTTATTTAATTTCAATTTAGAGAGGATATAAACAATGGTGATTAAGGAGGATAATAGAAACCCTCATGACCTCACTCACAAACACCCTAATCAATGGTATCCAAAACAAGCATACTGGACACACCTTGATCTTTTTGGATATCTCTGCTGCATTTGATACCATCTCCTACACCATTCTCCTACACCGACTACAAGAAATTGACATAAAAGATAACGTGCTTAAATAGTTCCACTCCTACCTGACAGACCCATGTCAATTAATTTCAATCATACAAAGAAAATCCCAACACAGTCGATATAAATACCAAAATTAAAAAGACCCTGGAAACAGTCCCATTAAATTTTTTCCATTTTTTTGTCGGACCACATCAAAGGGGAGGAAAGATTATAACTTTAATTCCCAATAGATGGAATCCCTTTTATTCAAACAAGTTCCTCGTTGTAGTGATAAACTAAATATTATAACGTATCTTAAATCAATTGAACAACACCACTTATCTCATGTTGCAATATGGCACGGTCCAATACAGCACTCCAGCACAGCACAACGTATACGTTTCGGGGTAACAAAACCCCTGTATCAAGTGCTCCCGTGCGGCGTTGTCATCAGGCGTCCTTCCTCAAACAGCTTTGCCTCCACACCAATGGTTAAAACGTAAAATAGGACCAAGAACTTTGTGATAGGCAGATAGAAAATGTCATTCATCGAGGACACCAATCACTCACTGGGGATGGCCAATCAGCAAAATCCCCCCGATGATTGGACCAGAACACTTCAATCAAAAGAGTAAATCCAATCGAACCCATTAAAGCACTCATGTCATACACCAAGGAACTACCAATAGTCAAGGGCAAGCCACTTAACCCTCCATAGCCCATGTTCCCTGTAAAAATAGTTATCTCCAAGTTATAATACCCTGTTCAATGTAATTTCAGTTTGTTCAATGTAAACCGCACTGATGCAGAATAGTGCTGTATATAAGAGAATGTAAATAAATAAATAAATAAGGGAATACCCCATAGAAAAAAAGGGGGTCCCTTGTCCAATTGGAACCTGCCTAATACAAACTAGACCACTCAATCTCTCGATTTAAACCAGCAGGTTGTACAGTATGTAATTCATGGATCCAACTAATTTGAATCGGCACCACTGTCTCTACCCCCTACCGACAAATGCAGGGAGTACCACAGGGCTCCGCACTATTGGTTATGCTTTTCAACATCTACCTTAAACCATTCTGCTCATTGATAAGGACCCACAATATCAAGTTCCATATATACACAGATGACATTATGCTCTATGGACCCATTACAAACTGCTTCAGTGATGTCTCTAACCCATTTAAATCCAACAAACCCGGGCCTAACAAACTGCTTCAGCGATGTCTCTAACTGGCTACAGGACAACAACCTCCCTATAAACCTTAAGAAAATGGAAGCTCTGTTTTTTACAAAAGACCAGAACTTCACCCCCGCCAACCCACCTCACCCTGGGAACAACACTAATTAATGCCCAGACTCAAATAAAGTAACTAGGCGTCATATTGGACCAAGCACTGCCCTTCGAACAACAGATTACAAGAACATCAAAAACCGTATTCTTCAAAGCCAGGATGCTCCAATGACTCAGACCACTCCTTGACCCACCAGACTTCAGATCGGTCATGCAAGCAATGACTCTCCCCCACATAGACTACCAGCCAGCAACCTCAACCTTCTATGGACAGCCCTCAACACAACAGCGAGGATCATACAAAAGAGAATAAATATGATCACATCACTCCAATATTATGAGACCTCCACTTTCTCCATCTCGAAGCACAAATCAAATATAAAACACTGGTTCTGATTCACAAAGCATTCCACCAACAACAAGCCACACATATGAGCACCCTGCTAATACGGTTGAGCTCCAAAAGACAAACACAGCAGCCCACATCCGACCTACTAGAAGTACCACAAGAAAGAACAAAATTTAACCAACAGTCCTGCAGCTGAGCTTTTAACTTATATGCCCCATCATTGTGGAACACCCTTCCGACCAAGATCCGTGGTAACAAGGATCTCACCTCCTTCCGGAAACAACTAAAAACTCACCTATTCACCATCCACATAGGACATGAATGAACAAGCACCAACTGACCCCAGGTTCATCCTCCATCTGGGTCCATCAGTCCCTCAACAAATCTGGCATTTTGTAATATTATGGCTGTACTGTTTCAACACCTCCTTATTGATACTCCCTTTAGAACCTCCCTAGTGATGGTGCCCCCCTCTCTTTTTTTTACCTATGTTATAATGTCTCTCATTGTATTTCCTAGGTGAAATGCAGTATATAAATAGAGCTTAATTAATTAATTAATTAATCAATCAATCAATCTCGCCTGTAAAGGGCTGGTCGATAAGAGCACTTTCTAAAAAAATTAAATATGACAAGGAGTAGCTGTGAATCCTGATGTGGACAACTACAATCATTCACATGTATTCCCTATGGGGTTATTTTAGAAGTCCTATTGGTGATTTGCACTTGCGAATATGACAACTCACATGTGCAAATTACATCTATGGCCAAACAGCCATTTTACAAAGGTTGGACTTTAATCATCTGACCCAATCACATCTAAAGCATACAGTGGTGTGTTGAGGGTATGTCGGGGGGCATGGTTTGGGCAGAGCTGAAAGAATCTCTTTGCATGACCTACTCTTGACTGGGCAGCTTTGGGTAGCAAAATTGTACCTCAGTTCTTTGGCTCCAGTTTTCTAAATTCAATTAAGGAATGAAATCATACATACACAGAATTATCTCAGTGACAGTACTACTTAAGCTTAAGTAGAGGAATTCAGACCTGCAAACCTGAGCAGTTCTCCCATAAGTCCTACTCCAGCTAGGCCATGGTACTTCTTTTATTAGGAAAACAAATTGCTACATGGTACAAATGTATGTCATGCTTTGCATTAATTTGAACACTAAACACTATGGGTCCGATATTGAGTTGGGCAGGCTATGCGCCTCTATGGCGCATAGCTCTGTTCACCGACCCTTAACCCTGTATATTCAATGCCGGGGTCATATGGAGCCCTGGCATTGAATATCTGGGGAACGTCACACACGCCGGAAGTCGCAGTAGATAAACAGGCGGCAGCAATATTGCATGCTGCTCGATTAGCTCCTGCATCTTAAAGATAGGTGAGGGTTTTCCTTGCCTGCTTTTTAGGCACAGGTCACCAACCAGGCAGCATGCAATATCGCTGCTGCCAGGTTAGTGACAGTCTCCGCCTCCACTCCACCCCGGAACACCCCTGACCTTCCCCAGTGCTAACGGGATAGCATCAGGGCATGTAGGGGAGTTAGAAGGGGATATTCAATGGCACTAACTATGTAAGTGACGTTGAATATCCCAATTTAAGGCATTTACATGGTTTATTGGGCTGTAAAGCATGTAAATGCCTTTCAAAAATCAGGCCTTACATGTTTTAGGTTCAGCTGCTTCTGCAAAATATGACCTTGGCTTCTATACACATATCTCTCTCCAGGCTGCTAGTGAATTCCAAGCTGCCAGGCTTCAGGCTGTTCTCATTTTCCATATTTTCAGAGGACCCTGGTACCCCACTTCAAGCCCCAATCAATAGGAGCGACAAGATATAGGTGCATCTCCAATTCCATATAGGGACTGCATGTGGCAACAGAAATTATCCATGTCTGCATTTACACTTGCTCCTGGCACTTTTATGCTTTTTGAAAATTCTAATTTCTGCCAAACCTTTACAGGAGGGATTAAGGGAAATATCCCATTAATCCCCCAGGAGCTGATATTCAGTAGTGGCAGCTAGCGCTGTTTAAGTACTGGCCTTTGCCGCTTTAACTTAGACCTGGATATGCCATGCTGGAGGAGTAGACTACAACAGCCTGGGACCAGAAAGACCAGGATTCATATCCCACTGGTACTCCCTGTGGCCTTGGACAAGTCACTTAACCCTCCACTACCTCAGGTACAAGTTTAGATGGTAAGTCACTGAGGGCAGAGCAATGCCTACTGTACCTGAATGTAACTCACCTTTAACTACTCCTGGGTAGGCATGAGCTCCATAATGAATAGCGTATCTAGCTACCAGCATTGAATGGCTGGGTTGCCCGGATAGTGCTGCAGCTAACAAGGTAGTGGTAATATTTAACTGCTGCCTGCTTAGCTAAAGTTAGGAGATAACGTTAGCAGCTTTATATCACCACTGACCGGATATCTTCAGTGCCACCTCCGAATGCCCCGATGCTAAGCAGTTAGCAGTGGTGCATCTAACAGTATTAGAGGGTGATATTCAGCAGCACAAACCGGCTATGTGCCACTAAATATCCCACTCAATGCAATTAACGTTCTTAGCAGGGTTGCTAACCACGTTAATCTCTTTGAATGTCTCCCCCAATATTTATTTCCCTATCCACATGTTACTTCAGTAAACACTAGAGAACAGCTGGATGTCCAGGTTTGCAAAATAGCCAGATACACGTGCAGCATTTACATGGGTATGTTCTGAAATACCACTAAGCAAAACTAGAGAATACAAACTCCTAATAACTCACACACTACTAAGCAAAATCCAGAGTAAGGTGAACCACATAAAAAGTCAAACCCCGGGGCAGAACTAGGCACCGAGAATGATTCCTTTCTCGCTGTCAAATCTAATGTGCAGTTTTAAGTGGATACTAATATCAACTATTCCTTCAAAAAACACACAGATTCTCTGAGGTATTGAGATCGGCCTCAGAAACGGGCCCAAGGGTTGCACTTGTGGGACATTCTCATGCTGCAAACTCCCTGCTTTTAAGCCCCAACTCTCAGTGATAGGCCTTTTCATTTTTTATAATTTTCTAAATGCATTTAAAATATTTGAAAAAACGTAGCTTATATTTGAGCTCCCAGTCCTCAAGATTAATAGCGCTGCTCGACCCTCACTGTTGACTTGAGTTTCGCCTGTCTAATTACTGGGCTGCCTCAGGACCGGACCAAGCAGAAAACTAATCACCCTTTCAGGAATACTAGCACCCCACAATAGGGTTCAATTTATTCTGAAATACTGGCACATACATGTATAGGTCGCAAAGATTCCTTCATTGACATTTCACATGTGCATGCTTATAAAATAACATGTCCTGCCACACACAGATGTTACATCTTACAAACTCCAGCAGGGGGCTCTCTTTGATGCGATGCAAGTACTACGCCGAGCCTTAGCAGTAAATTTGAGAGACTGAGATCATACTCCCCATGCTCTGGCTTAGAAGTGAGGTTCACGACTGTCATGGTATACGCAAAAGTAACAACACACACAACTGCTGCTGAGAGCTAATTCCAAAAATGACCCCAAAAAGAAACCAACGCTCTCAATTATACATATAAAAGTCTAAACAACTTCAATTCACAAAATAACTGCAATTATCAATACCAGGCATAATGACCTCAGATGGCACAACCCCTCATGTGGCGAAATTCACCATAGGGTGTTGGTAGACGCTCACATCACTGGTCAAGCCTCCTCCAAATCCCTAACTTTATTCATTAATACCATACTATAGTAACCACCAACTAACCAATGGGAAAAAATCGTATCTAAATCTATTTAAAGAAATACACTAACTCACCATTCACTCTCTAACACATCCCTCTCTCTCATTCATACTTCTAAAATTTAAAAAGCGTCTATAGCAATTTGTACACAAGGTACAGATACGGCTGAACGCAGCCCTGGCAACTTAGGTAAAAAACCTGCAAAAATAAATAATTACAAAAGCTGTAATAAGATAATAAATAGCACCATCATAGTATACAAAAAACTTATCTTTTAACTTGAATCTTGCAGCCGACTGGGTTCTTTGCCTCCCAAACAGACGCGTAGTAATCAAGGGCCAGCACTAACGCCGCCTCCAACGCGGGAAACAAACTTCAAAGCAATCTGCATCAATATCATTTATCACCAAATCGCTTCAACTTACAACCTCCGCTCTACGAAAGCTTTTGTTTCGCCGTGAAACGGCTTCATCAGGAGCTTCGCCGTCCAAAATAAACGCTATACAATGGACCCTGCAACTTCCCGCTACACCAAAACCAGCGTGTGACGCGTCTGATAACCCCACTCTCACCAATCAAAATCAACCAAAACATGACATCACCTAAAAGCAACACTCCCCTTCACTCTCCATTCTAAAAACCCTATTGAACTACACAGTAATTCACCCTAAACCAAATACCAGACGCAAAGCGCCACCAGCACTAAAGACAACAAAAAATCAAAAAAATAAAGCCCATTCAAGGCGATCATTTAGACAGCCGGGATGCAACATATCTAATCTGAAAGTCCAGCGTTGTTCTTTTTGTAAAAGCAGTTTCTTGCGATCCCCTCGCCGAGGATTAAATGGCACAACTTCCAAAACAGTACAACGAGGATCTTGAAACTGATGACAATGATCCACACAGTGTTGAACCAATGGGGTATCTAACCGTACCTTCTTCAAACTATATTTATGCTCTGCCAATCTCGTCCTCAAAGCTCTCGTAGTTTTCCCCACATAGAGCAACTGGCATTCACACCATATAGCATAGATTACATAGTCTGTAGTACATGTGGTAATAGCCAATTGTTTCACCTGCCGTTGATACTTTTCACAAATAGACGTGCTCATAATACCACAATATGAGCAATTTTGACATGCAAAATGGCCAAATGTAGATGTAGAAGGTACTGTATCACGCCTTACCACGGCAGGACACAGTCGATCTCGAAGATTGCGTCCACGGCTATATGCCATCCGCAACTTACATGTAGAAAGCTGAGGATGCCGGTTAATAAGGTGCCAGTGCTTCCGTATCATAAGCACTTTCCGAGAGGACAAACTCGAAAAAGGTAAGACACAAGTAACAGTAGGTGACGAATCTTCAAGAGGTACCTTTCTAACTGGACAAAGCAGCCACTCACGATGATTACATTTCGCTCTTCTATAAGCCTGATGTAAAACTGCAGGAGGATATCCCCGATCCAAAAATTTACCCATCATACGCTTAGCCTGATATTTAAACTCTTCATTAGTTGAACAAATACGACGACATCGCAACAACTGCGAATAGGGAAGGCTCCGCTTCAAATGTGGAGGATGGAAACTGGAAAAATGCAACAAAGTATTCCTGTCCATCGGTTTTGAATAGAGAGTAGTAACAAAACAATCTCGTTGTTTAAAAATCTTCACGTCCAAGAAATGTATTTCGCTCTCTTGAATGTCAATATCAAATTTAATAGAAGGATGACACTCATTCAAATAAGCAAAAAATTCTTCCAATGAAACCTTAGTCCCTCTCCATAAAAGAAAAATGTCATCAATATACCTATACCAGCGTATAATAAATTGAGCATACTGTGATGGGTAAACAAAACGTTCTTTATAATTGCTCATAAACAAATTGGCCAAAGAGGGCGCAAAAGTAGCACCCATTGCAGTTCCAGATATCTGCTGAAAAAAAGTGTTCCCATATAGAAAATAATTCTCTTTCAACGCTAAATCTGCAAGAGTCATCAATAAAGAAGAGGGCACCCGAACTGGCTGCTCCCGAGAATCCCAGACTTGTCGTAAGACCAGCAAAGCTTCATCTTGAGGGATAGAGGTGTACAAAGCTGCCACATCCAAACTTGCCATAAAAAACACTTCTTCCATTCGACACTCATCTTCAAGAAGTTGCAGAAAATGGGTTGTATCTCTCACATAAGAGCGGATTTTAGGAACTTCATCCTTCAAAAAGGAATCCAAAAACACTCCTACCCATTCTAGTATAGAATGGTTACTTGATAAAATAGGACGTCCCGGAGGAGATACCATACTCTTATGAATCTTCGGCAGAATATAAAATACCGGTATCTTAGGATACTGTGAAAGGAGATATAATTTTTCTTTATTCGTCAAATAATTACACAGGTACACTACCAAAAAACTGCCTCCAGTTTTGCAACTGATTTCTATAGATTTTGGGGTGCTGAATCCAGGAAAAATAGCCAAAATGTTCCATCACGTCACGTTTTCTTGCAAAATTAGATTTCTTACCCATATAAGGAATGTTCACATAATTTCTTTTTAGCCGACTGCAGTTTATTTTCTTGGTCCAAAATAGAGGTTGTAATGGTTAACTAACTAGAAACACTCCCTCATGATATTTTAGAGTGTTTTGTATTCATTTTATACATTAACAGGACAATTGGGAGGCGGGGGGCTAAATCCAGTACTCGCGCTGGTGCATGTTCTTTCCTGTTCGCCTCGCCTCGTTCGCTCGCTCAAACACGGTGGTTGCGACATGAACGTTTCTGTCAAATTTCAGTTTCTTGCAAGTTCATTATTACCTTTTGTTTGCTCAGTCCTAATCCAGCTTTATTCCGAAGTGGTTCACTACAGTTGTAGTTTGCAGTGCTGTGTATTTGTGATGGCTCACAGAGCCAGAGGTTGCGTCAACTCTCCGGACAGTTTTTGTTTTATTTGTGGGGAATATACCGTGAAAAAGCGGCAGAGGAACATTTCTGCATTTATTAAAAAAGTATATTTCGCCTATTTCGGTTTGAAGTTAGGCGATCAAGACAAACCGTGGGCTCCTCACAAAGTTTGCAAGACATGTGAGGAAGATCTACGCTTATGGATGAAAGGTAAAAAACAAGCATTTCGTTTCGGAATACCTATGATGTGGCGTGAACAAAGAGACCACAGCAGTGACGGCTATTTTTGCTCTTGCATTGTGAAGGGATACAACTTAAAAAATAAGAACGTAATAAGTTACCCCAACCTTCCCTCAGCAATTAGGCCTATGCCTCATAGCAACGAAGTACCTGTGCCTGAACCACCAAAATCTTTGGATCATATTTGTGTGGACGGTTCTGATCATGATGAGACTCATCAGATGGCTTTTCCCGATGAGTCCAGTACTTCCGAGTTCGAAACTGAACCAGATCCGAAACCTGAACTTTTCTCTCAAGCTGAATTGAATGATTTAGTCCGGGATTTAGGACTCCCAAAAGATGCTGCCCAACTGCTAGGTTCTCGGCTTAAACAGAAAAATCTATTGTCGCCAGGAACAACTTTTTATTGGTACCGCAACCGCGAGACACAATTTTTGAAGTATTTCAGCAAAGAGGAAGATTTGGTATTTTGCAACGATATATACGGAGTGATGGAAAAGTTTAAACTCAAGTATGATCCTGCTGAATGGCGGCTGTTCATTGATTCGTCAAAAGACAGCATAAAAGGTGTTCTTCTTCATAATGGCAACACATTCGCTTCAGTTCCTATTGCTCACTCTGTTATTCTCCAAGAAAAATACGAGAATTTGGCCCTGATTCTTCAGAAGATTCGTTATGATGAGCATAAGTGGATGATTTGTGGAGACTTTAAAATTCTATCCATGCTATTAGGGCAGCAATCCGGTTTCACTAAATATCCCTGCTTCCTTTGCTTGTGGGATAGCCGGGCCCGCAACCTACACTGGGGGAAAAAAGACTGGCCAATTCGGGAGTATTTGAGACCCGGTCAGAAAAATGTTCTTCATGAGAGCTTGGTACCTCGTGATAAAATTCTATTACCACCTCTCCACATTAAGTTGGGTCTCATTAAGCAATTCATCAAGTCCCTTCCAAAAGATGGTGAGTGCTTTCGGTACCTTTGCTCAAAGTTCCCCCGACTTTCTGAAGCAAAGCTAAAGGAAGGAGTGTTTGTTGGCCCTGATATAAGGAAACTCATTTCAGATGGAGCATTCGCTGAAAAGATGTCTGAGAAGGAAAAAGAAGCCTGGGATTCCTTCAAGGATGTTGTTCTCAAATTCTTGGGGGAACGGCGGGATGAGAACTATAAGGATATTGTTGCCAGCACTGTTCCCTCTAAGCTGTGCGCGTGTGCGCGCGCACACACCTTGCCGAGCGAGCGCACATACTTTATAAGAGAGCGCACAAAAATTACGGTTCTGATTCTGATAGAAAACACCACAGATGTCTTAAAATTTAAAAGTTGTTGTGTATTTACGGTTTTTACAAGTTCTACAATATTTTCTAGTGCAATCAATGTGGTGTACATACTGTATTCTGACGTGTAGTCAAATTTTAAAGTATATAACTCCGAGTGTCGTTATGTGGCACACAAAAATTTAACTTTCCTTCAAATGTTGCACAGCTGATATTTTATGCGCACACAGCCTACAGAAAATTAGAGGGAACATTGGTTGCCAGGATGCTCAATGCCTTCAAAGAACAAGGCTGTAACATGAGCCTGAAAGTCCATTTCTTGCACTCCCATGTGAACTACTTTCCCGAAAACTTGGGGGCGTACAGTGAAGAACAAGGTGAAAGGTTTCACCAGGACATCAAGGACGCAGAGAGAAGGTACCAAGGAAGATGGAACACCACTATGATGGCTGATTTCTACTGGTTGCTGCTGCGGGAAACCCCAGATGAAAAATACGCCAAGCAGCGCACCAAGAGAAGCATTCGGGGGAAGAAGAAACGGGCCCACCAGGAGATTGATTGACCCAAGAATGACTTTAAAATCTAAACTGTGTTGACAAATATCGTGTTTTTACTAAACTTTGAAATAAAAATTTGCTAGTTATTACCACAGTGTCGGATCTCATTTATTAGCATTTTATTTTCATACCATCGGGTGTTTGTCTTCATGTATTGCAATGGTGCGGTTTGCGTTTTCTATTCTTACATACATACCTGTACAACATTTTTTGCACATTTCTTTGCTTTGCTTTGTGTCTAACCTCGCTCTTATATGCTCAATGTTTGTGCACATGTATGTGGCTGTTTTAAGTGCAGACAATTTTGCTACCATCACAGTGTGTTTTGTTGACATTACTCTATTCTTATGTGCTGCCTTGTTACAATTTTCTTTATTCTTATTTGAATAACTACTAAACAATTAGTATAAAGAATTCATCCAAGAAACTTTTATCTCGATCGCACTCAATCTGAAATGTTCACCTCAAACTGCTAACCCAATGTAGCAAAAAATCTGTACATGATGGAGCAAATTGGTTACCAGATTTGGATTCAGCGCACCAAAAAACGTAAAAATCAATCGAAACATTAGAGGCAGTTTAAAAAAAAAATTTTTTAGTGTACCTGTGTTATTCTCATAAGCACTGGTAACTTCTGCCTGAATACGAGCTTGTAAAACTTCAGTAGGATCAGACATCAAAAGTTATAATGATTAACATTATTCAACTGTCGCTATACTTCTTTCTCATAGTCCGTGGTATTCATAACCACCACCGCACCACCTTTATCCGCACGTTTGATCACAATGTGAGACATATGCGCTAGTTCTTGTAATGCTGCATAGTCGCCAGATGACATGTTCTTCAGTTGATTATGGTATTTCCTCTCTAAGGATGTCAAATCGGCTAATACCAACTGACGAAAGGTATAAAGGAGGGGGTCTAAAGGGCCAGGTGGCATCCAAGAAGATTTCAAATGTACAACTGAAGGATCCAATACCAAAGGAGATTTCGCAAAAAATAACTTCAACTGTATAGAGCGAATAACGCGTTCAACCGCCACCCTGTTTGAAAACCGATCATAGCTAGGGCCATATACAAAAGAAAGGCCCCTAGCCAAGACTGATACCTGCAGTATGTTAACATACCCGTTTAATGTTTAAACCAAGCAACAAGAAAGCTTTTATACCCTTCACAGCAAAACGGGTCTCAGAAAAAACTAGCGGCACTCAACCATGGGCGCTGAGCCCCTTAACGGTGCCAGTTTTCACATCAGTGACCCTTAAGCTTTTTGATGTTTTAATTTTTATTTTTTCTTTGATTTTCTTTTTTTCTTCTTAAACTTTTGTTCTTATGATAATAACAACTGTTAATTAAAGAGGAAATAAACTTAACTTTTGTAAAGTTAGCCAGATAGTGACAGCAAGGCAATTCCAACGCCCTCGATCAGGCACCCCAAGCGTTTCACGAGAGACGTTTCTTCAGGGAACTGTCTATTCAAGGCTTTTTAGATGAATATCACCAGCGTATTGCATGCACATCTTGTACAACTGTTTAAGCAAACTCTTCCGTGCAGACAACGCCGCGCATGCGCATGCGTTGGAATTGCCTTGCTGTCACTATCTGGCTAACTTTACAAAAGTTAAGTTTATTTCCTCTTTAATTAACAGTTGTTATTATCATAAGAACAAAAGTTTAAGAAGAAAAAAAGAAAATCAAAGAAACAATAAAAATTAAAACATCAAAAAGCTTAAGGGTCACTGATGTGAAAACTGGCACCGTTAAGGGGCTCAGCGCCCATGGTTGAGTGCCGCTAGTTTTTTCTGAGACCCGTTTTGCTGTGAAGGGTATAAAAGCTTTCTTGTTGCTTGGTTTAAACATTAAACGGGTATGTTAACATATTGCTGAATGTTTACCGTTTAAGAACATTCGGACTATAATCCAGTGTTGTTTACAACGAAAAAAAGACTGATACCTGAGCTGGAGTTAAGATAACCGCTGATAGATTCACTACTGTCGCTAATCGAGAGGGGTCATCCCATCTTTCTTGCGTCGAGATTGCGTCGTAAGCCCGGGAAAATTTTGTTGCTTATCCTGTTGATTCTTAGAGGAATCTCTTAATGGACCTTCTGAATCTCGAAACCTCACACGATGATCAGAACCACGACTCTCCAAACTGGAATCAGAGGAATAAGAGGAGGAATCCTCACCAGACGTCTTCCATAAAGCATTTGGCTGTCTAGCACGTCGTAAGGTCCAATTATAAATAGGACCTTCTTTCGTACGTCGCTCATCCTTCAGAAATTTTTTAATCTTCACACTTTTCAACTCTGAACGATATTTATCAAGTGTACTGACAATCTCAGTGTAACGACTTTCAAAATCTGGTGCCTCCTTCAAATCTTTCAATTCTTCCTCCAATTCTTTTTTAAGAACAATATTCTTCATATGAGCCGTGTCTATAACCAGCAACATTAAGTCCAAAGAGCATTTCTTTAAAATCTGGTTCCAACGGGTCTAAAGGGCCAGGTGGCATCCAAGAAGATTTCAAATGTACAACTGAAGGATCTCGATGCAAGAAAGATGGGATGACCCCTCTCGATTAGCGACAGTAGTGAATCTATCAGCGGTTATCTTAACTCCAGCTCAGGTATCAGTCTTGGCTAGGGGCCTTTCTTTTGTATATGGCCCTAGCTATGATCGGTTTTCAAACAGGGTGGCGGTTGAACGCGTTATTCGCTCTATACAGTTGAAGTTATTTTTTGCGGAATCTCCTTTGGTATTGGATCCTTCAGTTGTATATTTGAAATCTTCTTGGATGCCACCTGGCCCTTTAGACCCGCTCCTTTATACCTTTCGTCAGTTGGTATTAGCCGATTTGACATCTTTAGAGAGGAAATACCATAATCAACCGAAGAACTTGTCATCTGGCGACTATGCAGCATTACAAGAACTAGCGCATATGTCTCACATTGTGATCAAACGTGCGGATAAAGGTAGTGCGGTGGTGTTTATGAATACCACGGACTATGAGAAAGAAGTATGGCGACAGTTGAATAATGTTAACCATTATAAACTTTTGATGTCTGATCCTACTGAGGTTTTACAAGCTCGTATTCAGGCGGAAGTTACCTGTGCTTATGAGAATAATTATTTGACGAATAAAGAAAAATTATATCTCCTTTCACAGTATCCTAAGATACCGGTATTTTATATTCTGCCGAAGATTCATAAGAGTATGGTATCTCCTCCGGGACGTTCTATTTTATCAAGTAACCATTCCATACTAGAACGGGTAGGAGTGTTTTTGGATTCCTTTTTGAAGGATGAAGTTCCTAAAATCCGCTCTTATGTGAGAGATACAACCCATTTTCTGCAACTTCTTGAAGATGAGTGTCGAATGGAAGAAGTGTTTTTTATGGCAAGTTTGGATGTGGCAGCTTTGTACACCTCTATCCCTCAAGATGAAGCTTTGCTGGTCTTACGACAAGTCTGGGATTCTCAGGAGCAGCCAGTTCGGGTGCCCACTTCTTTATTGATGACTCTTGCAGATTTAGCGTTGAAAGAGAAATATTTTCTATATGGGAACACTTTTCTTCAGCAGATATCTGGAACTTCAATGGGTGCTACTTTTGCGCCCTCTTTGGCCAATTTTTTTATGAGCGATTATGAAGAACATTTTGTTTACCCATCACAGTATGCTCAATTTATTATACGCTGGTATAGGTATATTGACGACATTTTTCTTTTATGGAGAGGGACTAAGGTTTCATTGGAAGAATTTTTTGCTTATTTGAATGAGTGTCATCCTTCTATTAAATTTGATATTGACATTCAAGAGAGCGAAATACATTTCTTGGATGTGAAGATTTTTAAACAACGAGATTGTTTTGTTACTACTCTCTATTCAAAACCGACGGACAGGAATACTTTGTTGCATTTTTCCAGTTTCCATCCTCCACATTTGAAGCGGAGCCTTCCCTATTCGCAATTGTTGCGATGTCGTCGTATTTGTTCAACTAATGAAGAGTTTAAATATCAGGCTAAGCGTATGATGGGTAAATTTTTGGATCGGGGATATCCTCCTGCAGTTTTACATCAGGCTTATAGAAGAGCAAAATGTAATCATCGTGAGTGGCTGCTTTGTCCAGTTAGAAAGGTACCTCTTGAAGATTCGTCACCTACTGTTACTTGTGTCTTACCTTTTTCGAGTTTGTCCTCTCGGATAGGAGCTTATGATACGGAAGCATTGGCACTTTATTAACCGGCATCCTCAGCTTTCTACATGTAAGTTGCGGATGGCATATAGCCGTGGACGCAATCTTCGAGATCGACTGTGTCCTGCCGTGGTAAGGCGTGATGCAGTACCTTCTACATCTACATTTGGCCATTTTGCATGTCAAAATTGCTCATATTGTGGTATTATGAGCACGTCTATTTGTGAAAAGTATCAACGGCAGGTGAAACAATTGGCTATTACCACATGTACTACAGACTATGTAATCTATGCTATATGGTGTGAATGCCAGTTGCTCTATGTGGGGAAAACTACGAGAGCTTTGAGGACGAGATTGGCAGAGCATAAATATACTTTGAAGAAGGTACGGTTAGATACCCCATTGGTTCAACACTGTGTGGATCATTGTCATCAGTTTCAAGATCTTTGTTGTACTGTTTTGAAAGTTGTGCCATTTAATCCTCGGCGAGGGGATCGCAAGAAACTGCTTTTACAGAAAGAACAACGCTGGATTTTCAGATTAGATACGTTGCATCCCGGTGGTCTAAATGATCGCCTTGAATGGGCTTTTTTTTTGATTTTTTGTTGTATTTAGTGCTGGTGGCGCTTTGCGTCTGGTATTTGGTTTAGGGTGAATTACTGTGCAGTTCAATAGGGTTTTTAGAATGGAGAGTGAAGGGGAGTGTTGCTTTTAGGTGATGTCATGTTTTGGTTGATTTTGATTGATGCAGATTGCTTTGAAGTTTGTTTCCCGCGTTGGAGGCGGCGTTAGTGCTGGCCCTTGATTACTACGCGTCTGTTTGGGAGGCAAAGAACCCAGTCGGCTGCAAGATTCAAGTTAAAAGATAAGTTTTTTGTATACTATGATGGTGCTATTTATTATCTTATTACAGCTTTTGTAATTATTTATTTTTGCAGGTTTTTTACCTAAGTTGCCAGGGCTGCGTTCAGCCGTATCTGTACCTTGTGTACAAATTGCTATAGACGCTTTTTAAATTTTAGTAGTATGAATGAGAGAGAGGGATGTGTTAGAGAGTGAATGGTGAGTTAGTATATTTCTTTAAATAGATTTAGATACGATTTTTCCCATTGGTTAGTTGGTGGTTACTATAGTATGGTATTAATGAATAAAGTTAGGGATTTGGAGGAGGCTTGACCGGTGATGTGAGCGTCTATCAACACCCTATGGTGAATTTCGCCACATGAGGGGTTGTGCCATCTGAGGTCATTATGCCTGGTATTGATAATTGCAGTTATTTTGTGAATTGAAGTTGTTTAGCCTTTTATATGTATAATTGAGAGCGTTGGTTCCTTTTTGGGGTCATACGCAAAAGTAACCCATTTGGAGAAAATGCCCATTCTCATGCGTACCTGCATTTCCTAGTTTGATTTAACACACTCATCCAGCATGAGGGGCAAGACATATGTCAATTTTCGATCAGACTTAGATGTGCCCACTCTGTTCTTGAAAACTGACATAGCAGTGCAGACATTTGCACTTGGATGTCACGGCACCACGTAATTGCTTTCCTGAAACGTGTCTTAATATGAAATGGAATTTTTTTTAAGGACCATCAAGTCAAAGCTGGCTCCTGGTGACCCAGAAGCCCTAAGTTTTCTTGACAAGGTATGACAGGAAGTAGATTGCCAGGCCTTTTCTTCCAATGGAAAATGGTGACATACACATGTAAACTTTTTAAAATCTGCCAAGGCTACTCCCTAACCCTACCACCCAAATGCTCCCTTGCAATTTCTATATAGTAAAGATATCCAGATATAAATGTAGTCCTTTCTAAAATTGCCATTGACACTTTAAATGCTGGCTTTTACTTTGAAGTTTTAATTTCTTTTTATTTACACCATGCCTTTCCAATGGTAGTTCAAGGCAAGTTGTAATCAGGTAGGGTTGGTGTGTCCCTGTCAGGATTATAATTTAAATTTGTACCTGACCAAGGCTACAAGTACTGTCAGTGGGATTTGAATGTTGGTCTATCTGGGACCTAGACTACTGCTCTACCCACTAGGCTACTTGGCTGCTTATCCCTCCCCCCTGCCCCCTCCCCCCCCCCCCCCCATCACACCTTGCAGAATACCTGTATTTTGAGCAGCTAAATATAGCTGTTTTGCGTGAAAAAATTGGCACCCCAGTGGATCGTCTGTTCAAAAATTGCCTTCCAGTGCATTTTATTTCTAGGCTTAGAAACAAACATGAATAACAATGGCAGTGTACCCTGAAATTCAAAACACAGGCAGACCCAATCTGGTTTTGTTTTTGCTAATAAAAAGGCTTAAAGTCTGGAAAGATCTTGGGGCTTGTTAAACATTTGAAAAGAAAAAGGAAAGAAATGTATATGGCAATCAGATGTCTTTCCAGTTAATCATATACACTCGCACACAACGGAACTGCTCACTGCAGTGAGGCAGATCCAGATTTAGGAGTAAACTTTGGTCTCTCTGCTCTCTAGTGAATCTCAATCATGTCACAGAGACAATGAGCTCTGTTTTAAGAGGATCCACCCATGCTTTCACTGTTTTCAATACAGAGTTAGTGTGCTTTGGCTCAGAACTGAGAGGTCAGCAGTTGCATGCGCTTCTTCTAGCTAGACCAAAGAACAGCTGTGAAGTCAGTTATGCTATATCTGTCCTTCAGCCTCCTAGGAAGTGACAGAATAACTCAGAGCATCTGAACGGGCAGAGGAAGACATTAAAATGGAGAACTGCTTGTTTATCAATTCATGGTAGAGTATGCCATTCTCTGTGCTTAGGGGTATGTTTACTAAAATGTGAAGGCTTTTGCAGCTAATGCCAGGCAACAGCTGCAAAAAGCCGGTGTTAGCTACAAAAGTGCCACGGTATGTGCAGGGGCCATTCCCAGCATTTCCCCTGCAGATCCTGGGATCGTGGGCGGCCAGCTCACGGATGCAACTAAAGTCACCCATTGAGGTAGCGATAGCTGCATCCACGAAGCCTGCAGAAAGAGATTCTACCATGCGGTGTGAATGCCCGCGGTAGCTGCTCGAAACTGCAGTGCCCACTCTCTGCCCACATCCCACCCATTTGAGCTAGCCACTGCGAGAAATGCAGTTACCTCCGAAAATGGCCGTCAGTAACTGCATTTCTCCCACGTCAGCTGTCTTCACAGCGTGCCAGTCCCACATTAGTGCTGCGAAAACAGCTAACATGCTTTAGAAAACATACCCCTTAGTCGCATTAAACCACTACCCAAAAAGGAGGCAGCAGACAGGCAATATATTCATTTCTGTAATTTTCTAGTCATACATCTTCAAGTAATTTGGTTAGGTGATGCAAGATGGGGAGAGGAGTATATGTTTTAATGTGAGTCGGCAATTTGGTATAATGATGAGCGCCCAGAGCTTGTTTAAATTGCCCTGTTACTTAGTCTTCGCCGTCTTGGCCACTTTACTCTTTAAGGCAAAGAATTTCCTAATGCAAGATTACTCACATGCAGTAATCTTATATAAAAACAAATACAAGGCACCAATACTTAGAGCACTATGTGACCAGCGGCAGCATATGGAATTTTAACAACATAGAAATAGAGCTTGTTCTACGGTTAACAGAAAACACTGTGATACTGATCCTGGTAAACAGTAGAGGTGCCATCTATGTAACTTATTCTTCATGAAACAAATAATTTGATTCTTTCTAAAAAAAACAGTTTCCACATTTTTTTCTCAAATACAATTAAAAAGAGACATAATTCCTAGTGCCTGCATAACCAGCTGCCCAGATTATCCTTGTTACAGAATGTTTGAAAATGTTGTGGTCAATAAAATTTGATAAAACGAGTGATCCCATTTAAATAGTGAATTATATAGTCTTCATGCTTCCATTAAGTCCCTAAATCTTTCATTGTTCACTCGAATATTTCACAAGTAGATCTCTTGATTGTTTCCAGCTAATTGCCTTTTACTGTACTTTCCCATGATTTTATAGCAGAAACAGACACTGCATTTTAGCCAAACATGAAACATTTGAAGACCTAAATTTAACAACTAAGATGCAAGGTAATTAGGCTCCACCCACCTCCATTTCTCTTGCATAATCACCTTCTCCTGCCCACCTCTCCAGCATTATTACCTTCCCTTTCTTCTCTCCCTGAATCACCTCTGGCAAGCAGGAAGTATTGCAGGAGCATCACTTCCTTTCTGCCGCTGCTACTGTCTCTTCCTGTCATGGCTGCTACAGGAATGGACTTAGGCATAGGCAACACAGGCAACTGCCTCGGGCGCCACATTTTGAAGGCACCTATCCAAGCCAAAGATGAGCCTATTCTCACTTATTTTAGGGTCATGTGCGTGTGCTGCTTCAAAAAGGCATCACTTCCTTCCTCTGCTTCTGTTCTGACTCTTCAATCTTTGGGATTTCTGGCACCCCTCCTTTCCTGCCTCCTGCTCTCTGTAATCTGCTAGTTTTGCCTACAGACATCTAAATCGTGAATCTAGCTTTGGGCTTTTGTTTGCCTGTAAAGTCAGAACCACAAAGGGTTCCATAGTCTCAGAGACTCACCAGCCCCACAAGTTCTGATTGTAGACGAAGCAGGAACTGACAGAGAGGGAAGCAGCAAGAAGTGTGGCTTATCATCTCCTCCTGCTGGCCAGAAGATATAGTGCAGGGAACATGGAGAAGAGACATTTCTGATGGGCAGCAGCAGCAGTGTATTCTTATTGCATCAGCTCCCCCTCGTCAATCTTGCTTTCTCATTCACCTTTCTGCAGCAGGTTTTACTGCGTCCTTAAACTCTGGATCTCTAAGTGATTGCCTAGTTCATCTACTGCTTAGATCATTACCAGATTAAATATTCAGTACCCACAATTATTTAAAACAATATTCTTAGTCATTAACTAAATGGGCTGAGAACCAGGGAAGCAAAGGTTCAAATTCTATTGCTTCTTTTTGTTGTCTTGGCCAAGTTGCTTAACCCTTCAATGCCTCAGGTACAAACTTAGGGCCCAGAGGCAATATCTGGTCACCAGCATTAAATATCCAGGTTGTTCAGATCACAGAGGAGCTAAACAGGCAGTGATGATATTCAAGCACCACCGGGTTAGTTTCTGCGGTGAAAGTTAGGCCGCCCTTTAAGCTTCTTAGCTTTTGCCACGTAGGGATAACTGGCCAGCGGCTGAATATCACCACTGCCCGGATATCCCCAGGTGCCACCTTTGCGGCTAACATTGGGGCATTCAGCGATGGCACCCACAGATATTCAGTGGTATTAACCATGTTAGTGCGGTTAAATATCCTAGTCAGCATGATTAACGTGGTTGGCAGGTCTGCTAATCATGTTAATTGCTTTGAATATCCCACTCTTTGATTGTAAACCTTGTGGGGACAGGGAAATACCTACTCTACCACCTTGAACTTCTGAGAAAGGTGAGCTAAATGCAAAATCCAAATTTATTGTGTGGTTGTGTATTGAAATAAAAATGAACAGCTTCTCACCACCTGAGATTATTTGCTTGATGATGGTTTATTTATTTGAATTTCACAATGTCTGGCAATGGAGCTCAAACCTCATTGAGATTTCTAATGCCCCTAGGCAAATGGTGGTCTCTCCCATTGTCTTAGGTACCAGTTTAGAATGTAAGTTATATTAAGATTGGAGGATTATCCCACTGATTAGTGCAGTAGGCTGAGAATCAGGGAAGCAAGACCTCAAATGCCACTAGCAAGCCTTGTGACCTAGGGCAAGTCACGTAACCCTTCATTGTCTCAAGTACAACTTAGATTGTAAACCCTCTGGGGACAGGGAAATACCTGATTGTAACTTGCCTTGATCTACAAATAAAAATGCATGAAAAAAATCTAGATTTACATGCTCAAACATTATGCCCCAGATGAGCTACAGTACTCACAGAGTACTGTATAATTATGAAGTAATGTATTTAAAAAATGAACACAAAACAATAAAAACAAACAAAAGCAATCAAAATCACTGACATCAAGTCAACACAAAGATAAAAAAAAACCAAAATCACACTTCTGTCTATACCAAACACACCTGCTAAAATAACTAACTCTCTGTCTCTGACCCTCACCATCTCTTTTCAACTCTCAACTTTCTTCTCAAGGTTCTTCTGCCTCCATCCCCTCCTTCCCTTTCTGACCAAATCCTAGTCGACTATTTCCATGGCAAAGTCCACAACATTACACTCCAATTCCCCATAAGATCAGCTTCATCCCTTCTTCCCCCTCTTCAATACCTACTCTTTCCCTCAATCTCTGCTACCTTCTCGTCCTTGTCTAAGATCTCCGAAGGTGATTACACTCATCTTCTTTCCTCTTCTAAACATACTACCTGCTCCTCTGATCCTATCCCCTACCATCTTCTTAACTCTATCTCCTCCTCTGTCATCCCTTCCATCTCTCATATTCTCATCTTATCTCTCTCCACTGCAATTGTCTCAGCAGCCTTCAAGCATGCTGTGGTCACACCTCTCCTCACGAAACCTTCACTTAACCCCACTTGTCCTTCTAATTATCAACCCACCCCCCTTCTTCCCTTCATTTCCAAACTTCTTCAACAAACAGTTCTCTGCCATTGCCTTGAATCTCTCTCTTTTCAAGCCCTCCTAGTTCCTCTACTATCTGGCTTTCATCCCTTACATGCTACTGAGACAGCTCTTGCCAAGGTCTCCAGTGACTTGTTTCTGGCTAAATCCAAGGGCCTTTACTCAATCCTCATTCTTCTTGACCTTTCTGCTGCTTTTGATACTGTTGACCATCACCTTCTCCTCGACACATTGTCCTCATTCTGTACTGTCCTGGATCTCTTATCTCTCCCATCGCTCTTTCAATGCTTGTTCTGGTGGTTCCTCCTCTACTTCTATCCCATTCTCAGTTGATGTACTCCAAAGGTCTGTTCTGAGCCCTCTCCTTTTCTCTCTCTATACCCAGAGTCTTGCTGCTCTTATCTCCTCCCATGGCTTTCAATACCATTTTTATGCTGATGACTCTCAAATCTCTCTCTCTACACCTGATATTTCTACAACATTCCAGGCCTAAATCTCTGCCGGCCTATCTGACATTGCCACATGGATGTCTCACCACCAGGGTTGGCCTGTCCACTAGGGAGGCTAGGCAGCTGCCTATTACAGCAGACCTCTGTGGGTGGCAGGCCATCTGCCACCCCCCCAAACGCTGAGCCACACCACTCCCCCCACTGCTGATGATTCCAGAAGCGGGATCAGGGGAGTGGCTAAGCTCAGTGGCTGCAACCACGACAGGCCATATGCTTCAGCACACATGGGCTGCCGCTTCTAACCCCCCGAAGTTGTGTTATAAGAGGGGTCAGAAGTTGCAGGCTAGGTGTTCCAAAGCCGAGCCGTTGTCCCCACCCCCTCTGCCGGAATCAGTGACAGCGGGGGGCAGTAGTGCAGCTCAGAACGGGGGGGGGAGGGCAGCACAACTCAGCACGGGGGGGGGGGGAGGGCGGTGTGGCTCATTGCAGGGGGGCGGCACAGCTCAGACTCCTGCTTAGGGCAGCCGAAACCCTTGGGCCAGCCCTGCTCACTGCTGTTTGAAACTTAACATGGCCAAAACCGAACTTTTTATTTTCCCCCCTAAGCTCTCCTCCCCACCCTTCCTCCTTTCCCTCTCTGTAGATAACAATCTTCTACTTCATGTTTCCTCAGCCCTCAACCTTGGGATCATCTTTGACTCCTCCTTATTCTTCTCCACACACATCTAACTGATTGCTAAAACCTGTCATTTCTTTCTTTTTAATATTAGTAAAATTCATCCCTTCCTTTCTCAACACACTACTAAAACACTTAAACACTCTTTAGTCACCTCCCGTCTAGACAGGGCTGGCCCGTCCATTGAGCAAGAATGTTGTTTGTACAGGGCCCCGCGTTTCAGGGGGCCCCGCGCAAACAACATTCTGCATTAAAAGCCCAGGTAAATTTAAAAAAAAAAAAACTGGCTGCTGCTGCTGCCACTGCCACCGTGGCAGCGGCAGAATCAATTGTCCCGCGCCTGCCCGACAGAGCCCTCCCTGAATCACTCCCCTCGGCGCTGGCTTTCAGAGCCACAAAGGGAGAGTTTCCCTTTCTCGAGAATCTGTTAAGCCTGCCGGGGCTGATGGGAAACAGGAAATGCCTGTTTCCCATCAGCGCCAGCGGGCTTAACAGAGCCGCAAGAGAGAAACTCTCCCTTTGCGGCTCTGAAAGTCGGCACCGAGGGGATTGATTTAGGGAGGGCTCTGTCGGGCAGGCATGGGACACTTGATTCAAGTGAAAGGAGGAAGGGTGGGGAGGAGGGCAGGCGCTGATTCAGGGAGGGCTCTGTCTGGCAGGGGGGGGCTATGGGACACTTGATTCTGCTGCTGCCATGGCGGCAGCAGCAGCAGCAGGAGCCAGTTAATTTTTTTTTTAATTTTCCCTGGGCTGATGGAGGGAGTGGGGTTAGGACGGGTAATGGGCTATGGGGGGGCTAGGACTGGAAATGGGCTGATGGGGAGGGTTAGGACTGAAGGTGGGCTGATGGGAGGGCTGGGGGGATTAGGACTGTAAATGGGCTGATGGGGGGTTAGGCTGGTAATGGGCTATGGGGGGGCTAGGACTGTAAATGGGCTATGGGGGGGCTAGGACTGGAAATGGGCTGATGAGGGAGTTAGGGCTGGTAATGGGCTATGGGGGGTTAGGACTGGTAATGGGCTATGGGGGGCTCAGACTGGAAATGGGGGGTTAGGACTGGATGTGGGCTGATGGGGTTTAGGACTGATAATGGGCTATGGGGGGGCTAAGACTGAAAATGGGGTGATGGGGGTTAGGACTAGAAGTCGGCTAATGGGGGCTTAGGACTGGTAATGGGCTATGGGGGACTAGGACTGGTAATGGGCTGGGGGGGTTGCTAGGACGGGAAATGGGCTGAGTGGAAGGGGGGCTTGAACTGCAAATAGCTGATGGGGACGGGGGCTTGGAATGGAAATGAGCTGTCAGGGGAGGGAACTAGGACTGGAAATGGGCTGAGTTGGGGGAGCTAGGACAGGAAATGGGCTGATGGAGGGGCTAGGATAGGACTGGAAATGGGTTGATGCGGGGACTAGAAGGGAGTGGATGCTGAGTGGGGCTGGAACTAGAAGGGAGCTGATGTTGGGGGAGGATTAGAATGAGATGGAGCTGGGAGAGTGAAATGGAGAGGGGAAATATATTTTGTGTGGGAGGGAAGAAAAATCGACAATTGGCCGGGTATTGGGAGAGTAAGTGGGGATTGAGGATGGAGGGGTAAAATTTAAGTGGATGAAATAGGAATGAGGAAAGAGCAAAAGGAGAACGATTAGTATGTTAAAGCAGATGTAGAGAGAGAATGGAAAAAAACTAGAAGCGAGAAGAAAGGACAAATGGACAGCAGACGATGGAGAGTTAGCAGAAGACACGAAGAAACCAGAAGAAAGTGGCTGGAGCAATTGCAAATGAAAATAAATGCACAAAAGGTAGAAAAATATCTCTTTATTTTGAATTTATTAACTGGAATATGTCAGCTCTGGGAAATGTGCATCATTAACGGCTGTGCTTTGTTTAATACAAGAGGAAATTTATTTATAGTTTATTTCTACAGTGTTGTTGTACATTCCAAGTTTGGCTTTTGGGGTTCCCAGTTTAATTATTGTCCTTCCTGTTTCTAAATTGTGATTCCTTGTTTGGTGATGGTCTATGTTCTGCATGTGTAACTGAGCTGAGGTATTCTGTTTATATAATTCCTATTTGACAGTGTCACTTGTTCTTTCCCCAGTAATTCATGTATTGTTATTCTCTGAAATGTATTGGTTTAATATTTGCAGTATGGTGCTTTGTGAGTCCTGGTAGTGCCGTTAGGATATGGCGGGTTTGCTATTGGTTCTACCCTACTGTAAATGGGCAGTGTTTCTAGTAGTTCCTAATGTTCCTTGCAGCTGGCACTGGATTATAGTAATGTAGAAATCTTTTAATCTTTCTTTATTCATACACTCATTAAGAGGCATGTTTACTAAAAGTTAGTGTATGGTAATGTTATGCAAATATTTATGCAAATGAGGCCGCTTATGCAAATGAGGCCCTGCACCGTGTCTCTGCACATGGCCCCGCACCCCCCTTGGGCCGCCCCTGCTTCTAGATTATTGCTAGTCTCCTCGTTGCTAGTCTCTCTCTCTGTCACCTCTCTCCCCTTCAATCTATTCAAAACTCTGCTGCATGACTCATTTTACTCATCTAACCCCTCTTCTCAAGTCACTTCACTGGCTCCCCTTCCATTTCCGTATCCAGTTCAAACTTCTCCTTCTGACATATAAATGCAGTCACTCTACTGCCTCTCACTACCTTTCCTTTCTCCTCTCTCCCTGTGAACTCAGCTCTTCTACTGGCTTGCTTCTCACTTTGCCCCTTTCTTCCACTGCTAACTCTAGACTTTGATCCTTTCACCTTGCCGTTCCTTATGCCTGGAACAAACTACCTGAGTCTGTATGTCAGGCTTCATCTCTGCCCCTTTTCAAATCCATGCTGAAGGCTCGCCTCTTTGAGCCTACTTTTGGTTCCTAATCCCTTGTTATCCTTTGTGTCTCCTTACCTTTACCTATTTGTATTCTTTCTCAGCTATTGTAGTGTCTGTCTTGATTAAACTGTAAGCTCTGATGAGCAGGGGCCATCTTTTACATATATCTGTGCATCATTGCGTACGCCTTGTAGCACTATATGAATGATTAATAGTAGTAGCAGTAGTAAAATAGAGCAAAAAGAAAAACAACAAAATCATATTTATTGTTTTGCAATCCTCCTTAAAGGTACATATTCAAAGCAAGATCAGTTTTTTGCAGTGTTTTATTCCTAGCAAAACACATTCCAGTCCTCAAATGCAGGGCTCTTTCATTAATATATCAAGACCAGGGACTATTTTAGCAGGCAATGAAAAAGATGCTGGTACTCAGTACCACCGAATACCTTCTCAAAAAAGATTGTTTTTCGGTATGAACCAAACTATTTCAAACCACACTGTGCGGTGATGACATTGAATGCTAACCACATAAGTACTTTTATTTTAAAAATTCTTGCTGGCACAAGTATAAATTTTGGCTGATCAGCTTGATATTTGGCCAAAATTTACCTAAGATGAAGAAAGGCCAGAGGTGTTCTCAGGAAAGCTCCAAAACTTACCAGGATAATGGAATTATTCAGCTGCTATCCAGATAGCGTCATATGTTTGGAAGGAGAGACCATACAAATAGCAGTTCACTTAGGGAGGGTATTCGGCGGCGGCAGCTAGCACTTCTAAAGCGCCTAGCTGATGCCGCTGAATTCTAACCCCGGATATTCAATGCTGGGACCATATCCAGCCACCAGCATTAAATATCCTGGTCATCGCAGAAGCCGGAAGCTAACTGGGCAGCTGCCCGGTTAGTTTCCATGGGTAAAGTTAAGCTAGCCTTTGCCACGCCTGGCCTTACCTGCTTGTCACTAACCCGGCAGCAACTCAATATCACCACTTCTCAGTTAGCAACAGGTGCTGCGTCCGCTCTGCCCCAGAACACCACAACACACCCTGATGTTAACCCCCTAGCATCGGCGGAAGTAGCAGCGGCATCCGTGGATATCCAGGGGCACTAACAGTGTTAGTTCCACTGAATAGTCCCTCCCCCTCCCTTAGTTCATTTTTTTCATGAATTTTTCAGGATGTTCAGGTGGGGGGGTTTTAACTAGTTAAGAACATAAGAACATAAGATATGCCAAACTGGGTCAGACCAAGGTCCATCAAGCCCAGTATTCTGTTTCCAACAGTTGCCAATCTAGGTCATACGTACCTAGCAGTTTCCCCAAGGGACACAGGTTCCACAATGCTTGTATTGGTTCAAGCATTGATATCCTGGGTCCCTTCTTAATAATGGTTTATGGACCTTTCCTCCAGGAACTTGTCCAAATCTTTTTAAACCCAGCTACACTAACAGCCTTTACTACATCCTCCGGTAACAAATTCCAGAGTTTGATTACACGTTGAGTGAAAAAATATTTTCTTTTATTAGTCTTAAATAGTTTACCCTGTAGCTTCATTGCATGTCCCCTAGTCTTTCTATATTCTGATAAGGTAAACAATCGATCTATGTTTACCCGTTCCACTCCGTTCATTAATTTATAGACTTCTATCATATCTCCCCTCAGCCGTCTCTTTTCCAGGTTGAAGAGCCCTAACCTTTGTAGCCTTTCTTCATAGGAGTAGCCTTCCATCCCCTTTACCATTTTGGTGGCTCTTCTCTGAACCTTTTCTAAAATCGCTATATCCTTTTTAAGATACGGCGACAAGAATTGCACACAATATTCAAGGTGCGGTCTCACCATGGAACGATATAGAGGCATTATAATATCTTTTGTTTTATTTTCAATTCCTTTCCTTATCATACCTAGCATTCCATTTGCTCTCTTGGCCGCCGCTGCACACTGGGCCAAGGGTTTTAACATGGTATCCACAATGACACCTAAATCTTTTTCCTGGGTGGTGGCTCCTAATGTGGAACCTTGCATCGTGTAACCATAGTTTGGGTTGTTCTTCCCTAGGTGCATAAACTTGCACTTGTCCACATTAAATTTAATCTGCCATTTTGATGCCCAGTCTTCCAATTTATCAAGATCCTCTTGCAATTTTCCACAATCCTCTTGGGTTTTAACAACTTTAAAAAGTTTTGTGTCATCTGCAAATTTGATAACCTCACTCGTTATTCCACTTTCCAGGTCATTTATGAATATGTCAAAAAGCAGCGGACCCAGCACAGATCCCTGGGGTACACCACTATTCACCTTTCTCCATTGGGAAAATTGGCCATTTAGCCCTACCCTCTGCTTTCTATCTTATTTATTTATTTATTTATTTAACACTCATTTTTATACCGCATCTTCCAGAGATCAGTTGCGGTGTACAAATAACAACAATTAACAAATCGAAGTTTGTTTTACATAGAACATCTTAAAAATACATAGAACATCTTGAAGTATCATAAATTAAACAAACTTAAATCTAGGAAAATTAAAACAGTGATTTTAAACTGGAACTGTGTTTAAAACAATTAACTAACAGAATGTGGTGTCTACGTACATAATATAGTACATAACAGATACAACTATATACATGAGGGAGGTATTAAGGCATAAGAGATTGGATAGTCTTTTCGTTTACGCTAAGTGTGTGGTCTATTTAGGTGGGAGGGTTGTGCTTTATGTGGTCAGTTACTTGTTTAGCCTTTATCTAAGTTGAGTGCTAGGTTTTCCATGGTGTTATAGTGTTTGGTGAATAGATAAGTTTTTAATTTTTTGCGGAATTCCATGATCTCTGTTAGAGATCGTAGATCCTCTGGTAGGGAGTTCCAGATAGTGGGAGCTATATGAGAGAAGGCTCTATTATTGGTTAATTTATGTGCTTTTATGAAGTCCTTCGGAATCTTTAGTTTATTTAATTGTTCTTTTCTGTGGGTAGGCTTAGGTGTTTCTTTGCATATTAGATTACATAGTGTAGTCGGAGCCATGTCGTTTAATGCTTTGAATGAGGTAATTAAAGTTTTGTATGTTATCCTACTCTGTATTGGTAACCAATGAAGGTATGCTAGTATTGGTGTTATGTGTTGGAGTGAGTTTATTTTTAGTATAATTCTTGCCGTTGCATTTTGGGCTAGTTGAATTCTTTTAATGTTCTGTTTTGAAATGCCCATAAGTATTAGGTTGGCAAAATCAAAATGAGGGGTTATGATAGCTTGTGTTATATTGATGAAATCTTGTACAAATACTAGCGGGCGTAGTTGTTTGAGAATTTTAAGTTTAAAATAGATTTTCTTTATGGTGTTTCTAATGTGGGTTTCCATTGTAAGGTGTGTATCTATTATAACACCTAGATATCTTATTTCATTTTTTATTTTAATTTCTTGATCTTGTAGTGTTATATGGGTTGGGGGGATAAATGATTGATTTTTTGTTACTATTAGGACTTCGGTTTTAGCATGGTTTATGTGGAGGTTTTGAGTTTTTAGCCAAATTGTGATTTCGTTATAACAGTCTGAGAGGAGTTGTAACGGTAGGTTGGGGATGGTAAATGGAATGTACATCATAATATCTTCTGCATAGAGGTGATATTGTACTCCAAATTTTTTAAAGATATTGCAGACCGGTTTTATGTAAATGTTAAAAAGTAGGGCTGATAGTGCAGATCCTTGTGGTAAACCTATTTCTTGATTATATGTAGTTGAAGTTTGATTACCTATTCGTACATTTTGTGTTCTGTTGTTTAAATATGAGGTGAACCATTTATGTACTGTAGAGTTTATTCCTATCTGTTTTAAGTTGCTGAGCATTATTGAGTGATGTACACTATCAAAGGCCGCTGATATGTCAATGAAGAGAAGGATGAATGCTTGTTTATGATTGTCGATTCCTCTTAGGAGAGTATCAATTAATACAGTAAGTAGTGTTTCTACTCCGTGGCGGGGCCGAAATCCATATTGTTGCTCGTCAAGTGGGTAAGATGTGTCTATGTATTCCTGTATTCCAGTTCCTGATCCACAATAGTACACTGCCTCCTATCCCATGACTCTAGTTTTGCCAAAAGTCTCATATGAGGGACCTTGTCAAAGGCTTTCTGAAAGTCCCAATACACAATATCAACCGACTCACCTTTGTCCACCTGATTATTCACTCCTTCAAAAAAACATAACAGATTAGTAAGACAAGATCTTCCTTGTCTAAAGCCATGTTGGCTGTCTCCCATTAGGTCATGACTATCTACATGCTGAGTAATTTTATTCTTTATGATGGTTTCTACCATTTCCTCGGTACTGATGTTAGGCTCACCGGTCTGTAGTTTCCCGGATCACCCCTGGAACCATTTTTAAAAATTGGTGTTACATTGGCGATCCTCCAATCTTCAGGTATTAGAGATGATTTTAATGATAGTTCACAGATTACTAATAGCAGGTCTGCAATCTCGTATTTCAGTTCTTTCAACACCCTTGGATGTATACCATCCGGCCCAGGTGATTTGCTACTCTTCAGCTTATCTAATAGTTGTAATACATCTTCCCGATGTATCGATATTTCCTTCAATTCTTCCGCACCTTTAAATACCACTTCAGTCATGGGTAACATCCCTACATCTTCCTCAGTAAAGACTGAAACAAAGAATTCATTCAGTCGCTCCGCTATCGCCTTGTCACCTCTTAGTGCTCCTTTAACCCCTTTATCATCTAATGGACCACTGACTCTCTCACAGGTTTTTTGCTACGAATGTACTTGAAAAGGTATTTACTCCGCGTTTTTGCTTCTGCAGCAAGCTTCTTCTCAAATTCTCCCTTTGCCTGCCTTATCAATGCCTTGCATTTGACTTGCCAGTGCTTGTGTTGTTTCCAGGTTTCGTCGTTTGGCTCTTTTTTCCATTTCCTGAAAGATGCTTTTTTGGCGACAACAGCCTCATTGACCTCACCTTTAAACCATGCTGGCAGATTTATGGACTTCCTTCCACTTTTCTTAAAGCGTGGAATACAGCTGGTCTGGGCTTCCAAGATAGTATTTTTCAACAACAGCCAAGCCTGATGTACGTCTTTAACCTTTGCAACTGCTCCTTTTAGTTTTTTTCTTAACTGTTTTCCTCATTTTATCATAGTCTCCCTTTCGAAAGTTAAAAGGTAGTACTGTGGATTTCCTTACTATCCCTCCTCCACTAATTAAATCAAAGGCGATCATGCTATGATCACTATTGCCAAGTGGCCCCAACAACCTTATCTCTTGCACTAGATCTGGTGTTCCACTAAGGATTAGGTCTAATATGGCTTCCCCTCCGGTCAGTTCATGAACCAGCTGCTCCAAGAAGCAGTCATTTATTTCATCTAGGAACTTTATCTCCCTAGCATGTCCTGACGTGACACTGACCCAGTCGATACCGGGGTAGTTGAAATCACCCATTATTATTACTGTGCTGTAACATTTGTTAGCTTCCTTGATTTCTTTGAGCATTTCATCATCCATTTGGTCATTCTGGCCAGGCGCTCGATAGTACACCGCCACTGCCATTGCCTTCCCCCTTTTACATGGAATTTCAATCCATATAGATTCTACAGCAGATTTTGTTTCCTGCAAAACTTTAATCCTTTCTGACTCAATGCCCTCTCTAACATAGAGAGCAACCCCTCCACCAATTTGATCAGCTCTATCATTACGATATAGTTTGTACCCAGGTATCACAGTGTCCCACTGGTTGTCGTCCTTCCACCATGTCTCTGATATTCCAATCATATCTAACCTTTCATTTAGTGCTATATATTCTAACTCTCCCATCTTATTTTTTAGACTTCTAGCATTTGCATACAAGTATTTTAGAGAATGTATTTTATTCATATTAATTTGACTGTTGTTAGACATGGGTAATTTGGGATCTTTAAGCTCTGTCTGCTCCATACTTGAGGGCATTTGGGCCACTTTACGCTTTTGTGGAACCTCTCTGCTTTTGGTAGTATCCTTCAAAGATACATTCTTCCGAACCATCCGCTCTTGGGCGACTGTCGGCTTTCCCCTAATATCTAGTTTAAAAGCGGCTCTATCTCCTTTTTAAAGGTTAATGCCAGCAGCCTGGTTCCATCCCGGTTAAGGTGAAGCCCATCCCTTCGGAAGAGCCCCTCCTTTCCCCAGAATGTTCCCCACTTCCTAACAAATCCAAAACCCTCATCTCTGCACCATTGTCTCATCCACGCATTGAGACTCCGGAGCCCTGCCTGCCTTTTGGGTCCTGCGCGTGGAACAGGAAGCATTTCAAAGAATGCTACCCTGGAAGTTCTGGATTTCAACTTCCTACCTAAAAGCCTAAATTTAGCCTCCAGAACCTCCCTACCACATTTTCCTATGTCATTGGTACCAACATGTACCAAGACAGCAGACTCCTCCCCAGCAGAAGTTCACTTAAAGAGATAGTTTTTACTGCAGTTCAGACCTGTAAATTTCTATGGCCTCTAGTTAAGTTAGGTTCTATAATCCAGTCTCATGTATAGAGCTGCTGCTCCCTATCCCTGTGGATATTATGGATCCTGATCCACTGTCTGTCCCTGAATCCATTAAGCCTAGATCCCCATATTCTGGATGAACCATGGTGACATAGGTTCGTGTATTAGAACTTGATTCATCCAATTCTCCAATTGTATCTAATTTGGTTTTCACGCCTGGCCTAGTTAGCCCTTTCCTACAATTCTGGGCCCACTTTAATAATGGTTTAAGGACCTTTCATCCAGAAACTTGTCCAAACCTTTTTTAAACCCAACTATACTAACAGGTTTTACTATATCCTCCAGTATCAATTCCCGAGTTTGATTGCACGTTGAGTGAAAAAATATTTTCTCTTATTAGTCTTAAATAGATTACCCTGTAGTTTCATTTCATGCCCCATTAGTCTTTCTATATTTTGATGGCATAAACAATCAATCTATGTTTACCCGTTCCACTCCATTCATTAATTTGTAGACCTCTATCATATCTCCCCTCAGCCATCTCTTTTCCAGGTTGAAGAGTCCTAACCATTTTAGCCTCTCTTCATAGGGGGATCCTTCCATCCCCTTTACCATTTTGATAGCTATTCTCTGTACCTTTTCTAATAACACTATATCATTTTTAAGATACAGTGACCAGAACTGCACACAATATTCAAGGTGCGGTCGCACCATGGAACGATACAGAGGCATTATAATATCTTTTGTTTTATTTTCCATTCCTTTCCTTATGATACCTAGCATTCTATTTGCTTCCTTTGCTGCTGCTGCACACTGGGTGGAGGGTTTTAACAATGTTATCCATGATGACGCCTAAATCTTTTTCTGGGTAGTGGTTCCCATTGTGGAACCTTGCATCATGTAACTATAGTTTTGTTTTTTCTTTCCTAGGTGCATAATTTTCCACTTGTCCACATTAAATTTCATCTGCCATTTGGATGCCCAGTCTTCTAATTTATCAAGATCCTCTTGCAATTTTCCACAGTTCTCATGGGTTTTAACAACTTTGAATAGTTTTCTGTCATCTGCAAATTTGATAATCTCACTCGTTATTCCCATTTCCAGATCATTTATGAATATGTTAAAAAGCAGCAGGACTCAGCACAGATCCCTGGGGAACTCCACTATTCACATTTCTCCATTGGGAAAATTGGACATTTAGCCCTACCCTCTGCTTTCTATCTTTTAACCAGCTCCTGAACCACAATAGTACACTGCCTCCTATCTCATGACTTTTTAATTTTGCCAAAAGTATCTCATGTTGGACCTTGTCAAAGGCTTTCTGAAAATCCATATACACTATACCGTATCAACTGATTCACCTTTGGCTACCTTTTTATGCACACCTTCATAATTATATAACAGATTAGAAGAGCTTCCTTGGCTAAAGTCATGTTGGCTGTCTCCCATTAAGCCATGTTCAGTAGTTTTGTCCTTTATGATGGTTTCTGCTATCTTTCCCAGTACTGACGTCAGTCTCATCGGTCTGTAGTTTCCTGGATCACCCCTGGAACCCTTTTTAAAAAGTGGAGTTACATTGGCCATCCTCCAATCTTCAGGTATTACAGATGATTGAAATGTTAGTTCACAGATTACTAATAGAAGGTCTGCAATATCATAGTTCAGTTCTTTCAAAATCCTTGGATGTTTACCAACCAGTCCAGATGATTTGCTACTCTTCAGTTTATCAAATAGTTATAATACATCTTCCTGGTGCATCAATAATTCTTTCAATTCTTCCGCAGCATCTCCTTTAAATACCATTTCAATCATGGGTAACATTCCAACATCTTCCTCAGTAAAGACCGAATCAAAGAATTCATTCAGTTTTCTCCGCTATGGCCTTCTCCCCAATAAGTGCCCATTTTACCTCTCGATCATCTAATGGTCCAACTGATTCTCTCACAGGTTTTTTGCTATGAAAGTACTTGAAAAAGTCTTTATTATGTATTTTTGCTTCCGCAGCAAGCTTCTTCTCAAATTCTCTGCCTGCTTTATCAATCCCTGGCATCTAACTTGCCAGTGCTTGTGTTATTTCCAGTTTTCATCACTTGGTTCCTTTTTCCATTTCATGAAAGATGCTTTTTTGGCAACAACAGTCTCTCTGACCTCACCTTTAAATCATGCTGGCAGTTTTTTGGACTTCCTTCTACTTTTCTTAAAGCATAGGGTACAGGTGGTCTGGGCTTCCAAGATAGTATTTTAAAACAACACCCAAGCTTGATGTAAATATTTAATCTTTGCAACAGCTCCTTTTATTTATTTTTTAACTATTTTCCTCATTTTATCATAGCCTCCCTTTAGAAAGTTAAAAGGTAGTACTGTGGATTTCCTTACCCTCCCTCCTCCATTTGTTAAATCAAATGCAATCATGCTGTGATCACTATTGCCAAGTGGCCCCAACACCTTTATCTCTAGCACCAGATCTTTTGGTCCAACAAGCGCTAGGTCCAAAATGACTTCCCCTCTAGTCGGTTCATGAACCAGCTGCTCCAAGAAATAATCATTTATTTCATTTAGAAACTTTATCATCCTAACATGTCCTGCTGTGATACTGACCCAGTCGATATTGGGGTAATTGAAATCACCCATTATTATTACTGTGTTGTAACTTTTGTTAGCTTCTCTGATTTCTTTGAGCATTCCATCATCCATTTGTTCATTCTGGCTAGGTGGTCGATAGTACACCCCCACTGCCATCGCCTTCCCCTTCCCCTTTTTACATGGAATTTCAATTCATAGAGATTCTACAGTGAATTTTGTTTCCTACAAAACTTTAATCTCTAATATAGAGTGCAACCCTTCCACCTATTTAATCTGCTCTATCATTATGATATAGTTTGTACCCAGGTATCACAATGTCCCACTGGTTGTCCTCCTTCCACCATGTCTCTGAGGTACCAATCATATCTAACCTCTCATTTAGTGCTATATATTCTAACTCTCCCATTTATTTTTTAGACTTCTAGCATTTGCATACAAGCATCTTAGAGGCTGTATTTTATTCATATTAATCTGGCTATCTATAGGCAGAGGTAATTTGGAATCTTTAAGCTCTGTCTGCTCTGTACCCAAGGGCATTTGTGCTACTTTTGTCTTTACTGGAATCTCTCTGCTGATATGCCCTAACTTCAGTATTTTGCTAGTATCCTTCAAGGATACATCCTTCTGAGCCATGCGCTGTTGGACGACTGTCGGCTTTTCCCTATTATCTAGTTTAAAAGCTGCTCTCTCTCTTTTTTAAAGGTCCCAGTTAAGGTGGAGCCCATCTCTTCAGGAGAGACCCTCCTTTCCCCAGAATGTTCCCCTGTTCTTAACAAATCCAAATCCCTCATCCTTGCATCATCGTCTCATCCATGCATTGAGACTCCGGAGCTCTGCCTGCCTTTGGGTCCTGCGTGTGGAATGAGAAGTATTTAAGAGAATGCTATCCTGGAAGTTCTGAATTTCAACTTCCTACCTAAAACCCTAAATTTAGGCTCCAGAACCTCCCTACCACACTTGCCTCTGTAATCGGTACCGACATGTACCAAGACAGCAGACTCCTCCCCAGCACTATCTAAGACCTTGTCTAGGTGGCGCTTGAGGTCCGCTATCACCATTACCAGGTAATCCTCACATCCACCAGCCACCCAGCTATCTACATGCCTAATGATCGAATCACCAATTATAACGGCTGTCCTAACCCTTCCCTCATGGGCACATGGCCCTAGAGAATCCTCCTTGGTGCGAGAGGGTTTTACATCACCTGGAGGACAGGTCCTAGTTTCCTGCTGCACCAGAGTGATGCTCTCCTGTCACATGACCTCTCTCCTCCATGGCAACAGGGATGCTGCCGGACTGGAGGTGCAACTTCAGTACTATATCTCCGTAGGTCTCGTCTTTGTACCTCTCTGTCTTCCGTATGTCCTCCAAGTCTGCTACTCTATCCTCCAGAGAATGGACTCGTTCTCTGCGAGCAAAGAACTCCTTGCACCTAGTGCACATGTAAGACTCCTCACCAACTGGGAGAAAATCATACATGTGACACTCAGTGCAAAAGACTGGAAAACCCCCATCTCACTCCTGGACTGCTGTCTGCATTTTATTTATTTATTTACTTATTTGTGCTTTTATGCCGCTTTTCAGGAATCAAAGCGGTTTACAATAAACTCAAAAAACAAGAACAGAAGTTACATTGAACAAAATAGATAAAGTGTATATAATCTATAATTACAACATTATCAAATTTGAAGAATCGTGAAAATTAACATAGATAAATACTGATTAAATAAGTGACTCCACAAAATGATCCCTGAACAAATCAGTCTTTAGAAGTCTGCGAAAAGTGTTTGGATCCTTAGCGTCCTTAATGACTTGAGGCAGAGAGTTCCATAGGATTGGTGTGTAGAGAGAGAAAGCTCTCTTTGTAGTGGAAGATTTGCACGTTCTATATTCATTAGGAACCATGAGAGAATTTTTATTTCCACTTCTCCGAGGTCTTTTTTCTGGAGAGATTAGAATAAGCGTCTTTAGCTGGTTTGGTGCCTCTGACTGAAGGATTTTGAAGGTAGTATGAATGGCCTTAAATTTTAATCTGCTCTCTATTGGAAGCCAAGGTAAGTGTTTTAGAATTGGAGTGATATGATTCTTGATTGGGGCTTGTGCAATTATTCTGGCCACTGTATTTTGTGATAACTGAAGTCAGCGGATAATTTGTTTTAGGAGCCCGGTTAGTAAAGCATTGCAGAAATCCAAATGTGGAAAGATCATTTCTTGGACTATTGATCTAAAGTCTGTTGTGGAGAGAAGAGGTCTTAAATGTTGTAGCATTTTTAACTTTGAGTAGATGGATTTAAATATGTTGCTTACATGCTTGGTGAATTTGAGCTGGGGGTCAAAAATGACTCCTAAGTATTTAACCTCTTTTTTAACTTGAATCCTTTTTTACTTTAGTTTGATTGATTCAGGGGGAGTGCAGGAGTTGTCTTTAGATATGAATAAAACTTCTGTTTTTGAATGATTAATATAAAGATTGTGTTCCCCCATCCAGGATCTGATGTTAATGAAGCACTCTTCTATTTTTTCCAGTGATAACTGAACGGGGTTAATTTGTATATAAATCATAATATTTATTTATTTATTTATTTATTTTATTTAGACGTATTTCTATACCGCCTTATCCTGCAATCAAGGCGGTCTGAACAGCAAACAATCAAGATACAGTGCATAGTGTGCACATGCAGTGAGTAGTGTATGCGTGTGAGTGTGTCTGGACGTTGATTCTTGTGGTGCTATTTACAGCGTGCACTATTTACAATGCTATGGGTATCAGTTCCTTGCTTAATTACAATTATAGTGACATGTAGGGGGAATTGAGGTATCGGTTGCATGGTTTAAGTAATGTCACCGTAGTGTTCTATGAAGAGGGTTGTCTTCTGTAGTTTCCTGAACTCCTTAAGGTCTGTTGTTGAACGCAGTTCGTCGGGGAGGGCATTCCAGATTGTTGGTGCCGCCTTTGATAAGGCTCGTTTTTCGGTGTCCTTGCGTACCCTGTTGATATCTTTAGGTGTGTTGACACGGTTGGATGTGCCTCTTCTTCTCGGTCTTGTGCTGCTGTCTGGTTGTATGAGTGGGTGTAGGCTGAAAGCTGATGATTGATGTTTGATTTTGAAAATGTTTATGATTGTCTTGTATCTAATGCGGGCACTGATAGGCAGCCAGTGGAGCTCATCAGCATATAAATGATAAAATATGCTGTGATCTTTAATTATATTACAAATAGGCTGTATGTAAAGATTAAAGAGAAGAGCTGAAAGTGCTGATCCTTGAGGTATGCCTAACTTTTGGAAGAAAGGGTTAGATATGATGTTATCAATTTTAACTTGGATGCTTCGGTTTGAAAGGTAAGACTTAAACTATTGTAAAACTTTGCCTTTTAGACCTATTTCTTGTAGTCCGATTAGAAGGTAATCATGTAATATGGAATTGTACGCTGCTGTAATATCCAAGAATATTAAGATGTAACCTGAATTAGGCTCTTAAAAGGTCTTGAAAACCTATCAGTTAAAGTAAGAAGGAGAGTGTCTACTCCGTGTTCTTTTCTAAAGCCATGTTGCTGAGGATCGAGCGGAGCGAAGCTGTCAACGTGGCTTTGTAGTTGTAGTTGAACTGCTTTTTCTAATATTTTTGCTATATATGGTAGGCTTGAAATAGGTTTGTAAGAACTTGGTGAAGATTTTAGTTTTAAGGTTGTGTTTAGGTATTTAAGTTCTTTACTTACTAAGGGTTGCTGGGGATACTTATACTAATAAAACTATACCTAATATGTTGAATGTATTTGTTCACCTGCAGCTTAATTAATCTCAGGTGCTTAATGTATGCCTGATGAGGATAAACAGCTACAACTGAGAGTGAATATATCATCTCCTTCCCTTTAAGAGATTTAAGCACCTATAAAACTATGATTATGCTAGGGGTGGTGGGTGTCGGGGAGGGAGGGAGGGAAAGAAGACATTAAAAACTGGCTGCTACACAGTACCCTGTCCTGTGCTTCTAAGGTAATCTCTGACCAATTTCCTGGGTGATTCACACAGGTCGTGCTTGGATTGAGGGAGTCTTGGGTTCTAAATTTAATCAGAAAGCTCTCTGCTTTAAACTGAAAGCTCCTTGCTGCTACTAGGCCCTGACTATTAAATTTAAACTAGAAGCTCTCTGCTGGGTTTAAACTTAAACTGAAAGCTACCTGTTGAGTTTTTAATTTAACTAAAAGCTCTTTGCCCACCGTGCGCAGGTGATACGTGACAGTTTCTGAGGTGACTGCCCTGCACCAGCACCAGGGTTGGACACACCCAATTACCAATAATGTGCCCAGTGCCACGTAATGTGTGCATAATGATACAATAAAGTGCCCATTACCACCAATATGTTCGGAGTGTTCTTTATTTCCTCTCACTTGATTTTCCTGCCCCAGGGCTCCCTGCCAACCATGGGTGCTTACTAACATGCACACTGCGATGCATTGGAGCATTGTCGGAGGATGTGCTGGCAGTGTCACCACCCTCCCCAGCAGGGTGGGTTGAAGGACATGGCTCAGGGCTAGCAGGTGGCTGTGCTGTTGCACTGGAAGCCACAGCTGCCACCCCCTGTGTCTCCAAGAGGCCCACCAAACTGCACAGGGAGCCAGCGATAGATACCTGGTAAGCTGCCACCATCCTCTTCAGCCGCAGGCGCCCCTCCATGTGGCACTCCACACGCAATCTGTGGTCCCACCACTCTTCACACTCTGCCTCCCTGGCTTGTTCTGTAGCCCTCCAGTCCTGCTGGATACCCTGCAGCTCGGATATTATGCCCTCTGTGCCTGCCACCAGGCACACTCCCTCCTACAGTACCTCCTGGTCCAGGTTATTGCCTCCTGCACTCACTGGCTCCTCCAGGATGGTGAACTCTAGCTTAGCAAGTGGAGCGTCATCTGCGTCTGGGTCCCTGGCACTGGTAGTCACTCTGGTCTGCCCCACTGCCCTGAGTGACAAACCCGACAGCTCCTCTACACTGGCCATTGCACTGGGCTGCTCAGCTGCACTGGCCAGCATACCAGCAATGATGGCTGTGCTGCACCCTAGCTGGGCACTGGCATCCTCCATGGTGGGCATTGAGGCTCCTCCGATACATTGGTCCCAAGCTGGGAGGGCGGTGTCCCTGGAAGGTCTATGGGAGAGCAAAGGTGGCAGAGGTTAGTGACATGGCATGCCAGCTCAGCCTATGGGGTGGCACCTGGTCCACTACAGAACTGGCAGGTGTTGCACAGCCTGCACTGTACCCACCCCATGCAGCACCCAACATCGAATAAACAGACAGGCATGGGCTGGGTGGACGGAGGCACAGTGGGGACACATATATGGCTGTCACGCTCACACCCAAGCTATGGGGCACTCCTACTCACCCCCCCCCCCCTCATGTGCCTATGCTCTATTTTGTCTTGATATCCTCCACGTCCTGGTTGTGGTGGTGTACCGCATTGACCCTGTTGACAATGTCATGCCATGCTGCCTGCTGGGTGCTGGCATCCTCAACCATGAAGAGGGCAGTGTGCTGCTGCAGAATGAGCCCCAGGTTCATAGCTGTCTCAGACAGTGTGAAGTTAGCCTTCCTCGTGTGCTTTGCTGCTGCCAGTGCCTTGTCAATCATTGTGAAGCAGCAATGTGCTAAGGCAGCATTCACCTACCCGCGTAGGTCCTCTTATGCATATGTGGGTAGAATGTGCATTGGGGCCAGCCCTGTCCAAAGGCATATGAGGTACCCATGTAGGCCCTGGGTGCTGACAATTTGAAAATCTGTGTGACAGCTCACCACAATAGGATGCCATAGCCACATAGCTTTGAGTGATGGCAACATAGGTGTGCAGGGATGCCCAGACTCTGATACCCGGGTAGGTCGCATACCACACTAAGTGGGCATATCAACCATGGTATGTGCTGCCCTGATGGTGTACCTTTTGGTACAGAGGGCATCCTGCGTGTGCAGCACCACTGGGCCGCTCACGTGCTATGGCAGCTATGTTGTATGGGTATAGCAGACGGCACTACCCATGTAGACAGTCGCATCCAGATGGTCTACCTGTGCAGGGTTCTTCTCACAACAGTCTGCACGGGTTGTGGCCCTCTGCCATATCCACACAGAACAGGCTGCCCACACCTCATGCCAATAGACCCCCAGACCCCTTCCCCTGGTCCCCCTCCCCTGGTCCCCCTCCACTGGTTCCCTACACCACCCAAACAGACACAACGCCCTTCCCCCACAAAATGGATAATGCAGCATTTGCGAACATGAACCATTTTATTAAACAAATGTGCTAACATATTTACAACACTGCCAACAGTGGCAGACAATGTGCAGTTGTACAATCACTGACCACACCAGTGCAGGGCATACCTGCCTGGAGGACTGCCTATGATGCAGGGGGGGCCCTGCTTGTGCCCTGTCACTGCTGCAGTGAGTGCATCCTGGTGCACGGTGATGGTCCATGCTGCGGTCCGTACCTGCTCCCTGAGGAGATGCACCCCCGCCATGAGGGTGGCCAGAGCCAAGTCACTTAATGGATGAAGGGGTGGTGGCATAGAGGGGCTGGGAGTGACATAGCTGGAATGTGCCCATGGGTGCTGGTGTGGCTATGGGGGCCCACAGCTGTGGGAGGTGGACCACGGTCCCACTGCATGCTGCACTTGGCCCTTGCTGAGCTATGTGGCGGGCACATGGCCCTTTGGTAGGGTTGTGGGTGGGCGTGGCTGTGGGTTGTGGGGTACAGCTGGGGGGTGCAGCTCCACCCCTGGGCTCTTGCTGGTTGCCTGCTGATGGTGCCCTGTGCCACTCCACTGTATCTGGGACACTTGGTGTGGGTTCCCGCATCCCTCCTGCTACCACCTCTGCTCCCTTCTCCTCTGACTCCTCTGACTCCTCTTCATCCCCATCCTGCCCCTTGCCCTCCCATCCCTCCTCCTCTGACTCCTCATCCTCCCCACCCTATCCCTGGCTCTCATATCCCTCCTCCTCCTCCTCTGACTCCTCCTCCTCCCCATCCTGCCCCTAGTCCTCAGATCCCTCCTCCTCTGACTCCCCATCCAACCACTGTGCCATGGCCCCTCACTGCCCTCCTCCTCTGATGAGGTGTCCTCAGCTGCAGTGTCGCTGGATGACGACTCCTCCTCCTCATCCCCATCACTGCTGGTGATACTGCTGCTGTTCTGTTCTGGTGGCACTGCACTGCTGTTCCTGGGTGGTCATTGAGATGGGCCAAGAATGTCCTGGGCACCCCTGGAGCCAGCTGTGGGTAAAGAGGAGGGGAAGTTACTGGTCTGCACAGGTATGGCCCTTGTTTGTGACTCGCACCCCCTGGGGTGCCCATAGATGCATCACTCAACCCACATTCATCCCACAGGGGTCTGCTTCCCCATAGAGCACACTGTATGTCCTCCCCTTTGCCCAGCTCCTGCCAGCTCTGTTCTCCCCCTCACATAGCGAACTGTGCCCTGACATCCCCTCCAGGCAATGGGTATTGACAGGAGGTAGCATGGACTACTGCTGGGGGGGTGTGCCCCTGTAGTGCCCTTCTGTGCCATACCCCAGCCAGGCATGTGCACACCTGCACATCTTGGGTGCTGGCTGGTGCACACACGGGATGGTGGCATGGCACATTCACATAGCACATTCCCATCATTGCATACAGAGAGAGTCTACCACCAGGTAGTCTGCCTGCACCAGTCTGGCAGCCATAGCTGCCGCTCCCCTCATCTGCTGGGCGCCACTGTGTACCCCCACTGACCTTCCTCAGCTGCCAGCCACTTCCTGATCCACTGCAGCTGGTTAGGTCTCCTTCGGCACAGCGTGTGGAAGTGGCACATGAGGGCCTCAAGGGTGTGATGCACACCATATTCCCTGAACTCAGTTTTTCCACTACCATATTGCCTGTTGTGCATACCTGATCCTGCCACAGTCTGGTGACATGCCCATCTTGAGGGCAGGGGTATGCCCATGGGTGGCAGGCTATGGTGGCAGAGCTGTTTGCAGGGACAGACCAGCAACACATGTGTGGTTTCTGCCACTGGTCCCACCAGACCTTTGCATCATGGCACAGGGGCTGGGGGGGGGGGTGCAGGTATCCAGAGCATCCACACTGGCTGCCAGAGTCTCCTGTGGTGCCCAGCCCAACCACAGCTCCCCTTGCACTGGCCATTGCCATTGCTGTGCATGCCCTGTGGCATTGCTACCAACTATCACCAGGGGGTGCAGCACCCTCATCACCTGCTGTGGACAATCAGGGCTGGCACCTGTACCAATGCATGGCCCATCCCCCCACCTCCAACTGATAGGCACACATTGTGGCAGCCACCAGCATGTGGCTTGGCATCACAGCCCTGTCTCCCTGTGCAGACCCACAGCTGTGCCTTTCAGGGTGTGCATGTTAAGCATGGTGCTCAGCCCCCCCCCCCCCCCACCTGTTGTGGCCTCCTTATCTGTGCAGCCAGATTTGGATGCCCCTCCATATGGTTGTTGCCAGCTGCAGGTTTGGACGACAGCCCCCCTCCCTCCCCCGGGGTAGAGGACCCCCTCATGCTGCAGAATTGAGCGGAGAAGGCACTCGCTTTCATCGGGGCTGATGTTTGCACTTCTCCTCACCACCATGCCATTACTATCTATCCGCCCAGCCACAGGGGGCTCCTGTACAGGCAGTCAGTGAGGCTTGCGTGATGGTGTCGTCTATGCATGGGTATGCCGGACGGGCAATGCATGGATACGCTGGGTTGATAATACATGGGTTCCTGAATACATGCCATCATGCTTCTCTGGCTGATGTTGTGGTCACATACATGGGTATCGCCTGTACCTTGGGTGCAGTGCCTGGGTTATATGCCCTGCACTTACCCATATATGCAACAGTGGGTGCCTGCCGCTGTGCTCAGTTTGTGCCACATTTTCGTTGCTTGCCCATTTTAGCAAAGCATGACTCACGATTCAAGCACTTTTCCTGAATGGGTACTTTTCTGCGAGTATGTCCGGCCTCTGCACCTTGTTGAATATTGAGCCCATAGAGCTTTCACTTTAAGCTTTCTTCCATTTATTTTTCTGCCTCTATCCACTCAGATTTTACCACTCTTTCTCGCCATTCAGGCTTCAAGCTCCCTCTTTCTACTGCATCTAACTTCAGGTTTTGATCTTTTTCCCCAGCCTTTCACTAATTCTCCTCCTTCTCTGTTTCTTCTACCTTCAAGCATCTCCCCTCTCTCTCTCTCTCTTTCCACCTCATGCCTATCATCTCCCCTATCTTTCTTCCCTACCCATGCCCATCATCTCCCCTCTTTCTCCCTCTCTGTTCCCCCTATGACCAACAAACTCGCCCCTCTCTCTCTTCTCTCCATGTCCAGTATCTCCACTCTCTCTTTCTTGCACCCCCTAACATTCACTCTCTCTTTCTCTCTCTGATGAAGAACTGCTATTCATCTAAGAAGCAACATTGGTATCCAGCATCTTCTCCTTACTTCCCTTCCCACCCCCCTCAAGTCCAGGATATCCTCCTTGCTTCCCTTCCCACACAACTGCCCCAGATCTAGAATTACTTCCTTGCTTCCCCCCCCCCCCCCTCTCAAGGGCCTACTTCTTCCACTTGGCTCCATTCCAAATCCAGGTCCAGCATTTTACCTTTAATTCCCTTACTGGCCCCAGATGCAACATCTATTCTGCTTCCTTTCCCTCTCCTGGTGCTGCATTTCTCCTGCTTCCTCTTTCCTCCCCCCCCCCCCCCCCAGGTGCTGCCTCTCTCTTGCTTCCCTCCTCACCAGGCTGCCTCTCTCTTGCTTTGCTCTCCCAATCCTGTTCTGCATCTCTCCTGCTTTCATTCCCATTCCCCCCAAGCAGATCGCTCATGTTTCCCCTCCCTCTCTCCAGCACAGCATCTCTCATGCTTCTTCTTCTGCTTTGGGTGCCACATCTCTCATTCCTCTCCCCCTCCTCGGTGCAGCAAGCCTTATCCTTCCCTCCCCATCCCACCTGTAAGGCATTGTCATGCTTCCCCTTCCTTCTTTAGTATCTCTCATTCTCCTCCCCCCCCCCCCGCCAAGTTCACCTTCTCTTACACTTCCCTCCCTCTCACCCATAATGCATTTGTCATGCTTTCCCTTCCCCCCACATGCTGCATCTTTCATGCTTCTCTTCCCCTTAGCACCATCCCCTCCAGTGGAGCAACTCTTCTACCATTCCTCCTCCGGCTACCATGCCACCTGCTGCATTGCACAGGTGAGAATGAAAAGCAGTGCAGGATTTTGAGTCCCCATGTGTTCTTAAACTCAGTCAGTCCTGCTCCTGCCGATGCAGACTTCCTGTTTCAGAGATGGCAGGAATGTCAGATTTTGAGCAAGCACAGCGATTGAAGACCCTGCACTGCCTTTTACTGCTGCAGTGCCGCTTTGGAAGCATCGAGGTAACTGCTGCCCCAACATCGGCAATATGAACCTTTTTGGGTGGTGTTAAGAAGGAAAAAAGCAGCCCCCTCCCACCCAGAAGCAGCATGAGGAGGCTGCTACAGGAGCAATTTGGAGGCATTTTGTACGACCCCCAAAAATTGACTGCCTGAGGAAGGCGACTAGTGGAGTTCCTCAGGGTCCTGTATTGAGAATGGTGCTTTTTAACATATTTATAAATAATCTGGAATTAGAAAAACAAGTGAGGTGATTAAATTTGCAGATGATGCAAAAAAAGATATTGTGGCATTAGAAAAGGTACAAAGAAGGGCAACCAAAATGATAAAAAGGATGGAACTACTCTCCAATGAGTAAAGGCTGAAGAAATTAGGGCTCTACACCCTGGAGAAGAGACGGCTGACAGGAAATATGATAGAGGTCTATAAAATCCTGAGAAGTGCGCAGTGACATCCTGCTTATACTGTATATAGTTACCCCAGTTCTAAATCCAAGTTGCATTACCCGTTCAATGTAAATGCAAAGCAGGTTCTCCCTGCTCTGTACAAAATGTTAGCTGTAAACCGCACTGATTTTAAAGAGCGTGGTATATAAAAACATTAAATAAATAAAATAAATAAAGAAGTGGAATGGGAGACTAGACGACATACCATGAAGCTACAAAGTAGCATGTTTAAAACAGATAAGAGAAAATACTTTTTCTCTCATTGTATAATTAGTATTTGGAACTCATTGCTGGTGATTGTAGTAAAAACAGATAGGGGCTTGTTTACAAAGCTGCGGTAGCGGTTCGCAATCGTTATCGGAGCTGCTACCCCATTGATTTCAATGGGGCCGTGGCTCCGATAACGACCGCTACCGCGGCTTTGTAAACAAGCCCCATAGTGTCGCTAGGTTTAAGAAAAGGTTTGGACAAATTCCTGGAGGAAAGGTCCATAAGCCTTTATTAAGGTAGCCCAAGAGAAAACCGCTGCTTATCCCTGGGAATAAGTAGCATGGACCTGTCTACTTTTGGAATATGTCAGGCATTTGTGACCTGGCTTGACCACTGTTAGAAATAGGACACTAGGCTTGACAGACCTTTGGTCTTACCCGGTATGGAAGTTCTTATGTTCATATGTCCTGTGTAATGATAAAGTCACCCTTAGTTGTAACTATCCCTGCACTAACCCTCTCCCCATTAATGCCACTACGGCATATGAGTAAAATTATACATGTTCTGAATCAATGTGTTTACTTTTATTGGCACAGAGGGTGAATAGTTTTCAAATAGCCCTGTGACCCATGTAAATAGACATTTACTCAGTAAAATGGCTTTGGAAAATCACCGTTCCTCTGACCAGCATGATTGAACTTTACAACAGAAGTGTGATGCAGTTTGTTGTTGCTTGTCTAGAGAGGCTTGATTGTGGTTAAGTTGCTGTATGCTGAGGCACCCCATAGGGACTGCAGGATACTGTGGGGTTTGACATGTCAAATAAAGCGGATGGGATTGTTTAGCTTTCAGTAACAACAGACTGGAAAATTCAGATGTGAAAGATTATGTTTAACCAGGGCCACCCCCACAAACATAACCAGAAACTATAACACTGGAGAAACAAATTAGACCAAAACATATATCTCATGAAAGAAAAGCATCTAAAAGCTTGAAAAGAGCACATCCTGTACTTTTCTTCCAAATGAATGTGGCACACAAATGCGGTCCTTGCATTAATTGCATCTTAAGCGAAACCATTCTGTTGCATTCTTTCCTCACCATAAAAGGTTTTGAGACCTCTCTGTTATGAATTATTCTCTATCAAGCAGCGTGAAAGTAAGTGAAAAAATTCATGTATCTGAAGATGTTTTGAGCTTCATTTTCCCAAAATTAGGGCTTAGAAAAATTTCCTGTAGATAGATATTTGTTCGCCACAGTGAATGGCCAAATCATATTCTAGAAAAATATGGCTCAGTGGCCTTGACTATCTTAGGAAAAGGTTTTTGCAAGAGTTTTTAGGGTGACCCCTCTCTGAATCATGTAATGCGGCGCTCAACAAATCCCAGTAGCCAGGTCACCATGGTGCCTTGAAATTGGACCCTGGTGTCTGGAAATTTGTGTTCTAAAATATTATTGATACAGCTCTAGTCATACCACAGGAGAAACAGGCTTTCCTGCTATCTATAGCACGCTGCTCGGATCTCAATGAGTTTGAGTCACACGATGCCCGAAGAGCCTGCAGACCTCACTGTCTCAAGTCTTGCGAGATTCAAAACCAGCACGGCTCAAATTTGAAAGCTGAACAACATGCTGCAGGCACCAGCAACAGCAAAAGAAGCAGAAACTGCAGCAGCAAAGCAAAAAGGTGTAAAGATGGCTGCATATTAAATTCACAGTGCCAGTAGCTTGATGCAAGTTACAGGTGCGCAGCTGTCCATCCGGCTCCATTCATAAATTGCTCCCAGCAGAGGTCCCTCATCCTTTTGGCTTTAGACTGTGGCATCTGTTATTCACCCGGAGAAATGCTGTTTCCAACATGGTGCCTGGGTTTTCAGGAAACTTATATTAGACTCAATAAATCTCTCACAGTACTAAGAATATTTGTTGGTTTTGGTAGACCTTAAACTCTGGTATATAATGAAAATGGCAAACAACATAAGCTCTGGCAAGTTAGATGCAAGGCATTGATAAGGCAGACAGAAAGAATTTGAAAAAAAGTTTTCTGTGGAAGCAAAAATGCACAATAAAAGCTTTTTCAAGTACATCCGTAGCAAAAAACCTGTGAGAGAGTCAGTTGGACCATTAGATAGATGATAGAGGGGTAAAAGGAGCACTAAGGGAGGACAAGGCCATAGCGGAGAGACTGAATGAATTTTTGCAACAGTCTTTACTGAAGAAGTTGTAGGAAAATTACCTATTCCTGAAATGGTATTTAAAGGCGATGTATCAGAAAAACTGAAACAAATATTGATAAACCGGGAAGATGTATTATAACTATTTGATAAACTGAAGAGTAGCAAACCACCTGGATGGGACGGAATACATCCAAGGGTGCTGAAAGAACTGAAATATGAGATTGCAGACCTACTATTAGTAATCTGTAAACTATCATTGAGATCATCTGTAGAACTGAAGACTGGAGAATGGCAGGTGTAACAGGAATTTTTAAAAAGGGTTCCAGAGATGATCCAGGAAACTACAGACCGGTGAGGTTGAGATCAGTACTGGGCAAAATGGTAGAAACCATCATAAAGAATAAAATTACTGAATTATGTAGATAGTCGTGGTTTAATGGGAAAAAGCCAAGTTGGATTTAGCCGAGAAAGGTTTTGTTTTACTAATCTGTTATATTATATTTTTTTAAGGGTGTGAATAAACACTTAGGGGTATGTTTACTAAACCGTCTTAATGTGCGCTCTGTGACATTATCGCGCGATAAGGTACCTTATCGCGCGATAATGGCGCTTTTTCAGGCGCACAGGTACCTTATCGCGTGACAATGCGTGCAGCGGTGCAAACGAGCGCTGAAGGTGGGGAAAGGCTCCCGGAGGGTGGAGGAAGGCTCCCCAGGGGCGGAGAGAAGGGGTCAATGGGCGGAGAGTGGGAGGAGAAAGACTCTCTGCACACTAACGCTGTGAAATCCGAGGCTGAAAACTAATGCCAGTGAAACCCTGGCATTAGAGCTGATTTAAAGGGAAGAGAAACCATTTCTGTCAGCAATGTACAGCAAAATCAGGGAAACCTACAAAAAATTAATAAGTGTGATGCATGTGCACAGAACAAAAGTGCAAATAAACATTGAAAATGACCCCAACAAAATATAAAAAAACCATAACCAAGCTGGGCAATAGTGATATTAATGGGAAACGTCAAAAAACACTCCCAAGAAAGCTCCAAAAAAATGATATGAATTTTGGAAGGGTCTACGCTCCGTCCCCATACAAGGTGAATGATCCCACAGTGAAATAGCGATGATCAGGGTTTCCCTCTCCATTGGAAAGGTTTTCTATGGCGTGCACATGTTCCACAACAGCAGGGCGGGCATGTTGGAATGGGTAACTGGACAGATGCTGAGAAAGGGGACACAGAGGGCTGCAGACGGCACATACTGTGGTGCAGCTGGGCCACAGTTCGGACTAGGGTGATGAATGTCCGAAGGTATTTGTTCTTTCACTATCATTTGATATTTTAATATTGTTTGTTTCTATGTTTTTAGTACCTATGTAGACAACCCCTGATGAAGGTCTCCGAAACATGGCCTGTGTCGGGTTGCTAGGTCTGAAAAATCAATAAAGTGTTTTTCCACCTTATCACGTTTTGGACTGTGTGCCTGTATCACGTGATAAATTGCCCTGTGTTGGACAGCCTGTCTGACGAACAGTCATGGTATCCCCAGGAAATGCACTGCCTCTGTGGCAACACAGTGGTGCAGTGCACACAGCCAGTGTGTTCATGAGCAGAAAGTCACAGGTTCAAGTTCCTGCCAACCCAGGCCCCATATTTTACCCACTACTACAACGTGCTAATACAGACAGAACCTGTAGTGCAGATGATGTAGACATGTAGACATGCCCAAAACACCTACATTTTACCCTACAGAGCACAGACAAAATAAACATGCGCATTACCTAGAGCAGAGTCTCCCAAATGCAGTCCTGGAGGGTCAAACACCATTCAGGTTCCATGCTACCTCTAATAAATATGGCTGTGCTGCATTGCTATGCACTGTCCCCATGGTATGCAGATGTATCTCATGCATATTCATTAGGGACAGCATGAAAACCCGAACAGTGTTTGGCCCTCCAGGACTGGAGTTGGGAACCTCTGCCCTAGAGCAGCGGCCAACAGGGGCAGACACACACTCACCCACAGGCTCCATTATCCCAAGCCTCCTGGAGAGGCAGGATGTTGGGCCCTGCGTGCATCTCCCCATGCTAGCACTTGCATACCTTAGCAAAGCCACCCTAAACATGGGAAAACTGTACACAGCTATCAAAAAGGTTGCTATGATAACTGGCAGATAGCAATTCCTATGTTAAGCACAATTGGCTGATTGAGCTCCATCATAGCAACCTTTCTGATGTCTGTGGAGTGTGCCTCAGGTCTGGTGTCTGACAGAGTGACCCCAACAGTATTGCGTACCATAGCCATGCCTGCACTGTGCCCGGTACTGGTGTGGTGGCCAGGGCTGCCAAACACCTCTATAATTGCACAATGCTGGCATAGGTGTGTGGAGTGTGTGTCTGTCTATCCAGTGTGTGGTGGCTGCCAACACCCTCCACAGCCCACACTGCTAGCACTGTTGCCAGTATTGGCCTGCCAATGTGCATAATGAGGAGCAAGGTACTGTGGGAATAGCCTGGATAGTGTGTCCTGGCCTGGCCGCATCTGCACAGGGCATAGGGCAATGGCTCGGACATTGTAGTGCTTGGCCACCACCTGCACGGACAGCGTGGCCACAGCATTTCCTGCTGGGAGGTCACTCTCACCCTGACTGAGCAGTGACCATGGCATGGCTAGGTTCCCCCATAGTGCTATTCAGTTTTTTTCTCATGTGGTGTTTATGGGCTCCTTTTGGGGCCCAATCACTGACTTATCTGCTTGGTGTGTATGCTGACATCCCAGTTCTGGGTACATGCCTCTCCTCCAGGACTATGGACTAGCTAGCAGACTGTCTGAAGCTAGTATGTATCTTGCTGGAACACCTTGCAGGGTGCAGCGGCTGGAGACTTGCTGCTGGAGAATGTCAGATAGTGATGGGGGGGGGAAAAGCTGAGCGTCTGTCTGCTATTGCTTTATGGATGTGTACAGCTCTGCATTGCCTGCCCTGTAGAGTGATATTCACCAGCAGGACTGGGGTTAATGATCCCCTCTACTGCTATTGTTGCAGGGAGGTAGAATGTGGATCTATTGGTGGGTGATCCTGTTTCCCACCCGTAGCCACAGAGGGTGGGTTTTGTGGTGGTACATAATCCACCTATGTGTCCAAACACCCCCCCCTCTTCACCTACATCATGTAACCATGGCACCAACACAGGATATGTACTATTCTGGGTGCATCTTAGCCCGTAAGGGCTAGACATGTCTGAGAACTACAAAAAGACACAGATGTAACCTAGGTGTGTCTGCAGGAACTACCTATCACACACAGTAACACTGAAGGGGACCTGCAGCATGGCGTATTTCAGCCATGAAAGGTGCTGTGGACCTGGTGCTGGGCGCCCCACCTCACCCTCAGGGTGAGCGCAGTACCCGCACAATGTGACGGTCTGTGGCTACTCTGTGCCAGTACCACACACAGTACCAGGCCGAGGTGCTGTGGGGGTGCATACCCCATCTTGTGCCCATCTGTCAACTGCTGATTTGCATGTGCAGTGCATCATGGGTACGGGTGGGTTAACCCTATCCTGGTAACCACAGCAGACAGTTTGTGTGGTGATGTGCAGTGCTTCTGCAGCCAGCCAGGTGTTTGTTAACAGCTGTAGCCCACTGGTTACTTCACTGCCTATGAAACCATAGGTCATAGGTTCATACCCATGGTGGGGTTATTTGATAGGGCTGTCTGAGGCATTGTCTATTTTTAATGTACATTAGTGCTGCCAGCAAAAACACCCTCAGAGTACTGTAACCTTAAGGTGCCTCATAAGGCGCCCCCATAAGGCACCTTATAGGGCGCCCTATAAGGCACCTTATAGGGCGCTTTATAAGGCGCCTTATTAGGTGCCCTATCAAGCGCCTTATAAGGTGCCTTATAAGGTGTCCTATAGGGGACATTATAGAGTGCCTTGGCGGACAGTGCACTTTATAATGTGCCCTATGGAGTGCGTTATGGGGTGCCTTATGCGGCACATTAGGTTACGCCACCGTGAGGGTGTGTTTGCTGGCAGCACTAATTAAAATAAAAGTAAAATGCCTCAAAAATCACTACCTAAACGGTGATGCCTCAGCCAGCCTTTTGCATTAGGCACACTGGGGGATCAAACTCATGACCTCTGTACCATCAGTCAGTGTATTAACCATTGCGCTACACCTCTGCTTCTTTGTTTGCCTGTCTGCGCGCCTACTTAAGATTATCACGCATTAACGTGCTTAGCGGCATTTTGCCCGATAATGTGCGCAGCGCGCGTTATCGCGTGATAATTCCGTTTTGCTACGTTAAGACCGAAACGCCCACTCCTTTTATGGCATCCTGCACACTATCGCCGGGCGCACGTTAAGACTGCTTAGTAAACATACCCCTAAGATCAGTGATTCTCAACCCAGTCCTCTGAGACCCCCAGGTCAGTCAGGTTTTCAGGATATCTACAATGAAAATGCATGAGATAGATTTGCATACGATGGAAGTAGTGCACGCAAATCTATTTCATGCATATTCATTGTGGATATCCTGAAAACCTGACTGTCTGAGAGTCTCGGAGGACTGGGATGAAAACCACTGACTTAGATAAAGGTGAGTCAGTTGATATAGTGTATGTGGATTTGCAGAAAGCCTTTGACAAGGTCGCTCATGAGAGACTCTTGTGGAAATTAAAACGTCTATCTTTCAACAAGTTACTGATCCACAGTAGTACACTGGTGCAGATGTTAGAGCTAAATGGCCAGTTTTCTCAATAAAGAAAAGTGAATAGTGGAGTACCCCAGTGATCTGTGCTGAGCCCGCTGCTTTTTAGCATATTCATAAATGACCATGAAATGGGAACAAGTGAGGTGATCAAATTTGCATATGACAGAAAGTTATCCAAAGTTGTTAAAACACATGAGGATTGTGAAAAATTGGGTGTCCAAATAGCAGATGAAATTTAATGTGGACAAGTTCAAAGTTATGCACTTTGGAGGTCATTCTGAATCATGAATAAGCCATTTACATGTATAAGTTGGACGTTTTCGGCACCTAAAAGTCACATAAACGTCTAGCCACGATTTCGACAACAAAACGTTTTACATGTACAGATGAGAAAGACAGGTAAGCTGGATGTGGGTGTGGAGGGGAGGAGCGTGGGCGTGTCAAGCCGCTTAAACATCTAACCCATATTCCAACGAAAACATGTACATACATCCTAGACGTCTAGGTTAGACCTGCTAAAACGTGGAATAACAGCCTATGTCGGCTAAAGTAGCACTGTATTGTAACAACACAGAAGGACATCTATGTTTAAATAAAGCATAGCTGTGTCATAAAATGATCTGGACAAGTTCCTGAAGGAAAAGTCCATAACATAGACATGGGGAAAAGAACTATGTAGCCTGAAGTAAGCAATTTAGCATACTGCTATTTTTCAGGGATGCTACTCTGTAAATGTGATCCAGATTGGCTACGTCTGGAAATTATAATAGGCAGAATGGACCTTTGACTAAAGGGAAACAAACTGAACCATGTGGATGCAATAGGGGTCCAAAGGTAGTCAGGAACAGAAGGCAGTTTCACAGACAACGGATCTGATTGGTGTGTAAAAATGTCTAAGTCATGCAGATAAAATTTATGCATATGACATTTTCCAAACCTAAGTGCAAACCAGTATCCTCTCTCCATCTAAAACATCTTTCCGTTACAAAAACTAAGCACCCACCTTTATCAAAGGCCAGTACACTATTTACCAACTTTCTTGGGGAAATGATAACGATTTGGGCGGCCGATCTCTAAACTAGTAATGTTTCCCAATAATGGGTATTTCTCAATACTAGGGTGAAAGCGTCTCCCTCTCTGTCCCACTAACTGTGAAGGAGGTTAAAAATAAGTCTGAAGATGCCTTTGGAGCCAAATTCACATATCATAATATTCAATAGTGTTGGTTTTTCGGGGGCATGTCCATGCTGGAGTTACACGTTTTGACGCGGTTAGACGTACAATGGTGTATACTTCTATCTTATCAGAATACCGAACACATTTATATGTCCGAAAACATAGTAACATAGTAAATGACGGCAGATAAAGACCAGCATGGTCCATCTAGTCTGCCAAGCATGATGGCAAGCGTAGGTGCACCTGCCACTCCGTGCTGGGCACCCCTACCCACGTCCCTGTTTAGGGGTGAACCAACCATTCCATGCAGGACACCCCTATTTGTTGAGAAATTAGATGTTCAGTTTACTTTGATTTTATCCTGTTGCTGTAAAGGGATCCACTGTGTCTGTCCCATGCCATTTTGAATTCAGTCGCCGTGTTTTCCCCCATCACTTCCATCGGGATGGCATTCCAAGCATCCACCACCCTTTCTGTGAAAAAGTATTTCCTGACATTGCCTTTCAATGTACCACATTGCAGCTTCCTGTTATGCCCTCTAGTTTTACAGCTTCCCCATCTTTGGAAGAGGTTTGTTTGTTCATTATTTCTCTTTAAGTATTTAAAGGTCTGAATCATATCTCCCCTGTCCCTCCTCTCCTCCAAAGTGTACATGTTTAGGTCTTCAAGTCCAAATCATTTTGGTCACCTTCCTCTGAACAGTTTCCAGTCTTTTTTACATCCTTTGCAAGATACGGTCTCCAAAACTGAACACAGTACTCCAAGTGAGGCCTCACCAGTGACTTGTACAGTGGCATAAGTACCTCTTCCTTTCTGCTGGTGATTCCTCTTTGTATGCAGCCCAACATCCTCCTGGCTTTTGCTACCGCCTTGTTGCACTGTTTTGCCACTTTGAGATCTTCAGAAATAATCACACCAAGGTCTTTCTCCTGATCCGTGCACACCAACCTCTCGCCCCTATCGCGTACATTTCCCTTGGATTTCTGCTACCCAAGTGCATGCTCTGCACTTCTTTGCATTAAATCTTAATTGCCAAGCATTAGACCATTCTTCCCGCTTTTGTAGATCTTTCCTCATGTTAACCACTCCCTCGGGGGAGTCCACTCTGTTGCAAATTTTCATGTCATCTGCAAAAAGACAGACTTTTCCATTCAGTCCTTCAGCAATATCACTCACAAATACATTGAACAGTGACGGGCCCAGGACCGACCCCTGGGGCACCCCGCTAATCACCTTCCCTTCATCCGAGTGAGCTCCATTTACCATCACCCTCTGTCGTCTGTCAGTCAACCAATTTTTGATCCAATTTACTATCTTAGGATCCATCCCCAAGCTACTGAGTTTATTGATAAGCCTCCTATGAGGAACAGTATCAAAGGCTTTAATGAAATACAGGTAGATGATATCCATCGCATGCCCCTGATCTAGCTCCCTGGTCACCTGGTCAAAGAACTCAATCAGATTTGTTTAGCAAGATAGTCCTTCGGTAAAACCATGTTGCCTCGGGTCTTGCAACCTCTTGGTTTTGAGAAAGTTAACTATTCGCTCTTTCAGGAGCGCCTCCATTACTTTTCCCGTCACCGAGGTAAGGCTCACAGGCCTGTAGTTTGACACTTCTTCCTTGTCACCACTTTTGTGTGGAGGTATGACATCAGCCGTTTTCCAGTCCTGAGGAACCTCTCCTGTTTCTAAGGATCTGTTGAAAACATCCTTTAATGGCCCTGCAAGAACCTCTCTGAGCTCTTTCAGTATCCTGGGATGTATCCTATCCGGTCCCATGGCCTTGTCCACTTTCAGTTTCGCAAGTTGTTCTAACACATCATCTTCTGTGAATGGCGTGGTATCTATTTCATTCCCATTTTTATATTTGGGAGTCACATGAGGTCCTTCTCCAGGACTTTCTTTAGTAAAAACAGAGCAGAAGTATTCGTTTAGCAATTTCGCTTTTTCAATGTCACTTTCCACGTGTCCGTTCGCAGCACTTCTGAATCCTGCAATTCCACCTCTGATCTTATTCCTTTCCCGAATATACCTGAAGAAGGTTTTGTCGCCACACTTAACGTCTTTAGCCATTTTTTCCTCTGCCTTTGATTTTGCTATCCTTATTTCTCTCTTTGTCTCTTTGAGCTTGATCCTGTATTCATTTCTGTGTTCTTAGATGGTGCTGGGGAGGAGTCTGCTGTCTTGGTACATGTTGGTACCAATGACATAGGAAAATGTAGTAGGGAGGTTCTGGAGGCTAAATTTAGGCTTTTAGGTAGGAAGTTGAAATCCAGAACTTTCAGGGAAGCATTCTCCGAAATGCTTCCCGTTCCACATGCAGGGCCCAAAAGGCAGGCAGAGCTCCGGAGTCTCAATGCGTGGATGAGACAATGGTGCAGAGATGAGGGGTTTGGATTTGTTAGGAACTGGGGTAATTCTGGGGAAAGGAGGGGCTCTTCCGAAGGGATGGGCTTCACCTTAACCAGGATGGAACCAGGCTGCTGGCATTAACCTTTAAAAAGGAGATAGAGCAGCTTTTAAACTAGATAATAGGGGAAAGCCGACAGTCGCCCAAGAGCAGATGGTTCGGAAGAATGTATCCTTGAAGGATACTACCAAAAGCAGAGAGGTTCCAAAAAAGAGTAAAGTAGCCCAAATGCCCTCAAGTATGGAGCAGACAGAGCTTAAAGATCCCAAATTACCCATGTCTACCAATAGCCAAATTAGTATGAATAAAATACAGTCTCTAAAATGCTTGTATGCAAATGCTAGAAGTCAAAAAATAAGATGGGAGAGTTAGAATATATAACACTAAGGGGTATGTTTACTAAACCGCGCAATTGTGCGGGGAGCACTTGAGCGTGCGCTAAGGTACCTTAGCGCATGCTAATAGTGCATTTTTGGTGCCCCGCATGTGTGCGCGCCGCCCGCAAAAGAGCGCGGCGCGCTGATGTGCGATAGAGGCGTGGAAAGGCATATCGAGGGCAGAGGAAGGCTGCCGAGGGGCGGGGGGATGGGGTCAATGGGTGGAGAGTGGGAGGGGAGAGGCTCCCCGCACAGGAGCGTGGCTGAATTTTGGCAAAAAAAATACCGCGAGTGAAACCCTCGCGTTACAGCCGATTTAAAGGGAAGAGAAACCATTTACGTCAGCAATGTACAGCAAAACCGGGGAAACCTGCAAAACGTGAGCAGTGTGATACATGTGCACAGAACAAAATAGCAAATATAAATTGAAAATGACCACAACAAATTCCAAATAAATTATGATCCAGCTGGGCAACAGTGATATTAATGGGCAACCATAAAAAACACTCCCAGGAAAGCTCCAAAAAAAGGAAATGATTTTTGGAAGGGTCTACGCTCCGTAGACCCTTTCAAAAATCATTGCATTTTATTGGAGCTTTCCTGGGAGTGTTTGTTACGGTTGCCCAATGATATCACTGTTGCCCAGCTTGTTCATGGGTTATTGCCCCTTTTCCCGAGGTCATTTCTGAGGCTTATTTGCACTTTTGTCTCCGTACAAGGTAAATGAGCCCACAGTAAAATTGTGCAGAGCAGGGTTTCTGACTCGTCCGGCCAGGATTCCTATCTCCAGGGATTGCACTGTCTCTGTGGCCACAGTGTGGTGTAAAGGACACAGCCAGTGACTGTAAGACCAAAGGGTCAGGTCACAGGTTCAAATCCCAGCTGGGGCTCCTGCCAACCCAGTCCCCATAATTTTACCCACCACTAAACAGTGATAGTAAAGACACTCCTTTATTGCAGAGAACATAAGCATGCTTCAAACACCCATATTTTACCCTACACCGCACACAAACCATAACAATGGGCATTACCTACAGCTGAGTCCCCCAAATGCAGTCCTGGAGTGCCACAACTCAATCAGGTCATATGCTTTTTCCAAGATAAGGACATGTCTGCATGTTGGCAGAAGGGTACAGGTGGTAGAGGGGCCAGTGGCTGCAAGCCACAGCACACAGTGGCCTAGGCCTGTGCAGGCTGGCACCGTCCACCACAACAGACAGGCTCTGTCGGATGTACAGTCATGGACTCCCCAGGGAATAAGGCATATCTGTGGCAACTCGGTGGTGCAGTGCACACAGACAGTGTATGCAAAAACAAAAGGTCACAGGTTCAAAGGCCAGCTGGGGCCACTGCCAATCCTGTCCACATATTTTTCCCACAACTAAACCATGATAGTAAGGGCAAACCTTTATTGCTGAGAATATACGCATGGTTAATATGCCTATATTTTACCACACCAAACACAGACACCATAAACAGGCGCATTACCTAGAGCAGAGTCTCCCAAATGCAGTCCTGGAGGGCCCCACACCATTCAGATTCCATGCTGTCTCTAATAAAGATGCCTGTGCTGCATATCTATGCACCACCCCCATGGTATGCAGATGTAGCTCATGCATATTTATGAGGGACAGCATGAAAACCTGAACAGTGTTTGGAACACCAGGACTGGAGTTGGGGAACTCTGCCGTAAAGCAGCAGCCAACAGGGCCAGACACACCCCCACACACCCCCACAGGCCCCATTGGCCAATGTCTACTGGAGGGGCAGGATATTGGGCCCTGCCTGTATCTCCCAATACTAGCAGTTGCATACCTTAGCAATGCCACCCTACACCTGGGTATACGGTACACAGCTAGCAAACGTTTCCTCTGATAACTGGCAGATATCAATTCCTAAGTTAAGCACAGTTTGCTGATTGAGCTCCATCACAACAATCATCCTGATGTCTGTGGTGTGTGCTTCAGGTCTGGTCTCTGACAGTGTTTACCACCCTGGGGAGTGACCCCCCAACAGTATTGTGTACCATATCCATGCCTGTACTGTGCCCAGGACAGGTGTGGTGGGTATGGCTGCAGAACACCCCTATAGTAGCACAATGCTGGCATAGGTGTGGGGGTGGCTGTCTGTCTATCCAGTGTGTAGTGGCTGCAAACACCTTCCACATCCCACACTGCCAGCAATGTTGCCAGTATTGGGCTGCCAATGTGCATAATGAGGAGCAAGGTACCATGGGTATAGGCTGGACAGGGTGGCCTGGCCAGGGTGCATCTGCATAGGGCATAGGGTATTGACTGGGACATTTTAGTGCCCGGCCACCACCGACACAGACAGGGTGACCTCAGTATGTCCTGCTGAGAGATCACTCTCACCCTGACTGTGCAGTGACCACAGCATGGCTAGGCACCCCCATAGTGCTATATAGTATTTCTTTTATGTGATAGATAAGGGTTTCCTTTTGAGGTCCAGTCACTGATTTATCTGCTTGCTGTATATGCTGACATCCCAGTTCTGGGTGCATGCATCTCCACTGGGAGCATGCACTATGGACTAACTAGCAGACTGTTTGCAGCTAGTATGTGTCTTGATGGAGCAGCTTGCAGGGTGCAGTGGCTGATGGCTTGCTGCAAGAGAATATCAGGTAGTGGTGGGGTGCAGCTTACCATACCCTGGCCTAATGTCTGTCTGCTATTGTGTTATGGATGTGTATAGAGCTGCATTGACTGCCCTGTGGGGTGTCTGTTCCTCAGCAGGACTGGGGTTGATGTTCCCCTCTACTGCCACCATTGCAGGGAGGTAGAATGTGGATCTATTGATGGGAGACCCTGTTTGCCACCCTCAGCCCTGGAAGAGGAGGAGGACAGTGGTACATAATCCTCCTGGGGGTCCATGGGGGGTCTACACCTGACTGATAGTAAAGACAGACAGAGAGAGAGAGATATCTAAGGTGTTTCTGCAGAAACTACCTATCTCACACAATAACACTGCTTTGGACCTCTACCATGGCAGGTGTTGTGGACCTGGTCCTGGGCGCCTCATCGCACACTCAGGGTGAGCACAGTACCCGCACACTGTGACGGTGTGTAGCTACTCTGTGCCAGTAAAACACCCGGTCAGTACCCCCAACCAGGCCGAGGTGCTGTGGGGGTGCATTCCCCATCTTGTGTTCATCTGTGGACAGCTGATTTGCATGTGCAGTGCATCATGGGTAAGGGTGGGCTAACCCTATCCTGGTGACTGCAGCAGACTGTCTGTGTGGTGTCATGCAGGCTCTCTGCAGCCAGCCAGGGGATTGCTTAGAGCTGTAGCTCAATTGTTACGTCACTGCCTGTGATGCCTGAGGTCATGGGTTCAAACCCACAGTGGGGTTATTTGATAGGGTTGTCCAAAGCATTATCTGTTTTTTACTGTACATATTTTGATGCCAGCAAAAACACCCTCAGCGTACTGTACCCATAAGGTGCCTATGAGGGCGCTTTATAGGGCGCCAATAGGGCACCTTATGGTTTCCGTCCATATATGGGGCACTATACATATTCCTGTGACGCAACTTATAGGGTGCCCTATAGGGTACATTTTAGGGTGCCGTGGCGGACAGTGCACTTTATCATGTGCCCTATGGAGTGCCTTATAGGGTGCCTTATACGGCACCTTCAATTACGGCACGTGAGGGCGTGTTTGCTGGCAGCAATTAATAAAATAAACATAAGGTGCTAGAGCAGAAAATATGTACATTGCAAAGCTGATGCCACAGCCAGCCTTACATATTGGGCACCCTGGGGAGCAAACTCATTACCCCTGTATCAGCAGTCAGCGCCTTAACCATTGTGCTACACTGCTGCTCCTCTTTGCATATCAGCGCACCTACTTATGCTTTGCATTCCTTAAACTGCACAGTGCTGCCATCAAAAACAGTACTCTGACCTTGCTGTACCTCATACGGCACCCTCTAAAGCGCCCTATAAGCAACATTCTAGGGTGCCTTGGCGGACAGTGCACTTTAAAATGTGCCTTATAGGGCGCCTTATGTTAACACGATTTGAGAGTGTGTTTGCTATTACTGATAATTAACATAAAAATAAAATGCCTCCTAAAGCAATTTTCCCAATAATACGCAATGCCTAAGCCAGCCTCGTTCATTGGGCACTGTGGGGGATTGAGCCCCTGATCCCAGCACCATTGGTCAGTGTCTTAACCATTGTGCTGTGACTCTGTTCTTGTGTTAGTACATCAGCGCGCCGCCTTATGCCACCCAATATTAAAAAGCCTCCTAAATCAATAGCGCACCGCCTTATGCCCATCAGTGCGCTGCCTTATGCCGCCCATTATTTAATTGCCTCCTAAAATGATGCCTCAGCCAGCCTTGTTCATTGAGCAATGTGGGGGATGAAACCCCTGATCCCTGCACCATTGGCAAGTGCCTTAACCATTATGCTGTGGCTCTGCTCTTCTGTGTACACATCAGCGCGCCACTTATGCCCTCCCGCGCAGCTATCTGATGCGCTAATGTGCGGGGCGCACAACGGCGCCGCGCACCTTAGCGCATATGTCAATCACGGCTTTTCTTTTTCAGGACGGAACGCCCACTCCTTATATAGCATCCACTCACTACCACGGCCCGCACTTTACCGGGGTTTTAGTAAACATGCCCCTAAATGAGAGGTTAGATATGACTGGAATATCAGAGACATGGTGGAAGGAGGACAACCAGTGGGACACTGTGATACTTGGGTACAAACTATATCGTAATGATAGAGCTGATAAAATTGGTGGAGGGGTTGCGCTCTATGTTAGAGAGGGCATTGAGTCAGAAAGGATTAAAATTTTGCAGGAAACAAAATTTGCTGTAGAATCTCTATGGATTGAAATTCCATGTAAAAAGGGGAAGGCAATGGCAGTGGGGGTGTACTATCGACCGCCTGGCCAGAATGAACAAATGGATGATGAAATGCTCAAAGAAATCAAGGAAGCTAACAAAAGTTACAGCTCGGTAATAATAATGGGTAATTTCAATTACCCCGGTATCGACTGGGTCAGTGTCACGGCAGGACATGCTAGGGAGATAAAGTTCCTAGATGAAATAAATGACTGCTTCTTGGAGCAGCTGGTTCATGAACTGACCAGAGGGGAAGCCATATTAGACCTAGTCCTTAGTGGAACACCAGATCTAGTGCAAGAGATAAGGGTGTTGGGTCCACTTAGCAATAGAGATCATGGCATGATCGCCTTTGATTTAATTAGTGGAAGAGGGATAGTAAAGAAATCCACAGTACTACCTTTTAACTTTCGAAAGGGAGACTATGATAAAATGAGGAAAATAGTTAAGAAAAAACTAAAAGGAGCAGTTGCAAAGGTTAAAGACTTATATCAAGCTTGGGTGTTGTTGAAAAATACTATCTTGGAAGCCCAAACCGGCTGTATTCCACGCGTTAAGAAAAGTGGAAGGAAGTCCAAAAAACTGCTAGCATGGTTTAAAGGTGAGGTCAGAGAGGCTGTTGTTGCCAAAAAAGCATCTTTCAGGAAAAAAGAGCCAAATGATGAAAACTGGAAACAGCACAAGCACTGGCAAGTTAAATGCAAGGCATTGATAAGGCAGACAAAGGGAGAATTTGAGAAGAAGCTTGCTGCGGAAGCAAAAACTTGAAATAAAGACTTTTTAAAGTACATACATAGCAAAAAACCTGTGAGAGAGTCAGTTGGTCCATTAGTTGATAGAGGAGTTAAAGGGGCACTAAGAGGCGACAAGGCGATAGCGGAGAGACTAAATGAATTCTTTGCTTCGGTCTTTATTGAGGAAGATGTAGGGATGTTACCCATGACTGAAGTGGCATTTAAAGGTGCGGAAGAATTGAAGGAAATATCGATACATTGGGAAGATGTATAACAACTATTTGATAAACTCAAGAGTAGCAAATCACTTGGGCCGGATGGTATATATCCAAGGGTGTTGAAAGAACTGAAATATGAGATTGCAGACCCGCTATTAGTAATCTGTGAACTATCATTAAAATCATCTGTAATACCTGAAGATTGGAGAATGGCCAACGTAAAGCCAATTTTTAAAAAGGGCTCCAGGGGTGATCCAGGGAACTACAGACCAGTGAGCCTGACGTCAGTACCGGGAAAAATGGTAGAAACCATCATAAAGAACAAAATTGCTGAACATGTAGATAGTCATGGCTTAATGGGAGACAGCCAACATGGCTTTAGACAAGGAAGATCTTGTCTTACTAATCTGTTATGTTTTTTTGAAGGTGTGAATAAACAGGTAGACAAAGGTGAGTCGGTTGATATAGTGTATTTGGACTTTTAGAAAGCCTTTGACAAGGTCCCTCATCAGAGACTTTTGGCATGGGATAGGAGGCAGTGTACTATTGTGGATCAGGAATTGGTTAAAAGATAGAAAGCAGAGGGTTGGGCTAAATGGCCAATTTTCCGAATGGAGAAAGGTGAATAATGATGTACCCCAGGGATCTGTGCTGCGTCCGCTGCTTTTTGACATATTCATAAATGACATGGAAAAGGGAATAACGAGTAAGGTTATCAAATTTACAGATGACACAAAACTATTTAAAGCTGTTAAAACCCATGAGGGTTATGGAAAATTGCAAGAGGATCTTGATAAATTGGAAGACTGGGCATCAAAATGGCAGATGAAATTTAATGTGGACAAGTGTAAAGTTATGCACCTAGGATATAAAAACCCAAACTATGGTTACACTATGCAAGGTTCCACATTAGGAACCACAACCCAGGAAAAAGATTTAGGCGTCATCGTGGATAACATGTTAAAACCCTCCGCCCAGTGTGCAGCGGCAGCCAAGAGAGCAAATAGAATGCTAGGTATCATAAGGAAAGGAATGGAAAATAAAACAAAGGATATTATAATGCCTCTGTATCGTTCATTGGTGAGACCGCACCTTGAATATTGTGTGCAATTCTGGTCGCCGTATCTTAAAAAGGATATAGCGTTATTAGAAAAGGTTCAGAGAAGAGCCACCAAAATGGTAAAGGGGATGGAAGGATACCCCTATGAAGAAAGGCTAAAAAGGTTAGGGCTCTTCAACCTGGAAAAGAGATGGCTGAGGGGAGATATAATAGAAGTCTATAAATTAAAGAATGGAGTGGAAAGGTTAAACGTAGATCGATTGTTTACATTGTCAGAATATAGACAGACTAGGTGACATGCAATGAAGCTACAGGGTAACTTATTTAAGACTAATAAGAGAAAATATTTTTTCACTCAACGTGTAATCAAATTCTGGAATTTGTTACCGGAGGATGTAGTAAAGGCTGTTAGTGTAGCTGGGTTTAAAAAAGGTTTGGACAAGTTCCTGGAGGAAAGGTCCATAAACCATTATTAAAAAGGGACGCAGGATATCAATGCTTGACCCAATACAAGCTTTGTGGAATCTGTGTCTTTTGGGGATCCTGCTAGGTACGTATAACCTAGATTGGCCACTGTTGGAAACAGGATACTGGGCTTGATGGACCTTGTTCTGACCCAGTATGGCATATCTTATGTTCTTATGTGAGGACAGGATGGTGGGCATGCTGAGAGACAAACCAAGAGTCAGGCTGAAGGCAGAGGGAAGCAGGGCCATGTGCAGTGACTTATTGGGGGGCCTCATTTGCACATGTTAGGGGTTGAATTGTAAGACTGAAAATCAGGGCCATGTGCAAAGAACATAGTCTCTCAATGGTAGGGCCAGCCCTGGGGCCAGCAGTAAACATTAGGCCCATGTGGCATAAGGGATCTGAGAATCCCCTCCAGACATTTACTATTAAGATGCTCCAGAAAGGTTGTATGAAAAGTTCCCAGAACCAGTGACAGCAGAAGGCCCATTCTTAGTGACCAGACAGGTGATTTATCCAGTATGGGGCTGATGTCATGCAATATATCTGCCTCTACAGATACATTGCCACTGACACAGTAGGAACAAGAAGTCTATGATGTGACTGCGATGGTATGTGTGCTGGGGCCTCTGCCCCAGATGAGGTCCCTCTTAGAGACGCACTTTGTTTGATGTAGGCTGCCTGTGTCACTGTGACTGGGGGGTAGGTGGCAGGGTTGGGCAGCTGTGTGCATGCCCCATCAGCACAGTTCCATTGTGGCCATCCTGGCTCTCTGTGTGCCAGGTCAGAACCAGGCACACAGAGCGAGCCACAATACTGATCCTGTGGGGTACACCTGGCCCCACCATACCAGACTCGCAAACAGGGCTGTACGTGCAGGCCAGTTCCACAAAGCAGCCCGGCCTTCATGTACAGGACTTCCCCAGCTAAATTGGTCTGGTCTGTACAATGGAGCTACGGTGCCATCGCGTCCAGTCGCCATGACACTGCTGCTCCATTTTGTGGCCACGATAACCAGCCACCAGCGCCTGTACCACTTCCCCCACAGCCTGACCCCTGCTCCTGACCCCCTAGGCTGGGGTTAGGCTGCTGGGGGAGGCTCCCTGCTCCTTCTCACCACTTTCCAGCCCCAGGCCTGTAGTCCATTGCCGCATCAGGGAACCTATTCCACCTCAGAGGTGGCAGATGTTCCCCATATATGCTGCTGGCCCCGGACTTCAGGGCCAGTATTGTGCATCCGGGGTCAGCAGACACCCATGACCCACCTTGATATTGCCCCCATCCAACCCTCTTCTGCCCCCATCTACCTTTCCCATACAATATGTGGGGATGTTAGACTGGATCAGGAGGTGGTGCAGATAGCGGGGATGGACATCCCAATGGGACGTTCATCCCCACTATTCGTGGCATGGACTGAGCCTGCATGTGTACACATCTTGGCCCACCATGCTGTGAGCTGTTCAGGCCACTGTAGGCAGCCACCACCCACCCACACCCTCCCCCCTCTGCCACTACATGTCCTCCAGCCCCAGGTGACCTGGGCCAACATCTGTATCAGCCCTGTATGTCCAGGGCCACAGACTATCCACTGCCCCCCTTTCTCCACCACCACCCCGACCCTTACCCACCCCTGGCTAGCCTCTCAGTATGGCCACCATGTACATACCGAGAGGTTTGTCAAGGTCAGCAGAGGTGGCCGGTTGGCATGGATGGATGTCCACACGGGACTCCCATCCCCACTATTCAGGCCTCAGACTGACCGCCTATATGGATATACACACGGATACAGTGTTTCAAAGTAAAAATAGTTATTTGTAGGAGTTAATTACATGGTTCTTCCTGATACCCCACCCACAGGCAGACATCCCATGGGGTGTCATTGCGATCACCTACATGGGGTCAGGAGTGCCTCCGTGAGCTGCTCCAGAGCCCGTATGAGGGCATGGAGGTCATCCCTGATCCCATGTAGGTGATCGGCAATGAGCCCCAAGGGCCCCTCCACAACTGCCCCCTGCCCCCTTCCATCCCCTCCCTCTGCCCCCTGCCCCTCCCATCCCCTCTCTCTGCACCCTGCACCCTGCCCCCTCCCGTTCCCTCCCTCCACATCTTGCCCCCTCCCGTCCCCTCCCTCCACCTCCTGCTCCCTCCTGCTCCCTCCTGCTCCCTCCTGTCCCCTCCCCCCATGCTCCCCACTCCTCCACCCACTGAGTGGCCCTGGGTGGGGTGGCCCTGAGTTTACCCCCCCTGCAGGTGCTGCTCCTCCTCCTCTTCCTCCTCCTCCCCTGCCCCTCAGGGCCAACCACCCAGGGGTACCCTTCCTTACACCCAGGAGTGCCCTGGCCAGCCTCCATAGCACTGTCCAGCCCATTCCCCTCAGGGGAATAGGGCACCACCATGAGGTTCAGGATGACCTCATCCCCACTCTCCCCTGATGGGGAGGTGCTGGTTAGTACTATGGAGCTGGGTGGGGTTGGCATGTCAGCCGTGGTGGTGGCAGGGCTGCATGGTGCAACTAGTGCTGGCTGCTCCCCTCCTCAGCTGCCGTAATGCTGCCAGCCTCCTCCTCCTCTTACTCTTCCTCCTCCTCCTCCTCTTTCTCTTGCTCTGCTTCAGGTGGGGAGCTGTCCTCAACTGGGATGGCTGTGGAAGAGATGCAGAGAGGTTACTGTTTCAGTGGGTGGGGGTGTCCGGCTGACATGTCCCCACTGTCAGATGCCATGTTGCATGTCATGGCCCCATTCCTGTGCCATTCCCCACACTCACCTTGCTCCCTCTGCAGCTGCCACTGGATACAACACAGGAGCCCAGGCCGGTTGCGCCTTATCACGCGAAAGCGCACCTTGAGTGCCACCACATCACACAGGACATGGAACTGTCTGTGGAGGCAGGAAGGAGGTGTCATACATATGCATGTTTACTTCTCCCCCCCAGGTCTGTCACTGCAGCTGCCTGCCTGCTTGCCACAACACCACCTGCATACACTGGACCCTGTCTCATCCTGCTGCCACATCTCCAGTGCTGCCATGCCCCAGTCCAGGGCTTGCCCTCGTTCCTCAGGCCTCTTCTGTCCTGTGTGCCTGCATTGCTGACTGGCCAGGCCATGGACTGAGGAGGTCACAGGGACAGTGCTGCCTGCAACATTTATTTATTTATTTAATTTTCTTATATGCCGCGCTATTTGTCATCATTGCGGTTTACATTGAAACAATACAACAATTGGTCAGATATAACAGACCTATTACAAGTAAGAAGAAAATTAACATGGAAGTAAACAGGGAAATCATTTATAACATGAGCTGAGATTGGGACTGAGGTGGCAGGCAGGATTGCCAACCATCCTCATCTTTGCACAGTGCATCAGTGTGAATGTGGGTGTCTGTGTGAGTGTGAGTGAATGAGAGTGTGAGAGAATGTGCGTGTGTGTGTGTGCGTGCGTGTGTGTGTGCGTGTGCATGTGCATGTACATATCCAGTGTCTTGTGTCTTTCTACACCTCATTGAGCCTTGCAGTGCCTAAGTCAGGGGTGGCCAACTCTAGTCCTGGTGTACCACAATCCAGCCTGGTGTTCGTGATGTCCCTAATGAATATTCATGAGATATTTGTTTTTTATTTATTTATTTACAATTTCTTATATACCGCACTATTCGGTATCAGTGCAGTTTACATGGAACAGAAAAATCAGAACGTGTACATAGGTCTGAGTTTAAAAATTACAGGATAGTAAAACTTGGATAACCAGGAGAAACTATTTACAGACTGGAGTCATAGAATAAATGCAACATGAGAAACTGTGTTCAGTACCCTAGCTAGGGGTGTTCCCTGGCTGAATAGATGTGTTGGTGTAGCTACAAGTAATCAGAGTGTGTGATTCAGTGTTCTATGGGAAGTATTTGAGGAAAAGGTAGTGTTTGAGGGCTTTTCTGAATTGTGTTAAGTTGGTGATCGCTCTGATGTTTGCAGGTAGAGCGTTCCAGAGTCTTGGGGCACAGAATCTGAAGGCCCTATTTGCTGTTGTCGCTGTGCATCTTGTTAATTCTCTTGGAATTATTAGTGTATTTGTTGCTGTAAATCTTCTTGATCTATTAGGGGTTATGGTTTGGATGAGGTCGGTTAGTGAGGAGGAGGAGAGGTTATTGACCGCTTTGAATGTCAGTAACACTGTCTTGAAGATGATCCTGGCCTGTATGGGAAGCCAGTGTAGCTGCTTCAAAAGGGGGGTCACATGGTCTCTCCTAGATGCCCCATTTAGAACCCTCGCTGCGCTATTCATTCCGAGCTGTAAGGGGTTCAGGGTGGATTGAGGAAGTCCTTGTAAAATGGCATTGGCGTAATCAAAATGCGGTATGATAAGAGCCTGGTAAATTGTACGGAAATCCTCTGGTTCGAGCAAGGGGCGAAGATGTCTGAGGGAGCGGATCTTGAAATAGATAGCTCTGACAGAGTTAGCTATGTGTGTTTTCATGTCAAGGTTTTGATCCAATATAACACCCAGGTACCGAATTGTGGGCTTTGCTTGTAGCTCAGCTTCTTTCACTTTCAAGTATTGTGGCGGGTTGAAATTCGGGTTCCTTGTAATGAAGAGCACCTCAGTCTTCTTATGCTGAATTCGGAGGTTTTGCGATAGGAGCCATTCAGATATGGCATTGAAACAATTTGTCAAAGGGGAGAGGTCTAATTTATCTATGGAGAATGGCATATAGAGCAGGACATCGTCGGCATATATCATGCAACTGACATTGAAGGACCGGATGATATTAGAAATGGGTTGCATGTATACGTTGAACATCAAGGCAGAGAGGGAGGATCCCTGTGGAACTCCCTGGCCTTGATGAAACAGTTCTGATGTTGCTCCGCCAGATCGTACCTGTTGCCATCTTCCGGACAAGTATGAACTACACCATTCAAGTGCTGTTCCGCAGATGCCTTTCTCCTTTAGCCGCCCTAGGAGGAGCTCATGGCTTACTGAATCAAAGGCTACAGCAATGTCGAGGAAAATGAGTGCCATCCCCTGATGGATGTTGTTAACACCAGTGATTATATTATTGAAGAGGGTGGTAAGGAGTGTTTCCACTCCATGTGACTCCCTGAATCCATGTTGGAATGGGTCTAGTGGAGCAGCCGAGTCAATGTGGTCTTGCAACTGTCTTTGCACCTCCTTTTCGATTATCTTTGTGAGTAAAGGTATACTTGAAATGGGTCTGTAAGAGTCTACCTTTTGAGGATCTAGCTTGCTATTTTTTAGTAGTGATCTGATAGATGTGTGCTTGAGTGCAGAAGGGAAGGAACCGGTTGTGAAGGATAGGTTCATTATCCTGTTTATTATTGGGCTGAGGTCACTGCGCAGTTCCTTTATCCAGAAAGCTGGGCAAGGATCAGTCTGCGCAGTGGTGGTGTTCATGGTCATGATCGTGTCTTCAATGCTTCTCTTGTCAGGGGTCAAGAAAGAGGTTAGAGATGTTGGGCACTCGGGCTGTAGTAGCGACCTCTATTGAAGGTTTATTTGTCTAACATGATTTGGATTGTAGGAAAGTGGCAAACTCTTGAGGATGGATTTCAAATTGGTGTTCGGGGGCTGGTTCCTTGGATAGAGTTTTGACTAAGTTAAAGAGATGAGGTTTGTTTAACGAGCGCTTCAGGGTGTCAGTGTGGTATTGCTTCATCTTCTCTGTGATAGCTCTGCGGTGGACGGTTAGCTGAGAGATGTATGCTGACTGGTCTCCAATGGAGTGTAACCGACGCCAGCGTTTTTCAAGTTTCCGTAGTCGAGTGAGTGAAGATCTCAACTCCGCTGTGTACCATGGAGCTGTAGTTCTTTTCCTTGGTGACCTGTTAGGTGATGGTCGTAGGGCTACTGTTCCAGACTACTGTTCCATCAAGTGATCAATTCTTCAAGGTTTAAGGTGGTCTCATTAAGGAGTGAGTGTGTTTCGGCAAGGATAAGATCTCTATTGAATGGACGGAAACTTCTAGCAGGTAGTCTGGTAGTCTCGCTTGGCACTCTGTTGATCTTTGATTGGTTGTCTTGTGTGGGAATCTGAAAGAGGATGAGTTTGTGATCTGACCATGGTACAGTAGTTATGGACATCACAGTGTCGTGGAATTGGTCACAAACTGTCTGTGGGGCGAATACAAGGTCTAGTGTATTTCCCTTCACGTGGGTAGGTTCATTAACTAATTGTTTGTATCCTAGGATCTCCAGAGCTTTGAGAAAGGCTGATGAATGGTTATCCTGAAGTGCTGGCAGGTTGAAATCGCCTAGAATCCAATATGGTGTATTAGGATTCTGGGTGTTGGATGCGAAGTTTATTATAGTTGGGAGGTCATCCAGGGAGGCTGAGGGAGCTCTATATAGCAGGTTTATGGTGCAGAGCTTGTTGGAAATGGAGACTGTCTCCAGGTGGTTTGTGCTAGTGGAGTCGTTCATCTGGAAGTGGAGGTCTGTCCTGGCAAGGATGAGCACTCCACCTCCCCTTTTGTTTTGTCTATGGCTAGCAAAGATGGTGAAATTTAAGGGGAGGAGCTGGCTGAGTATGACATTGTCTTTGGGGGATAGCCATGTTTCAGTAACCATGAGAATATCGAGGTTATGGAGGAATATCATGTCTGCAATCACTGGCCACTTCTTACGGATTGAGCCAGCATTGATGAGGGCACATTTTAGGCTTTGTGGGTATAGGCTTTTATCCTGTTTAGCTTTCATAGAGTGTTGGAGTGCAATGTGTAATAGATGGGGGTGGTGAGAGCGAGTGTCCCAATTTGCGTTGTGATTGGATGTGCCTGTTCATCTTTTCCCATAGCTCTGTAGGATTGGGATCTGATTGTAAGCAGGGGCTAAGGCTAGAGAGTTTGGGAGCCAACTATTGAGGAGGAAGTAAAAGCCAAGCATAGTGGTGATAGATATATTTGCATCCACTCACTCCACTTGTATGCAAATATACCATGGATATTCTTTAGGGATATCATGAAAACCAGGCAGGATTGTGATGCATCAGGACTAGAGTTGGCCACCCCTGGCCTAAGCTGTTTCAGCGTTAGCCTGCAAATGTGCATGATGAGGAGCAAGGTGTTGTGGGTATGGGCTGAGACAGGGTAGATTGGCCAGGATGTGTCTGCATTGGGGGTAGGGCAATGGCTGGGATGTCGTAGTGCCCGATGTCCAACTGCATGGGCCGGTTGGCCACAGCATGACATGCTGGGAGGGCACTCTCACTCTGACCGAACAGTCACCATTGCACGGGTATGTATCCACATTGTGCTTATATAGTGTCTTGTTCTAGTGATGTGGATGCATGTTCTGTCCTGGGGGCTTGATTGCTCTGTGCACATGCAATGTGTACTGACCAGCAGACTGTCTGCAGTTGGTATGTGCATGGCTGGTAAACCCAGTGGTGGGCAGCAGGTGCAGTGTGACTGTGTTTGTTGTGGGTGCATTTTAGACCTAGGTGGTTGGGATGTGGGGTGCTCCAGGCCAGTTTTATTGGTAGGTTCAGCAGCACCATGGTAACAACCCCATGTGTATTTAGACAACCCCTGCGCACACCACTCCCCAGTAGTTGGCATCATCACTAGGTATTGACATGCACTGTTCTAGGTGGGTTCCTGTCAGACAGAGGCAGAGTACACTGCAGACAACATCTACCACACTAGCAATCAGGGGGATCTGCAGCAGAGAACATGTCTAGCACTGCAGGTACAAGGGACCTAGTGCTGGGTGCCCGTTCTCACCTTCAGGGTGACCACAGAAGCTGCTCTGTTGCACAGTTTGTATCTGCTGTGTGCTTGTTTCACACACTGTGAGTACATCTTACATATCGCCTGTGGTGATGGATATGTATATTCTCCATCTGGGGAGCAGCTGTTGACTGCTGTTGGGCATCTGCACCGCTTCATGGGTACTGGTGGGGGCTACCCTATGCTGGCACACACAGCAGACGTTCTAGGCAGTAAACCTGCAGTTTCTTTGTATCCAGCCATTGCTGTGCTGTGAGGAGTGGAGGTGTAGTCTATTGGTTAGTGCAGTGCCTCCATAAGCAGGAGACAGGGGTTTCATTTCCACTTGTGTTTTTTTTTTTATGATTGTGCTACTCAGATCATTTTCATGCCTGTAACTTCACATCAGGTAAACACTGGATATGGAAGGAGAAAGGAGCCTCAGAATCCAAGGAGGTAGGAGCAATGGAAAACGCAAACTTCAAACCAGGCCCGATCCTCCTCACATCAACGGTTCTATCATACTCCAACCAATCGCCTGTTCAATATAACTCCATTTTATTAGAACAGTGATTCCACATCAGCATTGTCGGTAGTAGCTGCCTCCTGCAAACTCTGAGTATATCTCATGAGAGAATAACCAAATAAAAGGTACACCTATCTTCCCAGGCCACTGCCATCTACAGGCTCCCAGTCACCACTGATACTCCTGCTGCTTTTACCATTGCCCCAACGTCCTTGGATTCTGAGGCTCTTTTCTCCTTCCATATCCACTGTTTACCTGATATGATATGTGACAAATGGTAGAGTGATATACCTTGCAGTCTTCATATGATTTACATTCTAGAGGTGATCTTTTAGGGCTTGTGCATGCTGTGCTGCACAGTGTCATGGGATGAGGGTGATGGATTTATACTCAGGTGTCATCTGCAGGACTGTTTCTTTGTGGACATAGTGGTGGCAACATGGGGCAGTTTCCCATTGGAGGTGGTGCTGTTGTGGACAGTATCAGACTTCATGGGGCATGGGATGGGCCCAGGGTTCTCTCAGGGGACTGGTGTGGTGGTTGTTAGTGGGGGGCAGCCTAGGTCAGCCATGTGCTATGCGCATATGTGCTTTCTCTTTTGTCCATTCTGCCTTTTTTCCACCTTGTGTTTCTGTTTGCCTGTTTCCTGTGAGGGCCCTGTTTTGTGTGTTTACTGTCACTTGGTTGTGTGGTGGGTCCAGCTTAACCCCTGCTCCTTTTGCCTTTTCATTTTGCAGCTACTTGGCTCTTTGCACTATTCTTGTCCCTCCACATGCATTTCCCTTGACTCCTCTCTTTCCTGCTTTACCCTATTTACTGCGCCAGGGGAGTCCGAATCCTTTCCCAGCCCCTGCATGCTGCAGCTAGGGCTGGCCTTCAGTGGCCTGTGGGAAGCAGGGCTGCCTCATTTTCTTTGACTATCCTGCAGAGCAGGTGGGTCTCTGCCTCTGAACAGTTTACGTGCCTGGTGGCCATTTTCCAAGAATCAGCGGCGGGGAGAGGCTGACTGTATCCTGTTTCCTGTTACACTTGGACAACTGTGGAGGTGGACACATTTTCGGAACTACAAGTATGCAGTTTGTTGAGGGTTACACATGTTATTTACACAGAAACGAAGCACCGCTCTTCGCAAGTTGCACATTTAGCGGCTAGACGTACAACTCCATATTCTGTCGCATGGCTGCATGTCTAACCTCGTGAGCAGGGAATCGCATCTACATTTCAAATGTACATGTTTTAGATGTATACAGCCACCCTGCAGGTCTTTCTCAGAATAGGCCCCTAAGGGAAGAACAATCCAAACTATGGTTACACAATGAAAGGTTCCACATTAGGAACCACCACCCAGGAAAAGGATCTAAGCGTCATTATGGATAATACGTTGGAACCCCATTCTTTTAGTGTAGCTGGGTTAAAAAAGGTTTAGACAAGTTCCTGGAGGAAAAGTCCATAAACCATTATTAAGGAAGACCAGGGGAATCCACTGCTTACCCCAGGATAAGAATTGTGGAATCCATGTACCTTTTAGGAATCTGATAGGTACTTGTGATCTAAATTGGCCACTGTTGGAAACATGATAATGGGCTTGATGGACCTTGGTTTGACCCAGTATGGCATTTCTTATTTTCTTATATACATTTCAGTTAGCCCATGCCTTGCCTTTGCCAGGGTAGACAGGGGCAAAAGTGTATAGGGACCCCTACATTTAAAAACAATTGTCAAACAGGAAAGTCAGTTTGTAGCACTTTATAGCCCAAAAGAAGGCTCCTAATTGGTTATGCTTATATATGGATGTATAACGGTGTGCTTTCTGTTCTCCCTTGCATTGCAGCGTGCTGTTCTGTTGTGCTGCATGATGTGCTTGGGAAGAAATGAATTTTTATAAACTCTGAGGCTGGGTCTTGTTTTAAAATGAAAGCATTGGAAACTTCTGCACATTAATTGTTTCAACCCCCTGCTCTGATCATCAGCCTTTATTATCTCCCACTGAATTACAACACTTGTTCTATACTGGATATTATGGTCTGATGTAGCTTTAATTTTAATTTTTTTTATACCACACTCTTTAGAATCAGTGCAGTTTACATGTATACTAACAGGTACTTTTTATTCCCTTGTCCCTGAAGGGCTCACAATCTAAGTGTATCTCAGGCAATGGAGGGTTGAGTGGCTTGCCCAAGGCCACAAGGAGTGGCCATGGGACTAGAGACCCCAATCCCTCCAGCCTGAGGTTGCTTGTCCCCATGTGGGAATTGAACCCCTGACCTTCTAGCCTGAGGTAACCTGTCCCAACCACTCAGCCACTCCTCCCTGTTCTGTCAGTGACTGAATTCAGGACAGTTTACTTTATGCCACTTTATAATCTGGACACATTCCATTTGGTGTTGCGGTATGGGTAAAGTCGTTTCATTTGTCTTAATTTTGAAAAGTAAGTAGTAGCAGTGGTTCTGTTCTGCCCTCGCCTGCTGGTATCGCTCTAGTTAAACAATAACTAGTTAAACAGTAAACCGCATCTCTCAGCTGCCAGAGTGGGGAAAGGCACGATCAAAATCCATGATCAAAATCCCGAATGAGGTGCTGCTCTTTTTTCACTACCCTGACATAGCTGAGCTGGGCTGAACTGATCCTGCAGACCCGGCAAAACGTCTGACAATGACCCCTACGCTGCAATGGCCGGGGCAACCAGCAAGAAACCTCATCAGGCAAGTGCTGCTCTAGGATCTGCCGGAACATCGGGAGGGTAATGCAATCTACATGGGGCACTGGCGAAATACTGTAAATCCGGTTAAAAGCAGTTCACACGCCACTCCCACAATTCTCTACTATACATAAACAGCACTTGCAGCAGTGATAATGTAGCAGCAGATAAGCATACAATAAATAAAACCAGGAGTCTTTTCAAGGATCCAAGCCAGTTTAATGTGCACAGGCTCAAGCAATAATCAATTTCAAAATGGCTGAGCAATGGTTTCTAGCAAAACAACAACTTTTATACCGTTCTTCTCCATTCTAGACATAGGCAAACTTTTCATTGGTCCCAGTAACCCCTCTTACCCATCTATTGGTCCTGGTACCACTACGTAGCTATCCAATTGGGACTCTGGTCTGGGCTCAGCACCTGCTCACCCCCCCTCTAGTCCCAATTACAATGGTCAGTGTCTCTAACTTGTTACATCTCTCCTCCAAGGTCGCTCAGCTAGTTAAAACATATGGGAAGCAGGGCACTGTAACCTTGCTTTTTGCAGAGTTAATTAATTCCATAGAAGCTGTGCTCTCTTATCAGTACCAATTAGAGCTGTTTTCTGTCTTTTCTAAGTTTCGTTTCTGCTTAGCTATGTTCAGTTAAGCTGAGTTAAGTTTCAATTCTATGGTGTCATCATTCAGGGGGGTTTTCATTCCTCTGGGCCTAACTACAGGCTTCAGTTACAGGTCAAGCTGCTCAGGCCTGTCTGCTCACTTCAGACACCATGGATCACAGGCCTTCGCCTACCACATTCCCCCCTTTGATTAATCTCACCCGCATGTTAATAAGGTGTGAGAATCAAATCACATAATACTAGGTAAAGGTATCACTCTGTGGTATAGGGTAGTAAGTTCACATAGCTAGTATCTTTGTAGCTGCCTTATGCTCTACAGTGTTATTAATAACTGAAGTTATCATTTGCATACAAAGTGGCAAGAAACAAGGGAGCAACAAGCAGATAGTCAAAGTCCATAGTTTGGCAAGAGTGGGAAAAAGAACTAAAGGATTAGAAGGTTCAGTTGCATCTTTGTTGTGCTGTCGTAAAGCTTCTGATTTAGACAGACCAGCTGTCCATCCTTCATAGTAGATTGTGGTCCAGTCCGGGGGGCGGAGCTTGCCTGCGATAGGAAATGGCTGCTGAATAACGCTGCTCCGACCTAACCATCAGAATCTGATCTCTCCCCCGAGACTGTACTTTGCTGAAGTATCACTTAGAAGCCTAAACATACTCTCATGATGACATCCTTAAAACCTGCTCGTTTAGAATTTCAGCCGGCGGCCGGACAGGCAGTAAAACGCGCCAAGCAGGAATCGGCTTCCCCACAAAAGATGGCGCCGGAAAAAGACATCTCGGCTGGGGAACGAGAAATCTTACAAGAATTGAGAGCCGTCAAAGAAATGGTTGCAGGTAATACTACTGCGCTCACTCAGATGCAAACTGATTTACAAGTAGTAAAAGACACACTGTCTGATGTTACCGGGAGACTACATATACTGGAAATAGATATGGGAACGCACAAAAATATAATAGAGCAGATGGGACCGCTCACTAAGCGGGTACAGCTCCTAGAAAGTCAAATGGAAGAACAAAATAACCGAGCTCGACGGAGCAATATCAGAATCACCGGTATACCGGAAGGAAGAGAGGGTATGGATGCTATAAAATATTTGGAGAATCTGATACCTGATATACTGCAGGTCACATTTACCCCAGCACTTGAAATAGAAAGGGCCCATCGAGTTCCATCCCGGGTAAAAAAGGGAATGCAACACCCGAGGCCTGTAGTATTGAAAACACTGCGTTTCCAGCATGCCTTGCAGATTTTACAAGCTGCGAAACTGAAAACATCCCTGCAAATTGAGGGACACAAAATTGGGGTCTACCCGGATTTATGCAAGACTACGGTTGAAAAACGCAAGGAGCTGTTAGCATGCCGACCTCTACTTCAGAAAGTTAATGCACGCTATGGCCTTTTCTATCCGGCGAGAATGAAGGTTACACTGAATAATGAGACGAGAACTTTTGACAACGGAGCCACGCTACGACTGTTTCTCCGGGAGCAGGCTGATATGGAAGTCGGGACTTGAAAGATCTCTTAGACTCCTGTCAATATAACGGCAAACTAAGTAGGCGTAAGGGGTACAGAAAGTAATTGTTTATAAAGGAAGTGTGTAAGGAGAGTGGATATATAACTTTATGATTCTAACTCACCTGGGGTGGAGAGAGTAACGAGAATGTCTACAGATTTGGTAATTGGGTTAGGGTGAGGGGTGGGGGTTGGGTGTAGTCTGTTTTGGATAGTGGGATGAGCTTCACCATACATGTTAATGTAAGTTATGCAATGTGGAAGGTCTACAACTTTGAGACGTTGAATAACCCATGGTATGCGCAGATTAGAAAGATGGTGTCAAGTGTTATAGAGCTTAAGTTTGCAACTCGTGATTATGGCTAATACCAAACTGAAACTAATGTCCCTCAATGTACAAGGTATCTCTAGTCCGATAAAACGCAAAAAGATAGTAAATTATTGCAAAAAACAATGCGCAGACATTGTATACTTACAGGAAAAACATCTCACTTTATTTGAATCCCAGAAGGTTAGGAGTGAATATTACCAAAATGTGGTATCTTCGCCAGCACAAAAAAAGAAGGGTGGAGTAATTATACTAATTCGGAAAAGTCTGCTTCCGATAATTGAGGAAACATCTATAGACACGGAAGGAAGATGGGCTAAGGCGTTGGTACAGATTGGTACTGATAGATATACCTTGATGTCCCTCTATGGACCACATCAGGATGACCCACAATTTTTTGAAAAAGTTGCACAAGAGCTTTTGGTTAGAGAACCTGCCGCTATTATCCTGGGTGGAGATTTTAATCTCATACCCGACCCACTAATAGATCGGACCCCATACCGGATGCAACACAAGCCCAAGGCTAGTAGAGCGCTCTCAGAGATCATTGAATCCCTCGGTTTGATAGACCCATGGAGGCTTATGTTTCCCAAAGAGCGAGAATACACCTTTTACTCGATGCCCCATAACACAGAAACACGCATAGATTATTTCCTGATGTCGAAGGTACTATTGGATAAGCTGGTAGACACGAGCCATCTGGTTAAAACAGTTTCAGACCACGCAGCGGTAGTATTAGAATTAACTTCTGGAATGACACAGAGCTCCCAAATAAGATGGCATTTTGATCGTTCCTGGTTAATGGATCCCGAGTTCCGAAAGATCATGGACAAGGCTATGACTGAGTACTTTCATTACAACCAAAGCACTGAGACAGCAGTCTGGGCATGGTGGGAAGCCTTCAAAGCAAACATGAGAGGGTGTATGACCACTTACCATATACAAAGGAAAAGATTGGCAAAACAGCGATTGCATGAATTAGAGCAAGAGATCCGCACTGGCGAACGTTTACTCACCAAGAAAACTGACCCGCTTATACTGCTTCGGTTACAAAAATTGAGGTATCAATATAACTCAATACTGAATTCTGAAGCGGATTTGCAGATAAAGACACAAACAGGTGTATACTACCATGAGAGCAACCGGGCAGGCACATTACTTGCTCGTATGCTTAGAGCCAAGAAGAGGGCAACGAGAATTACTGGACTGAAGGATAAGTATGGAACTCTCAGAATTAAAAATGAAGAGATATTAACCATATGTGAAGAATTCTATACAGCTTTATACCAGACTGAGAACGTCGCAGACAAGGACATGTATTCTCATTTTGTTACAGCGTTGTCAGGTCCCAAATTGTCAGCTGTGCAAAAACAGAGCTTGGAGGAAGAAATATCCATCTCAGAGCTTGAACAGGCTATGAAACAGCTAGCCAAAGGGAAAGCCAGTGGCCCTGATGGGATACCTGTGGAATTTTATGTTACCTTCGCCAAGACATTAATTCCAGAGATGCAACACTACTATTCCAAAATCAGTGAAGAAAGTCCGGCTATTGGTGGATTCGCTTCGGCTACCATTGTTATACACCCTAAACCGGGGAGAGATCCCCAACAGATCGAAAATTATCGACCCATCTCATTACTTAACTCTGATTACAAAATCTATGCCAAGATGCTAGCTAATAGATTAGTGAAAGTGATCTCAACATTAATTCACCCAGATCAATGTGGATTTATGCCAGGACGGTCGACCACTGATAATGGCCGCCTTATGGCGCATATATTGGGGAAATCACAACAACTTCTCCACCCAGTAGTGGGCTTGGCACTAGATGCTGAAAAGGCATTCGATAGAGTTGAACTACCGTATCTTCTCGCTACAATGCGATGGTTCGGTATACCAGAAACCTATATAAAATACGTGGAGCTCTTGTATATCCATCCGAGAGCCAGAGTGGCGGTAAATGGAGAGATCTCTTCCGAGTTCCGGCTGACGAGGGGTACGAGACAAGGATGTCCGCTATCCCCGCTGCTATTTAACTTAGCGCTAGAGCCCATGCTGATAAAGTTGCGGCAACAACAAAATATTGTCGGCATGAGATTCAAGGATCATCAGTGCAAAGTATCGGCGTATGCTGATGACCTGTTCTTGATACTAGAGCCTAGCTCATTGACAGCCGTTCTAGACCTTATAGCAGACTACTCTCGTATTTCTGGATACAAATTAAATATGTCCAAAACGACGATTATTCCTTTCAACTCAAATGTTCCGGAGAATGTCCTCAAACAATACCCGTTTAAGGTAGAGAGGGAATCTTTTAAATACCTTGGGGTGACCTATGGTACCACTCTTCAAGCCACAATGAAGCTAAGCATGGCGGCATGTGACAACATTCTCTCCGAGTGTGTAAACAAATGGTCCCCGTTGAATCTTACATGGTGGGGGAGACTAGAAACCATCAAAATGGTCATCATGCCAAAATTAAACTATATCCTCAGTATGATACCGATCCTATATGATAAGAAATTTTATCTGAGGCTTGAGAAAGCTGTGAGTAAATTCCTATGGCATAGTAAGACCCCCAGAATAGCGTTATGGAAACTTAAGCTCTCTAAGCAACATGGCGGTGTGCACTTCCCAGATTTTCAAATGTACCACATTGCGGCCATACTGAAGCAAGGCACATGGTGGTGTGCAGAATGCGATACAGCTGATCGACCGACATGGATGACTATAGAGATCTCGCTAAGTGGGGCGATACCCTTATGGTTGTGGATAGGGGCAGAATCCCCCTCTCCAGAGTTGGAAGAAGCTGTTATATGGAATACTCAGAAGGCGTTTCAACTTCTAGCACAAAAGACAGAGGAGGGTCAAGAATACACAATGTCAACAAATATTTGGCTTAACCCGAAGTTCAAAATAGCTGGAAATTGCTTTGTATGGACTCCCTGGTTGAAACGGGGCATTACAAAATTGGGCCAGTTAATACACAACAAAGAGTTCAAATCCTTCCCGGCCATTCGACAGGAATACGATCTATCCCCCAACCATCTATTTCAGTGGTGCCAACTTCGCCACTGCTTGGCCTCCGCTGGAGTAATTCCCGTTCTCATTAGAGAGGGTAACACATTATACCACAAAATTAAGACACTGGGGGAAGAATCGAGGCTAACTTCTTTTTTTTAAAATTCTTTATTTTCGTTTTATAACAACAAAGGAAAAGGAAGACATACAGCTAAAAGACAGATACATAAAGTGTAATACATACACCAAAGTAAACCCCTGCCACCCCCTCCCCCCTGCTTCTTCTCTAGAAAACTAATCATTCCCGAAGCGGGCGTGTACTTACATTATTGTGTTACAAAACCTAACGGTGATCTGAAACATGATGAGTGCATATTATACAGGCATGTTGGAGCAATGAGCAGATTGTACATAATCATTAAGCATCTGCCATTTAGACAAGCGAGAGTGAGGTTGGGCATGGGGAATAGCTCTCCGAGGTATCTGCTCATATTTACTATATAAGCAGACGAGGTTCCACCATTCATTGACAGTAAGTCGAGAGCTATCCTTCCAATTCCTCGTGATTAAGCATATGGCTATACCCAGCATGAAATCAAGGAGAAAGCGACCCTTCTTAGGAAGAGAGGGGACCTCCGCCACAGAGCGGAGTCCCACGATCTTCCAAGAGAGAGGTTCGTGAAGGTGTAAGATAAATTGAATACAACCCCAGACCCGCCCCCAATAAACCTGTAGTTGAGGACATTCATAAATAACATGAGCGAAGGTTCCCACAGCAGTATGGCAAGACCAACACTGGTCCCTAGCATTTGTGTTCCATTTGGCTATTTTTTCTGGGGTATAAAAGCATCTGTGTGCAAAAAAGAAGAGAGTTTGGGTAACAGAGGCAGACCGGGAAACCCGCACTACTTTGCTCCAGAAAACGCTCCATTGCACAGGGGTTAAAGTGGTTTGCAGTTCGCGCTCCCAGGCTTGTTGGGCTCTAAAAGTGGCCGTGTCTGTACCCTGACATAATATTTTATAAAAGTTAGAGGCTACCCCATGTGTACTACTAATAGAGTGAACTATCTCTAATAGCCCGTCCTCAGTAGGGGCAGAGGGCGGCATGATTCGAGCACTTTTGAGGCAGTGTTGAAGCTGCATCAATTGAAAGTAGTGTTTCGCTGGTAACGCAAATTCCTTTTGTAAATCAGAAAAGGTTTTCCAACGAGCTGCAGAGAAAAGCTGTTGGGGTGTCCAGATCCCCCTTGAGTACCAGGGTTTCCATGCTATCGTTCTATTTAGGACTTGAATTCTGGGGTTATTCCATAGCGGGAGTCCGTCCTGAGGGCATACGTTCGGGCCCAGTGATAGAATGAGAGTGTTAAAGGCCGCAAGAGTATCGACAATCATTGGTGGATGGCGGGCGTCTACTTGATAGGACATACCGGGGAGATGGGTCAACGGAATTGGGCTACTAAGCTCCTCTTCTATGTCAAGCCAAACTGGTCTGCTGTCTGTTGAGGCATCTAGCCATCGGGCACCTTGCTTAAGTAGGAAGGCTTGATGATATCTAAGAAAATCAGGAAATCTGGTACCCCCTCTTTCCTTTGCAGACTGTAGTTTTTGTTTAGCTATCCTTGGTGGCTTGCCCTGCCAGAGATAACGGACGAGAAGGCCCTCAATATCTTTATAAGTATGTAGCGGGAGTAAGCATGGCAGCATTTCTAAAATGTAGTTCACTTTGGGGACTATCATCATTTTCACAGTTTCTAAGCGGCCCCACCATGTAAGAGATAAGGGAGACCAACGATTCGTGAGCTCACGGACTTTGGAGACTACCTCTTTGGCATTAAAACTGATAGTGTCTTCTAAAGGAGAACAGTAATGGACCCCGAGATACTTCACCATGCGGGATTGCCAAAGGAAGGGAAAGGCCTGCATGTCAGCCTCATGTACCCAGCGGTTCAGTGGGAATGCTACAGATTTGGTCCAGTTAATTTTATAGCCCGATAATTGTGAGTATCCGTCAATCAGATCCAAGACAGCTGGAGCCGAATCGAGGGATACGAAAAGCATAAGGTCATCTGCATATGCAGAGAGTTTAATCTCCCTATGACTGAAGGGGACACCTCGAATACGTGCGGACTGTCTAATAAGGAGGGCTAGGGGTTCAAGAGCTAGATCAAAGAGCATTGGTGATAGGGGGCAACCTTGATGCGTGCCTCTTTGGAGATTAAATGGCTGAGACTTGATGGCATTTACACAAATACTGGCGACGGGTTGAGTATACATGACTTGGAGATATCGGAGGAAGCCCTCCCCAAAGCCATACCATCGGAGAACTGCAAATAAGAAGGGCCATTCTAGGCGGTCAAAGGCTTTTTCGGCATCCAGGGAAAGACCCACCCATGGATGATCTAGATTGGCAGCACTGGATAGCACATGGCACAAGGTCCGAGCATTGTCAGCAGTTGATCTACCGGGTATAAAACCGCATTGGTCGGGGTGAATTAGGGTGGCCATCCTGTCAGATAGCCGGGTGGCCAAGATCGTTGCGAAGATCTTATAATCGGCATTAAGTAGGGAGATTGGACAGTAGTTGGCGGTTAGTAGCGGGTCTCTGCCTTTTTTCTCAAATACTACCACATTAGCTGCAGAAAAGGATCCCAAAGAGGATGTATCTACCGCAAGGGCAGTAAAATAGAGTTTTAAATAGGGAACTAAATCTGCACTGAACGTTCTGTAGAATTCGGTCGGGAGACCATCGGGCCCTGCGGCACGGCCCGAGGCTGTTCGTTTTAGGGCAGATTGGATCTCTGAAGTAGAGAAGGGTTCATCCATCGCATCCCTATCATCTTCAGAGAGGGTCGGCCGCTGAATGCCAGAAAGCAATCGCTCGAATGTCTCTGACGAGAACTCACATTCAGATTGATATAGGCGGGTATAGAAATCCCGAAAGAGCTCTACAATGTCGGAGTCTGTGGTCACTATGCCCCCTCCCTGTGGAGCTCGAAGGGCCGCTACGCGATTGGCTTCTTTTTGACCTTTCAAGGCGTTGGCTAAGAGTCGACCGGCTCGGTTATTTTCACGATAATATGTCCCTCGCTGAAGCTCAATACTCTTAGAAGCTGCAGTTGAGAGGATTGAATTATATTGAAAACGGAGACGCTGTAATCGAATTAATACACATGGATCAGTACGTGAAGTTAGAACTCGTTCGCCTGCTTTTATCTGTTGGTCTAGTATGAGTAGCTGCTGTTTGCGTTGTTTTCGCAGGCGGATTTGATAGCTAGTGATCGTTGCTCGAATGGCCGCTTTGAAGCCCTCCCACCAAGCCCAATTCGCAGTATCCTGGGGTAGATTAAAATGGAAGTAATCCTGTATGGCTGCTCGAATTTCTAACTGGAACTCTGGCTGAGTTAACAGGGCTCTATCAAAGAACCAGGCCCCCGAATTCCCTTGGGGTGCAGTAGTGTGTAATTGAAAGGAAATGGCAGCATGATCTGAAATATGTTGGGAGTGAATCTTTGCAGTGTCCACCTGAGGAACTAACAGTTTTGATATTAGAAAGAAGTCTATGCGAGACTGGGATTTATGAGGGGAAGAGAAGAAGGTGAAGTCAAGCTCCTTGGGGTGTAGTAACCTCCATAGATCAACTAAAGCAAGATCTTTGATCAGGGAGGTAAGCGTGGTGTGACTCTTGGGGGGACCACTTGTCCTAGGCGGCTGTTTGTCAATCAGGGGATCAAGGACTAGATTGAAATCCCCCCCAATTATCAATGAAGTATTAGCAGAGGCCTGCGCAACCTGAGCAATGGTAGCAAAAAAGGCAGGGTCATCCACATTAGGAGCGTAAAGGCATATACATGTAACTTCAAGGCTACCCATCTTGAGGTGAACTCTGGACCATCTACCTTCTGTATCTGAGCTAGTCGCAATAATAGTAGCATGCAAAGATTTCCTAACCAGTATGGCAACCCCACATTTCTTAGAAACGGCTGGGGAATAGGCGGCCACCATGTAAGGTTTAATATTGAGTTTAAGAGTTTCCTTCGAATTTAAATGCGTTTCTTGGAGAAAAATCAGATCCGCAGCTTCCTGACTTAGGTAGCTTAGGATTTTCTTCCGTTTTATCGGATTATTGATTCCTTTTACGTTCAATGAGAAAATCTTACATGGTGCCATCAATCAGTAATAGACATTTTAGGTAAGGGCGCTTGAAAACATACAACATAATCAGAATCTGTGCAACAATGACATAATCACCGAGTATTCTGGCTAATACACCCCATATTGAAAAGTATGTACCAAAGTATCTTAGAGAAGAAGCAAAACCCCCAAAGAATATGGCGACCATATGTCTGCGGGAGGAGGCCCTAGAGAGAAAATAGAAAGACATGAAAAGAAACACCAGAGTCCATAATTAACACTGTCTCTGATACTCATCGAGGCTACTGTGGGTAGATGGAGTCGGGTCACAGATATCATCAAAAGTAAGGCAACAAACTGCCCTCGCCAGACTCTTTGCTGGGCTGCGGCAGATCCAATATGGCAGGTACAGCGGATATGAGAATACTTGCAGGAATATTCTGGAAGTCAGCGCATCAAGTCGGCTTCTTTGGAATCCAAAAACTCCGCTAGTAGATCAGGGTCCTCAAATGTTCTTGTCTGATTGTGAAGCGTGACTCGGAGCTTGGCCGGGTACATCAGGCCATAGCGTGCTTGTAGTTGTTGAAGCCTCGGCCGGAATTCCAGAAAGCGCTTTCGGCGGTCGACCGTGGGTTTAGCCAAGTCGGGATAGAAGGAGATCTTGTGGCTCTCAAACTCCATGTGGCCCTTTGCCCGAGAGGCATTGAGAATTTGCTCAACGTGTTGATATTCCAAAAGTCGAAAAATGATAGGCCGCGGGGTCTTCCTGTTGAGCGTTATGCTTGTGGGTACACGATGAGCGCGATCGATCTCCAAATCTTTGGTAAAGGTGATTTGGAGCAGGGAAGGGAGGATTTTGCATAAAAACTCTTTCATGTCTCCCGATTCCGCTCCCTCCGGTATGCCCACGAGTCGTATGTTGTTGCGGCGCGCTCTATTATTGCCATCTTCCACTTCTTTCTGCAAGGCCCGCACCTGACGTTCAACTTTGTCGAGTTTGGACAACCGGGCCGCATGGGAGTCCAATATGCTCTCCATTTTGTCCTGACGCGAAGAAAGCCCTTCCAGCTTGCTTTGCAGCACACCAAAATCTTCCCGCAGCGCTCGGAGTGCTTCACCGTTTGACTGCACGAGGTTTTTGACCCCTCTAATCTCTGCGAGGATTTCCTGCTGCATTTCGGGGCCCTCGCGCAAGGCCAGCCCCTTCTGCGGGGACGGAGGTTCAGTTTTGAAACGTTTGCCGTGAGAAGCCGCTGGAGATCCAAATTCCAGGCGCGTGGGTTTGGTCCCCGCCATCTCACCAATGTGCCCCGGCAAGATCAGAGTAGAAGTTCCAAGTATGTACGGTGTTAATTCAGGATTCTGAGTAGGCCTCTCGGGAGCCTCAGCGTTATGCGACCATCCCGCTGGACATCAGGCTCCGCCCCCCCCCCCGAGGCTAACTTCTAAATATGCTGCAATTATTAGGGATGGAGGAAAACAAAGATGTAAAGGAGCACAGTTAATTTGGGAATCAGAAGTGGGTGAACAGACTGATCCTAGACTTTGGGACGACTTCTGGAACTCACAGATCAGGATCACGAGGGCGGCCTCTCTCACGCAAACATTATACTTTGTGGCTCATCGAGCTTATTTGACTCCTGTCAAAATAGCCAAATGGCAAACACAGCAAGGGAGAAAATGCTGGTCGTGTCAGTCAGAAGAGGGCACAATGGCACATATGCTCTTTGACTGTACAGTGATACAAGAGTTTTGGCAACCGGTTTGGCGACATATCACTCACCTTTTAAAATTCTGGACCCCGCTCACGTTTCGAATTGTGATTTACAGATCATTGGCAGGACAGATACCCATAGAGAAAGATGCAAGTGCTTTGCTGGATTTAATGCTTAGCCTGGCGTTAAAAGCAATACTCAGCCATTGGAAAAACTTTGCGATCCTGCGGCCAGAGTGGTGGTGGGGCCTGGTATGCCACCACAGGACCTGTGAAATTGCGTATGTGAGTACACACCCGTCCTACCACCAATTGCTTAAGAAGTGGGACATTTTAGATCAACAATTGTTATAGATATTTATCTAGGACTGACTATAACACTTGATACCTGTTTGAAATTACGGTGTAATATCCTTAATCTAGAACGCGCTGCTTGGGGACTTGTGATCTTCCTTCCACATTGTTTTTGTTAGCACTGTTAGTAATGGGTTAGTTTTGGTTCCTTTAGAAATAGGTATGGTATTGCAATGTGAACATAGTAATTTCTGTTAGAATATGGAACACATACAATCTTGTCTGATGAAGATTAATGTATGCCAATGCGACATTTGTGTGTATGATTCGAGAAACTTAAATAAAGACGTTAAAAAAAAAAAAAAAAAAAGATCGTGGTCCAGTCCGAACAAAACACAAACTGTCAACAATGGGGTGGGCCAATACCCTCTCACTAGTAGTATTATGTAAATCAGTGTGATTGTATAGGATAGAATAGTTCAGTTCTTGGGCCTCCCAAGGCCATTAGTCTCCCATTGTTGTTCCTCCACAAGACAAGCAATCTGAAACATGAAGACCGAATGCCACTGCTCCTGCTAATTCAAGAAATAAGTTCTGGTGGCAGGAGGAACTTCAAAGTCTGATTTCATGGCTTCATAGAAAGAGTGATTTTTGTCCTGTTCTGGTGGTGGTTATGCAAGCTGCACAAGGGGGTAGGGCAAAAGTCATTTCAAAGCACCCCAAAACTGTTGCCAGAATAAAGCAATAATAATAACACAGGTACACTAAAAAAATTCTTTTTTAAACTGCCTCTAATGTTTCGATTGATTTTTACGTTTTTTGGTGCGCTGAATCCAAATCTGGTAACCAATTTGCTCCATCACGTACAGATTTTTTGCTACATTGGGTTAGCAGTTTGAGGTGAACGTTTCAGATTGAGTGCGATCGAGATAAAAGTTTCTTGGATGAATTCTTTATACTAATTGTTTAGTAGTTATTCAAATAAGAATAAAGAAAATTGTAACAAGGCAGCACATAAGAATAGAGTAATGTCAACAAAACACACTGTGATGGTAGCAAAATTGTCTGCACTTAAAACAGCCACATACATGTGCACAAACATTGAGCATATAAGAGCGAGGTTAGACACAAAGCAAAGCAAAGAAATGTGCAAAAAATGTTGTACAGGTATGTATGTAAGAATAGAAAACGCAAACCGCACCATTGCAATACATGAAGACAAACACCCGATGGTGTGAAAATAAAATTCTAATAAATGAGATCCGACACTGTGGTAATAACTAGCAAATTTTTATTTCAAAGTTTAGTAAAAACACGATATTTGTCAACACAGTTTAGATTTTAAAGTCATTCTTGGGTCAATCAATCTCCTGGTGGGCCCGTTTCTTCTTCCCCCGAATGCTTCTCTTGGTGCACTGCTTGGCGTATTTTTCATCTGGGGTTTCCCGCAGCAGCAACCAGCAGAAATCAGCCATCATAGTGGTGTTCCATCTTCCTTGGTACCTTCTCTCTGCGTCCTTGATGTCCTGGTGAAACCTTTCACCTTGTTCTTCACTGTACGCCCCCAAGTTTTCGGGAAAGTAGTTCACATGGGAGTGCAAGAAATGGACTTTCAGGCTCATGTTACAGCCTTGTTCTTTGAAGGCATTGAGCATCCTGGCAACAATATCCTTATAGTTCTCATCCCGCCTGTTCCCCAAGAATTTGAGAACAACATCCTTGAAGGAATCTCAGGCTTCTTTTTCCTTCTCAGACATCGTTTCAGCGAATGCTCCATCTGAAATGAGTTTCCTTATATCAGGGCCAACAAACACTCCTTCCTTTAGCTTTGCTTCAGAAAGTCGGGGGAACTTTGAGCAAAGGTACCGAAAGCACTCACCATCTTTTGGAAGGGACTTGATGAATTGCTTAATGAGACCCAACTTAATGTGGAGAGGTGGTAATAGAATTTTATCACGAGGTACCAAGCTCTCATGAAGAACATTTTCTCACCGGGTCTCAAATACTCCCGAATTGGCCAGTCTTTTTTCCCCCAGTGTAGGTCGCGGGCCCGGCTATCCCACAAGCAAAGGAAGCAGGGATATTTGGTGAAACCGGATTGCTGCCCTAATAGCATGGATAGAATTTTAAAGTCTCCACAAATCATCCACTTATGCTCATCATAACGAATCTTCTGAAGAATCAGGGCCAAATTCTCGTATTTTTCTTGGAGAATAACAGAGTGAGCAATAGGAACTGAAGCGAATGTGTTGCCATTATGAAGAAGAACACCTTTTATGCTGTCTTTTGACGAATCAATGAACAGCCGCCATTCAGCAGGATCATACTTGAGTTTAAACTTTTCCATCACTCCGTATATAACGTTGCAAAATACCAAATCTTCCTCTTTGCTGAAATACTTCAAAAATTGTGTCTCGCGGTTGCGGTACCAATAAAAAGTTGTTCCTGGTGACAATAGATTTTTCTGTTTAAGCCGAGAACCTAGCAGTTGGGCAGCATCTTTTGGGAGTCCTAAATCCCGGACTAAATCATTCAATTCAGCTTGAGAGAAAAGTTCAGGTTTCGGATCTGGTTCAGTTTCAAACTCAGAAGTACTGGACTCATCGGGAAAAGCCATCTGATGAGTCTCATCATGATCAGAACCGTCCACACAAATATGATCCAAAGATTTTGGTGGTTCAGGCACAGGTACTTCATTGCTATGAGGCATAGGCCTAATTGCTGAGGGAAGGTTGGGGTAACTTATTACGTTCTTATTTTTTAAGTTGTATCCCTTCACAATGCAAGAGCAAAAATAGCAGTCACTGCTGTGGTCTCTTTGTTCACGCCACATCATAGGTATTCTGAAACGAAATGCTTGTTTTTTACCTTTCATCCATAAGCGTAGATCTTCCTCACATGTCTTGCACACTTTGTGAGGAGCCCACGGTTTGTCTTGATCGCCTAACTTCAAACCGAAATAGGCGAAATATACTTTTTTAATAAATGCAGAAATGTTCCTCTGCCGCTTTTTCACGGTATATTCCCCACAAATAAAACAAAAACTGTCCGGAGAGTTGACGCAACCTCTGGCTCTGTGAGCCATCACAAATACACAGCACTGCAAACTACAACTGTAGTGAACCACTTCGGAATAAAGCTGGATTACGACTGAGCAAACAAAAGGTAATAATGAACTTGCAAGAAACTGAAATTTGACAGGAACGTTCATGTCGCAACCACCGTGTTTGAGCGAGCGAACGAGGCGAGGCGAACAGGAAAGAACATGCGCCAGCGCGAGTACTGGATTTAGCCCCCCGCCTCCCAATTGTCCTGTTAATGTATAAAATGAATACAAAACACTCTAAAATATCATGAGGGAGTGTTTCTAGTTAGTTAACCATTACAACCTCTATTTTGGGCCAAGAAAATAAACTGCAGTCGGCTAAAAAGAAATTATGTGAACATTCCTTATATGGGTAAGAAATCTAATTTTGCAAGAAAACGTGACGTGATGGAACATTTTGGCTATTTTTCCTGGATTCAGCACCCCAAAATCTATAGGAATCAGTTGCAAAACTGGAGGCAGTTTTTTGGTAGTGTACCTGTGTAATTCATAATGGGCATAGTCTCTGGAAAATTGGAGGAACTGTCGGATTTCACAAAGGTAGAGTTGATTGTAGATCCTCAAGCTTCTGCCGTACGTAGACCTACCAGCTTTTTGGCAGGAGTAGGGCTGTAGATTCCAAAGTATCACTGTCTTCTGGGATGTCTCAGGTTCTTAAAATATCATAGCATAGTCTCTTAGGCTATTATTGCTTCTTTAGAGCAGTTCACTCTTTAGAAGATCAAAACAGTCTTTTCAGAGTATTTAAACACAGTCTCTTTCTGATGATTGCAGTTTTCTCCAGATGCGAGGCTTACCTTCAGTTAAACAAACAGTCTTGAAATAGTGCAGTTTCTGAGGGACCAATAAGTCTTAGGTCCGTGGCTGTTGTCGTAGGGTAAGGTGCAATGGAGTCTCAGGATGCTGTATAGTAGTCCAGTGATCAGGTTCAAGAGCAGCTGCTGGCTTCACTTGATTATGATGGATCCAAGGTTCAAATTCTGCGACTTTTACTGCAGTTGGAGTTGACAAGATGACAACATAGGGTCCCCTCCAATGCGGGGCTAACAGTGTCTTTCTCCACTCTGTGATCCACACCGAGACTCCAGGCTTGAGAGGATGCAGGGGTTCAGACAAATTGATGAGTAATCGATTTTGTACCCAGGTATGAAGACTCTGCAAAACAGAACTTAAAACCAATAGTTCATGTCTAATAATTTCAGATCCTATCTGTCTCATATCTCCTTTTATTTCCTATACAATAGGCAGGGGTTGCCCATACAGAATCTCAAAAAGGGGAAACTCCTAAAGACTTAGCAGGGGCTAAGTATATCCTAAGAAGGGCTATAGGAAGAACCTGGGGCCACTTCAGATAAACCTCTTGGCAAAGTTTAGACAACTGAGATTTCAGGGTTCTATTCATACATTCTACTTTTCCTAAATTCTGAGATCTATAGGCAGTATGTATCTATTAATATCAATATCTTGGGGCTATACTTAATGGACTTGCTTCCTAAGGTTATCCACCCTCATTATTTGTACAGGGTCCCATGTGCATGCAAGGTTGTAAGGGCATACTTGGAATCTGGGTACACATTTAGACAGGGCTCTTTTCCTATTGTTAGTGCTCTAGTGAGGGCTATCAGTTCAGCTTTCTGTGGTGAAGTTTCTGGGGCCAGGGCTGAGGACTCAACTACCAAATCAGGGGTCACCACTGCATATCTAGCACAACAATGTCTATTGATGATGAAACTGCCTTCAGCCACAAAGAAAGTCTGTTCAGGGTTCTCCAGAGGGACATCAGTCAAATCCAGGCGGCTTGAGAATACAGTGTCCATAATTTCTAAACAGTCATGATCAGGGGATCAAGACTAACTGATAACAACATAGCAGGATTGAAAGCTTGACTGACCCTTCAGTTGTATCTGGGGTTTTCACACAACATACTCTAATACTTCAACATTCATAGATTTGTTAGCTAGTAGTTTCCTTTGTATTTCATATTGGTTAGAACAGAGTGTGGTACAGTAACTTGAAGATTCTGTCTCAAAGGGATTTTTCTTTTAGTTTTTGCTTACTAGGAAGGCTGTAGCTGTAACAGCTTCTCAAATAAGGTCCAAGAGATTGAGTCAACACTCCTAGAACATTTCCTTGTGACTCATGAACATAGAGACTGAAAGGTTTTCTGGACATCTGGTAGACCCAGAATTGGTGACAATATCAGAGTGTTTTTTTTTTTTTCAAAGATCAAAAGGCTGCATCCTGTTCAAGTCCCCATTCCAATGCAGACTTTTCCATTCCTTTGATAGCTTGATACAACGGTTTTGCTAGCAGCGCAAAATTGGGGATCCATATACAACATACTCTGTGGCACCCAAGAAGGCTCTCACTTGCCTCCTGGTGGTTGGAGTAGGAATACTGCATACAGCTGCTTTGCGTTCTGGTAAGGGTCCCAGGCGTCGAATTCCGCTGGACAACTGGAATCCTAGGTATTTAACTTGTTGGACATAATTGCACCTTGACTCTTGAGACTTTGTATCCAGCCTCATTAAGAGGGTGCAAAAGTTCACTGATGGCTTGTAGACATTCACTTTCTGAGTTGGTGGTTATGAGCAAGTTGTCCACATATTGAAGTAGAATTTATTTTCTCCCGGAATTACTGGATAACTTGTCAAATCTTTTGCTGAGTGAGGCAAGTTCTTGAATCCTTGAGGTAATCTTGTCCAGGTGAGTTGGCCCCGCCTCCTTGTAGTGGGGTCTTGGGCTAAGCGTATGCAGAAAAAGGCATCTTTTTAAGTCCAGAATGATGAAATGTATAGCTTCAGCAGAGATCAGTTCCAAGAGAATATAAGGATTTTGGTACCACTGGTTGTATAGTTTCAGCTGCATCATTCATTCTTCTTAGATCGTTTCAGCTGCATCATTCATTCTTCTTAGATCCTGCACTGGGCGGTAGCCACCGGTCCCAGGCTTCTTGACTGGCTTGAGGGTGACAATGACAGGGGCTATGTTCTTCGCTAGGCCAGGTGGATTATCTTCTGCCCATACTCCAGGTGGGGCTATAAGGTTGGTAGGTATACAGGAACTTGTTGACTTGACTGGAGATGCACTATAGAACTGCTACTCTTTTTCTCGGGGAACAGTCAGCACCATCAATCCAGCAGGCTCTGGGTTCACAGTTATTTGCATTTCTCTCTCTTCAGCAAAGGATATCTGTGTCTGAAGCTTTGCAAGCAGATCTCGGCTCCAAAAATGGAATAGGGCATTCAGGCATATACAGGAACTGGTGCATTATTTTCTGTCTTCTGCAGGAAAGGCTTTGCGGACTTAGCCCCAGTAGCTCCGATAATGGTGGTGCATCAGGCCTAGTCTTTATCCATGCTGTAGCCCTCTTTAGCTGCCACTTACTCTATAGCTACTTCCTTCTCCTACTAGAACATTGTGCTTGGTTTATTGTTTTAGGACTCTGCAATCAAGTACTCCCTCCTCCCCTCCTGGGGTGGAGTCAAGATATGGGCATTCACTTCTCTAATGTCTTTCTCCTCTGTAATGGGCGCACTCACACCCAGTTTTTCACTTCCTCTGCTCCTTTGATTAGGAAAACCTCCTCCACATCATTCAACTAAAAATATCAGCAAAAAAGATCTGTTCTCTTTTTCCATCTTACAATTTTTACTTTCTCTGTCCCTCTTCAACAATCCACATACTTTTCTGATCAACTTTCATTTAACTATTATGCCCGCAAATTCATCCGGTTTTCTATAATTTCTGTCCATTAGTTCAATCAAGTCCTAAAACTTCTCAGTGTATAATGCAGGTTTTTTTTTCAGTTCTAAACAAGTCTGGTCAGCTGACTTTCACTTCTGGTCCAGAGGGGGTGCACATCCCCCTGCTGCGGAGGTGGCTGGCAAACTAGGGAATCTGCAGGGAGGAGTCCCCCCCCCCTTCTCCTGGGCTCTGTTTCTCCTAGCAACGCTCTATCCAGGAGGTTGGGTTTTTTTTTTTTAAATGATCTACTTCTCTGCTGTGGGCACATTAGTTCACGCCCACTGGGTGGTGACATCATCGGTGGAATGGGCTCCATCCCCCCCTTAAGCACTCTGAACGGAGCTACTTACAGAGAGAGAGAGTGACGAGACAGGATATCTAGAGATTCTGGGGCAAAATATGGTGAACTAAGGAAATATGAGCAACTAGCAGAAGCCACTCCCTTTCACATAGCATTCCTGATTGGGACAGAGACATTTCATAGTCTTCAGTAAATCCCTTACTGAAATTCTTGATCATACTTGAAAAGACACTTATTAAAAAACCTTATTACCGTAAACATAAGCTTAAATTGAGCACAGACATACAATTTAGATACAGTTCTTAAAATATCTTATAGAGAGAACTATAGCTATCTGTTACGTATGACTAGAATAAAAATACTTAGCAACTAGCTGCCAGCCGTAATCAGCATGTCTCTGCAAAAGAAATTATTATTTTTTTAGTTCAGAAAGCAAATATTCAAAAGACATTCCGGATACTTTTCCATAGCTGTGGTGGATATCTAAAATGCATATACACCCTCTTTTTGGTTTTTTTTTGTTTTTTTTTTAACAATAAATATGTCTTCTATCAGGTGCTTACCACAGTAAATCAGGTAATAACGTCTTGGAATTTTAAAACAAATGAATTTATCTTGAATTGTAAAGGTCGTCATTAGTCACTAGTACAGATTTCAAAGATAAAATCCTAACACAATTTTCTTATTCACTCAGAATTTAAACCATTCATTCTCAGGTTGCAATCTGATACACTTCCAACCCAGAATGCCGCACCATCCCCCAAGGTTCTTAACCTCTATTTTTGAGGGACAAAGGAAAAACACTTTATTTTCTCTCTCCTGTCTGTGTCCGTTAGTTTTTGAAACAACAGATATACTTCCTTTATTTTACACAAGCAAGAGACTGCTCAATCGGGAACGGCTGTCTCATTCCCTAGTAAGCTGTGTGAGCCACACCCCTCCGCTCACTGGAAACGAAATGGTCACAGTTTCACAGACACACAGAGACATGCTAGCAAGAATCATTTAAATCAGTGTCAAGTCGTGATCTAATAATTACTTTGTAGGTTTATAAGTCAAAGGAAATAAACCCAAAAACAGTTTGCTTAGTTTATCATTTCTGAAAGGTAACAATAAAAATACAGACAAAGCAGAGAATATAACTAAAAACAGTTTACGGAGCTCCAATGAGGTTAATTCGACCTTCAAAACTAAAATTCTGACTAAATATTCCTATCGAATGGTATATAATACCTGACCATAGTAGAAGGAACATCACCATTAAAAACATATTGAATAATACAGGTACAATTGTCCTGAAATAAGCACAAACTAACAGCATTGAGATTTAAGCCTGCACAGGGTTAGAAAGACACTGTACATTCTTTCCTTCAGACACGCCCCCTGTCAGTTTTTCACTGTGCAGTAGGACAGCGAACTGGGTGAGACCAGCTTTTTGATTTCTAAAGTGACTCTAGGGGGCATGTTTACTAAACACCGTTGCTGTGCGGGTTCCCGTTAGTGTATTGGTGCCATATAAGGAGTGGGCGGGCCAGGCAGAAAAAAGCAAAAAACCGGACCGAACGTGTGTGCGTCGCGCTAATGTGCGGGGCCCACATTAGCGCGTGGGAAGGCTAAGTGGTGCGCTGCTGCAAAACCAAACAATAGAGCTGTAGTACAAGGGTGAAGACACCGACCAATGGTGCAGGGGCCAGGAGTTCAAACCCCCATTGTGCTCAACAAAAAAGACCAGCTGAGGCATCAACATTTATGGGCAACAGTGGTTTAGGAGGCATATTAATTTTGGGCGGCAGAAGGCGGCGCACTGTTATTTTTATTACGGCATGAGGCGGCGCACTGTTTAGTGTGGGCGGCAGATGGTGGCGCATTGTTACGTTTTGGCGGCAGAAGGCAGTGCGCTGATAAATGTGGGCAACAGAAGGTGGCGAGCCGGTGGGCAGAAGGCGGCGCGCTGATGTGTGAGGGGGCAGTCCAATAGTGGGAGGGATAAGTGGCGCGCTGATGTGCAAATAACAGGAACAGAGCCATAGCACAATGGTTAAGACACTCGTGCAGGGATCATGGGTTCAATTCCCCACAGTGCCCATTGAAGACAGCTGGCTGAGGCATTATTTTAGGGGCATTTCCATGTTGTGTGGCATAAGGCGGCGTGCTGTTAATTTAGTGCGCCACAAGATGGCGCGCTGATGGCTACAAGGCTGCGCGCAGATGCACAAACATAGGAACAGAGCCACAGCACAATGGTTAAGACACTGACCAATGGTGCAAGGGCCAGGGGTTCAAACCCTCACAGTGCCCAGTGAACAAGGCTGGCTGGGGCAGTATGTATCATGCTGAGGAGTGCTGTAGGAGGCCTTCCATTTATATTTTATTTCCCACCACTAGTAAACCCGCTCTCACAGTGTGTTAACATACGGATGCCCGTAAGGCACATGTTACAGTGCACTGTCTGCCAAGGCACCCTAGAATGTCCCCTATAGGGCACCATGTATGTTGCGACACAGGATAATGTATAGTGCACCCTATATGGATGGCAACCATAAGGTGGCCTATAGGGCGCCCTATAAAGCACCCTCAGAGGCACCTAATGGGTATAGTAAGCTGTGTGTGGTTTTGCCGGCATAGACATATGTACAGTAAATAAAAATAAAGCTGTGGACAGCCCTATCAAAGGGCCCCACTGTGGGTTTGAACCCATGACCTCTGGCTGTATAGGGAGTGACGTAACCATTGGGCTACAGCTCTATAGCTGACAGCAAACCCCTGGCTGGCTGCAGAGAGCCTGCACGTCACCCCACAGACAGTCTGCTGTTGTAGACAGGATAGGGTTAGGCCACCCGTACCCATGATGCACTGCACATGCAAATCAGCTGTCCACAGATGCACACAAGATGGGGAATGCACCCCAACAGCTACCCGGCCTGGTAGGGGGAATTGTCCATGTGCACCCACACAGCACCTCGGCCTGGTAGGGGGTCCTGAGCGGGTGGACTACCAGCAAAGAGTAGCTACACACCGTCACATTGTGCGGGTACTGTGCTCACCCTGAGGGTGTGATGTGGCACCCAGGACCAGGTCCACAACACCAGCCATGGCTGGATGAGGCCATGACAGAGCTCCACAACAGTACTAACCTGTGAGATAGGAAGCTGCTGCAGAAACATGTTGGATATCTCTGTCTGTCTCAGTTAGTGGAAACCCCCATGGACCCCTAGGTGGCCAAAGTACCCCCCCCCCCCCCCGAGGGTGGCAAACAGGGCTGCCCACACCCACCCCACCAATGGCAGCAGAGTGGACCATCAAACCCCAGTCCTGCTGGGGAACAGACACCCTACAGGGCAGTCCAAGCAGCTCCACACACATCCATAACACAATATCAGACAGACTTTAGGCCTGGATATCCAAAGATGCACCCCAGCACTATCTGATATTCACCTGCAGCAAGCCATCAGCCGCTGCACCCTGCACCCATCAAGACACATACCAGCTGTGAACAGTCTGCTGGTTAGCCCTGATGGAAATGCATGCACCCAAAACTGGGGTGGCAGCACACACAAGAAGAGAGTTCTGTGAGGAGGCCCCAACAGGAAACCCATATATATCACAAGAGAGAAACACAATACAGCACTATGGGGGTGCCTAGCCATGCTGTCATCACTGCACACTCAGGGTGAGAGTGCTCCCCCAGCAGCACATACAGAGGTCACCCTGTCTGTGTAGGTGGTGGCCTGGCACTACAATGTCACAGCCAGTGCCCTATGCCCTGTGCAGATGCATCCTGGCCAGCCCACCATGTCTGACCTATACCCATGGTACCTTGCTGCTCATTATGCATATTGGCAGGCCAATACTGGCAGTAGTGCTGGCAGTGTGGGTTGGGGAAGGTGTTTGCAGCCAACACACACTGTATAGACAGACACACACTCCCACACCTATGCCAGCATTGTGCTACTATTGAGGGGGTGATTAGCCTTGGCCACCACACCGGTCCTGGGCACGGCACAGGCATGGATATGGTACGCAGTACTGCGGGGGGTCACTCCCCAGGGTGGTGAACACCGTCAGGGGCCAGGCCTGGAGCACGCACCGCAGACACCAAACAGATTGTTCAGATGGGGTCAACTAGCAGTATGTGCGTAACGTAGGGATATCTATCAGCCTGTACTCTTAGCAAACGTTTCAGAGCTGTGTACCTCAGGTGTAGGGTGACATTGCTAAGGTATGCAGGTGCTGGTATTGGGAGATGCATGCAGGGTCCAATGTTCTGCCTCTACAGGAGACATTGGCCAATGGGGCCTGTGTGGGTGTGTCTGCCCCTGTTGGCTGCTGCTTTATGGCAGCGCTTCCCCACTCCAGTCCAGTTTTGCATCACACTGTTCAGGTCTTCCTGCTGTCCCTCATGAATATGCATGAGCTACATCTACATGCCGTGGGGGTGGTGCATAGATATACAGCACAGGCATTTGTATGAGTGGCAGCATGGAACCTGACTGGTGTGTGGCCCACCAGGACTGCATTTGGGGGATTCTGCTGTAGGTTCTGCTCCTGTTCATGGTGTCTGTGCTCAGTGGGGTAAAAGATAGACGTATTACCATTGCATATGTCCTCGTCACGAAAGGTGTGTCCTTACTGTCACTGTTTATTTGTGGGGAAAATATGTGGGCAGGATTGCCGGTAGCCCCAGCTGGTCTTTGAACCTTCTGTTCTTGCATGCACCACCGTGTAGCCACAGATTGGCTGAATTCCCTGGATAGTCCATGACTGTGGATCCGGCAGGGCCTGTCTGTTGCTGTGGACTGTGCCAGCCTGCAAATGGCTAGGCCTCTGTCTTCTGTCACTAGCAGCCACTGCCCCCTGCACCACATGTACTCGTCCGCCAACATGCTGGCATGAGCTTCTCCCATAAAAAGCAGGTGACCTGATTGGAATGTGGCAGTACGGGACTGCATTTGGGGTACTTGGCTGTGGGTAATGCCCATTGTTGTGGTGTGTGCGTTGTTGGGTAAAATATGGGTGTTTTCCCCATGCTTATGTCCCCTGCAATACAGGGGTGTCTGCGCTATCTGTGATTAGTGGTGGGTAAAATATAGGGACTGGGCTGGCAAGTGCCCCAGCTGGGCTTTGAACCTCTGACCCTAGAGGTACTGACTCTGTCTGCTGCACCACACTATGGCCACATAGATGGTGCAGCCCCTGGAGGTAGTAAGCCTGGCAGGATGGAGTCACAAACCCTGCTCTACGCAAATTTACTGTGGGCATATGCACCCTGTCTGGTGACAAACGTGCACATAAACCACGGAAATGACCACAGGAAATGGGGGACAAAATATCACCACGCTGGGCAACAGTGATATTAATGGGCAACCATAGCAAACACTCCCAGGAAAGCTCCACAAAAGGAAATGTTTTTTGGAAGAGTCTCCACTCCATAAACCCTTCCAAAATGCACACACACCACAGCATCCTAAGAATAATTGACAACAACAGGAAGGGAATCATAATGATCTTCATCGACATCTCCTCAGCCTTCGACACAGTGGACCACAACACGCTCCTGGAAAGACTAAAGAACACTGGTATACACGGTATCACATTGAAATGGTTCCACTCATACCTAACCGAAAGACAGCTACAGGTCAAGGTGGGACACAACACCTCCCGACCCATAAATGTCCGTCAAGGAGTACCTCAAGGATCCGCACTTTCAGCTCTCCTATTTAACATCTACATCCAACCGATATGCAACATCATGAAAGAGAACAACATTCAATACACAATATATGCAGACGACATCATGATATACACCCCGATATCAATCGACAACCCGGATTTCTCCAAGATAACAGACTGCCTTACCCAAATGACGAGCTGGTGTCAAAACAACAACCTCGCAATAAACTACAAGACTGAAGCTTTAATAATCACTCGGAACCAAAGCTTCATACACCCGCCAAACATCAAGATACAAAACACTACTATACCAATAAGATCAGAAGTGAGATACCTTGGAGTTACTCTGGACAATAATCTAAACCTCAAGCCACACATAGACAAAACAATACAAAAAGTCTACTACAAGATGCGAATCATCAGGAGACTGAAACCACTCCTTGCCCCAGAACACTTTCGTACCGTCCTTCAAGCACTGATAACCCCAATACTGGACTTCTGCAATCCGATATACTTGGGACTACCAAAACAAGCCCTCAAACCACTCCAGCTAGCACAAAACACTGCAGCACGAATAATATCCGGTACTGCAAGACAGGACCACATCACACCTACCTTAAAGGACTTACACTGGCTCCCAATCGGTGCACGCATCAGATACAAAACTATCATAAACCTATTTAAGATAAATCAGCACACATCAGCCAACAGCCTACACACCCTCATTCAACCAGACAACAGCACTCGTCCTAGAAGAAAACAAACACGCAACCGAGTCAGCACCCCAGGTGAATTCAAACACACACGCAAGGACACAACAGACAGAGCACTCTCCATGGCTGCTCCAACAATATGGAACAAACTACCAGACGACTTGAGGGCAACTACAGACCTCAAAGACTTTAGAAAACAGCTAAAAACCATGCTGTTCATAGAACACTATGGACACATCACATAACCTAAGAGAATGTATAACAGCACATATTACCGTCTGTATAGAAAATGTTTTGCAGCACCACTGTATATAGCCCACACTGTACATAGCTCAAACTATTCTAGCACACAACACACCACACCTTGTACATAGCTCACCCCAATCTAGCACACGATACAACACACACTCAACTAAATTGCACCCTCACTGCATGATTAACACACTCACTTTACTCGATTGTTTGCTGTGATACCACCTTGATTAATAAGATAAGGCGGTTTAAAAATACTGTTAAATAAATAAATAAAATAAATAAAATCCATTTCTTTTTTCTGGAGCTTTGCTGGGTGTGTTTTCTGTATTTGCCCATCACTAACTGTTCCCCAGCTGAATTACTATTTTTAATAGTTCTGTTGTGGTCATTTTCTATTTTTATTTGCACTTTTGTGCTGTGCACATGTATCACACTGCTCACGTTTTGCTGGTTTCCCCGGTTTTCCTGTACATTGCTGACGGAAATGGTTTCTCTTCCCTTTAAATGCTTTCTACCGTGAGTGTTTCACTGGCGGTATTTTTTCCTTGTAAATTCGGACACGCTCCTGTGCGGGGAGTCTCTCCCCTCCCACATTCCACCCATTGACCCCGTCTCTCCGCCCCTCGGGGGCCTTCCTCCGCCCTCATTTCGCCTTTCCACGCCTCTATCGCACATGAGCGCCCCGCAAACGTGCGAGTTTTTGGCGCACGCGTGCGGGACCCGTTAATGTGCCGCGCACGTGTACGGGGTGCTTAAGAGCACTTAAATGCATCATTTTAGGGCGCTCAGGTGCGCCCCGCACAAGTGCCCCGTTTAGTAAACATACCCCTAGGTGTTTTGGGTCTTCGTTCTGCTTGATTAATACAATTTCTTAATCAGTGAACTGTCACAAATTACTCAACAGAATAATCTCACATTTATAACAGAAGGGAAACTCGTGGTTTCAACAGAGAACAAAAAAAACAGATACACAGTAGGGCAGACAATACACATCAAACGCTTCACAATCATGCTAGCAACATATCCCAAAAAACCCAGTCCTGTCTGTTCTGACTAGGCTGAATCATGATTTTTTTTTTTTTTTTTTTTTTTAACAGCTGTACCTCGCGAATACTCATGCAAGGATTTTCAAACAAATTTTTTCCCACGCATACTCATGTAGGGACCTCGCGAATACGCATACGAGGTTGACTTAAGTCTTACCAAACAAGAAGGACGATGGCTTCGCCTTGCGCATACTCATGCAAGGGTAATAGGACCGTCCTTGAGAGGGGATCAGTGCTCTCATTACCAAATTCCAAGTTCCAAGTTCTCGAGATTCCAAGTTACAAGTTTCAAATTCTTACCAAAGTTTCACAAGTTTCAAACTGCAGTTCTAACTCATCTGTCTAGACAGGTTTTCAAAACTATACTTACCGGATCCGGTCCCCGATACTTCACTAGCTTCTGAGTTGGATCCTGGACTCCCCCAGGTCGGAGGTGTTGGCCAGCTGGACCCAGTGCCTGCCGAGGCCAGGCAGAACCCCCTCCGATACAAGAGGATCGGTGGGCCCAGGGAAATTCCCCTGCGTCGGATTGGCATGGTTCCAACTGGACGAAACCTCAAGGCGAATTACGTGGATTTATTCACTTGAACACCATCCACCACTCGCACTTCCCGGCCAACGCACCAAGAAATGTAGCAGCAGATAAGCATACAATAAATAAAACCAGGAGTCTTTTCAAGGATCCAAGCCAGTTTAATGTGCACAGGCTCAAGCAATAATCAATTTCAAAATGGCTGAGCAATGGTTTCTAGCAAAACAACAACTTTTATACCGTTCTTCTCCATTCTAGACATAGGCAAACTTTTCATTGGTCCCAGTAACCCCTCTTACCCATCTATTGGTCCTGGTACCACTACGTAGCTATCCAATTGGGACTCTGGTCTGGGCTCAGCACCTGCTCACCCCCCCTCTAGTCCCAATTACAATGGTCAGTGTCTCTAACTTGTTACATCTCTCCTCCAAGGTCGCTCAGCTAGTTAAAACATATGGGAAGCAGGGCACTGTAACCTTGCTTTTTGCAGAGTTAATTAATTCCATAGAAGCTGTGCTCTCTTATCAGTACCAATTAGAGCTGTTTTCTGTCTTTTCTAAGTTTCGTTTCTGCTTAGCTATGTTCAGTTAAGCTGAGTTAAGTTTCAATTCTATGGTGTCATCATTCAGGGGGGTTTTCATTCCTCTGGGCCTAACTACAGGCTTCAGTTACAGGTCAAGCTGCTCAGGCCTGTCTGCTCACTTCAGACACCATGGATCACAGGCCTTCGCCTACCACAATAATGCAGACGGCCGTGGGGGGCGGTTACTTAGTTATAGTCTGCCAGGTACATCAGCTGGCTTAGGCAGGTTAGTGGGTGGGAGCAACTGGGCAGGGAGAGGGTTGAGACTGCTGGGTGTCAGAGAAAGACAGACAGACTGACTGAATGAGGATGGAGTTGGGGAGTGAGAGAGAGAGAGGTAGACTAGCTGAAGACCGAGCTGGGGGGGTATGAGAGAGAAAGGTTGACTGGCTGAGGATGGAGGGGGCATTATAGAGGCTGGTGAGGCCTGGGGTGTAGCGATATATGAAGTCAAGAGGCAAACGCCTCAGGCAGAGCTAGAAAGTGGGCTCTAATACACTGACAGTGCACTTTTGAAGGGGGGGGGAGAGCTGCTGACTTCTGTCAGTGCTTTGCAGTAACACACTAAGGGCCTGATTTACTAAGCCTACTTTTGCACAGAAAAATAAGGGAAAATGGCTTTAGTAAGGCCCCAGTGAGCTGCTGCAGACCTCAGAGGTGATGCCCCTGACCTCTCCCCAACCCCAAACTTTGCTGTTCCCAATAGTGGGGATGAGGGAGCAGGAAAAGAGGCGTTATCAGCTGCTCCTACGATTTGGGGCTGGTTCCTAAGTTTAGAGAAAATTTGTGAAGACCTGATGCATTATATCATCAGCTTCATTTTAATACATGTCAACATCATTAGCCTGTTTTAGGTGTGTTTCACACAAAAGTGATAATGCTTGCTGTGGAGACAATATTCATCTGTCTGTCGGTCCCTGTGCATGTTTTGGGGGCCCAAAGTTCTCCTTCTTGAACATGTGCAGCCAAGATAGCACATTTCAGTTGAAATTGCTCGTGAGGATCTGCAGCAGCTACAGTGCAAGAGCAGATGCAGGTTCCCATGCTACTTCTAACCTAACCACCTCTCTCAGCTGTGCCAATGAGGTCTGGACTGCACTTTCAGCCATTGGATTTTGCAGTTTTCAGTCCCTTCATCAGTTGGCTGGGGCATGAGAACCTACATCGGCTCTTGCACCTGCTGTTGCAGATCCTCACTGCATGAGGCTGCCAATTAGAGTTGTGACATCTTGGGGAGACAAGTCTTATTAGAGAGGAGTGCATCCTTGCTTTCCCATCCTGATATTTCTTTTATTGCTAACAGCTCTCCATTACAGTCTGGATTTGGAACCCCCTAGAGATCCTCAGGTCAGTTGGACTTCCGGGACCACACTTGACCAGTATACCACCCCCTTGAATTGAAGTCTTTGATTCTATGACTGGGAGTCAATGATTACTAATTGATCTGTGTTTTGAGGTTGCAGCTGATGGAACATTACCTCAGATCTTTCAAGGTTATATAAAAAGATAAAAGCACAATTGGAGGATGCCTATAGATTGGCTGCAGAATCTGCCTACAAACTGAGTCAGAGGGACAAACATCAGTATGACCAGAGTGTAAGACAGAGTGATCTGATGAAAGAAGAGAGTTCTGTTAGAGAACTGGGAACTATAAGAGAAACAAAATATTCCTACGAGGTGGCAATCTACTCTTTACGCTTTTGAGGAAAAATTGAGTTACTGACAAAAAAAAGAGAAAAATAAAACGTTTTTTGTCTGACTTATCAATCCAAGCAAGATATTCTAATCATGGTATATTTATAGTATTAAAGCCCATTTTAATCTTTTTTACAGAATACTTATATTTTATAATATTTCTTCAGTTTAATCCATTATGCTACAACTAAAGTCATATAAATCATAATCCGACAAAGTACTCTGTTTCTGACCTTATTAAAACTTTCACAGTCCTGCTTCAAGGAATAAACACTTATCTTTGTGCAAAATCACTTTATCTCCAAGTTGGAATTCACATCAGTAACATCTAGACGTGGCATTTCCATCTCAAACCTCTTGTAGTAGCCATAATGGTCTTGTTTGAAAGCGTCTGGCATCAGACATCCCGGAACTCCCCATCTCTTTAAACGTCCAACCAATCAGGATCCAAATAAATCCACCAATCACAAATCAAACTCAGATCAGTATAATCCAATCAATATCAATGTTCATCCCATTAGGGGTCCAAGTGTCCAAATTGAAAATCCAACACTATTCTAAAAAATTAAATCTGCCTTGCCAATCACCACCTAATGGATTAAACAGTACCAAAGAGGAAAAACTATGATATTTCTCCGGTGTGTCACATTTGGGGCAGTGGTAACCTGGATTTTTAGTCGTGATTCATATTCCACAAACAATAAGGCCAGAATATATAAACAAACATAGAGCCACCACACTTCAAAGAGGTAGTGGACCCATTTTTTTGTTGGAATCTTTGTCTCGAGAAGCTGCCTGATCCTCATGTAACAAAGTTTCCTGTTTATTCTTTTATATTTAAAGATGCCAATAGACATCAAAATGTGAGAACACCACAAAGTGAACCACAGACAGACAATCCTGCACTTAGCTCTTTAATAACCGAAAGCCCATCCCTCAAAGGATTATTTGGCAATGGCAATGACAATCCAAAAGCATCAATGGCAATGGCCCAGTAGAAATACAAAACGACACAGGCTGTGTTTCGAGCTCCAAATATCATTCAAAGAGCTCTACATCAGGCTTGTTCAAAATAGGACTTGCTGCATAGATCAGTGTATAGCGTAGATGAAGGAGATGTATCAGACGCCCTTAAATGCCGTCAGAAAATGATGTCACCATTAAGCAACTACTAAATAGCTATAAAAAGGAAAATCCTCCCAAAAACAATGACTGCATTTGTCCTTCTCATCAAAAGTAAAAGTATCAAATCAAATTATGCTCCAACAATTAATCTCAGGATTTAAACCAAAAGGTGAATAGAGTTTAAAGAAAAAAAATCCAATGTTGTTCACCCATAACTAGTAGGTGCAATTAAAGATTCATTACAACATGATATGTCTGAAGTCACTTTCAACTTTTGTTATGAGGAAATGGCAACATATTTGTCTCAATATAGAGAAAGTGTTAAGACTGCCAAATTAAAAAATGTAACCAAGACAAATTTGACTATGATAATAATCAAGTTTACACCTGGTATCAATCAATGAGATCTACAACAACTTCCAAATGTGTAATATTTGATAGTTATAGCTATACAGATGCTAATGATGGGTCTCATCAATCAATACCTGACATCGCTCTGTGAGTAAAAACCAGCCTAATACTGATTTACATCAATCAGTGGAACAGGATTTTTTCAGGGACTGGCCTCGTCGCCGGCGCCCACGTCAAGTCTATAAAAACGAGGGGTGGAGAGGCCCAACACGTGCTCTCAGACCAAATAGCAGTCAGCAATTTAACAGGGAACCAACTGACTACAATTCAGGAACAGGTTCTTAATTTGGGACTGTCATTTGTACCTAAGACCTTTTATGATCCATTCCGTATGCGACAAGCACTTTTTAGATTTTTGAGGAAGCTGCAGGTGATCCATTATTTTTCTAACATTTCATCTTCTAATACTGTTGAGTCAGTTTTGTTTAAACCATATCAATGGATCCCTCCTGGAGCCTTAGATCCTGCTATCTCAGTTTATCAGAGTTTGATTCTTGCTGACCTTAGATCTATGGAGACCATCTTACCAAAGAGATCTATGAATTTGGCAGCTGGTGAATTACAGGCTCTTAAGGATCTAAGTGCTTGTTCTGATATTGTTATCAGAAATGCTGATAAAGGGGGTGCAGTGGTGATTTCGTCTGCATCCTCCTATCATCAGGGGCTGATGACTCAACTTTCTGATACCAAGTATTATCAATTACTTATGGAGGATCCTACACCATCACTAATGGTTGAGATAAAATCTTTGTTGACTACAGCTTTGGATGCATGTTGGATAACCAGTCATGAATATAAAGTTTTATTCAATCAATGCCCTCATACACCAGTTATTTATACTGTGCCAAAAATTCACAAGTCCATTTTTTCACCTTGTGGTCACCCAATAGTGTCATGTTGGGATTCGGTATTGGAACCCCTGTCCAACTTTGTGGACTATTTTTTGCAAAGATCTGCAGCAAAGATCCACTTGTATAGTCAGGACTCTGCCCATTTTATCACTCTTTTGGATTCGCTTAATGTGGTCCTTGCTACTACAATTTTGACAACTATAGATGTAACATCTTTATATACCAATATTGACCAAATTGAAGCTCTTGCCACAATAGCAGATGTCCACTTGATTTGCCAGCAAGATTGCCTAAATCCTTTTTGCTGCAAATGTTGGAGCTAGTATTGACACATAATTATTTTCTTTATCATACCCAATTTTATTTGCAGATCTGTGGGATTGCTATGGGAGCTGTAGAGGCCCCCTCAGTTGCCACATTTTATATGGGCAGCTTTGAGAGTGAATTTGTATATACATCTCCCTGGTTTGCTAATATACCATTCTGGGTGAGATTCCTGGATGATATATTTTTTTTCTATGGCAAGGTACTATATTTCAATTGCAGCAGTTTTTGAAATGGATGAATTTGGTTAAACCTAATATCCAATTCACTATGAGTCATCATACACATCAGATTGACTAGTTTTTGGACCTATTTGTCTATGGGGTATGTTTACTAAAACCCCATTAGGGTGCGCGCCGCGCTGGTGTGTGGATGCCATATAAGGAGTTGGCGTTTCAGTCAGAAAAAAGCAAAACCGAGATTAATCATGCGCTAATGTGCGCTGCGCTCAAGTGCGCCCCGCACATTAGCGCATGAGAAAGTTGCGCGGGAAGCATAAGTGGCGCGCTGATGTACAAGCACAGGAACAGAGCCACAGTACAATGGTTAAGACACTGACCAATGGTGTAGGGATCATGGGTTCAATCCCCCACTGTGCCCAATGAAAAAGGCTGGCTGAGGCATTGCCTATTATGGGGAAGATTGCTTTAGGAGGCATTTTATTTTTATTTTAATTATCACTACTAGCAAACGCACTCTCAAAGCGTGTTAACATAAGGCGCCCCATAAGGCACATTTTAAAGTTCACTGTCCGCCAAGGCACCCTAGAATGTTGCTTATAGGGCGCTTTATAGGGTGCCGTATGAGGTACCGCAAGGTCACAGCACTGTTTTTGATGGCAGCACTGTGCAGTTTAAGGAATGAAAATCATAAGTAGGTGCGCTGACATGCAAGGACGCACAACAGTGTAGCACAATGGTTAAGACACTGACCAATGATGCAGGAGTCATGGGTTCAATCCTCCACTGTGCCTAATGAAGAAGGCTGGTTGAGGCATTACCTGTTACAGGTAATATTGCTGTAGAGGGCATTTTATTTTTATTTTAAATAGTGCTGCCAGCAAACACACCCTCAAAGTATTGTAACATAAGGTGCTGCATAAGGCGCCTCATAGGGTATCCCAGAGGGCACATTTTAAAGTGCACTGTCCGTCACGGCACCCTACAATGTTGCTGAAAGGGTGGCCTATAGGGCGCCATATAGGGTGCCCTATGAGGCACAGCAAGGTCATAGCACTGTGTTTGATGGCAGCACTGTGCATTTAAACGCATGGAAATCTGAAGTAGGTGCGCTGACATGCAAGGAGGAACAGCAGTGTAGCACAATGGTTAAGGCACTGACTGCTGATACAGGGGTCATGAGTTTGCTCCCCAGTGTGCCTAATATGTAAGGCTGGCTGAGGCATCAGCTTTGCAATGTATGTATTGTTTCGTGCAGCATTTTATTTGTATTTTATTAATTGCTGCCAGCAAACACGCCCTCACGTGCCGTAATTGAAGGTGCTGCATAAGGCACCCTATAAGGCACTCCATAGGGCACATTATAAAGTGCACTGTCCGCCACGGCACCCTATAAGTCGCTCCACAGGATAACGTATAGTGCACCTCATATGGACGGTAACCATAAGGTGCCCTATAGGGCGCCCTATAAAGCGCCCTCAGAGGCACCTTATGGGTACAGTACGCTGAGAGTGTTTTTGCTGGCAGCAATAATGTACATGAAAAAGAGACAATGCTTTGGGCAGCCCTATCAAATAACCCCACTGTGGGTTTGAACCAATGACCTCTGGCTCTATAGGCAGTGAAGTAACCATTGGGCTACAGCTCTATATCTGCTAGTAAACCCCTGTCACCACACAGACAGTCTGCTGTGGTCACCAGGGTAGGGTTAGCACACCCGTACCCATGATGCACTGCACATGCAAATCAGTTGTCCACAGATAAACACAAGATGGGGTATGCACCCCCACAGCACCTCGGCCTGGTAGGGGGAACTGACCATGTGCACCCCCAAAGCACCTCGGCCTGGTAGGGGGTACTGACCGTGTGTGTTACTGGCACAGAGTAGCTACACACCGTCACATTGTGCAGGTACTGTGCTCACCCTGAGTGTGCAGTGGGGTGCCCAGCACCAGGTCCACAGCACCTGCTATAGCAGGAATAGGCCATGCTGCAGGTCCCCAGCAGTGCTAATGTGTGAGGTATTTAGTTTCTGCAGGAGCACCATGGATATATTTGTCTGTCTCAGTCAGGTATAGCTCCTAGGAGGATTATGTGCCACCACCCTCCTCCTTCTCCAGGGCTAAGGGTGGTAAACAGAGTCTCCCATCAACAGATCCACATTCTAGCTCCCTGCAATGGTGGCAGTAGAGGGGACCATCAACCCCAGTCCTGCTAGGGAACAGACACCCGACAGGGCAGTCAATGCAGCTCTGTACGCATCCATAACACAATAGCAGACAGACATTAGGCCTGGATATGCTATGCTGCACCCCACCACTATCTGATATTCTCCTGCAGCAAGTCTTCAGCCACTGCACCCTGCAAGGCACTCCATCAAGACACATATCAGCTGTAAACAGTCTGCTAGCTAGTCCATCGTGCATGTTCCTGGTGGAAATGCATGCACCCAGAACTGGGATGTCAGCATACACAACAAGCAAATAAGTTAGTGACTGAGCCCCAAAATGAAACCCATAAATATCACATGAAAAAAATACTATATAGCACTATGGGGGTGCCTAGCCTTGCTGTGGTCACTGCACAGTCAGGGTGAAAGTGATCTCCCAGCAGGACATGCTGAGGCCACCCTGTCTGTGTAGGTGGTGGCCGGACACTAAAATGTCCCAGCCAGTGCCCTATGCCCTGTGCAGATGCATCCTGGCCAGGCCACGCTGTCCGGGCTATACCCATGGTACCTTGCTCCTCATTATGCACATTGGCAGGCCAATACTGGCAACAGTGCTGGCAGTGTGGGCTGTGGAGGGTGTTTGCAGCCACCACACACTGGATAGACAGACACTCACACCCACACCTATGCCAGCATTGTGCTACTATAGAGTAGTTTAGCAGCCCTGGCCACCACATCAGTCCTGAGCACAGTACAGGCATGGATATGGTACACAATACTGTTGGGGATCACTCCCCAGGGTGGTAAACACTGTCAGAGACCAGACCTGAAGCACACACCACAGACATCAGAAAGATTGTTATGATGGAGCTCAATCAGCAAACTGTGCTTAACGTAGGAATTGCTATCTGCCAGTAATCATAGCAAACGTTTGATATCTGTGTACCGTATACCCAGGTGTAGGGTGGCATTGCTAAGGTATGCAAGTGCTAGTATTGGGAGATGCATGAAGGGCCCAATGTCCTGCCTCTCCAGGAGGCATTGGCCAATGGAGCCTGTGGGTGTGGGTGTGGGTGTGTCTGCCCCTGTTGGCTGCTGCTTTACGGCAGAGGTTCCCAACTCCAGTCCTGGTGTGCCAAACACTGTTCGGTTTTCATGCTGTCCCTCATGAATATGCATGAGATACATCTGCATACCATGGGGGTGGTGCATAGATATGCAGCACAGGCATCTTTATTAGAGGCAGCATGGAACCTGAGTGGTGTTTGGCCCTCCAGGACTGCATTTGGGAGACTCTGCTCTAGGTAATGTGCCTGTTTATGGTGTCTGTGCTCGGTGGGGTAAAATATAGGCATATTAACCATGCGTATGTTCTCTGCAATAAAGGTTTGTCCTTACTATCACGGTTTAGTTGTGGGAAAAATATGTGGACTGGATTAGCAGTAGCCCCAGCTGGGCTTTGAACCTGTGACCTTCTGTTCTTGCACACACTGTCTGTGTGCACTGCACCACTGTGTTGCCACAAATATGCTGCATTCCCTGGGGAGTCCATGACTGTACATCCGACAGGGCCTGTTTGTTGCAGTGCACCTCACCCACATGGACAGGGCTAGGCCATGGTCTGCTGTTGCCACCAGCTGCTGCCACCTCCACCACCAGTACCGCTCCATCCTTAGATTGGAGACAGCATAAACCCTGAAGGATTGTGGCCCTCCAGGACTGCATTTGGGGGAATCTGCTCTAGGTAATGTGCACATTTACGTTTACGTTTACGTTTACGTTTATTTAGACTTTATATACCGCCCAACACTAATAGTACCTGAGCGGTTTACAATACAAGTTAAAACAACTTTCTGGTGTCTGTGCTCTGTAGGGTAAAATAGAGGTGTTTGAGCCATGCTTATGTTCTCTGCAATAAAGGTTCGTCTTTACTATCATGATATAGTTGTGGGTAAAATATGGGGACTGGATTGGCAGGAGCCCCAGCTGGGGCTTGAACCTGTGACCATCTGTCTCCAAACACACTGGTTGTGTGCACTGCACCACTGTGTTGCCACAGAGACAGTTCATTCCCTGATGATACCATGACTGTTTATCCAGCAGGGCCTGTCTGTTGCAGTGCATTGCACCCACCTGTCCTATCATATAAATGGCGTTCTTTTCCTATTTTCCTGAATGAGATAGTATTGTAAACCGCTCTAATGCCTTTTGGCCTGAGCGGTATATCAAATCTCAATAAACATAAACATAAACACCTACACAGGGCTAGGCCATGGTCTGCTCTGGGCAGCTGCCACTGCCCCCCTCCACCTCCAGTACACCTGTGCCACCATACTGACATGCCCTTCTGCTGCTGGTGCTGGTGGTATGCAGTCTCAGGCCATCCTGTGTGAGGGTAGGCGGCTACCTATGGTGCGGGTTCTGGGGTAGGGGTGCCTGCATATCTGTCCGCACGTCCCCCAATCAACGCCTGCCACTGTTCTGTGACCTTGGAGGTACCTGCTGGGTACTATCCCCTGTGACACTGTGATAGACACGCTCATGCCCATGTTGGGCCCTCATCAGTTGCTGTCTGGCTGCTGTACAGTTTCAGCATTCCTAGGTGCCACCTAGGCATCTGCCTAGTCCGCACTGTGCCCCAGCTGCACCACAACATGTGCCGCCTGCAGCCCTCTGTATCCCCTTTCCCAGCATCTGTCCAGTTGCCCATTCCGACATGCCCGCCCTGCTGCTGTGGAACATGGGCATGCCATAGGAAACCTGTCCAATGGAGGACGTAACCCTGATCAGTGCTATTTCACTGTGGGATCATTCACCTTGTATGGGGACGGAGCGTAGACCCTTCTAAAATTCATATTTATTTTTTGGGGCTTTCTTGGGAGTGTTTTTTGATGTTTCCCATTACTATCACTATTGCCCAGCTTGCTTATGATTTTTTTTATATTTTGTTGGGGTCATTTTTAATGTTTATTTGCCCTTTTGTTCCGTGCACATGTATCACACTGCTCACGTTTTGTGGGTTTCCCTGGTTTTGCTGTACATTGCTGACAGAAATGGTTTCTCTTCCCTTTAAATCGGCTCTTCCGCGAGGTTTTCACGCGCGGTATTTTTTTGCTTGAATTTCAGCCCCGCTCGTGTGCGGAGAGCCTCTCCCCTCCCACTCTCCACCCATTGACCCCGTCTCTCCGCCCCTGGGGAGCCTGCCTCCGCTCTCCAAGAGCCTTTCCACGCCTCTATCGCACATCAGCGCGCCGCGCACATGAGCGGGCACTTTAGTGCGGCGCGCACGTGTGCGGGGCACAAAAACGCATCATTAGCGTGCGCTAAGGTACCTTAGCGCACGCTATTGTGCGCCGTGCACTTGAGCGCAGTTTAGTAAACATACCCCTATAAGTGTGATACTGGATTGGCCATTACTCTGTACAGAAACCCAGTTCAAAAGAATAATCTTTTGCGTTATCATAGTTATCATCCTTTGTCACTCTGTTGGGGATTGCCTGTTGGACAATTTCTGTGATTGAGTAGAATTTGTACTACTTTACAAGAGTTTATGAAACATACTGGACATCTTTCTAATAGATTGGCCCTCTCACCTAACCCCCTCCAAACTCATAACCCAACCAAAACAGAATTTCTACTGTAAATAATTATTTCTATTAAGTATAAAGTTCTTTATACAAAAATGTTGAATATGTTAACAGTGAAATATACCATGCTATTTGTACAACATATGTTCTCTGTAAAATGTTCTGTTCTTCGGAAACTGCTTTGACCTGGTGAAAAGCAGTCTATAAACCTAGCTAAATAAATAAATAAAACGGGGTTACCCGGATCATCTTATCAAACAGACTTACACCAGGGATCATTTTAAGCATCGTGAATAGTTGATTGATACTCACCAACCTGGTCGGAGTGATACCACTGATAAAATCATAGGTATTTTACCTTACATAACCAATTCTTCATGAGTAGTATCTATATTGCGGAAACATTGGCATGTATTAGCTCTTCATTCATGTTTTCAAAAAAATTTGACATTGGCTTTTACCGGAGGACGCAACATCAGAGATTGGATGGTCCACATTCTGTCATCAGTGGATACCCTGTCCCCTCTTCAAACACACGGACTGGGTCATTTTCCCTGTTCTTGCTGTAAATTTTGTCATATGACCTTGGAAGGTTAATCTTGGATTGGTCATATTACACAGATGTCATATTCTACAGGATGTTACACGACCTGTGAGACCTCATATGTGGTCTATCTTTTGATTTGTGACTTGCTGAACATCGATCACACATAAAAAAACAAGGTATTTACAATGCCTGTAGTATCTCATTGATTGGAGAAACATCATAATTTTGAGCATTTGAAGTGGAAGATTATTGATTTTGTCCCTGCTGATCCACAGGGGTGGGGGGGGGGGTGATAGAATATCCCATTTACAATATCGTGAACAATGTTGGATTTTTTCTTTAAACTCTATTCACCCTTTTGGTTTAAATCTAAAGATTGATTGGTGGAGCATAATTTGATTTGCTTCTTTTACTTTTTCTTTTGATGAGCAGGGCAAATAAAGTAATTGTTTTTTGAGGGGGATTTTCCTTTTTATAGCTGTTTAATGGTGACGGCATTTTTTGACGGTATTTAAGAGCAGTGAATCTCCTTCATATACCCTCTACATTGATCTATGTGCCAAGCCCTGTTTTGACCAAGCCTGATGCAAAGCTCTTTGAATGACATTTGGAGCTTGAAACACAGCCTGTGTCACTATTGGATTTCTACTGGGCCATTGCCATTGATGCTATTGGATTTGCCATTGCCAAATAAGGGACGGGCTTTCGGTTATTAAAGAGCTAAGTGCAGGATTATCTGTCTGTGGTTAACTTTGTGGTGTTCTCACATTTTGATGTCTATTGGCATTTTCAAATATAAAAGAATAAATAGGACAATTTGTTACGTGAGGATCAGGTAGCTTCTCGTGACAAAGATTCCAGCAAAAGAAATGGGTCCACTCTCTCTTTGAAGTGTGGTGGCTCTATGTTTGTTTATATATTCTAGCCTTATTGTTTGTGGGATTTCTGTTGCAAGTTGGAATTTCTGGTAATTATTGTACTCAGTGATTTATATTCCGCCAGTCTAACCTTGACTGGTCTACTCATTCACCCAATATAGAGTTGAGGGCATTTGCATTGTAACATGTATACTACATTGCCAGAATTACAAAATAGTCTGATGTTTAGAATAGATCTTATCCGAGAAGAAGAAACAAATACTTTCCTTCATTATAATAGCAGCCACCCAGTTCCACTGAAAAATAATATTCCTGTGAGTCAGTTTCTCCATTTGAGAAGACTTTGTAGTTCAGTGGAAGATTTTAAGACCAAAGCTAATGAACTGCAGGACCATTTTCAGAATAAAGGCTACCCAGGGTGGACGATAAGGAAAGCTTATAAGCTCTATTTCCAGAGTTCTCTTCTCCTGTCTTATCAGAGGAAAGAAGAACAACAGATAACATGTAGTTTACTCTATTCCACAAAGAGCAGTATCTGTGAAAAAGATCCTTTTAAAACATTTGGACATATTATCTCTTATCCTGGGTTTTCAATCCCCCCTCCCCCTTATGACTTTTACAAGAGGGGAAAATATTCGGCAGAAGCTTAATAAGCATAGGTGGCATTTGGAAGAGATTGAAGGTCTTCCGATGAGCCACTATAAGTGTAATAAATGCAAATATTTATTCAAACTGATACATAACATAGCCCCCTCCCACCTCTCATCCCTCATCCAAATCCACTCGACCAAAAGAGCCAGAAGAACACCAAACCAAAACTCTCTTATGGTGCCTCCTTCAATATGCAAAACCACACAATTCACTAGTAAGAGGGCATTTACTTACATAGCCCCCACACAATGGAATGCCCTCCCCGAAGCAGTAAGAGGAATAAAAGACCTCCAATCATTTCGTAAAGAATTAAAAACCCACCTTTTCAAAGAACATTACACCAACCCCAGCACCAACAGCACATAAGTATCCTCGCTCCCCTCGGTCTTATTCCCTCCCCTTGCCACACAGCCACCCTACAGCCCCACAATGTTACAATACCCAAATCTTTGAACATATATCATAGACCTCAATTGCAGGACACACAATCAAGAATGCCAAATATGGACTTATATCCAACTGTACATAGCTCTTTGTAAATAGTTAAATGTTTTATTTTTACTTCTACAATACCGTTCTATGTAATCACCTAGAATACTCATTTATACTGTTCTATGTAAAGTTCAATTCTGTTATAATATGAACCACCCCTGATCTCTGGAAGGGGCAGTATAAAAATACGTTCAAACAAAAAATAAATAAAATAAATATTGTGTACAGACAATTGAAGGCTCTCAATGGACAGATTTGAAAATGGGTAAGATTTACTGTTCTAAACATTTTATTTATTTATTTAACAGGTTTTATATACACTTTATCCTTTAATCACACACAACATCAGACTACTTGTAATTCTGGCTATGTGGTGTACATGTTACAATACAAATGCCCTCAACTCTGTATCAGGCGAACCAGTAGACCAGTCAAGGTTAGATCGGTGCAAAGTAAATCACAGCTAAAAACTTGGTTACCATGGCCCTGATTGTAACAAACTGTTTGGAGAAAGATCATCGTTTTTCCTCTTTGAAATGGAGGTTGATTGATGTGATACTGTTTAATCCTTTAGGTGGTGATCAGCAAGCAGAATGAATTTTTTAGAACAGCGTTGAATTTTCAATTTGGACATTTGGACCCTAATGGGATGAACAATTGATACTGATTGGGTGACATTGATCTGAGTTTGGGTTGAGATTGGTGGATTTAGTTCAATCCTGATAGTTGGAAATTTAAAGAGACAGGGAGTTCCCAGATGTCTGACATCAGACCCTCAAACAAGGCCGATCTGGCAACTACTGTACAAGAGGTTTCGGATAGAAATGCCATGTCTAGATGTTACCGATGAGGATTCCAATTTAGGGAAAGAAATTTTGCACTAAGATAAGGTGTACTCCCTGATGCAGGATTGTAAAATGTTTTAATAAGTCCGAAATAGAGAGCTTTGTCAGATTATGATTTTTGTAACTTTAATAGCAGCATAAGGTGATTGAACTGAACAAATATTATAAAACGTAAGTTTTCTGAAAAAAACAGTAAAATAGATTTTAATATCATAGATATACCGTGATTAGAATATCTTGGTTGGATTGATAAACCTGACAATTCTTTTTTTATTTTTTTCTCTTTTTTTCACTTTTTTGTCAGTAACTAAGATTTTTCAGAACAGGTTGTTCTACTTGTTGACTATCAAAAATTCTAACCTGAATTCCTATACCACTTGAGCTACACCATTAAAGAAAAGTTGAACAATTTGCCTGTTGGCCAGAATGGGGAGGACAAGTAAAGGCTACACATATAAACCACCTCCTATCCATTGGGCAATTGGTGTTTTGCCCAGAGGAAGCCCTGACTACTTCTGAACCTTACCACCCTCGGCTACAAAGGAGAGTAACAGTGAAATTCAAGACACTGACAATTCAGTAAACAGGAGGTAGAGTGATTTGGGAACCAGCTGAAACCTCTAGCTATCCACTGGGAGAAGAGCAGGGTGAGTATGATAGTGATGATTCTGAGGAGGAGTTCAGTGGGGCGGGGGAACATGAGTCATCTGTGACCCTCGATAAAGAGATTATCTTCCTGTAACAAATGTTCAAGATAGGAATATGCTGGAGAAACTTTCCAGACAGAGCCTCAGGAATAAGAGGTTCAGGAGGGTTTCTGAAATACCGATGGAGCTGAGGGTGATATGAGCAGGAAAGAAGAAATGGAACCCTTGGAGATAGAGAGAGAGATAAGTAGCCCAACTGAAATTCCCTCCCAGAGGGAATCAAAGGACACAGAGAAGAATAAAACCACACCACAACTGCCCCAAGAGCCCAGAAAGACAGGCAGAGCTGTAAAACCCACATTAAGGTTGATCTATGGTAGCCCTGGAAACTCAGTACAGGTCCTTTAAAGGTGGCACACAAACAACTGTCTGCCTATTATACAAATGGGGTAAAGATGTACTTTCAGGGACTGATCTAAAAAAGGGCATGTGCAAATTGTGGTGTCTTGTTGAGTGCAGCAGGAATTTTAAGTAGGGGACAGTGAAAACCCCCCTTGAGATTTTGGGAAGGTGAAGAGAAGGATTTTATTAAGCTGTCAGCTAGAACAAACTTCCAAAATAGAGGACATAGGTTACCAACTCTTGCAGTGTAATTATGAACCATCATTGAGTCACCAGATAACAACTGCATTTAAGATTAGAAAGAAGTGCAAGAGGCAGAGGCATGTAAATTTGTTAGCTTCACTGATGGGAAGAGATTGCATTGAATAGCACTGTTATTTACCCATACAAATGATAATATCATTCTAAAGCTGAGAGGTATATATCTTGGAAATTGTGCCAGGGAAAGAATTTCAGGAGCGTGCTCACTGGAGAGGCAGACACTTTCACCCTGGCTTACTTGATGGGGGAAGAGCCCTGGCTAAGAGACTCAGAGATGAGATTGGGAGATTTTAGGGGGAGGGGAAGGGCTTGAACATTCTCCTCCCTCTAGGTTTCTAGCTGGGAGGAAGGGGGTCCCTCTAGACTGGGAAAGCTGACCTCTGGTGTAACCTAGATAGGATTTTAGGTAGTGCTGGGGAGGAGATCACTGTCCTAGTACATGTTGTACCAATGACATAGGAAAATGTTGGAGGGAGGTTATGGAAGCCAAATTTAGGCTTTTAGGTAGAAAGTTGAAATCCAGGACATCCAAGGTAGCATTCTCAGAAATGCTTTGTGTTCCATGCTCGGGACCCAAAAGATAGGCAAAGCTCTGGAGTCTCAATGCATGGATGAGATAATGGTGCAGGGAGGAAGATTTTAAATTTGATAGAAACTGGGCTATATTCTAGGGAAGGGAGAACCTATTCCACAAAAATGGGCTTTGCCTTAACCAGGATCGAACCAGTTTGCTAGTGCTAACATTTAAAAAGGATACAGAGTAGCTTTTAAACTAGAACATGGGTGAAAGCTAAGTCACTCAGAAGCACATGGTTCAGAGGAAGATATTTAATGATGATGAGTATGAAAAGCTGAAACAAATCTCAGTGAACCTGGAATATAGTAGAACAAATTAACAAACTAAAGAGCAGCAAATCACTTGAACCAGATAGTATACATCCAAGAGTGCTGAAAGAGCTCAAAGGTGAAATTTGTAGAGCTATAGTAATATTAATAATTTTTAACCTATCTGTAAAGGGTCTGCTTCTTGTTGGTCACTCCAGGCCAGGGAAGTCCCGAACTTATCTCAGTCCAGAAACGCTGGTTATGATGGTTCCAACGCACGACGTGCACGTTTCGGGCACTTTTGCCCTGTATCAAGTGCAGTAGCCAGAAAGACGGCTGTTGAAGATGTGAAATTCTGGCTACTGCACTTGATACAGGGCAAAAGTGCCCGAAACGTGCACGTCGTGCGTTGGAACCATCATAACCAGTGTTTCTGGACTGAGATAAGTTTTACAATTTTTTCACTGGTTATCTGAATCTTAATTTTGCTGAAGAACCTTAATAAATAAAAAGTAGCTACCCGCTTGGTGTAGGTCGTTTTCTCTTTCGACCTTCCTACGGCTAGCTCCGACAAAAATATTGAATTTAGTAGGTCATTGATTTGAGGTTGGGTATTCCTGTCTGACCAAAGCAATAAAGACACTCCCTACCAAAGGGAGAATGTCAGTTCTAATTTAAACCGTGCTGCCAAAGCACAGGGATCCCTGGCCAACGGGAGTATCCGACAATTCTGACACCAAATGTAAAGAGTCTGCTTCTTGTTGGTCACTCCAGGCCAGGGAAGTCCCGAACCCTCATCTGCGGTGTGCTGCTCCGGCTGGCTGGAATCCAGGGGAATAAAACTCACAGACCACACAGAAGGAAAAGTATGGAAGTTTATTCCATAGGGTGGAGGGATTGTCCGTATTTTATACATTATCAGAAACATATTCATACGTCATCCACCCATCTTCTGGGGCCCACTATAGCATATCAGTAACTATGCAAATATGAGTCATCCCTGAGTAGAACAATCAATTTAGCTTAGCACAGCACATTCCTTTTCCATACCCACACCAGAATGTACAAAGGGCACATATATAGGATTCTGATTTCCCTTGTGCAGGCCTCCTGTATATGCACTTAAACTAAACATTATTATTTCCTAACACTATCATTAAAATAATTTACAGTATCAGAAGATTGGAGGGTGACCAATGTAATACTAATTTTTAAAAAGGGCTCTGGGATGATCCAGGAAACCGTTGACCAGTGAGCCTAACACTAGTGCCAGGCAAAATGATGGAAACCATTATAAAGAACAAAATTATTCAACAAAAGGACAGAGATGGTTTAATGGGAGAAGTCAATATGGATTTCACCAAGAGAAGTCTTGCTTCACCAACCTGTTCAATTTCTTTGAAAGTGTGAATAGACATGTGGATAAAGGTAAGTGAGTTGATTGGGAACCCAATCCCCAAAGGGGCACGTCTGGGCTATCTGGATGGACAAGCACAGGATGGGCCAGGTTGTACCCGATTCTACACCATGGGAGCAAGATGCTCCCACGGATGTCGGATCGGGCACTGAGACGGCCCAGTGATGCCCCTATACCACAGTGCAGAACATCCTGCAACACCACATCCAGTCCACCTCATGCTCCTGCTGGTGTGCTAGTGCTGAGGCATCCCGTCACCATGGCACCTGTAGAAATGGACAGATAAAGGGGATACCAGACTCCCCAATATGTAATTAAAGATAGATGAATTTCTTGATGCAGATCTCTAAAATGTGCTCAGAATTTTGTCCTTTTACCTACTTCCTCTTAAATAGAATAGGATATCATGATCATGAGTTCTGTGTAACTGTCTTTTAAAATAGTTTGGGAACATTGTTAACGCAAGCATAAAGAGTAAACATAGGCTATGAACTGCGCAACCATAGTTCACTGTACAGTCAATTATAGGTCCCTGCTGACACAGCATAATTTTTGCAACTCTGCAATTATAAATAATTCTGTCATAATCAAGTAAATTTTATCTAATACAATGTAATCAGCTCTTACTCTGTAGAAAGAACTCTAGCGACACCTTGTGTTATGATTAATGACTGTTACTTCCCTTTTTTTCTTTAATAAAAAGAGCTTTTCAGGAGGAAGAATTTGAATCCAACAGACGTGGAACTGTGCTGCGTCCATAGACCGTTTGTTGTTTTCCCTCTGAGCTCAAAGAAAGTAGCACTTTGTGTGTGTGATTGTGTTCTGTGTTACTCTCTGCTTATTTCTCACTACTTGAGGGATCAGAGACTGAAAGAGCCATGGTATTGCGGCCAGATCACAGGGTTTTCTTTAGCACCGGGACACCCAGCAGGAGCGCCAACAGCCTGCCATGGCCAGAATGCGGCTTTTCCCACTGCCCGACCTGCGTCAGGATCTGCCAGGGCTGGGATCAGGCGGTGGGGCCTCACCTTCGTGGATGCGGTGCTGCTGGGGGGCTGCCGGGCCGGTCCATCTCCATTGCTGCTGCTTATTCTACCTCCAACGTCCAGCTATGTCCAGGTGCCTGACTCACCCTTGCTCCACCCACTCTCTGCCCCCGTGATGCTCCTGTCCAGATCTCCCCCACACCGCGGCTGTGTGTGTGAGGAGAGATTGCGTGCCAGAATATGGGCCACACTGATAGCAGGGCTGCATGTTTTATTGGGACGTACAACCCCGCTATTCATGTCTCTGGATCGGGCCCATAGTGTATTTAAACTTTCAGAAAGCATTTGACAAAGTCTCACATGAGAGACTCCTGAGGAAATTAAAATGTCATGACATAGGAAGCAATCTCCCATTGTGGATTGGAAACTGGTTAGAGATAGAAAACAGAGAATAGGGATAACTGGTAAATTTTCTCAGTGCTGGAGGGTGAATAGTGGCATATCCCAGGGATCTGTACTGGGAATGGTGTTTTTCTAACATATCTATAAACAATCTGGAATTTTGAAGAGCAAGTGAGGTGATTATGTAAATTTGCAGATAATAAATTATTCAAAGTTGTTAAATTGCATGCGGATCATGAGAATTTGCAGGAGAATGTTTTGAGACTGGGAGACTGGGCATTCAAATGGCAAATGAAATTCAATGTGGACAAGTGTAAAGTGGTGCATATTGTGGCGCCGCCCCTACTAGGCGGTTGCCTAGTGAAAGCAGCGGGCCATCACATATCTCATATTTTTACTTGAACTCCAGGGTTCAGAGCTCTGGAGATGTAGTTGTGTGTAAAAACAGTCCAAGTGGTTTTCAGGCCAACACAGGAAAAATTTATTCAATTTTATCGTTTTACAGTCAGGCTTTGCAAACAGACCTTTTGCAGAAAATCTTGAACACCATAACAGAAAGAAGGATATTTTCTCCAAATCAAACTGTATTCCAGCAGTGCTATAAACAAACTGTTTCTTCCAGCAGCTTAACAGAAGAACTTCTTTTCCAAAAACACACAGTTGAAAGTAATGGCAATTAGCAGAGTCCAGCAAACCTACAGGTTCCTTCAACGGCTTAAAGTTTTAGCTACCGGACATCTTCTGCTTGTCAGCACAAAATACTAGAAAATTGCTGCATTAAAACATTCACTTCAGCACAGATATTGTTGGTGCTTTAACCTTGAGAGTTCTTTCTCTCTATCCTAAGCTTCCTGTATAAAAATCAGGATAAACGGTTTTCTGGATTTCCCTCACAGTTAAACCGTTAGGCTTTCCTTAATCTGACGTCATGCAGAAAGAGCATTCCATCAAAGAGTCTGTGGAATCCTGTTCCTCTCCACCAAGTTCTATTTCCATGTTTTCCTCCTCTGCATTACATGTCACTGGGTTTAAAACAGGCTCGGGAATTTCAAGTTTCACTTCTTTTAAAAGTCTGAACAGTCTTTCCCACTGAGCTTTCCTTCCCCCTTCTGGGTTTGTAGTATAGCTATGAGACTTCTTCCCCTTTAATAAACCCTTTAAAGGCTGTGTCTCTCTCAGCTTATCTTTAGGAACATTCTTCCTGGCAGGCTTTCTACAAGATACAGTTTCTTCCTCAGAATCTTGTAAGCTTATCTCTGAGTCTGGGTTATATTCCTTAACCCCCACAGACTTTTCCCTCCTACCTCTGAGCTTGGCTGTGAACCTCCTACAGCATGGGCTTTTCCAGGAAGTAGCATCGTCTGAATCAGAGCTGCCTTGGGAATCACTGCATTGTCTGTTTCCAGACCCTCTAGGTTTTCCATATCCATAAGATTGGTTCCTCTTCAGTCTGGTCTGAGACTTCTTGCTTTAGCTTACTTACAGCCAGCCTTCTCACTTCCTCTCTCCTGGAAGGAGTGTGATTAGCCCTGGTTCTGGCTCCTTCACAACTGCTGTCTCTGAAGCTGTTCCCGTGTCTCCAACTGAAACTGTTGCCTGAACTGCACCTGCTGCCTTGTGTTCCCTTTCCGTTTCTGTTCCTGCTTGAACTCTCTCTGAAGTCTTCACCTCGAGTTCTGCTTTCACTTCCTCCCCTGCTCTGTGTTTGTGTGAGCTTAAATGTTTGAAAGTGACGTCCCTCTCCTGGCCCCACCCACAGGTGTTTCCTATCTCTAATAATGGAGTCTGGGTGTGGTCTGAGCCTGGCTTTTGAAGTGTGTTTTTTTCCACTACCTTCCTTCTGGAACGTGTGTTTTGGTGAGCCCTTCCCCACACAGAAGAAAACGTTTCATTTTTTTCTGTTTTCCAGGGCTGTGCTGCACTCTCCTTACCACAATATAGAAAAGAATAGCCCAAACTATAGATACCCAATGCTAGGTTCCTCATTAGGAGTCACCACTCAGGAAAAAGATTTAGGTATGATCATAGACAATACACTGAAATTTTCTGTTCAGTGTGTGGCCGAATCCAAAAATGCAAACAGAATTCTGACCTCCTTTTCTATATCCCTACTTTCTTTGATTCTTTTATCTACCTCTGTCCTCTCCCTCTTTCCTGTCTAATAATGGCATTGCTTTCTAATTTCGTAGCTTTGTAGTTGCCTTTTTTTTTAAACCACTCTGATGCGCTGCTTGAGCTGTATATCAAGCATTCAATAAAGATAAAGAATGTTAGAAATCATTAGGAAAGAAATAGAGAATAGAGCAAAGAATATCATAATGCCTCTATATCACTCCATAATGCGACCACATTTTGAGTATTGTGTGCTATTCTTATCTCCGCATCTCATGAAAGCTATAGTGGTATTTGAAAAGGTACAGGGAAGTGTGATCAAAATGATAAATTGGATGGAATGACTCTCCTATGAGGAAAGACTAAAGAAGTTAGGGCTCTTCAGCATGGTGACAAGATGGCTAAGGGGAGATATGATAGAGGTCTATAAAATCCTGAGTGGAGTGGAACAGATAAACACTAATTTATTGTTTACTCTTTCAAAAAGTACAAGGACTAGGGGACACACCATTAAGCTACACAGTAGTATATAATTAAGCTTTGGAACTCACTGCCAGAGGATATAGTATAAGCTGGGTTTAAAAATGTTTTGGACAAATGTCTGTAGGAAAAGTCCATAAACCATTATTAACAAGGTAGGCATGTATTGTCTTTATAAAATAGTGCCAGCATAGGAGCTTATTCATTGTACACTGTTATAAAATTACTCTCCACATGTGTTAAATTATAGGTCAACAAGTGTTAAGTCAGTTTTGCACGCAATAAATTTTTATGGTGTGCCAACAAACCAAATGCATGCTATTGAATGTACAATCTAGGTAACACCACTATGACCACATAGGCTATTCTGACAGTTGTGTTTAGATATATTTGGGGGTAATTTTCAAAACCCTATACTTATTTTGGACATCTGAAAATGGAACAGAGATGTATCCAGAGCCATTTTAGAAGCCGGCTCTATGGACGTCCCCAGCGTGAGGATGTCCAAGTCTGAATGGGGACATGATGAAAGGCATGGCAGGAGCATTCCCAGGAACCTGAAAGTCCCCACCTGATCTCAGACATGTCAGAGGTTGCATCTAAGTTTAGACCTGCTCCAGGCATGAACAGGCAACTGAAAAATGTTTGTTTTGGCTGAAAAACATCCAGAGAAAATAGTATGCCATCATCCGCAGCACAATGTCAATAACAGCAGCAGGATTTGAACTCTAGTTGCCCTGCTCCTAAACTACTACACTAACCACTAGGCTATCCTAGATTGTTTGGTTGGATACCTATGATTCTGGGGACATCTATGTAGATGCCCCCACAGATGTCCATTTCGGGCACATCCACATACAGTATGTGAAATCACATCTGCACCTGGACGCACCTGCGTTTTTTCGACATTCTGGATTAGACATCCCAGACATCCCAGATTACACTTGAATGACCCTTCGAAAAGTCCTCTCATTATATTCACCTATAATTGACCTTAAGTACTATTTCTGTAAGAAAATTACCAATAGCATTTGACTTTAAAAAATATTATGTAACAGATTTCAAAGCAGTAAGAATATGCTCATTGCTCCATTTTGATGGAAATTGTGAATGAAGAAAAGTCTAGGTTGTTGCTTTGACCAGTATTCCAAAACTTTGTAGTCGGGTTATTAAGCCATGACTAAAGTGTATACTTTTCCCCTTTTCTGAACAGAAATAGGGATGGGCTGAACTAGTGGCTAGTGTAAAAGTATTATAGAAAATGCAGCATGGAATCATGGATGTCAAGATCTCTTTTAGGGCAATAAAGATAAATGCAACATTGTTTAGAAATATGTACAAAATATACGTATTTTCATTGCATATCCTGGGTTTATTTTATTTAGCATATACTCTCATCTGCAAAGGATGCAAATGAAAATCATGCATTTCTTAGAAGGTGACCCAAACCTCTTCTAAAAGTGCCCAAAACAGAAACCAGTATGGTGCATAGGGCAGTGCATACTGCTCCTTCAATTTACCCTCTGCAGCTCTCCTCCCCTGCAAATATCTAAAGTCTCCTGAGATACAATAATGTTAGCTATGTTTTCATACTCATCTTCGGTTAAATGATAGATCAGGAAATACCTCTATTGTATATAGTAACTTCAGTGTGGCTTGGGTTAGCCACACTGTTCCTCTAATTGTATGTTACAATGATTGTAATACTGGAGACTTAGGGGCATGTTTACTAAAAACCGCTAATTTGCGCGCCGCAAAATAGCGCATTAAAAGCGGTACTTAAGAGCACTTAAATGGCCCGTAAACGTGCGGGTCACCACCGCACGCGTGCGCGTCACACGAACGCGCCCCGCACAAGTACGGGCCCGCAAATGTCCGATAGAGGCGTGGAAAGGCTAACGGAGGGCGGAGGAAGGCTCCGGAGGGGCGGAGAGACGGGGCTTATGGGCAGGGAAGGGGAGGGGAGAGGCGCCCCGCACATTATCGGGGCTGAAATCGCAAGTAAAAAATAGCGCGAGTGAAACACTCGCAGTACAGGCCATGTAAAGGGAAGGGAAACCATTTTCGTCAGCAATGTACACCTAAACCGGGGAAACCGTCAAAACGTGAGCAGTGTGATACATGTGCACAGCACAAAAGTGCAATTACAAATATCAAATGACCACCACAGAAATAGTACAAAGAGGAGGTCAGCTGGGGAACAGTGATAGTAAAGGGCAAAACCAAAAACACACCCAGGAAAGCACCAAACATATAAATGAATTATGGAACGGTCTACGGAGCGGAGACCTTTCCCAACACACATTTCCTTGTTACGTACGTTCCCTGTGAGTGGTGTTTATGGTTGCCCATCAATAGCAAGGTTGCCCAGTTTGTTTATATATCAACCCCCGTCTGCGGTGGTCAGTTCCGGGGCTCAGTTGCACGTTTGTCACCAGACAGGGTGAATGAGCCCACAGTAAAAATGTGCAGAGCAGGGTTTGCGACGCCATCCTGCCAGGTTAACTATCTCCAGGGACTGCACTGTCTCTGTGGACACACTGTGGTGCAGCGGACAGAGCCACTACCTCTAGGACCATAAGGCACAGGATCAAATCCCAGCTGGGGCCCATGCCAGCCCAGTTCCTATGTTTTACCCACCACTAAACAAAGATAGCACAGACACCCCTGTATTGCAGGGAACATAAGCATGGTGCAAACACCCATATTTTGCCCTACCCCGCACACACCCCATAACAATGGGCATTACCCACAGCCCAGTCCCCCACATCCAGTCCCGGAGTGCCACAATGCAATCAGGGCATATGCATTCCCTGAGAGTAGGAATGCCATCATGTTGGCGGACGAGTACAGGTGGTGGAGGGGGCAGTGGCTGCTAGCCACAGAAGACAGTGGCCTAGCCATGTGCAGGCTGGCACCGTCCACTGCAACAGACAGGCCCTGTCGGATGTACAGTCATGGACTGCCCAGGGAATCAAGCACATCTGTGGCAACACAGTGGCGCACTGCACACAGACAGTGTGTGCAAGAACAGAAGGTCACAGGTTCAAAGCTCTGCCAATCCTCTCCACATATCTTTACCCACAAGTAATCCGTGATAGTAAGGACAAAACATTATTGCTGGGGACATACGCATTGCTCATACGCCAATTTTACACCCCACTGATCACAGACACCATGATGAGGGGCATTACCTAGAGCAGAGTCTCACAAATGCAGTCCCAGAGGACCACACACCATTCAGGTTCAATGCTGCCGCCCATACAAATGCCAGTGCTGTATATCTCTGCACCACCCCCATGGCATGTAGATGTAGCTAATGCATATTCATGAGGGACAGCAGGAAAACGCGAACAGTGTGTTGCAACCCTGGGCTGGATTTGGGAACCTCAGCCGTAAAGCAGCAGCCAACAGGGGCAGACACACCCACACCCACACCCACACCCACAGGCCCCAATGGCCAATGCCCCCTCGAGAGGCAGGACATCGGGCCCTGTGTGCATCTCACAATACTAGCATGTGAATACCTTAGCAATGTCACTGTACACCTGGGTATACGGTACACAGCTTCCAAACACTTGCTCTGAGTATTGGCAGATAGATATCCCTACGTCACGCACATTCTGCTCCTTGAGCTCCATCATGACAATCTGTCTGTTGACTGCAGTGGGTGCATCAGGTCTGGTCTCTGATAGCGTTTACCACCCTGGGGAGTGACTCAAAACAGTATTGCTACCATATCCATGCCTGTACTGTGCCCAGGACTGGTGTGGTGGCTAATGCTGACAAACGCCTCTACAGTAGCACAATGCTGGCATACGTGTGGGAGTGTGTGTCTGTCTATACAGTGTGTGTTGGCTGCAAACAATTTCCACAGCCCACACTGCCAGCACTGTTGGCAGTATTGGCCTGCCAATGTGCATAATGAGCAGCAAGGTACCATGGGTATAGCTCTGACAGGGCGGGTTGGCCAGGATGCATCTGCACAGGGCAGAGGGCACTGACTGGGATAGTGTAGTGGTTGCCCACCACCTACACATACATGGTGGCCTCTGTATGTGCTGCTGGGGTTGCACTCCACCCTGACTGTGCAGTGAAGACAACATGGCTAGGCACCCCCATAGTGAATGATAGTATGTCTCCCATGTGATATATATGGGTTTTGTGTCGGGGCCCAGTCAATGACTTAAATGCTGGTGTGCACTGCCATCCCAGTTCTGGGTGCATGCATTTCCAACAGGACTAACTAGCAGACATATGTCAGCTGGTGTGTGTCCTGATGGAGCGCCGTGCAGTGGCTGATGGCTTGCTGTAGGCGAAGATCAGATAGTGGTGGGGTGCAACTTAGCATATCAAGGCCTAATGTCTGTCAGATATTGTGTTATGGATGTGTATGGAGTTGCTGTGACAGCGCTGTAGGGTGTCTCTCCCACAGCAGGACTGGGGTTGATGGTCCACCCTACTGCTACCACTGCAGGGAGGTAGCATGATGATAAGAGACCCTGCTATCCAACCTGAGGGGGAGAAATGGTGGTAAAGAACCCACCTAGGTCTCACATAAGGGGTGCCCCTGACTCTGCCCAACAGAGATATCCAAGGTGTCTCTGCAGAAACAACCTATCTCACAGAGTAATAGTGCTGTGAAGCTCTGGCATGGCCTCATTCTGCCACGGAGGTTGTGGTGGACCTGGTCCTGGGTGCCCCCACGCACACTCAGGGTGAGCACAGTACCCGCACAATGTGACAGTGTGTAGCTACTCTGTGCCAGTACAACACCTACTCAGTACACCCTACCAGGCCGAGGTGATGTGTGGGTGCACATGGACACTCCCACCTACCAAGCTGTGGAGATGCCGGGGTGCATTCCCGATCCTGTGTCTATCTGTGGACAGTTGATTTGCATGTGCAGTGCATCATGGGTATGGGTGGACTAACCCTATCCTGGCTACCACAACAGACTGTCTGTGTGGTGACATGCAGGCTCTCTGCAGCCAGCCAGGGGCTTGCTGGCAGCTGTAGGCCAATGGGTACCTCATTGCCTGTGAAGTCAGAGGTCATGGGTTCAAACCCACAGTGGTGTAATTTTGTAGGGCGCTGCACAGGTATTTAACATTTAATGTGCAGATGTTGCTGGCAGCAAATCAACCCACAGCGTACTATACCCACATGGTGCCCTTGAGTGTGGTTGATAGGGCACACAATAGGCCATCTGTTAGTTTAGGTCCATATGAGGTACACTAGTCTCCATCCGGAGACAAAACATATATGGTGCCCTATAGGGGACATGCAAGGGTGCCTTGGCGGACAGTGCACTCTAACATGTGCCTCATGAGCTGCCTCATGTCAACATGATGTGCGAGTGCGTTTGGTAGCTGTGCTAAATAAAGGAAAACTAAAAGCCACCCTACAGCACTACTCACCAAAAACATACTGCCTCAGCCAGCCCTGTGCACTGAGCACTGTGAGGGATCGAACCCCTGATCCGTGCACCATTGGTCAGTGTACCCACCATTGTGCTGTGTCCCTGTTACTGTGCTGACACATCAGTACGCCGCCTCATGGACATCTGCGCGCGGCCCTAAGCTGCTCACAATGAACAGTTTCCCGCACACTGCCGCCCCAAAAAACAGTGCGCCGCTTCATGCCGCCAAGAATGAATAGTGCGCCGCCTGCTGCTGCTCAAAATTAACACTGCTCCGCCCTATGCCGTGCAAAAGTAAGATGCCCCCTAAAACACCTCTACCTATTAAAGGTGATGCCTCAGTCAGGCGTTTACGTTGTGCACAAAGGGGGTTTGAACACATGGCCCCTGCACCATTGGTCGGTGTCCCCACCATTGTACCACAGCTCTGTTGATATTGTGGTAGGCGACGGCCTATGATCCATGCTAATTGAACTAAGCAGACAGGCCTAAGCAGCTTGACCTGAAACTGAGGCCTGTAGTAAGGCCCAGAGGAATGAAAACCCCCCTGAATGATGACACCATAGAATTGAAACTTAACTCAGTTTAACTGAACATAGCTAAGCAGAAACGAAACTGAGAAAATATAGAAAAACAAGTTTAATTGGTACTGATAAGGTGTGCTATGCTTCTATGGAATTAATTAACTCTGCAAAAAGCAAGGTTACAGTGCCCTGCTTCCCATATGTTTTAACAAGCTAAGCGACCTTGGAGGAGAGATGTAACAAGTTAGAGACACTGACCATTGTAATTGGGACTAGAAGGGGGGCAACCAGGTGCTGAGCCCAGACCAGGGTCCCGATTGGGTAGCCATATCAGTACCGGGACCAATAGATGGGTGAGAGGGGTTACTTGGACCAATGAAAGGTATGCCTATGTCTAGAATGGAGAAGCACGCTATAAAAGTTGTTGTGTTGCTAGAAACCATTGCGCAGCCATTTTGAAATTGCTTATTGCTTGAGCCATGTGCACATTAAACTGGCTTTGATCCTTGAAACGACTCCTGGTTTTATTTATTGCATGCTTATCTGCTGCTACATTTCGTGTGTGTCCAACAGCGCGCCACGTGGCCTTCCGGGCCGCAAATGTGGACCCCGGCCATTAGCGCCTGGCGCACCAGTCAGGCCGCGTTCGACCCCATGTTTTATCTCCACGGCCTGAACCCCACACTCCGTATATGGCACAGGCACACCAACGCGGCCCCGCACAATCTCAGGGTGCACTAAACATACTCCATTGGTGCCATGTGTGACTGCTGAGATCAATGCACATACATATCTCCAACACCCTAACCCTTGGGTGTGCAAGTTGCGTGCATTTCCAATGTATAACATAACATCCACGCAGCCATGAGGAACGCAATAGCAACACAATGTCTGGAGCGCAGCCATGCGGAGTGCATGTGCGCGAGCCGCAATGCGCAAATGCGGAGGTTGCGTCGTCAGCGTCGTCACGTCCAGAAGGGCAGAAAACAAAATGGCTGCCAGAATGCGCAAACCTGCATTCAGCCACACCGAACTTTGCCACCTGGCCGCATTGGTTGGGCCAAAGATGGAGAAGCTGTTCCCAGGGGCCGCCAGGGGAAAAAACACAGAAAAGGTCCAGAGGGCCTGGAAGAGAATCAAAAGGCGTTTCAATCGTGTGGCAGACAACCAAAGGGAGGTGAGTGCATTGCCACAGATCATAATTACCATAGACACAGACAGGGTTGTTTGCATCTGTCAATGGTGCTGTGTGTAGGTATTCCAGATCAGTAAAGTGTAGCTGGGGGACCCACATGCCAAGGTCTATATGTAATGAAAACAACTAAACCATCTAAATTGAGCTTATACTAAATAGTGAAACCACCAAACATTCAAAAGAGAGGTCTATATGTAGCACATATGAGTGTTTTGCCATCTACCCAGGTGTTTAGGGACGTAGTCACAAAGGGCATGATGCCATCCTGGAGTCCTTGCTGCTGCTGTGCTACAAAACACTGTAACACACCTAGCCCATAGAGCTGCCTGGGATGGGTCCAGAGACATCATGTGCAACTGGCCGTGTTCTGCATCCTCAGGGCTGCACACATTGGCCACCCTCAGGGGGTGTGAAACGTGCATCACATGGTCTGGCAGCCACCCTGGAGCTATGGGGTGTGTGCCAATGTTGGTCAGGGCAAAACCCCTATCACCAGGACCCTTGAGAGCCCATCAGAGTGGGCCCACCATCACCCTGGAGATATGGGGATGTCTACTAATGTTGTTTAACCCCATCATCCCTGTCCCCAGGAGTACAGAGAAGCCTTCAAAGTGGGCCCTCTGTCATCCTGGAGTTATGGGGATGTCTACTAATGTTGTTTAACCCATCATCCCTGTCCCCAGGAGTACAGAGAAGCCTTCAAAGTGGGCCCTCTGTCATCCTGGAGTTATGGGGATGTGTACTAATGTTGTTTAACCCATCATCCCTGTCCCCAGGAGTACAGAGAAGCCTTCAAAGTGGGCCCTCTGTCATCCTGGAGATATGGGGATGTCTACTAATGTTGTTTAACCCATCATCCCTGTCCCCAGGAGTACAGAGAAGCCTTCAAAGTGGGCCCTCTGTCATCCTGGAGTTATGGGGATGTCTACTAATGTTGTTTAACCCATCATCCCTATCCCCAGGGATACAGAGAACCCTTCAAAGTACACTCCCACCCAACCTGGAGTTATGGGGATGTCCACTAATGTTGTTTAACCCATCATCCCTGTCCCCAGGAGTACAGAGAAGCCTTCAAAGTGGGCCCTCTGTCATCCTTGAGTTATGGGGATGTCTACTAATGTTGTTTAACCCATCATCCCTATCCCCAGGGGTACAGAGAACCCTTCAAAGTACACTCCCACCCACCCTGGAGTTATGGGGATGTCTACTAATGTTGTTTAACCCATCATCCCTGTCCCCAGGAGTACAGAGAAGCCTTCAAAGTGGGCCCTCTGTCATCCTGGAGTTATGGGGATGTCTACTAATGTTGTTTAACCCATCATCCCTATCCCCAGGGGTACAGAGAACCCTTCAAAGTACACTCCCACCCACCCTGGAGTTATGGGGATGTCTACTAATGTTGTTTAAAACCCATCATCCCTATCCCCAGGAGTACAGAGAAGCCATCAAAGTACACTCCCACCCACCCTGGAGTTATGGGGATGTCCACTAATGTTGTTTAACCCATCATCCCTGTCCCCAGGAGTACAGAGAAGCCTTCAAAGTTGGCCCACTGTCATCCTGGAGTTATGGGGATGTCTACTAATGTTGTTTAACCCATCATCCCTGTCCCCAGGAGTACAGAGAAGCCTTCAAAGTGGGCCCTCTGTCATCCTGGAGTTATTGGGATGTCTACTAATGTTGTTTAACCCATCATCCCTGTCCCCAGGAGTACAGAGAAGCCTTCAAAGTGGGCCCTCTGTCATCCTGGAGTTATGGGGATGTGTACTAATGTTGTTTAACCCATCATCCCTGTCCCCAGGAGTACAGAGAAGCCTTCAAAGTGGGCCCTCTGTCATCCTGGAGATATGGGGATGTCTACTAATGTTGTTTAACCCATCATCCCTGTCCCCAGGAGTACAGAGAAGCCTTCAAAGTGGGCCCTCTGTCATCCTGGAGTTATGGGGATGTCTACTAATGTTGTTTAACCCATCATCCCTATCCCCAGGGGTACAGAGAACCCTTCAAAGTACACTCCCACCCACCCTGGAGTTATGGGGATGTCTACTAATGTTGTTTAACCCATCATCCCTGTCCCCAGGAGTACAGAGAGGCCTTCAAAGTGGGCCCTCTATCACCCTGTGGATATGGGGCTGTTTGCCAATGTGGTTTAAACCATCCCCCCTATCACCAGGTGTACACGGAGCCCAGCTGGGTCGGGCAGCAAGCACCATGGGGATATGGTGCAGTATGCCTATGCTGTTGGAACCTGTCCCTCCATCACCAGGGGACCTGATAGCTGCCTAATTATTCCTGGGCAACACCCTGTTCTCAGTTTGTATCTTGCTGATGTGGTGCTGTAGGACACACCAGACCTAGGGGGGTGGGAAAGCAGACTGTGACGGAGGGTATGTCAGTCGGATATGTTTCTAGGCTATGGTGGGTAGGTTGCACATCTCACACAGTCCTTGGGGTGCACGACAGTCGGCCTGTGAGAACGACAGCTGACGAGCACTCACATAGTGATGATCTCACACCTCCCACAGCCATTTCAACTCATGTGGAGACACACACAGGGGTGCAATATTTGATCAGGCGCAGTCCAACAGGTATCCCATCCATACCGGACTCTGAATCGCACTGCACTGTGTTGACAAGGGAACCATGGATGGTCAAATAACACCTCCACAGGGCCCACACACAATGGGATCCTCTCCCATGCTCGCACAACTAGGGTGCCCCCACCAGTGGGGACCATGTTCCACACCTCCACGTCCAACACATTCCTACATACCTGTATCAGCTGATAACCCTGAAAATAAGGGATCTGTCAACACATACACAACATTGCCCCCAGGGGATGTGACACCCTCGCACACACTCCCTGTCCCTCTCACACTCTCCCACCCCCTATACCCCACCCCTTTGTCTCCCTCTCTCCCCCACCATTGCAAACATGACGTGCCTAGGGTGATGATATGGGGTGGGGGGTGGGGAAGCCTGTAGGTGCTGGGCAATGCTGCTGGCTGGTGTCCCATATGATGATGCCTGCAGACCCCCGACAGGCGCCGTGGGTCCCGCCCTCACACTCATAGGCAGGCCTATGCACACATTTCCCAGGGATCACCTGTCACAAGTGTGTGACTGTGCAGGAAATACAGAACACACAGCAGGGCACACGGAGCAGGGTGACAGTGGCCAACCATGAATATGGGTATGTTAACTATCCACCTGTGCAGAAGGGTAGGTAATGACCCCAAACAATGTTTGTTTATCAACAGGTGGAGGATCTGAGGAAGAAGGTGCGTGAACTACGGCAGTTCCATGGAGACTTCCTGGCGCGCTATAGCAGGGGGCCACAGACACCCAATGATGGTGAGACTGGACAGGCATGACTCTCAGTTTATGATGTCACATTGGCCCACCAACGTGTGTGTGTAATGCATCTGTAGATGTGTAACGTAACACTCATGTACGTTTTGATATGTCTGTTAACTTTAACAGGGGGAGAGGAAAGCAGCGGCGAGGGCCACACATCGGCCTACTCACTCCGGCGGCCCACCACCCACCGTGCAAGGGAGGTGGAGGTGGTGGTGGTGGAAAGCGAGACGGAGGTGGAAGAGGGATCCCAGATCGAGCTGGCGGAGGAGGAGACGGAGGAGGAGCAGCAGATGGGGGAGGGGGGGGAGGAAGAGAGGGAGGAGGAGCAATGGACGGTGGTGGGGGGTGACGAGATGGGAGAGGAGGAGAGGCCCCCACAGGCACACCCAGAGGGTGATGCTGCTGGCAGGAGGGCGGCTGCGGGTGAGAGGGGCAATGTGCACCCTGTGTGGGGGGGGTGCTGGGTTGGGCAGAGAGGGTGGCTGAGAGTGTTTTGGGGGGAGGACAGGGTTGGGGGGGGTGCGGGGGAATACAGCACAGCACAGGGCTACGTGGGCCCCCGTCAGACACTGCAGGTGGAAGCTGGGGATAGGCGTCGTCGCACAAACATGTCATCCACGGCCCACGGCATATTGCATGCACATGCCAGCACACAGACCACGGGCACCATTTGCCTATGTGCTGGCAGGTGCATGCATGATGTGCTGGGGGCAATTGATGATGTGCGGCGCGACGTACGCCTAGTCTTTCATGCACTGCAGTGTCTGACGGGGGCTGTCCGGCAGGTGTCCGCCGATGTTGCGCAGCTGCAATGTCGGCGGGCATCTGCCGAAGGGCGTCACAGGCACCTCTGAGAACACCTGTGATGTGCACATGTGCCCTGTGCTGTGCTGTGTTCCACGCACAAAATGGGGATGTTTGTGTGGTGGCATGTTGCCAATGTTTAAATGTTCTATATTAAACATTTGTTTTTGTTATGTGGAAACATGGTCATGTGTCTCCCTCAACCACCCACCATGGATGAATGCCTGGGATATGTCTGTGCATCTGGACAGGCTGTGGAGGCTGACATGGCTGGCAGACATGGACTGCTTACACATGCCGTCATGGGGCGTAAACGTGTGCAGTGGCTAAGGGCCAGGGAAGCCGCATGGGATGTTGAAGTGTGAGGGGGATCCCAGAAACAGCCATGCTGTTGGGTGGATTGAACTGCTAACAAATGTGTCAGCAGAGGGAGGAAGCCAACATAAGCATGCTACGCATGTCTGCCTGTGCCACATGCATGCCTTGGGGGGGTGCCAGACATGTTCCCACTGTTGTCTTTGATATAGGCTATGACCACAAATATGGAACCAGGTATGCTGGCAGAGGGGGGGAGGGGGGTGATGCCGCTGACGACAGACCATGAGGTATGGGAACAGTACACCTGAGACAACATGGGTCAGTGTGTGTGTGGAGAACCCCTACAGCCAAGGGGCTGTGACTATGGACTGTGTAGGTGACACATAGCATGTCGTGCCGTCTGTTCTGCAACACCTGGTGGAGCAGCTAATGTGACAGCAAGGGTCTGCTGATCAGTGACACGACATGCATGTGGACACCACATAGGGGACCAAAGGGACACAAATTGCAATGACACGTATCATGTATGTTGTTCAAAACATTTATTTACACACCTAGGAACCACGGCGTGGCCTGCCCTTTCTGGCACGTCGCAAAACCCTACCCCCTTGTGCTGCACCCTCCCCCTCATCTTGTGCTTGTGGAGGTGGTGGCGGTGGTGGTGGCGGTGGTTGTGCATAACTCTGCAGTATGGCACGTATCCCCTCCAGGGCCACACACATTCTTTCAAGTGGCATGTCCCTGATATCCTGCCGCAAGTGGCAAATCTCCAGCGTGTTGGCATCGATAGACTGGCGCACAGCTGCCAATTCACGACAGATGCCTGTAGGGGGGAAGCAAGGGTGGTGTGTGATATACCTCCCAAGAAACACACAACAAGATGACTCATATAACACATGATTGTCATTGTGACTGTACAAACTATAGTATGCACGCGGATATGGTTATGAACACGCAATGTCAGAAAGGTGTATGTCAATGCCACACACAGCACATGGTTGATCTATGTGATGTGGGTGGCACACACAGGGATACACAGGTTGCCCACACACCCCCACGTGCTGCAGATATTGGAATAGGCCTGTGGACACATAGCACACACATGTCCAGTGTGCAGTGTGGCGGAGCGTGTTCGATGGACAGCAAACACACCTGTGGATACGTCGTGCTGCAGAGAGATAGAATGTGCACAGCCAACCCATGTGGGAGCACATTTGGGGGGATACACACAGCATGGACAGGGTACAGGTGTAGCGCCATTGACTATGAGGGATGGGGTTCGTGCAGCAGGATCACATCCCGTACATGGGCAGGTCCACCAATGCCACATGTGTCTGACGGCAGAGGGGTCCACATACACCCAGTGGTGAAGGATCTGGGGTCAGATAACAGTGCATGTACACCTTGGTACACATGTGGAGGATGCACAACGTGCATGGAGAGGACCAGATGGTGCAGCACAGGGTGACACAACGCAAAATGGCGACTACAGGGTCATGCTGAGCATGCAACAGCATGTGGTGAGCCCTCGGGAGGAGTGAGTCACAGAGATAGGGGGGGGCCCTCCCTTAATGTGTTTGGCAGCAGGGGTGCCACCTGTGAGCTGTCTAGTCCATCAGGACCCAGCATGGGGCACCAGATAACCTGTGTGATCCGGGGGGTTCATCACAAACCATGCATTGTGCACCTCAGTGTCACATATACATGAACGGGACATGTTGCGAGCCCTGTCTGTATGTCCACCAGCCTAACGTAATTGTGGACATACATGCTGCCTCCAGGGACCTGTAAGCCTCCCAAACCATGGGTACAGGATCCTAGACCGTGTCCTGTCTGTACATCGTGCTATATGTGTGTCTGATGTCATTCCAACTGAGAGTGTCATGTGGTAGGAGTGGTCTACACCTGGTGATGCAGACCGTAGGGGATGGGGTCTGTGTGACGGTGCATGACAGACATGTATGTTTATTTACTTATTGTTTTGAAGTACTTTAAAACGTTTATATACCGCGCTATTTGTTATCAGTGCGGTTTACATACAACAAGGGTGCACAGTCAGAAGCCTGTTCTGTGCTTACATTGTAACAGGAGTTTAAACTTGGAACATACATTGTAACAGGAGCATAAACCTCGAGCAACAGGGGAACTATAAACATATGTACAAAATATAAGTAGATTTGGATTGTATATACAGGAGGTCTAAGGCGGGTTCAAGATACTTGTGACAGGGTGCGGTTTGTAGACATTGGCAGGTGGGTGAGATGAGGTGGGGTGGATGCATGAGCAAAGTGAAGTAGGAAGATGTGGTGTTTCATTGCCTTACGGAACTGCATAAGGCCTTTGATGGATCTACTTTCAGGTGGAAGTTCGTACCAACATTTTGGGGCATAGAAGGCGAATGTCCGTTTCTTGGGTCTAGGTATGTCATCTCTGATTCCCCATGGCCCATGTGACAGTTAACATGAGTAGTTACTGGGCCACGGCTGGGCTACAGTGCTGAAGCTCAGTTGTGCAAGTGCTATGCTATTCGTGGGGTATTGTCACACAACATGATGCAGCTGAAACTGCATACCTAGTAGGTCTGCATCCATAGGTGTACACTCACCCTAGGCTCAATGTTCCCTCTAATTGTCTGTAGGCTGTGTGCGCATAACATATCAGCTGTGCAGCTTTTGCAGCAAGGTTCAATTGTTGTGCGCCACATAACGACACTCGGAGTTATATACTTTAAGATTTGACTACACGTCAGCATACAGTATGTACACCACATTGATTTTAATTAAATGAAATGAATATGGACAATTACTAAATGAAGCGGAATATGTCTAGTAATTACAATCCCAACTTTTAACTTGTAAGGACGACTATGTTGTTTTCTATCAGAATCAGGACCATACGTTTTGTGCGCTCTGCTGTAAAGTATGTGCGCTCACTCGGCGAGGTGTGTGCGCGTGCACACGCGCACAGCTTAGAGGGAACAGTGCCTAGGCTGTTATGGTGTGTGTCACATTAACATCCGCTAACATACGTCGTAACATTGCTTGTTGGGCAACTGTATCCCATCTACTGGAGACACACATGTGACAGCTTTGGACGGTATATTGTCACATCCAGCACAGACACACCCCACACAGAGGGTAGTGGGTTGTGCGTTGTGCCTGTCACGTTCCGTTTTTACCAGTGGTCCCTCTCAGCTGTACACATGTGTGTGCGCACACGACTTGCCGAGCAATCACACTACTGTATGACATAGCCCACGGAGAGAAGGTATGTGAGTCAGCTCAACAGCAACAACTACGTGCTCAGATGTCTAGATGTGTGTGTAGGTATGGTTTGCACAGGTTATACCATAGTTTGTACTGCATGCATTGTGCTGCACATACTGCATCCGGACATGTACTCCACAGGTAGGTTGTGTACACCCCATTGCCTCTCTGTGGTGTGTAACACATTAACATTAATGCCATGGGATGCACAGCTGATATCTAATGGGCACACTGCATACAGAACATTGGGGGTGACATTGCTTCTCACCCACCTTCTGCATCCTGCCGTGAGGATGTTGCATGGGCTCTGAGCTCCCCCATGAGGTCATCCTCGACCACATCATCCTGCTGTGGTGGTAGGCCGGTACCTGTTCGACTAGACACCATTGGTGGGTAGGTGCTCATCTGTGGCTGCAGGGGACTCTCCCCGGAACATGGGCGTGCCACCGACATTACAGGCTCCGCCTCCTCCTCCTCCCCCTCCAGGATGTGAGGGACGGCCACATCATCCCCCTCCTCCGCACCCTCCTCGTCCACCGCACCCTCCTCCGCATGTGTCAGCATGGTGCTGTAGTCACCTGTATTGTGGGCAAACACAGATAGCACACATATGTTTACGCACTACAGCTATGTACACGTGTGTGCTGCAGACAACACATACCTGATGGTGTGGGGACCCAGCATGTGTGCTGCATACAGGGCCCCCTACACACCCCCATACCTGTCTGTAGCCAACATGTACCTGCCCCAGGGGAACAGGTGTGTGTTTTAGGTCCGCACACCTAGTTTGTTTCCCATGCCTCAGCTACAGCTATAATTGTGCAGTGATCCCCCATGCCGTCTGTCACCCCATCTGGCCAACATCTGTCCACTCACGGCTGCTCCTTTCTCACACTTCCACCTGTATTTTCTACCCCGTGTTTGATTGTGCATGCCATTGAGCAGGCCATATGTCCCTGGGACATACTGTGAGCATACTGCTACATGTGTCTGGCAGTGACCTACTGTGCATCGAGCAGCTAATGTAAAGCATCTTGTGCCCATTGACAGGCACATGTATCAATGTGCGTATGGTATGTCACATAAACATGCACCCCTCACAGGCCAATGCTATATTACAGGGGATGAGGAGCACTGTTGGGGGGGGGGTAGGTAAGGGCCTGGTACACGTGGAGATGTTTGTGACAGGTCAGGGGCCTGAGGGGATGAGGGACACATGTTGATTGTGTCCCTGCAGCATGGCAGGCAAACAGTGTGACGCCAGACAATACAAAGGCGTGTGGAGCTCTGAGGGACAGACACATATTATCTTTAGAGACATATGTCATTGTCCCAACACAGGCCATGTTTCCGTGACGTCCACAGGGGCTGAGGGTCGACAACACATCTGCCGTTATCGCATCCGCAACCGTGTATTACTACACCTTGCCAATGCATTGTCATATGCCGGCGACAGGGAAGGTCCCCATACAGTATGCTGTTCTTGGGGGACTGCTGTAATGCCAGGCGTACATACAATGCTGTGGAGACCGCTTTTACCGCCATTCACTGTGCTATCCACAGCCTTTACAACAACGTCACATATGTCCACATCTTTTCTACCTTGCTCAGATGTACGTGTGCGGTGAGGGAGGGTGCTAGCACAGTTATAGATTTAACGGATTATGTGATCTGCATTGCCTCTACGCCTGCCATATCTTCAGTCACCAACTGCTCCATGATGTAGGTGAACCGTTCCGTTCGACCGCTGTTAAAGGTTTGTGGCCAGGGTGTAGGTGTACATGTATGAATGAGGTGGAGGAGCACATGTCAGGGACACGTACTGCCCCTGCGGCTGCCAGCACAACCAAGCATATGTTGGGTACGTGGCATTTGTGTTTGCCACAACTATGTATTTGTCCTACAGGTCTCCCAGAGTCTTTGTATTGGCTTGATGTTACCTTTGGGGTGCGCGTGTGTGTTTGTGTTGGACAGGAGTGTGCAGGGGTACAGCACAGACCCCTGACACCAGCATGGGTACATGATGGGGCTTGGTAGAGATTTATGGGGGTGCATGTGCAAATGTCTGCCATCTACACAATGGCTATTTCACCAAGGTATGGAGAGGTGAAATATATGCGTAGCATACGTACCTGCATGCGGATCTGCTGTATCCAGGGCCACAGGAAGGCCATATGTGTATATCGGCCCAAGCCTGTCTGCAAGCTGCTGCTCTAGGGGCGTGAGCATGGATGGTAGGGGGCCCCCTCCACCTGTGCCACTGGCATGCTGTCGTTCTGCACACAGGTGCTGGCGCACCCCTCTTTTGATATCAGAATACCTCTTCTTTAGACAGTCAATGTCCCGCAGGGGGCCTCCTACCTCGGCAACTGCTCTGCGTATCTCCTCCCACACCGCATTACGGCCTGCTGTACTTGTGCGGCTGCTCTGCCTCCCAAACAGAGCATCATAGTTCTCGAGGACCGTAGCGAGGAGGTTGTGGTTCTCAGAATCTGAGAACCGTGTGGCCCTCCTCCTCTGGGTCTCAGGTACAGGGGCCCTTTTCCTCTTCCCAGTGTGGCGGCTGGGTGCAGCCTGGCCCTGTGTTGATGGCCCTGCGTCTGGCTCAGCCGCCATAGCCCCTGCCTCCTGCGCAACTGGTTGCCGCACCTCCTGCACTCCCTCACCCTCCCTTTCCCTCATCCTTTCTCTGTCACTCTCTCTATCACTCCCTCTATCCCTCTCCCTCTCCCTCTCTCTCTCCCTCTCTCCCACCCTCCCTCTATCCCTCTCAATGTCCCTCTCTCTCTCCCTCACTCTCACCCTCACCGTGCCACTTCCACTCTCCCTATGGCTCTCACTCTCCCCCTGCCGCTCCATCGCCCTCCTCTCCCCACTCCCCTGGCCACACGCAACCTCACCTCACCTCACCCCTTCTCCCACTCCTACGCCACACACGTCACAGACAAAACAGATGTGAGCACAATACTACAAACACAACACAATAAACTGAACAGTACACACCACAATACAGAGACAATTGACGACACTCCACTACACTGACACCTGCTCCAATACCTCCTGCTCTCACACTTCGCTATCCTACCTCTCACTCCTCACTCATCCCTCAACGTGCAACAGGCGCGCAGGGTGATTTATACGTTTTAGACGGTTACCTACATTGCGCATGTGCAACTGTGCCACGGCGCTGCTTGTGCGCGGCGCGTATGTGACATTGCGCATGGGCGTGCGTTGGTGGATGTGTGTGTGCGCGATACGCATGTGCAGCTGTTAGCGCATGTGCGTTTGAGTGCGTGTGACATCACGCACGTGACGCATACGCACAGGCGACGCATACGCCCATGCGTAACGAGTTGCACATGCGCGCCGCCCACAGACAGACGCCCATGCGTAAGGGGTTGCACATGCGCGCAACACACACACAGACGCAAATTAGGGCATTGCTGCACATGCGCGCCGCGCACGGCCATAACCGCGCATGCGCAAGGTACGTACAACATAACCTGGATAAATATGACTGCAGATTAGGTCCACATTGAGGGTTGTTTCGTAGGCGCGGTGTATGTTGGTTGTGAGTTACAGGGAGAGAAAGGCAGCTGTAGTGTATTGGATTCTGTGTGTCTGTATGGTATTGTTCTGTATTTCTCCGTTTACTGTGCTGTATTGTGTGGATCTAGTCTTGTGTGTTGTCTGCTGTAGTTGTGCTGTACGTTACATTGTATTGTGCTGTTTTGTGTGTCTCCTTTCATGTGTGGGTTGTAAGGTGTCCAGTGTTTAGGCAGGTGTGGGTGTGTTTTTGTGTGTGTGTTTGTGTGTGTCTGTAGTTCATGGCGGCTGTTTATGTTGCTGCATGTGCCCTGAGACGTGGGCGGATGCTGCGGTTGCAGGACAGGGGAGATGGTGCCCATGGGGCTGAGGCACAGGGCATGGGTGTGGACCCGCAGCAACTCAGACCTGCAGCTGTGGGGGTGGTCCACACAGGTGCGGTGCATGGACGACGCAGACGGCGTGCTGAGGTGCAAGCTCGGCAGCCTCGCCTCTACAGGCCCAGAGCCCAGCTCCAGGGCATGCGTGAGGACCTGGTCATCTCCCTGTACCGACTGAGCACAAGGGCTATTCGGGAGCTCTATGAGGATCTGCGACCTGACCTCGAGCCCCTGACTGATCGGTCACATGCCATACCAGGTTTAGTCAAGCTCCTTGCTGCCTTACATTTCTTTGCCTCTGGCTGTTTCCAGTCATCTGTGGCTGCAGTGGGTGGCATGAGCCGCCCCACCTTCTCACGCTGTCTCCACCAAGTACTGCGTGCCATGGTCAGCCGGGTGGGGAATTACATAGCCGTTCCTCACATTGGGCAACAGTGGGGGACCCTGAACCAGGCCTTTGAGGCGTTAGCTGGGATACCACACGTGATGGGAGCTATTGATTGCACACATGTTGCCCTGGTCCCGCCTAGAGACAGGGAGGTGGTGTTCCGCAACCGCAAACACTACCATTCCCTGAATGTTCAGGTTGTATGTGATGCTAATCTGCATATTCTGAATGTGGTCCCGCGGTTTGCAGGGTCCACCCATGACTCCTATATCCTGCATCACTCAGCACTGTTCAGGCACTTTGAGGAGGGACAATATGGGGACTGTATATTGCTGGGTGAGTATTTCCATCTAACCTATTATGTGCTGCATATATGTATTGGTTTATGTAACATCTGTTATATAGGGCGCTGTTTGCCAGCTTTGCATTTGAAAACGTACCTCACGTTCAAAAGACATATGACTGTTATGTGTTTACATTGTTACAGGAGTGTATATGTGGATTAACAGGGGACCTAATTTGCATTGAGACATCAGGATTGTGATACGGTTTGATCATACCCTGCTCATGTTGTTCTGGGAACTAAGCTCAGGTGCAGATGTGTGTCCTGTTGGTGGATTGGTACTAGTGTGTGTGTGTGACATCTGCCCACATGTGGGGGGGGGGGAAGGTTGCTGCCCTTCACACACACCTGTGATGGCGGCTCATTTTCTGGTCCTTTTGTTATTTCATGTAACGTTTATGTTCTGGACAATCCATACACCTAACCCTTGTCATGTGTGTGTGAGGTCCACACACTCACTCAGTACTGGGTTGTCACCCCGGGGGTCGCGTATATACTGGGGGGGGGGGACTACATATGATGGGTTTCCCTGACCTTTGCATCTGCGAGTACAGTTTTGCATATGGATGGTCATGCATTTGGCCTGTTTCACCGCAGGAGAGATACCTTTGGCCACTGCAGATGTGTGGGACATAGGCGACGTTGTATGTGCTGATCCTAATGTTGTTGAGCATTGTGGACAGGTGACAGCAGGGGCAAGGGACTACATGGGTGATTACAGAGAGGTATTGGTCGCACATACCCAGGTAGGTGCTCTGCCTCTGTCCATGTGATTGGTGCAAGCTCATGTGGGCTACGGTGTGCACCTCTGTGGGCCACAGTTTAAAAAGGCTCAGAACATGATGGAGACAGTGCAGAGGGTGGCTACTGGAAGGATAGGTGATTAGCAGGAACCAGCATATGGAGTCAATATGCTCATATTTGAGATGTGGACCTTGGAGGACAGGGGGTATAGCGGTGATGTGGTTGTGACCCTGTCAGACCTCCCTGGCATACATGGTCTGGGTGCGAGGCTCCATCGGATTACATCACAGTTTTGGGTTGTGTACATTGCTGACATATACGTTGAACAGGTGATATGTGCATTGGTGGTATAGTCTAACGTTGGAGGTGGTCGAGATGAGGACAGGAACTGCAGTACAATACGCATGTGCCACACATAGAGGATTTCTATAGGTACAACTGGGACTGGTTTTTTTATGGCAGTATGTACAGGCTCCATAGGCCATGTTTACCATTTATATCAACATATGTATATGTTTCACAAATGCATAGTTGGTGTGTCATATATGTCTGTCAGGATGTGTTCTGCATTTGTTTCGCACGTCCATACCTGTGTACATGAGAGGTAACATGCACTCATGCATTGACATGCAACATTTCTTTCTGCAGGTGATGCAGGGTATGGGTGTCGCCCCTGGCTGCTGACCCCTGTGCGTCATCCACGGACACATGCAGAGCGGAGGTACAATGAGGCCCACGACTCCAGCCGCTCTGTCATAGAGCGCACCTTTGGCGTGTTGAAAAGTCGCTTCAGGTGTCTGGATAGGACAGGCGGGGCCTTACAATATAGACCTATGACTGTGGCAGAGATTATCATTGCCTGTTGCATCCTGCACAACATTGCTCTCAGGCACAATATTCCTGCAGAGATTAATGAGGATCTGGATGATGATCCACCATGCCCCCCTGTACGTGCCAGTGGTGACACATAAGAGGGCACAGCGGTCAGGCGGAGGTTGATTGCAGAGATCTTCTCTGGTACGTATTGCATATATTCCCACATATATGTGCTGTTCTGTGTGTGTGATGGTCATAAAGGTTTTTGTGTCGGAACATATCACCTTCAGGTGCAACACTGCATTGTCATTCAACTTAACATCCCACGGTCACATATAGCCATGCGTGTGTGACCAACAATGTGGCCGCGGCACAACAGCAGCTGTTGGTGTATTATGTGTGTGGGTGTTGCTACACCTTTCAGATACTTTGTGGGTCACATTCCCAGTTAGTTGGTGGTGGTGATAGCAGTTGCTGTGAAAAGAAGAGTTCGTTGGTTTCATGGTCGGGATGGAGCACGGTGGCAGGCATATGTTGCGGTAGTCACAGTGGGAGGGATGACCCTGTTTGTGGACAGTTCCCCTGCGGGGTATTTGTTTCTATTGTACACCTTTTGTCCACTTGTGTGGGTGTTATGCTTGTGTGAGCTGGCTATGTGTGTATGTTGGCTAGGTGTGGTGACACATGTCATACATAGCACAGAGCACATGCTTATGACTGCTTTCCAATGATGTTATTAATTATGTGCGACGGTTGTTAATGCAACCCCACAGTGTGCCCTGATGTATACCTTATCACGTAGCCTTGACATGGATGTGTGGCAGGAGGGGGACCTGCGCTGTGTGCAGCCAGGAGGCCATATCATTGATAGCAGCTGTATTGTGGAGTGGCCAGTCAGTGCATTGTTGCATATGTACACACATACAGAGGTGATGGACGTCAGATCAGCAAAGGGTGGGTTACAGTAGCCAAGTGGTACGCTGCATGTGTGTGTGTATATTCAGTTTAGAGGTTGTCCATGAGGAACATGGCATGTGTAGCCGATGCTATCTCAACATATGCCACATTGCTGGATGTGTCATCAGACTCTGGGATTTGTATGCAGAGGATATGGTAAGGGCTGTTATTGTAGCTGACTTTGAATGGAGGTTTGGACATGTTCCTGCAGGACAGGTTAATAGACCACTATAGAAGTAGCTACCCCGGATAATCGGTGCTTGACACAGTACAGGTATTGTGGGACCTGTGTCTTTTGGGGATACAGCTAGGTACGTATGACCTAGATTGGCCACTGTTGGATACAGGATACTGTGATGTCTGCTGCTCGGAAAAACCCAGTATGACGTATGGCATATCTTACATGCTGTGGATGTGTGTAGGGCAGGATAGCACAGTCCACATCAGCAAGTACCTTACGGACCTTGCAAGGGATGTTACGTCCACATACACACAGACACCTAGATGACAGTTATTTGGTTATGGTGCACATATAGGCCATCCATGGTTTGACATTCGCACTCTCACACAGTGGGATGACATGCAGCCATTATGGTCAGGTCACAGGCAGACATGGGGGTGTGGTTTTACAGACGTGGCGCTGACATTGCCATCTATTTGAGCGCATCATCAGCACACAGCTGTCAATAATATTTGGGGTGTGTGAGGTACACTGCAGGATATGTCTTTGGCCAATGGATACAGGAGGTGTTACTGCATATCTCCATGTGTTACAGCAATGTACAGTGGGGTAACATAGAACAGTGGAAGGGCAGTACACACGGAGAGGGGGTATTGGTGGCAACATGGGGGAGACAGCCTGATATTGTGACCTTGGGATGGGCCATAGACATGGGGGAGCAAACACCTATCTTGACCAGTGTGTACAACAACAGAGTGGTGAGGGAGATGACAGGGGGATTGGGGTTACCTTTATATAGCAACGGACACTTCCGTGCTGCCTCTCCCATGTCACAGTTCCGTACAGTGTGATAGTGCACAGCCAGTCCATAGGTCATGTTGTGGGGTGTGACAGCTGGGGGACAGAGAGGTGCAGTGTGTGTTTCACACCTTGGACATGAAATATGTTTGTTTCTCTTGTGTTTTCCACTGCACAGGACATACTTTGTGAGGAAGCTGTTTCTGTGGTGCAGTGCCACCTGACTGGACAGCAGCCACGATGCTGCGGTCCGGGGTACTTGGATCTACAGCTACATTGTGCCTGCAGTCATGGGCCCAACATGTCGTATGGTATGTGTCATACTGTGCAGATGTTGTGGTGGTTTTATTTCCTTAGGCCTCCCTTACCTATTTATCTTGCTGTTGTCAGACATATCCCTATGTGTTTGTGTACAGTATGTCTTCTGCAAAACTGTTTATGGCATTTGTACGACATAGCTACATGTGTATGTGTTTTCGTCTGACTTACAGGAAAATGCACTTGCTGCCTCCCCAACACTGTTATCTCAGCCATCACCGGGGTATCAGGGCAGGTCACTGTGCCTTTATGTCCACAAGTTGCCAGTTGTGCACATACATGCCATGTATCACAGCTGTCCCGCAGACCGACGCATACTGTGTGGGTGCATGTTTATGCGTTGACTGTGTGCTGATGCAGTGTCCAGTCATGGTACATTATCATGTGCTGTGAGGGGTGGGAGCACCTGGGGGGCAGTGGTGACTGTGCTACCTGTACCGTAGTGCTGTTTACATTGTCAACATTCTCAACATGTGGTGTGCGTTGTGAGCATAACTGTGTATTGTGTTCTGAGGGACCACTGTTGAGCAACCTTTTTTTATTTCAGGTATCGGCATGATGTGGACATGCATCAACAGTGACTTGACATGGTGATTCTACCTGTTTGGCTGACATTGTCTCCCTTCACTGGTACCTGATGTGGCTGTGGAGTCGCTCAAGGGATCGATGACGTACACATAATGCACACACAGGGTATGTTGGACCTTTGTTATTTGGGGGTACATGTGGCTGTACCTGTTGATGAGTTACTGTTTGTCTCATGTACATGTCATGGTGCCTGTCTATGCACACGAACAGATGCATATAGTGTGTAGCAGTGTGACATGGATATGGACATGCCCATATCCATGTGACACCCATTCTGCATTGACATTTGATGTGTCAACAATATGCATATTATTTCATGTTCATATTATGCCATGTTTGCCTTTTCATCCGTTTCATCTGTATTTTCACAGGTGCGATTCTCTGCAATTTGTGTTGTTTGTACAAGGTGTCCAACACGACCATACGTATCCTCTCCTGACACAGGACAGAAGGCATCCCGGACACATTTCCTACAGTGCATCTGGCGTCGCCATCACACACCTTTTGGGGAACAGACCACCATGGAATTGTTTCTGGGGAATGGTGCCATTGGATGTTTGACTTATGCGAGTGGAACACATGCCTGTGATGGACAGTATTGCTTTTGGACCACTGCTTTGGCCATGACGGACCTGTACACCACACTGTTTCTGCCATTCTGGGGCTGGGGGTCCTGCGCATTGCAGGGGACACAGATGAACTTTCACGGACTGTGGCATATTGGAATGTGACACTTGGCTATGCAAGCCCAGGGTTGCATGGAGACGTTTGACCTCACCTGTTGGATTACAGATACACCTTGCTTTTTGGACGCTGGGTGTAGCAGGGACTGACATTGTCAGTGTATGTTGTACATTCCTCCCCAGTTGTGTAGTTGTTGTGGGTTGGCCATGTGTGTGACATGGCACCCAGGATACGGTCATCTGTTAGTTTCAACTCGAGCATACAGCCATGTTAGTGGCATGGGGGTGACGATGGAGCGGTCATATTATCTATGTCCACCTGCCCTCCACCTGAACATGATACCGTTTTTCCCACACCAACCCTTTCATGCCCAACAACATCATTGATTGATGTTTGCAATGGGCAAGGGTGTTTACATGTATGAGTGGCATCACTGTATCATGTTGGTATACGGATGGTGCTTGTGGTTCTGACTGCTTATGTTTGTGAACCACAGCATGTGGACCTATGGCTTTTGTGTAGTTCACTGTAGGATGTTTGGCCATCATGTCCATCTTAACATGCTGGTCATTGTGTTTGCTTACTGCACAGACGTGACACTCTGCATGTATGTACACACCTTACATTGCACATCTGTACGGTCCTGTTTATCCGCCGCGGTAATGACACTCTCATTGCGCCATTATATTTGGTGTGTGGCATTGTGGGTGTCCATTGCCCTCCTTCAATTGTGCATTCCATGTACCGTGTTATATGTGTCCACACACTGTCTAACCAACAAACACTGGAAGGGGCACTCCTGCATGGTGTTATCTCTGGAGCTTTCTGCAGGTTGTTTTGTTTGTATTCGCTCTGGGTTCATGTGCCTCTGCGACCTGTTAGCATATACTCATTGTGCTGGTGATGATTGCTGTGATCTACATTATCGCATTTCTGATTCCTAGATCAGGCATTAGGTGAGAGGTTGCACATTACGTTCAGGAGTTATTTTCACTTGACATCATATGATGTTTTCATTTGTGAGCCTCCTGTGTTGCCTGATGGCTATGTTGCGAGGGACAGGTGATGTGTTTTGGGTCCTCATCCAGCAACGCCTACGGTTTTCATGCACTCATATGTGCGTGACACATTTGAGGGATGCAGCAGCAGGTGGGGGGTGGGGACCTGATGGCCAGTGCATAGCGTGCACCTGTTGCACATTATATCTCGTGCCCTTCACTTACAGTCAATGAAGTGACCTTTCTGTGGGATGTGGGTTGGTGCCATGCTAAATGTGTTTCTGTCTCTCACCAGGGCTGCACTCACCTTGATATTATGATAACACGGTCTACAGTGTCTGTGAGGGGTGACCCAAATAAAGATATGTATTTGACACACATCTGTCTCTTTTGCTCCTTGATCATGGTGACACACATGCAATGCAATGTGTGCCTTCGAGTCGGTCCTGACCTGACTCCCTGTGACCGTGAAACTCCAGGGTGTTCTGGTCAATGTCAGTTTTCTGGTCATTCGTCCACGGTAATGGGGGGTTACGTGACATGCCCAAGGCCACAAGGAGTGCTAGTGTGAATCGGGCCCTGGTTACTTGATGTCCACAACAGGTTTATGACCAGTAGGCTACTCCTCCACTCTTTGAGCACATGTGCACTTCTATAGACTGGTTGCTGGTCATGTCCATGGCCCACCTGTGCTCACATCCTTGTAGAGTGACAGGTGTGTATATGTCACCCATTTGCAACATCAGTGGGTTTGACAGGTTCCCACATAGACCCTCCCTTTGGACTATTTGTTCTGCCTTGTACTCAGTGTGCTGTTTGTGGTAGTGGTTAGAGGCATGTGTTTTAACACAGTAGTGTGCAGGTTTGATCCCCACATGTGGTTGTTCTGTTGTTTTTCTGTTGTGCTACCTGGACCATTTGGTACCAGCAGGTTCATCAACTCTACACACACCCTTCCCTCTCTTCACTGTACAGCAAGGTATGCACTCTGTGCTGTTTAGCCATCAGATGTTATCAGTCACATATGTCTCTTTCTTTATGGTGTTTACATGGCAGTGCACCTGGGGGTTTGGCTGTGGTTCAGCTGGTGTGTGGTACACCTGTTTTCATGTTGTGTTCTCTCCTGTCCTGTCCCAGATTGGTACCCATCTCCAGCGAGCATCCTCTGATGCCCTCAGGATTTGGTTTCCTTCCTCTTTCGCATGCTGTATGCACTGCATAACATTTCATTGTGTGTGTGTGCATGTGTCCCTGGTCCCACATACAGACTAGGTTCTGATCTGTACTCAGATGACCTGCATGTCCATTTGGTCATGATTACTGTTGGGGGTTTGCCTGTCCTGGCAGCCAGCATGCGTCTAGTGTGATGGGCTTCAGTATTTCTGTATGCAGCCTCTGCTAATGCACTGATGTTGGTGGTGTGGCCTACCAGTTGTTGCCTTGGCATTTGTGGTGGTGGTCATAGGTTTGATTCCTCTCTGTTCTCTTTGATGTGTATGCTTGTCCTGCATAGGTGGTTTCGATTTGTATGACAGTCATATATGTGCAGATTTGTGCTGCGAGAACATTGTACCCTCATCTGAGATGGGAATCATCCTTCTGCCCATCTTATGTCTCCCAGCTTTTTGGCCATCGTATCCTGACGTGCATGCTGCTACACCACGTCCTGCACTCCTACACATTCCTGCATTTCATCTCTCCCTGGTTGCCTCTCGTGTGTGTGCTCTGCATAACACTGCTACTCCACTGTCATCCTGACATTTCATCTATCCTGCCATTTCAGCCTCCTTCGCTGCACACATCTTCCCATCCTCTGTCAAACACTGACATTGTAGCATGGTACATTACCATCACTCTGTTCATAGCTACAGATGGCCCCGATCACATAACCAAACAGTCACAGCACATATTTAACCACAGCTGTCTCCTTCTTACTAGCATCCTTGCTAATTTGTGTAAATAGTTTGGGTATGTTATCTTGTTCACCAATCATATATTCCATGTACATAGTTTTCCCATGTTATTCCAGGTATATGTTCCTGTTATATGTAACACCAACCAGCCTGTTGTTCAGGTCTTTCTTTTGTTCTCTGTAAACCACACTCCTACCACATAGTGACATGGACATAGATATACATAACTAAATAACTGGATATATATGTGTGTCCATTTCTCTAGCAGCCACATGGCCTGGGGCTGAGTTGTGTAGTACAGCAGCTTTGATCTACATCCTTCTATTACCTCTGCATTGTCTTTCCTTTCAGCTCTGTGCAGTGTTTGGGTTACATGTGCGTTTGGCACATACCTCTGTTGCCCCTCACATTGTGGGATGTTACTGCTCCTAGCAAATGTTTTTGGGTTCACCTATACATCCTTGGGGCATCTTATGTCACACCTTCGTTTCAGGCAGCTTATGAGATACCAACTATGGTGCCCTAGGAGTTGCCACCCTTTCCACATGGCCGCTGGGTAACATTATAACTCGCCTCTGCTGACATGGTTGTTTCTGATGTTCGTTCTGTTGCACCGTGGAGGGTGCATTAATGTATGGCACTGGGAAGGCCTTCTTTTTAGATGGCAACACAGATTGCTGTTCAGTTGCATGCAGGGAACATACGTACCTCAGCCAACCTTATTCACTGCTGATGTTAACCCATGACCCCTGCACCATCAGTCAATCTCCTGACCATTGTGCTGCACTGCTGTTCCTTCTTGCACGTGTGCACACCTACGTAGGATTTCCATGCGTCACAATGCACAGTGCTGCCAGCACAAACAGTGCTCGTACCTTGCCCTGCCTCATACGGCACCCTATAAAGCGGCCTATAGGCAACATTGTAGGGTGCCTTGGTGGACAGTGCACTTTATAATGTACCCTCTAGGGTACCTTGTAGGGCACCTTATGCAGCACCTTATATTACAGTGCTTTGAGAGTGCATTTGCTAACAGCAGTCACTACAATAAAAGCTTAACATGCCTCCTTCAGCTATATTCATCATGACAGATAATGGCTCAGCATGCCTTACTCATTGGACACTGTGGGGGATCGAACCCCTGATGCATGCATCATTGGTGAGTGTGTTCCCCATTGTGCTGTGGCTCTGTTCACATGCTTCCACATCAGCGCGCCACCTTAGCCTCACACTATTCAAGTGCCTCGTAAGACATTAGCGCGCCGCCTATTGCTGCCCATTATTTCTATGCCTCCGTGAGGCTGGTTAACTGGGCACTGTGGGGGATTGAACCCCTGATGCATGCATCATTGGTGAGTGTCTTCACCATTCTGCTGTGGCTCTCTTCCTGTGTTTGTCTGTTGGCGCACTGCCTTCGGCCTTCCATATTTGCAGCGCACCGCCTTCTGCCGCTCAAACCGCAAGGACTTAACAGCACATCGCCTAATGCACACAATTTGCAGCGAAAAGCATTCTGAGCTCAATATTAACAGTGCAGCGCACTCTGCCGCCCAGATATGAACAGTGTGCCGCCTGTTGCTGCAAAATGTTAGCAGGGTTCCCCTTTCTGCCGTACAGGATTCATGTGCCTTCTAGTGCACCTTTCACCATTAATGTTATTGCCTCAAGCTGGCGTTTTTGTGGTGCACAATGGGGAATTGAACCCATGGCCCCTGCACCATTGGTTAGTATCTTCACCGTTGTGCTACGGCACTGTTCCTATATGTGCCCAGCAGCGCCCCACTTAGCCTTCCCACGCGCTAATGTGGACCCGCAAATGTGCGCGCCGCACACAGGTACGGTCATTTTTATTCCTTTTTTCTGCCTGACCCGCCCACTCCTTATATGGCACAGGCACACTAACGGGGCCCCGCACAATTTCGGTGTTTCGTAAACATGCCCCTTAGGATTTCAATGCAGCAGTCCCACCCCTGTACACCCTCAATAATTATACCATCCAGGGCCGGATTTACCTATACGCCATGTATGCCATGGCGTAGGGCCCACAGCTGGCAGGGGCCCACAAAAAAAGAACAAGTTAATTTTTTTTAAAAATAAAATTTAAAAAAAAAACCTGCTGGCTGCCGCCGCGGGGCCCCCTCTGCTGCCGCGGCAGCACCGACTGACCCGCGGGGGCCCCCTCTACAAGCTGAAGCCGTCGGTTCGTTCCTTCCTTCCTCCCTCCCTCCCTCCCTCCGTGCAGGGTGCAGGCTGTGAGAGACGCGAAAGGAGAGTGTCTCCTCGTGTCTCTGTTAAGCCTGCAGGGGCTGATGGGAAATTTCCCATCAGCCCCTGCGGGCTTAACAGAGACGCGAGGGAGACACTCTTCCTTTGCGCCTCTCACAGCGTGCACGGAGGGAGGGAGGGATCGACGGACCGACGGAGTCAGCTTGCAGAGGGGGCCCCCGCGGGTCAGTCCGTGCTGCCGCGGCAGCAGAGGGGGCCCCGCGGTGGCAGCCAGCAGGTTTTTTTTTTAAATTAAATTTTACTTTAGGCCGACGGTGGGGGGGGGGGTAGGACTGGTAATGGGCTATGGGGGGGGGGGTAGGACTGGTAATGGGCTATTGGGGGGGCTGGGGCTGGAAATGGGCTGGGGGGGTTAAGGCTAGAGGTGGGCTGATGGGGTTAGGACTGGTAATGGACTGTGGGCTGTTGGGGGGGTTTAGAACTGGTAATGGGCTTTGGGGGGGGTTAAGACTGGTAATGGGCTAGGGCCTGATGGGGGTTGTCTGGTAATGGGCTATGGGGGGCTAGGACTGGAAATGGGCTGGGGGGGTGGTTAAAACTGGAGGTGGGCTGATGGGGTTAGGACTGGTAATGGGCTGTGGGCTGATGGGGGGGTTAGGACTGGCAATTGGCTATGGGGGGCTGACTGGAAATGGGTTGATGGGGTTAGGACTGGAAGTGGGATGATGGGGGGATAGGACTGGTAATGGGTTATTGGGGTGGCTGTAAATGAAAATGGGGTGATGGGGGGTTAGGACTGTAAGTGGGTTGATGGGGGGCTAGGACTGGTATTGGGTTGGGGGGTTGCTAGGACTGGAAATGGGCTGATGGGTGGCTAGGACTGGAAATGGGCTGATGCAGGGACTAGAAGGGAATGGATGCTGGGTGAGGCTGGAACTAGAAGGGAGCTGATGTTGGGGGAGGATTAGAATGGGATGGAAGAGTAAAATGGAGAAGGGAAAAATATTTTGTGTGGGAGGGATAAAAAATCTACAATTGGCCGGGTATTGGGAGAGTAAGTGGGGATTGAGGATGGAGGGGTAAAATTTGAGTGGATGAAATAGGAATGAGGAAAGAGCAAAAGGAGAAAGATTAGTATGTTAAAGCAGATGTAGAGAGAGAATGGAAAAAAATCTAGAAGAGAGAAGAAAGGACAAATGGACAGCAGACGATGGAGAGTTAGCAGAAGACACGAAGAAACCAGAAGAAAGTGGCTGGAGCAATTGCAGCTGAAAAAAATGCACAAAAGGTAGAAAAATATCTCTTTATTTTGAATTTATTAATTGGAATATGTCAGCTCTGGTAAATGTGCATCATTAACGTTTGCGCTTTGTTTAGTACAAGAGCAAATTAATGTATAGTTTTATTTCTACAGTGTTGTACATTCCAAGTTTGGCTTTTGGGATTCCCAGTTTAATTATTGTCTTCCTGTTTCTAAATTGTGATTACTTGTTTGGTGATGGTCTATGTTCTGCATGTGTAACTGAGCTGAGGTGTTCTGTTTATATAATTCCTATTTGACATTGCCACTTGTTCTCTTTCCTCAGTAGGTCATGTATTGTTGTTCTCTGAAATGTATTGGTTTAATATTTGCAGTGTTGCCTTTTGATTGGTAGAGTATGGTGCTTTATGAGTCCTGGTAGTGCTGTTAGGATACGGCGGGTTTACTATGGGTTCTAAATGGGCAGTGTTTGTAGTAGTTCCTAATGTGTCTGGCAGTTGGCACTGGATTATAGTAATGTAGAAATCTTTTAGTCTTTCTTTATCCATACACTCATTAAGAGGCACGTTTACTAAAGTTAGTATATGGTAACATTATGCAAATATTTATGCAAATGAGGCCCCTTATGCAAATGAGGCCCCGCACCCCCCTTGGGCCGCCCCTGCTGGGGGCCCACAATTTTTGTTGGCGTAGGGCCTCACTCAAGGTAAATCCGGCCCTGATACCATCCCTGGATTCCGAGGTAAAACCCACTCCCATTGGCCCAACCCTATTGGGACACAAAATAGATCCTGCTTGAGGACCTTAAATGGATGCTTGAATGTTCCATTTGCTATATAAGTGACAATGCAACTGTTCTGACAAGCGCATCCCTGGATTTTCACTGTGAAAACAAAAAGGTTAAAATGCAACTGGAGATCAATTTCAATTGAGAAATGTGCTCATTTATCAAAATATAGTTTCAACAGCTACAATTTCTAGCAACAAAACAGAATACATAATGGGATAGAAAATACAATGAAATGGCAGTAACATGAAAAAACATAAAAGCCTAATTAGCAATACCATGTCAAAGAATGAAGTACTAATCCATAGTACTTTATGTGACCTATGCTTTTTAATAG